>SNVD02002434.1:0-1410000 GCA_013180625.2 Boswellia sacra | reverse complement strand
ACCAAGATTTCTAATTGTGCTCGATGACATTTTAGCAGCGCCTCAATGTTTATGTCAGATCTGCACTGTAAAGCTTTCTGAACTGCACGTAGTTGTGCCTTCTTATCAGCATTTAACATGATCTCACGGATGCTCTCCTTAACCAATGCTATTGACTGTCCAGTCATATCATGGAATTTCCTAACCATTACATGAAAAGGATCTGATACTATTCTCCCAATAATTGTCTCCACAAAATCAACTCCACCTACTAGTTCTTGTTCTTTCTGGCTATTGCTCCTATATAAGCTACCACCACCATGTTTTTCTCTCATTGCTCGTTTCTTCTCAAAACTATAACTGGAACCAATCTCATGTGATCCAACACTATTTGAAGGGGATCTGACATCAGTCTGTTTATGAAAACTCAACTGCCTTTCAGGTCCATTGGGCATTTTATTGCTCCCTTCCGTAACCCTAACATGTTTTCCTTGCTCAACTTGACCATTTGGTATACCCTGAAATGATGTCTGAGACTGATGAATCGAGCCATTTCCATTCATCAAAATCCTGTGATACAAAGGAATTTCTTTATGCCTGCTAGACTCATTTTGAGATTGTCCTGGCCAAACTCCTTGAGATACTTGATCGATACCCTGAAATATTGGACGGCTGTGAACTGACTGTTCAAAATTATCCATGGAATTCTGTGTCAATGAACAGCTTGGATTATGAAAAAAAGACTGCGAGCCAGAAAAAGACATTGATGCAGTGAACCCATCAGAGTTTGTACAAAATGTGTTCGTTAAGGACTGAATACTCCTTCCATGGCTTGGAGAACCAGGAGCTTGGGTTGAATCACGGGCACCAATAGGTAGTAGGACATTTGGTAAGCTAAGAGACAGATCAAGTGGCTCCAGTGCCAACTTTTCATCCTTCTCCTTCTTATTAACACCAGATTCTGCTTTCTCTTCAGCTTTTCTGACAGGAGAGCTAGTAAACAACTCAAAGCCCCTGGTACTTGGTCCTTCCATATCATCAGCCTTCCATGTCACAGCAACCCGTGATTCTCTTTCAATCCATCCGCCATCTTCAGCAGAATCAGCTGCGTTAATCGGTGTAACAGCTACGCTCTTACCTTTATCCTTGAAATTATGTTTCAACCCCTCCGTTTCCATATACACATTCACCTCACCTCCTTTATTTTCCTCCACAACTTGGTCTTTATTGGATTCTGGCACCTCAATCTCCTCCTCTGCCTTTACCTCAAGATCAATCCCTTTCTCTTCCTTACTTTCCTCTCCTACACATGTAGACTTCTCCACAACCATATCCATATCCTTACTAGCCTCTTCTGTACACTCACTGCTCTTTGCCAAACCGTCTTGTTCCTCCCTGACATCTTCCACCTCCTCCTCATTCTCATCATCCAAATTCTCTTTCCCTTTGCCACCATCACCACTTTCAACATTTAAGTTCCCACCATCCGGTAACTCTTTTTCTTCTGGCAACTCTCTATTCTCTAAATCATCTTTCTTACCTTCACTAACACTTTCTTTGTTTTCCTCTTTTTCTACATCCTCCATAATTTTAGCAGCACCCCCGTCTTCCTTATCATCAACTTCAGCTCCAGCTGCATTATCTTTTGCTTCATTTTCATTTTGAACCTCTTTTGGAACAGCATCAGACACACGTTCACGCTCGCGCTCAACATCAGGCTCAAGCTCACCTTCCTCCATCTCACTACTACTACAACCACTCTCAATTTTAACCTCTTCACTCTTCTTCACCACCTCCAAATTCTTCGATTGCTCACTCCCCACCGAATCCTTCGACCAAGTTGGCGAAGATCTCGACCTTGATTTTGACTTGGACTTCGAATCCCCCCCAAATCCTCTCACTCTCGATTGCTCACTTCCAGAATCCCTAGACCAACTTGGCGATTTCATCATATCCCTCAACCCGCCCTTCCCACTCCCTCCTCTCTCCTCTCTGCCACTCCCCCGATTACTCTCTTCGAATTCTTTCCTTTCACTCCCAAATCTTCGCCAAGACGACATCGAGCCCTCTCTCCGGCGGTCTCTCTCAGAGCGAAACCCTTTCGGGAATTCTCTTCTCGACCCACAAAAGCTCTCTGATCTATGCATGACTCTATCATTTCCACCACCACCGCTGCCACCATCTCTACTACTATATCTATCAAACCCACCTTTCCTCCTATCAAAAGATTCAAAATCATGATCGGATCTTTTCCGCACATTTCTATTATCATCGTCTAAAGAGCGATCACGATCGTACCTGGACGAAGAAGACGACGGAGAAACCAAGCCCTTACGCACATTATCTGACTTATAGTAGAAGCTACGATGCGAAGAAGATGAAGAACGATTAGGATTAGGGTTTGACGAGTCCTTACTTGTAATCTTCTCCCCATACGAGTCAAGTTCGTCGCTTGATCTCAATCTCTTCATCTCTTCTTATTTCAAAACAAGCCCGAACAATAACGAACACTTCAACGATAACAAGAACAACGATTCGGCTTTGAATTCGAAACCCTAAATTTTCGCCCAAAATTCATTAAAAGTTTACAAAATGCACCCCAACAATTAGGTTTCAATTAAAAAGAATTAAAAAAGTAATTTTTTTCTACCCAAAGTCGAGGTGAAATTTACGGATATACCTTAAAATGAAAGGAGGGAGAAGAAAACGGAGGGCGGAGATGTAACGGCAAGAAGAGGTGATGGTGATGGAGATGGAGATGGGGATGGTGATGAAACTGGAGAAGGTGCAGTTCGGTTTGGTCAAAAGACAGAATACAAAAAGAAAAAAGTGATTAATCAGAGTCAACACTTGGGTTAGAGATGTGGTTGGACACGCAAAGCCAAACAAAAACTTAGTGGTGCGGCGTTAAGTGTTGTAGGTTGTGACTTTAGGCATTGGTGAATGCCATTGCCGCACAAAAGTGCTTTCCTGTTTATGTTTTTTTACTCAACCTGGACTCCCCTGCATCCTACCCTACTTTTATAAAAGTAATCTACAAAATCAGAAAAAAAAAGGGAATCTTAAGCATGATTTTCAATTTTAATAAAATTTTAAATTTTAAATTTCTTAATTAAGTACCGAAATTTTCACTAAAATATCAAACTATCTGTTAACTAACTTAATAATTGAGAGTGTATTAAAGTCTACTCAAATCTTGTTAACTTCTTTAGTTTATAGTTAGATATCTATATACATTATTGACAAATATTTAAGTTATTAAATAATATTAAATATTGTAACGTCAGAGTTACCTTTTCTATATTTAAGAATTTTATGATAAATTTAGTGTTTTAACATTAAACTCAGTTAAATAAAAAAATTGTAATTGTTTAGATGATAAAATAAATTAAATTATTTAAAAATAAAACTGCTAGTAATTTAGTTTTTTTGTTTAAAAATAATTTGACAATTTTATTTATTTATATTAATAAATAACTTGATTAAATCCTTAAATTTTATCGGAATATCAACAATACCATTTTTGAGTATTATACTTTCATGCCGTACTCAAAATTTATACATTTTCCCTTGGTTCTTCACGTGGCTTGATGGTATTGGTCTGTGTTGGTTCTGTGAAACAGCACGTAACAATATCTCGATGTGAATAAGGTTCTTCGATTGGCCATCTGCGGCAGCTAAGCACATCAGTCTTCTGCATTTTGCTTTTGTAAGAAATTCGCACCCACTCACGAGTGCGTATAATGTATAAACTCGCGACAAGATGCTTACACGTCTTAAAATAATATGTTCTTAGCAGATCAGAGCGAGTAGATGTGGCTCCGTGGCGTGACTGAGTAAACTGCTAAAGAGAGAGAAAGGACGGTTTGACTCTAGGTGAGACTTTTGACGTCATCAATATTTACCCTACTTTTGACTCATGTGTTTGAATGACAACCGTCGATCTTACTAACGCGGGGTCCATTCATTTTGATGAAAATTCCAAGTATATCACACGTGTACATTGTCAAGTTTAGGGTCCAATATAGGTATCATTTGAAAGTGAGGGCAGAAGGGTTCCTTGTCAAATTATGAGAATATCCCTCCAATGGTCTTGCCCAAAGAATTTTAACCGAAACTCTTTGTTTAAGTCCTTCATATTTTTAAAAAAATCCAAGATTAGTCAAATTTTTACCTAAACCCTATCTTCTTGGTCTGTCCATCATATATGTAAAAATATAAAGATATAATCAAATAAATGAACGTGTCATTTCATATGTACTTATCATAGTTTGATAAATTAACAAGAGTATCTAATTTATTTAGATATTAATAATATTAAATAAATATTTACTAAAATGTTAAAATATTAAGGCGATTTGTTCCACAACTATTTTGTTAACATTAAAATGCTCATTAAATTTAAGTATGTTTAACATTTTTCACTCTACATGTTTTTATTGAATAATTAAGAAAAAAACAAAAATTTTGACCGTTCTTCTGTAATTTCAAGTGAATCCAGCATTGCATAATTGTTCTCACACAGGGAAGTGTAGTCTTATCCACCCCATCCAAGATATTTTGTAAGATACATATTTAGCTTCACGATTCAAGAGGAAGATATTTTGAGCTAATATTGATTGAGAACGATTGGTCATCCTCTCTATGATGTGACCAAAAATACCATCTTTCTACATTCAGAATTTCATTACAAGCTTAATTTGTTTCACTACATACATACATCAATGGCTGCTCTTTCACTCGCTCATTCTTTTCTTAACAAAAGCACTTGTAACCAAGACCCCAAAAGCAAAAGCTGTCCAATATTTTTTGTCCTTCTAGCTTGTCAAAGCCGTGAGCCAGAGATGAAGAAAGAAAAGAACCGAAACAAAAATAAGCAACTGTTTTCACAACTCTTCATTGGTGCTGAGAAGTTTGGGAAGGGTTTGAAGGAGAACTTGAGCCCACAGCAGAAGGGTGACCGGAAGGACTTGGTGCTGATGAGTTTATCATTTGCTGTTTATGTGTACATGTCTCAAAAGATTGTTTGTGCTTACTTTGTATGGATGTCCATGCCAAAACAGTCATGGTAGCTGGCCTGCTAGCTAGATAGATACTTTATTGACCAATCTGATCTGGTCTATAGTCGATTCTTTTCTACCTTTTTCTTTTTAATCATTCTGCAGGATTTGTCTATGGTATTTTAAAGATCCCAGGAGATTGGTTCTGAGATGACATTGTTTATTATACTTTCCCTTTTCACTTGTCATTAAGTGTTTTGTTTGTGGATGTTCATGAAAAGCAGTACCTCATCAAGCAAGCAAAGAATAGGTCCCTGAGGAGAAGAGTAAAAGGAGCGAATGCAATTTTAGAAGGTCCTTCCAATTGTAATGATTATAAATTATAGTGACTCCCGGAATCTAATCCCGTTCAAAAATTAGAGATCACGTTAAACCTATATTTAACATCACTCGACAATCATCTAGAATTATCGAAGTGTTGGAAGTACCAATTCAACGACTTATCACCGTTACCAATACTCACCATTTGATTTAAACGTTAAAAAACTTTGATTATTCTTCACTTCTTCCCATAACCAAAAAAGCTTGAAAGATGGAAACGGTATAATATTATTGCTACAAGTTTGAGATTATTGAATGCTCTGTGATTTCACCAGCATTTGTAAGTTTCTGATGCTTTAAATTCTTCAAAAACTCTTAATTTCTGAAAAATATTCAATGGATGAAACCTGCTTTCATACAAGGAATCCACGTTCCAAGTTTCACGAATATTAGAACTTTAAAACAGCATTAACTTTAAAAGAGTTTGCCTCGCCATACACAGCCATGATATTAAATTCTTAAAATAGGCACAAATAACGTGCACAGGGTTTCTTCACAACTATAGTTCAGCTAGTTCCGGATACCAGAATCATTGGTATTTCTCAACCAATTATTCAGATGACTAAGAAAACTAATCAACTTCCATCTCACATTTGGGGTTGTTCAGCGTTTACATCAATCAGCTTTGGCTCTCTCACGTTTGAAGAGGCGACAGAGTAATGACACCAGCCATTGCCAAAAGATGATCAACAAATTAGCTCTCTTTGGTTTGGGTTCTGGTCTTGGTCCAAAAATTCCTTTATATATCTCTTTTTGCTTCTGATAAACAACCTTATCCTGTTGAGCCAACAAACGTAGCTCCCTTGCAACTGCTTTGTCTTCAGGTGAAAACTTACGTGCCTTTAGAAAGTCTTCCCGCGCAGCATCCGTTTGCCCAAGTTCTGCTCTAGCCTTTCCACGTCTGACAAGGGCTTTCACATTATTTTCATATTCAGCCAATACCTGTGAGTTCATCGTACAATCAAATTAAGCGTCAGCATTCAACATATCCATCATGCAGCTCCCCTACTTAAATATAAACAAACGTGCATGTGTGTGTGAGAGAGAGAAAGAGAGAGAGATCCAAAGTGGGGTGAAGTCTAATTAGCTGAAAACGATGTGAACCCTTCATATGCTGGAGGACATAAATGAATTTCAAAGCTGCTAAAGAGATCACTGTCCAAGTGTGGCCCCTCAGCTTCCGAGTCTCAATCCATAGTTACGATATTCAAAAAGAAATCACAACAACCAACATATGTAAAGGATGTTCAATATATTTAAAAGGTTCATAAGTGTAGTAATTTATAAGCATTGAAGAAACTTTTTACATCTTTGAACAAAGAGGAAAATAAGGAGAAGATTTGGTTTAGATCTTAGAACAAAAGGGGGAACAAGGAGAAAACTTGCAGAATGAGGCAATTTGCTAGCACTTCTTATTGCAACCCTTAACCTTCCCGAGAATTAAACTGACCAAAAAATTGTGAAGCAGGAATTAACAATCATCAAGCATTAACATCATTACCACCACCAATGGGTATTATCCATGTATGCATTTAATAGACTTCCCTCCAAAATGGTCCACCAGGAAATCAATCTTCTGAGCACTCGGTGCATTTTACAAGTATAAACCAACAATCTGAGTTAAATGAGCTACATCAGCATCAGTTATGTTTAAGCATTACTTTCTGAGTGAAAATTTCTAGTCACTTTCTAAGTTCAACTTCTACTTTCATGGATTTATTAGTTAATTGGCTGCACAAGCAGCTATAGAGATTGCTCCTTGTGGTTCTAATAGATCTTCTTCGCACATTAGAAGAAATAGAGAATTGAAAATACCCTTGTTGATTCAAACCTGTGCATTTCAAATTTATACAGAAGCACCTATGAAAATTCCGAATCTAGTTTTAGATTGAACCAAAAAAAAATCATAGTAGCCCTTAAAGCGAAGAAAAAAAATGATTTCTTGATTAGATCATTTACTTACAAGGCTGCATTGCCCAATGGCTTCTTCATAGCGCTTAAGCTTTATCAGACATGCTGCCATATTAAGGTGACATGGATTTTTAACAGCCAAAGCCATGTCCCGGTACTTCCCAAACAACTGGAACATAAAATCATCGCCCATATACGCTATGGCCTGACATGAACAAAAACCCTAATTTAGAACAGGAAAGGAAGAAATGACGAAAGGTAAGAGACGTGGATGACTCTGTACAAACTCAGATGCCGAAATTCAATGATAGGCAATAAGAACATAGGATTGTAACCATTTCATACTGTTGCATGGCCTCCTCCAGTTTATCCTCCTTAAATAAGGCATTGCCATCCATCTTTCGTCGGTCTGCTGCACCAACCCTTTCCTCCACCGTCATGTCAGCACGAGCTTTGCCCTGTATGAAATGCATCAACAAAAAGTAAATGTTATTAGCATCCAACAGAGACTAATTTCAACAAAAACTGCTGAACATCCATAAATAAAGCATTTGGAAAGCCAATTGAGAGAAACTTACTTCTTTTGTTTCATCAAAGCCAATAAGCACAACTTCATATAATACGTCTGCCATGGGTGGCACATTTGGGAAAGAGAAGCTTCCTTCTTTCCCATAACCCAATTCCCAGCCCACATGTAACAGGGCATGTTCGCCAGACTTCATGCTGGATAAACCAATAGCCAAGCCAGTCATTTCGTTTTTCTCTGACACAGAACTAAAACTATCAATAATTCATAATATTAAAAAATGAAGATTACACATGGAAGACACTTTCTTCAGACAAAATTTTCATCTCCGTAATGCATACATCTATAGATAGCTAGATGGATTAAAATTAATTTAGTTATAAATTAAAAATATCTTCCATAAACACAGCAAGAGTAAGAACAAAACTTTTAAAAATCAATTTAAGGGGCTATATACCTTTTCCTAACACCATTTCAAGGGGCTGTTGTTCATTCCATGTATCTTCAAACTTATGCTGGGTGCTTTCAGTCCATGCCCTATAGTGCGCTATCAAACATATAAAATTACTTAGACATGAGCCAACATAGCAGGACAGAAACAATTTATAGGCCTTCTTGATATATAATACAATTAAATGACACGGTTCACCACATGATCAAATATCTACCACAAAATGAAATGGGAAAATTTGTGTGAAGCATCTGCTGTTCTCAACTTTTTGCATCATAGTATCAACCTCCACCTTATTAAGGAGTTGTGATTTAGAATCCTACTATTTCTAAGCTGAGTTAAAACTATCTAGGAAATTCATTTCTCTTAGGCTACTAGATCCTTAGATAACCTCAATTCACTGCCAAGGACACGATAGAGTTTCAGCAAGGTATTCATTCCAATAAGACGGACATCTGACACCATGATTAGAAATTAGATCATATTTTCGTGGAATACATACAACCATGTAACACCCTTACTTGCTCGTTAGTTATAAAACAAGAATTCCTAGGTTTTCCAAACTCATACACACAACACACAATCAAAAAAAGGAATGCATAAAAGCATCAGTACTCACAGAAGCAAGTCGAATATTTGGAGGGTTTTTGACCATGACCTTCCTTAATGATCTGCTTAGTTACTTTCTCATGAAGGACTTCCACCTCAGAATCAACTTTAGGAGGACCGCTGGCATCTTCAGGAGGTTCACTGTGAGCAAATGCAGTACTCTCAGCAACTATTTCATTCTCATCATCTTGACCTGCAAAACATCCAATAGATTAGACCCAGATAAGTTCCAAAAATATTCCTTTCTACATCAAATCAGAATTTTATTTCCCCTTCCTATATTCCTCAAAGTAATACATAAACTACAGTACGACATAAAAGAATTCCATAATTCAGCAAATGGGAGCTCTAAAGATCAAAACTTTTCAAATGGGTATTTCATTAACAACAGAAAGTGACTAATTTGAATGAAAAAAATACAATCTTTGAACATGTGAAAGGAAGATGAAGGAGAAAAATTCACCAAGTGGTTGGTTTTTTTGATGCTGCTGCTTTGGCTCGACTTCCTCCATCGTTTATCAACAAACAGCTTGTGGGATTCACGTTTAAAGCAGAAAGATTTGTGGCAGAGTGTTAGTGAAATGTATTGGATACAATGGGGAGTGGAATTTCGTTATTTTTTGAAGTGAACGAAGAAGATTCCAGAAAGAGAGAGATATGTGTAGTTTGCAACTTGTTGCATTGTAATTAAACATCAGAGGCCAAGGCACCTCAATCTCTTCATCTCTTCTTATTTCAAAACAAGCCCGAACAATAACGAACACTTCAACGATAACAAGAACAACAATTCGGCTTTGAATTCGAAACCCTAAATTTTCGCCCAAAATTCATCAAAAGTTTACAAAATGCACCCTAACGATTAGGTTTCAATTAAAAAGAATTAAAAAAGTAATTTTTTTCTCCCCAAAGTTGAGGTGAAATTTACGGATATACCTTAAAATGAAAGAGGGAGAAGAAAACGGAGGGCAGAGATGTAACGGCAAGAAGAGGTGATGGTGATGGAGATGGAGATGGTGATGACAGTGGAGAAGGTGCAGTTCGGTTTGGTCAAAAGAGAGAATACAAAAAGAAAAAAGTGATTACTCAGGGGGTGTTTGGTATGGTGGTTTGATTGCTTGAAAATGGGAATGTGAATACTAACTCATGTTTGGTTTGGTTAATGAGTTTTTTTATCCCTGGCATCTGAATAACTCGTGGGTTTCAAATACCCACTTTATGGGGTAATCTGAAACCCTTCATACAGGAGAGTTTATGATTACTGGGACAGACAAAAACATAAAATCCCCAACCCGTCGTTCCTCTCCTTCAACCACAACCATCAAGAAAACGAAAAATAAATTAAAATTACAACATAAGTAATTCCATCAATAAAACAAAAATCAAATTAAATTCCAACATAAGTTACTGACATCAAAATAAAAAGGACAAATTTTTTAATCCCAAGTTCGCTAAACTCAGATCAAGTCACCCAAAACATCTGCCACTAAACCACCACAACACTACACCACAGGTTTGCCACAACCATCCTAGCTCGCATTCTTCAATATTCTGCTTCAGTTTTCTGATTTGGGAGGGAAAAGAAACCAGAGGAGAAATTAGGAGACAAAGGACAGAACACCAAAGTCGACCTGTCCTTGAACATGGGGCTGGAGAAGACAACACCAAAACTAGATCTGCACCAGATTTGCACTCGATTTTGAGCTTCTTAGAGGCTTAATCGATGGATTCTTTGTTTGTGAAGATAAGAGAGAGAGAGAGAGAGGAGATGAAAGACCCGTGAAGGAAGAGGGAAGGAGAGAGACGGGGAAGAGGGTTGAAAGGAAATTACTTTACTGTTATTAATTGTGAATTAAATTGTGCTTCACTCGGTTTTAGCACAAATAAAACTGAAACAACAATTTGTTTACCTATAATTAGCATTGGGCACGATGGCTTAACGGGAGTTTTTATGCTGTTGTTTATTGTATGTGTCCATAAATGTAGGATTCTTCTTCTTTATATTTAAAACTAGCCTACATGTTAATTATTTTTTAATATTTAAAACTGATTTTTTAAAACACTTTTTTTATCTGAACTTCATAATCTAGTTTATAAAAATTTATTAATATTTAAAATAATTTTAAAAAATTGATCATTTATATTTTATTTTAAAATCTTTAAAATTATTATCCTCATAAATTTTTAATTTTTTATTACATATTAAAAAAAAATATCTTTTACATGTTACCAAAATTTTAATTCTAAAACTTACTCGCACTTTGATCAAATTTATTATAATTTTGTATATAACTAAATACAATAATCTAATTCTTTCAAAAATTAAAAACAAGATACTTATAGATAATTAAATATAATAATATTTTTTTTAAAAAAATCAAATTTCCATTCTCATGTGAAACCTATTTACACGAAGCCAAACAAAAACTTAGTGGTGCGGCGTTAAGTATTGTAGGTTGTGACTTTAGGCATTGGTGAATGCCATTGCCGCACAAAAGTGCTTTCCTGTTTATGTTTTTTTATTCAACCTGGACTCCCTCCCATCCTACTGTACTTTTATAAAAGTAATCTACAAAATTAATAAAAAAAAGGAATCTTAAGCATGATTTTCAATTTTAATAAAATTTTAAATTTTAAATTTCTCAATTAAGTACTCAAATTGTCACTAAAATATCAAACTATCTATTAACTAACTTAATAATTGAGCGCCTATTAAAGTCTTCTCAAATCTTGTTAACTTCTTTAGTTTATAGTTAGATATCTATATACATTATTGATAAATATTTAAGTTATTAAATAATATTAAATAATACAATGTCAGAGTTACTTTTCTATATTTAAGATTTTAATGATAAATTTAGTGTTTTAGCATTAAACTCAGTTAAATAAAAAAATTATAATTATTTAGATGATAAAATAAATTAAATTTTTTAAAAATAAAACTGCTAGTAATTTAGTTTTTTTTGTTTCAAAATAATTTGACAATTTTATTTATTTATATTAATAAATAACTTGATTAAATCCTTAAATTTTATCGGAATATCAACAATACCATTTTTTAGTATTATACTTTCATGCCGTATTCAAAATTTATACATTTTCCCTTGGTTGTTCACGTGGCTTGATGGTATTGGTCTGTGTTGGTTCTGTGAAACAGCAAGTAACAATATCTTGATATGATAAGGTTCTTCGATTGGCCGTCTGCGGCAGCTAAGCACATCAGTCTTCTGCATTTTGCTTTTGTAAGCAAGTCACACCCACTCACGAGTGCGTATAATGTATAAACTCGCGACAAGATGCTTACACGTCTGAAAATAATATGTTCTTAGCAGATCAGAGCGAGTAGATGTGGCTCCGTGGCGTGACTGCGTAAACTGATGAAGAGAGAGAGAAAGAAAGGTTTGACTCTATGTGAGACTTTTGACGTCATCAATATTTACCCTATTTTTGACTCGTGTTTGAATGACAGCCGTCGATCTTACTAACGTGGGGTCCATTTTTGACGAAAATTCCAAGTATATCACACGTGTAGATTGTCATGTTTAGAGTCCAATATAAGTATCATTTGAAAGCGAGGGCAGAAGGGTTCCATGTTCAAATTATGAGAATATCTCTCCAATGGTCTTGCCCAAAGAATTTTAACCGAAATTCTCTGTTTTAACTCCTTCATATTTGGAAACAATATCTAAAATTAGTCAAATTTTTAGCTAAATCCTATCTTTTTGGTTTGTCCATCATAAAAATATGACGATATAATCAGATAAATGAACTGTCATTTCATATGTACTTATCATAGTTTGATAAATTAACAAGAGTATCTAATTTATTTAGATATGTAATAATATTAAATAAATATTTACTAGATTGTGAAACTATTGAGGCGATTTGTTCCACAATTTGATATTTTGTTAAAAAAATAAAAATTTTGTTAACATTAAAATGCTAATTAAATTTAAGTATGTTTTACATTTTTCTCTCTACATGATCTTATTGAAGAATTAAAATAAAAAAAAACCTAAAATTTTGACCGTTCTTCTGTAATTTCAAGTGAATCCAGCGTGTCATAATTGTACTCACACAGGGAAGTGCAGTCTTATCCGCCCCACCTAAGATATTTTCTAAGGTATATATTTAGCTTCACGATTCAAGAGGAAGATATTTTGAGCTAATATTGATTGAGAAAGATTGGTCATCTTCTCTATGATGTGACCAAAAATACCATCTTTCTACTTTCATAATTTCATTACAAGCTTAATTTGTTTCACTACATACATACATCAATGGCTGCTCTTTCACTTGCTCATTCTTTTCTTAACAAAAGCACTTTTAACCAAGAGCCCAAAAGCAAAAGCTGTCCAAGATTTTTTGTCCTTCTAGCTTGTCAAAGCCGTGAGCCAGAGATGAAGAAAGAAAAGAACCGAAACAAAAATAAGCAACTGTTTTCACAACTCTTCATTGGTGCTGAGCAGTTTGGGAAGGGTTTGAAGGAGAACTTGAGCCCACAGCAGAAGGGTGACCGGAAGGACTTGGTGCTGATGAGTTTATCATTTGCTGTTTACGTGTACATGTCTCAAAAGATTGTTTGCGCTTACTTTGTATGGATGTCCATGCCAAAACAGTCATGGTAGCTGGCCTGCCAGCTAGATAGATACTTTATTGACCAATCTGATGTGGTCTATTGTGGATTCTTTTCCCCCTTTTTCTTTTTAATCATTCTGCAGGATTTGTCTATGCTATTCTAAAGATCCCAGGAGATTGGTTCTGAGATGACATTGTTTATTATACTTTCCCTTTTCACTTGTCATTAAGTGTTTTGTTTGTGGATGTTCATGAAAAGTAGTACCTCATCAAGCAAGCAAAGAATAGGTCCCTGAAGGGAAGGGTAAAAGGAGAAAATGCAATTTTAGAAGGTCCTTCAAATTGTAATGATTATAAATGCGATAATTTCAAAACTACCCTTAAGTTTTGGCTTAATATTAAGCAGAAATCATCTATGTATTTTCAATCAATAACACTCTTAAATTTTAATTCAAATCATCAACAGTATCAAAAAAGACACATATACCCCTTTTCTAACATACTTACATATAATTAAAATTATATAAGTTAAATATTATAATAAAATAATCAAAATACCTATAAAATATATAAAAATATTATTAAACAAGATAAAGCACATGGATTATAAAAGTCAAAAATATCCTTAATTGAAGTTGAATTTAAAAAATAAAAATTGGATGATCGTTGGATACGAAGATTATACTTTTTTTAAAAAATAAAAAAAATAATTATTTTTTTAAAAAAATAGTATACGAAGATGAGACACTGCATCCAATCTTTTAAAACCATTTTTTAAAATTTTTTTAAAAAACTAAAAGTGAGAAATTTTTTATGAAAGTGAGACACTACATAAACAACCATTTTTTTCACATTGTGATTGGATCATTAAAAAAACACTTTGTATTAAGTCCATAAAAATGACTGAGACTTTTCAATTTCTTAAAACAATTAAAAAAATGGTTGATCCAACGGTCATATAATTTTCATTTTTCAAATTCAACTTTAATTAAGGGTATTTTTGACTTTTATAATCCATGTGCTTTACCTTTTAATAATATTTTTATATATTTTATAGGTATTTTGATCATTTTATTATAATATTTGACTTATGTAATTTCAACTATATGCAAACATGTGAAAAGAGAGATATATGTGTCTTTTTTAATACTGTTGATGATTTGAATTAAAGTTCAGAGGTGTTATTGATTAAAAATACATAGATGATTTCTGCTTAGATATTAAACCAAAACTCAGAGTAGTTTTTGAAATTATCCCGATTATAAATTATAGTGGCTCCCCGAATCTAATGCCGTTCAAAAATTAGAGATCACATTAAACATATATTTAACATCACTCGACAATCATCTAGAATTATCAAAGTGTTGGGTATACCAATCCAACGACTTATCACCTTTACCCAATACTCACCATTTGATTAAACGTTAAAAAACTTCCATTATTCTTCACTTCTTCCCATAACCAAAAAAGCTTGAAGGTTGGAAACAGTATAATATTATTGCTACATGTTTGAGATTATTGAATGCTCTGTGATTTCACCAGCATTTGTAAGTTTCTGATGCTTCACATTCTTCAAAAACTCTTAATTTCTAAAAAATATTCAATGGATGAAACCTGCTTTCATACGAGGAATCCACGTTCCAAGTTTCATGAATATTAGACCTTTAAAACAGCTTTAACTTTAAAAGAGTTTGCCTCGCCATACACAGCCATGATATTAAATTCTTAAAATAGGCACAAATAACGTGCACAGGGTTTCTTCACAACTATAGTTCATCTAGTTCCGGATACCAGAATCATTGGTATTTCCCAACCAATTATTCAGATGACTGAGAAAACTAATCAGCTTCCTTCTCACATTGGGGCTGTTCAGGGTTTACGTCAATCAGCTTTGGCTCTCTCACGTTTGAAGAGGCGACAGAGTAATGACACCAGCCATTGCCAAAAGATGATCAACAAATTAGCTCTCTTTGGTTTGGGTTCCGGTCTTGGTCCAAAAATTCCTTTATAGATCTCTTTTTGCTTCTGATAGACAACCTTATCCTGTTCAGCCAACAAACGTAGCTCCCTTGCAATTGCTTTGTCTTCAGGTGAAAACTTCCGTGCCTTTAGAAAGTCTTCCCGCGCAGCATCCGTTTGCCCAAGTTCTGCTCTAGCCTTTCCACGTCTGAAAAGGGCTTTCACATTATTTTCATCTTCAGCCAATACCTGTGAGTTCATCATACAATCAAATTAAGCGTCATCATTCAACATATCCATCATGCAGCTCCCCTAATTAACTATAAACGAGCGTGCATGTGTGTGTGAGGGAGAGAAAGAGAGAGAGATCCGAAGTGGGGTGAAGTCTAATTAGCTGAGAACAATGTGAATCCTTCATATCCTGGAGGACATAAATGAATTTCAAAGCTGCTAAAGAGATCACTGTCCAAGTGTGGCCCCCCAGCTTCGGAGGCTCAATCCATAGTTACGATATCCAAAAAGAAATCACAACAACCAACATATGTAAAGGATGTTCAATATATCTAATAGGCTCATTAAGTGTAGTAATTTATAAGCATTGAAGAAACTTGGTTTAGATCTTTGAACAAAGAGGGAAATAAGGAGAATATTTGGTTTAGATCTTAGAATAAAAGGGGGAACAAGGAGAAAACTTGCAGAATGAGGCAATTTGCTAGCACTTCTTATTGCAAACCTTACCCTTCCCGAGAATTAAACTGACCAAAAAATTGCGAAGCAGGAATTAACAATCATCAAGCATCAACATCGTTACCACCACCAATGGGTATTATCCATGTATGCATTTAATAGACTTCCCTTCAAAATGGTCCACCAGGAAATCAATCTTCTGAGCACTCGGTGCATTTCACAAGTACAAACCCACAATCTGAGTTAAATGAGCTACATCAGCCTCAGTTATGTTTAAGCATTACTTTCGCAGTGAAAATTTCCAGTCACTTTCTAAGTTCAACTTCTACTTTCATGGATTTATTAGTTACTTTGATGCACAAGCAGCTATAGAGATTGCTCCTTCTGGTTTCTAATAGATCTTCGCACATTAAAAGAGATAGAGAATTGAAAATACCGTAGTTGATTCAAACCTGTGTATTCAATTTTATACAGAAGCACCTAAGAAAATTCCAAATCTATTTTTAAATTAAACAAAAAAAAATCATAATAGCCCTTAAACTGAAGAAAAAAAATGATTTCTTGATTAAATCATTTACTTACAAGGCTGCATTGCCCAATGGCTTCTTCATAGCGCTTAAGCTTTATCAGACATGCTGCCATATTAAGGTGACATGGATTTTTAACAGCCAAAGCCATGTCCCGGTACTTCCCAAACAACTGGAACATGAAATCATCGCCCATATACGCTATGGCCTGACATGAACAAAAACCCTAATTTAGAACAGGAATGGAAGAAATGACGAAAGAGAAGAGACGTGGATCACTCTGTACAAACTCAGATGCCGAAATTCAATGATAGGCAATAAGAACATAAGATTGTAACCATTTCATACTGTTGCATGGCCTCCTCCAGTTGATCCTCCTTAAATAAGGCATTGCCATCCATCTTCCGTCGGTCTGCTGCACCAATCCTTTCCTCCACAGTCATGTCAGCACGAGCTTTGCCCTATATGAAATGCATCAACAAAAAGTAAATGTTATTAGCAGCCAACAGAGACTAATTTCAACAAAAACTGCTGAACATCCATAAATAAAGCATTTGGAAAGCCAATTGAGAGAAACTTACTTCTTTTGTTTCATCAAAGCCAATAAGCACAACTTCATATAATACATCTGCCATGGGTGGAACATTTGGGAAAGAGAAGCTTCCTTCTTTCCCATAAGCCAGTTCCCAGCCCACATGTAACAGGGCATGTTCGCCAGACTTCATGCTGGATACACCAATAGCCAAGCCAGTCATTTCGTTTTTCTCTGACACAGAAGTAAAACTATCAATAATTCATAATATTAACAATATGAAGATTACACATGGAAGACGATTTCTCCAGACAAAATTTTCATCTACGTAATGAATACATCTATAGATAGCTAGATGGATTAAAATTAATTTAGTTATAAATTAAAAATATCTTCCATAAACACAGCAAGAGTAAGAACAAAACTTTTAAAAATCAATTTAAGGAGCTATATACCTTTTCCTAACACCATTTCAAGGGGCTGTTGTTCATGCCATGTATCTTCAAACTTATGCCGGGTGCTTTCAGTCCATGCCCTATAGTGCACTATCAAACATATAAAATTACTTAGACATGAGCCAACATCGCAGGACAGAAACAATTTATAGGCCTTCTTGATATATAATACAATTAAATGACACGGTTCACAACATGATCAAATATCTACCACAAAATGAAATGGGGAAATTTGTGTGAAGCATCTGCTGTTCTCAACTTTTTGCATCATGTTATCAACTTCCACCTCATAAAGGAGTTGTGATTTAGAATCCTACTATTTCTAAGCTGAGTTAAAACTATCTTGGAATTTCTCTTAGCCTACTAGATCCTTAGATAACCTCAATTCACTACCAAGTAGACGATAGAGTTTCAACAAGGTATTCATTCCAATAAGAAAGACAGCTGACACCATGATTAGAAATTAGATCATATTTTCATGGAATACATACAAACATGTAACACCCTTACTTGCTCGTTAGTTATAAAACAAGAATTCCTAGGTTTTCCAAACTCATACACACAACACACAATCAAAAAAAGGAATGCATAAAAGCATCAGTACTCACAGAAGCAAGTCGAATATTTGGAGGGTTTTTGACCATGACCTTCCCTAATGATCTGCTTAGTTACTTTCTCATGAAGGACTTCCACCTCAGAATCAACTTTAGGAGGACCGCCTGCATCTTCAGGAGGTTCACTGTGAGCAAATGCAGTACTCTCAGCAACTATTTCATTCTCATCATCTTGACCTGCAAAACATCCAATAGATTAGACCCAGATAAGTTCCAAAAATATTCCTTTCTACATCAAATCAGACTTGTATTTCCCCTTCCTATATTCCTCAAAGTAATACATAAACTACAGTAAAAAGAATTCCATAATTCAGCAAATGGGAGCTCTAAAGATCAAAACTTTTCAAATGGGTATTTCATTAACAACAGAAAGTGACTAATTTGAATGAAAAAAATACAATCTTTGTACACGTGAAAGGAAGATGAAGGAGAAAAATTCACCAAGTGGTTGACTTTTTTGATGCTGCTGCTGTGGCTCAACTTCCTCCATCGTTTATCAAAAAACAGTTTGTGGGATTCACGTTTAAAGCAGAAAGATTTGTGGGAGAGCGTTGAAGTAAAATGTATTGGATACAATGGGGAGTGGAATTTCGTTATTTTTTGAAGTGAACGAAGAAGATTCCAGAAAGAGAGAGATATGTGCAGTTTAGAACTTGTTGCATTGTACTTAACCATCAGAGGCCAAGGCACTCCCTTTAACTTTTCGCTTATTTTCAGGCGCGTGGTTGCCACTCGCGAGTCCTTCACGTGTATCGCGTGCCGATGTGCATATTTCCTTTACTTATTGGATAGGATAATTATGATTCTCCTTTTCCATTTGTTATGAATAATAGTTTGGTTTTAATTACACTAATTATTTTATTCTTTCGATTAAAAAACAATCAGCATTCTCTTTTTAAATTTTAAAACGTAGTTAAAGATGCGCAAAGTTCGTTTAATCATTTGTTTATAAAGACAATTTTAAATTGTTAAAAAAATGGTTTGATATCTTTAGTAAAAGTTTTTTTTTTTTGCTATGTATTATACTATATCTCTTTTAATAAATAATTTGACTAAATTTATTAGTTCTACACGCATCAATTTATAAGATTCTAAATTTAAGAAAGCAGAGTTTATTGATAAACAAGAAAACACTGGTTTCAATCAAAATGAATTCATTTGAACAAATCTACCCAATTCGGGAAATTAACATTATTATCATGTGAATTACCAAAAAACTTATAACATGAAAATGGGATAACTACTGAAACAATAGTTCCTCATTTACAGATGATTTGAATTGTAAAAGCTGCTTTTCTTCTAATAAAAACGCTAGCTTTACATACAAGCTACTCACTCCAGAACAAGGATGGACTGAACCACACACAGATAAGATACAATAAAAGCAGAGTTCAATTAATTAAAACCCAGTAAGAAGCACAGTTCAAGAAATGTGAGAAGAAAAGAGCTTCCCTTCAAAGAATAAGCAAATGATAGCATTATCTATGATATCAACCCTTAGTCTTAACCCTTTTTTTTTTAATCAATAGTATCAACAGCCAGCAGCTCTGAGTAAATTATTATATGGACTTGATGGCGGTAACTGAAACAAGTGAGATTTCTGCTGATGCTCAGTTGCACTAGGAATTGGTTGTGGACTAGCAGATTGATTATGCACTATTCCACCAAGTTTTTGGTCAAGAAATGGACTTCTGCCCTGCAGTTCAAGATGGTTTTACAATCGGATCAGCTTGCGGGCAACTTCAATTTCAAAGCTACTAATATATGCATTTGCAGTTTCAAAAACAGTTTAAGATAAAAAAGAGGTACCGAATGAGAAACTAAATCAACATGGGAAGAAGGTTGCAATTTGTCTGCCTTGTTATCCGGATAGAGATGCTAGCTAAAAAGTCTGGACTGAGTTGACTCTGATGGGAACTTAAGAAATCAGACACTCTCCGCTGCTTTCCCATCAATATAAGAGCCTCATAATTGCAAGCCATTATTTCATTGTGAGGCATGTTGGATGGGGCCGAGACTGAAAACCTTCCAACTTGATGTCTCATCTTCAAAACCTGTCCATGTGCACCAGGACACCATCTTCTAATCAGAAATTGATTCAGCTAAGTCAGAAGCTATACCATTACTCTAATAAAGATGTAAATTCCGCTTAGGTGCTTTTTCATCTCAACTTGGGAGTTTAATAATGACATATATATTTTAACTTACAGCATCTAAAAGTTTATCAACATCTAGGAGACTTGAAGTTTCCCGAGCTAACTCTGTGTCAGGATATGTTTGAGTTCCCAATTTACCGGGTAGGAAGTCCTTTTCAGGTAGGAGTGGTGCAGAATCAACCTGTCGATTCATGATCATGCATGTAAGTGAAGTTAAGAATGAAGATATAAAGTACAAATAGAAAAGCAGGAAAAGGTGGTCACCATATCAGAGGATTCAATTTTATCATCCTTTGATCCAAATGGGTAGCTTTGTCCTGATAAGTTCATCAACAAGTGACCTGCCAAGGGACACCCATCATCAGGAATAAAATCTTTAAGCAACTGTTCAGTTATACTACAGCAATCTTGCTGTTAAAGGATCTCAGATGTCAGTGTTGTTTTTCCATCTTATTAAAAGCCAAACCCAGTATGAAGCATGTACAATGCAAGTGAAGGTTACCTTTGATGATCCAGCTATAAACTTTGCTATCATGGTGGCCAATGATTCTTTAGATAGCTTCTGTGTTACATTAATTGCTACATCTTCGTTATCTTCTTTTGAACTATAAGCTTTCTTGTGATAATATATTTTGGGCTAATAGCCTGTAACTTGGAATCACCAATCAACTGTAAAAACGGATCGACCTGATACAAAGCCATGAGAGTGTAAAGATTTAGTAGGATTTTAGCTAAACATAATTTCGTGAATCAGAAATATTTTCCTTTTTTAGGATGGAGTTGTATGCATATGCAATTAGACACAAGAAGCTAAAATTTTTGTGATAGACATTGCATTAATAAACCAAAACGCACAATTAATGCTAAAAAAATCAGTGTAGCACCAACCATTTTATCTGGAATTGCATCCTTTGCATAGAGAACTAGATGGCGGATGTTGTATGCTTTTGAGGAGAATATTATCATAGACATGGCCAATGTAAAGAGTGATCTGCGTCGTGATGGCTGCAGTGGCCCTGCAACATGTGGGAAAGCTTCATCAGTTGAAGAGATAGCTAATTTTTATGTAGAGTACCAGATCAAATAATTCACCTCAAAAGAAAGATAGCTAATTTTTATGTAGAGTACCAGATCAAATAATTCACCTCAAAAGAAACAGCGTTTTCCTAAAACAACCACGCACTCATCCCAGCTTTTGACATTGTCAACCATGCAAATAAATGAAGAGTTTGCCACAATATCTTACAGAAATCCAACAATTTTAATAGCAAGATTACATTTTGTAAGCATTTTTTTGACTTAAAGACCTACCTCCTTCTGCAAGCAAGAAGCTTCTTAAGGATAACGCCAGCTGAAAACTTCGAATCAGAGCATCCTTGCAAGAGTTCTACATGAAAAAGTAAATATAAACACTAAGTCAAATGAAAACAGAGGACCAGCTTGTCAAATATGCAAATCAGAAGTTTGGTGTTAAAAAAAAAAACTGATGGAAGTAATATATCTAAAGTGTGAAAAATATGTAAATAAATCTGAGAAGAACCATTTAGAAGATACAAACTGAAGAAAATAAAAATAAAATTATAGTTGTCATAATCTGACAAGTGAAACAATACCTTGGTCTGTGCAAATAGCAATGCAAGGCTGTAAGTGTGGGCAATTGCTTCATAGTTTTCAGAAGCATTCCAAGGAGAGAGAGAGATTGTGCCCGAATTAATGAAAGCAGGAGGCTGATCTGGTGACTGCTCAACCGGAGGGTTAGTTAATATCTACAATTGTTTGATCATGTAAAAAAAATTGTACACAACAGATGACAAGAAAGGAATCCTAATCCCAATATTCAACTTGTTGAAGATATAAGATCATAAATATATACCCGTTCTTGGCCTAAATTACTCGTGTTTCCTTCATCTTCTGTTAGATGTGATTGATGCCATCTTAAACTATGAACTCGGTCAGTTGACTTCAGTCTGCTCAGTATGGAAGGATTCTTTATCTTTGCATCATCACTATCAACAGTTTGTTGGTCCCTTTTTATACTATGAGCCAGGCTGTAAGTTGACTTCAATCTGTTAAGCATGGAAGAATTATAGATCTCTTTCTCTCCATAGTCATTGTAAACGTTATTGTTTTTTTCTTCGTTGGGAGAGATTTTCTTGTGAGGAGCAATGCTCCTTTGTCAACTTCTAAAAGGGTGCAGCTGAAGAAGAGAACATTGATACAGTTTTTGAGAGTGTCCTTTGAATGCTAGTGGCCATTCTTGGGGAGGGAGAAGTAGTGGCAGTGCCGCAAGGACGAGGACAAACCGACGTTGGGATTAGAACAACAGAGAATATTCTGTGTGCCCCTACCCTGCATTCATAGTCTGCAGAGTAATTGATGAAATAATGCCTCAGGGAAAGTCTGGAAAATTTCATTTCAATAAAAAAAAAAATGAAGGAAACTTTAGACTTTGCGATGGGCAAAATCATGCAAACAGAGGAATTTACACATAAATAGAAAACTTAAATGCTATATTGCCTTATCTTGATATGACAAATTTGGTAAAAAACCCAAAATCTGAGCAGCACGGTAAACAGCAGAAATCAAGGTTCTGGACAGAACTTTGATACTTGATATGTTCTCCAACATCACAGCCATCAGGTCAACAAGAGGACCTGCATCTCCAACCTGCCTTACATAGACCTCTTAGTTTGGATTTTCGTTTCGAAGAATGAGCAACACAATACAATTTCTACCAATACTTATTGCCATTCTTTTTCTAGATTGCATATATCATTTCCAGATTCCAGATAGGGTATATTCTCCATTACAAGTCTCATAATCTACACACATGAACACAGCTATAAATGTGTTTGATTGTGAATTTATACTGTTAAATGTACATATGAAGCTATGTTGTCTTTCTTTGCTCATAGAAGAACTACAGAAAGAAACATTTAAGGAAAAAAAAATTAATACATATCACCCTCGGGATGTTATATAATCCTAGGTGAATGAAGTTATATTACCCTAAAACTGATTGCTCAATGTCCTGAAGACAATGAACTAGCTGATAAGAAACAAGGGAGAAGAAATTTGCCTTATTTGCTAACCGCATGAGGCCATCATCAACTGCTACTCGATATTGTTGGTTCCAGTGAACTACCTCAGCTCCCAGATTTGAATCATCAAGACAGCAGTGTATGCTTTTTCGTAGCTGTCTCATCATATCACTAAATGCGCTGGTTATAGCCACTGAAGGCTGAACCTTCATATGTTGAATGAGGGAGGTGGCAACACCTATAATTGCTAGCTGCATGTTGGGGTTCTTAAGAACATGTTTCTGATCAAGGTGCTTGATTAAGATGGACAATAAAATGTGAGAGTTTTGCCCTGCAAATAAATGAAGAGAATAAGATAAATAACCCAAAATGAGATGAATAAAGTACAAGAAACTCAAACAAAAAAGTGACTGCTAAATGACAATTGTAACAATTTCTATGTAAACTGATATAATTGAATACCAAATTTCTCTATTTGAATATGCATGTCCAGCAAGACAGGAAGAGCAAGGCCACATTGAGGAGACCAATGTTCACCATTATCAAAATAGCAAAAGAAAGACTACAAGATAGGCGTAGCTTCATTTGCTAACTTTGCAATGTTGCATAGACAAACCCTTGACCAATATCTGGGATACTTGGCATCCCCCCCGTCACAATCAGAGAGGGAAGAAAGGGGTAAAAGAAAAAGGGGGGGAAATGAGTTGCTATTAACAATGACAGGATTAATAACACCATGATATAAATGCAATTACTAACCATTTCTTAGTATCTTGCTGCTCATTGGCGAGAGCATCAGATTTACTATCAAAACCTCCGTAGTTATCCAAGACAACTGAAAAAATCTGATTAAAGAAAAGAAAAAGTTATGAGCTGCTGTATATCAGTATAAGCTCTTACCAGAAGCATTCTAGTCTGCACCCTTTTATGTTAAACTGCATGGAGAAGAGCAAATCTCATCTCCAAAACACTTGAGAAAGGAGTTAATAGATGACAAAAAGTAACTTACCTTATCAAATTCTGCCGGAATGTGAGAGAACTCACCTATGAACCAAACCTGCAAAACAAATAACTAGTTAAGAATCCAGCTGACAAAATCTGTATCCAATTACTTAAACTGGAAGATAGTGAACAGGAGAAGTGATAATATACTGTCATCAACCACAGAGGAGAAATAGTAAGAGTTTGAACAATTTAATGTTTGAAATTGTAATACAACAAGGATGGATCACCATTTTTGAAAGGGCTTCAAGTTAAACACTGTTGACTGTTATTCTTCCCAACTTCTTCAACTAAAAGAGAGAGTTTTGGAATTAAACCATCTAAATTGAATATATAAGTCCCATCCATCTGCAAAATACAAAGGATGACAAAGAATCTTAAGAAACTTTTATAGCATAAACCTTAAGCTCTAGTAAGATAAAAAAACTAATTGCTTTTAAACAAACAAGTAAAATTCTGAAAAAGCCAGAACCTGCCAACAACTCCCACTGATAGAAAATGTATGATCCTGAGCAAACTACTAGCAAATAGTGACCTGCCAAATGCTGGTCCTGTCACTGACATTACTAGTATATAATTGAATCAAATATAACCAAAAAAAAAAAGTCTCACACGTATAAACATTGATTTTCATCTAAAAGAATGTACAAAAAGTACCTAAACATACATATGTTTAGACATATCCAGTCTCTGTATATAAGCATCAAAAATTTCAAGAGTGACTTCTTTAATTCCACTGTGCAGAAGAAATCCAACCCAAGTGTAACTTCTAACTTCATGATTAATCTCTTTCTCAGCAAAATAAATGTTTATATATGCTAAAAAAGTCACTATCTTAAAGATTAAAAACAAAAAAACAAAAACAAAAATTCCAGAAAAAAGTGGCAAGTATGGAGTTGAAAAACTTTTGATGTGTTATCATGATGCAAATCCTACATTAAAGCATTGGCCAAATGGTAAAACCTGATGCATCAAAGAAGACATGGTTTTCTTGTAAATTTCCAACAATCAGATAAAAGGGAAGTCATCAAAATATGGCCTTGATGATTACTCAATACTCAGGTTCAACATGATGGAAAAGAAGTCACATTTGCTCCTTATAAGAAATCATCAACTCTCTGTAGACACACATTACAACCTTTATAGATTCAATTTGCTTATTTCTCAATTCCTTGTAGAACCTTTGCTCAAGAAAACTTGTGATCTGCAACAATATTTTACTTTAATCAATATATCAAAGCAGAGTACAAGGATCTAGAATTTGAATATTACTTCAGCAGATCAAACAAATACATGCACCGTGTTCCGGATCCAAGGAAGAATAGCCTAGTTAAAACCAAACACTGAGCATAATATGAAAGAAGTTAATGTCAAAAAATAAGAGTTGCCAAATTCTCTCTTAGACTATGAATATTCTTTTATTTACTTTTGGGTTGAAAAAGAGACCACAAGTCTGCAAATCTTTCCATTGTCATTGAATTTACACAGCAAGGCATATAAGCATAGAAGAAGCTAATTACTATAGATATTCATCGATCAATAAGGCAAACAATAATATATTGGATGAAAACATGAAGGAAGGTTAAAATATAGAAAAATATCAAGAAAATGAACAATTCGGTCTGGGGAGATGATATTCTCATCTTCACTAGCACATTTACCTTCCTATATCGAACTACCATCATGCAGAAGGTTGCATTAAACTTCAACTATACAATAAGCTTTTGCCTTTAGTATACGAAGAGCATTTTTAGCAGCATATCCACATAACTTACTGATATCCCGGTAATTCGGCTCTTCATCCTGCCAAAATCGTAAGAGATGTTTTGTTAAGACAACAACCAGAGAGGAACTGGATCAAACATTAGAAGATGTATTCAATGAAACCAATAAGCAAAATTTCTCAGCATGTATCTATCTAAGAAGTAAAATAGATTAAATAAACCTCAAAACATCAACACAAATGGAGAGCAAGTATAAAACAACCCGGCTAAGAAAATGATTAAAAGCAAAGACTTTTCACAGGTTACAACTAAGGAAATGAGAATTCCCCATTGAACCAAACCCAGGTAGGATTGAAATACGAAGTACATTTTCATTAACAATGAAGTTTCAAGTTAAACTTTTGATTATATCCAAATCACGTATATTTCAAGGAGCCTCCACTAGGCTTACCTCGAACAGCACAATTAAAAAAAAGTAACAGTAGAGAACACAAGAAAAAACCAAACCTGAGAGCTTGTAAATATATCAGCAAGCAACTTCTTGTGTCGTTCTACGGGCTGCCTTGATCTTGCTCGCATTGCAGGACAGCAGAAACACACGCTCCCACATGCAGGAAACAGTTCCCTAGAAATCACTCCCATTAGTGATAGTTTTCAAAAGATGAAATCCCCTTTGATAATTCTTTTAATGAAGTAAATTTTTACGTGGGTTGCCTAGGGATTGAGTGAGAGCAAAGTTCTCTTTTGTTCTTGGTTTTGGTAAAAGTTTGTTTGCACTTGAGCTCTTTCAGTTTGCAGTTACCTTGAGCGTGACACCCTAATATTTAAGTAAGTTGACTTGCATGTATATTGTAAAAATATATATTATTAACATTATGAGGTATGTATATATATATATGAAAAGGGATGAAATTAGATGCGATGGAGGGGCTAATTAACGAATTAAAAACTTAAAGGGTTAGACTGAAATTTTACAAATTTGGATAAGTATAAAAGAGAGAATTCTAGAGAAATATATTCATTTTGATCCTATCCCAGCAGCCAGCCCTAATCTCTTTCTCCTCCATAGTTGCCAACAAATTAAGCAAGAGGAAGAAATCTAGAGACAAAGTAGAGGTAGAAATCAACTTCTCCTCCCATTTCCTTGCATGGTTCCATTATTTTTACAGGAAATTAACGTGATATGTTATAAATTTTGGAATAATTGTGTTATGTGCATTCTGGAAATTGTGTGAAATCATGATATTACATGTTTTATGGTATATTGAAGGAGAAGACATGATGTTTGGGAAGCTAGGAAATATGATTGAGTGAAATTCCTGCAGGGCCTCTTTGCTGAACAAGGGTTAGTTCGAAAATTCTTATAAATTCCATGGTTGTTTGCTGACTCTGAAATTTTTATATGATAAACTAGACACCTCTTGTTTGCTGACTCTGAAATTTTTATATGATAAACTAGACACCTCAAGGAGTTTATAGAATTTTGAAACACTTGAAAATTCGTAGTGTGTGGATTGTAATGAATTTTTGAATTTCTGGTTCGAAATTGTGAATTCCCCTGTTTTAAAACAGGGCAGGGGGAATGAACTCGATTTGAGGGGGAAAATGTTTGTAAAATTTCGTGATTTTTAATATGAAAACCCTTGGGTATGTTTTCTGTTAGACTGTAAATTTTCATGGTTTATGAAGTTGTGTATGAATTGTTATGATTTTTCAAATCTGGACTTAAAGAACTGTGAATGTTAAGTTCCAGAAATGAGTTTGTGAAATAAATTCCGTTTGACTGCCTTAGACTCCTTAGAAAATCATGATTTTTGGTGAAATAACTCTTATATGTGTCTAGTTTTAGACTGGAAAGTTTGGTGGAGATTGGATTATTGTAGAAATTTATAAAATTCTTCAAAATTTCACTGTTCAGTTAAAAGGTCTGCAGACAGATTTGCTGTGTGAATGAAATTAAGTATTTTCAAGGGGTAAATGACCTTATTTTGACTCAATAAAATTCATGAACTATAATATGTATGTCTATTTGATTTTCATGAATTTTGGTGATGATTGGAAATGAATAACCTCTTATTATAATAATCCAACCAATATGTGTGTGTGATAGAGTTTAATAAATGATGTTATTAGTTGGTTGAATTGTTGTTAACCTAAGGGATTTAATGACTTCTAAATGGACACTGATCAATGTGTCATGACTATGGCAATGGTTACCAGAGAGGAAGGAGAAGAAGAAGAGATGAACTTTAAACAACTGCTTATCAAAAAATATATGAGAGCAAAATTAAGAGGCAAGGCTAACCAGGTAAGTAGCTAGACCCTTCTGAGGACACAACAAACGTTAACTATTAATGAAATGTGTTTAATGATTGTGATTGTGAATATATGTGAGTTGTGTGGATGGAATGTGTATGAGGCCATGAATACATGGATCTTGATATAGGAAATAATTATATTGGGGTTTATAGTGATTTATAAAATGTGTGATTTCACACACTTTGATGTGTATGTGATTGACATATTGGTGTAACTTCTATGTGTGTGAGATATAAAAATGTGACTGTGCCCTCATATATGTGAATTTGTTGTGATATGGCTTGAATAATATTGCCAATGAAACGATGTGTATATATGAAGAATGAAATACATGCCAAACGTTCTAGGATACTAATTCCTCATGTGGATGGCATGACAAATGAATGTCTATGAAATACCATGTGTATTAGAGTTCCACGAATATGTATGAGTGGAAAATGAATGAGACCAGTTATACATGGAAATGGTTGTGCAACGATATGATTGAAATACATCGAAGAGTAATGGAAGGTGTTGGCATGAATAAAGATGTCATTGGGGTTCTATATGTGTAGAAATGATGCCAATGTATGGATTGTGCACATCCATAAGAGTACATGAGATATGTAAGCTTATTGTATTTGTGAATGTCTATGTGATTAATGAGAAGCCTACGTAGAACCTCAATTAGGAAAGTAAACTGCAATACTGTGATGTGCGAAGGCATGCATCATTGTGTGATGTGTTATGAATTTGAAATTTCTTGCCAAGCCCATGGGAATATATTGAATGTCGAATGTGAAATGTGATACCGTTAAATGCTAGCATTATGGTGAATGAATTGTGATAAGTTGTGATTGGGTTAGAAGCTTGATATAAAGAGCTTCACTTATGTGACTGAAATGTGAAATGTGAAATGTGATATGTGAATGAAAGCTTAATATAGAGCTTCACTTATGTGACTGACTGAAATGTGAAATATGATATGTGAGTGAAGGCTTAATATAGAGCTTCACTTATGTGACTGAATGTGAAAACTGATATGTGAGTGGCATGCCATAACTTAGGATATTTGGCTCTCATGGCTTGAGGGGAGGTCTGGACCATGTGTTTCCCTACATGGGATTCGGTAGCATGGGCCCGGTATCACCCGGATTGTCAGACTAGCCTCGAGCTATTTCAAGTGTAGGCATCTAAATGTATTTGTACTGTTCTGTACTCCCATGGCTTGAGGGGAGGTCTGGACCATGTGTTTCTCTAGATGAGATTCGGTAGCATGGGCCCAGTATCACCCGGATTGTCAGACTAGCTTTGAGCTATTTCATGGGTAGGCCTTTGAATGTATCTGTACTGTTCTGTATCCCCATGGCTTGAGGGGAGGTCTGGACCATGTGTTTCTCTAGACGAGATTCGGTAGCATGGGCCCGGTATCACCCGGATTTTCATACTAGCCTTGAGCTGATTCATGGGTAGGCCTACATATGGGAACTGACTGTGAAATGAAAAGTCCTACCTTGATTAGAGAGCACTGTTCCTAAGCGTCTGTGACTTTACTGTGGAAGCTTCCGAAATTATATGAAATGGATATCCATATGAACAATGTAGCTAGCTTATGGAAACTCATGTGTGAATGATTTATATGTTTATGGGAGCACATGAGGATGTGATAGACTTGTGGAAAGTTTATGTGTAAATGAAACATGTGTATACAAATGGGTGTATGTGATGAGCTTTGACATAGAAAAGCCGTGTTTGATCACCCATAGACAAGTATTTAAAGAATTAGAAATATGATGGGATAAGTGAGTAATTGATCTAGGAAAATTGGCCAATGATGCAAGGTTAGTGCATGAGCACCATTAAATGGTGCATGAGCTCATCTTTAACAGACTTAAAGAGGTATAGCTAGAGAATGGCATTGCTGTGCCATACTGTCCTTGCTGGAGCACCAATTGCACCGACTCAAGTAAGAGAGAATAAAGAGTTGGCGCATGCGTGCCTCTCCTTTGGTGCAGGAGCGCGGAACTGAAATTTACAACGGATTGAAAATCAGAAACTTGGCACCGCCGTGCTAGTTCCCTTGCGCAGAGGCGCAATCCTTAAACAGTGAAATCAATTTTCTGATTTTTTTTAGTAGAGCACTGGTGGCTTATATACTAAGAAATAATCGGTAATTAGGTGATTTATGGAATAAGTTTTTAATAGTGGTCATAATCTGAAATGGTTATCGCCATTAATTGTTTTATTGTGACTGTTACACCAATTTCATAATTCTAGCTACTTACTGAGTTTCATACTCACTAGTCTATTGTGTACCTCAGGCATTCGATCAGTTAAAGATTAAGGGAGGATTTCGGCATAGCGACGATTGTGTTCCCTTGGCAAGTTCTTATCCGCTGCAGTATTACTATGTTGGACACAGGGTGTGACATTGAGCTTTTATATTCAACTAAGACTCCATAAAATGTACACATGTTGGCAGTTTTGTTGTAACCAATGTGTCTCTAGTTTGTGAAATTTGGTAGTGTTTTTTAATTGTTTATGAAAGTTGTTTGTTGCTTTAGACATCAATTTTAAAACTATTTATAGAGGGGTATTTGAGATAATGAGATTAACCGGCTATATGCTTATATTTGAAGTTGTAACTTGTAAACTGCTACCAACACTGGCTTTCAGTTCAATAATATTGCAATAAACTTTCTGGTAATGGATGAAACATGGACTTGTTTCAAGCAATAAATGTTAATTAAGCTCAACACCGCCAATGATAAAGAGTTGTTTTGATTCTTTTAAAGATGAAAACAGTTCTAAAAATTTTGCCTATTACTATAAATTCATGGACATACAATTATTGTTTATGGATTTAAAAGATCTTCATTTGGAATGGAATTGTTGCTAATAATTACTGCAAAGGAAGATTTTGATTTTATCAGGTTTATATGTTCCCTTAAATGACCATGTTACTTCAATTATGAAATATGTTATGCAGTCCTGTTGTGAAAGCTTGGAAATTTTATTTAAAAAAAAAAAAGTTTCATAAAAAAAAATCGTAGATAAGAGTATAAATCCGCTAACAATGCAATACCGTAGTTTTGAGGATAGATCACTTTATGATCTTCTTGTTTTATTTATTTCTGTTTGTTCCAATCTTCACCACTGAAGATGGCCTAACCTCCTTAACTTGCTCCTTCATTTTCTCCTCACACAAAGCAAACAATTACAACCATTAACTCACACTGGAAACCCCCCAAAAAATTAAAAAAACAAAAAATAAAGAAAAAGAAAACTGGTAAGAAATAGTTGACATTGATCCTCTGCCAAACTTTTTTTGAAAAACAAAAAAAAAAAAAAAAAACTTACAACGAACATCCCTCTGCAATTGAGAAACAAAAGAAAGAAGGAAAGAAAGAAATAACAACAACAAAAGAATTAAGAGAATGGCAGATAATAGAGCGGTAGCAGAGAAGACACCTGCGCAAAAATGCAAGGATTTTGTAGGTATAACATTCTCAAATAGTTCAGGGAAGATTGTGGGTATCATATTGGCTTTTTTCTTAAGCAATATTGCACATCACCTTCTAAAGCCTATACACCAACCCCGCATATCTTCTGACATTGTTGTAAGTCTCTCTTTCTAATCCCTCTCACTTTTAATCCATTGTTGTTGATCAATCGTGCATAAACATGTTTTGTATCACATTAGTTTATTAACATAGAATCAGTTGTACTAATAATGAATGAAAACTAAAGTTTAGGAAATAGTGTACATACACATATTGCAATCAAATTATCAAATGAACCGATTATTATTACTTAGTCACTCACACGCAGCTAGAGGGCCTATAGTAATAGTTGCATTGATCTTAAATGTTAATATATATTGTAAATATGCAATTTGAGTTTTCTTCTGCTGTGTTGCATGCAGGTAGGGATAGTTCTTGGTTGCATAAAAAAGATACGCAACTCATTTGAGCCAGAGATAGTTCAGACCATGAATTTTGTAGTCGAGTTTGGAATGATATGCTACATGTTTGTATTGGGTCTAGAAATGAACATTTACGTGATGTTTAAGCCACCAACTCGCGACGCCATTGTGGCATATGCTGGAATGCTGTCCACCTTCATCTTAGCCTGCAGCATAACCCCATTTCTGCATTTTTTTATAGAGAACAAGAAGTTCTATATTCTCGGCCTTTCGGTCCTCCTCTCCGGCAGTGGCTCTCATATTTTATCTCGGGTCATAACAAATCTCAAAATAGGCAAGTCGGATATAGGGAAACTCGGGATGGCTGCAGGCGTGCATTCTGATATGATATCAATGCTTATGTTGTGCATTGGCTATGTTTTTTACCCGCAAGACGATACTATGGAAGAGAGCATAAAAAGTTCCATCGCAATGGGTGCTGCACTGATCTTTCAGTCAGTGTTTGCAGCCTGGGTTTCGCCAATATTCTTGAACTGGATCAACAACGAGAATCCTGAAGGGAAAGCCATGAAAGGCACTCACCTTGTTCTCTCACTTGCCTTCATGGTCTTTGTATGCAGCTGCGCGCCATGGTATGGTTACGATTCTGTTCTCAGCGCCTTCATGGCGGGCATTTGCTTTCCTTCCGAGGGGAGAATATCCAAATGGACAGTTGGAAAAATCAACTATCTGTTGGGCACGGTTTACTATCCTGTTTTCTTCTTTTGGGCGGGATACCATGCTGATCTCACCAATTACAGTGCTGCCAGTTTGGGGACATGGGCAAGGCTCTTTTCCCTTCTGGTCATCACCGGAGTTGGGAAAGTCGCTGGAACAGTCATCTCTGGAATGATGTTAGGCTTTCATTGGCGGGAGTCTGCTGAACTCGGCCTTTTGTTGACTGTGAAGGGTCATTTTCCCATATTCTTGGCGGTTGCTTCATCAGCGGTAAGTGAGTTCCTTCATATCCTTTCCTTCCAGTTATCTGATGATCAAAAGTATAAAAATAAAGTTGAAGAGATTGTTTTGAAATTTCATAAACTTTTAATTTATTTTTTAATAATTTAATCAAACTATTGTAAGAGAGGCCTTGATAGAAGACATGAAATAGTAAAATTTGCCCACTTAAAAATCGGCCAAGTAATGTAATGTATCTAACAACTAATTCTTATTCTTAAGGTTGTAATTAACTAACTAGACAATTAAAGAAAGAAAATAGTGGATATACCAAATATCCAAATTATTAAGCCCTCAACATAATCCTCATCACCATTAATGCTTAATTATTTTATAAAAAGGAAACTAAATCGACTGATTTTTAAGGTGTTTAATTAATTTTCAACCAAATGCAGTTCTTAAATATGACAAGTGCTACAACTAGTGCTTCGTTTCTGATTATGGTCTTCTTCAGCGTCGTGCACACGCCCTTTGTTATAGCAAACATCATAAAACGTGCAAGGAAACGTGCACCACCTCGACGCATGGCACTTCAGTGGCTTGAACCGTCACACCAGCTTCGTATCTTGCTTTGTCTTCATGACCCTCAGAACCTGCCATCTACCATCAACTTCTTGGAAATTTCTCGGGGGACAGCTGACCCTGGCATTGTAGTTTATGTCACTGACATGATCGAACTTACAGACCAAATAGCTGCAACGATAGTACAAAACGAAGGAGTAATGGATACCGTGACTGTGACTGACAAGGCAGTGATGGAGATGAGAGAGCAGATCACCAATGCGGTGCAATCTTATGTAGAGGAGAATGGCGAGGGTATCACACTCAAACGAATGCTTGCTCTCTCAACCTTCAGTAGCATGTCCCACGATATCTGCTTTCTAGCAGAAGACCTGATGATTTCTCTCATCATATTGCCATTTCACAAGAGACAACGTGAGGACGGTACATTAGACGGTGGCCATCCTGGATTCAGATACGTGAACCGTAAGGTAAAATCACAAACTCTAACGAAACTTAATTACAACCAGTAATAGTATCACCTTCATCCAAATATCATAAATGTGAGAAAATTAATAGTAAGCTAGATGATTTACTAAACCTAAAAAATCATCTTATCTTGGTCATTATCACAATTAACCCTCAAATATATATTTTGCTGCTTTATATCGATAAATGTCAAATAAGTCACATTGTCATATTTTTGGTTACCAAACAGCTGCTGAGGAATGCCACGTGTTCCATAGGGATCCTGGTCGACCGAGGTTTTGGGCAATTAGGAATGATATCAAGAACAAGTGCATCTCTGAATGTGGCAGTCATTTTCATAGGTGGCAGGGATGATCGAGAAGCACTAGCATATGCTGGTCGAGTGGCAAGACATCCAGGAGTGAAACTCACTATAATAAGATTCTTAGTTGACAATTCAGAAAATCCACAAAACAGAGCAGGTATTTACAGGGATAACTCTGCTGAGGAAGAAGAAGAGATGAAACTTGATGATGAATGTTTCGCTGACTTTTATGAGAGACAAGTGGCAGGGGGTTATGTAGCCTACATGGAAAAGCATCTTGCAAATTCATCTGAAACTTTTGCTACTCTTAGGTCATTAGAAGGGCAATATGCACTCATCATTGTAGGTCAAGGTGAGAGGGTGAACGCGATATTAACAGTAGGGATGAATGATTGGCAGCAATGTCCAGAACTGGGTCCAGTTGGGGATGTTCTTTCAGGGTCTGATTATTCAATGAATACCTCCGTGTTGATAATCAAACAACACGATCATAAAGGAGATTTAGACGGACTCGACGAGGACTTCAATATCATGTAAATAGCAATCACCCCAGAAAGATAGCCCTACACTTTTAGGATACCAAGCATAGGAAGGAGCTAGACAAATTGTAGATCCAGTAGGTAGAGTGGACAGAAACCTTGTGTAATCAATCTTGCTGTTGTAACCTATAATTCTTTCATTAATCAAAAAAAAAATCAATTAATTTCTTTCTGGCGTTGGCGCCAGGTCATCATTTCAGACCTCGCTCCTGACTCCCGAGAGAGAACTCCACCGCATATGAAAACAATGTCCCAGTGATTTAATTTCCATTCTAAAATCAGATTGGTATGACCAACGCAGAATTTATCCCCCGGGGTAATCTACCCACCTAATTCGTCTTTAAGGTAATGGCATAGAAATAAAGGGTAACTAGAAGACATTGCAGTAAGAACTACGATACAAGAAACTAAAGAGTGGTTCCATTTCCATAGACTGCTTAACACACCAGGATTCCAGTTTCCAACCAGTTGCATGATAAAAGCCTCTATTAACACAACCAAGCATTCATCACTGAAAACATTAGTTCATTACAATCATCAGAACAAGAACATATGTCTTGCAAAAATTCCAGTTCATTTTCATAACTTCCATCCAGCAACGAACACTTGTCATCTGACAAAACATTGTTGAAAGCAGAATTCTTCTGATGTATTAATAATCTCTTGAATGTTTCGCAACCTCAGCCTACAAACAAACACTTAAGACTGTCAGAAATCAGGTTAACCTGCATAGTTGTGCTCTTCACAACATAGACCCAAAAAAAGAAAAAGAAAAAAACCTTGAAAAAGTAAATCGCATTATTTCTTATTCCTAAAATTGTAACATACAAAGTTATGCTAAGCATCTAGAACACAGTTCATGAATAATTACATCTTCTAGCTATTCTTCTTCACGAAGTACAAAGTGATGTATGACTAATAGAACAGAAAATAATAGAGGAGAAACAAGAAATGGGGAAATCCAGATAGAAAAAGAGAGAAGCAGAGCAACATAGGAGAGGAAAACAAAACTCTATCATTCAAATGGGAAGACAATGAGGACGATGAAAAGGGTTCATTCCAAAATGATAATGGCTCCATGTGATACTACAGAAAACAAATTTCTTAATCACCAAATAATTTATGTTCCAAGGTCCCTTTCTCTTGCCATATGGAATAATTTAAAATTTATGATGTACATGTGCCCAAAATAACCTAGGTGTGGGCCTGAAATATTCATCAAACAAACTAACCTTCATACATGCAGAAAACAAAGATGTCCAAAGGTCCCCAGTTATGCTTTATCAAACGATAGAAGACACAGTAGTCATTATTTTACTCAAGAATGATGCACTTAAGGTAGCATTCGCAATGCAATGTTATATTTTCTTAAAATCATAGCCAAGAGAGCGATAATTTCTAAGACCAATAAAAGAGAAACAGAGAGCTATATGACTGAAACAGAAAGCTGGAAACTTAAATGATTGAAAGACCAAACCCGAAAAGAGTGAAGCCACACCTCAAATGCACTTTTTAGGGTATCAAGTTCTTTATCCAGATCATTTATAGCCTGGTTATAAGCCTGCATTGGTGAAGACTGGCTTGTTGTGTGAATCTACAGAAAAAATCCCACCAAATTTTAGTAATCATAATACACATCTAACACGTAATTGAACCCTTAATAAGCCAACAAATTTCGACCTAATCAGACGTAACCAACAAAATAAATTAAAATAAATAAGAAAAAAATACTAACTCTAACGATGATTTTGTACTGAAGAGGATGAGGGAGCTTGTAACCCGCAAACAGCACATTCTCATCCCTATGCAATTGCCTAATCATGATCAAAGAGTAATTAGGGTTTCAATATTAATCAAGTTATAATTACCCAAAAATATATATATAAATACACGTACATGCGAAGAATGTTGCCAATAGTGTGCTCTTCTCTCTCGATGGTAAACGACGCCGCATTGATAATCTTTGTGTCCCTCTCGTACGAAACCCTAAAATGAAAATGTGAGAAAACAGAAACCAAAATAGAGATTAATACTCACCAGCAGCTTGACAGAGAATGTTAACAGAATGAGAGTTGGGGATGTGGAAGTACTTTTTGGTCCCCTCGGGAACCACGAATCGCTCGTAACGGTCAGGGGCATTCATGGCTTCTTCTCGCTCTTACCAGGTGCTTCCTTGCTGAAATTTTCGTCGCAGTCTCGCGCTCACACGGCTGATTTTGTAGTATATTTCTACAAGGGGATTTTATAGCGATATTTCTAGAGGGTGGGAAAAGAAAGGACGATACTATTACACCCTCAAAGTTTGGTTTAATTTTAAACGGTGAATTATTATATTTTTTTAATCAATAATACCTTTAAGTTATTGGTTTTTTATGAATCGTATCCCTTAAAATATGATTTAAAAATAATAATTATAATTTTAAAATAATTTTAGATATTATAATTGATAAAAATATGTAATCATTTTCTATTTAAAATTAAATTAAAAATTACTTATTATAATTGTATTAAAAAAATAATATCATATATTTTCGTAATATCACCTATTAATATAGTTTTATATTTATATTATTCGAGTTCTTAAAATTCATATATGTGTATCATTTAGGTCTAGTTGATAAATTTCGTTATTTTTTCACAAACAAATAAGGATATTTTCTTTAATTAGATCTAAATATTCAATAAGTATAATAACATTGATTTCATTTCTATCATAAATAATTAAGCAAACATAATTTAGTTTCTAAAAAGTAAAGTAAATTATCAATCAGACCAAGATGATACAAATATATAAACCTTAAAGATGGAAATAATACAAATATAAAACTATATTCATATATATACAGTATTATGCTAAATCTTAAGAGTAGTGTGTAAATTGATAAAATGCATGCCAATGATGCCACTTGATTCTTCATCAAAAAGATGAAGCACACAAACGCACCGTTTTGGACAAAGGAAGTTTGGGTTCATAGGTGGGATTTATAACTTATGAAACTGCATATAATTCTAATAAAAAGGTACATAGTTGCCATTTAATTATCAATTGAGAAAATCTTGAAAATTTAATGAATTGTTTAGTAATAACTGTGCGCATATATATATATATATATATATATATATATATAACAGACCCAATTTATGAGCTTATGTACCTAAAATAATTTAATCATTAATTGAATGACCTTTGAATACCACAAAGAAAAAAAACCTTGGAGTATTGAAAAGGCTCTTTTAATCCCAAAATTGACACTACCCAATAGGTAATAAGGCTCAATTTAGTTACTAAAGTGTCACTTTAATCAATTAATTGGTTGAAAGTCTTGTTTTATGAAAAATATGTATATATTTAAAGAAACATTTATTAGATTTTTTTTTCTAAAATTGCCTTTGAAGTGGAAAATGATTAAATAATGAGTATTATTATATTATATCTTATTGGAGTAGAGCTTGTAAAAATATAACTTTTATAAAAAGAAAAAGTTGATGGTTATTTAGTTTGATAAATATACAAGTACTTATTAATATTAAATTATCATAATTATTTTATTTTAGAATGAAAGGATAAGATAAATCTTTTAAAATATGGTAAATATATATTTGATATTTTATAACTTGAAAAAAAAACTCAAAAAGAAGTTTTTTTCGAAAACCTCAATTTTGAACTTCTTCTAAAATACATAAAATAACATTTTTTAATCACTCATAAACTCTTCTAGGTAGCAACAAAACCACTTAAAAAAATGGAGAAACTTTTGTTATTACAAAAAGCTGTTTTAGCCAGTAGACCAGCCGAAACAAACGCGTTCTTACTATTTTTTTTATGAAATTTTATCATAAGGGATACTGTAAATTACTTATTATATATTATGTTATTATTTGTGAAATAAATGACATATCCTTGACATATCACTTTTATGACATAGTAAGTGATATTATTTGGGATAATATTTTAAAAAGGGTAGTTACTTATGTATTTGTTAATTATTTTTGAAAGAATTTTAATTTCCTATTGATGCACTACACATCATACACCAAATTGGAGTGATATTTTAATGAGCAGGTATACTACCAATGAAACTCACTCAAAATATACTAAGCAAGTTCATTTTTACCTATACAATTGCCGAATAGGCTCTAATGGTTTATTTAAGAACCTAAATAATGAATTATGTGTAAGTTTATCTCGATGAGAAAAATAAAATGTCCTACAGAAAATGTGTGAACACCAGTTTAATTACATAAAATCATATTAACTTGAACGTTTGTGATCGGATACATTTTTCCTCCAATAAGGCATCGTGATACTAAGAGTTGTAGGATGGTAGTTAATCAATTATGTATGCACGATGCAATCAAAAACTTAGTCCTACGAAAGCTAGCATTTATAGGGATTACAAAATATATCATGGGGTTGGGGATCCACAGGGATCCGTGTTTATTGGAATAGGGATGGCGTATAATTTTGATATCGTATTAGAGTAATTAATAGTGACACCGTCGTAGTTTGGATAAAATAACACTCCTCCCTCAATTTTTTACGAAGTAATGTAAAGACCCATATTTTCCAATTACAGTTAGTTAATCCGTTAAATATATCACGTAAAGGCAAATTTATCACTATTTGTTTATTCAATAATATTATAATAATGAGAATTTTTTTATTTTAATTGAAATATTTTAAACTACCATTTTATTCTTAAACTACTAAATTTTCAAATTAAAAAGTTCAAGAAAAAAAGGTAGTTAAATGGTGCTTATCTTAAATAAAAAAAAAAAATTGAGCTACCATTTTCTTTGGTGGAATTTTTACTTTTAAATAGTTAGACTAAATAATTCTCCCTTAGTTTGGTCGTACAATTTTTATTTATTATTTCTCACATGTCACATATGAGCACACTTATTATTATTATTATTATTATTGAATAAGACAAATAAGGATAAATTTGTCTTTGCATGATATATTTAACAAATTGGCTAATGACTGTTGGGAAATATGGACCTTCATGTTACTTCGTTAAACATTAGAGAGAGATTGTTACTTCATCCAAACCACATGAGTGTCAATGTTAATTATTCTTTTGCATTATGATAAAGTAGGACGGGTTTACTACTCCCTACCCACACTCACCCCCCATCATACCATTATATATAAAAATATATAATATAGTTTAATTTTTATTTTCATATAATAAACTATTACATATCAATAATATATAACCTATAAATACTATTTTTATTTAATATTTAATATAATGATTATTGGAAAAACATAAAATTATGTTGTTATCTAAAATAAAATTTTATGTTGTTTTGTTAATATCCTAAGTTTTATCATAAAAAAGATGTTGGCATAGGAAATGGTGTAGGGTTGGGGAAAACATTTTCCACGTGAAGGTTCTCAATACTAATCTCACTCATAAAAACATAGGGAATGAGGTTAAATTGAACAATTGGGTGAGGAATGAGAAGGGTCTCCCCACCCCCATTGCCATCCCTAATGCATTTGAGACATTCGAGAACAATATTAATTTGAACTTAAAGTGTAAGATTACCTAATAAGTAACTTGGGGTCATTGTCTTATTTTTTTTAAAGAATTTACTTAAAATTTTTATATTACTATGACTATGTTTACTACACTTCAATAGTCGGAATGTTTTAAGTTGACATTAATATAATAACTATTTTCTAACTTTTTTTTTGCAATAATTGGATTAAATGATTGACAAGTTATATATTAACAAAAAGAATTGATGTTGAAAATTTAAATTATAATCGCTAGACCTATAATCGGACATGAGATTGCCCTTTTAAATATTTATGTTTTTGACATGCTTCATAGGAACATAAATTATTTGAATTTCACAGTTTAAATTGAAAATTTGTTAACTTTATTGCAAAGAATGATTAATTAAAATTACCAATTTGTTTGAAAAAAATTTTTAGGAAGTGATTTAGATGACATTTCGATAAATTTCGTGAGACTACATATAATTTGATTTACTCGACAATTGTTCCTGACAAATTTTACTTTTGCCAAAGACAAACTCTCAGTGGATACAAAACTTCACCAATTACCGTATCCGATTGAAACACCATTTCCGGCATGTCAATTGCCCATTGGTCTGATATTTAGGGAACTGAAACTTTGACCTTCATCTCTCCGCAAAAGCCCAAGCCCACGCCGAAGGCAGAAGCCCAAACGTCAGCGCGTCTAAAAGATTACAGTGACCAAACCGAAGCACACACATAACAGAGAGAGAGAGAGGGGGAGAGAGAGAGAGGGGGGAGACATGGCCGAGTAGGCGAGTATTTGTTTTTTTAAAAAGGGAAATACAAAAATTGAAAAAAAGGAAAATATTTTGTTTTATTTGTATTTTTATTTTTAAAAACACGGGCGGATCTCTAAATTCCTAATCTCCCCAAAACACAAAAATTGAAAATCTAACTCATCAAAATCACTCACTATGGCCTTTCACGTTGCTTGCCCAATTACATGGTATAATAATAAAAATTATTATTATTATTTTTATTTATCAATATTTCTCTCTAAATAAAACTCTCTTCTCTTCTATTTCACTCTCTCGCGCTCTCTCGCGCTTCTCTTGTTGCTAACTTTCTCTGTGATTTTGTTGTTCTGTTCTGTTCTGTTTGCAGCAAGCGAATTTGCTTCTGCACGCTAGGGTTTCCGCGTAGCGTGCAGGCTGCCAAGGCCAGAAATGACTTCCTACACGAGGTCGTTTTGGTGGAGCAGTTTTTGAACGATCCTTGGGGGAAGATTAGGGTTTCCGAAGAGCCGAGTACGGTTCAGGTTGCCGTTCCTGAGGTTCCACAGCCTCCGCCTCCTCCGCCGCCGGTTCCTGATGGAGCTTCTGCCGCCGACTTGGCCGACGAGGCCGCTGCCGCTGTGTCGGCGCAGACTAAGCGCGTCGCTTTGCAACGCAAGGCTGCCGCCGCGATGGTTGCTGCCGAGGATTATGCCAGACGCTTCGAGTCCGGTGATATTGCGGTCCGGTTCTACCGTTTCTTTATATGTGTTTTAGAACTCTGGTTTGCTTTTAAAGTGTTTTTTCGTGATTTAATTTTGAATTTTCCTTTGGAATTTAGTTAATTTTGAAATTTGGTTGTTAGATTTTTACAATTCAGCTAATAGTTTTTTTAGTCATATAATTAATTTTTAGCTCTGTTGAATTATACATGTGTGTCAAAATTGTATCAGTTAAATTATCTATTTATTTTCAATTCAGGAGATTGTATTCCAACGCTGGCGGACTTACTTTCTTTTAATTGTTAAAGAGTCTTTTCTGTACTTTCCTGTAATTTTGAAAGACTTTCTTTTTATTGTCAAAGAGTCTTTTCTGTACTTTCCTGTAATTCTGAAAGACTGTTTTCATAGGGCATTAGTGGTGAGAGAGTACAATTTATCATCACTATGTTTACTAATTTCTTCCTATTATTATTGTAAATTAATGCTCTTGTAATGGACTTATTTTATGAAATTTTGAGTTACTTTTAGAGCATTCTAAAGTTGAGGAAATTATCTTCTCATAACCACATGACACTGGTGATTGCTTAGTGTTTCCTTTATGAAGTGTTTTCCTCTTTAATTGAAGAGAAAAGGTAGTAACAACATCGTTGTTGAAAACCATGTATGGGACTTGGGGTAGTGTCTTCTCCACCTCAAAAGTTCATTACAACATTTTTTTGTTGTACATTTTGCAAAATCACTCATGACTTTTACTTTTACAGGTTGCCTCAAAAGAAATCACTGGAGAAGAGCAGGGTCAGTTGAATGCTAATGTGATGTGCCGGCTTTGCTTTGTGGGTGAAAATGAAGGAAGTGAAAGAGCAAGGAGGATGCTTTCGTGCAAAAGTTGTGGCAAGAAGTACCACAGGAACTGTGTGAAAAATTGGGCTCAAAATAGAGGTATTGAATTATGGCCCCAAAAGTTGTGACATTGTGGTTTAATGCTTTGCTTATATGGGACTTCATTTGCAGATTTATTTCATTGGAGTTCTTGGAAGTGCCCATCTTGCCGAATTTGTGAGGTACTTTGTCTGTGAATTAGTAGTTTATTGCCGTTCTTACTTATTTTAGTGTGAAAATGATCAATAAATGCTTCATCATGCCCTACCCTGGTCTTCGATGATTACTTTTTGCCAATCTGATATAATTCAGAGTTGTTTCTCCCTTTTAAATTCTAATTATTTATTCCAAGAAAATTGCGTGAAAGCAAGATATCTGTCCCTTTTAATCAATTAGAAGAGAAACAGATTTTTACTCGATGAGCTCTATGTTTGATATTTATTCCGCATCGAAACTTGTTGCAGCAGAGTTGGTTCTGGGTTTTTTGATTTTGTTTTCAGTTATTTAAGATTCTTCTTACACTTTCTCTCTCTAGATTTGTCGACGAACTGGAGATCCAAATAAGTTTATGTTCTGTAGAAGGTGTGATGCTGCCTATCATTGTTACTGTCAACATCCTCCACACAAGGTTGGGTGTGAATTGCTTATGGTTGTGCTTGATTTCCAACTGAAAGTAGCATTGTTTATTTACTTACCATTGGATAATGTAGAATGTTAGTTCTGGACCATATTTGTGCCCCAAGCATACTAAATGTCACAGCTGTGGATCCAATGTTCCCGGAAATGGCCTAAGCGTGCGGTAATCACAAAATGATGACTATTGAATTTTTCATTACTTTCCTTCCACTGATAACCCCTTTTTATTAGTAGGTGATTTGTCGCTCTTAATTTTACAGGTGGTTTCTTGGATACACTTGTTGTGATGCTTGTGGAAGATTGTTCGTAAAGGGTAATTATTGCCCTGTTTGTTTGAAGGTATCATCTGTTTTTTAGAAGAATGTTGATAGTATGTTTATGTTATTATCTTTCAAGTTTTTCTGTTGTGCTGGTTGCGCAACATGATTGATGTTCGTCAGTTTAATGGTTTTTCCATTAGGTGGAAAAATTATTTTAAGTTTCAATTTCATTCTTTGGCAGTTCTAATTTCTCTAGTGAATAATTTGTTAAATGCGCATTTACAATCCATCCTTTCCTTTTGTGGGTGAATAACATTTCGTTTATTTTTCTCTTTAAATGTCTTCTATGAATGAATTGACTAGATGTTTTGGTCAAACCTTGTAGGTTTATAGAGATTCAGAATCAACACCAATGGTTTGCTGTGATGTTTGCCAGCGGTGGGTGCACTGCCAGTGTGATAGCATCAGGTTTGTTCTGCCCTTTATTGACAGATACATTGAGATAATCTCTACCTTGTTATGCTGTGCTTGTGTTGGTCTTTCAGATACATTGTTTATGATGGATATACTGAGATCATTCTACTGTTTTAGATTGTGTTGATAAGGATTTTCTAGATGGTGGTTATCTTTTTTGGTTGGTATTTTCCAGTGTGCATGATAGTTAAAACTTTCTTTTAGTACAAGCTGGTACCATCTAAATACCTTTTAAGTAAATCTCTAGTCATTGATGATATCTTCTCTCTTATCTTGCTTAAATTTTTTATTAGCTCTTTATGTCTGTTTGGCAACGGGGTAAGCCCCTAAGTAACTGAGGTTATCTCTATTACAGGTTGGCCGTGTTTCAAAGTAGTTTGGGAAATTGTCTGTTTTGTTTGCATGTGGTAGCCATTATGGCTGTCAGCATGGTGTTATTATGTTATAAAGAAATTAATTAGAATTTTCACAATAATATTTATGTGCTTCCTTTGCAACAATGGGGGATTTCCTAGATAGCATAGCAGTCCTCTTAACTTTTTCTTAATTTTGTTCTTTGGCTTATCTGTTGGTTGCCAGGACAAGTGGCTAATTCATTGCCTAAAAAAAGTTCATCCTCGGGTTGACTAATTTGTGAAGTGACCATTTTCTTGACTTGCTGTAAACTAGTTTATGCCTTTCAAATATGTGGATGCTTATTCTGTAAAAAACTGTTTTGCAGTGATGAAAGATATCTGCAATTTCAAGTGGATGGAAATCTTCAGTATAAATGCCCAACATGTCGTGGAGAATGCTACCAGGTTTGTTTAATTGTTGTAGTTCTTCTTTCATTATCTCCCTCTGTGCCGTGGTTTAGAGTTGTAGATCTATTTAGAATGTTAAATTTGACACTTCTTTGTTACTTCTCCTGTTAATTTATTGCTTCAACTTAAATCTGTCTTGTCAGGTCCGGGACCTTGAGGATGCTGTTCGTGAGCTTTGGAGAAGAAAAGATTTGGCTGATAGAGATCTAATTACTAGCTTGAGAGCTGCTGCAGGGTTGCCAACTGAAGAGGAAATATTTTCTATCTCACCATATTCGGATGATGATGAAAATGGTCCTACAATACTGAAGAATGAGTATGGGCGTTCTTTAAAGCTCTCTCTTAAAGGGTTAGTTGATAAGTCACCGAAAAAGGCGAAGGATCATGGAAAGAAGTGGTCAAATAAGAAGTATCCCAAGAAAAAAGGATATCAGATGTCTTTGACTGGTAAAACAGATCCACATCAGAGTTTTGAAGAACATCATGATGTACTATCGCAGGGACAAAGCTTAGTTGATGACATGCAGTCCCCTAAAAACGAAGGACCAGATGTTTCGTCTGCTGTTGCTGGAATTTTAAATCACACTGAAGCAGTTTTTTCTATGAATCAGCCAGGGGTTTTGAAACACAAGTTTGTGGATGAGGTGATGGTGAGTGATGAAGATAAGAGATCTAGATTAAAATTCAAAAGTAGTAAATCTCATGATTTGGATAGTGGAGAGGATACTGGAAAACATGCTACCAAGTCTAAGAATGTAAAGGCGAAGAAGTTAGTTATAAATCTAGGTGCACGAAAAATAAATGTCACTAACTCTCCTCGGTCTGATGCTTCAAGCAGCCAAAGAGAACAAGACTTGACAACCTCGAATGGTATGCAAACTGTTTTTGCTTCCTCCATTATTATTATTATTATTATTGTTACTACTCTAATTAGTGATAGGCAAGTTTTATGAGTGAATATGGTAAAGGGAGTAGGGATGAGTTATTACTCATAATCTTGCTATAATTTTTAGCTGATTGTATAAGGCTCATATTTCTTCAACTTTTAAGTTAAAACTCTTTGTTTAATAATTTATGTTTTCAAATGGCTGAAAGAAATTGCATTGGATGTCTCCATAACTAGTAAGTTTTTGGATCTGCTCTGTGGAGAATACATTAAATTTTCATGCAGTTAATTAATGGTACTTGTTGCTTCCTCATAGCTTATATAATTTATCTTCATGAGCAGGCATTGAAGATACAAGCTTGCAGAGGACAAACAGCAAGTTTGTTTTAGATAGACGTGATAGCAGTGCTAAATCTGGTGATGGTAATTTAGTTCTCAAGATTACTTTATTTAATGCAATTTGGTCTTTTCTCATGCATCCATTCTTGAGTTTTTCTTGTGGAGGATATATACTTTGGAGTTGTTACTCAATCAATCATTTTCTGCATTTTGCAGGAGATAGAGTTGATCAAACCAGCCACTCAAGAGGCCTGAAGATTGCAGGAAGAGATGGAAACGTGTTAAAATTTGGAAAGGTTAGGCAAGACGTTTCTGAATCGGATGCTAAATTTGGGAGAGTGAGTGGTCCTGATGGATATGAACGAGAGCAGATGCGTTTATCATTGGGAAAAAGAACCAATGATGGAAGCAGGGCTGCGGTTGGGCCTGCAGGTGAGCTTGCGACCGTAAGAGGTGATAAGTTTTCGGGGAAACAATTGGATGCCAGGCCTGATGCACGTGGGGAAAGCAATGATGATACACCAGTTTTGCATTCATTGCCAAAGGATTCCAAGCCTTCGCTGAAGCTTAAATTTAGGAAGCCTAATTTCGAAACTCAGGTTGCTCAGCTTGAGGAAGAGAGGAGTTTAATCAAGGGCCAAAGGTCGAAAAGAAAGAGACCCTCACCCTTCACAGACAAAACATCATTTAATGAAGATGACGGTGCTACACACTCCAATCAAGACAGTTTAATGGATGAGATAATGGATGCCAATTGGATATTGAAAAAGTTGGGTAAAGATGCTATTGGAAAGAGAGTTGAAGTTCATCAGCAATCTGACAATTCATGGTGAGTTTTTTTCTGGGAAAAACTGTGGAACACACAGTACGCATGAAGCTACTGGTGACTGGGAAAAATTATCAGCCTTAATTGAAGTTGATCTGTCCTCCCCAAGTTTGCCCATCTTGTACTGTTTTGAAGCTAGAAATAGTAGGTTGATGGGTCTAACCTCTTATCTTACTCCGGATGCAGGACAATTTGAGTTTTTGTCTGGGAGGATCAGTTTAACTGCTGGTTGTGGCCTACACTTTCCTACGTCTTGCATATTTTATATGCTCAAATTCTTACCCCTGACCTGCTAACCATCATATGATAGCCAAAATACATTTTTATTTTGCATTTGTCAACTCCTAGAGGAAGATCAAAATTAGGTCCAACTTTTCATTTGCTGTCTTGGATAGAAACATGGTCATTGGCTTATTTCCTTGTCGAAATGGATTAAACATAGATTGTTATACTTCTACTCTGTGGTTAGATTTTTAGTTAATACTCTTTTCATTTTGTTAATTCAGGCATAAGGGTTTGGTTACTGACACTATTGAGGGTACTTCCTCGTTATCTGTCACGTTAGATGATGGTAGAGTGAAGACCTTGGAACTTGGGAAGCAAGGGATTCGATTTGTTCCTCAAAAGCAGAAGAGGTCAAAAATATGAAGGCTTGAATTAATGATCTAGGATTGATTATCTCATAGGAGGACTTTCTTCGATATTACAGATGAAGAGGCAGTTCTCCATTTCCCCAGGTCCCAAAAAATTCAAAGTCCACTTTCCTGGTTGCTTGTGGTGCTGGCCAGTTCAGCAATGCAGCATTCTCTCTCTCCATTGGGGCTGCTCATTTTTTCTAGTGAAGAATTTGTTCTGTTTATAGGGGATAATTCCAGAGCCAGAGCAAGGGCTCTCCATTTTTCTTTTCTTTTGTCTTCTCTCCACATGTATTTGGATGCATATTTGATTTGAAATGTAGCTCGCATGGACTACTTGTTTAGGTATCCTTACTGAAAAAGGGTGGTTCCATTCTAATTTACTGTTGATGGATGCTTGGTGCAGAGCACATATTGTGCCAAGAGTGGAAGGATTTGAATCATTTAAAGGTACCAAATCACTCCGTCATTAGTATAGAACCATTAGTCATTAGTATTCTTGGTCTAGTTTTAGAAAATTTCTTCGAGATTCCATCAGTTAATTATGTCATGATCCATGTGACAAGATATGAATTTTTAAAATTTTTTATTTGGTTGTCAGTGCAACGTTCTTGAGAAGAGGATACCCTAGAAAGTTTCAACGTATCCCTGGACGTGCCGTTTGGATTCTTCTGTTCATAAATAGCTGGCCGTTTTAACTGTTGGCAAAATAAGTACAAATAGTCAGCTTAAATGTCATGGTATTTGTAGCATCAACATTAACCTACCCATTTTGGAACTTCCAAGCTGCATATATCTCGATGTACTTCAATGTCCATTTGTGACGTTATTGTGTTCCCTATTTAGGGCGTTTGTTCTGAAGTGTGTTAGAATAAGGTTAAAATGTTGTTATTTAACTGGAGAATCAGCAGTTTAGTTCATAATCAGTTTAAAGCCATTGTGAACTGCAAGGGAGGACATTGACCTGATCTAAAAAGATCGGGGAGAAGATTCTTTTTAACTTGGGCATTTACCGATACATGGTGCAGCTTTTGTTACGGACTTACCGCACAACAATATGAGCCAAGGATCTCACTTTCAAGAAGAAATCAGTATTGGAATATGAAATATATACTGCAGTGGAGCTACTTCAACATGGATTGAAAATTGTCAGGCGGGTTGAAGAAGACGAATCTCAAATTTGATGTATCCTCCCCCCGTTATGCACTTAGGAAAACTCAAGCCCTGAAAATTTTTTAATAAGCTGGAATGAATGTGGTAGCCTTGAAATAAGCAGAGAGGGAACAGGAATGTATTAGGTGGTAACATTTAATCTTGATGAAATTATAGAGGCGGAGGTGGCAAGTCCAGTAAAAGCCAAAATCCAACGCAATCTTCTGAATCTAAGTCTTCTTGAATGGCCAGGAAATGTAAACCCCCGCAGGCCTTCTTTGCTGCTTCCCAAGCTTCAGCTTCACTTGTTGTAACGGGAGTTTTCCTATAAGTAGCATAAACATAGCGAGTGGAAATTCCTACTGATAGAATCAAGCAAGCTCGAGCTGTGTCGGCTTCAATTGAAGAGACTTCCAGTCCGTTCATCCAAGCTGCAATAGCAATTGGAAAGGTTTCAATTCATTCTTGAAAATATAAAGCTGAATAAGGCATTTATGAATTGGAGATAAAATATCAAAAGCTACCCTATTTATTTACGAATTCGAAAATTGTTGTGTTTTACACGTTTTCTCGACACATTTTAAATTTATATATCAAAGTTAAAATTCAATACCAACCATATATTCTTTAAATAAATTTAAATATCATTTTCAAAATTTATACTAAAAACATGTCCTTACTTGAATATCGAATCCTTTTGAAAAAAAAACACACAAATTCATAAACAAAAACACCTGCGATTCTGCGATTGATTCAAAAGCCAAGTTCTGATCTATGTATAGAGTTTGACAGGTGAGAATTATTTTCATGATTCCAGTACACATTCATGTTGAACTTAATTCTGAAACCACATAAACACCTTATTAACTGGAATTGATCTTTTAGCAGCTGATATATAGATGCTAGATGAAAAGGAATAAACCTGCTAATGGCTTTGCACGAGAAGATGCAACAGCAAGCCCTGGAATCAAAGTTTTGTCATCGACTTCAATCCCCAACAAATCCAAATCTAGACTTGCACCAAACAAAAATCTTGTCTTTAAGGATGAGACCTCCTCCTTGACAGCTGAGAACAGGAACTGAATTTAGCATAGGCTACTGAAATGATTCAGAAGTAATTTAGAATAACTCGAGTTGGGTGAGAGATGGACATTAATTATCCTAAAAAATGTTGATCTTATGCATCACATCTCCTTTCAAAATTAACTTCTGATAGGAAGTGCTTTTCCAGGTTATAAACACCGGAATGTCATTTGGCTAGAAAAAGATAAAACTTAATTCTTGTTTCAGCCTCCAATATTATGGTAAAAGCTGCAATGCCTCTACCTGAAAAAGGCAATTGGACAAAAGCCCATTTCTCTCCAAATAAGTTCTCCGGAAGTTCCATTGGGAAAGGATTATCTAGTGCGAGAAGTGGCTTAGATCCCTTCTGAAAACCAGGATGTTTTTTGTATACTGTCTCATAGCGTTCATCCAACCACAGAAGTAGTGATAGACACTGAAAAATGAATAAGCAAACGTAAATAACAGAGTACAGAAGAGGGGCATTTCTAAGTAAACTACTCTTTTTTTCTTATAGCATTAAATTAGATGCCAATATCTTTGCAACATTTTGATTTAGGCAGCTGTGCTAATTTGGATTACAACTTTTTTATCCTCGGATGGTTCAAGAAGCATTGAAGATTCAGCAGAATTATTCACTAAATGTCTCAAGAAGTCACTTCGGAATTCTCTTCTTTCAAACTAATACTTACGATAGCAAAGTTTTGCTTGGTATTAGAGGCTTTCTAAAGAGTAAAAACTTCATCAAATCGCTTATAAATTCTGAATGATATAATAAACAAATGCCTGTTGCCTTTCTTTTCTATTTTTTCTCTAAATGGCATTTTCAAAGACCATGTGAAGTGCATATAAGCTCCATTTGTTAGCAGTTCACATTGCCCCAATGTTAGTTACATATTAAATTACATTCTACAATAAGAAAAAGGAAACAACATGAATATGATTAACACTCACCCTTTTACTTGGAATCGGCTTTATACCAAGCTCTTTACATGCTTTTGTTATTATAGTTTGCATCTGTGACCTATATACCATAAACAAACCAATCAAAAATTTGCAAAAAACAAAATTTTTAGATGCATAAATACACATAAAAACATGTTGAAACATGTGCCATATATATGAATTACCATAAAACTTCACCTGAAGAAGCGGATTTTCTCCGGCAAGGGAACACCAAGATCCTCACTTATTGTCACCATAGCATCCTTTAAAGTGATACTATTGATGACATTATTAGGAAAGTACGTGGTGTATTGCAGTGAAAGTGAATCATCACACACAAGAAGCTCCCACAACTTCTTTCCTCTAATATCAAGAATTGGCCTAGAGCAAAAGTCCAGCTCCCACTCTGTTATGCTCTCAGGATCAGTCTCTGGATCGAGATAGCTCAGTTCCTGAGTTGGGTCATCTTCAATATCATCAGTTTCAGCTTCTTGTGGCACTGAGAGTGAACTCTCTGACACCGAGTTTGGTCGAAAATGGTGAAGTTTTGGTGGGTTTTTTAAGGAGAAACTGAAAAAGACCTTGGTTGGTTTGTTAAAGTAAGTGAGCTTGGAGATGGGTTTTTGAGAGTGAAGCGTTGCGTTCTTCGTTCTTGCAGGATTGTTGAGGCTTAGAGTAGCCATGGAAGTCCTGTGAATGTGATAATGAGCATGGCCGTTGGTTAGTCATCACCACAGAAATGATACTGTCAGAAGGTGATGATGGGCCGGGCTCCGAAAGATCTTTCAGCCCAAATAATTTACAAATGCTCGGCCAAATCCAGCCTAATTTTTATTAAAAATTAAAAAATAATTAATTTTAGTTTTAATCAACTTTTTTTTTTTTCCATCTTCCAAATAAATTATCGAACTACTGTCCAGTAAAAATATCAAACCATTTGTTTGAAAAGACAACTTGATAAACATTTATTTGATTTTCTGTTAATACTTGAACTATAAAATTTTACAACTTACAGTTCCCTAACTCGATGGATAAAAGATTTTGGTGGGGGCGAAAAAGGCGAAAAGGCTTCTCATATTATCCCCTACTTTTAATTTATTGCACGAATACAAAAGTACTGTTATGTTATGTTATTTTATAAGCTAAAAAGCTGCTTTATCTGTCTCAGCCTCGGGTCCAAACTGCAGTCAGTTCCAGCCCTGAACATCTTCTTCCACGTAAACCCTAGATTTTCTCTTGTTTATATTCATGTACGTAGCATGTAATTCTAGTTATGTGTGTTTATATGGTGTAATGTTCACATCGAAAGACATAAGTTTCGGCGTTCTTTGTGTTCTTTGTGTTTGACAAAATGTTTTCTTGGTTTCTATTCTTTTTAGCTACTTAATGGCAAACTTTGGAGTACAATAAGACATGTAGAAACCCTCTTTCATATTTTTTTTGCTCATTTCTTGGCTTATTTGGATTGTTGTTCTGTTTTTTTTTTGGGTGTGTTATTTATTTTTATGGAATCTTTTTTCTCTCATGCAACTTTGATGTTCTTTGTAATTTTTATTTTATTGTTATTTCAACTTTTTTTTTTCTGAGAAAATTTTCTATACTTATTTTAAGCATGAAGATTCATGTTCTCCATTGAGTAGTTAGTGTTGGTCTGAATTTTCTTACCATGTTTTTCCTGTCACATGTATAGTTTGTGATGCATATCAAATGCAATTGAAAAAACAAAAAAAGAAAAGATTTTTGAAGTTATTTTCATCTTCAGCAGGATAGTCAGATTCATATGCTTTATTGGGTGTGCTGATATTTTGAGCACCTTTGTTTGTGAACACTTTATATGGTTAGATGATGAAGTTTAGGTATCTCTTTTTTGTGTTCTGATTCTTGTGGTTAAAGTTGATTCAGAATCATGCTTATTCCCATGGACTCTTTTGCAAGGCTATAGGTAGAAATGTTGTCCACAGTCAATGAGTGAGATGTTGTCAGTCACCGCACAAACAGTTTGCTAGCAATGGTCTTTTGTGTCTACTTACTTGTGTATGATGTAGTTTTATTTAATGGATAGGTACCTAGACGAGAAGGCTATGTCTGATTAGAGGGATGGTGAAGTTTGCAGGATATTGTTTGATAGCTTCATTTACCCCATTTCATTCTTTTATCCTTAAAAAACATCGCAGATTATCAGTAAATACATGTTACAAGAATCCAATTAAGTCAAGAAGTCTATCTACTTATAAAAAAAAAGATACATTGCAAACAAAGGCTGAGATGGTTGCCAGGCGCTATCTTCCTCCTTGGTTTAGGTTGGTATCCATGTATCTTTTCTCATGTGCTCTTTGCCTCTTTGCAATGAATGTTTTGATCCTGTAAACATGTTTTGGTCTTGGTTTCCTTGATGTCCAGCGTTGCTCCAATGATGGACTGGACTGATCATCACTATCGTACTCTTGCCCGACTCATTTCGAAACATGCATGGCTTTACACAGAGATGCTTGCGGCTGAAACAATTGTTTATCAAGAGGGAAATTTGGTAAGTTCTGAGAGTTTTGTGTTTCAGAGGAGCTCAAAGAGTTGATGCTAGAAGTGGATGAGTTAATGTATTGGCTAATGAAATCGACATTCTTTCAGAATGCAGTAGCATAAGTTCAAATTGATTTCCTTGAATTTATATCATCCTTATCATCAATTGTCTATTCCCTTGCGTGATGAGATCTTGCCGCATCTGGATTGTTGGTAATATGGACCTTTAATTATTTGTGTTTCTTTTGTTGTATGCTGCTCAGGACAGATTCTTAGCGTTTTCTCCGGACCAACATCCTATTGTCCTTCAAATTGGTGGGAGTAATTTGGAGAACCTGGCAAAAGCGACTGAACTTTCTAATGCATATGGCTATGATGAGATTAATTTCAAGTTTGTATATCCTACTTAAGCAATTTATTAGGACCCCTTTTCCTTTATCTAACTGAAAATACACCTTGTCCTTCTCTCTTTTCAGCTGTGGATGCCCAAGTCCAAGAGTGGCTGGACATGGTTGTTTTGGTGTTCGTCTTATGCTTGATCCAAAGGTTTGATATTTGACTGAAGATCCTGTTCAAGCGGACTAAATAATCTCTCTCTCTTTTTGACCAATTTTCTCTTACGTGGTCATTTGGTGTTTACAAGGAAAGTTTGTTGGCGAGGCTATGTCTGTAATTGCTGCCAATACAAATGTCCCCGTTAGTGTTAAATGCCGCATTGGTGTTGATGATCATGATTCATATAATGAACTTTGTAAGTCCTTTCATCAACTTCTTCTTTGTGTGTATGAGTATCTCTATTAAGAACTTTACATCTTGTCAGAGGAAGAAATTATGTGGAACAACTAAATTTTAAGAAACCAAGAGCGGATGTTTCTGTTTGTACTCTGCCTATTATTTTCATTAGATACTTTATGATGGGTTCCTGCTAAATTTGAGAAGTCTTGTCTAAAAAATAGTAAAAAATCTGTGGCTTGCCCTAGGTAAATGGTAGATCAGAGGACCTGTGAAAAGATTGTTCCTGTGGTTATCTGAAGCAATGATTTCTTTGTGGGATCTTATTATTGAGGTTTTTGGCATTGTACCTTCCCTTGTCTTTTCTTTCAGGTGATTTTATCTATAAGGTTTCTTCTCTATCCCCAACAAGACATTTCATCATTCATTCACGGAAGGCACTGCTCAATGGTATTAGCCCAGCTGAAAATCGAACAATTCCTCCTCTGAAGTATGTGTTTGACAATTTTATTGTGATATTAAGCTTTTGTTTAATTTATTTGAGAAGTTTTCTAGTGAAAGTTTTATTTCTTTAGTGGTTTAAGCTAGCTTGAAATGTTTAAGGTCCTTGTAGATCAATACAGATGTGCTGTTATTCATGTGACGTACAACTAAAAATATTTTACTTGGCTCAGATATGAGTACTATTATGCCCTCTTGCGTGACTTTCCGGACTTGACATTTACACTTAATGGAGGCATTAATACAATTGACGAGGTGAAACATTTGTCAAACTAACCTTTTTTTCCTCTTTTGTCATTTGTCAGTTCATTCCTTAGATTTGATGTTTTCTATCTTTTTCTACTTTTAAGTATGTTCTTTTACAGATCTTATAACTTGTGCTTATTTAATCAATTTGATATGTTCTTGTATTTTACATGATTTAGACTTTGTTCCCTTAACAATAAGCTCTAGACATTGTCTGTTTGACCATGGTCTGTATGTTACAGAATTGTTTTCTCTTCCTGTGATTTGCAGAACTATTCTGTTGATTGCATGTCCAGCTATTATTTACGGACATTTCACATTACAGGTACATGCTGCCCGAACAAAAGGTGCTCACTGTGTTATGCTTGGACGTGCTGCATACAACAAGTATGTCAACAGAAAACTTTAAAAGCTGGTCTTTTCGTTATTACTACTTTTTATCTTTTTTCCTGTTAGTGTCAGTTTACAGAGGAGGACAACATGTTTTTCTATTTAGAAATCATAATGATGTCAAACTGGCTTGCCATTAGATTAAAATGAAATTAGTATTACAAATTTATACCTTCATGCACATCTCTTGAATAACGTATACATGTTACTGTGCACTAGAATGCATTGTCAGATGTATGTATACAGCAATTCCTTTAATTGGATGTTGAAATAAGGTAAGTAATCAATGTAGCATCTTCCTTTTTTAATACTTTTCTCCGGGGTGGTTATATCTGCTGATTTTTGTCAAGCCCTAGCTCTTCATATTTGGCTAATTCTTGTTCCTGAAAACCATTTATGTTTTTAACAGCCCTTGGTATACTCTGGGACATGTTGATACTGCAATTTATGGTGCGCCAAGCAGTGGTCTGACACGACGCCAGGTTCAATATCAGACTTTACTCCTTTATGGATGCATCTGCTCAATCTCTGTCGCCTGCTTACTTCTGTCTTGTGGTTGTTTTTCTATCATTTAGGTTATTGAAAAATATCAAGTCTATGGAGACTCCATCCTTGGAAAGTATGGTAATAATAGACCCACTGTCCGGGATGTGATGAAGGTAGTATGTCATAATTTTGCCATATATAGATCCTTGTATTTCTTCGTAATAGTAGCATGGTACTTCCTATTATTTCTTCATAACAATAGGATGCTACTTCCTAATATTTCTATGTGGCTTACCTGATATGCTGCAGCCTTTACTCAACTTTTTCTGGTCGGAGCCTGGAAATGGTCTGTGGAAGCGCAAAGCTGATGCTGCATTCCAGAACTGCACTGTATGTTAGCCAGTCTGAGCTTGGTTACTGAATATTAGAAGATAGGTTCTTACTGCTGTCTGGCAAAATTGCCATAGTGAAGGATTTAGATGGTTTTGGCCACTGCAGTCTACATTCCAAGCAGAATTCTTTTTCTTCCCAGATACGAACTTGAAAATTGGACCTATTGCATGAAAGTTTGGAGGTTAAAAGTAGAGGTTAATGCTGCAAGATGTTTGCAGCCTTGATAATATCTTGGTGGCAAAATCTTTCTTGAGTCTACCATTTGTAATATTTTCCCTATAATCTTCCATGGACGCTTACATTTGTTGCTTAATACAAGTGTAATCGATTGCGGCCTTGATGATATCTTAGTAGCAAGTGTTCTCAAGTCCTTTTGTGCTAGTTTCCCTATAATCTTCCACGGACCATTATATTTGTTGCTCAATACAAGTGTATTCGTTTTTGTTTTTGTTTTTGTTTTTGTTGTTATTATTATTATTATTATTTTTCACTTGGTTCTTCAATGTTGCAGACAATCAAATCCTTTCTTGAAGAAGCCATAGTAGCAATTCCCGATTCTGTCTTAGATTCAACTATTGGCGAGGCACCATCTGGTCGAAAAGGTCTTTTTGCTGATGTTCATAATCTGCTGCCTCCTCCATATGCGGCAGGTGAAGAAGAGGTACTATATGCTTAGTTTCTATGGGAATCCACACGAGGCTAGAGAACTAGAGATCTAGATTTATTCATTGCAATTTTGGGATACAGGCCTGATGGGGTCACTTGTAACAGTATGTTGTCAAACACATTAGCTAATAGTTCCATATTCTTTTGTCACCTTAGGCGTGATACAAGCATTTCAACGTTCCAATTGTAAAATACCTAAAATACAAAATGTAGAAGTTTGAACTTGTGGCATATACCTAATCTCCTTTGAAGCTCTGAGGATGTTACCAATTTTACTGAGTTGTTTATTTCATCATATATCATGAAATAATATTTTGTACCTTGGTATCTCACTACCCTTTGATGCTAGAGCTAGCTTAAATATTTTTAGCAAGTGTTGTATCATTTCTTTAACACTTTAATAATTCTCTACTGTTTTCAGTGGTCTCTTGGTTTGTCAATATGCAATGCTTTTCTGGGAGCAAAACTTTTGTAAGTTTTCAGTGTTTGATATTTGAATAAATCTGCTGCCCGTCATTGTTAGATAGTTAGAATTGCAATATCTTCAAAAAATGGGAGAAGGGTAGTTTTTTCTGAGAGCATAGAGTTTCTATCTTGGAAATTTGAGTTTTCTATGGAAAGAGCATACATCTTTTTTTTTCGCCAAAAAAAAAAAAAAAAAACCTAAATTGTGCTCTCAAACAATATAGCCAACCATATAAGGGGCTTATTGATTTTTATTTATTTATTTATTTATCTGTTTCTTTGTGGACGGAGTTGCTTCCTGCAAATAAGTGTGGCCCAGTATATTCTGTTTAAACTGCTGTTGTGCAACCTTCAACTGTTGATAATCAACAGAGAGACTTAAAGACAACCACTGGTTTCCTAGCTGGATAATACAAAATTATGTGGCAATCCTTGATTGGTCCAACCTTATCTTGAGATCAGATGCTGGATGCTCCTCCAACGACTTCTCTTTCTTTTCTTTCACTTGTATTCGTCTATACTTTAACTAGAATCATAGAGTAAACCAATAAACTACAAAGCTAAAAAGAAACAGAACATACAGGATTTAAAAGTGTTTAGCCTCAGGATTTGCAGAAATGGCATCAGTGACCATGGCAGCCTCCTTCCTTGGCAGCGCCAGCATTGTCAACCAGTCTCCTGCAACTGCTCGTGGGAGACTTGTGGTTGCAAGTGCTGCAAGAGGAGCTGAAGGAGAGAAGGTTAAGTTGAATGTTGAGGCTAAAAAAGATTGCAGCAATGGGAGGAGGGACTTGATGTTTGCAGCTGCAGCTGCAACTGTTTGCTCTGTTGCTGGGATTGCTGTGGCTGAAGAGCCGAAAGCCGGAAGCCCAGAAGCCAGGAAATTTTATGCCCCAGTTTGTGTCACCATGCCAACTGCTAAAGTCTGCCGCAAGTGAGGAGCTTTTGGTTAATCTGTTGTGGTTTTTTATGGACTAGTTGGAGTGAAAACTTCTTGTAATCTTCCAAGTTATTGTGATTCTCTAATGTCAAAACTCAAAACTTTGCTTTAATTTTCAGATCATGATTCTCTATCCCAATGCTTTCTATTGTTGTTTCATTTTTTCACATTTGTATCCTCCATATCGCAAATTTAATCCAATTGCATCAAAACGTGCATATTACTTGGTCATATAATTATATTTTGATGTGAAAAGGAAGAAGAGAAGCTTCTGATTCTTGCATAATAGGAAGCGTTGATTGGAAAATCAGTTCATCTGGCACTGGCAGATAAAGAAGAAATGCTCGTAGCAGTAGAGAAGGGTGGCTCATGGCCTCGTTAGAATAGATGCTTGCGTTAAGTTGATTTGATTCACAATGTAATTTTGGTTATTTTATTACGACAGCATCGTTGAAGACAATTAGCAAGAGCAAAAGGCAAAAGCAACATAAAAAAAGCTTGATTTTAGATATGAATATGGGGTGTGACTACGGTACGGTGGTATCGTATATCTATGTTTCAATTTTTATAAAATTAGTATATAAATTTTTGTATAAAAATCTTAAATATGAATATAAATTATAAATGAATAATTTTTTATATTTATAATTTTTATATTATTTTTACAAATTTTAAAAATGAATATACGGTATAATAATTGTACCGTAACATGACCCGACAAAATTATCTAGGTGCCAACTTTCAATCACAATTTCGTGAAAAGAAAGTGGAACTTTTGGAAGCCATTCTTTGTAAGAACACTTTCGGCAAAGCCGAAAGTCCTTGGTTCGGTTGCCTTTCATCGCATAATTGTTACTACTTCATTTGTGGTTAATAAATACAATTTTGCGTGGCATTATTATATTCATGGGTCATGCTATGGTATAATTATTGTACTTTACAATCATTTTTAAAATTTATAAAAATAGTATAAAAATTATAAATAAAAGTTATAAATCGTAAAAATTATAATGAAATATAGATGTACGGTATAATCAATGTACCGTAGTCACACCCAAATTTTGTCAGAAGATTTTCACACCACGAGGTTTACTTAAAAATCATGGAACCAAAGATTTAATAAATAATGCTACTGTTATAAATTACTTGTATAAACTGATATAACATCCTTATATGATAATCACATGACCTATTTTAATTAATGTATATTATCCATCTTAATTAATTTCATTCATTAATATCATATATTTATCTAATTATGGTATTTATTTATTAAATCATATCATATTACATCAATTTATATATATGAGTTTGTATAACTAACTTGTAAGAGTAGTAATACTCTTTTATAAATCTTACGAATATTCATAAGCTAAAATTTTCATAAGATTAATATATATGAAACTTATTTATAAAGTTAAAAAAATTATAAATAAATTTAATACAATTAAAAAGTCATTATAAAGAACGTAAAAATTAAAATCTTTCCTAAAAATAAAAGTACAACAAATACATTTTACTATAAGCATCCAAAAGTAGAACTACTTAAAAAAATAGGTGATATGCATATTTTGAAATGAATTAAGATTTATTTTAATTTAAATAATATAAATGATAATTTATGGATATTTTACTCTTTTAATTATTATTTTTGTTGATGTGGGGGTCTTTGGACCTTTTTTTTTTTTGGTAAAAACCAAACTTTTGTTGAGTTTTCAAGAAAAACTTTTAAGGTCATAACTAACCAGTAATTACAGTACACGTACGTTCCAATTGATGACAGAAAAATTCTTAATCATGATTTTTTTTATTATTAAGTTGAGTAGATTGGTTAGGAAAATTTATAAAACACCCTAAGTTTAAATATGATTATAAAAGTAATTTTGTTCTTTAAAATTTATATCCCATAATCTTATTTTTTGAGGATTGGATATTATCAAAAATAATTTATCAAATATCGGATATTATTACGTACCCTCGGATGCACATGTCAAACCTCAGGTTCGTTGGACATATCATGACATGTAATATTTTGAAGGAGGTTATTTCCTGAAGAACCCCTATAATAAGGGTAATTTTGTAAAATTGCTGACGATATATATAAATATATATGATGTTGAGTATTCCCACTTTTCGTCGTTCTTCTTCACAAACAAGAATGGAAGGAGCAACAACGAATAGCAACAACCAGGATTCAATTTCGTTTTCATGGAGCTCTGCAACCAACTGGACTATCGCCGATGGCTCTGTCGTAAATTCCATTACCTTCGAGTCTTCTCTGTCTGCGACCGCCGACGACGACGGCGATGACCATCGAAAGACCGACTTCAATTCCTCCCCTAAATCTCCTCTTGTCCTCCACCCTCCCGCACCTGATCCCTCCCCCTGCGAGATCACTAGTGAGTTTCCCTTTTCTTATTTTTTCAAAAAAGATTAGAAATTTGAAATCTTTATTAAATGAATGTGTAATGCGAATACTACTCGATTGATTTCGTTGTATTTCTGTTTAATTTTATTTTTCAATTAGATGTAAATTCCTTAAATTTAGGTACTTGAATTCGATTCAAGTAATTTTAATTTGCTTTGATTGATTCGTGGATGATGCTTTGTGCTCTAGTTACATTTCCACAGAAGCACGAGGTGCGGCAGGTTTATATTCGGAGTACCGCTCGGCTGTATGAGATATACTATGCATCTGATCTTCGTAGCAGCAATGAGTATCTGTGTACTGTTCGCTGTGGCATTGCTGTGAGAGATGAGCAAGTGCTTCACACCCCTTATCTTGAAGAAGCTGATGCTGTTCTTGCCGAAGAGAGGGAAGGTAGTCAAGAATTGGATGAAAAGAAAACCAGAAGCGAAAGTAGTCCTAGTACCAATGAAGATGGTTGGGTTGAAGTCAAGGCTTCTGATACTGCTCAACTTCATAACGAAATTTCCCCATCTACAAGTTATAGGACGAAGCTAGGAGGGTGCACCCAGGTAACGAATTTCCTCTCTTTTTGATGTTTATGTTGTGGCATTCAGCTTTTTAATATCCTTCTAGTTTCAAAGTGTTGTTTTGATAGTTATGGCTATTCACAAGCACAAAATATGCCATCTGTTCATGTGTCTGTGTTTTCGGGCTTTCCATGAACATGGTCTTTTCAGGCAGTAGCCATGTAATCCATAATCCATGAAAAGAGTTGTCACGATGCTACCACACAGACCCTTTTAGTTTAATTTTCTCTGTATACATGTCAAGATGATAGGTTAAGAAATGACAAGAATTTTATAAAAATAGTGTTCTAGAAATCTTGATTTTAGCCCTAACTTTTTAGCGTTCAAGCTTGATTGAGTTGGGTGGAGTTGAAAAGATGTTGATTATTGGATTGTAACTAGGCAACTATGAGTTTTTTTTTTCAGCAGTTTATTGAAGAAAGGAATCTAAATGGTTGATGAAATAGTTTCTTCAACAAAATCCCTGCCATGGGTGGTAGAGAGTAAAATTTAGTAGCATAATTTGAAAAATTTCTTATTTTTTCTGTAGTGTGTTAATGATTGAAGAAATTTTCAGGATTTGTACGAGGGTACAGCAGAGATCTCTGATGCAGACCCCTGCATATCCATTACGCTCAGGCTGTTGTCACTTCAGAATAAAGGATGTGTATTTGTGGATGAAATTTTTGTGTTTGGGGATCCTGTTGAGTCAGATGATTCAGAAAGCAGAACTAGTCAGATGGAAAACCCTGTTGGTAGTTCTCTTATGGCCATGTTTATGCCTAGCCTTTTACAGTTATCTAAAGCAAGAAGTGCAGTCCAAGTACAAGATGTTCATGCTTTCAATAACAGGGAAAAGCAGAAGTTACAAGAAATTGGCTCAAGTGCAACTGATTTAACCAATGTTGTGAGCAAAATTCAGCAGGAAGAAAATTCCGGTTTAGCTGATAAGCAGCAAGTGAAAGTGCTGGAAACGGTTGGGGCTGCAGACATACCACCCCAGGTTGATATGCCTCCTCAAGTTTCAGATACTGAAAGCAAACCCAATTTATCAAGCAGTCATATTGAAAAAGTCCTGGACCATCTAGTTTCCCGAGTGAGTGGTATAGAAAATCTCTTTTTGAGGTTTGAAGAACGTATGCTAAAGCCCATAAATAGCATCGAAGCAAGGCTTGAGCATGTAGAACAGCAACTTGAAGAACTCAACAAAAAGTCTCAGAATTCTGGAATGCGCTGCTGCACAAGAATTTCTGCTCCAGAATTTTCTTGCCATGAGTTGGATGACTATTATAACAATGAAAATAATATTTCTGAATCAGATGAAAAGGGTTGTCCTTTACATATCCCACCCGAGGATATGGCTGATTTGGAAAATGTTAATCAGCCTCTTGCAGGTCTCTTAGTTGCTGCTCCTGAGTTTTCAAGTGTTGATGATGAGGAAGAAAATGATTCTGTGGAAGTGGTGACTGGTTTGTCAAACGAAAGACTCAAACATGCTTTGTCAGTTGATGATGCTTTAGCATCTGCACTTGCAGGATTCTTGTCTTCAACTTCTGCTGAACCTCAGAAATATACTCAAGCTCTTGCTATTAAGGCTCCTGATTTTTCTTTTGAAGAAGATAGCAGCAGTGGCAAAAAAGCTTCAAAGGAAGTTAAAGATGGAAGCGTTACTGGTCCTCCAATCTGCTTCATTGCAACTGAGGAGACAGAATACATAAAGGACACCAAGTCCTCTTCTTCAAATATTTCCTGCTTGGAGAGTGAAGTGGAAGTGAAATCTGTTGATGATAACTACTCTGAGAAAACTGGGGAGGTTGTTGACCTATGCCGGCATAATGAGGGAGGAAAAGATGATGCACAGGACAGGAGTATTTACCACTCAGGTCCTCTAACTGGGCAGGAGTTCACAAAGATTAATTCGTATCACGTAGCAGAGGACATAGGAAGTGTAGACGTTAACAATGGAGTAAGTAACACTTCTGTTCTTGATGAATGTGAGGCTGTGAATCAATTTCTTGAAAATCAGACCAATGGTGGCTCTGAGGAGTTGGCAAAGATGAATTTGTATCACATAGCAATGGAAGTGGGAAGCGTAGATGTTAGCAATGGAGTAAGCAACACAACTGTTCTTGATGAATGTGAGGCTGTGAACCAGTTTCTTGAAAATCAGACCAATGATGGCTCTGAATTTAGTGCTGCTACAGAAGTCAAGGAAAAAGAACCTGTCGATTTCATTCCGCAGAGTGTTCTTGAATTTCCATTTGTTTCTTCTGTAGTGGACTTTGAAATACCAATCCTGGATGTGAAATTTGTTTCTCAGGAAATTTCCAATACCAAGTCACTCCTTGAAGCTCTCTTGGCTGACATACCAGAATTGAACGGTGAAACTCCTGCTACAGAAAATGATGATGGTTGTCAAATTGGTCAGCAAGGTAACTTGATTCCAGTGGATGATTGGGAATCAACGTGTCCTGCAAACGGTAACCATTTCTCAGTTGACGTGGACTACTGCAGTTTAGGAGAGATGCCTTTAAATGTTGAGGATGAAAAACCGCTGGATCATTATGCGAGCAACAACAACAACAACGAAGACTATGCGGTCAGTCTCATATGAATTGCCTCTGTTTGTAACTGATTTAACTGATTTAGACAGATATTGGCATGCACCCAGCCACTGAAGCTGTGGAAATAGGCATACCATACCCTAATTGAAATTGTGGAGCTGTATATAATCAGCTTTCAACTAGATAAAGCTGTGATAAAAGTGGCTTTTTGTACATGAACCTTATATTGATCTGCTTAAAGTAGCTAAATAGCAACATATTCCAGGCTATGGTTATATTTCTGCCGCATGATTCCTTGAAAATGCTAAATTTATTTCTTTAGCGGCAGCCAGCACGGATGATTGTGAAGTTGCACCCATCATCCGCAGAAATTAACTGAAATGATTGTGCGGACATAAATAAAAGATATATTACTAGTTAGCGAAGAAAATACTAAACAAGGATTAGTTCATGGGAAAGCTAATCATGGAGCGGTCCATATTCTCCTAACAAAGAATCGAACCCAAGGAAAGCTCGTCCTAGAGGTTACAAGAACAAGACGACTAACAAGATATTGAAATAGAATTATATCCAAGTTGCAAAGCCTCGCCAGGAAAATTGAAGGCGATTGCAGACGAACCAGAACACATATCCAAGTAGCAAAGCCTTGCTAGTAAAACGGAAGGCGATTGCAGACGACCCTAAATTTCTACTCAGAAAAATGAAGATAAGCAAAGACTTGTTCAAGCAGCTCAAGGATAAAAATAATTATTGTCCTGATAGCCTGTATAGTGGATCATGGGGTTCATCTTTGGTGGAAATGGAGGCCTTGACTGGAAATAGCCATATGGAGTGGGTGGTTGGCCATATGCACTCCTTGTTTGTGGTGGACCTGGTGGTGGCAACGGCATCATCCCATAGCCATCATAGTGACTCACTGGCCTTGGAAACATCATCGGTGGTGAGAATTGGTTCATATAGCCCGGACCCTGTCTCCCCACAAAAGGTGGCGGACCAAATGACGGCGCAGCAAAGGGCCCTGGTGCACCATATTCAGGCATGAAAGTCCTTGGAAAATGCCATTTTGCTGCTGGTGATTTACTTCCCGAAGTCTTTGGCTTTGCTTCATCGTCCTTCTTCCCAAACCAACCACCGAGAGCAAACAGTTTCTTGCCTTTTTTTGTACTTGGATCATCAGAACTCACCAGCTCCTTCGTTTTGGCATCATCAACCTTGTTCTTGCAGCAGCAACATCTGCATTTGCCTTTGCTCGCTTTCTTGGAGTCTTTCTGGAAGGAATAAAGCTCTGCTTTTTTGCCCCACTCAGCAAACTTGTTAATCACTACTACGGGGTCAATGTTGCCCGAAACTCTTAACAGCCCTTTTCTTGTATCGAAGGTGACAGAATCAACCCCTATGCAAATATTATTACAAATAAAAATTCAAAAAAATGGACCATTAAATGTTATGAAATTAAAAAGTCAATAACTTTGCACTGCAAATGGTGAAATTACCATCCATTTTCTGTAACTTCTTCACTGCTTTCTCCTGACAATCCGTGCAATGTTTGATATCTACTTTCAGTGCAAAACTCTGCAAAGATAATAAAAGTTTTCATTCTCACACCCCCAAAAATAAAAAATAAAAACAATTGTGAATAATGTAATTTAGCTCACATTCTGATGAGGCTCCATAGCCGTAGGAAAAACTTCAAGGATGCAACAAAACCAATAACAAGCTTAATCGAACTTTTGATATAGGCAAAGATAGATTAAGTTTAGCAGATAAACTTGCGAATGGGGACTTGGGTGAGTCTCATATAGAGAAACTATTGCCCATCTTGGAAAGTAAGAGAATGATTAGACTACCATTATCTTTATGCAATCCAATTCTTAGGATGAGATACGGAAAGTTTTAACCTCTTTGCGAGGCTTCTTAAGGAAATTTAAGAAATTATTAAGATTTGTTGATTGTTGCACATCCACTGAATCAAAGGAAATAAATGTCTAATCATTCTCATAGAATTATCTTTAAAATACTTTAAGGATACTTAAAAACATTTAGATATATGTTAATATCTTAAAGATTATGTAATATCCAAAAAAATAAATGAAATGATTTTTATAATAAAAAATATCATCTTCAAAAGATATTATTCAATCTTCGTGAAATTAACATATGTTCTAATACCATATTTTTTTAAATTAACATATAAATAAAATCATATATAAATAATGCATATTTATTCATAACATGATGTACTCATAGAAACAGATATAATTATAACATATTTTGTATAATCCATATTTTCATTTGGAGTGATACTACTCTTATCAGTTATCCATACAAACTTAGACATACAAATCTTATGACATTATTGAATGATTGTCACTTCACCTATATTAGTCAATATATAATTAAAATTTAAAATTTACTTCTCCAATCAAATAATTACACATTAGATTATATAACAAGGTTTGTGTGGATAGTTTGTAAAAATAATATTACTCATTATAAATAGATTAAGGGCTTGTTTATTTTAGTTTCTTCAAGCAGAGCTTATCGAAATAAATCTTTTTATAATAAAATTTCTAAAAGTAGAGATTTTATTAAAAACATTATTAATTATTTGATGGAATAAATAAAAAAGTATTTATTATAATAAAATTGCTAAAAGAGAGTTCTGTTATAAAGAAAAAATAAAATAAAATATTTAAAACTATATAAGGTTATATTTAATATTTCAAAACTTTAAAAAAATCTCAAAGAGAGCTTCTTCAAAAAGCTTCAATTTTGGACTTCTCTCAGAAGATATAAAATACTTTTTTTTTGTTTTTTCTAAGCTTTTCTCACACGATAATTAAATAATATAAAATAAAGTTAGAAGAGTTTTTAACCTTAAAAATATCCTTTTTAACAATATAGAATCTCAAATAAATAAGCTCTAAACTTCTAAGATATTTTGGTAACTTCAATTAAAAGTTTATGATAATTCAGTTGAATTTTAACAGAATAATTATAAGGGAATTTTACAAATTTAATTAAAAATCGAATTAAAAAATTTTAACAAAAAGCCTACAGTACACGCAATAGAAAAAAACCCGCAAGTTATGAGAAAGGAAAAAAGATATAAAAAGATTTCAAATTACGGAAGAGAAGGCGAGCCCGCTAACAAAGAAGAAAGAGAACCAAAACCAATACTCGTTTTCTTATTTTTATTTATGTGTATTCAGAGATTGAGCTTCACTTCACCTAAATCAAATCTAGGGTTCAGTGGCCTACTTTATCTGCAACTTCAAATTTAGGGTTTTGGTTTTTGAAATTTTGAGCTGCTAGTAGCAAATGGAGGCTGCAGTGGTAGATGCTGGCTCGAAGCTTCTCAAGGCCGGACCTGCAATTCCAGATCAGGCTCCTGCCATGGTAATTAATTCCTTTAAGCCCGCTGTTTGGTTGCTGAGAAAGTCACGAAACGTGGAAGAAAGTTGTGTTTTTTTAGGGAATTTTTTTTTGGTTTTAATTTCTTTGAAATGTTGTTATTAGATAATTCCTACTCAAATGAAACGCACGCTTGAAGATGGATCTTCTGGTGGTGGTGATAATAATTCTTTAGTAGAGGACGTCACTGTGGATCCTATTGTGCGAGGGCTTGTTAGAGATTGGGATGCTATGGAGGATTTGTTGAACCATGTTCTCTACACTGGTCTCGGATGGGAAGTGGGCAACGAAGGACAAATCTTATTCACTGATCCACTTTGCACTCCCAAGGTTAATTTTTTAACTTTACTTTCATCTTTTTTAATATCAATTTTCATTCTTTTATGAAAATTAAAAAATCAAAGGATAAATTTTAGTTTCAACTCTCATGGAGTAGAAAATATAAGGGATCGGGTGAAAGAGAAAATTTTTTACTTCTTTCTGTAGTGTTAGTTGGTGTTTAGTTGATTGTAGGGAACTGGAAAATTGGTACATTATATACCTTTATTTATATCTCGGTTCTATGAAATTATAAATTAAATTTTCCAGGCTGTTAGAGAACAACTGGTGCAGTTGATGTTTGAAACATTTAACATCTCGGGGTTTTATGCCTCGGAACAAGCAGTACTCTCCCTTTATGCCGTTGGACGTATCTCAGGATGCACTGTTGATATTGGCCATGGGAAAATTGGTATGTGTATATACGCCTCTCAGCTAAAGAGGTTAATTTTTGTTGCTTGTGTGCATCAGTGCCTGTCAGCGTCTGCGTGCATCTATGGAGTTTTTATTTTTCCCCTGAAATACAATTTCATAAGCCTTAATAGCCTTGCAATCTGAACAAATTTAATGTTTCATGCTTCTATGCTTGACTTTTGTGTGATTATCTTTCTCTTTTCTTAGATTTTGGATTTTTTTGGCTCCTTTGAAGACGTCTTCTTATGTTAATTTAGCTTATTCGATTACTTAGTGAATAATGATTTCTGTCGTAATGTATGTCTCTGTGGATGACATTACTTATTACTAGATATCCTTATCAATCTAGTTGGACAGTTCAAAGTGTAATGTGGTTCCCCATTGCATGCAATTGCAACTTGAATTATTTATTTTCTTAGTGACATGTAATATTTTCCTCTTTTACCAGATATTGCTCCAGTAATTGAAGGTGCGGTTCACCACATTGCCTCAAGAAGATTTGAGTTCGGAGGTATTGATTTGACAAATTTACTTGCTCAAGAACTGGGAAAATCTAATCCTTCGGTAAATCTCAGCATCTCTGATGTTGAGAAATTGAAAGAGCAATACTCGTGCTGCGCTGAGGATGAACTTGCTTATGAGAAACTCAAGCAGTCGTGTGAGATAGAGCAGCATACCCTTCCTGATGGGCAGGTTTCCATTCGTGTTTTACTAAATATAAGAAGTTTGATTTGTAACTTAACAATCTCTTGGTTAGAAGCACATTTTCTTAGTTAAAAAATTTCAACCTTAAACAACTGTTTGGGTAAAAGATTTCTTGGTATGATGGACAACTTACTTAGCATGTCATCATGTGCTAACAAAGTTGTAGTGAATCCCATACTTATAAGAAAAAGAAAAAGAAATGGTGAAACCTCATACCCTAGTTAGAAATGATTAATACATCCTTGTAGTAAACATAGCTTTGTAACAAAGAGACTATAAGCGTTCCATTACTTAGGGCTAATAGGCTGTGTATGCAACACAGCAGTTGGCACCAAGTCTGCCATCTACATGCTTTTTTTTAAAATTGAATTGTAATGTTCAAATGTGTTATACATCTGACTGTTACACTTTCTAATGTGATTCCAGGTGATAAGAATTGGAAGAGAAAGATATACTATCGGTGAGGCTCTATTCCAACCATCTATATTGGGTTTAGAGGCACATGGAATCGTTGAGCAGCTTGTTCGTAGTATTTCAACTGTTTCTTCTGAGAATCATCGGCAGTTGCTGGAAAATACTGTACTATGTGGTGGAACTACTTCAATGACTGGTGAGACTAATGTTCTTTTGATCTACCTTGCCTTCGATGATATAGTCTTTCAGTTAGAAGTTATACCATTTTTTTTTCTTGCATATCTCCATTAATAATTGTGGTTTGATATCCACTTTTATGTAAACAAAACATTTATGAGCTGGAGTTGCTAAATGGTTGTTTTCACAGGTTTTGAAGATAGGTTCCAAAAAGAAGCTGGCCTATGTTCATCAGCTATTCGCCCTGCACTGGTGAAGGTAACCTATTTAGTCACAAAGACATAAAACTTTAAAAAAAAAATTGTTAGTTCTTTCAATGCTAGTAGAACTTACCAATTTTGCTTTGCCAAAGTTGTCTATGAGGGTGGTCTTTGAATTAAGGATCTTGATTTTGATGGTAGATTGGGCTTAAGTGTTGGTCTAGCCATGTCAGACTTCTTACGTATCCCAGCTGTCATTGGATTAACAATCCTTATAAAGTCCTTGTCATATGTGCTTGAAATTCAAGAAATAAAGCAATCACTGATGATTTGTCTTCTCCTTGTTCTTAAATTTGTGCAAAACAATTTTGTAATGATTTCTATGTCTTGTATTTTTTATATCACCGTTTATGAGTACTATTAAGTTCTTATTTTTTGTTTATTACAGCCACCAGAGTATATGCCAGAGAATTTGACATTGTATTCAGCCTGGGTTGGTGGTGCAATACTTGCCAAAGTCGTGTTCCCACAAAATCAGCACGTAACAAAGGCAGACTATGATGAAACTGGACCTTCTGTTGTTCACCGGAAATGTTTCTGATAATTCTCATTTGAGTTTGTTCTTAATATTTTGTCTGATGGCTCCTAGTTGTACTATTGTAGATGCTATTGTAGTGTAAACTGTAACTTTGATCAGTCTTAGAGCAGAAAGAAAGTTGCTTACTAATTTGAACTATATTGTTGTAGTCAACTCATTTCAAGGGTTGGCTTCTTGTATCTTGGCATGAAAAATGGATCGAATGATTCAATCAAAGTCCTCTTTGCCGTTACTCTTTCTTTTCTCTGTAACTAGTGGCTCTCAATCTCTCATTATGAGTCATGACTGACCATTCAATCAAGTTCCAATTTAGATTTCCTCTGATCTTTGTCTTAACCGTTAATATTCACGGCTTTTGGTGTAGGCAGACGTGAGAAACTACTGCAAGTGTTTCTATTTATTTTCCTTCTTATCGAATTTAAAGACCCCGAGGGAAGTACATGCCAAAAACAATCCATTAAGCAAGCCTCGCATAATTGGTTGGTGCATGAGGTGCTGGCATTAAGGTTCTCGTCTCAAGCTCTTTATCTTCTTCTAAGAGCGCGTTTGTTTGAATTCTTTTATTTATTAAAAGAGTTCTTTTAATATTAAAAGTTTTTTAACTTTATTTTGTAAAGTTTAGTTATCACTTAATAAGAGTTCATAAATTATTAAAAAAGTTATTTTATGTTTACGAGAGAAGTCTAAAATAGAGACTTTTAAGAAAAGTTTTTCTTAACTTTTTTAAAGTTTTAAAATATCAAATATATTCTCATTTAAATATTTTATTTTATTATTTTTTATAATAAAATTTTATTTCGATAATTTAATTTTAATAAATATTTCTATATTTATTTTATCAAACAATCCATTATTTTTTAATAAAATTACTATTTTTAGAAGTTTTAATATAAAAAAATTTATTTTAATAAGTTTTATTTAAAGAAATCTAAATAAACAAAAAATTGTATTGAAAGAAGTTTAATAAACAGTAATAGTTGTTTTCTGCTCCTCCTTGGAAGGCAACTTTGATTCATTTTGACCCAAAGTAGCACTAAATTTGGATGGTGCAGGGTTCTCACGACTATAGCTCGTTAAGGTCCCACAAGTGAGTCAACGTTTGACCCCCTTTGTTTTTTTTTTTTTCCATCTCGGGTCGGGATCAAGCCTAAGTCTGACCATTTTCAACGAGCTTTTTTGAAGAGTGGAAATAAGCTTGGCCATGCTTGAATGGCGATAATTACGAAGTAGTAAGTCTTTTCTTCATTTTGATTTTTATCGGATCTGGTTCAAAGAGAAAGTAGTGACAACTGACACGTAACATATGAAGCTTTTGAGCTTGATAGTCCAAATTTGAATAGGAAAGACGAGTCTGGCTGTGCCGCCTTCAATTGCAAACTCCTTTTTCTTTAACATCTTTCTTCCATTCTAAAATCTAAAGCATGCAGGCAGCGAGAAAAGCAAAGATGAATCATGTTTTTTTGGCTTTTGATGATATGAAAATAAGAGAAGAAAATGGAGAATGAACTTGTGCTGATCAAACACTTGGCCACTTTTGTGCCCATCATTTCTGTTCCACGTTTGGGGATTTGGCTTGCACTGCCAAGTGCCCAGCAGGATAACACTGCTCCGAGTATGATTAACATAACAACAGAGAGAGTTGGAAAAGCACTAAGAAACAAAAGAAATAATTATGGGTGGTGGTCCAGTCCACAGAGGCTCAGTGAACAATCGACCCAAAATGCAAAGGCTACAATCCACATAAACAATTGCCCCCACACCCACACACATAACATAACAAAAATAAAAGCGAGTGGATAAATGTGTTGCCTCTTAGCATCCCAATCCTCAAGAAAAAAATAATCCTTATGAATCAACAACCATCTATATCCTCCCTCCCCTTTTCCCCCACCCCCACCTTGTCCCAAGTCACATTAATGCTCCTTTGACATAGTCAATGATCATAAGAAGCGGAGAAAATAGAAAGCAAAAGAAAATATTTGACAAGTGAGAAGGATTGTTTCTTACTATTGAATCGATTTGAATGGAACTTCAACATGGATGTCATCATGACTATACAAATGGCAATGGGTGATTAGCATTTGGGATCTTGGAGTTGGGATTTGTCAGTCAAAAGACAGACAGTGATCAACCCTTTTGCTGTCTTTTTCCTTTGATTAAAATGAATAATCAAACACACACACACATATATATATATATACACATATATATATATACACACACACACCCCAATTGGTGATTAAGATCCAAGATCTTGGCTAGCTAGCTAGGGTTCCCCACTTGTAGACTCCAACAAATGGTCCACTTCCCAACTTTGTCTGGGTACAACCTTGTCATGTACTGGTGCATACTCCTGCAAATACAATAAAAACATATTAAAATTCACCCTTTGCCTTTTCCCTGTTGCATAACTTTGTTTGTCATCATCTCTAATAATTCAGCAACCAACCCTCTTATATGCATTATATTTCTTCAACAATTCTATATACTATTTGCCTTTCACAACTAAAGAAAAAATTAATTAACACATTTTTTCTTTTATACCTCCAGCTTTTTGATGAGTTCTTCTGCACTATGTGCCACAACTATAATATGTCTTGCAGAGTCGTTAATGAAACCTTCTTCCACTCCTTTATCAAATAAGGCGATCAAGCTGTCATAAAAGCCATCTACATTCAACAATCCCACCTAATACAAAATGAAAACAATAATGAAATTCTTTAATGAAATTAGAAGAAAAGTTGAAAATATTATTAATATTCAATTTGCAGATATCTTACTGGTTTCTCATGTATGCCTAACTGAGACCAGGCTATCATCTCTAACAATTCTTCCATGGTTCCATAACCACCTTAAAGAGGTCAAGAGTTTTAGATGAGCAAATATTGAAGAAAAAAATTATCGATATATCAAGTATTTTATATGAATAGAACTGTTAATTAAAGTAATGATAATGGTTGGAAAGATACCAGGAAGTGCGATGAATGCATCAGCATGTTTTGCCATTTCCGCCTTCCTTTGGTGCATATCTGCAACTCTTATGACGTCTCCAATGGTTTCTCCAGATATCTGCGATTAGGGTTTTATATTTAAGTCTCTCATGAACCAGATAAGAAAAGAAAACAATATATATATATATATATATATATATATATATATATATATATATATAACAGTTACCTCATGAGGCATGAGAGCTTTTGGAATCACTCTATAAAAGAAAAAAAAAAAACATGAAAACAGATATGAATTCTTTCATCATGCAAATTAATCAACCTAAACAAATAAAGAAAACTGTTAAGAAACGTGAAAATTGTATACCCAAGAACGTGGCAGCCTCCATTAAACACAGTCTGAGAGATCAAACCCATTAGACCTACACTTCCTCCACCATAAACCAAGCCAATCTTTCTCTCAACCTGATAAAATATTTATTAAGCAAACAAGTCATAGTTGTCACAGAATAATAAATATGCAGAAGGCTCATAACAATATATACATACATACATATATACATATACATACATATATATATATATATATATACACACATATATATTAATAAGAGATATAATAAATAGCACGATAAGAATCTGAATTATTTACCAGCTGTTTACCAAGCTCAAGAGCAGCTTCACTGAATGAAGATTTATATCCAGCTCTACTACCACAGAAGACACATATTCTTTTGAACCTTCGTTTCTCCCTTGAAGCAGATGTCCCTTCTCCTTCCATTATTCTCTTTCCAAAGAAACTTGATTGATTTTCTTTGCTTTTGGGGATAACGATTCCCCTGAGAAGCTTATATGAAGAAAAAAAAGATAAGAAGGTGATAATATGTTCTTTGAGGGAGCACAAAAGTAGAAGAGAGAGGTAGAGATGACTTTCTCTATATATGTTGCATATGATTTCAGGGAAGCAAAGAGCTGCACCTTCTGCTTTCCTTTGAATCTATTGAGAGCAACCTACTCTTGTTTGGTTAGACAAAGTACTTTGTAACCGATAGGAAGAGCCCATCTCCATCATCCTCTCCCTCTCCCTCCTCCTCAATTTATCCTCTCCACTCTCTCTCTCTCTCTGTCTTTCCAATAAAGTTACGAGCCTTTGATGAATTCTAGGAGTTACCCCATAACCTTTCCATTTCAGTAGTGTAGTATAATTTTGTTGTTCTCTCTTGTCCCCGCGTATACTTTAATGGGCCTAAACCTATGAAAGACACAGTCTACTTAATTTCTAATCACACCCAACACAACACTTGATTGCCCCATCCTTATTACTAGATTATATTCACCTTACACAGACCCTAGACCCCCTATTAATTATTTTTAATCTCCTTGTTAACCAATTATGGGATAGACTCACCAACACCATACTGTACATGCATGATTTCCCATTAACAATTATGGGATGGGATAACGACTCTGTTTAAAGGAGGACACATGAGAAGATAGTTTTAACGTATATCATACGGTATGGTTTAAGCCCTAAAAATTGTGCAAATCCTCTAAAAGATTATATATATTCCCTTGAAAATTGTAAATCCTCTAAAAAAAACTATACAAAAATCATAAAATATACAGTTTAAGTGAATCTGCACAATCTTCAAGGGTTTAATTAATATATGACCTCATGACACAAAGTAAAACTATCCATATAAAAATACCATTTTGTGCCCTCCTCTCATGTATATAAAACAATTGTATATACGAAGCACCATTCAAATCTATTCTTATATGCATATATGCTTTCGTAAAACACTAATTTGCTTTGATACCTAGCTAGTTAATAATTAGGAGACCGCTATATATATATATATATATATATATATATATTTAACATCGTCGATCCAAGTTAAGTAATTATTTAACTCAAAAGTTTAAGTTAGTATAAGACCCAACAATCAAAAAAACTGAGGTTTGATATATTATTCATTGACATGGAAAGGAAAGCATGAAAATGAAGTGTTTAGCTTTGATGACATGTCAATTAGTCATCACATTGAAGGATTTTATAGTTTCTTAAGTGATCAAATTGCTTTGACATAGAGTTGCATAAACGAGTAACGAGAAAACAAACTTGATAAAATTTTATGTTTAAACTGAACCTTTTTCACTATAGCATTAATAATTTAAATATAATTTATCACAGTGTAATCACCTCATCATAAGTTTAATTTAGAACATTATAGATCGTGACTTCGATATGGTTATAAATTCAATTATTCTCTAATCAATTGATGCATGCCTCATGCTGCATGCACTGCCAATTTTTATATAGACAGTCTTTGAAACGTAATGTATGTTATTTGTCACTTAGTTTAATTTCTTCATAGCTGATCGTGCTGTGATCTTCTCCGCTTTCCTATTAATTAAAACCTTTCCTGTTTTCTTAATCGTTTTTCTCACCATTTTCCCACCCACTCTGCATAATTTATCAATCTGCAGTTCCTTCAAATATTCATCTCACTTAGCAAACTCTTTGTTAGTAGTTGGCATCTGAATATAATAACCTTTGTATAGTACTTAAATGTTCCTTTGATCAAATTATCTCACTAAAAAATCAGTTCAGATCTTCATTGACGATGCCAAGAATCTGTCATACAAATCTCATCGTATCCAAATGATAGAGATGCATTTATATCATCAACTATTGGACGTTATAGTCTAATTATTAACCAATAGTGAGGCATTTTCTATACTTTAAAAAAATGAATATTAAAGATCTAATTAGCGTGATTAGATGTAACTCAAACTTTATATTGCATAAATAGGCTCTTGCTGGAGTGAAAGACATCTTAAGTGTATATTAATTTCTTTGTGTTTGACAAAAGCATGCATGTGGATTTCGGTTAATTTATCTCAGACGAGGGTTGATTAATTAGTGTATAGGGTCCCATATCATGATTTATTGATTTTTTTTTTCACTAGGTGACTCGTTTGATTCTTGCTAATTTTGTCCTCTTAATTTCAAAATATACTATATATGATCTAGATACTAAAGTAGGATCCAAAGAGTGACTTAACTTCAATTAAATTACACTAATTTATATCAAGTGACTACTTTCAATTAGACTTGTGCATGTTGATTCATCAGTCCCCCCATTAAAATACTTAATTTATAAATCGTTGAGAGAAACCTATAGCTAGGGTTTCAAAAAGGATAATTTAACTAATCAGCTTCGGTTGCTATCAAAAAGTTCCCACAAAATAGAGTTCATTTTGATAAAAACTTTAAGATTAGATTCATGCCAAGAACAAATAGGAAGTAACTAAAGTCTTCTTAATGCTTGAGATTTAATAATTAGTCATATATACCAATCCTAAACCAAAATATCAATACATTTGGTTATGCTGAAAGGTTATGGCTTGCAAGCTTGTGGTATTTTATGGGGCTATAAATCTCTAAATTTTGTCCTAAATCATTTATTTTAGATGGTGTACTAGCATTGACTTAGCGTTATTCATTATATCATCATATCATCTAGTTAACAATCATAAATCATTAATCAAGTTCACATAAATAAAAAAATTGGGATAACTAACTATAGTTATTCTTATTTATTTGGTGGATGGCTCTACTACATGATAGCATACTTAGCTTGCACTTCAAAGTCAAAGCCAGACTAAATGTATGACATGCACAATAGTGGTTAGCTAATTAATCTATTAACTAATCAAAATTAAAAATTAATTAAGATGATGATGAAGCAAAGATTTATCTAATCTCTGATCATAATGATATTATTTTTATTTTATATGTTAGTCTAGACTCCAATTTTTAGCTAGGTCAAGCTATGCATTCTAATTTTAAATGAGGCGTTTGGTCATAAACTAAGAATTGTTTTATAGTTTATTAAGTTTTGATAAACAAATTGTTATTATTTTATTGTTGATTGAAGCTAAATACATTAAATTAGTTACATTTATAAGTGAACGATTTGTCATGCTTCAGCTTTTTAGGTAAAGGACGAGGTTACATCGTAAAATTTAATAGTCGACAAGTCGTTCTTCATGTTGCAACACGGATGTTTTGTGAACAATAAGAAGCCTTTTTTCAACATAAGACTCCTTTTATATTTCGTAATCAATTTCTGGGCCTGGATGTATCAGGCTTTGGCCCATATAGTCATCCAATCACCAATAAGATAATTAATATTAATATTAATCACTAATTTAATATATAATAGTCATCCAATCATCAAGAAAATCGGTGATAAAACTTCTCCTCAACATGAAATTTGCAAAGTTGATCCAAACTTTATTCTTGATTGTCTCTATTGACCACAGAGACCAAAACGTACGTATATATATCTCTAATTGACTCAATAAAGCACTACAAAATTAAGTACAAATAAATTATATCTACAAAATAAAGCTTATAATATTCCTATCACTTACACAATATTCCTATCACTTACACATACTCTCATCAAGATGCGTATCAAATATTGTATATTTGGACTAATGATGTAATAAATAATTAATTTGATACTAACAGGTCGCTTAATTAATTATCTCATGTTGATCATATGATCAGGAGCTTTCATTAGTTTAATTATCAGCGACGTGATTGTACCAAATTTTATTATCGCATCTTGATGAGAGTCGGTAGCTTTATCCTAAGTATTTGGTTTGTTGTGATTTGTCTCAAGAACAAGGTGGCGAAATGTTCCCTCTTCGAAGTAATTGAACATTCTGGCATGAAGCTTTGGCAATTTCATCTTCGTCAGTTTCTAGCATTACATTTTGCAGCAAAATCCCTTGACAAGCTACCGTTTTGCTGCAGTCAAATTTAATGGCCACTTCTGAAGCACTAGTCCCTCTGATGTTCTTGTACAAAACATTGCTTATTTGCACAGCTGAGGCCTGCCAACATTATCACATGCAAATTATAAGTTAATAAATAACCATTTTAGTCTGGTTGATGCATGATTATTATGATGATAATTTTGATGACCTTGGAGATACATTTATTAAATATTTACCTGTTCTTTGCAAGGAGCATCTTGATCACAATAGTGCTGATCAACTATTATCGGATTAGTCACGTTGTGCATTACAATATTTTGAAAAATGATGTTTTTGGCGTACCCAGATCCTCCCTGCAGCATCACGTTTAAATTAACATTATAAAGAAAGACAATTAAACATGTATCAGAATATAATAAAATTTTGTGTGATTTTTGCGGCTCAAAATCTGCAGCATGCAATTGAACAAAAAACCTTATATATTAGCAGACTTTGCGGCTCCAATCTAACAATAATAATCTGATGAACGTTGCCATTAATATATATATGAGGAAAGTTGCAACATGTTTTTCGAAAATGTTTTTCAAAAAGATGGTTGGGAATTTGGGTAAAGTGAAGTGCAAAAAAATCGTACGTGGACTGCCCCAGAAGAGCAGTGGATGTGACTCTTACCTGCCAAGTCTTAATCCTGACTCCATTTGAAGTTCCAGAAAGTGTTGCTCCATCTACTATCACATTTGAAACAGCTGCTTGTGAATTTCCAGCTCCTAAGCTTCCAATGCTACGATTGTATTTGTATATAGTAATTAGAAATGTTTTTGTTGAAAAATTAATTGGTTAGTCAGATAAGAGTTGTTTGGTTGGAGTTGAATGAAGAGTACCTGATTCCGTGACCTGGACCACAAGTTATACCCATCGCTCGAACATCTTTCGACCCACTTACAATTGATATACAATCATCACCTTCATAAAATACTTAATAATCAGGTTTAAATTTTCTTATAATTACACTTCAGATTAATAGTTACTTTCCTGCCTGCCAAGTAATTAAAATTAAGAATGAAACTTTTACCTGTCCTGATAATACAATTCTTAATTTTAACATTCTGTGATTCGGTGACATGAATTCCATCAGTGTTGGGACTGTCTCCCGGTGCAATCACCTTGAGATTCAAAGCTTTAGCATTGATACACTTCTGAAATATGAGATGCATTTTTTGAGCATTTTTGAACTTCAGACTGTCTACTATCACATTATTGCATTCGTAGAAAGTTACTGCCTGCAAAGTCAATTTATTTTCCAGTCAATTTAAAAAATTTCATCTCTAAATAGTGATATATATGCAGGTAATTAAGCTGAAAAAGAGCATGCAAGCAGGAAATCTACCGTTGGTGCATCCTTGCAAGGCTGTGAAACAATTAAAACAAAATTTTAAATTAGTAATAGAGATCAGGTAAAAAGTTAATTAATTAATACAAAGGAATGTATTTAATCTCTTGTAATTAATTAATTAATAATATACATACAAGGTTTTCGTTGACTTTGCATGAGGTTCTCCACCATATTTTCCCATTACCATTGATGGTGCCACTTCCTCCCAATCTAAAATTATTAACATTTTTGAACTGAAGCCAATGTCTTGGATCCTTCTTGTAGTCTGATTGATGAGTTGACGCTTTTATCGTTCCATACACCTACCAATATATGATATACCATGTGAAAAACAATAAAATCATTGTTTTCATTTGCAGTAATTTAATTCTTAATTAATTTGTTATTATACAAACATATAAATACATACACGTATTTCTACACAAGGACTGTTGACATGTACATATTTATTTGCATTCCATGCAAGCATAATAACAATAATAATAATAATAATAATAATAATAATAAACTCACCTTCATTGTAAGATCAGATTTACAGGGACCTGAGAATGTAACCGGTTTGAGGTGATAAATTCTGTTCCTGGGTACCACTAGAACAGCTTCTTTAGAAGAAGAACAAGCATTCTGCCACGCTTTCTGGAAGGCCTGAACATAAATAATTAATGTCAAAAAAAAATGAGTCAAATTGTAACAACTTATTAATTAATCACATAATTAAAATTTCAAAAACGCCCGACGATAGATATACAAAACGGCAAACTTAATTATTAGAAGTAACTGTAGTAATTAAGTAGTGTTACTACATTTCTTTTTTATTATTATGTACCTTAGAATCATCTGCTCCATCACCTTTAGCTCCAAAATCATCCACATTGATCACCATCCTCGATGAAGTTGAGGGAGCGCTTGCCTTATTAGGCCTCGTCAACATTTCACCTATTGCAGTAGTCTCAGGCCTGATCAGGCTTTCGAAATTTTGGTTGTTGTTGTTGCCGCTGAAGTATGGATTATGGTGATAGGTGGAGCTTGGGTTGTGGCTATGATGATAATAATAACGATGCCTAACAAAAGGGTCATAATATTCCTGATAGCTGCCAAAGGCGCAGCCTGAGACAAAAGAGATCACTAAGATGAACAAAAATGACAGACAGTAATGCCTTTGCGGATACATTTCTCGAAATTGTCGTTACCTTCAAAACGTTTTGTTAAATATAGCTAGGAGGCAAAGAAGAAGAATATTGCAAAGTATATTATGTAAAGATTGAAAAGGGCTGATGATGAATAATAATGCGTATGAAAAAGGTGAGTGGCGAAGTGAACATATTTATAGTGAAATGAAAAGGGTGGTGTAGAGGTTGATTTGAAGAGAGAGTGAGAGAGATGGGTTTGTATGGAAGAAGCGATGACGACTGCTTGGAGAATGTTTTTCGGAGTCAGAGAAGTATGGACTGAGATAAGTGAATGAGACGGAAGTTTCACTGAGCCGGTAGGGAGAGAGGAGAGGACTTTGTTTTCGTTGTATCTCTCCTTTGAAAAAATGGCAATGTTTAGTTAATTAGTTAATTTCTCATGATATATATGCTTCTTTACCAACATATGCCATGGATGGTCATCTACTTAACTGTTACAGTTCTTCTTCTATACAATACGTACAGTTGACACACACACACACACATATATATAGACGCAGGGGTGTTGGGCCCGCTGTTTATGTCTTTGCAAGATATGTACATGCATAGCTAGACACATGTACATGCATGCATGTGCATGTATGTACACGCCTTGTGGAGTTGATTGGATAAGAACAAAAGTCTCTTTGGTAGTTAAATGTATGCATGTATAATTTCCGGATTTGTTTCCTTGATGAGGGTTTACATGTGTTTGGCATACTTTGGTAGTTAAAAATTTCTTCCTTTACAGCTTTGATTACGGGGCTTTGGTCTTGAGCCACCATGCTTTTTGAAAAAAATTTCCCAACACTGAAATGATAAATTCAGAATATGACGCTCTTCAAGTCAAAGAAAAGTAACGGAGGAAACTTTTTTTGACCCTGCTCTTAGTTTAATTTGAACCCAAACACAGGCTTTAAAAAATGGTTAAATTTCATCATTTCAAATGGAAGCTCTGAACCCACTTATGGGAAAGTTAAAGAAATTGGTTTTGATCAGGTCATATGCAAGTATAAGCTGAATTGAATGAGTTAGAAGCTTTAATTTGGTTTGGTTTAGATAGGTTTCCATTTAAACTCAGAAGTCAACAGAAAGCCAAGTACTTTTACAATTTGCTATCTAGAGTCTAGATATAAGAAAAAAGAAGCATTTGTGTTTGTGAATGTGTGCGTACACGTGTAGTGGAAGAATGACGAGAGGATGTAACTATTATTGGATAGATGATGTGAAGGAGAAGTGGAGGTTGTGTTTGGTAAAGTCATTAGTTTAGGAAGTTAGCACTATTTTAGGTGACTTAGCCATTTTTTAAAGGTAAAAATAAGGTACGATTATGGTAAGAAAATGGGAGTTGCGTGTGCTTTTTGGGTTAAAATGATCTATAACATCACCCACCACCCCTTGCCGTGGTGTGTTTGGGTAAGAATAGAGGGATGGGATGGTTCCTTCTTTGTACTAGAATTGTCTTGTGATTCGGCGGTCTCTCTTTAAAACGTATTAGAGGAAGAAAAAGATTTAGAATACATTCCTTATACAATATCATGACAGCATAATAATATACAATAGTGTTAGATTTATAATCTGAATACAATCTAAAGTCTACATCGTGATGTGACAGTTTACATGACAAAAATTCAGTCAAGAAAGAAAAAAACAAAAATAAATGAGAAAAGTTATATATCAAGTGGGATTTTACCATGTGAACAAAACTGTACATTTTGTGTTGTGTTTAGATTATAAATCTAGTATTACTAAATAATATAATACGTTTATACACTTATAAGTAAATTTCCTTTCATGAACAACTCTTAACTAACAATGAAATTTGGGTGATAGTGGTAAGTAAACTTACTTAATAAATTAAAATAAAATGAAGATAATAATCCTTGAAATTGTTGGGAATGGGTTTGCGTAAGTTGACACTTAGGTACCCCACCTCTCCGCCCCCCACCACCATCCCAACGGTGTTGTATCAACAAAACCACTCCGCTCTATCTAGCAACTACCACCTTCTTCTTTTCTCCATTATACGCCAACCCCAGCAAACTCTAAAAACCTTTAAATTACCAAAAACTCTGCTTTTATCCTTCTCTAAACTACCACAACTTGGCTTTTGTTGCCATCAAAAAAGTTTGGAGTTGTTTCAAAACAGAGACAAATGTGGACAAAAACCAAATCTTTCATATTGGGTTTTTTAATTATTTGTATTTTTTATATTTTAAGTAAGAAATCATTTTTTTAATGTATAATAACATGTTTGCTTATGCGCATATATTATATTATGTTCGTAAAAAGTGGGTGTTTGTTAATTTTTTAAAAAAATAATAATAAAAGGCTTTATGTAAAATGGGTTTTTTTTTTTTTTGAGGAGAAAGATGATCAGTTGAAGCTTCATTGGTCACCTTCATATGTAAAGTGAGTATGTATATATGTGCAATGTGCTGAAGATATAATTGATAAACAGGTGTTTGTTCTAGAAAATGAGTTTTTTTCTTTTGTCTTTTCAAAATAAACAGGAGGGTTATAGATTATGTGCTGTCTTAATTATATGCAAAAATGGGTTTAGACTGTTTATAGATCTGGCTATGTTATGAAATGGGTGGTGCCACTCGAAAAAATTTTATATACAAATTGATGTGACATCATCGATCACTTATAAAGTTGATAACACTAACATTATTGATTAAGATCTATAATGACGTTTGAATTAGAACGATATTCATATTTTTAGTTATTAGAGAATAGATTTTATGTTATAATAATTAATTTGGATATCGATGTATAGATACATGTGATATTTTATAAGCTAATTAATTTCATTGAGTTCTCCTATTTTGTCTTAATATCTTTAAAAAAAAAATCATCAATTCCCATTCCAATCTTTTTAACAGGTGTTAAAGAAACTTTATTATAATTTATTAAGGGATTTAATCAAGTTATTTAATAATAAAAAGGGGTATAAATTGCTTGACAAATAATTGGAATAATATCAATCCAATGTTTGTTTTACAACTTTATGATCTTTCAAATGGTTTGGCAAAATCCTTTAATAAGAGTAGTGTTTTCAATGACTTTTAAGATAAAGCACAAAACTAACTCATCATATTGTTATTAACGAATCAAGTTGTTCTAAGTCATATATATTGAAATATAAATACAATGCACATTGCCTCATTGATATTTAAAGATTCGGGATTTCCTCAATTATGTGTCATATCATAAGTGTATATTATTAGCTACGTAATTGAGACGTTTACCGTCTCCAAAGAGCACTCGTGTTTCTCATTGTTGTTTGTATATACTCGAAGATCATTTTACAAAAGAAATGTACGAAGTTGACATAAACATATAGGTAAGTAGCTAACTACCAAGTTGACAATTAGAAAATATTTACTAATTTTGCAGTTGGGTTAGTTATAGTAATTATAGTTTGGTGAAGAAATTTTCATATTTTTTTTTCCATATTTTACATTGACAATTGCTCCAGCAATCACGAAATGCACGAGCAGCTGGTACCAGTCCATTTCCTTGCTTATATCATCATAGCTTCTCAAGTCTTGCAAGCCAATTACCCACTCCCAGAAAGTAAAGCAACTCCACTCCTTTTTCTTCCTCGATTGGTCAATCTTTGATGAAAACTAAGATTTAATCTCTTTGATTCGTCACAATTGATTTGCTTAATTCGGGTCTTTTTCTTACTTAACCAGAATTCTGGTTCATCTAATTAAATTCTTTCTAAATTTTAATCCAAGATTTACGGCAGCCATCACTACCGTATGTCCCGCAAGGAGATACGCAAGTCATCCTATCAAAGAGTCTATGTATTGTTGATTTATATTGTTGAATACTTTACATACGACAAATAGATAATAAAGTTTTCATGTCATCATCCTTACACATTTCATCAGCTTTAAGTCATTATAAAGTTTTATACTGAAATCAAACGACCAACAGTGTTTTATTTATTGCTTTGGTTTATTTTTGGGTGAAAGTGTTTTTTATATTAGTAAAAGTTTATTTAATTTATTTATTTTTTTAAGAAAATTTTATGAGTAATTAAATAAGTTCCTTTATATGTTCATCTGGAGAAGTTAAAAATTGCTTTTTGAACTTTTTTAAGATTTGAAATATAATTAAAAAAAAATCCGATTTTACTTTCGAAGTTTGGCCTTATTCTTACGTCAAACATAATTCTATTTTATAATTTAATATTAACATATATATCTCCAATCAAACAAGCAATAACTTTTTAATAAAACTATATAAATTCTACTTGAATCAAATCTAGTTTTATAAAACCCACACAAAAAACCCAAAACTATAAAATCAAAGGATACTTTTGTATAATTCATAAAAATTTGGCGAAAAAATATAATGCATCCAATATCTTTTGTATCAACTTTGGGATTTTTTGCATAAAGTTCAAAAAAATAAATATAAACTTTGAAAATCATGAGTTTTTTGTTTAAACCAAAAATTCCAAATTTTATGTTAATAATATCGGATGTACCGTGGCATTACTCTAAACATTTGAGAGGAATACCAAGACACAACATTAAGATAAACAGTGAATAAGAGGAATATCAAGACAGTATTTCTAGCATTTTTCTTACCCATAAATAAATAACTGATGCCGTTTTACAGTGTTCAATTTAGATTAAGATGGTAGATTTGGATGGGCCAGGCCATGACCCAACTCATTTCTCTTGATGACTAGCCAATTCATTGGCTTGGACCGAACATGTACACCTATTGGGCTCACACTGTTGTTCAGGTTTTACATATCATGGGCTTGTAATCCATCCAATTATTTTATTGAGGTTTTGTTTCGATCAACAACTATCAATCATGTGATGTTATCGTCATTCCATTTGTTGAAATTTTATTGCCATAATCCGTTAAAACTTTTTGAAATTCCCATTAGGCTACATGTTAAGTATATTAAAAATAATCAGAAAAGATCATTTGATGACAAAATTAAATTTATTATTTGCTAATGTGATTCTGATATTCAACACATACTTATAAATTAAGCAGAAAAACTCATTTTCTCTTCTAACTAATTATTTTATTATAAAATTCCTCTACTTGTCACATATATGTCGGCAAAATTTTATAAATTCAATAAAAAATTAATATACCTTATCACAAAATAATTTAGATTTAATTTATACATTAGAGTTGCATGTAACGTGCAAGTGAAAGATGCGCCACCTGTAAATGTAAGTTGATTTAGTGATTAGAAATTAATGCATATTATGCAGCCAACTGATCACATTTTTAGTTAGAAATTTATGTATAACCTTTAAACAATTAATTATTAATGATGTAATCCAAGTCTTGTAAGCAAATGTTTTGCTGTTGCGATGAGTTAATAAGTCTCAAAATGTTATATTAGTAAGTAATACTACACTTACAAAGTTTATATGCAAAATTGCAATGGCATCACTCATTCAATATCATATGACTTATCAGTAGTTGTTATATTAACAATTTATATTAATCTTTCTATTCACTTGCTGTCACATCAAGTATAAACACTTTGTAAATATAGCATTATTGGATATTAATAGAGTCTTATGGGATGCTACTGGAAGAGGAAGCGAAGAAGTAAATTAAAATATAAAAGGGGAAATGGAGATAAAGAGAGGAGAAAGAGAAATAAAAGAGCAAGAGAGAAATGCTCACTTTTTTTCATTTGAGCGAATAATATTATTCTTACAAATTTTTTGTAAAAACTCTAATATACAAACTGATTTGTCATGAGGTGATTAGATTAACAAATATACAAAATCTATTCAATCAATGATGATAACGTACGAATAAATAAGTAATATCATATCGTTTTATATATATAATTTTGTAAGAGTAATACTACTCTTTTAGTATATATTATTTACAACTCAAAGACTAATATAGAGGCTTGATACAAAAATGTCTTGCGAAGGTTGATAAGATTTGTCCAAATGGATGGACAATATTAGAGAGATGTGGCCAATGACAAGCTTATGGTATTGATGAAAAGGGGTGAAAAACATTTAGCATATTTTACAAGAAGATAGACACTATAGCAAGAAAATCACATAATTAACCTTTGGAATCTTCCTTTTTCATATAGGCGCTAATAATAGCTACATGCCTGCCTACGATAACCTTCAGCTTTTTCTTTTTCTTTTGATATTTTATTAGAACAAGTTTTTACATATATATATATACACTGAATTGCCGAGGCTGACGCAGTTGAGCTGCAGAGAGATCGAGATTGCATGCAAACACAAACATTTGAGATGACTTCAGCTCATCAAAAATTTATGCGACTCATCAGGCGTCCTACAACGCCAACACACTCTGATGAGAGTGAGAACCATCGCCAACCTCCTGTTTTCAACACCACTAACAGTTACTGCGCTACACAAAGAGCCATAGCAGAGGTGGAGGAGGAAGAGAAGAAGGTCGAGTTACAGAACGGCAGCGGCGGTGCAGGAGATATTGGGAGTGGGATAGCGGAGGTGGATCCAAAACCAAACAAAGGGTTGGCTGCTAAGGCCATTGATTTTATAGAGAGTATGATTGTCAAGTGCTTGTCTGACTCCTCGAAGCCTCATCACTATCTCTCCGGCAACTTCGGTCCGGTTTCCGCCGAAACTCCGCCCACCGCTAACCTCCCTGTTGTTGGCCATCTCCCTGTAAGTTGAATTGAATTGGAAACCATATTATTACAGTAACACCATCCAACTTGATCATTGAATATAATAATAAAAAAATTACAATTAAAATTAAAATTTATGTCTCTTTATCGTCAAGTTTTATTAATTAATAAAAAAATTAAATTTTGTTATTTTCTAATAAGAGGAGAGTAAGAAGCCACCCAATTTGATCATCTCAACAATTAAGACGTTAAAAGAACTGTTAAGTAGTAGGGGTTAATAACAAATTACATGCACGCACCGCACGTAAGTATTAATTGATATATTTCAGGAGTGCTTGAATGGTGAGTTTGTCAGAGTTGGCCCTAACTCGAAGTTTGCCCCAGTGGCTGGATATCATTGGTATGCATGTTTTATTTTCTGCAGTTCATTTCTTCTTGTTAACCAAATGATGATTTTTTCTAAACATCTTTTATTGCTCTCTTTGCAGGTTTGATGGAGACGGGTTTGTGAATATTGTCTCATCTCTTACTCTTACAATAGTGTTTACAACAGTGCTTGTTTATATTCTCTAATTTTGATTTTAGAAAAAAAATTTGGGAATATATACGTGATTGATATTGAATTTTAAAAAGTATATATAATTGATATTTAATTTACAATCTATTAGAAATGAAAATAAAATTTTAAATGCATAAAAAGATAGCCAGATAAGTTTTTTCCTTTTTTTTTTAAACCTTCTAATAACAATTTGGGCATGGATATATATACTTACTTGGAACAAATGAACCATATATAATTTTGGTACGTAGTTTTTATGTGTACTCTAAGAATATATGTTAACATCTTAAATATTGAATGTTGTACCACTCATGAACTATAATTTCATTCTATTTTGACAATACAATAAAAAATTAATAATCAATAAATTACAAATTAATTTTCAAAGGTTAGATACTAAATTTTCGAAAATCTTTGGAGTATGACTGGTGCCATTATTGCATTGTGGATTTGCAGCTTGCTTCATGGTCTGCGCATCAAGGATGGAAAGACGACTTATGTTTCACGTTTTGTAAGGACATCTCGGCTTAAACAGGAAGAGTTTTTTGGAGGTGCTAAATTTTTCAAGGTACGCTAGTGAACTATACATTTTAATTTACAAAATCAAAAGATCATTTTTAATTTCCTGATTTATTAATAAGTGGAACATGCATGCCTGTTGGAATGTTCAAAGGATGCAAATTTGCCATATAAAATGTGTAAGAATTCTTCTGAAGTAAATGTAAAACTTAACGGGAGGTGATGCGAAAATTACTGAAAAGGCTTTATGCATCTGGTTTTACTTTTAATTATATGAGAATCACTTAAGATATAAATTATATTTTCTGCAGTTTGGAGACCTTAAAGGGTTGTTTGGACCACTGATGTTTTACATACAACTGCTGAGAAAGAACTTTAAAGTGTTGGACCTCTCATTTGGATTTGGGGCAGGTAGGTCGTCAAGATCCCCACTCTATTGAATGCAAAAATGTCTTGATCAGTTGAATAATTTTACACCAATCTATATTAATTTTTTAAGTTGCGGCTCTACAGTCTATCAAGGCTATGGTTAATAGTTTTAAGAATAAATTAAAATATTTGGCTTTATTTATTGAAGGGTCGTAAACAGTTTAAACTAATAAGCACAGGCTCAAAAATCACTTGTGCAAGAGACGTTTTCTTGCACGTGGACAGGGCTTCCTAGCCTTTTATTTTTACGTTTTTTTATGTGGATTAATATAATTTCTTTTTTTTTTTAATTTAAAGTGGAGGGATTCAAACTTTAGACCATAAATGACTCTGATACTATATTAAGTTTGCTATAATTTATGTGAAAGCTTAAGTTAGCTAGTAGCTATAGACTCAAGAATAATATTATACTTCAATGACATGCTCTCTTTTACACCGTCTTCCAGGTAATACGGCTCTTACATACCATCACGGAAAACTTTTAGCACTTTCAGAGATGGATAAACCTTGTAAGTTACAATTTTTCTTTTGTTTTAACTATTGAGATCGATTTCTTGTTTGAAGGCGCCTTTACTTGGTTTTATTGGGAACTAACTTCTTATCCCTGTTTCGTGCCATATATGCATGCAGATGTCCTAAAAGTCCTGGAAGATGGAGATCTACAAACACTAGGCATGCTAGATTATGACAAGAGATTACAACATTCGTTCACTGCTCATCCAAAAATCGACCCATGCACGGGTAAAATTAATATCATTTCTGTTAAGTTTGCCACCTTACGTAAAAGCTTAAACTAATAAGTGTGATCTTAATATTAATTTTATACTTCAATAATTTCACATCAGGTTTATGTTTGTACTGTATAATTTATTGTTTGAAATAACGCAGTAAACCAGCTTTCCCAAAAGAAAAGAAGAAGAAGAATAAAGAATTTGATTCACAAGATATCTGAATGCAGGTGAGATGTTTACCTTTGGATATACAATAATTCCACCATATGTCACCTATAGAGTTATTTCAAAGGACGGTTTCATGGACGACCCGGTGCCTATAACAATACCCAACCCCATCATGATGCATGACTTTGCTATAACTGAGAATTATGCAATTTTCATGGATCTTCCTTTGTTGTTCAGAAAAAAGGTATGGTAACTTCTTAATTCTTGGAGCTCTAAATCATATGGGCAAAAAACAACCTAATATTGATAATTATATATTTATCGGATTATTAGAGAATTAAAATCCATACCTATAAGTTGAAGCTTTTAGAAATTAGAGTGTCAGACTGAACGCAGATCAGGGCTAACACACTTAAATTTAACAAATACTCTATCTCAATCGAACAGAGAGTAGGGTAATGTAAGGATGAGATTATTTGAATTTAAAACTTTTAGTTCTATACTATATCAATAAACCACTTACTTAAATATTAAAGCTATAATAAGGGCCTAATATTATTATTTGAGTTTAACATCGATGAAGTTCTATTTATGATTTTAAAAGGAGATAGAAAATGATTTATGTCAAAATTTCCAGGAAATGGTGACAGAAAACAAGCTGATATACTCATTTGATCCAACAATTAAAGCTCGTTTCGGTATTCTTCCACGGTATGCAAAGGACGAGCACCAAATTAGGTGGTTTAAGCTTCCAAACTGCTTTATATTCCACAATGGTTAGTCGAACTTGCTCTCCTGAAATTTGTACTGCTGCTAATATGGTATATCCAGCGTCCATGTTTGCATTCTAACTTCTTTGGTTCCTTAATCTTTCTAGCCAATGCTTGGGAGGAGGGGGATGAAGTTGTTTTAATCTCTTGCCGCGTAGAGAATCCAGATCTTGATATGCTCAACGGGCCTCTCAAAGAAAAGCCTGGAAGAGTCATAATTGAGCTGTAGGGGGTCATACTTGATTAATTTCTTATGAAGTTCTTTACACTGCAAGTGCTTCTGATTGATCTTTAAATTTTATAATCAGGTATGAGATGAGATTCAATATGAATACTGGTCTAGCTTCACAAAAGAAACTATCAGCACCTACTGTTGATCTTCCCAGGATAAATGAGCGCTACTGTGGCAGGTTCGCATTTTATATCGGTGTTAGCAACTCAAAAGAACCTTAAATATGCACTTACAGAAGTTTATATTGTGTCAATTGACAACACGTTGACTTAAACATTTGGTTGGAAGATGATGTCCAGTTTTTCATGAGATTCGTAGTGGCACTAAATTCAGCACCTTACTGAGAATCTCATTTTCACCAGGAATGTTAACTCACTGATCACTTTGTTTGAACCCAGAAAACAGAGATATGTTTATGGAACCATCCTGGACAGCATTGTAAAGGTCACAGGAATTGTCAAATTTGATCTGCATGCTGAACCTGAGGCAGGAAAAACAAAGCTTGAAGTTGGAGGAAATGTTAAAGGCATCTTTGATCTAGGTTCTAGCAAATTTGGTTCAGAAGCTGTGTTTGTCCCTCGAGAGCCTGGCATCGATTCTGAAGAAGATGATGGCTACTTAATTTTCTTTGTACATGATGAGAATACCTGGTACAACACTCCCTTTCTTAATCTAATCATTTCTTATGCAAAACTAGCACTCATTCAGTCTTTGAAGTATAACCATTTTGAGTCTATTGACAAACAAAAAAAAATATGTTGTGAGTTCATTTTTTTCATATTTGACCATGCAGCAAGTCAGCAGTGTATATAATTGATGCAGTAACAATGTCACAAGATCCTGTTGCAGTTGTGGAATTGCCTCGTAGGGTTCCATATGGGTTTCATGGCTTCTTTGTCACAGAGGTGACCATATATAACTACATTTGTTCAAGATTTATCTTATTTTTAAATGGGTCCCAATTACCTAAAATTCAACTAATGATAATTGTTTTGCTTTCTGCATCAATATTATAAAGACTGAAGTACGTGTACAAGTATTTAAATCCAAATTTATGATGACAAGATGAGGAAAAGTAAGATGATATGTGAATGACCACCATAATATTCAAAGACAACTATCAATAATATAAAGACATAAGTACAGACGACTTGGCCCACTTTCATAAACGAACATAATTAGCTACTAGAATGGTGCTCTTTAATCACTTAAACAATTACATGATTCTTTTTTTTTAAGTTTCTGTAGAAACATCTTTTAACTCCCAATCTGCCATCTGGAACTTCATATCTCCCGCAATTCTTCCTACTTTCATGTAATTTTGCGACTCAGTTTCGTTTTTCGTTTTCATATCAACTTTTGTGCTTTTATTATGACTATTGAACAGGAGCAACTTCAAGAGCTTGCCAAATTGTGATTGTTAGATCCAGATATCAGAAGTTTCCAATAATGTCTGAAATAAAGGTTCAGCACAGCAGCAGGCTCAAGCAAGTCAATATATAAAATACACACACACACACACACATCAGCTACCTCTGTTTTGTGTATGATAGATGTAACTTGGTTCTTATATGATGCAAATAAATGGGGCCAAGTATTGATGATTGATGCATGATTGTGTTAGAATTGCGAAAGCTAATATAGGAGTAAATGAGTGATTATCCTTGCAGTTGATATGGTAAATGATTTTGTTTCTTGATGGTGGAAGTTTTATCTTATACCAACTATTCAGCCGAAACACCCATAATCCGAATTCTGTAAAAATAAATGAGATAAATAGTTATATGCACATAACTCGATAAATGTTGAACAGGTTATGATTGAGAGGATAACTCTTAATGGCCCACCCCATGACCCAACTCACCTCTGCTCACGATCTGTGAATACATTGGACCCAACATAAGGGCTCACATCACATCGCTGTTCTAGCTTTACATTTGGTGGGCTTGTAATCCATCTAATCATTGCAGGTTTGGTTCCCGTCCGCCACCATGTGTATCTATTTCAAAACGAAGGGACAAGGATTCTCTTTATCCAATTATGAATCATGCTATCGTCAATTCTATACGTGAAAATTTTATTATAGTTTCTATAAAATTTTTTAGAATTCCCATTAAGCTACATCTAAGTATATTTTATGGTTGTGGATTGGTCAATCATATAAAAACTATATAAATGATTCTAATCTTACTATGAATTGAAGGGTGTGAAATGATAGTAACTGGTTAGATGGATAACTTGTTTTAACCAAAGCACCGTATTGCCAATGATTTTTGCCTATAAAATAATAGGGAAGGAAAGGAAACGGAAGAGACATTAATTTTACGATGATTTCTGCAGGCAATCATTTTGTGGCAATCAGTTTCAGATGTCCACCAACAACAAGACACTCTGAGAGTCAGAACCAGTGCCAGTACCATCACCAACGTCCTGTTTTCACCAACAGTTACAGCACTAAAGATAGAGCCATAGACATAGTGGAGGAGGAGAAGAACGAGGTCAAGTTACAGAGCGGTGGGAATGGGATAGTGGTGGTGGATCCGAAACCAAAGCAAGGGCTGGCTGCTAAAGCCATTGATTTTGTAGAGAGTTTGATCGTGAAGTTAATGTTTGATTCCTCAAAGCCTCTTCACTTTCTCTCCTGAAACTTCCATCCGGTTCACGACGAAACGCCTCCCACCACTAACCTCCCCGTTGGTGGCCATCTCCCTGTAAGTGGATTTGAATTGTAAACCATATATAATTATAGTACTTTAATCTTATTATTTTGCTTCATATCCATAACGCAATAAACCAACTTTTAACTGACAGCCAACATTGTGCCACGTGGATCATTATTTATTGCTAAATAATATTTATTAATGAGTAGTGTTACTTCTAGGCTAGAGGTGGAATCGCGCCGGGTTGGCCATCCCCATCCCCATCCCTAATTAAAATATCAATCCCCATCCCTTATTAATCCTCAATTTTTTAAAGCGGGGATGGGGATGGGGAATCCCCAAAGCCAAAATGCATCCCCATCCCCATGCCTAACCCCATTTACTTGTTAAAAATTTTTACTTTGAAATAAAACATATTTTAAATTACAACTATAAACCTTAAGCAACATACCTACAAATAAATATTAATAAATCTTTAGACAATCAACATCCTTAAAATAAATCTTTAGGCAAACAAAGGTGGGCTAGGTTGGGCTTGAGTTTTATTAAAGTAGATGGGACATTAAGTTTTATAATAGGAAAGATAACAAGGGTTTAAGTATTAGATTACTAAAAATATATATATTATTTTATTTTAATTTCGGGGAGCGGGCCGGGCTGGGCTTGGAGCATAATCCCCATCCCCATCCCCATTTAATTTCGGGTAAAATTTTTGTCCCCATCCCCACCCCATTCCCCATTTTTAGCTCCCCATCCCCGGCCCATGGGGATTGGTTCCACCTCTACTTCTAGGACAAATTCCTTGATAAAGTAGTAGAAAATAAAAATAAATAGGAAGTTACAATACATGATATAGTAATTTTCTCTTCAGAATTTTGTCAACTCAAGTTGTATAATAAATTAGTTGTAAATAGGTTGTAAGTGTAGTATTATCTTTTATTAATATCACTTTAATCTCTCACAATCACATTAGACACAATAAAAGAGATACATTAGAGAAATAACAAGATTTAAAGTAAGACATTAGAAAAATTCATGTCTAACTTCTTAATTATAATTTTTTTATTTATTTAACTAAATTCAAATATTAAGCATAAATATATCTCTTTATATATACTAAATTTATTAAATGTGTGCTAAAAGATTTGTTGAGTATAATAGATAACTGTCTTAGAGAAGCATTACATAGTGTTTTGGGTGTTAGGGACACATGTATGATTTGATGTTAAGACTATCTTTTAAATACTATAAGTAATTAGGTTAATGTTAATGCTAAATTTACAACCTATATATAACCCAAATTTTACAATATGATATAGCAGTCTACATGATAAAAATTTAATAGAAGAAAAAAAAGATCAAAAAAAGTCACATCTCTAATATGATTTTTTCACATATATTATCATATCAGATTGTAGAGTTTCGATTATATATAGGTTGTAAGTCTAGTATTAATGTTGAGCTAATATAAATATTATATTAAATGACATGCACTTAAGCATTGATTTGTATTTCAGGAGTGCTTAAACGGTGAGTTTGTACGAATTGGTCCTAACCCGAAGTTTGCCCCAGTGGCTGGATATCATTGGTATGTCTGAAAGATTTAACAATACCAATATCAATTCTTCTAGTTCATTTGCAGTTGTTAACCGAAGATTATTTTTTTCTAATAATCTCTTGTTGCAATCTCTTTGCAGGTTTGATGGAGATGGGTTTGTGAATATTGTCTCATTTCTTACAAGTTTTCTAGTTCTTTTTCACCTTTGATCGGCAAATTTAGCTGTGAAATATGGACCATAAATACGTGCATATATGCCCGTTTTATGTTGAATTGGGTTTTGAGACCTGATTTAATTATTTTTCAATATTTTGTATTATGTAGCTAATTAAATTCAAACAGTAAACATGTTTTTGATGATCACTTGGTTTTCTTTGGCTTCATTGTTGCATCGTGGATTTGCAGCTTGCTGCACGGTCTGCGCATCAAGAATGGAAAGGCAACATATGTGTCACGTTTTGTGAGGACATCAAGGCTTAAACAAGAAGAGTTTCTTGGGGGTGCTAAATTTGCCAAGGTATACTAGTGAACCACACATTTTGATCCACCAAAAAAAAAAAAAAAAACATTTTCCTGATTTAATAATCTGATGAGTATGCTTCTTTGGAATGTTAAAAAAAAAAGAAAAAATAAATAAAGTAAATTTACCATACACAAAGGGTAAGATTGCTTCCCAAGTCAATGGAAAACTTCATGGGAGGTGATGCCAAACTTAAAAGGCTTTTATCTAGTTGCTGCTATATAAGAGTCACTTAAGATTTAAATTATAATTTTTGCAGTTTGGAGACCTTAAAGGGTTGTTTGGATTACTTATGTTTTACACGAAAATGCTGAGAGTGAAGTTTAATGTATTGGACCTCTCATTTGGATTTGGGACAGGTAGGTAATTATCAAGTCCCCACTTTAGTACTGTCTGCAAAAATGTCTTGAGCTGAATGATTATACACGTATGTCAAATTCTTTCAGTTACAGTTCTACAAATATTATTCCTTGTATTAAGCCTGTTCATAATTCGTCTTGCATCGGCTCTGGTATGATGTTTTCTGTTGGCATCTGATCCATACAAATTCAAGCATTATTCTTTCATTTGGCACATCCATTCAACCTTCCTCTTGTTCAAACTTACCAAGACTCTAATTAATAGTTTTAAGAATAAATGTCTATTCGGTTTCATTTATTGAAGGGCCATGAGCATCTGTGATAGGCACACATTTCATCTGGAAAATTAACTCCCCCACCTTACCATGTTATATTGCGTCTGTCACAGGTAGTTAACACATTTTCATATGTTCAGATAGCATAGATGAAAAGTTTTACAATCTGTCTGGCACCGTATTCCAGGTAATACGGCTCTTATATATCACCATGGGAAACTTCTAGCACTTATGGAGACAGATAAACCTTGTAAGGTTACTAGCTATTCCATTATGCTGTGATTCATTTTTCTCAATTTCTTCACTAGTTGTAGGTGCATGCTGCTTGCTTTTTCCTGGAACTAAATTATGCTGTTACACTATACAGATGTCCTGAAAGTCTTGGAAGATGGAGATCTGCAAACACTAGGCATGTTAGATTATGACAAGAGATTAAAGCATCCCTTCACTGCTCATCCAAAAATTGACCCATACACTGGTAAAACAACCCATCCTCTTGAAATAACACTGTCAACTAGCTCTACCAACAGGGAAAAAAAAAAAAAGAAGTTTTGATTCACAAGAATAGGCATGGGACCTCAGCCCATTATCTTTTCAGCTCCCCCACCATATCACCAATAAAGCTGTGCGACCCATCTGGAACCCAACTACAACGGGCCTTTTCTCAGCCTACCTATTAGCCCTGAATTGGTCGCAGAACAACTGGAGAAGGGAACCCCATAAACCATTTTTTTGTTTGGTCATTAGCAAGACTCAAAAAAAGAAAAACTTTTATATGAAAGCATAAGAAGCTACAAACAAAAGAACTGCTTAGCCACAGGAAAAGAACTAAATGTCCCACAGAAGAAGAAAGAGTACTAAATATCCTACAAGACTGCAAAGATGCAATATTAATTACTCAACATATTGCCTATTTCTGCATTGCATGCAGGTGAGATGTTTACCTTTGGTTATTCACAAACTCCACCATATATCACCTACAGAGTTGTTTCAAAGGACGGTTTCATGTATGACCCGGTACCTATAACAATATCCAACCCCATCATGATGCATGACTTTGCTATCACTGAGAAATATGCAATTTTCATGGATCTTCCTATGTGTTTCAGAGAAGAGGTATGGTAACTTTTCAATTCTTGAAGCTTTAAATCACATTGTTAGAAAACGTCAACTATTATCTTAACAATGAAGTTCCAGGACTCCAAAAAGAGGCATGAAAATGAATTGTATAAATCATTTAAATTTCCAGGAAATGGTGAAAGAAAACAAGCTGATATACTCATTTGATCCAACAATTAAAGCTCGTTTTGGTATTCTACCACGTTATGCAAAGGACGAGCACCAAATTAGGTGGTTTGAGCTTCCAAACTGCTATATATTCCACAATGGTTCGTCCAACTTTCTCTCTTAAAATTTGTGCTGCTGTTAATGGTGTCTCCAGCTTCAATGTTGGCATTCTAACTTCTTTAGTTACTATGTCTTTCTAGCCAATGCTTGGGAGGAGGGGGAAGAAGTTGTTTTGATCTCTTGCCGCGTAAAGAATCCAGATCTTGATATGCTCAATGGGCCTCTGAAAGAAGAGACTGAAACACTCATTACTGAGCTGTAGGTCATCTATGAATTCTGATGTGAAGTTCTTTGTACTTCCAAGTCTTTTCTGATTGATCTTTTTATAATCAGGTATGAGATGAGATTCAATATGAATACTGGTCTAGCTTCACAAAAGAAACTATCAGCACCTACTGTTGATTTTCCCAGAATAAATGAGCGCTACTGTGGCAGGTTTGCATCTTATATTGATGTTAGCAACTCAAAAGAACCTTCAATGGGCACTAATAAGAGTTTAGGTTATGTCAACTGGCAACTCATTGACTTAAACTCTTGGACACAAGATGATGTCCAGTTTTGTGTGAGCTCTGATGCGAAGCCTCCTTCGCTCGCTGCCCTGCTTATGTGGGGATTAAATTTTTTTCTTAAGAAAATATTAATTAAATTATCATTTTCAGATTCTCGATATCTCTATTATCTTCTTGAGATCATGCTAATTTTATCATTTTTTTAGGGGCACTAAATTCAGCACCTTACTGAGAATCTCATTTTTCACCAGGAATTTTCAACTCACTGATCACTTTGTTTGAACCTAGAAAACAGAGATATGTTTATGGAACCATTCTGGACAGCTTTGTAAAGATCACAGGAATTATCAAATTTGATCTGCATTCTGAACCTGAGGCGGGAAAAACAAAGCTTGAAGTTGGAGGAAATGTTAAAGGCATCTTTGATCTAGGTCCTGGTAAATTTGGTTCAGAAGCTGTGTTTGTCCCTCGAGAGCATAGCATTGATTCTCAAGAAGATGATGGCTACTTAAATCTTCTTTGTACATGATGAGAACTCTGGGTATTACGCCCCCTTTCTTAATTTAGTTATTTATTTCGCACACTTAGCACTCTTTCAGTCTTTGAAGTATAACCACTTCGTGCCCTTTGACAACAAAAATGTATGTTGTGACTTCAATTCTTCATTTTTTACGATGCAGCAAGTCAGCAGTGTATGTAATTGACGCAGCAACAATGTCACCAGATCCTGTTGCAGTTGTGGAATTACCTCATAGGATTCCATATGGATTTCATGGCCTTTTTGTCACAGAGGTGAGCATAATTTCATTTGCTATGGTTTAATTTATCTTATTATTAAATTGGTTCCGTTTGCTCAAAATACAATCAGTTACAAGTGTTCTGCTTCCCACATCAATATACAAAGTTAAAAGTATAGATACATGTATTCAAATCTAAAGTCTACAATGACAAAGTATTGAAATATAAAATTAATGTTAAATCCACACTTATTAACTTAAACTTTTAGATAAAGCAACAAACTTAACATAACATTAAAGCATTTTGACTTAATGGTCTTTCGGGTTGTGAGGCCTGGTCTACCTGTAAGGAAATATAAGGCTTTGAATCGAATGGGGCATATTGAAATAAGAAAAAGTAAAATTATAAATAACCACGTAACTTCTACGATAAAAGATTGTGATTGATTAGTTTTCGAGAGGTAGAATTGCAGTTGAATTTGCCCACTTTACTTACAGAATACCAAGTGTATGGTTGAATGTCTAGTCGCTTAAGTACCGATCATTGCATATAACTTGATTTAAGATGATAATTATAGAAAATGTGTAGATGATTCAGGTAATGTTCACGGTACTTAAAAAAAGGAAAGCATGACGAAGGGGTGACTGAAAGTAGCGGACACTCAAAAGAGTATAATGTGAACACAAAACAATGTTAGTCTGAGATAGCCACTTCAGCTGATATGCTTGTTTACTTAACCTGAACCTGAAGACACTTAACTACCAGATTGCTGCTTTTTAATCACTGTTACTCTTACATGATTGAATACTTTTAATTTCTGCATCCCCTTTGAACTCCTAATGGCCATCTAAAAGCCCATTTCTCCTGGAATTCTTCTTTGCATATACGTAATTTTATGACTTTATAAAACTTCAGTTCCATTTGCGTTTTGATATCAATTTTTGTGCTTTTATGGACTATTAACGGACAGGAACAACTTCAAGAGGTTGCCAAATTGTGATTGTAGATCCAGGCATCAGAAATAAAGGATCAGCAGCTCAGCAGGCTCCAGCCACTCTATATACATATATATTATAGATTCACATCGATTACCCATCTGTTATGTACAATAAAAATGCTGTGCATATAAGTTCATTCCTATATAGGATATGAACAGATAAGGCGAAGTATTGTATTGATGATTGATGGATGATTTCCTTGGAATCGGGAAGCCGGCTCGTTTGTTTATAGATTCGAGAACCGTTTTCAAAAAACACATTTATTTATATATTTAAATCATTATTAGTATCATTTTTTAAATTTAAAAAAATTTTAAAATCAATAACAAATTTTTACTATTTAAAAATAAAAACTTAAAATACGTAAGAAATATCATCTTTTAAATGCTTAAAATAACTGTATACTTAGCCCAACAGTTGATATCATAAATGACACTTGTTTCTTGCTTTGTGCTATGTCCCATCCATCAAGTGTTCAATGAAACACTCCCACATCAATAGGCTAAGTTGTTTCGATAAAGATATGAAAAAAGATAGGGCTAATCACACAGACCCTCCTAGATTTTGGCTTAATTTTATCCAAAAATACTGTTTGTCATTTTTTATCATACGGTACCCCTGCCTTTTTTAAAATTCATCATGGACACCCCTTCCGTCAGTTTTGTCGTTAATTATATGTAAATAAATGGAATGAATAGGGCTAAAAGAGTCATTTTAATAGATTTGGTCAACACTATATAAAGTATCGATTAAAATATTAAAACAACCCCACCTTGTTATTTTTTTAGCTTTCTTCGATTGTCCCTGTCCCCACTTCGTCCCCACTTCGATCGTTGACAATATTGTCGCTGTCTTCTGCTCGACTGAAAGCCGACCCATAACCATTTTCAACTGGAGGAAGTTCGTGCAGCACTTGGATTAGTGATTCAGTAAGTGTTCTTGTAAGTTTCAGAAGTGTCTGTTTGTTTGTATTGGTTGTGAAACGTTGCAAACATACGAAACTTCTGAACTCTATAGCTGATGGTTTTTTTTTTGTCATTCTACATATTTCAAGCGTTTTTTAGTGTGCTATTGTTAGATGTTACTATTATTCCAGTGTTTGTGTCGAAATCATTCTGTTGAAACCCTAAAATGGTGACAAATTTAGGGTTTTTTGTGTTTGGTAATAGAAGTCGGTAATTCATATCATAATATGTGATAATGACATGCATGCGTTGAATGTGTTTTGATTTGTCAGTTTTTAAGGTCAGTTTGTAGCCTCTGAACTGGTCGTTCAATTTTCAAGTGTTAAGGGTTTTTGAAATTAATGGAAGAAATTGATGATAGATTACATAACGTGTTGGAATAAACTGTGGTTAATGTTTATCTTGCATGCATGCTGCTATATTGTATATCTTGCATGCATGTTGTTATATTTTATATCTTGCATGCATGCTATTATATTGTATATCTTGCATGCATGCTGTTATATTGTATATCTTGCATGCATACATACATATTTTGTTTTTAATACTTAACTTCTAATGGATTCTCTCTCTCTCTCTCTCTCTCTCTCTCTCTCTATTTGTTTCAACTTTCTTCTTATACACTTGCGTATCTATGAATGCATATGGCAGTAGGATAGGATGGATCCTATTTATTTAACATTAAGACATTTAGAGTCTGAGTATCCTATTGGGCTTATTGACTATGATAGAGTCAGTAGGATAGGATTGTTTAATGCAGCTAATACGGTTTGCCATCTAGGGGCATATGATCATAGAGATGTTAAATTTAGTGTTGACTTACCTTGGAATGGGGATAGGATAGACATTGACACTGATGCCAAATTTCTAGAAGTATTGAGAGAGTACCAGAAAAATAAGCTTTTCGAAGTAACTGTGTTAGTTGAGGTTACACCATTAGACACTGAACCTTTAGCATGTGAGATGCCTGAAAAAGATTATGAGTGGGAAAATGATGTTGGGGAGAGTGATGAAGGTGAAAATGATCCTACTAACACTAGTGGACCTCAACCTGAGTTGTCCCAAGATGTTGAAAATGTAGGAGTTGAACCTGAGTTGTCACATAGAGAAAAAGATGAGGTAGAGTCTATTGGTCATTCTGGTGGTCATTCTGTCAGCCATAGTGAGTATGACTCAGATGCAGACTACAGGCCTGAATCTGATGCAGAATTTGTCAACTGTCATAGTAATGAGAGGGAGAGCAGTGATAGTGGAAGTGGTGAAGAGGTGTCATCACATGACAGCTATCATTATCAGAGTGATGGTGAGCATTTCGATAAAATTATGAGCAGTTCAGATGAAGAGGTTGGAAGTGCTAGAATGGCTAGAGTTCAAAGGCAACATTTATTTAGGCCAATTGCAGATTGAAATGTAGTCTTTAGGGTAGGGCAGACTTTTGAAAATATTCACCATTTTAGAGAAGCCTTAAGAGAGTATTCTGTGAGGAGTGGAATATTACTGAAAAGAGTGAAAAATGAGAGACAGAGAGTTACATGTAGGTGTACAGCTGCTGGCTGTCCATGGAGGATTCATGCCTCCTTAACCCAAGACTTAGTAACTTTCAAAATTAAGAGCTTTTGTCCTGATTATAGGTGTGAAAAATAGCCTAATACTCCAGAATGCACATATATATAGATAGCCAAACAATATGAAGACATCATCAAGGATAATCCAAATGTAGAAATTGAGTGGTTAGAGAAGGATATTAAGAGAAGGTTTGGGTTGGAACCTTCAAAATAGAAATTATACAGGGCAAAGATGAAAGCTCTTCAAGTGATAGGAGAAGATCACCAAAAAGCCCTTAACCTACTGCATAAGTATGCCAATGTAGTAAGACTAACAAATCCTGGTTCAACTGTCTTTGTAAAGGCAGATTGTGAGTCAATTTCTGCATCTCCAAAATTTCAGGGCTTTTTCATTAGTTTTCCAGTTCAAAGGATTGGTTTTAATGGAGGTTGTAGACCATTTATAGGTATAGATGGATGTCATCTCAAGGGGCCAATAGGAGGAGTGCTTTTGACTGCTGTAGGGATTGATGCTAACAATGGTATGTACCCCTTAGTATTAGGAATTTGTGAAGTGGAATGCAGCTCAACTTGGAATTGGTTCCTTGAACATCTAGGTGAGCATTTAGGAGGGGTTGATGCACCTGGGATGCCTATGAATTTTATGAGTGATAGGCAGAAGGGAATCCTTAATTCTTTAAATTTAAAGTGGCCATATGCATCTCATAGGTAATGTGCAAAGCATTTGTTTGATAATTTCAAGAAAGGACATTGTGGGCCAGGTCTTCAGTTGTTGTTCTGGAGAGCATGCAAAGCTAGTAATATTAATGACTTCCACACTGCCATGGAGGAGATCAAATCTGTGGATTACAAGGCATTTGAGTACCTGTCAAATATTCCTGCCAATAGTTGGAGTAGATATGCATTTGATGAAAGAGTCAAAGTGGACCATGTCACCAATAACATCACTGAATCCTTCAACTCTTGGATCAATAGGCATCGAGGTCAAACATATTTGACAATGGTAGAGGACATAAGAAAAAAGATTATGAAGAGGATGCAAAGAAAGTAAGTTAACTGCTCTTCATTTCCTATTTCTGTATGCTTATTTCTTCCCATTTCTGTTCACTTTCTATTAGGCATAAAAGTGCATTTTGATTGTTGAAATGTAAACTACTTTGCTTTCCTTATCATTAACAACTAATTTTTGTTTTTTTTTTCCAATACCAGGTATAAAGAATGCCTAGGATGACATTCAGATATTGGTCCTAGGATTAGGGAAATAATTAGTGATAGAGGTAAGTTCAGTAGAATCATGGAGGTGTATTGGTGTGGAGCTTTGGAGTTTGAAGTTGTGTGTAAAGGAAGAGCTTACATTGTCAGACTAAATGCTAGATTTTGCTCTTGGGGTTTATTTCAGATTTCGGGAATACCTTGTGTCCATGCAATAGCCTACGCAAATGAAAGGAGGATTGAGGTCAATCAGTTTGTGGATAAGAAACTATCAAGAGATATGTATATAGCTGCATACAACCACCACTTGAGGCTTATACCAGACCACAGTGAATGGCCTGAGGTGGCTTGTAACAATCTGGAAGCTCCAAAGAGAAGGACAAAGGCAGGCAGGCCTAAGAAAGCAAGAAGAAGGGCACCTGATGAAGACCCTCCTGCAAACTCTTTGTTCACAATGCGATGTTCAAATTGTGGGGGATACAATCACAATAGAAGGTCTTGCAAGTCAGCCCCAAAACAGAATAAGGTCATATGCATAGAAGTTATTTTTCAAAATATTATCATATTTGCAATATATACTAATTGTAATTGTTGTGTAAGTGTCAGAGACAGAGGCCATCAACAATAGCAACTGCATCAACAACATCCCATCAAGCTCCAAGCTCATGTCAGCAACCTCCAAGCTCATGTCAGCAACCTGCAAGCTCATCTCAGCAACCTGCTAGCTCATCTCAGCAACCTGCTAGCTCATCTCAGCAACCTCTTATACCATCTCAGCAATCAATGGCTTCACAGACATTAAGAAGAATGAAGGGTAAAAATTTCCATTGTGGCATTAAAATCATGCAACTTTTTTCCCTGTTTGTATCTCCCTTAACTTTGACTAATTATTATCTTTCTACCTATTTACACCAGTACCCCAACAATCTCCAACTGTAAGGCAGGCTGGATCAACATCACTTCAGCAATCTCATATACCATATCATCAATCAATGGATTCAGGCACATCAAGTATTACCTTTATTGCATTTATCAATATTTGTATAATATCTATTTATGATTTATCTTTTATAACTTGCTCTGATTTATCAGCATCCAACCAACCTCCAACTGCAAGGCAATTTACACCATTCTGTCAGCCACCAGCAACAGCACCAGTACCACCCCAGCAGTCAATGGGTTCAACCATGTTAAGGGCAACTAGAGGTACAAAATTTCGACATTTTGTCTATCACTTTTGCTTTCACCTTTTCTTTGGTAACCATGTATACTTCAAACATGCATGCAGGCACAAGGTCACCTCCAGGAATGCAGTGAGACCGCATGACTGTATATAGCAAGCAATGTTTTTGTTTTTTGGTAGGTTTTAGTTTTACAGCAACCCAAAATTGTTATCACATATAGGGTTAAGGGTTGTTTTTTTGTACAAAGACTGTAAATTACAGTCCTTTAGATTCCTATAAGGAAACATTTAAGACAATGTCTCTTCATCTTGTATTTAACACAGTCTTTTCACATTGCTTCATGCATTTGCTGTAATTTTGTTGATAAGAATGATACTAATTTACAAGTAATGATATTGGGCAATGACAGAACTTTTATTTCTTTTTTTTTTTCCCCACTACATTATCTTTACAAGGTATGCAATTAACAGAATAATGAAAAGGTAAACTACTTTGCAGGACATTAGAGCATTCTCTAGTTTTTCAGTTCTTTGCATGACAATATCATTGTTCATGATCAATTGCTTTAGATCTCTATGCATTTGACTTATAAGTGCTTCACTACCATTCGTATCCATTTCTTCCATCTGACCATGACAAAATTCTTCAAGCTTGTCAATTTCTTCATTATGAGGCTCCCACCATCGAAAATAATTGCATGTCCCTGTTTTGCATACAAAATATAGTTTACCAGGATTCTTTGCTGATTCAAATATCATCACAGCTGCTTTTGTTTCACACTTGTATCTTCTGTTTTTAAACTTTATTAAGTTGCCATTAATCATGTCATTTCTGCCATAAGTGTTACTTGAACCACTGTCTTATTGCCTTGAGGTTGATTGACTCATCTTTTGGGATATTGAGCTTTTCTTGCTTTGCACTCTGAAGTTCTGACCTGTTGCTCAAGAACTGCTTCTGCTTCTGTGCTGGTTTTGTTGATGAACTGCTTCTATGTTTTTTCCCGCAACTGCCTTTGTTTTTTTGAAGTTCTTACCTGTTGGCTTGCACTCATGTGGATGAAATGCTATTGATAACTGCTTCTGTGTTTTTCAAGTTCTGACCTCTTGCCTTGCACTTATGTGGATGAACTACTCTTGATAACTGTTTGTGTGTTTTTCAAGTTCTGACCTGCTGTTGATGAATTGTTGTGTTGAAGAGTTGTGAGTTTAGATTTGTTTTGTTTTGTTTTGATCTTTCTGCTTTTTGTGTGTTTCATTTGCTGGGTTTGTCTTCATTTTATAGTGCCCAATACACGTTTGGCTTGCTATATAAACGGTTGCATTCCAACGGCTACTGCAACGTGTATTAACTTAAATTCAAATTTTAAGGGCAACAAAGTAATTTCCCTAGTTTAAGTGCCAACTTTAGCGCCAACTTCGTAAGGCAGATTAAGTTGACTGACTACAAGGGCAGAATCGTCATTTGAACTTGCACTGATTATTTTATTTTATACAAGTTTTGTCAAACTAAAGTTAAGGCTATTTAGGTAAATTTGTATTTTGTGGATGAAAATGTGACGAAATCTGATGTCACTTAACGGCAAAACTGACGGAAGGGGTGTCAATGATGAATTTTAAAAAAGGCAGGGGTACCGTATGATGAAAAGTGACAAACAGTGTTTTTGGACGAAATTAAGCCAACACCTAGGGAGAGTTTGTGTGATTAACCCAAAAAAGATATGGTATAGTTGTTATATCAGTATAGTAATTATAGTAAATATATAAAAATCATAAATAATATAAAAAAATAATAAATAAATGAATAAATGAATAAAATCATAAAATTATAAATAAATAAATAATATAATTTTTATATATTTAATAAAATTATTATATTAATATAGTAATTATACTGTAACAAAACTCCAAAGAAGCACATGCTTTGTCCCATCTATCAAGTACTCAACTGAAACACTCCGACACCGGTACGCTAAGTTGTTTTGACAAAGAAGCGCAAAGCTATCATCAAGTACTGTTTTTTCCACAAGCACCACTCACCAGGCTCCAGCGCCAGTCTTGCACGACTGAGGCTTTACCCTTGCGGTCGCACGTGAATGAAAGAAACACAAACAGACAGACAACAACATTTCCATTTCACACTTATTTTTTCAAAATGATGGTCTGAATATTTAAACATATTTGATTTCGAATTATTATAGGAAAAGATAATTAACATGTTTTAAAAAATTTAAATAAATTAAGAGAAAAACTGAAGTAGCAACGTGTTTTTTTTTTCACTTACATTTGTACCGTATTAATTAGGAGTTTCTTCAACCGAAGAAATGAAAGTTCGCAGACACCTACGAAGTTTGGATTAATTACATTTAGGTCTAGAAGTTTTTAAAATTAAAATTTTAACTCCGCATATTTAATAAAGGTTAAATCGTTTTATGAACGTTAATCAGAGTCTCTGTTAAATTTAAGGGTGTTAAGGAGACTATCCCTTAAAAATAAAAATTAAAATTAAAACAGAAGTGGAGGATCCACCAAATTGGGTGGTGGTCCTAGTGGATATCCGATGAAGAATTTTTATAGTTTTAATATGTTTTTTTTTTTTGTTTACATCAAAATAAGACACGTGGCGGTCCCTGCTTCACGAACTGCCAAACAACGTGACAGCTGAACAGATAAAAGCATCTCCCGCTGCCAGACTTCAGAGATACGTTCTACCGTAGTGCAACTTACACAGAGAGAAAATGGCGGAGGTGAACGGCGGAGCGGTCGGAGATGCAGTGGTGGAGGTGAATCCGAAACCACAGAAAGGCCTGACTTCGAGAGCTATCGACTTTGTGGAGAAGCTGATTGTCAAGTGGATGTACGACTCCTCACAGCCTCACCACTACCTAGCCGGTAACTTCGCTCCGGTTATTGACGAGACTCCTCCTACGAAGAACCTCAACGTCATCGGCCATCTCCCCGTACTTCCACTTCCAGAAACTGTGTTTGTTAATTATGTCATCGTTTTTAGATGACGTGTTTAGTTTTTTTAGCTTTATTAAACTCTGCGTTTGGAGATACTGAATTTTGTGGAGAAAAAGTTAAGTGGAATTGCAATTTTATCAAACAGGGTCTGACGTCATCGCTAGAAGTGTATGTTTAATGAGTGACGCCAATTTATGTGTATTTCAGGATTGCTTGAATGGTGAGTTTGTCCGGGTTGGTCCGAACCCGAAGTTCGCCCCGGTGGCGGGATATCACTGGTATGATTTTATATTTTGCATATATATTTAAATAAGCTGATTACAATTAGTTGATTGAGCGGTTGATAATTGGTTTAATTCTCTTCACTCCTGGCTGTGTTGTAGGTTTGATGGAGATGGGTGCGTGAACCTCTTCTTCCCTATTATGCAGAAATTAGTTCATTTTTGAACTTGCTGTTACTTTTGTAGCAAGTTATCGCCGTTTGTGTGGGTTGATATGGGAAAAAAAATTATGTCTGTTTTTCTGTTTTCTTGAATTGATCACTCTATAGTGAAAGTAATGATATGTTTTCTTCTGGTAGCAAAATTTTTCAAGTATTAACTTGTAGTTGAATGCAAAATCTATGAATATTGCAGCATGATTCATGGTTTGCGCATCAAAGATGGAAAAGCATCATATGTCTCCCGCTATGTAAGGACATCACGTCTTAAACAGGAAGAGTATTTTGGGGGTGCTAAATTTATGAAGGTACACTGGTGAAGTAAGCCCATAATGAATTTTGTATATATATAAATCAGTTCATAATTTAAATAAGCTGATTCTTCAATTAGACTCACTTGTTTCAATATTCAGAAAGACATATAATGGTATCTATTATTTCGGCTGTTGTTTCCTTGTTTCTTAAACTACTTAATTGACTCCAGAATGTCACATTTTCCACGATTGATGGAGTGACTGCAATTTAGAAAATTAATTAATAAATTACAGAAAGGAGAATTCTTAATGTTAGAAAAATGATGTTTGTAGATATTTAGTTTGGAGTTGTAATTTTTTCTGTTTTGGACATGTCTTTTGCAGATTGGGGACCTTAAGGGGCTGTTTGGATTACTCATGGTCAACATGCAAATGCTTAGAGCAAAATTGAAAGTATTGGATGTTTCATTTGGAACTGGGACAGGTATATTTTTCATTTTGCATATTTATGAGGAATTTTGAAGTAGAAGGTAATTAACTGGCTGTCATACTGCTGCAGGTAATACAGCTCTCATATATCACCATGGCAAACTTCTAGCACTTTCAGAGGCAGACAAACCTTGTAAGATTTTATTCTTTCCTTGTCCTTTAGTTCAAAAAAAGATTTAAGGATGTTATGAAGACCAAAAAAAAAAAAAAGAAAATAAATATAGGTGCTTTTTGGTTGGAAATTTTTTCATGCCTATTCAATCATGCAGATGCCGTCAAAGTTCTGGAAGATGGAGATCTACAAACGCTCGGCATGCTGGATTATGACAAGAGATTGAAACATTCCTTTACTGCCCATCCAAAGGTTGATCCATACACTGGTAAAGCCCATGCTCTTGAAAGAAACCTAGACAACTAGCTCCAAAGAGGAGAAGAAGAAGATCCATCTGATTTATGAGATTTTGCATGCAGATGAGATGTTTACTTTTGGGTATTCACATTCACCACCGTACATTACATACAGAGTTATATCAAAGGATGGTTTCATGCATGACCCTGTGCCAATCACAGTACCAGCCCCCATCATGATGCATGACTTTGCTATTACTGAGAATTATGCGATTTTCATGGATCTTCCTCTGTATTTCAGGCCCAAGGTATGGGAATTATTTTATATCTCTTCTGCTTCATGTTTTTCACGTTTTTAAAAAAAAATCCCCTTACTATGAATTTATCGTTGATTAGTCACCTAGCTCATGCTGAATATGTGCAACATAGATAGTCAAGCAATGGCTTTGAGTTTTATAGTATCATAGTAATCAACTCTCATAAAGCATGATACATTAGATGTTTTACTTTTAGGAAATGGTGAAAGAAAACAAGCTGATTTTCACGTTTGATGCAACAAAGAAAGCTCGTTTTGGTGTACTTCCCCGATATGCAAAGAATGAGGCTCAGATTAGATGGTTTGAGCTTCCAAATTGCTTCATATTCCATAATGGTAAGTCAACCTCGCTTTACTTCCTATATGCTTCAAAGAGATTTTTTTTTTGTGATTATGCCCATAGCTTGGCTTGCCAACTCACATTAATCCTTATTATCTAAAGTTTGAGTTGGCTATGAACATCGACTATGTGAGTTACCTTATTCCAGCACCATATCGTCCATCAAAATTCCAAGCTATTTGATTCTTTAGGCCTTTATTCTTCCTTTCAGGCCATACTTTATATGATGTAATTAGTATTTTGAAATTTCTTCATGGATACGGTGGAATGCCCGGTTCCAAATATAGCATCATTATTTGACAAATTCATTGGATGGATAGCATTGTTTGACAATAGAACACGACAAGGCTTAGGCGTACAAATTTGTTCTTAAATCTCTGAAACTTCTTGTTGGCTTTCATCTAATCTTTTTCTTCTATGGTATTCAGTATATATGTCTCTGTTATTTAATGAAGCCAATGCTTAAAATTCCAGTCTGTGGCTGCACTCTAACTTGTTTAATGTCTACTTTTACTAGCCAATGCTGGGGAGGAGGCGGATGAAGTTGTTCTGATCACTTGCCGCCTAGAAAATCCAGATTTGGACATGGTTAATGGGACTGTCAAAGAAAAGCTAGAAAATTTCTCAAATGAACTGTAGGAGACCTCTGACCTACTTTTAAAATTGTAAAAGTTCTTTTACCGTTAAGGTGTTTCTGATTGCTGTTCTTGTAATCAGGTATGAGATGAGATTCAACATGAAAACGGGTCTAGCTTCACAAAAGAAACTATCGGCATCTGCTGTTGATTTTCCTAGAATTAACGAGTCCTACACTGGCAGGTATTTATCAACCGCTGATGTTGGTAATTTGACAAGGGTTAAGTTTTTGAAAGGAAAATGTTGAAAACTTGTGTTGGCTTACGTTCACATATTTAATCATTTCTCATGCACATGCTATTTTTAATCAATTTCTTCTGAGTGTTAAATTCTTTTTTAAATCTGAATCTTGTACTTCCATTAGAAAGTTTACATACATTTTTGTACAATTACAGGAAACAAAGATATGTGTATGGAACAATTCTGGATAGCATTGCTAAGGTTACAGGGGTTATCAAATTTGATCTGCATGCCGAGCCAGAGGTTGGAAAAACAAAGCTTGAAGTTGGAGGAAATGTTAAAGGCATCTTTGACCTGGGCCCTGGTAGATTCGGTTCAGAGGCTATTTTTGTCCCACGAGAGCCTGGCTCCTCTTCTGAAGAAGATGATGGCTACTTAATATTCTTTTCACATGATGAGAAGACCAGGTATTTCTTATCCTTTCTCTTTCTAGTTATGATCTCAGTTGGTATATATATTACGTGGTTGCTGCTACGTTATCTATCCCGAGACCACTATATTTGGACATCACTGGAGCTAGCAGCCAGCGAGGCATTTATTGTCTCACAAATGAATAGCAGCTCATGGTGGAATAGCGTGTCCACTGGATATAACAGAGATTATCTGTTACCGATTGGGACTTGGGAGTCCTACGCTTAATCTACTGTTTTAAACACACCGAGGCGTCTGTTGGTATCTTTGTAGGATATTTCCCATAGAAACATCACTGGCTTCTGTATATTCTGCAAATTCCCTGTCCTATATGGGAATTTGTGTCAATTTTTGTTCTCCACAACATGGGCTTCATTTACTTTCGAAAATCCGAGTAGACTATGCATATTACCCCTACATGAGTTTCTTTAACCTTTACGTTTCTTTTGTGGTTCTATAATCCTTTCAAGTCTAATAGCCTTATTATTAATTAGCTCCATTTTTTACCGTGCAGAAAGTCATCAGTTATTGTAATTGATGCAAAGACAATGTCAGCAGATCCCGTCGCAGTTGTTGAATTACCGCATAGGGTTCCATATGGTTTCCATGCCTTCTTCGTGACAGAGGTCAGCTCTAGATTTAAGTTTAGCTCTAGATTTAAATTTACTTTTAATTGGTAAAATTTTTGGTTGGTAGTCATTGAAACTATAATTGTTATGGTAACTTTTTATGCTTTTAAAAGGAGTAGCAGTCTTGATGACAAGATAAAGAAAAGCTTGCTGAAGTTGATATTGTTATCTAACATGTGCTGCTGCTGAGTTGGTAGTTTCCAATGAAGTGCTTTTAATTAAGTTTATGGATTTTTGAACAGGAACAACTTCAGGAACAAGCAAAATTGTGAAGTCCGGATCTCCGAGAGACCACATGGCAGATCTATGTAGAGTCTAATCTGTTACTTCTCAAGAGTAGACCAGCAATTCAGTGATGTATACGCTATGCGTTTGTTGTTCAATAAACCACGCTCAGTCATCACAATAACTTTTGCGAACATATTAAGAAGTCTACAAAGTGCAGTACTGTATTTCAAATTCTTTTGCTTGCCCTGGCTATCTTTAATGTACTGTTTCTCAATTGTAACGGTTTCTTGATAACAAAATGTGGTAACAGAATATTATACGAAAGCCTAATGCACATAATTTAAGGGCGTTCAGTCCAGTGATTTGAAGAATCGCAGATCATACATATTAACCTGATCTGCCTACAAAAAGCAGTAAACGTAAAATGCAACAGCACAGCTGAAAGTAATTCGAGCAACAGAATAATTACTAGTCCATTTTCTGCTCATACTCGTTTACTAAAGCAAGGGCCTCCCTCGATGGTGTAGATTCACTCGCGATGTATTCTTCAGTTTCACTTCCCATCCCAGCTGCATTCCATGTTGCAATTAAATCTTCGAACGGACTGGACTAGGGAGGCAGCATAATTTGAATCAGACATTTAAACAAACACAAAATTGTTTCCCCACAGATGATTTCCGAAGAAGCTGGGGATGCCTTTTTGGTTTTCGCATTTATAAAACTGTTTTCTGAGAATGTACATTAACCAAAATATTCTAAACCACTATTACCTTTAAAATTCAAAAAACCAACACAGTATCTGAATCAGGCATGTTGTCTAGATGTTTAAATGAGAAACAGAGTTCCACAGCATTTTCCACACATACTATCAGGCAATCACCCGAAAGCTGGTTTAATACAATGACAAGGCATTACGTTCCAATGAAAATGTCCACATGGACAATCCACGTTTCATAGACAGGGTTTCACCTTGAAGAATCTGATGATTTATGAACTGTATATAGCTTTAACATAAAACAAAAATCAACAAAGCTTTAAAATGCAGATTCTTCATAAATAGAACACTTGATGAAAATGACCACCAACATTCCAAACTTCAAATCATTCTTGCACTGCAAAAATCCTAACCACAAAGTACGAACCAGTTCCACTCCAATAATATGAATATGAAATGTTGCAATAGGATGAATCATTCAACATAAACCACCACTTGTAGTAACCAAGCATTCCAACACAATAAAAAGACAAACACAGATGCAAACACTAACAATAGGCAAAAATAAGTGATTGAAAGTGGAGAAAAAATGGTAAAATCCAGACAACATCGAACTCAACGAAATATCCCAATTCACCGAAATGAAATATCCCTCAGAATGCCTAGTATCAACCTGGCATGAGACTATGGTTCCTCAACCTTCACAATGTAAGGGAGCACCAATTTTAATGCACTTTTTCAGATTACTAAAATTTTCATCATGGGGATACGGAAATTTTTCTCTCAGAAACTCTTTTTTTTTTTTTTTTGGCTTGTTTTCACTTATAAAGTTGCGCCTGATATCCAATTGAATCAAAACCTGAAAACAAGATAACAGTTTATTTTGCGGTCAAGAACAATATCATTCATTCAACAGCCTCCCGAAATCATGTACAGAGAAGACAAGAAGAACACGAGAGGGAGAAGCGAGACCGTGTAACAGCGCCTAGGGTTTTGGTAATTCATGAGAAATAGAATCACCGTTGACATTCGTTACAATGCCATTTTGAGTTTTTGAAGGCCCATCTCTCTTTGGGCCTAGGCCTCTGGAGCATCCTCACAGTCTCAGCCTCTGGTTAGTTATTCAGTAGAACATATCAAAATATTAGAGTAGAAAGTTCCATGTAGGCCCCACTTTTATTTGATATTATTTTATGATTTTATCCTAAAATAAAATTAATAAAAAAGACAAATAATTCAAATAATTAAATTTACCAATATAACTATATAACTGACAATATATTGTTATAAACTTATAAACTTATAGTTTATTAAATTTTTCTTATCATCTTTTTCTTCAAAATCATTTCAATAATTTTTTCTTCATTAGAACTCAGAAGCTACTTACATATTATTTATTTAGGGTTTTACTTTTTTGTAAGGTGAACATATATTAAAACTTTATTTTTTTATGAGGTTTTCATAAAGTATATTCAAATCATATCTTATAAGCGATAAAAATATTTAAATACACACAAGATTTATATGTTCAATTATGTTAAATTGAACAAAATGAAAATATTCAGTTTATAGCTATTGAGCAAAAGCTATTAAAAAAAAAAGATGTATTAAAATCAAAATAAGAATTTATGCTCATAATTCTAATACTTGAATTTATCATCTATCATTAAGAAATCAATTTATGAATATAAAATATTAATCTCAAATTAGGATTTGAGGAGTTAAAAGGAAAAAATTTAAACGAAATAATCGTTAAAATATTAAATACTTATAATTGTCAGTATCTATTTATCTATTTACATTTTAAAATACTTTCAACTTTATTTTAAATTAAATGAAACTTAAACAGCGATTTTGAATATCTATTTGTTCATTTAAATTTAAAAATACTTTCAACTTTATTTTTATTCAAAATTAGACTTAAAAAGAACAATTTTGAAGAATTTAAATAACAACACCCGTCAAATTATTCGAATTACTCGACAGAAATTCCAAAGATAGTCTGTAGTTAAATTCTTTTTAAACTCGATCTAGTCATCGGATGACAATCGCACATTGTCTGGTGGCGACAAGCACAAGTTGAAGACTCTTATCTTTTTTCACACAATTTCTCGACGGTTGATCCAACTATTTGTTGAAATTTGACCACAAATTTTATCAAAGAGAGAAAAAGACATTTAACTGACCCTTTGTAAAATATATACATATTCTCCGATTGAAAAACCCAATGCGTCTAGATAACTCACAGAGAACACAGCCCTTCATATTATTCAACTTTTAAATAGCGACAAGAGTCTTGACATTATTCAACTTTTAAATAGTGACAAGAGTAAACTCTTTGGTCTTCTACACACGTCAATATTCAAATGTCAACTGTTCTAAATACTCCACATTCACAATTAATTCCTAATTGATACGTACATCATGACCAAAGCTGCTGGTTTTTCTATTTTACAGAAAAGGTCAATGGAAGAGACATGAAACTGAAGCGTGAGTGAACATAACATGTCAGCATATCCACCTCATCTTGTTCCTCGTCCCACCCATACAACCCACAAGTTTGCAAAGCCAAGAATGAATTGCCTGAGGTCCACCGCGGATTTCCCCACCCCAAGTTGAAGGAGCAAAAATGACTCCAGCTTTGCCTGCTCGACACAAACCCACCATTAGAATCACACACTCTTTAACTAAAAATATTATATATATCATATGTAAGGGTTGACAAAATCAAACCGGCAGAGCAATGCTGGAGCGCCCCTACACATCGAGGAGCTTCACTTAACCGGAAGGGCCCCTCTGGTCGCCGCATTCCCTTGCATACTTTCCCTCTGTTGACCCAAGAGTTCTCCCTTCCCATTATCAGTAGTCGATGGCTTGTATATTAACAGACCATTGCCATTACTATTGGAGGAAGTGGGTGCTCTGTGCATGTTTTCAACCATTGAACCCTTTGCTTCTTGCTGAACAATGGAGGGACCCATATTGCCAGCACCATTTGTGCGCAAGCATTCAGGGCCCGAGAAGCTGACACACCCTGATGAAGGGTGTCCACCAGAATTCATATTACCTTTATCTGATGCAAGATTTGTAGCATTATCATCCAGCTTCTTAGTATTAAGAAAACGGCCTCCACAACCCCTTGCCCTTCTCATGGCATGTTGGTGCCTAGACTCATGAAGATATGGCTGCGGAGAACACGATAATAGATCTTGTTAATTTTTATTATCATAAACTTTTAATCACTCGGGTGGAGAAGGCTGTGAATATGAATTCTACCTTTCTAACTTTTATCACTTTCTTTTCAAGCTCAGCCTTAGCACGAGACTGTCTTCGTCTCAGAATACCATGATACTGCTTTGCATTTACATAAACAGGCTCCTCCTCCATGTCAAGGGGTAAAGGCATTCTGGCATGTGGCATTCCATACAAATGGGAAGGTAACTGGCATCAGAGAAATGTTAGAAAATATTCAAGTCCGAAAACATTCAATTTTATATATATAGATTTGCTCATTATCTACGACAATAATGCTTCACTATATGACCAAATGGGACCCCATTTAAAAATCCATTAAAAAGCAATTTAATAGATCAAACAAGGATCTAAAAGCAATAACCTTCACATGATAAACCAGGGATCACAGATTTGAATATTTGCATAAAACACAAGAAATAAGTCAGAGAAGCTTTCTAAATCTACATCATGCTCACTTTGCTTAAAACTGAAGCAAGATTGGACCAACATATCATTTTGTCAAAACTTTGGGATAAGTTGTTTGCGCGTGTAGATCCAGTATTACAAAATCCAAGACAGCCATCAACCAAGCATTATCTGTAGCCCTTGTGGAGGCTTATAAAATACGCTGGCAAACTTTTTTTTCTTATATGTTAACTTTTGTAAACAGATACGCAGAAGAGATTAATTTATTCTAATTGCCATAGCAAAGACGTCACTCAAAACAACCCACCCTTTGAGATGATAAAACCCAACTTTCTTGTTTACACAATTTAGTTACAAAAAAGGCTACAGATTGCATACCATTGCTTGTGGCCCATAGGGAGTCAACACTCCACCATATTGTGGATCCGAAAATGGATATGGTGTCAAAACCTGAAACATTTACAGAACTAAAAGAGTTGTCACTGTTTCACACATACAAACAAGGAAAAGCCCTGGAGAATCATATTAGCTGCACTTAGAGAAAGTGCTCACAATAGAAGAGTGTCGGAGTCTAACTTTTGTATCGAGAGAGAGCGAACGAGAGAAGTCTTACAATTGAGTGACCGACTAGCTCCATTTGGGAATTCGGTTCAAGGTGTTCACTCATACCAAGCGTTGTTGAGGATGGCATATGTTGGTGTTGTTCAAGTTCTTGCCGATTGTTCCCATCTGATTCAATAAAAAAAACCTTCCATTAATTTAACACCTTACGCGAGGCTTCAACAATATACAAAATTAAATCTTGAATAAATATTTCAGAAATTTTGGCTTCTTCTCAATTATTTTAAATTTGCAAGAAGGACTGCATCCACCATGCTAAAATCCTATCATTGTCTAATAAGGTCTTATTTCTCATTAAACTGGAAAATTAAGAAAAATTATATCAAAAAAGTTTTCAATAACTGAAAACAAATAGTCAAATAGATACCACAACAACCATTACCTGTTACATGATTCGCAACAGAACCATTAAGTTGTTCCGTTGCAGATTTTGGGGAGCTTTCACCTAAGGAGGCACCACTCCCGGCTCCAAGCCACCAGGGCTGCGAATAGACAGTCGGTTGCAACACAACCTGAGAACCATGTTCTACTTGCCGATCTTCATCAGGTTTTGCCGGCATTATTCACAACCTAAATCAATAGCCCCAATCCCCCAACGGACTAACCAAGAGAAAATTAAGAGAGACAGGGGGGGAAGGGAGGAATCGGAATATCAAGTGAGCCAACAGTGTTGTACATAAATTCACAACTTTGATTACATAAACTAGCAATACGCATGCACAAAAAAACTTAACACTCATAAACCCATATCCCATAAAGATTAGCCTACAACAACAAATAATAAACACTGCAACATTCTTTGAAAAGAAACAACAATAAAAATACAAAAGCTCTCCAAAGACCAAAGAAAAAGCTATGGCCACTTCCGTACGCACTGGTCAGTGAATCTTTCGCCTTTGTTTCCTCCTTCACAAATGAAAACCTAGTAAGTTACTGCATGCAACTTAGAAACAAAATCAAAGAAAGTGAAATCACACAAATTACAACAAAATTGATCTCCGAAGCTACCATAGACCCAAAAATACAGCCAAAATTCAATTTCTGCTCACATAAAACGAGCTTCAACTGAACTGAACCTGACACAACAAACTCCAATTAAGAGCAAAAATTTCTCATACTGAGTATCCCTAATTCTACAAAAATCCAAAACTTTTCACTTGACTCCCCAAAACCAAAAGCAACACTTTAGCTTTTGTTTTGTCTCTAGCTTTCTCACTCAGACACCAAAACATGAAACTTCCGCACAAAATTACAATCAAAGCACTCAATTCAAACCCTAAAAACAAAATTTCCACATGAACTTAAAATCCGAAAAGAAAGACAAAATTTTGAAAATTGAAGAAGGTTCGATGGAGGAGCTGAATTTGAATTCTAAGTCGATAACAGAGAGCTAGAGAGGGCTTACTGTGCAGAGAAGAGAGAGAGAGAGAGAGAGAGAGAGTCTACAAGAAGGTCATCGAGTTTCATTCATTCATTTTTGCCTGCTGCAACCTCAAGAGAGACACACAGAGTGACATTTTTGATGGAGAAAGAGAGAATTTATATTATTTATTGTTATTATTATTTTATTTAAAATAATATCATTTATTTTTTAAAATATAAGTTCAATTTACTTTCTTTTTTTTAATTTCTTTTTTAATTTATAGCTCGCGCAAATGTCCTTTTCTGTGTCTGTTCTAGAAAGAAAATGATAAATTTGAGAAGTTATTGAATGACGGAATTGCCCTTTCTATTTTTTCTTTTAAAATATATTTTAAAAGTTCCTTTTGGTTTACGTTTAAGATGTGAAAATTAAGATTCAACAATGCTAATGATGTCATTAGTGTTTTATTTTAAGATCAATTTTTAATGTTTAATATGTGCTTTTTTAAGGGTACATGTTAAGTTGTTAACGTTTTTAAAAAATATGTAATATATTTCAAGAATATCTAATTATTAAAATATTTACAAAAATTAGTGATTATTGTTCATATATCCTTTTAAAATTATCCATAGCCCTATTTTTTAACAAAGTTATAAGTTGTAGTAGAATACTGTTTATAAAATAAGAGGTTAATTATTTTTTTGTCTGAAATTTGAATTTAACTTAATCTCGAATTTCATATTTTTTCATGGTTTTTTTACTTAATACTTAATCTAAAATATTTTTATCTAAATCAAAAAATTCAAAAAGTTTAGCTTTTATCTGTAAATATCTGAATCATTTATTACTCTACTAATTCTCTTAAATGTCATTATAAAATTCATTTATCACTAATTTATACATAACCTGATATTTTAATTTTGGAATATTATTATTTATATATAATTTTATATTATAGTTCTCTTTATATTTTTAAATTTATTATATGGTCATTTAGTTTATTTGTATTAAATTCTTTCTAAAACATAACTTTTTTAACCAATTATATACATTTAAAAAAACTAAAATCATAATAAATATTGGTATACAAATATTATTACTATATGAAATAAAATCACAAGTGAAAATAATATATATAAATAGAGATATTTATGTGCAAAACTATTAGTTTTAATATATTTCAATTCAAATATTAAAATAAAAACAAACATATCGTTTAGATTTTTTATATTTAGACATATTCAAATTTCAGTTTAATTTAAATTTATTCAGATTTTAGACAAAAAAAAGTTGCTTCCTAAATGATAATCTATGTATATTCATTCAAGCGTTTGTCGACGATAAAATATTTGAGAATTAGATTTCATAAACAACAAATCTAAATGAAATTTAACATTTATTTTAACAAGTCCAAATATATACATGAATGAAGATACAATAAAATTCGATATTGACACGTTTATAAATATGTGAAAATTAAGAAATACTTTTCTCAAAGCGGATGTGGAGTCTTTTCAACTTTAAGGAATGCTTGAGCAACAATTTTGATTATTGACTAGTGGAGTAGATTATAGATCCTTGGTTGAGGAGTAACTATCATGCCCTGCTCTAAAAGCACCAACTACTACTACTAAATTTTCATCACTTATCTTGTTCCTTATATTGCTAGCAAATCCAAAGCCCAAGCCACCTCTTTTTCACCAAATTCGCTGCCCAACGACAAACCAAAGATTTTTTTTTTTCTTATTAATAAGCTTCACATCACTCAGATTAACTCCATTGTAACCGCATATATTTGTTAAATTTTCGAGTTTTATTTAAAAGTATCTATTTCGTAGATATTTAAAAGAGTATATACTATTATTAATAAAATCATTTTATAATAAATTTAATTAATATTATTTTTGATAAATTTTAAATTATTAAAAATAATTTTAGAAACATTATAGGATTTTTATATGTTCTTTTAAGATAAAAGAATACACGGTTAAGAACGTCCATTTATAGATAATTTATTTAGAGATAATTTATTTAGAGATTATTTGTTTTCATTTTTAAAATCCATTTTTGAAAATATATATTTAATAATATATTTTAAACTGATATTAATTATATACTATTTTTAAAATTAAAAAATAAAACCGACCTTACATTTTTTCTAAATTTTAAAAATAAAAACTCAACATTCACAAATAATTATTGTTTCTACCTTAAAGACTTAATGGGTTTTTTCTTTCATTTTCTAATGCCCAACGCAAGGGCAGAAAGTAAAGTAAATTATAGAAGAAGGGTAATTTAGGTAAGAAAAATGAGACAAATTGACTTTTCTTTAGCAAAATAATAATTATTGTTGGAATTTGGGTAGTGGGAGAGATGACACATGCTTTGAACCCATAACGTGTCAGGTTCGAAATGAACAAAGTGGGGCCGGAGCGCTATGAGTTCGCCACGTCGTTATTGATATAATAATTCTGAACTGCACAACTGGTCAACTTTTGAATTGAAGTTGGTATAGTAACGCCGTGATTACGGCAATCCTCCGTTTGATGACGGCATCACTGGCTGTCCTCGTCCTAGGTAGCAGCACCCTAATACCAATAAGGAAAAATTAAGTGAAACAATACTACAAAAATATTTTATTTCATATTTTAAATAAAATATGAGATTAAATATTCCAATATCAAAGTTTATGTTAATATTCAACAAATAAAAAGGTAAAAATTAATTTGTTTTCTTAAGACAGCGGCCTAGAATTGCACTCACTATGTGACAAAGAGAGCAAAGTGCCTCGATGCATGTGAAGACAATATTAGACAAGCTGGTTTCTCGAGCACCAAATCGAGACACGTGGAAGCCAGACAGAACACCAAAGAGAGACAGAGATACAGCTCAGACCGGCTAGGCGGCTACCCGCACTGCAGTGATGCTGTATCAGAGCTGGCAAAACTGAATAAGATGTTTAATTTAGGCTGGGTTGGCTTAGCTTAGGCCTGTTAAAATTTGGATGAAGATTTACACAACGTGTTCCACCAATCGACTGAATAAAAAATGAAGCTCCAGGAAAAGGATAGAAACTTTTGTACTTTAGATTTGAGATTAGATTTGCATATCCAGGACGAAGTTGGGTACAGTGAAAAGTAACAGTTGTGTGGACAAGTGGCAGATACAAACAAGAGAAAAAGCAGCCAAGGAATGAAGGACATCTTGCCAATACCTTAAAAAAGTTTTGGGTGATCCCTGTTTAGTCTGCGCAATCTTTGTCATGAGTTGATAGGGCTGGGGGGTAGTGAATGTCATTAATGCATCAGTGTGGATATTGAGGGAATTCACAAAACTTCATCCTTAGAATAAGAAAGCTATTAATTTCTTTAGCCAATCATAGTTCCCAAATAGAGTAATACAGTGACTAGCGAACTATACAATGTGAGCATAAAAAATTGTATAGCTACGTTTATGGTCAGACACAATAAAGCTACAATAAAGCGAAACAATCCCCCGAGTAACAATTGACTGACAAATCAATTTTCTGACCAGAATCTCCAGGTTAAACATTCTCATTGAAACTGTTGTCCCTCAAAGTCATTTCATCCACAAGGGCCTTTCGTTAGCCCGACAAAAGGCCTGAGCCGTCTCCATGCCAAGGGACAGGGCTAGCGCACACCCGCTAAGCTCTACTAAAGGTGAGTCATTTACCTCCTCCCCCTACTCTTCATGCCTCAAACGCTAGCACCCATGTGGACATCAGACATTCTCCGTATGCCCCAGATGACACTCAGAAAGTTTCATCAGGGTAATTAACAATGCTGCAAGAACTATTCAATTTTTAGTCATTGGCATTTAAGATTCTGATGTTCAGGCTGTCAAGCTCTCCCTTTGGGACAGGATTTTGTAGAACGTGAAAGAATACCTTGTTCAAGATAGCCGATTCTCCCAGTATCATGGGAACATCCCCTCTAGAAATTCATCAAAGTTATCATTGTCATCATCATTGCTTGAAGCCTCTTTAGCTGCAAAAGAGGTGACAACGGATTTAAGCACACAATTGATGACCAAACACAAGGACACCAATGGAAAAGCAGAGAAACAGTTAAAAACAAAAACAAAAACAAAAAAGTGCTTCAAAAGGAGCTTAAAAAATCTTTGACTGATTACAAAAGATAATCATTTTAAAAGCCAAAGTACATATTATTGATGCAAAACTAAACAAGACCCTATGAATATTACTAAATAATAAATATTAGCAGTAGCAACTCCAAACCTTTTCCTTCCTCTTCGCTCCCCTCATCTACCTCATTTGCATCCCTGTCATAGACTGCAAGTCAGCTATAAACGGCAAAAAAGTTGGGGCACCCACAATTTAAATAGTGGATAATGGGTAACCAACAAAAAAGTTTGTAACTAAATTACACCTGCTCCTTGTCTGCATTTCTTTTTCTATCCATTCCGAACCTTTTCTTCTCTCATGCTCATATGTATCATCACTCCTTGATCGTTCCCTAAAAGAAGGTTGAGAGTCAGCTTTTGAATAGCAAAAAGGATAAGTCATTCACCTTCAGTCAGATAATAGTCAGTTTCTGAATGCAAAGCCATTGGACAGAAAGTAGCACCTCTTCTTTTTGTACCCTTCTTTTTCTGTTATTTCTGAACATTCTCTTCTCTCATGCTCCTCATCAGTATCATCAACCCTTGATCGTTCCCTGAAAGAAGCTTGAGAGTCAGCTTTTGAATAGCTAAAAGACTAAGTTATTCCCCTTCAGTTATTTAATAGTAGGTTCCTGACTAGAAAGGTATTGCAGTGAAGTTAGCACCTCTTCTTTTTAGAGGATTTTCTCCTCTCTTTGCTGTCCTCATACTCCTCATCTGTATCATGGTCACTTCTTGACAGATCCCTGAAAGTAGACATCCAGTCAACTCCCAAGCACCAAAAAAAGAAAAAAAGATTTGGGCACCCATATTTTTAATTAGTTGATGATAGATTCCAAAGTAGAAAAGATTCAAAACTGAAATTATAACCTCTTCCTTCCGTACGCTTCTTTCTCTCTTCTTTCTAGCAGCTCCCTCTCTTTCTGTCTTTTGTAATGCAGCTTCTCTGCACATCTGTTTGAAAATGGTTGAAGAAAAAATAAAAAAAAATAAAAGCAGCGAGAAAAACATTGAAGTTCAAGTTCTACAATATTAAACCAAGATAGCATGGATAAATACCACCTACCTGTCACAAGTTACTAATTTTACAAGTGCTTGTTTGTTTTCTCCAGCTTCAACGTAAGAAAAGTTCACCTAAAAAAGCATTGGTCATACAAAAATTGTTGAATGAGAGAGATTAGAAAGCAAGAACTAATATAGAAGCTCTTACAAGGACAAACTAGGTTAAGTGATCCAGTATAGGCCAGAAAGAATTGTTGCCAGATACTAAAATATTCAATATTCGGATGAATGCAATATTCTAACCTCGTAGCTTGCCAGGCCATCTTTTTCATCACAATGTTTGTTCCCACAAACAAACTGCCCTGGCAGACAGAGATAAAAAGCAAATTTAAAAGTCTGAAGTACATCACCAAAGTAAGAGATTCTTTACAACCGTTAAGGGGAAAAAAAGGTACAAAGTAATTAAAGATTTAAGGAATCAATATATTACTTGCCAAAATAAGATGAGAGTCCAAGACTAAGATATAAGTTGTTTCTGTGCTATACAATAGTTAATTGACAACAACACAGTCGCAAAATTTACTCAAATATTTGCCAAATGTCAAATAATCTCAAAGAACTCGTTATGCATTTAGGAAAATCTCAACTGTCAAACTCGTTATATAGCAATATTACCTTTCCCAGATATGACTTCCTTCTCTGTCCTCCACCTCAAACCAATCTACATCGAAGAATTTTGAAAATCAGGAAAAATCCTTTTAAAATTGCTATACATTACCACAATAAAAAGCATAAATAAAACATACGGAAAAACATTCATAAAGCATTTCCAAGGAAAATGCTTTTAAAAGTGATTTATGTTACCATGTCAAAAGGCATAAGTAAATAATACAGAGAAATATTCATAAATCACTTCCCCCATAACTCCTGAAAAATCCAAATTGTGCCCCTGTATTATGGATGAAAAGAACTGGTTCACAAGAATATTTAATATCATGTCACTCCTTTACATTAATCTTAAAGTACATTATTAGGAAAATCCCAACCCTTTTGGGTGAGGCAAAGTTGAGCTTCATTCTACATGTTATGCTATCTTATATTTGATACACCACAATAAATTTGATATTTCTTCATAATGTGCTCCTAGGTTGTAAGTTCTATATACACTAGGCAAACCGGAAAGTACAACCAATAGTCAGTTCCCATGGAAAGCCCAAACACATCATTAGCAGTTACTAGTAACAATTGAAGACGGAATGGAACCTAAAGGTAAAAGGGTCACGCCGAGCAGTCCGCATGTGCTTGTAATTTTCTCAAATTATGATTTCAAACCTTAAGAAGAAGTCTGGTACAAATGTGCACATACTTGTGCATGCAGACATACAAGTAAAAAAGAGAACCAGAAGGCAAAACAATAAATAAGATGCTATCCCAGAAAAATTGTTTCATAAATCAGAAATCAGAAGCAGATATACTAATAACTGAGAAAAGCTAAGAGACCATGTTAAAATCATGTATGAGAAGAAAGGAAGGAAGAAATGGTACAAGGAAAGTAAAAGAAGAATAGAGGATAATGACAGAAGGAGCTAATAAGAAAACACAACAAACTCCTTGAGATGAAAGCAGTGAACTAGACTATTTAACCAGATATAAAGCAACAACTGATAAAGGCAGGTAACCTAACCTACATACCTTACCAATCTTGTAATATGACATGTCAGCTATGCAGTATCTGGATAAAGTTTAAGGCAATCAAACTATCAACAAAGAAAATATCATGTGATGGAACATAATTCATAAAATAAAAAAAAAAAAAAGAGGCATAGTAAAGAAAGTGAAAAATTATTTTATAGGAATACGGCCAAGTGTCAGGTTAAGCAAACAAAAACAGACAAACAATCAATCACCAGCTGAGGGGAAAATGCGGAATCTAGTGAACAAAATCACTTTTGCATGGTGCAAGCAAAGGTATCCCAAGGCTAGAGCAGGCATTATCAATTATGGACTCAAAAGTGGTTGTTTCCACTTCTTCGTTAACAGGATTATTTCTTCTTTTCTTTTCCAGAAGAGAAAGACCTTTGTTTTCTTAACCGCAATTCAAGGATAGACTCAATTTCCTGTAATGCAGTTCGGTTATTTTGTACTACTACTTGCTTGCAGCACCTCTCGTATGCCATCAACTGATTCTGTATATCTCACAACAAAAATTCAGAGAGAACAAAAAGATATGGTAACGCCTATTCCTGGTTCCATCTATGAAGAGACCAGCCTGCTGGTTGTTTTGCCTTGATGAAGGGTTGTCCATGTGTTACATATAGACAAAATTTACAGAAAACAAAAAAGAGTTTAAAGGGCAATGAGAAATGAACCAAAATAGATTGTCCAAAAATCATGAAATTGTTTTAAATTATTTATATAACCAAAAAAGATTACTATCAAATGCATATAAATTATATCAAGCATCAATCAGCCAACAAAAGGTACGCTATTTGCAGTGGATACTCTTTAAAAAGCTTATCGTAGTAACGCTTCACTAGCCTCTGCTCCCAGGACGAATCCTTATCATCTTCTTCAGTACGTATGAACCTTCATATAGGTAATTATAAAAGCTAAGCTTTCCCAGATCATCAAAATTTTTTTTTTAAATCAATTATTCACAAGAAACATAAATGTAGAACACATAAAATACATTAAGGAGAACTCATAGTGGGCATGTACAGTAGCAACTCTTACCGATATCCTTCTCTAAGAGTGTCTTGATCAGTTTTAACAGGCAGCTTCAGCCGTGAAGAAGATTTCTCTTTACCATAAAAGGCAACTGCAGAGCAAACAAACAAACAGACCAACAAAACAGTGATTTTTTTTCAAAAGAAAATAAAAATTTCAGTAATTTCTTTGATGATAAAAAAAAAATATAAATACAATGTGAGGTTGACTGTAGCCTCCTTCCTTCCTTGACGGAGGAGATTGTTCGTCAGCCATTCAATTTAGGACGAGACCAAGATTTCAGCAAATAAAACACTCACTATTTGCTCAATCCATCGTTTACGTCCAATCAAATTATACATAGAATAATTTATGTGAAAATTATTATTCGACCAAACGTACCGTAATCGTTCAAGAATTTCTTGTGGCGATCGTAGGCGTTGAGTCCTCGAATATGAGCTTGGTACTGCCTGAACATAGTCAAGTTCAAATCAAACAATAATATCATAAAATAAATAAATAAATTAGACATTCTCAAAAAAAAAAGGAAAAAAATCAAAATCAAACTTACTGCTTTCTCTCTTCTCTATCGAAGATTTTGGATTTGATACAACTGAAAGATGCCATGTTTCTGCCTTCTCGATACAAAATTCCAATTAAATTACACAAAGCTTCAAGATAACCCTTCTATTTCTCGGTTTCTCGCGGCCACAACGGCTGCCAGCGCCTCTGCTCCACAAAACCTCGCCTTTTTTCTTCTATTTTTACCGCGAGGTGAAAGAAAAAACTGTTATGATTTTCACTTTCAAATTATTTAAAACGACAGCGTGTTAACTTTAAATATTTTCACCAAGAAACGACATATATTAAACATGCCGAATATATATATCAGCGGAGAATAATATATATAATATAGTCGCCGACAATATGGCGAAACCAGATTGGTTTTTTTTAATAAAAAATAAAAATTAATTATTGGAAGTTGGTGAGCTTTAGAAATCAAATCATGCTTCTGGCTATCCAATTTAGCAGTTGGACGATCGACGTTCGATTATGCTGATTAACTTCAGAAAGCTTAGATGATCATCACTCAAATTATCGGATTCTATATATCTATACAATTAAGAAATAGATACAGTACCAGCATATCATTTATATTCATATAAATTAGTGATTAATAAATATATTGGTTGGAACAGCTTTATAAGCTAACAACTTTATTATACAGTCAGCTAAATTTGTTATTTTATTATTTTATTGGATTAGTTATAAAATCAAGGGTAATGTTCATTGACTATCGAGTTTCGACGTTTGGTGAAACATCAAATTCTATGTGTTAAATGAATTATCAACTGTTAATTTTTGTTCTTTAGACGAAATATAAGGTTAATTTGTAAATTACGTGCATAAATTTTTGTTCAAAAAAAAAAATTATCATCTCCCTTCTATGGGTCGGGATGGTATGGTGGTGGCCAGTGAGGCCACGCCCACGCGTGATCCTCATCTCATGGCTGGCTGCCATGGGCCTAAGGTGGTCATAGAGGTGAACCTCACATGGAATTTAATTTTTAGTGTTATTGAGAAAATAAAAAATGGAGAAAACTCTACAGGATTTTCTTTAAAGGGTACTGATGACATTTTTTATTGAAATAGTATATTTTAATAAAAATTATTAACAGTAATAAATTGGTGATAATTTTTTAAAAATAGATTTAAAAAAAGTAAAATACATCAAATATAATAAAGGCTTGTACTAAAATAGCACGATAATTGTTCAAAAAGATCGTAAATTGATGTCAATGTCTTTTTATGACAAACAATCGCTCTTTATGAGAGAATTAAAAAATGAAATAAAATAAAATAAAATAAGTTCAATCCCTTACTACCAGTTACCGCGTAATGGGAGCAGAACCTTACAGTTCCAATGCAACGTGGCGCAACTTTATTGGCAAAACACACAGTCAAAACGCCTACTGTCGAAAGTACTAGTAGGACGAATCTGCAAACACGAAGAAAGAAAGAAGCATAAACACTCACTCCCTCACTCGCTACTAAATTCACCACGCTCTCCAGCTGTCCCATCTAACGCGAACTAACCAAAGCTAAGCTCATTTTTCTTCTTCTTTTTTATTTTTTAATTTTTAAAAAGAAAGGGACCCCTTAACAAATTGTAACAGAAGATAACAAAAATAATAAAATAAAATAAAATACGTGAGCGAAGAAATGATTGGTCGTGCCTTGTAAATTTGCATCTCTCCTCCTACACTCTCACTGTCGGTGGTGGAGCTTCTGAGTCTTTTAGAGTGAGAGAGAGGGCTCTTATATAGTTGCTCTGTCGCTTTCGTTCCTTTCAAGTCATCCTTCTACATACAGCTAATTAAATAAAAAACTTTTTTATTAAAAAATTAAATTGTTTTATCTATATTTATATTTATAGAGAGGGACTAGCTGTTGCTTTGCTTTGCATCGCATTGCATTGCATTGTTGCTGTAGCTCTACTCTGGTCAATTGGTAAAGCTCTCGCTCGCTCGTCGATCTTGGATTTCGAGGTCTGTTCATCGAATTTCTCGTCTTGTATTTTTTCTCTTTCAGTGAGATCTGAATTTCATTCTTCGAGATTGTTTGAGAGATAAATCATATTGGGAAAGTCGGAGAGATATGGAATCTTTTTTGTCAATGTTGTTTGTTTGTTTGCCGTGAAAATCGAAAGCAAGAGAAAATATAGTTCTGATTTTGTTTTCTTTTCATTTCTTTTTTGTTTTAGCTGAATCTTTTTATTTTGTGTCTCATTTGTGTTGATTTAAGTAGATTTCATTCTCCATTGCAGATCTGAGCTTTCACTGGAACAGTTCATGAGAGCAAATACGGTTCTTTTAAATTTGTTTAACTATCAGGCATGCTGAGATCTCGTTGCGTTTGAATCAGAAGCATCTATTTGTTGACCAAATCTGAAGGAATAGAAACTAATGATGGAGTCAGAAGGAGAAACCGGGGTAACTCGCGTTTAATTTCCTGTCCTTTGTTTGGTTGATTGGAAAATTGAGAATTCTTTCATGTTGTTTTGGTTCTAGATTTGAATATGTCATCTAATCTGAGCCAGATATTTACACTAGGATTAGTTTCAAATAAATTCTTCTTAGTTGTCAAATTACAAGGAGTATTAGATTTTTATTTTTGTTTTATGAATTTCGTTTTTGTCTCAAGTAACCAAGTGGGGCATTAGATATATATGGTGCATGAATCTTAGGTTTATATTGCTGCTTGTGCTGTTTCGGTCTAGATTTTCAGTACGTGATGCTAAATTTTTAGGGTCTTTGAATTTTTGAGTTCTGATGACTGATTTCTCAGGTGAAGACTGTGAAGAACTTGGGCGGACAGGTGTGTCAGATCTGTGGTGATAATGTTGGCAAAACTGCGGAGGGTGATCCCTTTGTTGCCTGCGATGTTTGTGCATTTCCTGTTTGCAGGCCCTGCTATGAGTACGAGAGGAAGGATGGGAATCAGTCTTGCCCTCAATGCAAAACTAGATACAAGAGGCATAAAGGTTTGTTAAACAATATGCCACTACACGTTCATTAGATGCCACTTTCAAAGTTTCAGATTTTTTTTATTGTCTGTGCATCATTTACTCACATTATGTGTCAGGATAAGAACTGTTACGAGTATTCAAAAAATACCAGTACAGATTCAAAACTATAATACTTTACAAAGCATTAAATACTAGTAAAAATCTAAAACTATAATGCTTTACGCAGCATTGCACATTGGATAAATTGTCTTAAAATCAAGCATGTAAGTGCCCGAGGTCTTGATCTTTTCAATTTAATGGTCGTCTGTATCTGTTTTACAAGAAACATGATTTGGTACCATCATTTTTCATCACTTGGTTACCAATTTCTTTCCGTTGGTACTCTGTGAACCATTTTCCAAAACTTGAATTGATGATATCATTTTTTTTAATTATTTTCTGGCTATTTCAGGTAGCCCTGCTATTGTAGGTGACCAAGAGGGGGATGCTGATGCTGATGCTGATGATGGTGTTAGGGATTTTAATTACTCTTCGGAGAATCAAAATCAAAAGCAGAAAATTGCGGAGCGCATGTTGAGCTGGCAAATGAGATATGGCCAAGGAGAGGATGTTGGGGCTCCCAAATATGATAATGAGGTTACTCATAACCATATACCCCGGCTCACTAGCGGACAGGAGGTATTCAGTAAGCTTCTGGCATGCTGTTTTTCTTTTTGCTGATAGATTGAAGTCAAGTAAGTGTTTGACAATTCCTAACTTATAGGTTTCTGGAGAATTATCTGCTGCATCACCTGAACATCTTTCCATGGCATCTCCTGGTGTTGGTGTTGGCAAGCAGATCCACCCTATTTCTTATTCAGGCGATATCAATCAATCACGTATGTCTGTCCTTTCTCAACCAATATCTACTTTTTCCGCTTGTTACTGTCATTACTATCTGATATTGATTCTAGGTCCTTTGAAATGATCTTTTTACAGCTAATATTAGGGTTGTGGATCCCGTAAGGGAATTCGGATCACCTGGATTGGGGAATGTGGCGTGGAAAGAGAGAGTTGATGGCTGGAAGATGAAGCAGGAGAAGAATGTTGTTACTATGAGCACTGGTCAGGCTACTTCTGAAAGGGGTGGTGGAGATATTGATGCCAGCACGGATGTGCTTGTAGATGACTCTTTACTGTGGGTTCTTACTTGAGTAGATTATTTGAATTTTTCTTTATTATGTCTCTCATTCTTTTTGGTTATTCCTAAATTCCAACTCAGTGAGAGTTATTCTCCTAACTGCTTTTTTCTTGCAGGAATGACGAAGCCCGGCAACCTCTTTCAAGGAAGGTTTCCATTCCATCATCTAGGATAAACCCTTACAGAATGGTCATTGTTCTGCGGTTGATTATTCTCTCCATTTTCTTGCATTACCGGATAACAAATCCTGTGCCCAATGCCTATGCTCTGTGGTTGATATCTGTGATATGTGAGATCTGGTTTGCAATATCCTGGATATTGGATCAATTCCCTAAGTGGCTTCCTGTAAATCGTGAGACATACCTCGACAGGCTTTCTCTGAGGTATCATCTTTCTTCTGTCTTTCCATATTCTTATGTCTTGACAAGTGTTGATCCTCATTCACAATTTTAAGGAGCTTTCTTGCCTTAAAAATTTGATTGATTCCTTCTATGCAAAGTCTTAACATTTTTTGTTATTGAACACCAGGTATGACCGTGAAGGGGAACCATCCCAGTTAGCTGCTGTTGACATTTTTGTCAGCACTGTTGATCCATTAAAGGAGCCTCCTCTTGTGACAGCCAATACTGTGCTATCCATTCTTGCAGTTGATTACCCAGTTGACAAGGTCTCTTGCTATGTGTCTGATGATGGTGCAGCTATGCTGACATTTGAAGCTCTATCTGAAACATCAGAATTTGCAAGAAAGTGGGTGCCCTTCTGTAAGAAATACAACATTGAGCCCAGGGCTCCAGAGTGGTATTTTGCACAAAAAATTGACTACTTAAAAGATAAAGTTCAACCATCATTTGTCAAAGATCGTAGAGCTATGAAGGTAAGGTCTCTATGTATGAGCATATTTGTTTGCTTCATCTTTCTACTAAATGGAGATTATTGACATCTTTCCTTGTGTTGCAGAGGGAATATGAAGAATTTAAAATTCGTATTAATGGACTTGTTGCAAAAGCACAGAAAGTTCCTGAAGAAGGATGGGTTATGCAAGATGGCACCCCGTGGCCTGGAAATAACACCAGAGACCACCCAGGAATGATCCAGGTAACAAAATTTGTTAGTGGTAGATCTGTTTATATGGAATATGACTTGTTAGGTCTCGTAGACTTAAAAGAGTTTGTGTTTCTATAACTCTCCTACAATAGCCTTCAGAGGAAATACATAAAACTATGATTTATGCATACCGTCATTCCTTTCTAGGCCCTGATACTCTGCAACTATTTGTTAGATTATTTCTTGCCATCTTATCTGGGTATTCTGACATTCTCCCTGTATTTCATTTCGCATTCCATCTATGTCAACTACAATTCATATTGATACTGGATTAGAGCTTTATATTGTTTTCTAATTAGGTATAGGATCATTATGATGTGGATAGGTTGGAATAGAATAGAAGGATTCATATATCAAACACCAACTGGCTTGCAACTGACATTTAGTTGAGTTGAGCTGTGATTAGAAACATTGTGTAACTTGGTTGTATATATTTTGTCATTTATAGGTTTTCTTGGGGCAAAGTGGAGGGCTTGATGCTGAGGGTAATGAACTACCACGTTTGGTTTACGTTTCTCGTGAAAAAAGACCAGGCTTCCAACACCACAAGAAAGCTGGTGCTATGAATGCATTGGTGAGTTGTTAACAACATATTTGAACTTTTTCTCTTCATGTTTTATCGTATCTTATCTCACCTTTCATGACCCATATGGATGCAGGTTCGGGTGTCAGCAGTGCTTACTAATGGGCCTTTCTTGTTGAATCTTGATTGTGATCACTACATTAACAACAGCAAAGCCTTGAGGGAAGCTATGTGTTTTATGATGGATCCGAATCTTGGAAAACATGTGTGTTATGTTCAGTTTCCTCAGAGATTTGATGGTATTGATAGGAATGATCGATATGCCAACCGAAATACCGTTTTCTTTGATGTAAGCTCTACATTCTGTATTGATCGATGTATTTCTTTCCTGTATGATTTTACTGGACGGCTTATATTCTGCAAGTCTTTGTGCTGATTTTATATGTAGTTAGGTGATTGAATGAACATAATGAACATTTGGAATGTCTTAGATTATTCTTTTTTCATTTTATTGTTATTCATTGGTCATGCATTTTTTTCTTTTGATATTAGATAAACTTGAGAGGTTTAGATGGCATTCAAGGTCCTGTTTATGTGGGTACGGGATGTGTCTTCAATAGAACAGCCTTATACGGCTATGAGCCTCCAGTTAAGCCAAAGCATAGGAAACCAGGAGTGTTATCTTCACTCTGTGGTGGCTCACGAAAGAAGGGTAAATCAAGTAAAAAAGGCTCTGACAAGAAGAAATCCAGTAAGCATGTGGATCCCACTGTGCCAATATTTAGTCTCGAGGACATAGAGGAGGGGGTGGAAGGTACAATTTTTTATTTCTTGCTTCCCAATTTTATTATTGCTTCGCAATATTCGGTTATAGAAGGTTATGTGAGTATTTGAGCTATTAAGCAATATAGTATTTTCGCATGATCTATGACTATGAGAAACAATTTTCTTTTGAGTTTTAGTGCACCTTTTCTGATGTGACCCGTATCTTCTCTCTCACATTTGTAAATTCAGGTGCTGGATTTGATGATGAGAAGTCACTACTTATGTCACAAATGAGCCTGGAGAAACGATTTGGTCAATCAGCTGTTTTTGTTGCCTCCACACTTATGGAGAATGGCGGTGTTCCACAGTCTGCAACACCGGAAACTCTTCTAAAAGAGGCTATTCATGTTATCAGTTGCGGGTACGAGGACAAAACAGAGTGGGGAACTGAGGTATGTTGTCTATTAAACAGAACTTTCGTCTGACTAGTTTGCATGGGTAGAGCATAAATAAAGATTGGAATCTAGCGAATTCTATCCCACTTCTTAACTTTTCACAGAGATTGAGAGATTTGACAGTACCCTTTGGAATAATATTTTATTGCTAGTCTATAAACTTTATGGTGTAAGAGACAATATAGCTTTAGCTTATTTTACATTTGCTGCTTGTCCGTGAAAAAAATTGCAATGGCTATTCATACTTAGTCTGAGTAATGTTCACTTTCCTGTTGTATTAATATGAAACCCCTGTAAACCTTCCTTTTGCAGATAGGATGGATCTATGGGTCCGTCACAGAAGATATTCTTACTGGATTCAAGATGCACGCCCGTGGTTGGCGGTCAATTTACTGCATGCCCAAGCGCCCAGCCTTCAAAGGGTCTGCACCAATTAATCTTTCAGATCGTCTAAACCAAGTGCTTCGGTGGGCTTTAGGGTCTGTGGAAATTCTGCTCAGTCGGCATTGCCCTATCTGGTACGGCTACAGTGGTAGGTTGAAATGGCTTGAGAGGTTCGCTTATGTGAACACCACCATCTACCCGATCACCGCCATTCCTCTTCTCATGTATTGCACACTGCCAGCTGTCTGTCTGCTAACGAACAAGTTCATTATTCCCCAGGTTTGTATATCATCATATTGCTCTTAATTATAACTTTTGGATCTCCATTGGGCTCTCTAATCGTTTCCGAATATTCTAACTTCTCTCGTGTTGGCTCATTATGTTGCAGATTAGTAACCTGGCTAGTATATGGTTCATTTCACTCTTTCTTTCCATCTTTGCAACTGGTATTCTGGAGATGAGATGGAGTGGTGTTGGAATTGATGAATGGTGGAGGAATGAACAATTTTGGGTTATTGGTGGTGTATCAGCCCATCTTTTTGCTGTGTTCCAAGGTCTTCTCAAAGTACTTGCCGGAATTGACACCAACTTCACTGTCACTTCCAAGGCATCAGACGAAGATGGAGATTTTGCTGAACTATACATGTTCAAATGGACAACCCTGCTTATCCCTCCAACAACTCTTCTCATCATAAACTTGGTAGGGGTGGTTGCGGGAATCTCCTATGCAATTAACAGCGGTTATCAGTCATGGGGTCCCCTATTTGGCAAACTGTTCTTTGCCTTCTGGGTGATCATCCATCTCTATCCATTCCTCAAAGGTTTGATGGGACGCCAGAACCGGACGCCCACCATTGTCGTAGTGTGGTCAATTCTCCTGGCTTCCATTTTCTCTTTGTTATGGGTGCGGGTTGATCCTTTCACCACCAGAGTTACTGGTCCTGATGTTGAGCAATGTGGAATCAACTGTTAGTCAGACAAGCGCTGATGTTCTGGAAAATTGTTTTTGTCTCACCAAACTAAAGCTCGAGAGGTGGGAATCACCAAATCCTTTGATTTTGCCTTTTTGTTCTGTCAGTAAACGTGTTTGTCTCTGTGAAATTCACACCATGTGCAGATTATATAGGTGGTGAAAACCAGAAAGATCAGAGTGTTTGTTCTCTGGTGTAGTCTAATATTTTTTATATAACTTATGGAGACTACTGCTGGAAGATTTGTTCATTCTAAGTTTATATATGTAACTTATGGAGACGACTGCTGGAAGATTGTTCATTCTAAGAGTTATATATGCCAAATTGGGAAGCAGACCAACCTCGTGTCATCCTTCTAATATAATTACATGACATTCTGTAATCTGAATTATGTTTGGTTAAACTAATTGATTGAACTCTGTAATCCAAATTCCAAGATAAGAGATAATGGAACATTCATGGATGGCTCGGAAAACCAAAAGCCGATCAATTGTTGAATCAATCCTGAAACTCACACGTGGTGACTCCGCAACCTCTGCATGGAACTAGTGAAGTGGCGTTAAGGCATGATACTTGGATGAATAGTCATTATCTTAATTTGATAAACATAAACACTATTGTGACACGTATTGGGTGCTGCCACAGCAGAAAACATCAAAGCAAGACATGTGGTGACATGCGATCATTTTAATCAAGAGGCTCCGAGCTTTTAAGAGAGGCCTTCGATTTTTCAGCCCCACCCAGACAATCTGTTAGCAATCTTTGGCACCCGGAAAAGTACAAATCAACAAGCAAAAAAATTGGTAGTACAAGTCGTTTGTTTCCCGCGAAAGAACAAGCAAAGCAATGGCTGTCGTTGAAACACCAATTCTCTCTAGATTGGATCGTTTAGACAACATGGTAAGTGTGCGTTGAAATAAATGAATCCATCTACCATGCTAGATTTTTCTTTTCCATTTGCCCCCATTCACACTAACATATATAGAAGGTACCTTCCTCCTCCAACTTGCAACAATGAATCCATTATAATTGGAAATAATGATAATGGTATTTTTCATAACTTCTTTAAAATAATTAATTGTGGGTATTTTACATGCCTTTTGTTCGATTTACACCATGTTCATACTCTAGCTATATTCCAAGTGTATGGTTGATGTACAACATTTCCCTCTCAATATCAATAAGTGTAGTTCAGAACAAAAATGAGGCAATTTATATTGTAGGGTCAGTCTACAATACTGGAACACCACCTATACATCAATTTTTTGTTTTTTTTGGGTAGAAGTTGTAAAAAATTTTGTAAATAAGGGAAAAAAATAGTAAAAAAACTGGTACAGCTGCAACGCGGACATTTCCATATATCTAATATCATAAGTACATTATGAAAGTACAAGCATATTAATCAGCCACTTTGATACATCAACTGCTTTTGTCCTTGTTGTTGTTGATTTTGGTCATCATCCTTCTTCTTACAAATCGCTTGTAAAATGTGTTGATACATACTCAGTTGAGGCAGCTAGAAGACATTAGATGCTGCAGCAGGTCACCCAAGAGCTCAGGTGCATCCACTCCATCAAGTGGGACCCGAACAAGTGATGGTCTAGCATCATCCGTCGATTTCTCCCCGAAGAGTCTAGAGAAGCATTGCCGTCCAATTAATCATGTGGTCATGGAGACTGGAGTCAAAGGGACAGTCATTGAGAGACTTGACCATGTAGAGTATCGCTTGTCAAAGGTACTTATTAGTAATTAACAATTGTTTAAAATCGCATCATAAACTTATTTTTCAGTGTATGATATTTGTTCAACTGCTTTGATGGAGAATCTGTGGGTCTGATGCATTGTATCAGTTGTGCTTGCAGTTAGAAGAAGAATTGGAGGCAGAGAAGAAGAGACAAGATGAAAGTGACAAGAAGACCCGTAAGAAAGGATTGAAGCAACTTGTGAAACAAATCGTCAAAGGAAAACATAGAGATAAATCAAAGACCACTTAAATTAACCGCCCGTCTTCATGCTTGTTTTGTTTTTGTTCCCAACTCTTCGTCAAAGTTTGTAGAGAGTTTTGTCAAATGTTATTTAGTAAATGTTTGAATGTTAAATAATGTTAAGGTCTCACTGTTTTTTTTTTTTTTAATATGTGGATTGAGTTTTATAATTTTTTTTTTTTAATAGGGGAGGGATCAGAACATTGTACCCTCTGGTCTGAAGGGTTATGTTATTTTGTTATTTTACTTAAAAACTTAATCTAGGTGGGTTTAGTATTTAATAAATAATATTTTAGAACATATTAATTTTTTAATTTATGTTGCAGTTGGAAGCCAATTTAATCTAGGTGGGTTTAGTATTTAATAAATGATATTTTGGAACATATATAATTTTTTAATTAATGTTGCAGTTGGAAGCCAATTTAATCTAGATGGGTTTAGTATTTAATAAATAATATTTTAGAACATATGTAATTTTTTTTTAATTAATGTTGCAGTTGGAAGCCAATTTAATTGAGTTAGCCGTCAGCGTGACTTGGAAATTTGTTATTAGAATCAGTACTCTTTCAAACCACTAATGTCGGTATCTGTGACATCAATTTTCGGCTAATAATATTTCTGATTTTAAGTTTACACCCTCATTAGAGTCAACGATTTAAATTTGTTTTAATTAAACAAGGACAATTTTAACACATCCTCGGACGAAAAAAAGGGTTTAGGAAAAAAATGACTTTCCACAACCTTTACAACATAAAGAAGTGGTTGATTTGATTGACAAGACTGATATAATTTTGCATATAATTTAGTCAATTGTTTCATCGACTACATGGGCCCTACAATTTGAAAAATGTGGCCCATCTTCCATATCTTTGGGCCCTGGTAGTACAATTATTCGTGTACTCCAGATTTGATCAAAGGCTAAGATCATCCCATCTGGTCTGGCTGCAACTTAATAGAGAAATATTTTTCATCTTTACGTGGGTTCCACTTCCCACTATCTCTAGAATGCCTAATCTTAATGGGCACTAACTGTCTATTGTGCTCGTTGCAATGGAATGCTTCTCTGCCACTGATTTTTTTCACCTTTTGGAGATAAGGATTCCTAATTTTAATTTCACTCCGTATTCTTCATTTTAGCAATATCAATTTAAAAAGATAAAAGAAAAAAAACTTATATTTTCTTTTATAATTTCTATGGTGAAGAAAATTGATTTTCTTTTGGAGTGCTTTTTTTTTTTGTTTTTGTTTTTACTTTAGGTATATAATAACAGTTAAACTGAGATTTCAAATATTAAAGGAGAGATTTGGTACGAACTGAGATGTTAGGTTAGAGTTAATAGTATGTGTTGGAATAGGAGGGAGCCAAAATAAAGAGGCCAAAATGGTGTCACAGTCACCAAAACATGAGACGGTATAGAGACACAGATCTTGCATTTTACGTGGTTTGTTTTGTTAGCAAAAAGTGCTTTTGGAAATGGGACCATTTGGGTTTTGTTTGGTAATCTCGATCATGATCCATCAACTTCCTTCAAAGGTTGGTGCGATGGAGCTGTCTACAAATCTTTAACAGCACTGAGATGAGATCCCAAAGTGACATGGTTTGAGATTCATATCCTTTTTGTGGGTTATTAACTTATTTTTTCATCTTCCATTAATACTCAATAGGTACTCATCATGATCCCTTTTCCGATTCCCTAATTCTAATTTAGGGCTGCTTTCTCACCCCATTCAAACGAATACCATTAACTATTTTGGAAAGGGTATGTTAAATTCATTTTTTTTTCTAACCATACCAAAAACAACTTTCTATTATATTATACAATATTCAAATGCTTTCTCAAATGGCCTATTAGCTCAGTTGGTTAGAGCGTCGTGCTAATAACGCGAAGGTCGCAGGTTCGAGACCTGCATGGGCCATTTACAAAATCTTATAGAACATTATGTGTTAGAATTTTTTTTCTCCTTATTGTCGACAATCATAAAACATTTCGTTTCACAAATTTTTTCTCAGTGAGCATACCTACTTTTTTTTGTCAATCGGTCATAGATTCATTTTGCATGGCCCATTTTACAGTTTGTTTCTTATTAACAAACAACCATAAAACATTTAGAAAATAAACTCATTCTGCAGAGAGTATACCTACTTTTTATTTGTTAATCGATCATAGGTTTATTTTGTAGAGAGCATATCAAACATAATGCGATATAACGTTGTTAAATGAATAAATTCATTTTGTAGAGAGCGTGCCTGCTTTTTATTTGATAACCGATCATAGATTCATTTGCGTGAAGTATATTAAACATCATCCAATATAATGTTATTCTCATCGTTGAATCTTATTTTTGACTGAGGTGTTTTTAGGCGGTTGATTGTTGAACATAAAAGATAAGATATATTTGTTTTTAGATTTTGTATTTTCGTTTCAATAAAATAATAAAAATATTTAGTTTTTTTTAATTTTAAAAGTTACATGTAATTGATATTGATTTAAAATGTATAGATAAATATGTATTTTCAAAAAATATTAGTTTGATGAAAACAATCAATGCCTCGATTTCTTGAAACCCATATACTTCCTAACATTGCCATTAGTCCACATGTCCTTATTCAATAATTTTAGCCTAACTTGCTAATAGTTGCATTCATTTTTTACTAATTTTGGGTTTGTACATTTTGTTAATTGCTCTTATTTTTAATAGTTGCATTCACTAAGTACTAGTTTTATTTGGGTAGTAGTGGCGTATCAAATTCAAACTTCATCAGAAACATATTTTAGGAGTCATTTTCCAATTCCTAATTAAAGAAATAAAGAATCTTGGAAGAGGATTGGATTCATATTACATTTTCATGCTATAAACTAACAAGTGGGGCATTAGCTCCAAATTTAAATCAACTTTGCATCACTGTTGACCCAGTTATCCTTGCCGGTTAAAGAGACAAAACACTTCTTATTATGAGCTTCTAAAATGCTTGATTAACCGACAAAATTGTAATTATTATATATTTTCCATTGTACCATGACTCTTTTGTTGTCAACCAAATTCGAATATGTCAATTGTCAAGTGGACTTGGAATTTGTTTTAATATGCCCAAATGTTCAATAAAACGATTCATGCCTTTTATTTTCTTATTTTATTTCTCTAATTATACAATTAAGATGCCTCAATGTTGATAAACTAAACACCGTCATGGAGTATTATAGAGCAACATTATTGTTTACTAAAAGAAAATTTAAACGGGTCAATAAGATAATTAACTTTATAATGCAAACTAATACTTCTAATTAATCTGCTTGTAACTAAACAAAACGAGTAGAGTTTATAGAAAATGTTGTCAAGTAATTGCAATTGAGTGAAAATATCAACAAACATAAATCCTCAACTAATAAATACCGCTGCGCCTAACTTGTCTATGACTTAGACAAATTAGCTAACCAGTTACGATTGTTAAAAGTGAAAAGTTGTCTCTAGTAGTTGATAATTCTCTTAATTACATTGCGGGTTTTTTAAATTAAAAAAAAAACTATTGTTTATTGGCATATCATGACTTATTTTCTACTAAACAAGACAACTAATTACATTTTTGTGACTTGTGTCTCAGTGTGAAATAGGGGATTGTTGTGATATGTCACTCAAAACCTAAATTTGGGTTTATCTTTTTGTTGCTTAGTTTGGTAAGTAATTAAATCTTTAAAAATTGATTTCAAGGTCAATCATGATAAGATTAGATTAGATTAGATATATTGTATCTAAATTCATATCTAATGTGACAATTAGGCATCTAATCTTCCACAGGGAAGAAGAAGAAAAAAAATTATAGTTCGATACAATCGAATGGATGTTATTACAGTAATAGACTTAAAGATAATCTAATATTTAAAGTCTAAGTTAAGGATAAACATAATAAATTTTTAGTTTCAACTTGTTTTATAAGTTGTCTTATAACTCATTAGTATAAGATAGATGATTTTCTTACATGTTCAATCCGAAGAGGTGATTTAATAGCTACTGTTTTTGGGATAGTTATAGCTTGTGTCTTAACTATATAAATTAAGGTACTATTTATTTTCTTCCATTTATCACTTAACAATTAAAGTGTTTAGATTTTAATCTTAAAATTTTTGTTTATTTTTTCATTTAACACTTTTTTTAAGTGATAAACCACTTAATTGAAAAAGTAAAAATTTATAACTTTTTCTAATCATTATTGTCTAAATGAGGTGTTAAAAATTTTATTTTATAAATATCCCTATATATAGGAATAATATAAATTCTGTTAAATTTTCCAATCATTATTGTCCAAATGAGGTGTTAAAAATTTTATTCCATAAATATCCATACATATTAAAATAATATAAAATTTATCAAATTTTTATTAATGAATATTATTTTAATTTATTAAAAGGTATAATTTTTGGTATATTTGTGATTGTTTTAGTATTTATTATCAAATCGTTATATTATTTATTACTATATTTATAATTACCATATTAAAATATAATAAATATTTTTTTTATCATTGGTAAACTTTCATTTATTTCTATTAATATTTCAAATTAATTAGTTAATAATAGGTTACGTAATAACTATTGAAAAATTTGATATCATTATAAATAACGAGTTTTCAAATAGACAATATATTTGATAGAATTTTATTACATATTATAGGGACAGTTTTATTGAACTTCAAAAGTTATTAATTAGATTGCTAGGGACATTTTATTTTATTTAATAGTGTAAATTTAAAGTAAAAAATTAATATTTAATATTGTCACTTAAAAATCATATTAGCTTTTTTTTTAAGTTTATGAAATGGAAAACACTTTAATTAATAGAATTAATCTTTTATGATTCAAAATATGATCTTTAAAATGTAATAGATAAAATACTACTTTTGCAATTTTTTTTTTTACAAATTGATATGGCTTAAACTTGATATAATTGGAGGAATGAATTTTAAAAATTTATAATATTAATGATATAAGAGTTATACAATAATATTATATGAGTTTATATAATATAATATTAACTATTTAAATGAAAAAGAATTTTTATTTAATTTTAGTTAATAATTATTTTTTAAAGGTTGTAAGAAATATAATATTAATTATTTAAATAAAAAAGAATTTTGATTTAATTTTATTAACTATTTAACTTTTAAAAGATTGTATAAATATAAATATAAATATTTTATATTTTAATAAGGATAAAAAAATCACATTAAAAGAAAATATTTTCTTATCACTTTTTTTAAGTGGTATCTAAAAAAACAAATAAACATCATATTAAGTGGTATAAATTAAGTTCTAAAAAGTGTTAAGTGATTGAAACAAACACCACATTAGGTAAAAATTATACAATTTTATATAATTTTTTAAAAATTATGTCAATTTACTTAAAATTTATGTATTTAATAATTTTTATATAATTTTTTTAAAAATTTACAATTATTATAAGAATATACATAATTTTAAAGAAAATTTATATAATTTTTGAAGATTTTATGTGTGTCGTGTCGTATAGTACCTATTATTTTATACTTCTATTTTTATTTGTTTTTTTGGCATAAAATTTATTCGTATATTAATTTTCTTTGGTAAAATGATTGATCATCTTGACAAAAATGTCGCATTACTTGGTTAATGTGTATGGAAACATGAGAAAAATTAAAAGAGATCGTGTTTGTTTGAAAACATTTTTCATATTTCATCTCCAGTGCAATTTTTCCTCTTTACACTCTAAAAGCTAGTGCGTATGTATTATTATACCAATTTTTTTTTCTTAATTAAAAAACAAAACAACAAAGAAGAGGCAAGAAAAAAGTCAAAAAAAAAAAAGAAAATTTAAAAGACTTTTTTTTTTTCCCCTCTCTTTGATTTGACTTCACATTTAACACAAATTGACTATTGCCCTGACACAATGTCTTCAATTGGCGGACTCGAAGTCTCCAATTCCAATCTAATTTATAATACCAACTTCATGTCCACGGCCCCTTCCGGGCCTTCCCCCTTCTCCAACACTTTAAATTTAAGTCTCATTTCAATTTCATCTAACGTGCATTTCTATACCATTTCATTTTCCACACTTTTTTATAAATTTATATAATTTCATTTTCTTTGTTTTAAATTCAATTCATTACACTTCATTAAAAAATAAAAAATCTTCCTTTCAATTTCATTTTCATTTTCATTTTCTCTAGAAACAAACGACCTCTTTCTTTCCTTCGCTCCCAGTTGAGTTTAATTTTATTTCCTCGTTAGCATCGAAGCTGTAGAAGAAGAAGATGATGTTAAGTTGTTGTACTATAAAACACTTTAATTTGTCTTGTGAAGGTTCCATATTTTTGTCTAAGGCTGTTTACGCCATTAATCTTTGCTCTGCAGATCCATGAGGATCTTTAGATCTGTTGATTTTTCTTTGACTTTACATCCTCATTCCTGCTTCAAGTTTTTATTTTTATTCTCTCTCTAACTGGTAAGTTTGTTCCTTCCTTCTGTCCTTTTTTTTATGGTTGTTTGGTTGCTGTGAAAATGGAAGAAAATGATAAAAATGTATTTTTTTAATTTAAGTGTATAGGAAAAAGTTTATATTTTGAGAATAAGAATAAGTGCTTTCTTAGTAAACTGGATTTTTCGAGACTATTTTACGTGCTATGCTTGCGTAGATTATTCTGGAATATAAGCAGCAGATCTACCTTTACTAAGATTCTTCTTTTGTTGATGATTATGATTTTTTCTTTTGATTTTGTCTACACTTCTTGTTAAAGTATTGTGCTTGATTTATCTGTTTATATATTTAATTTTAATTTACATGTTTTCGTTGTGTGGTGATTTAGCAGAAAAAGTAGTTGTCTCTTTTGAATAGTTTGATGATGTATCATTTCTAAGAGTAGCTATTTGTAATTCTATCGTTTGCTTGCAAGGAGTAAGTGGCCCATTTCCTATGTGGAATGGATTTCTTTTTTCTTTTTCGAAAACTAGTTTATGCTGCTATTTGTTGCAATATCTATGTTACCGTTTGTTGTTTTAGTGTTTTCATTTCATACAACTGGGTATGAAATTGAAGGGTTTCACCGTTGTATTGGGTTGTTATGTGCTAGTGGGATTTTAGAATTAGTATCTCAATTGCGTTATGATGACTTTTAATTTAGGCATGCGAGTTTGAGGATCAGTTGTTTGTTTATTCATTTCTCTTCTATTCTTTCATGTCCAGCTAATTGAAGCATGTGCGGAGGTCCAGAGCGATCAAAATCTAGCAACGAGGACATGGATAACCTTACTGTTGAGACTGAAGATTCTTTTCCGAGCGTACTTGAACTGGCTTCTAACAATGATGTTGAAGGCTTTAAGCGAGTATTAGAGCGGGATCCTTCTTCTGTTGACAAGATTGGACCATGGTATGGTCGTCAAAAAGGCTCAAAACAGATTGTTCTTGAGCGGAAATCTCCATTAATGGTTGCTGCTACATATGGCAGTGTTGAAGTTCTTAAGCTTATTCTGGTGCATTCAGAGGCTGATGTAAATCGTTCATGTGGCACTGATGAAAGCACTGCTCTTCATTGTGCTGCCTCTGGAGGCTCTGCAAATATGGTTGATGTTGTTAGACTGCTTTTAGCAGCGGGAGCTGATCCAAACCGTGTTGATTCTAGTGGTCGTCGTCCTGTTGATGTTATTGTTGTTCCTCCAAAACTGCAAAACATGAGAGTTACTCTTGAAGAGCTTCTTGGAAGCAATAACGCTTCTCTTAGCTATGATGTTGAACACAATTTAACCATATCAATTAGTTCTTCTAATTCCAGCTCACCAACCCTTTCTGCATCAGCCAATGGTTCACCACCATCTCCTTCTCAGTTAGTATCTTCTTCTCCTAAGTTTACTGATTTATCCTTTGGCGCTGTGGCTGAGAAGAAAGAATACCCGGTTGACCCATCCCTTCCAGACATAAAGAACAGCATATATGCAACTGATGAGTTCCGAATGTTCTCATTCAAGGTCCGTCCTTGTTCCAGAGCATATTCCCATGATTGGACCGAGTGCCCCTTTGTCCACCCCGGAGAGAATGCTCGGCGAAGAGATCCTCGGAAATATCACTACAGTTGCGTGCCTTGCCCTGAGTTTCGTAAAGGTGCTTGTAGGCGTGGTGACATGTGTGAGTATGCTCATGGAGTGTTTGAGTGCTGGCTACACCCAGCTCAGTACAGAACTCGGCTCTGCAAAGATGGCACAAGTTGCAATAGGCGGGTCTGCTTCTTTGCCCACACGGCTGAGGAGCTTCGGCCCTTGTATGTCTCGTCTGGATCGGTGGTCCCATCGCCACGCGCATCTGTTTCCGGTGCTAGTGTCATGGATATGGCTGCCACCTTGAGTCTTTTCCCTGGTTCTCCCTCGTCTATTTCTGCCATGTCACCTAACCCATTTACACAACCCATGTCTCCTTCAGGGAATGGAAATTTGCACTCAACCACAATGTGGCCTCAGCCAAATGTTCCCACACTTAATCTCCCTGGAAGCAACATTCAGTCGAGTCGATTGAGATCTTCCCTTAGTGCTAGAGATATGCCGGCTGAAGGCTTTAGCATGTTGCCTGATTTTGATGCCCCACAACAAGTTTTAAGTGATTTAACTGGTTTTTCACAACCAAGAAACAGTTCTGTGTCTCTGAGTCGTTCTGGTCGCACTAAAACACTAACTCCTTCAAATCTTGAAGAGCTTTTCTCTGCTGAGATTTCTTCGTCTCCTAGGTATTCAGATCAAGCTGTTTTCTCACCAACCCGTAAATCGGCCGTTCTCAATCAGTTCCAACAACAAAGCATGCTATCTCCTATTCACACAAATGTTTTCTCCCCAAAAAATGTTGAGCATTCTCTATTGCAGGCTTCACTTGGGGTTGGATCTCCTGGCAGAATGTCTCCAAGAAGCATGGAGCCAGTTTCACCAATGGGATCTAGGCTAGCTGCACTTATGCAGCGTGAGAAACAACAGCAGCTACGCAGCCTCAGCTCGAGGGATCTTGGACCCAACAATCCCATCTCCAGTGTTGGATCTCCTGTAAATGTAAATTCTTGGTCTAAATGGGGATCCCCAAATGGTAAACTAGACTGGTCAGTTAATGGGGATGAACTGCATCTATTGCGAAGATCATCTTCATTTGACCACCGGAAGAACCATGGTGAGGAGCCTGATTTATCTTGGGTTCAATCTCTTGTCAAGGAGTCACCACCTGAGATGAAGAAAGAAAAACTGGGAGTTCCAGCCTCTGTTGCTGCATCATCTGGTGGTGGTTTGAATTCGAATTCTCCAACTGATTCCATTGATCATTCTGTTATTGGGGCTTGGCTTGAGCAGATGCAGCTTGATCAACTTGTAGTCTAGAGAAAAAATTCATTTAAATTACTCGAATGAGGAACACGTAAAAGATTTCACAAGGTACATATATTTTCTCGGTATTTTGCAAGTCAGGAAGGCGAAGCTGGGAAGGGAAGCAGCAGTGAAAAGTTGAAAAAGGGGTTGACACTGAAGTGTTAAAAAATGGCTGGAAAGGTTAATGGAAATTATTCTATTTTTTATCACTTTATTGTTTACAAGATAAATATGAAATTATGAAGGAGCTTCTCTGGTCATAGATTAAGCAACTTGCCCAGAATGGGTCTCTTTCCTTTAATGTTGCTGTTCTTAGGATTATTTTTACTGTTAATTTACTCAAAAGAATTAGATACAGGCCCTGCGCTTCGTATCTTTTGATGTGGCATATTCTATTTTTTAATTTTCGATATTTTCCATGGATAGAGCAGTTCATTTTGATTGAACGAAGAAAGGTGAGAGCAATTCTTTTTGAGGGTTTCAATGTAATTTGGATGATGTGTTCTTTTTGAGAATGCATTGTTCTGGGATGAGATGGTGAGGGATAGAAGCAGCCAATATGTTTCCTTTAATGATGTAAAACTGAATTGAAAGTTATTAATATTTGAATACCTTTATTTTATTTTTATTTTCGTATCCTGAGATTGCTTCTTTTGCTCTCTGCCTTAATCTTTTTCTTACATTCACTTTGCCTCTCTCTCTCTCTCCCCCTCATGGCTGGTTTTGATTTGTGTGATATAAAGCAAGGATGGGAATAAGGCATGTGTATGTCCCCATCATTGAATTTGGATGCGATGAATTGATGTATGTTTTTGGATTCTTTTTAATCTTTCTTGAGAAGATCATGGCATGTGAGATTTAAGATAGGAGTTGGATATTTTTGCTTGAATAAGGAATGAATGTATGTATATTAGATATCTAACTTTCTAAAAGATAATGGTGGTGTTCCTTGAGATAGAGGAAGAGAGTATCCTGTGCGTTGTTTTGATTGATACAAACCACTCACCCAAAAAAAGTTAAGGTTGGTGGGAAAACCTTTATTGCAGTTAGGTAAGAAATTTTTGAGTTTCCCACTTGTATTTCGATACCGAGCTGAGTGTGGGAGGCTTTGCTTTTTTATGGTCGGTGATTAGTATAACTGGGTTGGCTACTTTCCAAGCATATTAGTTTAGTTAAAAGCATAATCGATACCATTTGAGCGCTTCTTTGGGCACCGAACTTATTTGTAAGTTCTCTCTCACTTTCAGGGCAGTTAAGATTTCTTTGTGAATTGTGATCATCACTGAGATTCTCTCTTCTCTATTGTCTGATTTTATTCATTTCGGCAAAGTCGATAAACATTTCCCGTGTTGGAGAACGAGAGAAAGAAACAGAGGCCATCTTATTTTATAGAGCTTTGTGGTACATGTAATGGTAATAAACCAAAAAAAAAAAAGAGCACTATTGTGGTCCGCCCAAACAAGATACGGAGCACAAAGAAAATCTGGAGTAACATGCTCAACGCACAGGAAAAATCGAGAAAATAACTAAAATTAAGTAACATATTCAACACACAGACAAATTTGAGAAAGTAACTCGAATTAGGAGTTTTTTTTTTTAATGAACAACATTCTTTCTGAAAATTTGCATGATACGATTATGTCTAATATCTGATAGTGTTTGACACGTGTGTCTGACAATATTCGATATTCGACAGAGAGTTATGATATCTAAATTTTCAGGAATGAGTTTATTTTTGTAAACCACACATAAATTTGAGTCATTTTTTTTAATTTTCCCAAACAGAAATGTATAACGACACTTAATGTGGTAGTAACTCAAAAAGCTACAAATGATATGCTATGGCAGCAATCAGCCTTTGAGAAAGCGCCAAGGTCCAGTTGCAGTAGCCATCCTGTAAACGTACAGCCAGTTCACTTCATCAATTTTGATTCAAATGGTGAACGATATAGCAATTTGTAAACCGAAACAAGGTCAAGGAAAATCGCTTTTATTACCTCCATGCACCAGCGAATGTCCGCAGAGCCATGTATATGGTTAATGCAACCCATATTCCAACGTAACCGTTGCTTTTAGAGAGAGCAAATACAGATGCTATGCTTGCTATGGCCACCAGAACCTGAAGAAAAAATATATTTCAAAGAATGTTAGTGTATTATCAGAAAAGGGTGTGTTGAGAAGTGTCTATAGATGCAACATATTGCACATATACTCTGATGTGGCCAAGGGGGCCTCTAAACTGACCATGGAGTAGGCAGAATATGCAAAATCAGAAGCTCCGAAGACTACACCATCAAAGACGAAAGATAAAGAGTTGAGAGGTTGAGTACCTGCAACAATCTGTGATGTACAAAAAGAATAATTCAGTTTAAGTTACTGGAAAAATAAATGCACTCGGTAGTTGTGGATTGTAATTACCGGTATGCCCATGTTTATAAAACGTATAACATTAGCATCATTCGAAAAAATTCCAGAGCCGAAGTACAGAAATGCTCCAACAAAGGCAGCAAGCCCCAACCCCATAACAAAACCCATCTGTAAAACAATTAAACTTCTGATATCATATCTAACAGAAATGAACTCCTGGGAACACGGTTATGCTCATTATAGAAATGCTCATCGAAGTTTTTTCAACTTGTGGGCGGTTCCTATTTCATAAAAATGATATGGAAAAATGCACACATATCCAAGTTTGAGAAGCAATTTTATATTTTAGTAAAATCTTAAACCAAGTGTTCAAGTGTTGAGGTTTTGAGCAAAACAATTTTATAGTTTAATACCTTACAAAATACTTGTCGAGTATTGTTCAACATCAAGATAAGTGATTAATATTATGTCAAGCTATTAAACGAGGCTAGATGCCTATAGTTGAGTTACTAAAATAAATCAATCTGCAAAGTTATGTTTCTGCATTTGAGAAATTAACGATAATTTTTATATGTTACCTTTTAACTTGGGTAAATAATTAAAAAAATTAGAGTATAATTAGACAATCAATTTTATTACCCCCAATCTGCAAACATTAAATAAAGGGATACCTGTAGCACTCGGGCTGCAGCATTTGTGGCCTTCTCGTAGTCCTTCTCAGCAAATGCACAAGCCAGAATGGCCTAAAACATTGTAGTGGAAAACATAAAGTCAGTCAATTAGAGTGTCCTGGTAAAATCTGGCAAATGACAATGATCATGAAGCCTTAAATTTTTTTTTTTTTTTTTTTTTTTAAAGGAAGTTACTAGCTACCTGTCCAGCAACAGCCAAGCCATCAGCCAGAAGAGATGATGTTAACCAGACCTGTAAGCAAATCTGGAATCCAGCCATAGGTGTTGCACCCAGGCGTGCAGCCATGGATGTTGCCAGAGTTACACACATTGTAACAGCTATCACTCTGGTTAATAACAGAAAACCTGGGCCCAAATACAGAAAAAACATTGTTGGACTAAAGCCAGCCGCAACTGAAATATATATATATTTTGGATAACTCAAACTCCTGCCCGAACCGGACTATTTATGTTCGTCTCGGTCAGGCTTCAACCCCATGACATGACCTGAGAGATAATTGAGGGTAGAATTTAGGAGGGCATGAACTTGGGACCTTGATGTATCTGAATGCACCAAGGCCCAGGTCCCTCAACCCCCTAGGCTATTCCTTGAGGGCACAACTGAAATATATTTTGTCAGCTGCTTATATGATTGCATAACATGTTGGTATTTTACCATTTTTAAGAAACTTGCTAAATTGCAGATCGTTGAGACTTGGAGGTAAGAGATAAACTTGTTTGATCAGCCTCAAAAGGAGGATAAGTAACATCAAGTACCTGGACGATATTATCAGTTAACAGTTAGCATATAGAGATGCCTCTTAAGCAACACTAATAAATTAAGGACTTTATAAGCATCGCAGAAGTACAACTTACTGTGAAACAACATGTGCAATGGCTGCGCCAGAAACACCAAGACGGCAGAGGAAGATGAGTATTGGGTCCAAGATGATATTTGTTAAATCTCCTACAACTGTTGTAATCCAAAGAAATTAACAAAGAGCAAGAATAATTAAATTAATTATGATGGGAATTGCTATGGTAGATCCGAGTACGGTATACTTCTGGTAAAATTCTGTACACGAGTGTATACATTTTTTTTACATGAATATATAAAAATTGTACGTGGTATAATTTATAATTTTATGTATTTATGGACAATTTATATAGAGTGTACAAAATTTATACAGATTTATATAAAAATGTACCGATATTTAAATTTATTGTAGCAAAACCCATGGGAACTCAATATTTTAAACGTATAAAAGAAGTTGATTGTAGTTTAAAGTAAAATTTCAACTAAATGTCAACGTTTTTAATTAAGCTATATATTCATAAAAAAGTGATTCCAAAAAGGCAAAAAAGTTAAATCAGCTTACCGGTGGCATATAAAGGAGTTTTTGTATCCTTAAAACCTCTGAAGATGCCCTGTATTGCCAAAGAGAGAAGAACTGCAGGAGAGCCCAGTGCTTTCAAAGTCAAGTACTTTAAAGCTGGGGTTAGCATGGGTGAATCCTGATCATCAATAACAAAAATCTACAATTACTTCCCTATTCAATATTAAAAGGAGATTATAAACAAAAAAAAAAAAAAAAGCATGCTTTGACAGAGAAAGTAACAGAGCAAGAAAAGTCCTCCAATCGACAACTTACAGATTTCACGCCCATAACATGCAAGAGAGGTTTTGCTCCCCCTATAAGTATTATAGCTTGTACGAGACCAAGTAAAGCGCCCATCACTAGAGCTGTTGAAGCTGAAGGAACATGCCGCTTCTCCTTGCTCAATTTGGCCGTAGTTGTTAGGCTTTTGATTGGAGAGGGAGACTTACATGTTGTATTATTAGAATCTGACAAAGAATCACCAAGGTTGAAGTACTGTTAAAATTAAATTAAATTAAATTAATTTATTATGCATGCAACAACCAGTTCAGAGAAAAACAGAGAGAAAAATATATTATATATTATATGTACCTTCTTCTGCTGCTGACTGGTTTGTCTCAGTACTGTTGGTTAATGTAGCACCCTTTTCCAAGTTGTCGATGATGGCATCTTGTGGCTTCAACTGATGATCTTCTATTATTATTATGTCGCCATTAGTAGGTGGAGTATTTTTCGAGTTTATCTCATTCTTGGTTTTCTCATTGGCGCTGATAGTTTCTTCTTCGGCAACAAATGAAGTGGTGATACCAACGATTGGGTATATGGTAATCCTTGAAGCTTGATTGAATAGGGCAATTGAAACGCCTACAGCTGCAAGCTCCACCGGTCCTTTATACAAAGAAAATATACATATATACGATTCATCATTCATTTGATCATTAATAACTCTTTGCGACGGGATTAAATTTGTAGGGAAGGTCACTAGATGGAAAAATAATTTAAAACATAGGCAACCTTAACCCTTGTGTTAATACATTAATTAATATATCCAAATATGTGTAAATATTGTCTTTATGGAAGGATTGAAAGTTTTTCGAAGAAGTTATATATATATATATATATATATATATATATATATATATATATATATATATAAACTTTCTTTACACATGAGTTGACAAAATACAGTTATGTGAGTAAAAAATAAAAATAAATAAAAAATATTAAATTACATGATATGATAACCTATTAATAGTTTACCAACTCAAGTTGTAAGATAAATTGGTTATAAATTCGTTGTAATTATTAGTCATGATGTTAACATAAAACTGCACAATCTTTGAAGAATAATATACCAGTTAAAAATTAACCAATTGTTGTCTGTTAGATAAATTAATTTATTAGGGCTACCATTCAAAATAAATAAAAAAACTTTGATAGGACTCAATAAAAATGCTGAGCATACAAGAGCAAACCTAAACGACCAATGAAAGCCGTATCAATTAAGGAAGCAACAGGGTCAGCTGCTAGAGCTAGAGCAGCCGGCACTGCCATCTGCAGTATCTCCGATCCAAGTGAGTCCATCTTGAAGACATTTCTGGATTTACATTATTCGCGAAACAAGAAATTAATTCGCTCAAAGGAAACATAATCTTGAAAGGTTTCTATTGCATGCATGCATGCTTTTTATAAAGTAATCAATTCATCTTAGTCCAGTTAATTATTTAATAAGCATCTATATATTATTCACAAGATGACATACAAGAAAGAATTAAATCCCGAATCATGCAGAAACCCTATTCCTTTTTTTTTTTTTTTTTTTAAGTCTTAACTTTGCATAAATGCTACATATTAACCCCTCAAAGATTGTGTAGTATTTCTTGAAAATGGTATTTCATGATTGAAAATTCATTAAAACAAGTGGGTCCTTTTGGTTATGTGTTTTGTTTCCAACATTCTTACCATGAATATGAGAATGAGAGGTATACTGACATGTTCTACAAAAAATTAAATTGTGTAAAAATATGTCTGTTTATATGTATTTTATATTTTTGTTTGAAAATGAATGATACTTGAAAAAAGATTAAAAAATATATTTTTTTTTTACTTTCAAATATTATAAAAGAGAGAGAAATGTTAGAGGAAAAAATGAAAAAGCAAAGAGGCTGAAGTGAAGTACCCTTAGAGACAAAACATAGAGAAATGTTAGAGGAAAAAAAAATGAAGAAGCAAAAGCTTGAGTGAACAGTGTAGACAATTCTTTGTTGAGAATTTTTTGTTCTCACTTTTTTTACAAAACTTTGCTATCAAGAGCTTGTACGTTAGATTTCCTTTGTTTTTTTTTTTTTTTCTATTTTTAAGACAAAATGTGTAACCAAACAAGTATCCCGTAGTTTCCAAGGTTTTTGAACGAGAACAAAAATGCTAAAAACGCAAAAAAGAGTATTCAAAAAGGCCCTAATTTATTGATAAAAATTATTCAATTTAATACCAATATAATTTTTGTAACAAAAACTATACCATCTTCAAAGAAAATTACACAATTCTTTGAAACGTTAATAGACACTTTTAGTTACAAGTTAACTAAGTGGGTAAGTAAAACTGTATTATACCTGACATCTTTGAAGAAAACAAAGAGTGGCAATGGCATCCTCCACTTATTGCTTTCTTGTGAATGCATATCACTGTCAGCCATAAGGTCAGGTCGATATTCAGTGCACAACTTAAAAAACTGATATATCACTCGCAAGCTAGCTAAGCTGCACAATCAGGAAAATGCGTGTCATTAATGGAATTAAAGTATGGCAAAAGAATTAACATTGGAAAAAATTACTAAACAAAAACATATATCAACGAGAAACAAACCTTGCTCAAAAGTTGAATTAAATCAAAGTAATGGAACTGAAGTGCTTCTAGGCATACCTGTTGAGATCTATTTATACATGTAATGCATGGCCGTGATAATGAACATCTACGTGCAGAAGAAAACAAAAGCTTATTAAGATTAAAAAAATGGCTAGCTCAAAGCCAAGAAACGTCCAAGTAGAAAATGACCCATCTGCAAAAGCAAGATTCGTTTAGCTTATTTAGCTTTGCTCCAATAACAGCCCTTGTGAACTCATAATTAATTTGGAGCCACAGGCTTGCCCGAATGCCCCATGCATTTTCATGCATGGTTGAGATCCTGACATTTAATATTGCAATATAAAAATAATCACACATTTAGTCTCAACACTCAGTATTCACGCCAGTCTATACAACATTGAGAATCACTAAAGAATTTTTGAATTAATCACCTTCTAATTGAGTCGAACAAAGAGTTGCATGCATGAATCTACTTGTTTATATTATATGTATGGTATATACACACAGTTGTTGTTGAATCATCAACCAGTACTTCTGGGCACAATTGAAGTTGGAGATTCCTTTGACTTTGAGGAACTTACCTTGCATTTTCGTGTAATAATAGTTTATTAATTTATGATAAAGATTTTATTTTTATATTAAAAAACTTAAAATAATAAATACAAATATTTAATGCATTATTATGTATATTTTAAGCTCATTAGAGACGTGTAATTGCAAAGTACGCGCTTAGTATATTTATTATTGATATATTTTTGCACGAATCATGTCGAAATTTCATTATCAATTTCTTCAATTATGGGTGCTGCAAATGGCATGTCGGTTGCTCTATTTTTCTTGGGCCATTTCATTAGGTGGATATTATTACTTATTTCAAATTGAATTTTATTAACATTTATAATCTATTAACAATTTGATAATAATATAATATTATTTTATTTTAATTTTTTAGTATATATTGTTCGATAGTATTTTTTATTTCTTACGAATGCAAATGCACGAAAGAATGAGCGTTCTAGAAACACGTGATCCATATTGATTTGCGAAGACGATGCCCTCTCATCCGTACGTACAAGCAAGACAAGTTCCCACGCACGTGTGCCAGGTTCAAAATGAAATTTTTTGATGGTGGGTCATGCTACGGTACAATAATTGTACCGTAAAATTATTTTTAAAATTATAAAAATAGGGTAAAAGTTGTAAATCCTTATATAAAAATCGTAAATTTCAAAAAAAAGTTGTAAATGAATATTTTTTACATTTATGACTTTTATAAAATGATTTACAACTTTTATACTTATTTACAAAAAATTGAAAATAGTTATATAATTTTTTATTTACAACTTTTTTTTCACATTTATGATTTTTATACAAGAATTTACAACTTTTACATTAAATTTATAAAAATTTTGAAAATGGGTGCACCGATACACGTAGCTAAAGACTTTTCGACGTGTAAGTAGATTAATAGAGTAAGAGGTGGGTACCACATATGGATTTTTTTAATATGATATGAGATAAAATTACTTTTACTAATTTGTATAATAAATTGCAATCCTATATATCTGACGTGGAAATTTATCAAAACATTTAAAAATACATTTTTAATTAAATGTTAACGGATAAGTTTTATCATATATATTTTAATAATTTTTAGCATAGGGTTTGAAATTATAATTTGAGATTTAAAATGTCGTATGTAATATTACTGGTCAGCTTCATTTTTTAATTATTACTTGAGAGCCTCAAGGTTGAGCCCATAGTTTTTCTGATGAACATTAGATTAATGCACAATAGCTTTCGAAGTTTAATTATATATATTTCAATCATTTTTAACATAGGGTTTGAAATTATAATTTGAGATTTAAAATGCCATATATTATATGACTGGTCTTGCATTTTTTAATTATTACTTGAGACCCTCAAGTTTAAGCCCAGCCCATATGTTTCCCTGACAAGCATTAAATTAAGGGAAAGCAGCGTAACTAAAATTTTTTTTTTTCCACTGGGGTAAAATTTTTTCGTTAATGTTTAGTTTATACGAAAATTTTGTTATAAAAAGGTCTATATTTATAAGAAATGTGTTTGGTAAAAATATAAATGTATTTATTTTTATTTATATATTTAATTAAAAATTTAGATAAGAAAGAGAATAATAATGAGAAGTTATAATTTGACATTTGAGATTTAGATATGATTACAATTTATAACAAAGAATAAAAAGAAAATAAAGATCATATAAAAGGGTAATTTATTTGAAATATGTTATAAGATTTAAAATGAATTTTTTCCATATAAAATCTTTTGTTTTTCTTAAGTATGGTTGGGTTTAAAAACATAAAATTTGTTTTAAAGTAAGGGTCTAAGAGTAATAATTTAAAGCTTTAATACCAAATTGAGATTTTTCTCAAAAACTTGGCTGGGTTGCAGCCAATCCAGCCAACCCCTAGTCACCGTTTGTCGTTACGCCCCTGATAACTTTCGAAGTTTTATGATATATATTTCAATAATTTTTAACATAATGCTTGAAATTATAATTTGAGATTTAAAATGCCATATATAATATTACTTGAAACAGCCCATTCTTTGGGCTAATTACAAGAAGCTCAGTCCATGTTTTATTTTTATAATACCCAACCCACATAATAAGTCCAGCCCTTAGAAAAAAATTAATTATAAGAACAAAAAAAAAACAGAGAGAGAGAGAATTCTAGAGAAAATGGACAAGGCTGATGGGAGTGAAGAGAAGAGAAGGAGAAGAAGCTAATTTGAGGCTTGTGTGAAGAGAAAAACAAAGTAATATTTATAATTTTAATATAATATTAGGTTATTTTTGTATTTTTCATGCAAGAGGATTGAAATTTAAGGAGATATTTGGATGTTTTATAATTTTTAGAGAGAGAATCTAGAGAGAGAATGAGGATCAAGATAGAATTGAAGTCTTATTTAAGGTAATTGATCATTTTTTTTGATGTGTTTATGGTTTGTCTTGGTGAATTTGAAGGTTTAAGATGTTGAAATTAAATTTAGGGTTCTGTGAACAGTAGCAATTCCGAAAATTTCTGCAATTTATTGGCTTTGAATCTGATTCTGAAATTTATATATGTTAAAATAGACATCCTAAGGATTTGTTTAAAGTTAGATTCACTGAAAAATGTTGAGTATATAATTTTATATGAATTTTCGAAATTTACTGTTTACTACTGGAAATTCAGTTTTTCTGCAGAAAATCAGTTTTGGGTAAGTGATTTGAGGTATTTAGAGGTCTTCAAAAATTATGAAATTTGGGATACGAGTTTGTGTATATGTCTAGTTTAAATCTGGAGAGTTTTGTGATTTTACAAATTTAGTATGAATTATCATGTATTTTAGAATATGGAGAGGTCAGTTCTGGAAATGAATTTACAGAATTTTTGTATCTAGAAACATGAAGATTTTGAGGTACTTAATGAACTTGGAATGCTATGAAATTTTATATGTTATTAGATATGTATGTGTAGAAGGTCTGTATAAAATTTTAGACCATTTGGACAAGTCAATTATTTATTAAAAATCAGATAACAAGAACTGCTCTATTTAAGAAGTTTAGAAATGGAGTTAATTAGGATTGATTGGATTAAGATATGAAGTTGGATATTGAGAATTTTAAATATTCAAGTTGATTACTAATTGAATATAATGTGATGAGCTCTTTTATGATGTTAGGACAAGGAAGGATTAATTCTTTGTTGAAGAATGTGGCCGGATAGACGGAATGTTGATTTTGGAATCAAATCCGAGCTAACCGAATTGTGCAACCAAATTAGTGAGTGGATTATGTTTTGAGAATTTTATATTATTTTAAAGTGTATTAAATTTATGGTTTTTCATATAATTCAAGTTATTAGTTTAATTAATTGAGTTATATTAAAGGTTTTTAGAATAGATGATGGTGATTTATATATTTTGAAAATAAGAGTGTGTAAATGATTAGATTTTGGATAGAAGGATGGTTATAGGTAGTGCTAGTAGATTAGTTTTTGAATATATAGTAAATGTTGTTTCAAAAAGTTTGAGTACAAGAGAAAAATAAAATTAAGGTGAAAGTTGCAGAAGGAGTGTATGCTATGTGTTAATGGAAAGTAGAAAGTTTTTGTTTATAATTGGAAAATAGACATTTATAATTAAATGAATTAATATAGAAAATTGAGGTATTGGCTTATTTTCTTTAAATAAATACATATGTTGAAGAAATGGTGATTTTGGTTTACAAAATGATAAGTGATTTTATATTCAAAATAATAGTAAAGTAAAAAGAAAAAGTTTTGGAAAGTAGAATTTAATTCTGCAGGGGTGACAATGCCAAATTTTAAAACTGTCCAAGTGGGGGCTAAATTGCAAATTTAAAAAGTTGTTCCAGAATCTGTAGGGACCTGAATGCAGAATTATGAAAAAATTAGAATAGTCAAAAAGATTTTAGTTGAAGTATGATATATGAGGTTTTGAGATAAAAATATAAATTATGGTTTATAGTGAGATGGAAAGTATTTTATTTTATGGATATTTTAGAAAGTTTTAAAAAGAGTAGAAGGTTTATTTTCTGGATAATTAGAAATATATTTTAGTATTTATTTAGTTATGTTTATTTAACATTTTATAGAATTATCGAGAATTTTAGCGAATTTAGAAGAATTCAAGTTAGTTTTTATAGTATTTTTTGAGGGTAGATAGACCCATTTATTATACTTACTTTTAATTATTAAGATATTTCAATGCTAGTTTCAAATTAGTTGCAGACATGAATTTTAGTTATAAAAATTAGTTTTGAACAAAGATATAACATTTAGAAAAGAAAAATCAGATTTTATATTTGAAGTATATTTTAGTTTTTTTTCTCAGAAAGTTATATTTTGTAAATTTAGAGAAAGTGTGAAAGCATTGATATTTAAAGTTTTCATAGTCATTTGACTCAATGATTTCTTAAAGTATTTAGAAATGTCATTTTAAATGTTGTCTTGGATTAATTCAAATAATACAAATATTTTCAGTTTTAGCTTGCATAAAATTTTCAGATTTTGATAAATTGCTTGAAAAGAGAAATTTTAGCATATAAAGCAGTTTTAAATGAAATCAGTTTTTAATGAAGATAAGAAAGTGTAGTCATGTTATACTAAGCTACTACCCAGATACCCAGACAATTAGTCAGATAACTTAGACAGTGATATAGATAGAGGCCTTTGGGGCCCGTTCAGACACACATAGAGGCTTTGGACCGTGTGATATAGGCTCTTTAGTCCTTTGGGGGCAGCTCTACGCATGCGTATGACCAGATAGTAGGCCTGCGCGATGTTAGATCTCGCCAGGTACGTATAGTTCTACCTGCGTGATGTAGATCTCATCAGGTATGAGAAAATTCAGATAGCTCTGCTTGTGCGATGTTAGATCTCGCCAGACAGGATGAGATAGTTCCAGGGGTACTTGTTTAGTATAATGAAAAGAGTTTTGAATATGTTTATATGAGTTAGTTTGAAAAAGAAGCATGATTCTCAAAAGTTTCTTCTGAAAGAAGATTTTTAAGAAAATTATGTTTTGCATAGTAAATAACTGAAGCAATGATTTTAGCATGATCATCAAGAGCATCGTATTATACGATTAAAGATGATTATTTTATTGTTTTAATTATGACTAGTATTTTGATGAATTTAGTCATTCAATAATTATTTACAAATACATTTTTTTTTATCTCCACTCACTGAGTTTTATACTCACATCTTTGTTTTTATTTTTATTTTTTTTTTAAAAATTTTTTCCCCCCAGGTTGAAAGCAAAATGTGATTTAGTTAGGAAGTGTGGAGGCCCAGCCACGTGATGGTGCAAGAATAGGTCAAGGTTGTAATAGTTAAATTGTTTTATTTAAATTTCATTTGTGAATGTAATGGAAATTATTTCAAATTTGTTCCATGAGAAAGACAAGAATTAAGAAACAGTCAATACCATAATTTTAGGCATGATTCGCCCGTGTAGCTAGGGGTTGGTCGTGTCATTACTGATCTTGCATTTTTTAATTATTACTTGAGAGTCTTAAGTAATCATTAAATTACTTCAATTTTAATCATTAAATCAATGATGTACATTTAAGATTAAAAATTAATTGATATGAGATGCAATGAAAGACTGGATCACCACTACATGGCCATTGGGTGCGATTCACACAGGCCGAAACTGGAGGACGGGAGGAGTGCCCCAAATTTTCCCTGCATTACTGTGTGTTTCTTCTTCTGCTTCAGCTTCAACTTCAACACTAATGTCCAATGTTTGTATCATTATAAAAAGCTGTTCATTGATTTTGGAAGCCAACAATGATTTTTTCACCCGTAGAAAAACATTTTCAATTGTGTTTGAATTATATACAAAAATGGCAAAATATTCTTTTTCCTTACTTTTTTAAAGATAGAAATCCACTATCAATTGTTCCACCATTAAAGAAGAAGTATTTGACGAAATCGAGTTTTATTGACTTGGAAAACTGAACAAAAACATACATCAATAGCTTTGAGGTTGAGCCCATAGGTTTTCCTGATGAGGATTCAATTAATGTACAATAGCTTTCGAAAACTTTAATTTTAGTCATTAAATTAATAAATGTATATTTAACATTGAATAATGTTATTTTTACAAATTTTTTTTACAAAATCTATTTATTTAATAGAGAGTAATAATGTGTGTAGAAATAATGATGTCACATCAGTTTATATATAGAGTTTGTAAAAGTATTACTACTTTTTAAAATTAAAAATTAATTAGATTTGAGGAGTGTAAGTTTTGGAAGTATGCAGTTATAAGTAATATAACAGTAAACTGTAAAATAAATTAGCACAAGAGGATTTTACGTAGTTCGGTTATAAAACCTACATCTACGGACAGCTTTAGAGCTGCAATTCACTAAGTTCTTGTTTGTACAATCTTGAGGATCATTTACAATGTTGATTCACTCTCACACACTGATCTAATCTTTGTAAAACAAAATCTCGTCAAGATCTTAAATTTTAGTGACATTGCTCACTCTCTGTCGCTGATAACTTAACAACACACTGTTAAGTAAAGTATAACCATGATGTCTGACACTGAATTACATAAACACTTAACCCGCAAGTTCTCTTAAGTGTATACAAATTTAGACAGTCCTAATAAAAAATTCATGCATGATTACAACCTCTCATACATGAATAAAACACTCATAAAATCAAATTAATGATGCATTCCAATTGGCGTTGAAGCCCTTTTTTTAATTCCTGGAACGCCGTAACATAAACTCACTCAACCAACATATATATGTTATGTAAACATAACGTTATATATATATTGGGATGCCTAATCGAAACCTTCCTAAAATCCTATAAAAATCCTAATCAAACTCTTATTAGGATAAAGACAAATATAATAGGAAGTGATATAAGTAACTCCTAAAGGAATTATGAGACAAATAAATATTCTCCTATTTTAACTTGGATACATTAAATAATGTCGTAATCTAAGAAGATATTCATTATAAATCAAATACTTCATAAATTATACTTCTAGAAATAGTAAAATAAAAAACAATATAACATTTTAGTTTTATCACAAGTTGGTCAAAATTATCATGTGCATGTCACATGCAAGTGTAGTAAACATTGACATAACAATCTCCCCCTTTTTGACAACTTGTGATGAAAACACCAAACTGTTTCTGGTCAAAGAACACAAAGATAAGTCAGACATAATTATAAACAATCATGATCTACCAAACAGAATATCATACTTAAATAAATAATAAGAGTATGCAATTACAAAGCAAATAACAGATAAATGTCTGAATGTGTATATCCTGCATAAACAACACAAAGTGAAGTTGACTGATAAGTGTCTATTTATATATCATTTTCATATCAATTCGTCCATGTTTCTTTGCTATATTCCTTGGTATTTTTATGTTTTTGTGTGGTTTTGATGTTTGTAGGAGTTTTGGAGCAACTTGCACAAAAATGGAGTAAAACCCTTCATTTTCACCTCTGCTAGTCAACCATCTTCTCGGATTTAATTGTATTGATATACAATGAACCCGATGACATATCATATACCGTTGAAAAGCTCTCGAAGTCTACTTTTTGGAGAAATTTACGGTTTATGAATCCATTCAGTGTACCGAAAGTTGTAATCAAAACAGTGTGAGAAGTGTAGAAATGTAATTCCACACATCACTGTAGCATGTATAATACGGGACACTGTAGCACGTTACTGTAGCAGAGTATTTAAACACATTTTAGGGTTTTATTTTCATAACTTGAAGAGGGGAGAACGTGGTGGAGGCTGAAGCTCTGGAATTCTTTCATCTCTTGGAGTTCTTGAAGGAGAAAGGAAGCTTGGAAAGAGGAAGAACTACAATCCAAAGAGAATTACATCAAATTTGCTAAGTTTTTCCCTTCCCTTTCATTTTCTGGAATGTCTCCATGTTGTATTGTATTTACCACGTTCTTAAACATGTGTAACTGAATCTGAATTGGTTGAGGGTGATTTCCAAGCCCTTGATATGGATTTTGTGAGTTGATCGTGTAAGAAATTGTTATCCAATTCTCTAATTGAAGTTGCTTGTATTTTTCCATATCTAATGCTTATGATTGCTTACTGATTATATTTGGAATGGCCAACTGAATATAATCTGTTGTTGTCTATTGCTAGATTAGAAATCTTGATCCGTAATTGTCATGAATTTCCAATCATTAGTAGCAAAATTGTGATCAGAGATTGCAATTGGAAAATACAACCTAGGTTAAATAATCCGAACTTGTGTGATTATTGCTTAGATCAACTTATCTTTCTCATCGTAATGCTTCTATTGAATTAAACTTAGAGAGCTTGTTCTAGGTTGTTTAATGGATAGAGATTAAATAAAGAGCTTGTTTTATTTAACAACAAAGTAAGGAAAGATTGGGATAACAGAGCTTGTTGTTATCTACGGTTGATAACTTCAATGCTGTAATTGGATTACAATTCTAGGTTAATTCACAAATTCATATCTTGTGGCAGAGAATGAACTCTTAACCAAGTGTCTCTCATTGATTTTTCACTCAAATTAACTTTCTGTTTTGTTATTCTTCATTTGCATTCTTAGTTCATTTAGTTAATCATTCAACAAAACCCCTCTTATTTAATTTCTTGTTGTTGGAAAATAACAAATTCAATTAGAATCAATCCTCGTGGGAACGATATCTTACTCATCACTTTATTACTTGTGCGACTAGTATACTTGCTAGTTTCGAACGTATCATTGACAAACTTGTCAAACAACACTTCAACCAAATCATGATCAGAGCAAATAAAAAAAATATACATCAAATGAAATAGGCAGAGAATAAGACATAACACAGTAAAGAAATAAGTTAAAAACACAAAGTATAAAATAGGGCGAATGCATACAAAGCATAAAAATTCTTTACTCCCCCTTACTCCTTACTTACTACCCTTGAGAAGAAGAAGCAACAAAAAATATCAAACAGAATTAGAATTAGTAGAATCAAAATAAAATCAAAACAAAACAAAATTATATCAGAAATTACTTCTCCCCCTTGATTTCAGAACAAGTTTTAAAAACTAAAGAAGATGTAGAGACTTGCGAACAGGTGAGGAAGAGGAACTGTCATAGCGCTTTTTAACCTTCCAGCCTTCATTTTGAACATTTTCCCAGTAGTAGTGGGTGTGGGCTGTTCAGAAGTCACAGGAGCAGGCTGTGCTTCAGTTGTATCTGAGGAAGTGGCATTGACTTCAGCCATAATCTTGCGTATTTCCTTATCAAGTCAGTCAGCACTGGTTTCTATTGGTTGTAACTCAACAACAGGGTGTTGTAGAGGTACCAGGGATTCTACTGCAAGTTGAGATGGGAGTGCTGTGGCTGGTTTTGTTGTGTCTGCTGCAGGAATGAGTTCCTATGTGTGGTCTTCACCTGGTATGGGCTCTGTGACATGTGGGGGTGACTATAGTGATGGTGGAGAGTCATGACGTTCTGTTTCAGGGACTGGAGAAACATCAGGTTCTGCCTCAACAGGTGGTGAAGGCAATGTCATTTCAAGTTCTTCTTGTGTTGGTTCATCTGACAAGTACTCATCCCTCAGTTCGGGGACTGCTAATTCAATTTTCTTCTTCCTCTTGTCAGACTTTTTCTTCACCACTTTAACCTTCTTCTTGCCCTTCAAATCAGTTCCCTTTGCTTTCTTCTTGGATTTCTTTGTCTTCTCTTCTTTTCTGCTATTATGTCTGTCTCAATAGCAGGTTGTTCAGCTTGATCTTCTACAGGCATTTGCTTAGCTGCCTCAGGCATTGGTGCATCAGTCTCTAGCATGTGCTCAGCAGACTGCTCATATACCACATTTTTTGTTTCCATGGGCTGTGGTTCTTCTATAGCAACAAATTGTCCTGTAAGTTTTGTCTCCAAAACAAGACTGCTTTGCTTTGATATCCTTAAGATCCTGCACAATATCAGTTAAAACAGAATTGATCAAAGTAAGCTGTTCTTCCACATTGCTCATGGGATTTTTGTGGACTCTTCTTGGTTTTGGTTCAGGTATAAGCAGATCAGTTTTATCATGTAAGTGATGAAGAAATCCTTTGTGATTGACTTAGACAGAATTTCAGTGTTTTCTTTGGAGCTAATGGGAATATCATTTTGAGCTAAAATACCTTGAATTTAAACAAGGAGAGACAAGCAAATGGTAGTCGAATTGATATGGTGCAATATGAACAATCATCTGATAAATCCATAAACCTAGATTAATAGGTCTATTGGTGCCCAAGCAGAACATATATTTTACTTTATCTCCTCTGACCTGGTTTTGGTGTGAAGAGGGAAACGAGTCAAATTGAGCAATTTTATACTGTACCTATACTTCTTTTTAAGATATTGTTGATCAATGCCATCTCTTGAACTCCAATCTATATCCCCTTAACCAGTTAACTCAATAATTACAACTGCCATATCAAAGTTTTTATCCACAGAGTGCAAACTACCTATTAGTATATCAAAGAATGTGTTGACGACATTTGGTGAAAATTTCACAAACTTTCCTCCACAATACACTTTGTGATAATGATAGCTTTTCGGGTCATCAATGAAATTAGTGATATTTGCATAAAACTCTTGAATTAAAGACTTCATAGGGGGTAGAAAGTTGTTTACCATTCGAGTCCATTAAATAGACTCAAGAAGCTCACTCAAACCATATTTGTTGAAGTCGGTTAGCTTAACTGGCCTTTCAATCTACAACTTCCTCTTTGACGTATACTTCAAGAATTTTTGCTTAACGACTGCTGATTCGGTTTCACCTTGTCTTTCATTCTCTTGACAAGAATTAACTCGTCTTCACTTATTACAGGATCAATCAGGATCTCTGCATGATGTTGTTACGAATGAGACGACTGTGCGCTATCGCTACTGTTGTGACCAGAGTCGTGTTGGGAAGATGATTAACTTATGGTTTTTGAAGAATTAGAAGATGTCGCCATTGCTAGGGTTTCAAGGCTGCAAGATTATCTCAGAACAGGGAGAAGCAAGACGAGAGAGAGTGAAGACACTGTTGATCGAGTATGGCATGAACAGAGAATGCCCTAACTGTATTTGTGATATACTTAGGAAAGATTGATTTTTAATATATTTTCATTTCCCATAAATTTTAAATTTAAATCATTTTCAAAAACAACTTAATAAATATCATTAATGAACGAGAATTTAAAATTTGATTTCCATTAAAATAAGAAATTCTAATAGAGTTAAGATTCTCGCCACTGAAATTTCTCCCCCTCAATTCAATAAAGCTGACATGATATTTTGACATATAGACACACAAAAAAAGTTAAATTTTAGATAGGCACAAAGAGCATCATATGATGTGAAAAACACACCAGAAAACAGTTAAATGTAACATAACAACGATATCTGAACATCATATGAATCATTCTAAGGAAGCATATTTCAGAACTGTTTATTCTTTTCACATGAAAGCTGTTTTCATTTATCTTTTCAATTGATTGAGATGTCAAAAATATTATTTGGACATATTAAGAATTAATCCCATTGGATTATAAATATAGTAGCTTTCACACAATATAGAGGTAGCCCTTTTCATTTGAGTGGGTGACCTCAACATATTTCTTAGATACACTGATGTTACTCTCAATGATGGCTTTCACACATCATATATTTGTAACCCTCTCTGTATTTTCATTTTAAATCAGTTATCTTATCATTTACACAATTTTTATATTACAGCTCATACATGCTAAATTAGAAGAAAACTTATGATATTACAGATATAATTAACATAACAGCAAACAATGTTAATTCAGAAAACTGATAGATGCCTAAGGTATTTCTTATATTCTCAAATCTTGTTGTATCTAATGCCTTAGTGAACAAGTCAGCTAATTGTTTATCAGTGGAGATGTGTTCAACGTGTATTACCTTAGACTCTACTAGTTCCTTTATACATTGGTATCTTATGTCAATTTGTTTTGTTTTAAAATGTTGAACATGATTTTTGAAAATGTTTATAGCATTAGTAGTATCACAAAACACAGTTATAGGTTTTTGTTCACTACCATAATCACTCAACATTTACTTTATCCATAGTAGTTGTGTGCAACAACTTCCTGCTGCTATGTATTTAGCTTTAACGATAGACAAAGAAATAGAATTTTGCTTTTTATTGTGCCAAGAGACTAAGTTAGTACCAAGATAAAAACATCCTCCTGATGTGCTTTTTCTGTCATCTGCATTTCCTGCCCAGTCAACATCACTAAACCCTGTAAGATAATCATTTGTATCTTTAAAAAACCATATACCATAATCATTAGTTCCATATACATACCTAATGATTCTTTTAGATGCTGACAGATGTGATTCTTTAAGATTTGCTTAAAATCTTGTACAAAGTCCTACACTAAAGCACAAGTCTGGTCTACTTGCTGTGAGGTATAATAAATTGTCAATGATGCTTCTACACAAACTTGTATCAACCTCTTTTCCTGTATTTTCTTTTGAAAGTTTCAGGTTAATACTGATAGGAGTTTTTATTGGTTTTGAATTCTCAAGCCCAAATTTCTTTACAAGATTTTTAGCATATTTTGATTGAGGTTTGAATATCCTATCATTCATTTGCTTAACCTGCAATCCAAGAAAGAAATTTAATTCTCCTACCATGCTCATCTCAAACTCCTCCTGCATTAAATTAATAAACTCATTAGTTTTACTTTTGTTAGTTGAGCCAAGCATAATGTCATCAACATATATTTGAGCAACAATAAAATAGTTAGATGCATGTTTGATAAACAAAGTCTTATCATTGCTGCCTCTTCTATAACCTCTGTTGCTAAAAAAATTTGTCAACCTTTCATACCAAGCTCTAGGAGCTTGTTTCAATCCATATAAAGCTTTATGCAATTTGTACACAAAATCAGGATGTTTAGGATCTTCAAAACCCTTAGGCTGTTCAACAAATACTTCTTCATTGAGATAGCCATTTAGAAAGGCTGTTTTAACATCCATTTGGTACAACTTAAAATCAACTAAACGAGCAATTACATGTAGTAATCTGATTGACTCAAGTCTAGCTACAAGTGCAAAGGTTTTATCAAAGTCTATACCTTCTACTTGTGTATAACTTTTTCTACTAGCCTAGCCTTATTTCTTACTACTTGACCACTTTCATCAGTTTTATTCTTGAATATCCATTTAGTTCTAATAATATTTGCATTTTCTGGTCAAGGAACTAATTCCCATACTTCATTTCTTTTAAACTGATTAAGTTTATCTTGCGTTGCCTGAATCCAAACATCTTCTTTTAAATCTTCTTTCATATTTTTTGGTTAACTAATGAAACATAACATGTAAATCTTACATGATTCCTTACCTTGCTCATAGTTTTCATCATACCATCTGGTGTTTCAATGATAAAGCTAGTTGGATGTGCCTTCTGTATCCAAGTGGGTGGATTTTTTCTTTTATCTTCATTTCTGATTGAGGCTCTGTTCATATCTGAGTTGTCAGTTGTCTTTGTTGTGTCAAATGAAACTACAGTTGTTTCCTCTTTCATAACTGAATCGTCTCTATTGTTATTGCTGTCAGAATCTGATTTTTCTGTATCTTCTGTAAAGCTGGTTATGTTTTCCTCTTGTGAGTATTTTGCATAATCATCCAGATCATCAAATACTACGTTTGCAAATTCCATGACTGCCTCAGTTCGAAGATTATAAACTTGAAACACTTTGCTATTTTGTGCATATTCAACAAAAACTCCTTCATCACTTCTTGGATCTAATTTGCCTAACTGCTCTCTGTCATTTAAAATGTAACACCTGCAACCAAAAACATGAAAATATTTTAAATTAGGTTTTCTACCTTTCAAAATTTTATAAAGTGTTTGGTTAGTGCCAGATCTTAGAAAAACTCTATTTGAAATGTAACAAGTAGTGCTTATTGCTTCAGCCCATAGCCTTTTGGTCAACTTCTTGCTATTGAGCATGACTCTAACCATCTCATGAAGAGTTTTATTTTTTCTTTCCACAATGCCATTCTGTTCAAGGGTTTTTAGAGCTGAAAATTCATGTTCAATTCCATGATATTTGCAAAAGTCAGTATAGCTAACGTTTTCAAACTCCTTGTCATGATCACTTCTTATTCTCACTATCCTGCCAATGTTCCTGTTTTGCTCATTTTCAATCTTAACACAAAGATTCCTGAAAGCTTCAAAAGTGTCAGAGTTTTCTTTAATAAATCAACTCAAGTATATCTAAAAAAATCATCCACACAAACAAATATGTATCTCTTACCAATAATGCTTTCAATTTGCATAGGACCTATGAGATTCATGTGAAGCAAATCAAGTATTTTGGATGTGCTAAGATGTGAAATGAATTTGTGTGAACTTCTAATTTGTTTTCTCATTTGACATGGTCCACAAATTTCATTAACTTTGTCATCAAGTTTAGGAACTCTTTTTACAGCACCTAACTTAGTTAATTTAACCAAGTCTTTTTAATTCAAGTGTCCTAATTTTTGATGCCACAATTTTAAATCTGAAATCTTAGCTTGCAATACAATTTTTAACATATAACAATTATCTGAAGATCTTTTTCCTTCTAAAATGCATTTACTAAAATTGTCTGAGACTATGCATTTGTTTTGTGTGAAATTAACAATATACTTGTCATCACATATCTGACTAATACTAATTAGATTAGCTTTCAAACCTTCAACCAGCAAGACATTTTGAAAATTGGGAAGTCCATTGACATTCAAAGTGCCTTTACCAATGATCTTACTCTTTGCTCCATCTCCATAAGTGACATTTCCTTCCCTGAATGCTTCAAAATTTTTCAAAAACTGTTTATTTCCACATATGCCTAGAACAACTACTGTCAAAATACCACAAATCGTTAGAAGAATGTTTAAGAGTAGTAAGTGCAACTTTGCAGACTGTCTTCTCTTTCTTAACCCACTGCAGTTGTGACTTTGGTAACAGTTTGAACTGTTTTGATTTTTTATACAAAAGATTCAACAATTTAAAGTATCTAGGTCTAACATGTCCCTTTTTACCACAAAAATAACAAGTTGGAATGCATTTTCTTACCTTTTCAGGACTGCATTTAAAAGAGCTTAGAGGATAAACAAATGTTTCATTACTTTTTGAACTAGGACTTGACCTTATTGAGGTAGGTTCAGAATTTTTACCTGATGTTAAAGCTTTTACAAACACTGTTGTTGATAAGGATGCAACATTATCTTTTATATATCCCAATCTATGTTTTTTGAATTCTCTCTTCCAAGACTCAAGACCTGATCAAGTTTATCTGACCCAATTCTGAGTTGATCAACACATCTTTTGTTCTCAATTAGTTCTATTGTAATTTTCTGAATATGTGCTATTTTGCCTATCAAAGTAAGCTCCAGTTCTGTGATACAGTTTTTAGTATATGATTTTTCACATTTCAACACTTCAATCTCCTTCTTCAAAGTTTTGATTTCCTCTTTTGGACTCAGCCATTCACTATAGAGTGCATTGTAAGTTTCTTGCAACTCTTTATAGTATTCTAGATCATTTTTTGTATCTGAATGATCAACATTGATTCTGCAGTGATCTGTTATGTTAGTCATAATAGCTTTCCCTTTATCAGCTGCAGAAGCTGTAAATGTCATAAAATTACTCATGCATTCATGATCTTCCGAATCATATTCTGATTCATCACTCCAGGTAGCTGTCAAGCCTTTGTTCTTCTTCTTGAGATTAGCACATTCAGATTGAATATATGCCCATAACCAGAATATTCATAACACTGAATCTGTCATTTCTTATCAGGTTGCTTCAATTTTTTCTTGTCATTCTCCTTGGTGAATTTCCTGAACTTGTCTTCATTTGAGTTTGATGGCTTTCTTTGATACTTTTTCCTGAAATTCTTTTTCATGAACTTGACATAATTTTTTGTTAGAAAAGCAATCTATTTAGAATCAGTTTCATCAAGTTTATCATTACTTTTATCATCAGATTTTTCAGTTTTAATAGTGAATGCAATGCTTTTCCTTTTTTGCTTCCTAGTACTCTGATTAATCTCAAAATTTTGAAGATTGCCAATCAGTTCATCGACTCTCATCTCATCAGTGTTTTTAACTTCCTCAATGGCTGAAATTTTAGGTTGAAATTTATCTAGAACAGATCTGATTATTTTACTAACAATTTCTGCATCAGTGAAAGTTTTATCAAGCATGTATGCAGAATTTCTGATGTGATATAACTTAGAGTAAAACTCAGAAATTGACTCATCCTCATGCATCATCAAATTTTCAAATTGAGAATTCAGTCTCATCAATTTAGATCTTTTAATAGATGCAGTACCTTCATATTTTACCTCAAGAATGTCCTAAGCTTCTTTGGCTACTTTACACCTTGAAATATGTCCAAAGTTATTTAAGTCCACAGCAGCAAAAATTGCATTAAGAGCCTTTGAGTTCCAGCTTGAACATCGGTATTCATCATCAGTCCATTCCTCCTCAGGTTTGGGTTAGAATCTCCAAAAGTATTCAACTTAGTTGGCGGTGTCCATCATTTGAGCACATTGGTCCACGCCCTATCATCAAGAGATTTGTTATACATAATCATTCTTACTTTCCAATATGAATAATTACCATCATCAAGAATAGGTGGTTGTGCTCCAGATCCTTCATTACGAATAAACTCCATCCCTTCAAAACAACGTGATCTCTTCTTCACTTGTATATGAGTGAACCTGGTCTAATACCAATTTTAAGTTCTGAAAGTATGTAGTTATAAGTAATATAACAGTAAACTGTAAAGTAAATTGGCATAGGAGGATTTTACGTGGTTTGGTTACAAAACCTACATCCACGGATAGCTTTAGAGCTGCAATTTACTAAGTTCTTGTTTGTACAATCTTTAGAATCGTTTACAGTGCTGACTCACTTTTACACACTGACCTAATTTTTGTAAAATAAAATCTCTCCAAGATCTTAAACTCTAGTGACACTGCTCACTCTCTGTCACTGATAACTTAACAACACACTATCAAGTAAAGCATAACCACGATGTCTGACACTGAATTACATAAACATTTAACTCGCAAGTTCTCTCAAGTGTGTACTAATTTAGACAGACCTAATCCAAAATTCATGCACGATTACAACCTCTCATAAATGAATAAAACACTCATAAAATCAAATCAATGAAGCATTCCAATTTGCGTTGAAGCTCTCATTTCAATTCCTGGAATGCCGTGACATAGACTCACTCAACCGACATATATATGTTATGTAAACATAAAATTATATATATATATTGGGATGCATGATCGAAATCTTCTTAAAATCTTGTAAAAACCCTAATCAAACTCTTATTAGGATAAAAACAAATATAATAGAAAGTGACATAAGTTACTCCTAAAAGAATTAGGACACAAATAAATATTCTCTTATTTTAACTTGGATACATTAAATAATGTCATAATCTAAAAAGATATTTATTATAAATCAAATACTTCCTAAATTATACTTCTAGAAACAGAAAAATAAGAAACAATATAACATTTTAGTTTTATCACAAGTTGGTCAAAATTATCATGTACATGTCACATGCAAGTGTAGTAAACGTTGACACTAATAAGGAGCAATGAAAGACTGGATCGCCGCTACATGGCCAAAACTGGAGCTAGACAATACCATTTGACCAGCAGGGGTGCGATTCATATGGGCAAAATCGAGGAGGTGCCAAACATTTTCTTTGCATTACTATGTGTTTCTTCATCTGCTTCAGCTTCAGCTTCAACTTCAGTGTAACTTCAACGCTAATGTCCATTGTTTATATCATTATAAAAAGCTGTTATTTGATTTTGAAATCCCACCTTGATTGTTTCTCTCCTAGAAAACATTTAAAATTGTGTTTGAATGACATGAAAAAATTAGAAAATATTTTTTTCTTTATGTTTTGAAAGACAAAAATCCACTGTCAATTACTTCACCATTAGATAACAGTTAGAAGCGTTTGTTTGGGATTCTCTCTACTGGTTAAAAGAGCTTTTTTAATATCAAAAACTCTCTTAATTTTTTTTTTTGTATCGTTTTGCTGTCGCCTAAGAAGAACTTATGGATGATTAAAAAGTTGTTTTACGTCTTCTAGGAGAAGCTCAAAATTAAGGCTTTTAAGAAAATTTTTTTGTGAGTTTGTTTAAAGTTTTTAAATATCAAAGATACACTTATTTTGATTTTAAATATTTTACTTTATACTTTAATTATAATAAAATTCTATTTTAATAATTTAATTATAATAAGTCTTTTATATTTATCTTATCAAACAATCTATAACTTTTCAAAAAAAGTTTTATTTTTAGAAGCTTCACTCTAAAAAGATCTATTTCAATAAACTCTACTCGAAAAAGTTGAAACAAACAGACTCTTAATATTTGACGTAAATGAGTTTTATTGACATGCAGAACTGGAAAATATTCTTCTTCACGTAGGTAAACATATATTATGACCATACTAATTTCGCTTGGCTAAATATACGTCATGCTTATGCCTAATTCCTTATCTTACCAAAATTACTTATTTCTGACGCTGCTGATACTAATTTTTACTCATATGTAGGTCAAAATTCACCCAAATAAATTGACTTCCAATGGAACGGTATTCAAGAGCTTATAAATAGCCAAGTCTTAATTTAGTGACGTAGGATTGAATTGAGTCGCTTGATTGGTCTTAAGCCACTTATAAGACAACTTTGTAGTTACTGTACAAACCAGAGCAGCCACAAGTCCGGCTAGATAGAGAGAGAGACAGACAGAGATATCACGGAGGTAATTTGTAGGCCATGTGATTCTTATTTTACAGTGCTATACTGCAATTATACTTTAAAAAGAGCAGTATTTGAGGTCCATCCGTTATACAATAGCACAAAAAAATATAACAAAAACTACAGAAGAGTGTCATCCATGTGTGGGGGAAAACAAAACCAGGAAAATTATGTATAATAGTTGACAAGCAGAAAAATATACATATAGATATCATAGACTTAAATGCTGGTGATTCCTGGAGTTACAAATGCTATGGCAACATTCGACCTTTGAGAAACCCCCAAGGTCCAGTTCCAGTACCCATCCTGCAAATGTAAACCAAGTTTCAGTTTCAGTTTGAGAAAATAATTTTATTCTACAAGGGCTTTCATTTTGAGTCAATGTTTCCATTTGCCAGTTTAATTCAATTTATAAATCACAACAAAGTGTAGGAAGACTATCAGATTACTACCTCCATACACCAGCAAATGTACGCAGCCCCATGTAGATGGTTAAGGCAACCCATATGCCAACAAAGCCATTGCTTTTGGAGAGAACAAATAGAGATGCTATGCTTGCTATGGCCACCAGAACCTAAACAAATTAAATTAAACACCAATGAGAAAAATCCTAAATCCAACATGACATGCATATGATATGATGTGGCTAAGGGCCTGTAAACGAACCATGGAGTATGCAGAATATGCAAAATCAGAAGCCCCAAAGTTTACACCGTCAAAGACAAAAGCCAGTGAGTTGATGGGTTGAGTAGCTGCAACAAACTGTAGGGCGGTAAAGAGGAAAGTTCAGTTAAAGTTAATAACAAAAAGCAATAGAAAGGATATATCTATATATGTTAGTTACCGGTATGCCTATGTTTATAAGGTGTATAACACTAGCATCTTTTGAGAAAATTCCAGAGCCGAAGTACAGACCAGCTCCAACAAAAACAGCAAGCCCCAAGCCTAGGACAAAACCCATCTGCAAAACAAACCTTTGGCAAATCAAATCCATGACAACAGTGATAACAATAAGCACCTAGAGACAGTTTTGCTCATTACAGACATATTCATTGAAGTTTTTGCAACTTATGAGATTAATGAAGCAGAGCCTCGTTTCAGAAACAAGATAAAAACATTTAGACTCTAAGCTCTTAGCCTTCAAACAATGGGATAGATACCTGCAGTACTCTGGTTGCAGCAGTTGTGGCCTTCTGGTAATCCTTCTCGGCAAATGCACAAGCTAGAATGGCCTAAAACATTGTGGTGGAAAATATTAAGTCAATTAATTAGAATGCCCTGGTAAAATCTGGCAAATGGCAATCATCATGAGGTCTGAAGAATTGTTTCTTTTAAGATGTTAGTACCTGTCCAGCAACAGCCAAGCCATCTGCAAGAAGAGATGATGTTAGCCAGACTTGTAAGCAAATCTGGAACGCGGCCATAGGTGTTGAACCCAAGCGTGCAGCCATTGATGCTGCCAGAGTCACACAGATTGTAGCAGCTATCACTCTGGCTAACAACATAAAACCTGTTACCGAACACAAAAACATTGTTAGATTACAGCCAGTCCAAAGTATCTCACGTGGCAATATACAATGTAGATGGACAAACAACAACACATCTAACACAGACGGAGAACAATGAATGCGCGAGTGGTTCAATGCATGTTATAGTGATTAATTCTTAGTCTTCTGAGAAAGGGAGATTCAAACTCAGAACGTTGTTACGGCAGCATGTTATGCTTTTTAAGTATAGTGATTTCCTAAGAAAGTAATCTTTATTCTTTTATCAGATAAGTATTTTTGATGGTATAAGATAGTGATATATACATTACAAGTGATTAAAAGGATAAATATGTAGCGCACACATAAATTAAACTAAGAATGATGGAGATCAGATTATCAACATGGAGGGATGATGCCCTTTACCATTTTTAAGAAACCTACTAAACTGCAGATCTCTGAGGCTTGGAGGTAAGAGATAAACTTGTTTCATCAGCTTCACGAGGAGGATAAATGAAATTAAGTACCTGGAAAGATCATCAGTTAATAGTTAGTACTGGATATCATGAAGATGGCCCTGGAATATCTATAAATTAAGGACTTCACAATAGAGATGGCACAACTAACTGTGAAAGAACATGTGCAATGGCTGCGCCACTAACACCAAGACGGCAGACGAAGATGAATATTGGGTCCAAAATGATATTGGTTAAATCTCCAGCAACTGTTGTAATCCAAAGAAACAAAGAACAAGCATTAATTAGGAGACTTTGCCCGTAGTTTAAACTAAAATTTCAACCAAATGATGTTTTTAATTTTTTTGAATCTTTCTAATGACGAAGAAGAATTAAGCTAATTATTAAAAAGTGATTCCAAAAAGAGAAGATTTCTGCTTACCAGTGGCATATAGAGGAGTTTTTGTGTCCTTAAAACCTCGGAAGATGCCTTGCATTGCCAAAGAGAGAAGAACTGCAGGAGCACCCAATGATCTCAAAGTCAAGTACTTCCGAGCTGGGGTCATCATGGGCGAATCCTGATCAGTAACAAAAAGCTTCACTTACTTCCCTATTCAGTACTAAAAAGACATTAACAACTAGCATATTTTGGTAAAGAAAGAAAACAGAATGCAAAACAAGTTACTTATTATAATCAACAACTTACAGGTTTTACGCCCATGATTTGCAACAGAGGTTTCGCTCCTGCTATAAGAAATATAGCTTGCACGAGACCAAGAAATCCGCCTATAATTAGAGCTGTTGATGCTGAAGGGATATGCCGCTTCTCCTTACTCAATTTGGCTGTAGACATTTGGCCTTCGATGGGAGAAGGAGACTTACGTGTTGTTGCATTAGAATCTGATAAAGAATCACCAAAGTTTGAAGAGTGAAAATAAATTTTATGTTGTCATTTCTCCACAGATTAATTTAGAGTCAACCCAAACTTTTGACGAAACTAGTTCTTGTAGCTCTTTACATATCAGAGAAAAACAGAGAGAAACGGCATACCATCTTCTGGTGTCAACTCCCGATTTTCATGGTTGGTTGTTGCACCGTTTTCCAAGTTCTCAATCGCGGCATCTTCTGCCTTCACTTCCTTCATTTCAGTGCTTTTAGCTGAAGTCTTTCCCGAGTTCTCACTCTTAGTATTCTCAATGCTACCTCGTCCAACAGTTTCTTCCTCAGCAACAAAAGAAGTTGTGATACTAACTAGTGGGAATATGGTAATTCTCGAAGCTTGATTAAATATGGCAATTGAGACTCCTACCGCTGCAATCTCCACGGGTCCTGTAATGAAAATAACCCATAAATGATCATCAATTCACTTATTTGATAAAACATGATGTTGACTTTAGTATTTCACTATGTCCCAACAGAGCAAAAACGCATTTCTGTCCAATTAATATTCACTAGTACATCAGCATTAACGCATATATGTCGTAAAATTGCAATCATTTGAATACATAAAGCAACTGAAAGATGTGTTCATAACCTTACTAAGTACACAGAGAGTAGAAGAGCAGACCTAAGCGGCCAATGAATGCTGTGTCAATCAGAGAAGCGATAGGGTCAGCCGCTAAAGCTAGAGCAGCAGGGAGTGCGATCCGTAGAATCTCCCGACCAAGCGAGTCCATCTTGAATACGTATCTGAATTTACAATTGCCATAGAAACACATTAGCTCAAAAGAGAGGTAATCATGAAGGTTTCTCTTGCATGCATGCTTTGGAGTGATCACAAACAGATGATCAGTAACTACAAAACCCTATGCCAGGAGCAGATTAGTAAAAGGAATTAAATCAAGATACTATACACTGTATTTACCTCACGTCTTTGAAGAAAACAAAGAGTGGCATCTTCCACTTATTGATGTCTTGTGAATGCAGATCACCGTCAGCCATATATGATCGATACTTAATGCAAAATAACCTCAAGTCTGAAACCAACGATTCGAAGTACGTTCAAAGTTAAATTAAAGGTGCTGCAGTTGAAGCAATCAAGCCTACACTACTGCCCCCATGGAAGTTAATGCAGATCTCACAAGCTCCACAATCTGCGGAATATATATTTGACAAATCCGAGTAAATACAGATATGATTTATGATCATGTCACTAATAAAACAAGCCCTGTGGTAGTCATTTATATATTGAGTACATGAGAACTAACAATGGCCAAGTAAGCAAATACATTAGATCAACCAGAAACCAACCCTCATCAAAATTCCAAATTAACTTCAAACAAGCGTTTTTTTCATTTTGGCGATATATACAAAATAACTTTGACAATTATATCATATGCAGAAAAGACAAAACCTTGAGGTAATAATATAATATATAGCTCAAAGTTAAAATAAAATGCTAAATTGAGTATGTGCTTGAAGAGTTAGTAAGTTGAACGTCAATAGTTTGGTAATATCAAATAATATAATTAACTTAAGTTGAAACCTTCCTCAGTCATGAAAAATCAAAAAATGGGTCGAAGGCTAAGTCTCCCTTAACTTTGAAATATTAGGCTAATCAAATTAGTAGCAAACCTGCTACTTACGAGACTGGAATTGATCAAAGCACAATCTCGGCCACACATTTTTCAGACCAAATAGCCGAAAATACTGTTCATGATAAAGGGGTTTTATTTTATATACATATCGAGGAAAGTAGAAATTATTTCTAGCTACATAGCTTATAATAACTGAGGCCACAGAAGAACCATAACCGCGAATTGGAAACATAAATGATGATGAGAAGTATAAATTGATGAGCAGAGTTAACGCCGCACCAAGTTAAGCAGAAAACGTGTGACGTAGATAGATTGTCAAGTACCTCCCTTAGTTGTATATAGCCCAAGTAACATCTGCAACAAGAGTCTCCAATTCACGTAAGGACAAATTAATTTTTAATGGTCCATCTTCCCAGTACTTTTAGACTTGATTTTCAGACAGGTCTTACTCAGAACCCACGCTGTGTCTGTCCAGGTCTGTGTGAATCTTTAGTCAAAGCAAGATTCGCCGAGTTCAATTTCTTCCCCAGATAGAGCCCCAGTACAGGATTGATAGCTTTGAATTTAGCAGACTAGAAATCACATTCAGTTACATTACATTTTATATAAAACGCTTAGATCGATGTGCATCAGCAGTCAAATATAGGTGTTCACACAGGTTCTAAACGGCATCATAAAAAATTAACTAAAGTCTTCTAATTGAATAAACAAAAACTGTTGCATCGATAAACCTGTTCTGCATATACATTGCTTCTATAATTTTATAAACAAATCTGTGCTAATAAGGAGACATTTGGAGATTGATCATCGATTCGAAGAACTTTCGGTGCAATTCCGTACGCACATGACATGAGATTGAATATTTGATCATCGAACTACTCCATATTTAGTTTTTAAGTATTGCTTTGATAGTGATTTTATGAAAGTAAAAACACATTTTCAACTCTTTTCAACAATTTGCTCGTAACACATATACTTTTTTACAGATTATATCAACTAAACTTTAAGGTTACGATTATTTTTAATTTGAAAATAATATTTTTTAGAAATACGTATTTATCAATATATTTTAAATCACTACTAAGCATATATCATTTTTAAAATTAAAAAAATTAAAATCAATAAATATATATTATTTTTAAAATAAAATATTAAAAATCATCGATATAATATTACTAAATTTTAAAAACAAAAAAGCCTCCTCAATCCAATTCTTCGATTATGTAAATAAAAATTAAAAAATATATATGTAGAGGAATCTTGTTGTATATAAGTGACACGTGACACATTTTCGAACTTTTTTTTTAGTCAACAAAGGTATTACATCCGTACGGTGCAGTCTCAAAAACTGTTACGTTTAGTAGACGAATTGAGTGAGAGGTGGGCCCCACCATTAACCTATAGTACAATTAGTACAATGGAGAATATATTGCTTGAATTGGGTAAGGATTAATTATCCTAAAAGAAATTAACGAATAATAAGGGTGTATTTATTTTTGTATTTTGTGATTTTTTTTTAAAAAATTGATAAGAATATATGTTGATTTTAATTTTTTATATTTAAAAAATGATATATAATTTATATTAATTTAAAATATATTAATAAATGTACATTTTTAAAAGATGATATTCTGAAAACGAAAACAAGCAAAGCCTCGGTAATTAAACAATATCTATTAATAACTTAGTACTTAATTATTTTTATATGCGCCATTAGCACATCCAGGTCATGCATTTGTAGCAGGCTCCCATGATAATATATATATTTGATAAACAATCAATATAGCACGCTTAGTTGTTCCAAAACTTAATTTACAATAGTTTCAAATTTCGTTTATCAATAATCACCAAGCAATCAAAAGTGAACCTAGTTAATATGATATTGCTATTGCAAGGAGGAGGAGCTAGAGCTCGAACCATAATATATACGGGTTATAAGAAGTAAGAGCACCAGTATCAATTATAGACATAAATGGAAACTAACATGCATATATGTATACGCGAAGTACTGATACTCAGAGAACGTGTGCATGCATGTGACAACGTAAGTTCCAGCTAGTGACCAAGTAGTAGTACTAGTAGTGAGTGCATATACTCGGATTGTAAATATATACATGCATAGTTGTGTTGTGTAGAATGGTTGAGCCGATGGCGATCGATATCAGTAACATAAAATGCAATTAAATTAAAGAAAGTGAAAGTAAACAGTGACTCAGAGGATCAATGAGTGATCTCTAAATTCAGAAAGGTAGGCATAAAGGTGCAGCAATGACGAAGAAAGGTGCTTATCTGTTGAAGGAGACAAGGCGTCGAATCGAGCTTACCTTTGCGTTCTTCTCTTCCAAAGAATGCAAAATAAGCTAGATTTTTCCACGCCAACTTCCCTTTTGCTTGCATATCGCATTCACCTACACTTCGCTTTATATACTCTTTCCTTTCTCTCACGTCTCTCATAAAATTATAGAATTACACATAGGAGACAGGGGCACAATATTTTCATCTTTTCAGGCTTAAAAGCCAGCACGTAAGAAAAATATAATAATCAAAGTTCATAGAACTAATTAAACGATTAATATTATTTAAAAAACAAATGAATAGGGGCGCCCCACCATTTACAGTACTTCATAGATCTTTTGATTCAACAAATTTATATTATTAAAACTATTTATTAAATTGAGTTCCAGCTGGTCAAGGACAAGAATCAAACCAATGTCAAGGTGCCACGATTCAGCAGTTTTGTCTAGGATTGCATGAAAATGTTATTGTATCAGACGTCATTTTAGCAGATTCTGAAATGGTGGAATTCCACCACGCATATATAAGACATAACATAGAGAGGATTTTCTATTTTGTGGTACATTTATTAAGTGGTTTTGGTTGGTAGGATGGGAGAACTTTTTGGTAAGTGGGCTACGTAGGATTACCAATGCCGCATGCTCGGCCATTTTACTTCACACATGACCTAATTTTTGTGGTATGACACATCTACCTCGATAGTTTGTTCATCATTTTTGTTTAACTCAAATGCTTCGAGATGGACAATGCAGCACTAATAGCAGTACATCTCTAACCGTAAGCATATATACAACAAGAGTTGTTAAACGATCGAACCGAGTAACATATGTATTCATGCTATTCATATAGTAGCCTTACAAGAAAGTTCTGTAAATAAATTAAATGTCAATTCTATGAATAAGAATGTATACAGTATCATTCAGTCATTAATTATTGAAACCACACACACACACACAATATGTTAAATGTCTATATAATCGGGGCTGATCATCGGTTATATATGTAAAATGCGTTTGTGAGAGAGAGGGAGAGAATAAAGGGAAGAAGGAGAGAAGTACAAATGGTACATTTGATAATAATATTCAAAGAAGCATTAAGAGGCCATTGAAGTTAAGTTATCGATGTGTCCGATGGAGTTGCTTGTATACCTTTTTGTAGTGACAAAAAACTTTGAGCGTGGTAGTACGGCCGGCAGAAATGGAGGGCCCTCATGTCACATTTGCATTTGAGGATAAGTTTATCTATTAATGTGGTGCAATGCAATATAAAGCTTCGATTCCGATTTCTTGTGTTCTTTATAAACCATAAATGTTATTAAAGCCTCATCGTTCTTGCCTTACAATTATAGGGAGCATAATTTACTCGATCTAATAATCTTAATTAGTCTTTCGATTATAATTAACAGAGAAAAAAAACCCACGAAAAATGACAACAAAAAAAAGAGGCTTTTTTTTTTTTTAGCATAAAAGCTTGAGTATTATAAGGGGATTCCACTTTAGTGTGGAAGCCACGATATCTTCCATGACAAGGTGATTAAACAAAAGAGATAAGAGTCCACTTTCGTGTGGAAGCCACACTATCTTCACGCCATGTATAATTAATAAATTGAACAAGCAGTTTCGTAGAAATTTTGTCATGTTAGTACTTAGTAGATATATAATATTACACAGCCTACTGATGCATGCTAGTAAAATATAAAGACTAACAATTACTATGTAGAGTTTAATTATAATATGTACATAATTAAAAATTACTCGAAGAGGAAGTGCTTTCCTTAGTGCCTGGACTGCAAGTGGTGTGGTGCCTATGCTTATAATAAATAACTGATCATCCTTTATATATGTATTGTGGAATGCAAGGCACTCTGAACTAGTGAAGAACAGAGTCAAAGAAGTGTCATTCATTTTCTAATGCATTATGATATGATGAGTGCATGCATATGCTTAGTGAAGTATAATGTTTAACAGAAGAAATTCATTATAAATTTAGAATAATTAAGTGTACTTAGTGCATACAGCTGCCTTATGAGGTTGCTCAGTGCCTCAGTCCACTAACCTTGCTCTCTTTCTCTTTCCATGATATTATTACTTTAGTTTCCACAATCAAGAATTAACTATATATATCATACTCAAAATGCGCTTGTTAGTGCTTAATTGATCATTTAAAGTTAATTAAAATTAATGCATTGCATGAGTGATTAAAATACAAGACGGCACTTGCATCATTTTCAAAAGATGAGATAATACTAAAATATTTCGATCGCTTTCTACATTTACTTGTTTTAAGTGAAGATGTGTTGCTTGCTTTCTACATCATTTTCTTCCTCCTAGCGGAATTCAAAAGAGAGACCTGTTCAAAAAGTAGGCCCACGGTACATATAAGGAGTACAAGTTATCGCTTTGCTTTCTAAACAACGTGCCAATACTTGTTTTAATTTGCTATTTTATTATATTATATTGTGATTACAAGATTCCTATAATAAGATGGAGGAAGCGAAGGCAAAAAGACGATGATCAACAACTCCACTTATATGAATTAATCAACGGAAGTTTTAGATTCTAGAATATTTCTCACCAGCTTCAAGCAGGAATATATTATTTCCTTGCTGGGGTTTGCTTTTGGGCTTCCATCAACGTTTAGGTACGAATCCATTTTGCATAATTAAGAATATGATTTCACTAGAACCCTAGTGCTAGCTAATTGAATAAGCTTTTTGACAGTAATATTATTCTTAATTCTCAAACATGAGAATTCGATTCAGCCATTGGTATTCACAATATGAGAAACGGTATTGCATGATCATTAAATTAATCAACTACCCCTTTGAGATAATATCAATTCAATAAATTGATGTAATTCATTAACCAATGAGGTCTCTCCTACGTGAAGAAATTTATCAAATTGCAAGATTTTACGTACAAATATCTAAGGACGGAATTACAAAGTTGAACAGAAGAATTAATTATTAATTTTATTGCGGTATTATGTTGAATGATCTTAAACAATATAATATATGATCAAGAGAGAACCAAATCTAAGTTATTTGTAAATTGAATATTCAACTGGAAGCTTGTTTAACTAATTATCCGAAACACATCCGATATTTACTACTACGTAATCTAAAAGTTGTGTCAATATTGTAGAGGCGTACGTATAATATAGTCTTAATTATCATTGTTAACAAAGATTTGATTTATATATTATTAACTTGTCTCCACGTCAGCCTTAAATAGCATACAATTTTAGCCATATTTATAAACATCGATCTAACTAAATTCAATGATTGAGATTGAAAATAAAAAAAATTGAATTTAATGCTGTCAACTCATCAATCATCTTAAATATCATTGGATTTTATAAATTTATAGCTAGAAATTTGTATCTGATTTTGTGTAGAAAAATTTATGTAAAAAAATCAATTCTCTATAGAGAGAAGGCCACCAAATTTTTGTCTAAAATGTTTTAGTGTAAATTTAGAAATAGCAGTACTGTATATTCCTCGTAAAAAACATCCACATATATAGATCTATTCACTATTTACAATTAACAAGCTAATTGCATGTTCTTATTTTTCTGATGCTTTTATACTTGACTGCACGTAGTTTGTCTTATTGTTTGTTGAAATTAGATGTTTCTGGATTTGATTGAGAGCAAAAAATGATTCAACACTTCCTCTTTCGTTCTATGTTTCTTCTTATTCACTTAACTGTTTTTACAAGAGTGTTATTATTATACTATTAACAGACTTAACATAATATTAACAAACTTAACAACATTTGAAGCAATTGACTAAATTGTCCCTAAGCTGCTGATTTACAAAAACTACCCTTAGTATTGTTAACAACCCCCCTCAAGTGCAGCTAGGCTTTCCGATAGGCATCCTAGCTAACTTGTATCAAACTTGCTTCAGTCTATAAACTTGCTTGAATTCATATCTTTACTCCAAGTCTACAAATTCTTTAGTAGAAATGTTTAGCTTTTCCCGAAGGAACTCAAATCTGGCTCCAGTTAGAGGCTTTGTAAGAATGTCAGCATTCTGAAATTCTGTAGATACATACTGCACTTTTAACTTTTCTTCCAGCACCTTTTCTCTAAGGAAATGTACATCAATTTCAACATGCTTTGTTCTAGCATGGAACACCGGATTTGAAGCCAAAGACTCTGCTCCTTTGTTGTCACAAAACATGATTGGAATGTCACTTAGTTTGATCCCAATTTCAGATAGCAAACTTTGTAACCAGATTACTTCAGTTGCTGCAAGAGACATGGCTCTGTATTCTGACTCAGTGGAAGACCTTGCTACCACCTTTTGCCTCTTTGAACACCAGTATATTAGATTGTTTCCAAGGTACACACAGCACCCTGAAGTAGATTTTCTGTCATCCAGGGAACTTGCCCAGTCTACATCACTGTAAGCTCTTAGAGTGAATGACTACATTTGTCTGAAAATTAAGCCATAATAAGGAGTGCCTTTGATGTATCTGAGTAGCCTCTTGCAAGCTTGCCAATGTTTGATTGTAGGACACTACAAGAATTGGCTTAATTTGTTTACTGCATATGAGATGTCAGGCCTGGTCATTAACAGATATTGCAAGGCACCAATTGTACTCTGTATAGACTAGGTTGCTCAAATTCTGCACTATTCTTTAATGACAGCTTTGAATTTGCTTCCATAGGTGACTGAATTGCCTTTGACTCCAGCATGTTGCATCTTTTCAGGAGATCAATTGCATACTTCCTTTGTGTGAGTAACATGCAGTTCTTAGATCTTTTAACTTCAAATCCAAGAAAATAACTGACAGAGCCAAGTGTTTTGAGTGCAAACTGTTGATTCAAATCTGATATATCTTTCTTAATTTGAGCATCATCACTGCCAGTAATCAAGATGTCATTAACATACACTAATAGTAATGTAATTGTGCTGGCAGTTCTAAAAATAAACAAACTAGTGTCTGAAATTGATGATTGAAACCCCCACTGAAGTATAGCACTCTTGAGCTTGTCAAACCAAGCTCAAGGTGCTTGCTTCAATCCATACAATGACTTATGAAGATGACAAACAAATGTAGGATGTGAAACATCTACAAATCCTTCAGGTTGAGTCATATAAACAGTTTCTTGAAGTTCTCCATGAAGAAAAGCATTGTTGACATCTATTTGCTATATATCCCAATTCAAAGTAACAGCTAATGAGAAAATAACTCTGATGGTAGAAAGCTTAATGACAGGACTGAAAGTATCAAAATAATCAAGTCCTGAAGTTTGTTGAAAACCCTTAGCTACCAACCTGGCTTTATACCTTTATATTGTGCCATCAGAATTATATTTCACTCTAAAAATCCACTTGTGATCTACCACTTTCATATCTTTAGATGGTGGAACCAGTGACCAAGTCTGGTTAGTCTGTAAAGCATGAAATTCAGCTTGCATAGCAGCATACCATTTTGGATTTGTTAAAGCTTGTTGAACAGTAGTTGGCTCAAGTGAAGAAGAGACAGATTTATCAATGTTATAGACATAGGATTTAGGCTTAAAGACACCAACTTTGGACCTAGTGACCATAGGATAAGTATTGGAAGTAGGTAGTGAAGCTGGTTTAGATGCCAACTTAGACACAGCAGAGGGAACTTTTGTAGGTAAAACTGAATTTGATAGTTCAGGAGAATGTGAACCTGAATTTGGTAATTCAGGAGAATGTGATACACCAGATAATTCTGGAACCTGACGAGAAGAATCAGTAGAGCCATTAGATGGGAAAGAATGAGAAGAAGAACTGTGAACTGTTTGTTGAGAAGGAAGTATCCAAGGTCCTGATATGAGTTCAGAATTTAAAGGAGATGTTGAGTGAAGAAATGAACCTGTCTTAAATGAAAACACATGTTCATTAAATGATACACTTTGAGCAATAATATAGATTCTGCCAGAGGAGTGAAGACAGAGATAACCTTTATGAGCTGAACTATAGCCAACAAAAACACATGTAGATGTATGAAATGAAATTTTATGAGACTGATATGGTCTTAGATTAGGATAAGAAGCACATCCGAATACTCTAAACAATTTATAGTCAGGAGAAACATGAAATAGAACAGAAAATGGAGACTTAGACTTTAAAGAGGCTGATGGTAATCTATTTATAAGAAAGACTACAGTGTGAAAAGCAAACAACTAGAATGACAAAGGTAGGGAAGCTTGAGCCAGCAGTGTAAGGCCAGTGTTTACAATGTGCCTATGTCTCCTTTCACAACTCTATTTTGTTGATGAGTATGTGGACATGGATGTCTAAACATAATTCCAAGCTCCTTGAGGTAAGAATCAAGTGGTCTATATTCACCACCCCAGTCTGACTGCAGACACTTCATTTTGGTATTGAATTATCTTTCAACTTGTACTAGAAACTGCTTAAAGATATTAAACACTTCAGCTTTAGATTTGAGAAGGAATATCCAAGTGTATCTGCTGAAATCATCCACAAAACTCACATAATAAGAGTAAGCTTCAATTGATTTTATTGGAGAAGGACCCCAAAGGTCTGAATACATAACATCCAATGGATTAGCAGCCGTAGATCTTGAACTAGGATAGGTATCATGACACTGCTTGCCAAATTTACAAGACTCACAGAAGCACTCAGTTTTATTTATACATTTGAACAACTGAGTAGTTGAGGACAGTTTTTGCATTACTTGAAAATGTGGATGACCTAACCTCCTATGCCAAAGCACTTGATCATTAACAGTTGACAAAGTAGAATCAACTGAGTTGACATTATTTATTAAAGAGGAAAACAAAGAGGTAGGAGTTGATAGTTTATTTGCTATAGCATAGCATGAACTTGGACTTGAATCTGTTGAGATTTGATATAGTCCATTACTGAGGCATCCTTCCAGCAAAATTTGTCTAGTATCCTTGTCCTTAATCAAGCAACCATGACCATGAAATTCAACAGTTATATTGTTGTCTCTAACAAGTTGAGAAACACTAAGTAGACTCTTAGTGATTGCAGGAACAACTAAAATTTTGTGAAGTCTAAAGCATGCTGAGGAATTAGAAGACTGTAAATAACCAGAACCAATATAAGCAATGGATAAAGAGGTACCATTACCAACTTACACTGTCTCGGATCCTGTGTATTTGCCTGCTGATGCAAGTTTGCTCATATCTGAGGTTATAAGATCAGTGGCACCTGTGTCTAGATACCAAGCAGGATCTTGTACAATTGATGGAGGGATGGCTGAGAACTTTGGGATGCTGGTTTTGATAATTGTTTGACATTAAGAGCTTGAGATGGCTAAGGTGCTGGAGGTCCTTGGTAGTTTATATCAAATCTGTGATAACATTTCACTATAGTGTGACCTGTTTTTCCACAAAGCTGACAAACAGGTCTAACTACATTAGAGTTGCTTGAACATCTGCCATTGAACTTTTATCTTCCTCGACTCCTGAAGCTTTGATTAAAAGATTGTCTAGAGCTATTAGAGTACTGAGAATTATGGCCAGCAAACGTATTTGTTCCAAATTAAGATTGTCTAGCAGCTACATTAACACTATGATCTAGGTTTAGATTTTGTGATGAATTAAATTTTTCCAGCCTCATCTCATAACTTTGAAGTTGATACTATGCTTCTTCTAAAGTTATAGTACCAGATCTTAAAGTAAGATTAACAACAATAGCATCATATTCTGGTCCAAGACCATCAAGAACATAGAAAAGTAAATCCAGATCTGTAACCTCATGTCCAATAGCAATCAGAGTGCTAGCAATGTCTTTCAATTTTGATATGTACTCAGATATACACATAGATCCCTTTCTAGTATTCTGAAGTTGATGCTTTAAATGTAGAGATCTAGCCTTAGATTCAGTATAGAACAATTTTTCAAGAACATTCCAAACCTCCATTGCTGATGTGCATCGAACTACATTGTTGTACATAGACTCTGAGATTGATGACAATAGCCAGCTAAGAACAAATTGATCGATTCTCTTCCAATTGAAGAATTCAGAGTTGATTTGAGTTGAACTCTCATTTGGATTTTGAGAGGAACGAACTGAGATCACTCTTGCTGGACATGATTTCTCTCCTGTGATGTAACCTTCAAGATCGCAAGCTCTCAGTGTAGCAAGGATCTGAGTGCGCCAAAATCCACAATTTGTTCTCTGAAGTTTGTTCGAAAAGCTTGGAAGCACTGTCGGCAGGATTGAAGATAAAGAACTTGTCGAATTTTGATAACCTGACAAATTCATCACTGGATTTACTACTCCAGGATCAATTCCAGTATTTGATTGAAGATTTCCGAAAGAATTTGGTAGAAAATCTCCCATTGGATCTTAGTGCTCTGATACCATGTTGAAATTAGATGTTTCTGGATTTGATTGAGAGCAAAAAAATGATTCAACACTTCCTCTTTCGTTCTCTGTTTCTTCTCATTCACTTAACTGTTTTTACAAGACTGTTATTATTATACTTTTAACAGACTTAACAGAATATTAACAAACTTAACAACATTTGAAGCAATTGACTAAATTGTCCCTAAGCTGCTGATTTACAAAACTACCCTCAGTATTGTTAACATTGTTTGTATATATCATGGTTGGAACGACTCAAACACATGCAATGTTCGGTTTGAAAATTATTGTATTATATAAATCTTTTAAGAATACAAGTACAAGAAGATAGATTACGCACCCAGCTGGCTAGGAAATTGAGAGAATTATTGAGGCATGAGCCAAGCTAGCTATCCGAAAGTGGCTGCGTAGTGTACTCCTACAATTGTGTTCGTAATTACTAGGTTTCTTACATAGCTAACCTAGACGTCGTAACAAGAAGATTAGTGCAAGAACAAGAAGTTTTATCATAGAGTTCCAACAACTTGTCGTTTTTAATGTATATTGCAAACGATTAATCGTTCATGTAGTCCCCGATAAATAGTTTCATATGGTCGTTGAAGTAATAAGAAAGCAGGAAAAGATTGAAGGGCAAAAGACGATGCGATAGCATCCGACATTTAGTGGTTTGACATGATAGGGAACAAGGTGATCTTCAGTTTGTTGGATGTCTTGCACGATACCGAGAAGTGTTTTTGGCCAAGGACATGCCTTTGACAATCGCGGCACCTCTTCTACCTCCACGTCTTCTCATGTCAAGTTAGGCAATTGCAACTTTTAACTGAGGCTGGGTAAGATTCGAGTATTCCGAGAGCTAGATTGTCTCCATTTTTTTGCTTTTGTCCTTCAGTTTAAGTTGTTGAATCGAATTGGCGAAAAAACCATATTAGATCATCAATTCATCATCATATTACGCACCTTAATTACAAAAGAATTAAGGTAGCTTTTCAAATGTATTGAACATATATATTTAACATAGCAGAATTATATTGGATTCTCCATAGGGGAATTAAAGAAACAAAGAAAAATAAATTTTGTTTTCAGTATAAGAAAGGATGGCAGAATCTCTGCCTGATTAAACCATACAAGTTCTTTTTCTAAATCATCTTAGCATAACAATAAGAAATACGATCATCTCTACGTTTACAACTTTATACTGGCCATGCATAGCAGATAGTAAACATCAAAATCCAGTACACTTGAGAAAAGCTTGTATCTTTTCTGGAAGACAGCAATCAATCAAGGTTAAGAAGTTAATGTGCAGGTGCTATTATATGCTTGACTTCGACGTTTCGTATCATATGCGCTTCTGAGTACTAACAAACATTCGGCTTCATGGTGGAACTTAGGCTTAATAAGGTCCCAAACAACTCGATAACTTGAGCTCAATCTCATGCGAATAATCAGAGGCAGTCCCACACCTGACTCTAGCATGTCCTGCATGTTCCTCCCAGCACCGTACATGGGCTTATTTCTTGTTCCCACATACAATTGAAACAATGTAGAACCATGGCTCGCAGCATATAGTTTCGGACCCTAAAATATAATCAATAGATGATCAAATTAACGTCTAAGATACAGACTGAGCACTGATAGTTTATGTTGTTAATAATCAATAATCTACAAACGTTTAACTGTTCTTACATGTGACAATGCGAAAGGGAGGCGGCCAAAGGACATTTCCATGATTGGAGATTGAATGTGGAGGCCAAAGAGCTTAGACTTGTTCTCTATTAGTAGATCAAGGGAACAATTGCAGGTGAGGATCTTGGTGGAGACACCAGTATTGTCCACTCCTTCACCTAGTCCAAATTGTCGAATTCCTGCCATCTGCAGTCAACCTATTCAATGTAAGTATGCGAGAGACCCCAGAACTCAATATAAGCAGGAGCCCATAATGGGCCCATTAATTAAAAAGTTGCAGGTTGGGGACGTGGGTATTGAACTGAGAGAATAGATGGATGACAGTTACTGATACTCTATATCAATAAAAAGCCCACTAAGGGCCCAATTTCAGTTCGAAGTGGCTTGTGCAGCCTCGGGTATCTTCTTGCAGATTTTGGGTTATCGCTTCAGGGCAAATCTATGTACACAAGGGAGAAAAGAAATCGTGCACAAATTGCTTCTTTCTTCCTTCCTTCCTAGTCTTTTGCAAATCCAACAAAAAATCAGTAACGAAACTGCTTCAAAGTTTTCTAGTAAGTAGCTAATTACAGTGGTGATCATGAATAGATGAGATTGAAGCTTTAGACTACACAGCCTATTAAATGACCATAATCAATTCCGGAAAGAACTAAGAAATGAACTGAAAAGAATATACAATAAAAGTACCTTAATAGACATCTTTGGTGGAGGAGGCTTTGAGGCTATGTAAAACACAAGCAAAGCAATTCCCAGACTCAACAGAAGTCTCCAACTTATTTGCAAAGAAATCCACAAGCATGAATTAGACCTCCTGAAAGAGAAATACCTCCACCACAATCCTTTATTGCCACTCCCATAATACCAAACCTCGTCATTATCATCATCATCATCATCATCCTCAACGCCATGATCACTAGCCCCATGATGATGATGATCAACAATTATCAAACGGTTCTGGGCAGTACTCTCATCAGCAGGGCCATCATTGTCATGATCAGTTACCTTCTTCTGATCATGCATGAAAGAGTTATTGGAGCCACGGGAGGAGGAGTAGCGGGAGAGAGTGAACCTGGAGACTTCAATGTTGCTTTTGTTGAGAAAGGAGGTGGTGGTAGTAGTTTCGGAGCGAGTAGGGGAGTGGAAAGCTGATTCAGCGGTGTTGTTTCGGAGATCGGCGCTGTTTGCATGGGAGATGGTGGAGGGGCTCTGAACGTAGTATGCACAAGGGTAGGCGTGGAACATCACGGTTTCTTGGTCTTCGCTGTCCATTCTTTGAATGTGAGTAGTAGTGGACATTGAGGGCGAGAAAGAGAGATCAGAGAGATGATTCCCACAATGGCGTTTTGAGAGGTTTTTAAACCGGACAAATTAAGAGACATATCCCTTTCTTTCAGGAGGGAAATTGCTCTTCCTAGCTCCTCGCTAGCTAGCTCCAATAATGCTACTTGGGTTGGCTTCATTGGCTTAATTTACTGAATATAGCCATAGCCAGATTATTCTTTTACATCTACAATACTTAGGGGTAGGGGATAATAACGTGACTTCAATAAATGTAAAATTCATACATATGTAGATGTCAGATATATATATATATATATATATATATATATAAAAGTTAGATTTACAAGAAAGTCTTCAATATTAGATAAATATACATCACTCCAGTTGAATAATAATGTCATATCATATCAATATATACCAGCAATAATATTATATTATAACTTATTTATAACTAATTCTTCTTATAATCTGAGTTGGCGAAATCCTATTAAAGATAAAAAGTTAATCGTAGAATTTAGTTGTAAATGTAGCATTGCTTGTATATGAGATATATTTCGTTTATATGTATATATGTACATGTATTCAGAAAAAAAAAAAAAAAGTGAAATGAAGCCAGAATAATGAGCCGCGCGAAGTGAGCCGAGAAAGATTTAGACAAAATTGAAAATTGGGAGCGAGAATTACGGCATGCTTTACACCGAATTTTCTCAATCTTTTACATGGAACCTAGAAATGATAGCAAAGTAAGCACGCTTTATTAGCATCCTCATTCACTCTTTCAATTTTATCATTTTTATCCTGCTTTTTAATTGCAAAAGCTTCATATCTTCGCCAAAAGGGTGGGGAAAAGTTATATTTCAAAGACAAAGGTATATGAGTACAGAGCGCTTAGTGCTCACTCACATTATTGCTTTCATATAATAATTTATCTACTATCTGCTCATAATTTTACTAATTATCGCGACTGCATCGTGTCACTACTTCTTCATCTCCCTCGTTTTTCCCGTCATCACCAAATTGAATTCATGATATATCATTGGATAATTTTATTGCTACATGTAATCGAAATCCATATCTGGGATTTTTATTCCTTAGTACAGCAACATCTATCATGTGAGAGATATAAGTGGTTTCCAGTTGAGGGCAATTAATGTGGAGATCACGCTTCTTCATTTTTTCATTTTAATGTTGTACATATATATATAATATACATTCTTTTTTTAAACTGAAATAGATAATAATTGTCTACGCTGGTAATGCTGGCTTTGGTGATTATTTGATTTATAAGATGATAAGCTGGTGCAGAGTTTGATATTGCTTGTTAAAGAATGCTGTGAAAGTAGTCATTCACAAAGTAGATCGATCTAATCAAAGTTATTGATGAAATCAATCACATGATTACCATTACCAATTGGGTTCAAAAGTATGTATGAAGCTAGCACGAAATAATTTAATTCCAATTAATTGCAAGCCTTTGATTGCTTTATTGCTAAAGAAAATATTTATCTACCTGTACAAAATGAACATAGAGAGCGTGTGTGTGTCAGTTTCAAAGATAGAAAGAGATTAAGAGGCAGTAGAGAGATGGAAAATTTTATTCGATTGCATGCTTCCTTTTGAAGATAAAGATGGATTGAAATGCAAGAGTCGATCCATATATGTTCATGATTGAAGGTAGAGAGGGTCATAACATAAATTATATATAAATAAATAATCTAATGGGAGCCGCAGCTTTTGCTTTTATACCAAGACACAATGAATACCGATTCTCACTACCATCATCATTGCTAAACACAATCTTTATCTTTTTTTTTTTAATTTTTTTATTCTCAACAGCTCAAAACTAGATCTCCCATATGGTACTGGCCTAGCTAGCTAGCAAGCTGATTTCGTAGTTTATATATTTTTCTATCTGAAGCAAGGGCAAGGCCCTCGTCAAGTATATATATATATATATAAAAGCAGTACATAAATGAATGAGGTAATATCATATATTACCCTTAACGTTAGATATAATATCACCCAGAAATATAATTTTATATTTCTATCATTTCGGTCTTTAAAGTTTTTATATTTGTATCATCTAGGTCCAGTTGACTAATTCCGTTTGTTTTTTTCATAAATGGATAAGGACATTTTAGTTTTTGAAAAAGCAAATGAAATTAATCAATTGAATCTAGATGACAGAAATATGTAAACATTAAGGACTGATATAATATAAATACGAAATTACGTTTTTGGATGATATTATGATAAACCTTAGTAGTGTATCATATTACCAATAAATGAATATATGCTGCATTGCTACTTATGCATGTCACCTTTTACTTTGTGTGCACAATTATAGGACCTTGTAGACTTCGCCAAATATAAACGCATAAACTCAAATAATTTTTTGAACCTTTTTCAGTTTTTGTCAGTGTCAGAAAGAAATCATGAATGAGACGAAATAGATGTCACCAAATAAGCTTAAACCAATTGAACACAAGAAAAGAGGGTGAGACAAATGCAAAATTAATAAGCTTAAAAGGCAGATATGCTGCATATGTTTCGTTTACAAAAGATAGCATATGAATTTGTCTCATGGTAACCCATTGCAATGTTTGATAAATTATTGCATGAAAAATCAATGCATATAGAGTAATGAAAAATTATTAGACGAATAGTATTTGCCATGTCCCTCTCACCTAGCCAGCACTTTTACATGTCAAGATTGTAATTGTAAATGGTTCGTGGTGCCATTGCCTGCCTTCAAGGATGGGTACATCTATATCCCCAATATTGTTCATTCCGTTGTTTTTTTATGATATCTTCCAGGCCCAGCCCAACATCATGGTTACTATTAATGTGCTCGTCAGACCATTAGATGATTAATATTTGCAACTTTCCCACAACGACGCTTTGGCCGAGTGGTTAAGGCGTGTGCCTGCTAAGTACATGGGGTTTCCCCGCGAGAGTTCGAATCTCTCAGGCGTCGCATTTTTTTTTTTAAAATTTCTTTTTAAATATTTAGAACTATTATTAATGTTTGTATTCGTTTGTAGAGTTATAAACAATACGAGCGAGCCAAATTGTGATGAAGTTCGTTTGGTGGATAAATCTTGTAGGCCGAGCAATGACCAGAGTACATAGTTGTTATTTGTTAGCTGAAACCTCGTTGTCTCAATCAGAGCCCAATACTTTGACATCCTCCACTAATGCTTTCTGATATGAAATGAGAATGAATTAAAGACGAAATCAATTAGTGTTCTGATCACGTTCATGAATCTGTTAACTTATTCAACATCAAAACCAATGCGGTATCAGTTTTGTTTTCTGAGTTCAAAGAATCACTTCCCAATTAGTATATGATATATAACAAGAAATGTGTCAATTTCCAAAAAGACTTTTGTTTTCCCCTTTATATATATTATCAAATTCAAAAGAAGTAATAAACTTTGCATGGAAGTCACGTCCCACATGAGTTTCACGAGCATCTTCTTTTTTTTTACCGGTATATATCATGAGAAATTAATTGAATCTGTTCAATGAATATGTTGATGATAATTTAAATAAGAATAATGTTAGTCTTGCAAAATTTTATTAGTAATACTATACTTACAAAGTTTGCTTATAAAATTGATGTGACATCACTCAAGGGCTGATTGTTTTTTGGTCTGAAGTTTGAATTTAACTTATTTTTATACTTCAAATCTTTTTATGGTAATTTTTTTTTTTACTTAAGACTTAATCTAAGACATTTTCATATGAATAGAAAAAGTTAAAAATTCTAGCTTTTATTTGAATGCAAATGTCTGAATAATTTACTACCCCTTTAATTCTCTTAAATGCTCTTATAAAAATTCATTTATGACCAATTTGTACTTAGGCTAATATTTTAATTTTGGAACATTATTATTTATTTCTAATTTTATATTATGATTCTTCATTTTATTTTAAAATTATTTTATGGTCATTTAGCTTATTTATATATCAAATTCTTAAAAAAATAACTTCTTCCCCAATTATACACATTTAAATAAATTAAATTTATAACAAATGTTGTTATACAAATACTTTTACTATGAAAAATAAAATCACAAGTGAAAATAATATATATAAATAGGAAATATGTGTAAAACTATTAGTTTTCAGACATTTCAATTTAGATGTTAAAAAAAACAATCATATCATTTAGATTTTTATATTCAAACATATTCAAATTTCAGTTTAATTCAGATATATTTAGTTTTCTGATAAAAAAACAATCGACCCCTAGTCAATGTCATATGACACGTAAACATTTATTACATTGACAACTCATATTAGTCTTTTTAGTTACTTGATGCTACATCAACTTTATGTATCAATTTTGTATATAGACTTTATAAGTGTAGAGTTATCATGCAAACTTTATATGTAAATTTATGTGCAAACTGATGTGTCATAGGTCTCAAGTGATTGGAGTAGTGGACATACAAAATCAATTCATTTAATAAAGAGTGATGATTTATGAATATATGAATGATGCCACGTCAATTTATATACAGAAAATTTGTAAGAGTAATACTACTTTTAAATATATTGGAGAGACTGAAAGAGAGTCAGAAAGAGGGAGATTCATGAATTTGCTTTTATTAGCATAAAGTGTGTTTACATCCTTTTCAATCCCCCACCAATAACCCCACCTTTATATTATTCCCATAATTTGTACATAAAACTACGACTCACCAACTAATCTTTATTATCAATTTGACTCTCTATTATTTCTATATACCACTATTCACATTTCTCTTCTCAGCAACGTACTGTCAACTATTGCACCAACCCCCGCAAAAATCACCAAACTGCCGCCTTAGTAACGATACATATAACAAATCTCCGGTACCGATCATCACTGATGCTAATCTCCAATTTGCAATATTTATGCTGGAAGCGTTGATCGATGCAGTTGTATACTTCTGATCTTGAGTACTTGATGAAACAAAAGGTTTTGAAAGAGAGCCAGGAGAAAATATATAAAAGAAATGAAGAAATGTATATAAAGAACTTAGCTAAAACTTTGAAGGGCAAACTTTGACTTAATTTCTTAAATTGAAAAGAATATTGGCCAAAAATTTTCCTAGGACCGATGAAATGGCTTCTTGGGTAGATTTATGTGTAAAAGAGAAAGAAAGAGAGGGTCCAGGGTGGCCAAAGATTTATTCAACTTGGAAATCAAGAAAAGGAAACGAGGAAATGTTGTCCATCAAACCCTCAAAATCCCAATCTCCAACCCTAAAGTTTTCTCCTTGCCAATTATTTTCTAAGCCAAACATGTCTCCTACTTTATCAATGCCCTGATCAGCTGTGTTATTGAAGCAAGAATTATGGTAGTGGTTGTTATTGCCTTTCATATCAACGTTGCTGTTTTTGGCTGCATTGATATTCTCTTCAATGCTTCTACTTTCTAGTGGAGGAAGAGAAAGGTCACCTTCTAATGATCCCATTTTTCTAGGCTCTAACATCCCATAATCCCCATAATATAATCCATCGCTGCCCATGCCAACTTGTGTTATGCATGTGGGCACATTGAATAAACAAGGTGCACCACCTGTCATGTCATAGAGGTTATGATCAAGCATAGAGAAGGGATCAATTAACTGGTTATTGCCTGTGGTGACCATGGTTTGCATGGATGCGGATGATGAAGAAGACGAGTCCATGCACATGGTCATGATGTCATGATGCTCATGCACGGGCAAGATCCCTCCTGTCATACTACCTCTTGGAGGCTGATCTGCAGATGAATCACTGTCATTTGGTGATGATGCGGCTGGTGCTGAAGAGTTGTTTTTCAATCTTTTCTTTAGCGTGGAATTCCAAAAATTCTTTATTTCGTTGTCTGTCCTTCCTGGAAGACGTGCCGCAATTTGAGACCACCTGTAGTAGTATCCGAGACAAATCAATTATAATTAATATATTAACTCTAAGATAAGTTTCTAATTAATTATAATATATTTTAAATGCATGCTTTGCATGGATGCTTGAAGTCTACAACTGAAATCCAAGAGGTTTATGCCTCACGACACGACAAAGAAAAAGGATTCACTACGCTGAAATGTTTCGTTGCGTGAATAACGATTCAAAATGATCAAATTTCCTCAGAAATAAAGGAGAAAATTAATAATAATAAAAATAATAGAGCTACATGCAAGGGCTCATTGTGATGTTATAATTAATGTGAATGGGAATATTTCTCATACACTGTATATGCAACGAATTAATAAAGACAGGACTTTACTTTAAATCAAGTCTGGACACATTTATAGCAGAACAAGTTGAGAAAATTTTCTTTGAAATAAACACCTTTTAGTTGACATCTTATTACAAATCAATTTCTCGGTAGGCAAGTGAAATAAATTAGACTCGAAATAGAATCCAAGACTTTGCAGAATTTGGAAGGGACTGAAGTGAAATGAAAGGATGGTTTCGCAAATCTAGCTGAGAATCAGAAAACAGCAAAGGACGCAAAGCAATAGTAATCCTGGGATTAAAAGAGAAACATGTTAAGGGCCGCAAATATATATCAACGTGAGACCAAGTAAAGTAATTAAGAAACAAGCTCAGGTTATATCGTCGACTCCAAGAGGCTGCATACATAGCATGAACATATATATATATATGCAGCCGCATATGAATGTATATAGGCTTCTGTAAGCAATTTTTTGTTGGATCTAATTGATTACTGGCTGACTCTGCGAGTGTCTTTTAGCAGGTCACTCCACATATACTATACGAAATTAAGAAAGAAAGAAAACAGACATTGTTACAGCTTCCTATATACACACACAAACACACAACACACACATACACACACACACACACACACGCCTGTGGCAGCTTCGAGGAGCTGTCAGCCTGTAACAATGACAATGTGCAGAACTCGTACACACACACACAGAGACAGATATATATATATATATATATATATATATATATGATTGTTATTTATTATCCACTTACTCTACTAAATGTAGGTTATGCATAGAAAATCGTTATTGCTTTGTAAATCAGCCTCGATAATATATTTTCATAGTCATTAGATTGATAAAATTATGCTAAAGCAATAGGGCATAGATCAATTGATCAACACAACAAACAATTCAATTTGATGCCTGCGATTACACACACACACACACATATATATATATATATATATATGTTGATCAACTAATTCTAATATTGTATATTGCAGATGATGAGTTTACCTGTTGCCAAGGATGGAATGCAAATGAATGATAAGCTCCTCTTCTTGTAAGGAAAAAGCACCACGCTTGAGGTCGGGTCTCAAGTAATTGATCCAACGTAGACGACAACTCTTTCCACACCGAAGAAGGCCAGCATTCCTGGCAATGTCACTCCAACAGCCTTGTCCGTTGGTTAACATGTACTTAACGAGTTTCTCATCTTCTTCAGGTGACCACAACCCTTTTCTAAGCTTGGTCTTATTGCTGTTGTTGTTGTTGTTGTTATTGTTCACTAGCCTATGATCTTTGGCGCCCATTAGATCCGGCCTTCTCATTGCTAGTACTGATCGATGTTCAGGTTTGGGTTGGATCTAAGTGGCGCCTGCAGAGAGCCTGCCCCTATTGTTTATCTTTTAAGTGGTTTGATGGGGATAAGAGAGAAAGCTATATAGGTAAATAATGTTTGTTTAAGAGGGAGAGAGAAAGAGAAGGCTTCATGGGGTGGTAATGGTGATGATGATGGTGATGGTTGTGGGGTTTGCTTAGAATATGAACGAGCTGAGAGAGTATACAAATGAATGAGAGAGAGAGAGAGAGAGAGATGAGTTGTGTTTGTTGGCTGATGGGTAGAGTGGAAAACGGATTGGAGGGGGACCTCCTCTCACAAACACAGATCAGAAAAAAGAGAGAAAAATGGTTGGTCTTCTTGTCTTTGACTCTATCTTGTCTTTTTCGATGCATTTTTCTTCACTCACAAGGTAATCATCATATGTATATGAGACAGACAATTTTGCTTCCACTTCACATAATACTCTCTCTCTCTCAAACCACACGTGTTTTAGAAGCTTAAACCTAGAGAGACCAAGTAAGTACTTTTGGCACACTTTGCACAGTATAACAAAAATGTTAAACGTTTATTAAAAATATTCGATGTTTCTGGCTTTCTGCAGGGGTTGGTCTTATATATTTTATTTTACTTTTGATCAGATGAGATTACAAACGTGAAAACTAGTTTCTCGGGCTAGCTAGCAGGCTAGCAGGCTAGCTTAGCTTGTCTGTTGGCAGAGTTAACAGTTCTAATGAACATGCTTTCTCAAGCAATTCATTCACACTCAAATTCTCCTTTAAGGTGGTTTGATTGAAGAAAAACACAAATTCCTGTAAAACTGAAACCCTCTTCTCTCTTTTGGTCAAAACTAATGCATTCTTTCCCCTAAAGTCATGATTCTGTTAAAGTTATATAACATGTAACTCGTACCTAATATTATATTACTTCATTCCCAAATTCATCAAATTACTTAAACTGCAATTTAGCTTAAACTGAAAAATCTTTCGCTTCTTCCAAACGAAAAGGACTTCATGCAAATCAAGAGAAAATAAAATAAGAACTGAATCTGAATTAGGATAGCAATTCAAGGCATATATATATACAAGAGGTAAAAATCAGTTGAAAACGAATAAAGAAACATAATTTATGATCCAAGCATGCATAACTGTGTTTCTACTGCATCGATCTTATATATATATATATATATATATATATATATATATATATAAGTAACACTTATTACAGACCAGTCTGTGTACTGATCTTATGCATTAACAATATTGATCTTTTTCGCTTTTATCAATTAGCAAGTTCTGTTATGGTATTTTTCAGTATTTCAAAAGATTCCCAAGTACAAATATATACCAATTGAACAACTTCTCATCACTTCATTCCATTTGTTCCATCATTCCAAAAACTTTTCAGAGAATTCTGATATGCTAAGCTTTTCCTTTTTGTTTCTTTTCTCTTCTATAATTTCCTGCTACATCATTCTGACAAGTCTATTCAACCACTATATCATATATATATTAAAATTTTTGTAAGCTATATATATATAGATGTTGGCCATTAAGGTTTGATTTGTCTCAAACTGAAGCCAAACGTAACAAAAACTCCTCAGCTTTAAACTTATTGCGAAAGTATGCATCGTTAATATGCTATACAGCAATCAAATTAATTACTATAAATGGCAAGAGTGATTATTAATTGTTATTATGATGTAGCTGCAATGCAAGTTAATGACCAGCCAGTAGGGCAGTAGATGGTCCACAGTTGAGGATGATATGTATTACATTATATATATAGATCTATGAAATGGGTAGTGTTGGATATTTGCAAGGATGTACAAAATTTTACAGAATTGATGCTAGCTATCAGAGTTATAATGTATAATACCCCACACAGGTTTCAATGTCAAATGCGCTGTCATCTTTATCTTTCTCTGAGATTCCCCTTCTGTCACCTAATTCTCTCCTGTACATGCCACGAAGTTGAAGTTCTCAAAATATCAAAATCATTATAAAATCCATGGCAAATTTGCAGTCATTGTCCAAAGAAAATCGGTTTTACAACAGGGTCTTAGTCAATTTCACCAAAGATCTAAGAGAGAAAGGGCAATATAGTTAATTACATACTATGTATATTAATATACTTTGGGCCTGATAGGCTAGGATCTGCCGTGATTTTGTGGGGAAAAAGTGAGTGGAAAACTCTCAAGCTACTCAAGTGGTTCAAAAGCATTCTCCCCTGCGACAGCTGTCCAGGAGTTTTGTTGTTTCATGCTTGTGTGGCTGAACCAAGCAACATCCTACTTGGTTAAAAAGACAAGAAAAGCCAACTATATTAGATGCAGGCTGTTAAACATTGTACTACATTACCCTAAGAAACTATCTCCACATCTGAAATTGCTTTGCTGGGCCAAAACAACAAAAGGCCTACCAGTCTTCAACAAATAATGACATGAAAAGGGAGCGCAATCAAATTGCCATGGAAAAGGGCTATGAACAAAGCCAAACCCAAGTGTACGTGGATTCAGTTCTCTTAGAAGTATGGCTTATAAATAATAACCAAACAAAATAAATAAATAAAACAAACCAAACAAAAATATGAGCTTCTTTCCCTCTCATTTTCAGATGGTGGATAGAAATTATGGCCTCCATCACATAAAATGAGCTGAATTCTCATATGCATCTACCATAACCAGACATATTCCACCAAAAAAAGATGTTTTCTCTTAAAATATTATTGACATGAGTAAGATATTAGCACTTCATCGATTAAAAAATAAAAAATAAAAAGAATTAAGTTTGCTTCTATTATAAGACAGGTTACATCAGAAAGTTTACCTTTAGATGACCAGCTATTTAACTTTTTTCTCCCTTCTAATTTTTTTCTCCCTTCTAACAACTAGTTTGCAAACCAAATCCTATTGGAAATATAATTATCGTACTATACGTATAACTTTCTTCATTCATTTTTATTTTTTATTCCTTAAATAAATTTTTGTCAACTCAACTTATAAAAAATTAGTTATAAAATTCAATTATAAATGTAATATTACCTTTTTATTTTTATATGGGTGTATTGCTCCTTTATGCATCAAGATATTTCTCTCAGCTAATCAGCATATTTTCTCGAGTCTCAAAACCCAGCAATACCATGCTGGAGAACCAAGGCTTTTACCAGCAAGCTATGTTTAAGATTTTGTTGAGTTATCACTACCACGTCATGTGAATTAACTTATTAAAATTGCTTGAGATGGATATATAAGAGGCTAATGTGATGCTGAATGCGATTTTTAAACTGAGCATTTTGCTACCTGGAATAATACTTAATTCACTAAGGCTATTGATCAAATTTCAAATATAGCATCTGCCTTGGCCTTCTCCAGGGATGAGCTGCAAAATCTATCCCAAACTTACATGCTAGTCCCAAAGTATTCTTGCCTTTCAGACTGGAAGAGGCAGAGGAGAATACTATCAAAACCATCAAACCATTCGTTAGAATCTGGTATCTGTCCTTAAAATCTGTATTCATTCATGTGCAGGAACAGGTAGTATTTGAACAATACTCACTGAACAAGTCATGACCAGAAATGTATCTCAGTAAATATCAAACCCCAAAAAGAGTAGAGGTCTAACAATAGTATTTGCCCTAAAGCAATCTGAACAAGAAGTAACTTTTATTTGCCAATGGATGCGTTTCATCACGTGAAATGGCAGAGCATGAACAAACAGAACCAAACAAGAATATAAATACTTCTTTTTCTTCTTTGAGCATCCCAGTTGGTGCAGAAGTAACATAAAAATCTAAGGCTTGGGGTTGCAACACCTTTTACAGGGTGCCCAAGTTAGCAGGCTCCCGCAGGAACCTCTCCATCTGCCGTGCCCTAGTCTTAATGGACATGTCAAACACCTTTTGCTCAAACTCTACCACGAGCCCACCAAGAATGCTAGGATCAATCTGGTATAAACAAGAGAGATTTAAATTTGCTTTCCCTGTAGAACAAGTTTTGCACTGAAATAATAATTATAACAGGTGATAACTAACAAGTACCTTCTGCTCAAGCTTAACCTTCTTCCCTTGTCCAAATATATCTTGCAGTGTCTCCTTCAATTCTTTCTCTTCTTGTGGGGGGAGAGGCTGGTACAAATTTTACACAGTTAAGAAAGCCGAAATGAAGAGTAATGATAGTTTTTCAAATATGTTAGAAGGATTCTCAATATATTATTTATTGCCATGAAAGGTTCACATAGTATTAACTGAGATAAGATGTCTCACATAGCATTATTTCATACTCATACATGTCTCAGTGATCAAGAAGGCCTAATCAGATTATCAGCATATTCAGAAACATTAGATGCATGTGTCAGCCCAATACATAATAATCATGTGAACCTTTCATGATATAAAATTCATATATTATCAGCATATTCATAAACATTAGATGCATGTGTCAGCCCACTTCAATGATGATACAATCTTCTAAAGGTTCCTAATACATTTGCCTAGTCAGATTTTCTGATTAACCACCTCTTTTTGTAAATGATCAAAAAAATTAATTAATTGCCAAAGAGTAACTGTACAAGGGAGAAGAAAAAAAAAATAACATAGAAATAAGCTCTTTCCAATAGAAAATTTCCAATTGAAGAAGTAAACTTACAATGACAGTTGTGACAATTACTTTCACTTCTCCTTTGTGAGCCATGGTCAACTCCACAAATCTCTTTGTTATGCTGTCTATGTGTCTCAGCCTCCCATTTTCAGCCAATATAACTGGTACAAAATTTCAAATAATACATATCTAATCAATGGCTTTTCTTATTCTTAGTTAATGCCACACATGCTACACATCTAACAGCATTAAGGGAAGCGGCAAAATTAGACAGTAGACATATAAAACTAAAACAGGACTGCTGAAAGACATCTAGTGCTTTCTTTTTTCTATATGAAACTAGGGAATATTGATGGACCCTACAACTTTGGCAATAAAGGAACTTGCGGGATCTAACTTCCCAAATAGGAGTTATGACCCCTGCCCCTTAGTCGGGATAGAGCAAGTGCAATAGCTATCAATACATCATAAACAAGAAATGAAAGCACTGAACCTACTCATCCCTAAAACTGCCAGCAACCCTTATTTTTTCCTCCACGTGGCATTGATCTCCTACATTTCTTGCTTCACTTTTGAGAATGAAACAGCAAAACAAAACCAATATAATGCATGAAACTAATAGGTAAAAGCCTACAAATTCATATGCAACCTAAATTCAAAGTTGAAGGTAATCAGTTGCTAAAATGAAGTCTTAGCCTATAAGTTGTTACAACAATATAAATTATACAACTGCCAAGGAAGTAAAAACATTTCACAAGAAAAATCCCTAGAAAAACGAATGAGGGGGAGGAGAGAGATGAACATCCTTCTTTTCAGATTCGCTAACCCTATTTAAAACAGTTGATCGCTATTCTACACACTATTCAAATGCACACACAGAAAGAAAAAGAAAAAAACAATACAGGTTCACATCACTAGAAAAAAAGTTTCAAGTTTCACACATTAAATATCGGCTACTATCATACCCAAGAAGTTCTTTGTAATTTCAGAAAATTTAGCTTGTGCACAGATTTCATTAATGGCCTTCAATCGTGTTTCCTTAGGCACAGACAAGTCCCTTGTAAACTGTGAAAATGTGGGGGCCCTGTTCGAAGCCTCAACCAGATCAAGAAGCTCAGACTCAACTTTCTCAAGTGCATTAGATTTCACTGCAGCGAGGTACAATGCTGAGGCATAGTTTCCAGTACCTCCATACAACGCCAGAGGCACCTAAAATGTAGCAAAAGCCCAATTAAAGCAGGGTTAAAAGAAACTATTTTACAATAGCTAAACACCTCTGTATTAAAAAAAAAAAAAAAAAAAAAAAACACAGTCATGCGCATTCCAGGCTCCATTTACCATTCATTCATCAACAGACGAAATTCCCAATATCGATACAGCATTCATGCTCAGAGTATCAAACATTTGCAACTACTGAGTTCGACATTTACCTTAACTTTCTGCTCCTTTTGCCCTGACGCCGTAGCGAAACTCTTTGACAACTGTAAGAAAACAAATTAGGTAAAAAATTATACGAAAAAAAAGTAAAAAATGAATTAGACCTGAACTTCTACAATAAAGTTAAATCATCAAAATTTTGTAAGGCAGTGTTTGGTCAGGGAAAATGAATAGTTAACTTAATCGACGAAAAATTAAATGAATAATGAGAAAAATTATAAAGCAATTGATAGATCAGATTCGCGAAGCGTGTATTGTGGTTACCTGCGGGTGAAGAGTGGATCGCTGAGAAGCGAGAGAATCGGATCTCAGAACCTTGGTGCAGAGGGAGAGGCTCGATCTGAGACGCCCAGCCGTTGCTGCCATTTTCGTTAACTTGAACAAACCCTAATCTGCTGCTCTTGCGTCTTGGGCAGTGAATATGAGAAGGGCTCACAGGCTGAGACGGAGAAGAGAAGGTTGTGATTTGGGAGATATGATTGAGTGTCGTGCTGGTCTATCAGTTTTTTGGTGGGATCGCAACTTGCTTCTGACACGTGTGCTATGTTATAAAAAGAAGTAAATATAAATATAATTTATCTATTACATTTTTTTTAATGAACGAATATGTTCCACTTCAAAATACATACACATATACACATATGTCTAATTTTTATTTATATTTTATAATGGAACAATTTTAATAAATATTCTTGAACTTTATCTTAATTTCATTTGAGAACGATTATATATTTTTCATCAATCATATCCTTAAAGTTATATAAAAATCATCATTTCCACTTCTCAAATCATTATTTTTAAGGGTATAATTGATAAATAATAATAACTTTAAGGGCACGATTGATAAAATACATAATCGTTCTCCAATTTAAGTTAAGTCAAATTTAAGAGTATTCATTGAAATTACCCCATTCTATAATATATATAATTTTGTAAAACATCAAATTGTATGATTATGAATGAGGTTAAATACTTCAAAGAAAGAATGCATATGCATTGTTTTAATCAGAAGAGGTTAACTGAATTAATTAAGAAATCAATCAGTGGCAAGGTTACCAATATGTTATTAATTGGTGTATTCAGAAATTGAACGCCGGAGATGGCAAGACTTATCCAAATCGCGACACACGAAGGCCCAATTCTATTCTCATGGGCCCTTGTAGTGTCCTACTAATTAATGTATTGATGTTTAGGTTATTTAAAAAAAAAAAACTTTACTAAATACTGTTAATATGTGCTCTAAGACGTAAACAACACTTCAAAATCTTATATTTTTATTTTATTATAAAAATCATTTGATATTTATTCAATGGTTAAATAGCAGCTGAGAATCCTGAGATAACACGGTGGATGTTACCTATCATGTATGGAATGGCGGCGTGGCCCCGAGAGCCATGTGACTCATCCAGCATCATTAAACTGTCAATTCTAAATGGACAAGTGGAATCTGTTTTACCGCAATTTTTTATCTCTAAAACAAATAAAATCCAAATCTTCGTTTTCAGCTTTATATCCGAACATTCTTTTGAGAGTATTCCCTAAGGCGTGCAAAATCAATCCAATAATTAGTGTGACAGATTGCCCAGTTTGATTTTAATTAAAGAAGTAGTTTTATTATACTTTTTCTATCAATAACTAAAGTTTAATATTTCTCTCCCTCTATCTCAAAAAAAAAAAAAAAGTTCATCGTTATATTTTATCACTAGATTTTTAATTGTTAATGTTGCTTTTATAAACCAATTAGAGAATAATTAATTTTACTTTATAGATGGAGAAGACTATATCGGCTTAAAAATTAAAAATTTAAGTAATATTTAAAATAAAAATATGTATAATATTTTATTATATATAAAATATCAAGTAAAATTCTCTGGCCCTTGTCAAGTTAATAATTAGAAGTTTGTATATAATAGGCTGTAGTATATGTGCCACAACATTTGAGAAATTTCAACTACTAATAATTTATGGTGCTTGTCAACTTCTTAATTAATTAAAGGTCTAAAATTCTATGAAAATGCTTTAATCGATAGCAAGATCTTAAAAAAAAAAATCACACAGTTGTCTAGTAAAATACCTAAAGTCATTCAAGGTATTTTTATAAAATACAGTATATTTATCTCTTGTAGTTGAATTTAAATTTGTTATTTCTTAAAATGCCTTTTACATTTAACTATTATTTTGAAAATTATTTTCTTTTCTTTTAAATTATAATCTTCATACAATCCAAACTTTACAATATCTACGTAACGAAAATTCATTGAAAAAACAAAAAAGTGTGAAAAGTTATATTTTTAATATAATTTTATCATATAAACTGTCACGTTAGATTATAAAGTTTAGATTGTATGAAGGCTATACATTTAATATTAAAATTGTATAAATAGTAATATTATACTTATAATTTTTATATAATATAAATTTTATAATTTAATATAATAATTTATATAACAAAATTAAAATCTCATCGAAGATATACATTCCTGGTTTTTTTATTATTTTTTTTTCCAGTGAATTTCGAATAGACTGCCACCTGCTCTTTTAAATTCTACACCAAAGATGGTGAAATATAATCATAATATATCCGTGAAGCATATCATAAGCAGAGGTACAAAAAATTGATATAAAGCCTCAGTATTCAACACCGAGCTGAGCCCCACGCACAACTACCAGTCCTGTTCTTCTATGTCCAAAACCCCTTGAATCAGCTATACCTTTCTTTAAATTTCCAGAACTTATCTCAAACCTCTACTTTTTGTTTTTCAGACAAAGACTAACAAAACCCTTTTCATCTACTTCTTTGTATCTTCTTCAATTTCAAGTCTTTTAGCAGCAGCTACTTGAACCACCACCACTCATTATGCTTCAGTTGTTCTTCACCGTGGCTTTCTCTGCAGTGCCGTTGACTCTCTATCTTCCTCCCGTGAGAAGCTTGAATCTCTTTGTGGAGACCATGGAGGACTTGTTTAGAGAGTCAAGAACGTATACTACTAGGCTCTATCCACGTGCACGCCTTGTCTGGTCTAGGATCCTCGACTGTATGCTCTGCAACTTGCGCAATTAGATTACTTTACTTCACTTGGATCAGATCTTGTTCTTGATTAATATATACAGACCTTGCCTTAGGTTTCAACTTTCAATTCATTTTCTTTTGTTTTTGTTTCGTTTTTTTGATGTTGATGTTGTATCTATCTATCTATCTATCTATCTCATTGTTGCGGGATCAAGTCAGTTTGAAGAATGTCAACGTATGAGTTTTATGTATGCAGTCTCAATTTATCCTGGAACTGTTTCTGTTGATCTGTGTACAGAACGAAGAATGTAGAATTCTGGGTTCGTTTCATTTTGGTTGATTTGTTATTATTAAATTTCATAGTTAGACTTTTATGGTTTTTATGTACCACAAAGCTTCAGCCATGTGCATACACTTGATTGCCCATGAGAAGAGGAGATAGCAAATGATAAACTTGACTCGTTTGGTGCCATTTCTGAATTGGATTTGGCTGGAGATAAGGCCTGAGAATTATGGCGGTTCTGTCCTTGTTTTTTTCCTGTCAAAAATCGGTTGAAAATTATTTAAGCAAATTGTTTTTGTATACTAATATAAGAGAGAAGTGAACGGGGAAGAAAGACAAAAGAGAAGGACCCTCAAGATGTTCTGGCTTTATCAGTATCAGACTTTTGGTCAGTTCTGCAACTCCATATGGGAGTGACCATACTTATCTACAGCAAACTTGAATTGTGTGCCCTGCCCCACTAACTATATTGTTTCGGAACAAGTTGAGCAAAAGCTTATTGCCTTCTCGTCGACAAATTCAATCAATCATATGGTCTTCGATTGTTAGTTGCAAAAGCAACAAGAATGGTGCATATGGCTCACTCTTTTTCTCTTTTGCATATTACACTGCCTTTTGTCTTGCAAGTTGCAACACATTTCGTCAGTGCATAACAATAAACTGAATCATTCAACTTTATATGTATATACTTGAACGTCTGGAAACCCATCATCAGCATTCCATTTTAACGTATTATAAATCCCATCATTGCTGGATGAGATGATATGATTGAATGAGGGATGAAGAAAGCATTGACTTTTTATTGTTTCCCTGTTGTCTGCTTTGCTTTGGATTGATGTACTGATAAAATAAAGCATGGCTTCAATTTATTGACGTGTAATGTTTCACATGAGCATATAGTAATTGAATAAATAATGAGATACGTTTTTCAATAAAGAAGTCTTGATTTACACTCCTCAAAAACGGAGGCAAAGAAGCACAAACATTTTTATTCACTGTGATGTTATAAACAATTATTCAACACTTAATTACAGTTTCTTTTATCAATTGCAAATTAATCAATAAGGAATGAAGACTACAAGGTAATGAATTAATGAATGGTACTAAAAAAAAAAAAGGAAAAGGAAACAGAGAGGTTTCAGGATCGATTTTAAAAAATAAAATGAATGAATAGTATTTTCCGGCCAATTGCTCAATCGTGTTAGCCAGAGAGTGTGCAAGGCTTCAGGAACCATAATACATCCAGAGCTCTTGTTTCTCTTCCATCAACAATCGAAACACTTCTTCCTTTGTCTGCAGGCTCCTCCTTTTTCCCATCCTTGTTCTGCTCCAGTTCTTGAAGGATTCTCCTTTCCTGGTCAGCCCATTATTACATTAGTGTAACATTCATTAGACAAATATATATATATAGTGGTTTGACTAGCCAGTACTCAAACAGAACAACTTATAGAACCGGAGCTAGCTTTATGTAGGGACGGATATGGGCCCTTCAATATATAAATGAATAATCATGTGTTCTCAGTTTTAAGGAGACTGGGAAAGAAGGGAAAAAAAAGTTGTTGTTATGGGGATGCATATTAGCCTATCTTCTGGTGATGTAGCAATTTGATCTTGTTAATGCATGAAAAATTCTCTTTCCCTTCTCTTTGGCATTTCAAGATTGCACGTTTGGTGCATTGGTTTTTGGTAGCCCAACAAATTCTGCGAACTGTCTTTTGTAAAAGAGAATGATGCATTTTAGCTAGATACTTATCATAGACATGTACATGGAAGATAGTTTATATGCACATTCCGTGCATTGGTTTTTGGTAGCGCAACAAATTTTGTGAACTGTATTTTGTAAAACAGATTAATGCGTTTTAGCTAGATACTTACCATAGACCTGTACATGGAAGACTTTGAAGGGGTGGCTTTGGTGGCCGGACGAGTGGCAGAGAAGCATTGAGGTGAGGGAGGATTAGTTCGGATTTGCAACAACCGTTCCTCTCCTTTGTGCTTTATATTCTCCACATTCAGAGAGATTGGAATGTTCTCTGCCTCGTCAAATCTTCTGCAAGTATATGATATAGTAATCAATCTTTGAGTCACTAGTGCAATTACCATGGCATGTGTGCAAACAATATCGTGCAAATCAAATAAATTTGGTTTGAGCATGCAGAAGAAAAATGTGATCAAGTATGTGTTATAATCATTGCTTGATCTTCTCACTAAATCCTATGCTTTAGGCGGCAAAAGTTAGTAGTATGATTCCTATCACAACTGCATTGACCTTGTTCAGAACATTGAAATAAAATCAACTTATCGATTAAGATGACTTAATACACATATGAATGTTCATGAGTAAACTAAACATAATGGGACTTACTTATTCCTCTTCTGCTTGTCCTTGGCACTCCCCTTCTCAACACCTTCAGATTTCTGTTTCTGAACCTCTAGCAGCGGCTTCCTTTCCTTCTCCTTCTCCTCTCTCCCATCCAACTCACCCAAAACATCACAAGAACTCTCATTTTCCGCCTCTTTCTTCACACCCACCTGACTGTTCTTCTCATTCGACTTCTCCCCAGTCTCTCTCTCCCTCGCTCTTGTTGCCAGTTTCTTCAACTCATTGCAAAAGTCAGTTATATGATTCAGTATATCTCTACCCGCAAATAAGTTCCTGGCTGAGAGTGTGCTTTTAAGTCTTGGAATCAATTCATCATTTTGTGAAGTGTCATCGATTATCTGTTTTTTCTTTTCACTGCTAGAATTGACAGCTCCTTTCATGGACTTAGCTTGACTTTGGGGTGTCAATGAATTTGGGTTCTGATTTTCACTGTCTTCATTGAATTTGTTTTTATCATTTGATGAAAATGAGGATTGACTTTGTCCTCTTCTCTTCAACCTTGTATCACAAACAAAATAAAAAAATATAAATAAAAGACTCAATTTTGATTCGATTAGTTGAATCTTGTGAATTAATTTAAGCTGACAAAAATAGTCAAAAAGAAAAAAAGAAAAAGAAAAGCTAAAGGGCTTGGTACCTTTGATTCCTATCTCCAAGTGGAAGTCTTTCAAGCGATCTTGGAAGCTTCAACACAAAAAACATATAAAATGAGAAAAATAACCAAAAATAAACAAAATAAAACATAATCTTGAAGTTTATCTTCTATATAAAGCTACTGATAAAAACCTAATCTCTGTTTTCTAATGTGAAATTTAACAAGAAAAGGATGTTAAATGAGATTAAAAACCTTTGAGCTTGGTGTTGTTTTAAAGAAATCCTCAGCTGTCTTTGGGTGTCTACAATCTGTACAAAAAAAGAGAAAATATTAGTTCAACATAGTGGACCTTTATTGTAAAATGCGGAGAGAAATCAAAAGCAAAAAGCGTTTCCTTTCTTTTTTTTTACCAGGTCTGCAAAACCAGGCCTCATCATCAACTGGAACTTCATCTTCAGGAGCCAAGAAATCAACCCATTTTGGTGCGTTGATGTTCTCATACACTTTATCTTCTACAAACACCGATTCTATTCTCTTCCAATCCATTTTTGCTGGTTCCATTCCACACTCCCCACAAGGCCACAGAGAGAGAGAGAGAGAGAGAGAGAGAGAGAGAGAGATATAGTTTCTAGAGATAGCAACAAAGACCCAGAAACGAAGCAAAAGCTGTAATGCGAAGAGAAAGATTGGATCTTTAGAGGGAGAAACAGTGACTCAGAAGCTGAGCGAAGCTGTAATACTGAGAATGAAAGATAGGTGTAACGGTCAGTTAGCAGAGACAGAGAGAGAGAGAGTGAACGTTAGTGGGGCTTGTTAAGTTTTTGACCGTTGGACAATTTATTTTATCATTGTTTAGTTAGTTTTCTACGTAAAGAATTTTTTTTTATTTTTTATGTACAATAATATTTTTCTAAGCAATAATAATTAATTGTAATGTTAAGGTGGTGCTGGTTGAAGTGGTTTTCTTGAATCTGGTAGATCGGAATCATCAATAATTTCATTTCTTAATATAATAACTTGTGATAATTATAGCATAACGATTTGGCATGTGCTCGTCTTGACTACTCTTTGACATAGTCACATAGTACGTTTTCTTTATCTTAAACTAGTAAAATTGTTTCGTACAAGTATTTATTGACTATATCAAGCCATATACATATTTACTTAATATACTCTTCACTAATATCAACAAGGTTTCATTTCTGTATTGATGACAATTTTGAGATCATAATAAACAATTCGACAGTCCTCTGTCTTTGTGATTGACCCCAAAAAAAAAAAAAGGAAAAAACCTTTATTATGATTTTTTTGTTTAATTGTTTCTTTTTCTTTTTCCAACTTTAACTAAGAACTTAATCTATAATAATCTTCCTTTCAGCATACATTAGTCCAGAATAAGCCTAGCTAGAAAAAGTTGAGTAATTTAGATCAGCTGAAATTGTGCAGGCCTTGAAAAATTTAAAAAAAAAAAAAATCCTGGAACTTGAATGATTGCCTGGACACATCTAATATCACCACATATGCATATGAACACAAAATTCAGACTTTTCGGGTACAGTCTGAAATTCACATTCTCTTGTTGCTATAGAAGCCATGACTATGGTTTTCAACTTAGGATATCATCAGTCTTTACTAGCCCTATGTGTACAAAAATTAATGGGGAAAAGAGACAAATAAAAGAACTTCAGGAGCAAAGTTTCTTTTCTTTTCTTTTTTTTTTTTTCCACTTTGATTGATCCTTTAGTGCTTTGATTCCTCGCCAAAAACCTCATTGTTGCAGATGGGGCATATCTGACACAAAAGGTTTAAGATCAATCATCAGTTGGAAGGCATCCGTGGATGCGAAAAGCTTTTACTTCTTTAGCATAATTGACTAACCTTGTTAATGGTAAGCCATTTGGCGATGCATTCGGAGTGGTATACGTGCTTGCATGGTAATTTCATTTGTCGATTTCCTCTTTTGTACCTCATTTGGCAAATCACACACCTGTTTCGCAAACAATAACAACAACATCATCAGAAACTAATTGTTGCAGCATAATCTCCACTTATATTTACAAATGGGGAGTGTAAGAAGGCAATCAGGAAAACATAATGTTGAACATGAAGAGATCAATAAAGTAATCCAAATTATTAGAAAGCATGAACTGAAGACTACTAGATGTAATACTTTGATACAACCAAAAACAAAATTTTTCACTTCAACTCTTAAGCCTTTTGAGAGGCAATGAAAAACCAGAAAAAGATAAAAACAAATTGAACCAAAAGCAATGTGCATTTCTGAACAACTTTTAGTTCTTGAAAGGTATGCTAAATCTCCAGGCAGAGGGAAAAACAATGTTCATAAAATTAACATGACTGCCATCCTGATCAGAAACATTTGAATGCAAGCAAACGTCAGATGTTCACGTTGGAAGAAACAAAAAAGAAAATGAAAACATGGATGAAACTGACATATTCAGATCCATAAATTAGAGTCAATAAAAACTCTTTAACAAGCCAGCATTTTACCTTTCCCTTGACTTTTTTCTTGAGAACAGGTTTCCAAACTTGTATTTCGACGTTGGGAGCAAATTAATAAGTTCCTGGGAAAGACCTCGACTTTGAGTTCCAACTGTCTCACCTAAGTCAAGTAGTTCCTGAACATGGAAATAATACAAGTCAGTAACATAACGTGTGGGCAGCAATATTAACAATGAAACCAGTAGAAAAAATACAAACAGCTTAGTAGAAGAATTAGATCATGTGTTTTGAAAACAATTTTGAAAATTTCACTAATCCCTCATCATTGTTAGTTTCAAACTTCTATCATTAGATTTTTTGTGCAATTATAAACCAAGTCAGTGCACCAAAACAACAGTATGTATCAGAGTAGTTTTAGTTTAAAATGTTTAAAAAATGCAATGACTTGGTGAACCAGTATTTCCTCTGCTACATGATACAACAATCAGATCATTTAGAATCGAAAATTCTATTTTATGATGTAGGACAGGTTCGATATAAGAGAAAAGAAATAAATGGAAAGGAATATCCTTTTCTGCATCAGTTGTAAATCACCAATAAATTAAAATGCATTTACTGTAAGCAAGGAAATAAGATAAGCCTCATAAAACATACCTCATAGGTCATGTTATCTGGATCAATATTGTCTTGCCAAATGACCTGTGACAGTGTAAAGTAGATCATATATCAGCCAAAAAATATGGTAACCTGTCTTTAGCAGCTGTAATTGAAGGTGTAAAGCGCATTATCCGAATTAAAAGATCAATAAATCAATAAATAAATAAAAAAGAAAGAGTAAGTACTCTTGAACTTTATCTCATTATCAGAGGGCATAAGAGTCAGTGGGCAGAAAACCAATAATCTAATACAGATCAGAAAAGGTCGGTAACAGAGATATATTTGTGGTTCGGTATAAACTAGCTGCACCATGATTGATTTGCAGTATACTTACATTACAATAAATCAACAAGAAGAAGATGATACTATGTTCAATCTTCTTGTATTAAGCTCATGCTCGAGATGTTAGCATTAATTTGTCTAATGGACACTGATGTTTGAAACTGGAACCCACATATAACTAAAATAAACCAATATCAACAGGGTGCATCACCAAGCAAACTTCATACCTGGGAACTGCTAGAAACCTGATGATTTGGACTGCCTGCAAAAGCAAAAGAAAATTCTTTCTAAGAAAGCAATCGAATACTATGATCTCTCCCAAGGGATAAAAGTTCACAAGAATTAAGGAATACAGAAAATTTTCATTATGGATGAATGTTTTAAAAAAAAAAGCACTTTCAACATGCAAAGATTAAATATCTTGAGAAATTCTTATTTTCTAGTACAGTAGTATGCCCTAAACTAGAAGAATTCCTAAACAGAATTTTAACTAACATTCTTCAGGTATAGCATGCACAGTCATGACAGCTTCTCCATCAGATTGTGTGTCTGTGGTTGAGGGCTCTTCATTGTTCACTGTCGACGCATATTCCCAAGACCTCCCGCCAGCATCTGTTCTTGGTAAATGGTCATTTACCTCGTATGGACCAAAGTAATAAGTATTCTCTGGACCAGAAAATCCAAACTTGTATGGATTCATATTCATTGACCAGTACGCATTTTCCTGGCAGAAAGAACATGGATATGATTTCATAAATATAATGTCATAGACTATGTTACTAAATGCATACATCTCAAAAGTTCCATGATGGCATTAGAAGGTAAACAAATCAGACATCACAATAACTGGGTTTTCAAAACGTTCTACTATAAAATTTCCAAAAAAAAGAACACACTTAGTTCAACTGAAAGGAACATGACTATTAGCATTAGCATCCATTTTCCAGAAAGTACAATGCATGACTTTCCCATTTTTGGCAGTAGTTTCATACAAAGCAGCTTACACATAATTGAATTTAGTTCTTACATCAGAAGTCATAAATGAATAGGGCCAACAACCCATATCCCCCATTCATGACTTGCATGGATCTGACAAACTTGCATCATAACCAATGCCAAAAGCATGAACAACCTAATGGGCCACTTTTGACAACAATGTTATACGAAATTCTAATTTTTGAAGTATAAATTGAGGAATTATAAAATATAAATACCTGATCGTGGATTGGCCCTGTCTGAGTGTAATTCGCTGGAACATGAGTCAAACCTTCAAAGAAATCCATGAAACTTTCGGTAACAGTGTAAGGAAAGCCAGTGTCTATGTAATGCACCTCCATTTGTCTAGTACCATTCATTTTGAGCCAACTATTCCAACCCCCAATTCACCAAAAAAAAAAAAAGCTGCAAAAATACACAAAGAAAATAATAATAATATCAACAACTGCTACAAATCAAACTTAAAAAATAAAACAAATCAAATTTTAAGGCAAAGCAATTTCTTTATAGATTCAAATTTCTTAAATTATCGAGAGTTTTGAGTTCATTCAATGTCTAGGCACGCTAATCTCGACGTGACAGTATTAAAAAAAAAAAGGGAGAAGTGTAATATTAAGCCCAAAGTACATACAAATTTCAAATCGCAGCACGTAAACATAAGAATCCAACTAAGCAAGAAAAATGTTTAAAATAAATAAATAAATTGGAAATTATTTGCAACAACTAAGCAGTAATTATGAGCTAAAATTTGTCAAATTTAGGGCAAAAAAAGGCTAAACTCACGAAAATAAAGAGCTGAGTCACAGCTCCTTCAGTCCTCTGTTTGACTGGCAAGAAAATGCAGAGAAGACAAAAATGAAAACAACTAAAAATATATATGAATTTAAGATTCTTTTATTCTAAACAGTTTTCTTCATATGGTAAAGTTTTCTTTCTTTCCAGGAAACCAGAGGAACAAACAACATAAAATGCACAATTCTGTTTTCAGTTTTCCCGGCAAAACAAACAGGAAACAGAAGAAAAAATATAAAAATTTATATGAACATGACATTCACAGTTACTTTGATCATCAACAAACGTTGAAACCATTTCTCATTACTCCAATCAATCCAAAAATTCGACAAAAGAACAGAGAAAACCGCGCATTATTGATTCTTGAGCCAAAAAATGTTAAACTTCATCCACATTCACAAATTACCTCTGAAGACTCTAACAAATTAAACATAAAACTAAAATGATGAACAAAAAGAGAAAAAGCAGAGAAGATCAAAACGAGATAAAAGCAAGAGACAAAAACAGCGATAAAGAAAGAGCAATAACGGCGCCGTTTCGTTCACAGATTTCGATTACATTACATTACATTCCCGTAAATGTAATAATAAAAATAGAAATAATAATAATAATAATGAAAGAGAGAAGAGATAGAGAACCGACAGTGAAGAGAGAGTTGGAAGCCGAGAAGAAGACAATGAAGAAGAGATTGATTCGAGAATGAATGTGTGTGAAGAGAAGCGAGAGTGCATCAAAGTGAAAGTGAAAGTGAGAAGTGTTTTTGTGTCTGTGTTTTTGTTTTTGTTTTTCACTCTTCTATCGCATTCATTAATCCTTTTTGTTTTTTTTAATCTGTTTGTCGTCTGTCTCTTCTTTGTGGTGCTTTTGATGCTGAGTTTTTCATTTTTCAGGCACGTTACGTTTTTCTTTGTTATTTTTAACCCAACCGACGTGTCGACGTTTTAGAAATACGAGTTTTTCTCAATAAATTAAAATATTTCTTTGACCTATCAATAAATTACATCATTGTTTACCTTACCTTGCTATCCCATCATGGATTTGTTTTATTTTTAAAAAAATAAGACTAAATTATTTTTTAAAAATTTTATCATTGATATTTCTTTAATTATTTGATAATTTCTTGACATACTATCTCATTTTAATTTACTAAGTTTAAGGCTAAATAATTTTAATAATTATGTTGTTTTTAGAGAATGGTATATAATCTTTCAATTAATTAAGATTTTATGATGAATTTTTCTTAGTAACATTTGGAATAAAATCATGCCTTTGATGAAGTTTGGTACAACCCACCACTGCACAAAGATGGAAAGAATAAATGATTGACAAGACTTAACAAGTCTAAACAAATGATTATAGTTTCAACAAACGGGTAACCAAAAAGTGTTCACATGATATTTGTCGTTAATTGGTTCAATTTCAAAAGAAAATAAATTAAATTTAAGAAAATGAAGAAGAGAGCAGGAAAGACAAAGCCATTTCCACGGCTGGTGAAATGGGTGGCAGCCGCATTGACCCGGGGATATGTCTGCGCAAATCTTTACCGTACATCTGTTATTCTGAATTCTGATAGTGATCTCTGATCTCTACAAATCTGATCACCTAAAGCCATCGAAAGTTTGGTCCCCAAACAGTAAGAACAACAGCAGCTTTGGAATCATAAAAATACAAGATAAGCTTGTACAAAATCATAGTCGTCGCTTTTGTATATTTATATGGCGTTTCTTAAAAATACTATTCAACAGCTAAAAACTTATCAAAATAAAAAATTATTAATTTAAATCTATTAAATATTATAAGAAAAATATTGTTTAATTATTTATTATCTAAGAAGTAATATTATTCTTATAAATCACTTATATAAATTGATGTGATATGATATTATTTGATAAATAAATATAGTAATTTTATAAATATATGTTAATAATAAATGACCTTAATTAAAATGAGTGATATGATGATCACATAAGAATATTATATCAGCTTTTATACGTAAATTTGTATAAATAATTTATAAGAGTAAACCACTTTACTCATATCTAAAATAAAATATAGGTAAAAATCAACATATATAAATGGCATTAACCCATAACTCTGTCATCTTTGTTTAAACTCCCACAAATATTCTGTTACGGTGGTTAAGCAGAGCTAAACGAGCTGTAATAGCTTTCACTTTAATAATTATGGTCCCTGCTTTGGAACCCCAAAGAGATTAGATTTAAGTAGTTAGTGGCAAGTAACATTAGGTGGGGGAATTGTGGACTGCCAACTGTGGCACTTTAAGGTAGAATTTAAGGGAAAGCAAAAGAGGAGGTTGCAGTTAATGAGATTAAACTATATTCATGGTGGGTTGTAATTAATTTTTTACAGCTTATTTCTGATACAAAGGCTTTAAAATCAGATGATATAAATGCAAACAAGCATGATCTCAAGATTTGGAATGTACAAATAAATGATGTTTGTTTCATTTTTTATGAAGAGGAGCAATTTTCCCAACAAGAAAACAGACTTAAGAGACCCTACATGGTAATTAGAAATCTACCAGAAATGAAAAAGTTTGTGAGAAATTAGCTTTGTCACCAGAAAAATGTGCAAAAATGGTACTGAATTAGTTAGAAATATTGCAAAAATCAACGAAAAAAAGGCCTCAAGTTGATCAAATAATGCCTATTTGGGATCAACAAATTGGAAGAAACTGTCAAGATTTCTTTATTGGTTGTGGATTGCAGTATTTAAGTTTTTGGTTACAGGAAGTGCATGGCATGTACAAGTATCTTTTACCAGGATTTTTTTTTTTTTTTTTTTGCAATTCTAACGAGGAGGAAAAGTCCTCATTGACATGACTGATCACTACCGACTATGAATTATTCGGTGGAGTTCTATATTCAGTTCTTTTCAGCAGCAGTGAGCTAAAAGAAAAAAGGGCAGTTTATATATTAATTGCTTGTAGTTGAAGATAGATCACCAAACCGGCTAATACTCTAAAAGGGTTTGAAGAAGTCTTGATGATTAGGTCAAGAGCTTGGCAAATGGGAAGTTGCCATTTTCACTTTCAATTGGTGAGGTGAGTTGAAGATTACTATTTTACTTTCTGAAAATGGTAGAATTCAATATCGAACACATAAAAGTTCAACTGAAAAATTATCAAGTTAAAACAACTCAAGAAACTCATTTACCTAATAGCCTGAGCTACAAACATTTTTCTACCAATCCCAAGTCGTTGAATTCATTATATATACAGAATGGCTCATACATTATTAAGCCAAAAATTGTTGGGTGAACAAGCTTTTGATTTGGCAGTAACTACACAAGAAAACTGTGCTTGGTTTAGATCTTATGTTCTGCAATAAAGTAGAAACGTGTATGTGCAAACTATTGAGACAATGGAACACAAGGGACCACCATAAACGATAAACAAATGTTAATAATAAAGCAACTCTGCCAAGGTACTCTCTGTCTGTGCATCCATTAATCAATTGATAAAGAGAAGCTCCACTCAGTTTGGGGAGAGTTTACGGGACCAAAGAAGCCCTTGTTTACAAGCAAGGAACTGATGTTTGTGGCATGCACAAACATGGGACTAACATGAAGAGCTAGTGTGTGCTATATTTGTAACTTCTTTTTTTTCTTTTCTTTTGCTTTTCTTCACATAACAAGAAGTATATGGACCTCAAAAGCTAGTCAAAAATTAACAAAAGGATGAGATAGGGCATCTCATACAAGTGACAAGTTAACTCTGGAGCGAATGAGGCAGCAGCTAATCCAAAGTGATCTGTTCTCAGTCAACATGAAACTAGTAACATATATGGATCTGAATACGACCAGCTTCATGGGCCATACCACACAAAAGCACATAATCCCCATCATTCCTATCTTTTTCTGCAGAGATATTCCGACCGGATAAACCAAAAACAAGGCGACTCAGAACCAACCAAGAAAAAGCATATGCCAGTGCAATTGGGTTCCAGTCTCTTGTAAAGTCTAGTCTAATGGTGCACTTTAATTTTTATCACGCAATCATGATATTGCGATTTGCAAACAAATATGCTGGCTACAGTTTTGTATTTTTGGATTCCGAAAGGTTGAGCAACCCACAAGATTTCATGTTTCCAATTGCATCAAGACCAAGTTTAAAACCGGTTTATAAGCGCAACTCAAATTGTTTGTTCCATCTAACGGAAAAGACCCCCATGCCACATTCATCTTGTATACAAATTTGATATGGTATTAAAAGAACAAAAAAATTAATATGAGTTGTTTACGTAATAAATGTTGATGAGTCATGTGACATTGAATGTGTAATATCACATTAATTTTATATACAAACTTTATAAGTGTAACATTTCTCCATTAATTATATGTATATATATATATATATATATATATATATATATACCTAGATTAAACAATTATATATTAAAATACAACAAGATAGATGTAACCTTTAAATAATACTTATTTTCTAACTTTTTTAATGTATAAGTCAATACCAATAATTAAGATTAATGATAAAATTTATAACAGTGAATTTATACGAAGAATTTACAGAGGAGTAAGAATGAATACAGAGAACATGGGGAAGAGGGAAAGAAGTCGCCAACAATAGCCATCAAATCAGAAGGTAGCTTCGTAAACAGTTTAGAAAATAACATTCAAAATGCACAGAAAGGCGGAAAACTTTACCAGGCACAAGGATTCATCAGCATGAAGCTATCAACTACCATAAACATCATAAACAACTTTTAACCGGCTGAGAAGTATTGGCCTATACACCGCAATGGATCCCAACTCAATACTTTGCCTTTCTCCCCCCTGTGGGAGTAGGGATGGCAAAATCCGAGGTCGGATCCGAGGTTGGGGTTCCCTGACCCCGGCCCCAATCACCAATTACAAACCCCGATTCCAAAAAATTCTCCGAAAATTTTTTTTTTTGAGATCGAGGTTGGATTACTCCGGGCGGGGTCTGGTTTTCCAATAACCCGGGATTAAGACCCGGGTTGCGTAATTTTTTTTTAATTCTGAATTTTTTTTGTTATGTTATATATATTTTGTATGCAAAATTCATTATAAAATGGGCTTGCAGCGTAGTGGTGTCCTACCATAGTTATTGTCTTATTCTTTCCGATAGAGAAGTGATTCGAATCTCATGAATAGCATTCTTTAAAACTCATTTAATTTATGTTTTATTATTAAAATTTGTTGCACCCTTAATTCAAATGCAGGCTGCAACCGAGTGTTAAGCTGCATGCCATTTTCTTGTGTTGAGAAGGGGAATGAGTTTGAATCTCTTTCGATATAACACTTTGAAAACTCATTTAATTTATTTTAGGTGGACTGGGCTGGATCTGGGCTTAGGCCTAAGTTGTTAGGGTTTTATAAGTTATTTAGAAAAATAGTTTGTCACTTAGGAGGTTATATTTAAGAATTAAAAATTGATGGACTAAATTAATATAGTCTTTAATTTTAATTATATACTCCAGGTTTAATTCTGAGTCCCCGACCCTGACCCCGGCCAATTACCCCAATTTTTTGGGTAATTCCCCGATTCCAAATGTCCGAATTTTTTAGATCCCCGACCTCGACTGAGTTGTTTTGCCATCCCTACCTGGGAGACCATAACACCAGAATTCACAAATTGGTAAATCTTTTCCAACTATTAAATTAAAGACTTTTTAATGATAAAAAATTAAAAAATAATATCAAATATACAACCAAATTGTACAATCTCACTCGTACAACCTGACATAACACAAATTCACTGAATGAATAAAAATAAAAAATAAATTAACTAATTTGTAATGAATAAAATAAAGCCTACACATCCATGAATTTATTCTATATCAAATTGTATAAATTAAATTGTACAATTTAATTGTATAACTGACATTATTGAAATCTTTTCCAACTATTAAATTAAAGACTTTTTTATGATAAAAAATTAAAAAACAATATTAAATATACAACCAAATTATACAATCTCACTCGCACAACCTGACATAACACAAATTCACTGAATGCATAAAAATAAAAAATAAATTAACTAATTTTTAATAAATAAAATAAAACCTACACATCTAATAAATTTATACTATATCAAATTATATAAATTAAATTGTACAATTTAATTGTATAACTGACATTATTGACATTATTGAAATTAAAAACATCCGTAAGACTCGGATTCTAAATGGACCACAATTAAAATCCTCAACGAAGCAACCTGCAAAGATTATTTTTTTGTTCCAGGCATGAGAAAAATACAAATAAAGAGTTTAAAAGAAAGGGGTCAATGTGCATACGGCATACAAACCTGCGCAAACTCTTGATATAAACAGAAATTTGGAGCTTGCAAGCACAAAGAATAATATCAAGAATTATTAAGTCGACTACTCAAGGAGATCAAAATACCAAGCGTTGTAAAATGACCTGATCAGGAAATCAAAACTACTGGTACAAGAAAAATGTTCCTCGTATCAATATTTGCTGAAACTCAAGAGCAGCAGTGGCATTGACCACAACTCTTATAAATGAGAGGTTTATCAAATCAAAAATTCCAAAAATAAATTTGTTCAGGGAGTGCTTCTCCCAAAAAGATAAGATTATTGAAGAAAACTCCGCTGGGATAATTTCTCAAAGATCAGATTTTCATCACCATCTAAAGCTAACAGCACAGAAATAGTCTCTAAGCACCGCCAGAACCATATTTCTTTCCGAAGACGATTAACTGCAACTTGTCATAACCAGCAAGCACACCAGCACCAGCAATAGCACGCAGAATGTTTGCTCCAGCACCCTTAAAGAGCGACTTGGCACCCTCGTTCTTAAGGATCTGGGAAAATGCATCCAATGAGCTCTTGTATTTGACTGCTTCACCAGACGTCATCATCATTCTTCTGCGAACAGTGTCAATGGGATAGGAAGCAAGTCCGGCACCATTGGTGATGAGCCAACCAAGGGCAAAGCTAGCAAAGAAACTATCCTGTAATCACAATAACCAGAATACAAGATGTCAAAAAGATGAATACAAGTTGAATATTCAATTTATCTTAAGGTTTTGAATGCATAGTGTTAACTCAACATAGATTCCCATCTCATAACCTTATAGAAAAGATAATAACATTTTTTTATCCATCTCTGATGTACATTTCCATTGGAATGATAAAAATGAAATTTTTTCACACATTTGTTATATTAAAGATATAGCAGAGAACAACTCAAAGAAACCACCCTTCAACTCTAATTATACATGGCATACAAGGGAAATTGATATTCCCTTGGGCCCTAATATGCAACAGAAAATCGTATGACATGAAAAGAGTTAATAAATTAATAGTACATGTCATCAAGCCACTTGCATACAATAACTATAGCAGTTTAAGTGAAACATCAGCACTTTTAGCAAACCAGGGTTCATAACTTGATTTCATGTATTCATGGGACAAAACCTCTTCTCTACCACATCCTCACCACTAATTCAGAAGAAACAAACCAAATCAAATATGATATACTAACCTGCAAGTTTCCAGTCAGGACCACTGGCTTCAGAGAATCATACATTCCAAAGTACAGTCCACGGTAGACAATGATTCCGACACATGAAATGTTGAATCCACGGTAAAGCCCAGCAATACCATCAGATTTCATTGTCTTCCTGTAAACATCAACCAGACCATTGAATTGCCTCTCTCCTCCCTTCTTTGCAGCCTTGGCATCATTGGCCAAACGGGTACGAGCATAATCCAAGGAGTACACGAAGAGAAGAGACGAGGCACCAGCAGCGCCTCCTGATGCCAAGTTGCCAGCAAACCATTTCCAGTAGCCATCCCTGTCCTTCTTGAAGTTGAAGAGCCTCTTGAAGTAATCCTTGAAAGCAAAGTTCAAGGCCTGAAACACGTTTGAGACGACTGTGAGCAAAAAATAACAAGTAAACATGCATTGTTAAACAATAAGAAGACAAAATTAAATGCACTTGCCTGAGTAGGGAAGTAACGAATGACATTAGCAGTGTTCCCTCTCCACAAGGAAATGATACCCTCATCCTTCATTGTACGCTTAAAACAGTCACCAATGCCTTTGTAAGGTTCAGACAACCTCCCAGTCTTGATCATCTCATCCTGGTTCTGAATCAACAGCTTAACACGCTCAATGGGAGCAGCGGCTGTTTTAGACACAGCAGCAGAAACTCCACCCATGAGAAAATCAACAGCAAAACCGGCAAGACCTTTCTCAGATGGGGCTTGGACAAAAACAGGAGATGCAGTTGATGCTACCATCGATAGATCCATAGGGTATTGCAATGCAGCATTTGAGTAATTCCCATATGCAAAGCGTCTTTGGTACATGGTAGGCCTCTGGAAAGCCCCATCATAACCCTCACGGGCAAGACTGGAGTGGCGGAGATTGCCAGCTACCTTCTGCATGATGGTAGGGTGTTGAACCTGATCGGCCATTGCGACTTCCCTGCAAAGTTGCATACACTATCAGTCAAGAGTCTGATACTAGAGAAAGAAATTACAAATATGAATCAGATGTCTAAAAGTTAACAAACATTGACCCATACACTATGTAGATGGACCCAAAAATCCCATTCACTATATTCTTTACAAATCAAAAAGATTTCACGCCTCATGTTCGTATGAAATAATACTAGTATGAGTGACTCCGCCATCAATTATGAATTTTTACTATATATGAGGATGGTCGTATCATATATAACATCATTTGCTGGAATAAACTATCAAAAATTAATTGAAGAACTACGCAAAGTTAACGGTTCATATAACCGATTCATCAAGAGAAATATGACATCATCTAACTAACGCTTAAATGCTAAACAGTCGTAACACAATCACATCACTACTGCTTTAAGATTAAATCAAGTCTAAAATCCAAAAATAGATTTAAACACCGTCAAAGTAAACGCTGTCACAATATTGTCCAAAAATAGATCTACACCTCTATAAATCACACTCGCTACAAAATATCAAAATAAAAAATGATGAACGCTCACTACAAAATATCGAGATAAAAAATGATAAACAATATATCGAGATAGATCCCAGTAGTATTCAACACTTTATTAACAGATTCAAAAATTTTAGAAAAAATTATATAAAAAGAACGAGAAAGAAATTTTAACTACCACAATCAATGATTCTGAAACGAACAACAGATCTAACAAATGAAACAACAGTTATTACACAGTTACAGATCTGTCGCAGAGACAAGTCAAAGACAAAGATGTAGTAACAGATCTGATGAAATCAAAATTGACGGCTGGGATTGGCTAGAGAGTTTACCTTGAAAAGTAATTTGATTGGTGGCTGCGATTGATTCTCCGCCTTTCGCTCTTCTTCGAAAGGAAAGGCGAGAAAGATATTTGTGCTGTTTGTGGTGGACGGCGTGCTTTGAAATGAGCAAAAACGTACGCGTCTTTATGGGCTATATATTGTGAATTTTCAAACGTTTCACGCATGTGACGGAGGGCTATGATTCGTTGCGGTCGGCGGCATACGTGCCATCTTGCAAGTGGATTCGATTTGACTTGCTGGTGCGCTTACTACCGTTGATCTTGTTCTGCTTTGTCAAATGCCCATTTTCCAAGTCAAAGAAAATCAAATTCTTAAATGTAAGAACTTTCAAACGCCATCGTTTGGTATACTTTTATTTTTGTTTTGGTTCTAGGTCTGGAAATAGCTGGCCCACGTGGCTGAGCTGGCATTAGTGAGGCCTTGATTTGCAAGATTCTGCGTCGAGAAAAGCAAAATTGTTTTGTTTGTTAGAGTTGGTCCGGGCCTGGGCCGAACAGAGCCCAGCATTTTCACCTCTCGATTTGTTTTGTGTATTTTTTATCTTTAAATACTGTAATAAATTTACTCTCTTTTCAAACAGTTTGCCTTTATTTACTTCTTGTTTACAAGGAACAGGAAAAACAAGTAAAGTAGAAACAGATGACAGAGGTAGAGGTTTACAGCATTCAGAATACTATAAAAAGCAATGATATACATATAATCATTTATAATCAACCCTTATCACAAACTGGATTGATAAAAATTCATTAAAGAATAAAAAAATAAAAATAAATAAAGATAATTATATCTTTAGTAGAATTTTGTCAACTCTAATTATATAAAATAGTATATTATAAATAGGTTATAGAAATTGTATTATTCTTCTATAAATTATTTTTCAATAAAATTTTCATTTGGTTTCGGTTACAATAAAATAAAATATGTAAAAAATGGAAGATTAATGTTACGTGCATAATTTAAATAGATTATAATCATCATATGAATTGATGATCTATAACATGATATTATTGAATTATAAAAATTCATAATAAATATAAAGACTCAGTAATTATTTAATATTTAATAATATCAATTGACGTCAGATTTATATAAAAATGATTGAATAAGTTGATTTTAATGTCTAGCATTACTCTTAAGGAAAATAAAGAGGTTGAGAACAAGCACAATACTAGATCTGACTTCTAATAAAACACAGCAAACTGTAAATAAACTATAAGAGCCAGTATATCATAGAAATTAGAATAATTTAACATATAAAACCTAATTCTACAACCAACTTTTTATAACATTCATAGATAGTAAAAAGATAATTGTAGATATAGCATTGCTGTAGAAAAATTTTTATATTGATGTCGGACCAATTAGATTATAATTATGAATAAAACTAGGGATTTCAATTAGATTTTATGGATTTTAGTAAATTAGGGATTTTGACTAGAGATACGAATTTGGACTTCCTAAGTTGAGAGAATCCTTGATTGGATTACTTTCCTAATTAATAATTTCCTATATTTTGTGATATTTAATTTTATTATTTTATAGTTAAACTAGGATTGGAATTCTATATAATGAGATTTGATTTCCTAGTAGAATTATATTCAAAGTCCTATAAATAAACAGGCCCGTTTGTTTGGGCCTCTGAAATCTGAATCTGAATAAGATTCAGATGTTTAAAAATTTAAACCCGTTTGTTTGGGCCTCTGATAACTTATTTTCAGACATATATGTCTGAATCAAAAAAGTAAAAAAATACCACTTTTTTTTATTCAAAAGATCTTAATATAAAAAATATAAAAAATACCCTTTTATATAAAATCAACTATGGTAACCTGATGAAAGGGGCTTCAATTCAAAGCCGAAGCTGTCTCTGTTTCCATGTGCATCGCGTCAGCTACCAACATTAATTACGAATCCAATTAATATAACAATTTTGAAGTCTCATCTCATGTGCTCTCTCTTGGGCTCTGTCAACAGAACATGCACACTTTGCTTTTCTCTATTTAACAATTGTGAATTAATGTCTCTCATCTTGTTGTGGTTTTTTCATTTTTTAATTTTATTAATTTATATATGTGGAATAAGCTGCAATTCAACACCAGTTTGTGATGTAACATGCATGCAATGAAGAAATAGTAATTAACAACCCAAATTCCAATGATTAAATTTATAATTATTTATAATTTTGATTTAATTTTATTAAATTTTTAATTTTTAAAAGATTGTAAAAAATATAATATTAACTGTTGATGCACGGTTTCCGGACGGCCGGGGGAGCGGGTCGGAGCTCGGGTCGTGCGACGGGTCCGGTCCTGCGAGCACAGAAAAACGGTCAGGGGTTCCGGCGGTGGTGCCGGCGGTGACCCTCCGACGCTCAAGTCAGTATCCGGCACTCCGGAATTTTCTGAGAGAAATTCCTAGAGAGAGAAGCTCTCAAAAATAGAGGAATTGTAGAGAGATAATAAGTTCAGAAAAATGTGCATTTGTCAACTTACCTTGAGCAACGTTCCGGAGGGTTTATATAGGAGTCGGAATGGGCCATTGTGGAACCCAGATAATAGGCCCAGACGATGGGCTACAGTAATGGGCTTACTGTAATGGGCTCATGTAATGGGATACGGTAATGGGCTTACCGTATGGGCCCGGATAGTAGGATACAGTAATGGGCTTACTGTAATAGGCCCAGCTAATGGGATACAGTAATGGGCTTACTGTAATGGGCCCAGATAATGGGATACAGTAATGGGCTTACTGTAATGGGCCCAGATAATGGGATACGGTAATGGGCTTACTGTATTATAAATAATTGAGCTGGGTCGGGTCATTGTGGGACCCAGATAATGGGTCCAGATAATGGGCCACAGTAATAGGCTTACTGTGTTAGAAATAATTGGGCCCAATATTGTTATGGCCATAACAGTAGTCCCCCCAGGCCCAAGTTGACCAATGGGTCGACGTAGGGACTATTTAGTTGTTTCTGGGCTAAAAATTAAATGTGTCAGGGGGCCAGCCCAAAGATGTAGTTTAGAATGCATGGATTAGGTTTAATTTTTCAATGCGAAAATTCTTGTACGGATTATGCCCTACATGTGTGTATGCGATTGTGTGCGAAAGTATCAAAACGTTTCCATGTGTTTTCCCCCTCGGGTTTGTGTGTGAGAGAAAAAGAAACTTGATTGTGTATTCGGGCATGAGGGGAGAAAAATGAGAGTGCATGAGGGAGAGGAGGTATTCGGAAAGGGGTGTAGAAGTATTAGCTCACACGGGTGAGCAACATGCATTGCGGGCCTGCGATCTAAGCACTCAGGGGCGTAGAATTTGCAGTCCATAGAAAGACCAGAGCACAATCTACGTGGTGATTTCATGCTAGGTAACTTTTCCCACCTACCCGAAGTAGAGTCATATAACTCTGCTGTACTCAAAACTTGCCCATTCTTATCACTCCCTCCTGCAACAATAGCAATGGAACCAAGACTACCTGACCCAAACAAACAACGGGGTTGGTTCATTCCCTCACACTTAACCCAACCACGACGAACCAGACTATACTTCCAAATTGCAAAATCAAATAATTCACGACCGAAAACCAACAATTCACTACCCACAGCCAAGGACTCCTTATCTGCATGGTTGAAACACTCATCACAAGGTATCTTAGGCAATGCCATCCATTTGTTTCTCTTTGTATCGAATGCCTCCCAACCCCTTGGATCACAAACGAGGTAGACCCAATGCTCTACAATACCCAACCGCTTCCTCAACCCATACAAACGAGCTTGCGTGGGCGAGCTGCGCGCTGCTGCCCGCAAGGGCGAGCTGCGTGCAGCATGCCTGTGAGAGCCGGGCGCGCACTAGCGCTCCATAGGCTCGCGTGGACGAGCTGAGCACGCAGGAGTGCTCTGCAAGCTCGCCTGGACGGGCTGGGCGAGTTGCTGCAGGCGAGGTGTGCTGGGCAAGTCACGGGCAAGCGGCGAGAGGGAGAGCCGCGGGCGAGCGGCGAGGGGGAGAGCCGCGGGGGAAGCATGCTGGGCGCAAGAAAGAAGCGGGCGGCCGGCGAGGAGGAAAGGCCGGCGACCGGCGAGGGGTGAGGCAGGCGACCGGTCGAGGGAGAGTCGCGGGCGGCGTGGCCGAAGGCTAAAGGGAAATCACGTAACCCATGCATGCGGGTTACGTGATTCTGCAAGGGTCTCGCCGCAAAATTTTAAACTTTAATATATTAGTGCAGGGGTGTTTGTGCAAAGTTTCAAACTTTCAATTTTTTTTAATTTCGCGGGGGTGTTTCTGCGAAATTTCAAAATTTTATTTTTATTTCGCGGGGGTGTTTCCGAGAAATTTCAAACTTCAAAAATTTTTTCTCCGCGGGGGTGTTTCCGCGAATTTTCAAACTTAAATAATTTTTCTCCGTGGGGGGTTTTCAGCGAATTTTCAAACTTCAAAAAAAATTTTCTCCGCGGGGGTGTTTCCGCGAATTTTCAAACTTAAATAATTTTTTCTCCGCGGGGGTGTTTCCGCGAATTTTCAAACTTAAATAATTTTTCCTCCGCGGGCGAACTTCCGCGGTTTTTCAAGTTTTAATATTTTTTCCTCCGCGGTCGTGCTTCCGCGGACATGCTTCCGCGGGTGGTGCTTCCGCGGGTGTGCTTTCACGGGTGTACTTCCGCGGACGTGCTTCTGCGGACGTGCTTCCGCGGATTTTCAGACTTGAATAATTTTTCTTCCGCAGGCGTACTTCCGCGGATTTTTAAACTTGAATAATCTTTCCTCCGCGGCGTGCTTCCGCGGATTTTCAAGTTTTAATATATATATATTTTTTTTTCTCTGCGGGCGAACTTCCGCGGATTTTCAAGTTTTAACACATTTTTTTTCTTCCGCAGGCGTGCTTCCGCGGATACACATTTTTTTTTTCGCAGGCGTGCTTCCGTAGACGTGCTTCCGCGGGTGTGCTTCCGCGGACGTGCTTCCGTGGGTATGCTTCCGCGGGTGTGCTTCCGCGGATTTTCAATACCATCCCCCAGCATTTTTTTCCTACCTCAGATAATGAACTGGAGGTTTGAAAAGTGGTGGGAGGCCGACTGTTACACCCTTGATCTTCGCACATGGCTGGCATAACATGCCTTGCGTTACGCCATGGCTTGGAGGGGGCTGCAAGGGTGCATGCCCACGAGAAGCATATGGGTGAGTGCTTAAGCAAGGTGTGGAGACGTTGCATGGCGTCATTGATGCGCGAGGGGAAGCGCAAGGCAATGTGAACGCTGACACAGGGGTATGTGCAGCGCAACGAAATAATACGCATGCATTGGTAGCGAGCGTAGTATGGCACGCACTTGCACGCACATGTGATGGGCGTGGCATAGTGAGATAACATGCGCGTACGGGTGGTGAGCATGATGTGTGGAGTGCACAAGGGAGTTGGGCGCGATACAACGATGCTACGCGCATGTTGGGGGCAACGTAGCGCGTGGACACTAGCACATGCACGCATGCGGGCCGGGACGCTTGCGGGGTAGCAAGCATGCGCATGGGTAGCGCACCACAAAGTGGTGACATGGCGCATGGCATCGGGCGACACGGCGCACAGCAGCGATTCATGATGCATATGGGCGTGTTAGTGGGCTTAAAATATGGCACATATCCAAGAGGATTGTGGTTCCTAAAAATAAGGAAATAGTGGGGTGAAAGTTGCTTCCTAAGGTTTTGGAAATGTAACTTCCCCACTAACTTAGTGGTTGAGAGGGTTCAACCATGTCCTTGAGAACAGGAATGACAGTGGGAAGTTAATTCCCATATTCCATGCCTCCATCCCACTCATGGGTAGTTATGCTCATGAGGGAAGTGGGAAGTGACTCGAGGTGGTTACTTCCGGAGTGGGAAGTTACTCGGCGGAGTTAATTCCATGCCATGACCTTTAACCATGGGTGGTTATACCCATGAGAGGAAGTGGGGAGTTACGGGTAGTTAACTCCCATGATCTCCACTTGCGGGGGAGTGGAGGATTATGTGGCAGTGTAGGAGCGCCCCACCTAGCCTAGTAGTTGGGGATGTCAACTACACGGAACCTAGCAACCAGGGTTGTTGGTTGGCTATATATATGTACCAAGATGGTGGGCTGGAAGTAGGTAGACCCTCCAGGGGGAGGTCTCCAGGTAGAACTCTACAGGGGTAGAGAGTGACACAAGGGGAAAACACTTAGTGAACGGAGTAGCTAGTGTGAGTGTCATTGTGAGTGTTTCCCGCACACAATCTTGGGGCAGATTGTATTCTTTTTACTCTTTTCATTTTATCGCATAGGGGAGAAGCAAGTGAGCGCAGGGCGCGCTATGGAAAAACATTCAAGGCGCTGGGCGCGCAAGGGTGAAAGCATGCTAGGCGCTGGGCGCGCAGGGGAAGGCATGCTAGGCGCTGATCGCAGGGGAAGGGCATGCGAGGCGCTGCGAGGCGCTGGGCGCGCAAGAGGAAGGCATGCCAGGCGCTGGGCGCGCAGGAGGAAAGCATGCTAGCGCTGGGCGCGCAAGGGGAAGCATGCAATGCGCTGGGCGCGCAAGAGGAAAGCATGCTCGGCGATGGGCGCGCGGGAGGAAAGCATGCTCGGCGCTGGGCACGCGGGAGGAAAGCATGCTATGCGCTGGGCGCGCGGGAGGAAAGCATGCTAGCGCTGGGCGCGCAAGGGGAAGCATGCAATGCGCTGGGCGCGCAAGAGGAAAGCATGCTATGCGCTGGGCGCGCAGGAGGAAAGCATGCTAGCGCTGCAAAGCATGCAAGGCGCTGGGCGCGCAAGAGGAAAGCATGCAAGGCGCTGGGCGCGCAAGGGGAAGGCATGCCAGGCGCTGGGCGCGCAGGAGGAAAGCATGCTAGCGCTGGGCGCGCAAGGGGAAGCATGCAATGCGCTGGGCGCGCAAGAGGAAAGCATGCTCGGCGCTGGCGCGCAAGGGGCAGCATGCAATGCGCTGGGCGCGCAAGAGGAAGCATGCAATGCGCTGGGCGCGCAAGAGGAAGCATGCAATGCGCTGGGCGCGCAAGAGGAAAGCATGCTAGGCGCTGGGCGCGCAAAAGGAAAGCATGCGCGCAAGGGGAAGGCATGCAAGGCGCTGGGCGCGCAAGGGGAAGGCATGCAAGGCGCTGGGCGCGCAAGAGGAAGGCATGCCAGGCGCTGGGCGCGCAGGAGGAAAGCATGCTAGCGCTGGGCGCGCAAGGGGAAGCATGCAATGCGCTGGGCGCGCAAGAGGAAAGCATGCTAGGCGCTGGGCGCGCAGGAGGAAAGCATGCTCGGCGCTGGGCGCGCGGGAGGAAAGCATGCTATGCGCTGGGCACGCAGGAGGAAAGCATGCTAGCGCTGGGTGCGCAAGGGGCAGCATGCAATGCGCTGGGCGCGCAAGAGGAAGCATGCAATGCGCTGGGCGCGCAAGAGGAAGCATGCAAGGCGCTGGGCGCGCAAGGGGAAGCATGCAATGCGTTGGGCGCGCAGGAGGAAAGCATGCTCGGCGCTGGGCGCGCAGGGGGAAGCATGCGAGGCGCTGCATGCGGCGTGTAGGTTACGTTATTTTGCAGGGACTCCTCTGAAGAAATTCAAACAATTACGAGGGTGTTTTAACAATTTCTTGAAACTTTGTTTTTTAAATCGAGGGGGAGTAAGCGCGCGCACGGGCAGCACGCAATAATGCAGCGACACGGGGCATGGCATCCGACGAGGTGGTTCGAGGTGTTAGCCGTCAAGGACGCAAATGGGGTGCATCCCGGACTTCCAAAAACCCTTACCAATTGATTGATATGGGTGACACTATAGTGAGAGGGCTGATGATGCGATGTCCTCCTAACATCAGTTCCTTACCAGTGGCATATATCCGGGCTAGAGAACAGCGGATGGTGAAACGAGCTGCTGAGTGGGGTGAACATTCAGCATGGAGAGCAATAGGATGGTGAAGATTTGGTTGAATGACCTGATGGTGAGGTAATCCAGTAGTCTGGGCGACTAAATCAGGATGTCCACCAACATCCGTCTGGACATGTGGTACTACTAAGGCACTCATTGGGTTATTCCCGGCAATGTTTGCAGCCGGCTGGGCATTTTGCCCAAATGCTTGGTTGAACACAGTCACCATACGATTCATCTGTTCACTGAAATTCCGCATGGTGTGTTCTATGGTACTTAACCGATTCGCCTTGCTCTTCTTCGGTCTTCTAAGTGGAAGCCGGGGTTGCCTGAGGTTAGGCCCCACCCCAGAGGATATCACTAATGCCCTCCCTGTATCAACTACCCTTCGGCGTCGGGAGGTGCTTCGACCTCGATTTCTTCGTCAACCTCTAGGGAGGTTGAGTGTTGGGATTCGTGGCTCATGATGTGTTTGAATATGTTTTGGTAGGAGCAACAACTAAAGAGGCTTGAATTGTCGTTTCCCACAGACGGCGCCAACTGTTGATGCACGGTTTCCGGACGGCCGGGGGAGCGGGTCGGAGCTCGGGTCGTGCGACGGGTCCGGTCCTGCGAGCACAGAAAAACGGTCAGGGGTTCCGGCGGTGGTGCCGGCGGTGACCCTCCGACGCTCAAGTCAGTATCCGGCACTCCGGAATTTTCTGAGAGAAATTCCTAGAGAGAGAAGCTCTCAAAAATAGAGGAATTGTAGAGAGATAATAAGTTCAGAAAAATGTGCATTTGTCAACTTACCTTGAGCAACGTTCCGGAGGGTTTATATAGGAGTCGGAATGGGCCATTGTGGAACCCAGATAATAGGCCCATACGATGGGCTACAGTAATGGGCTTACTGTAATGGGCCCATGTAATGGGATACGGTAATGGGCTTACCGTATGGGCCCGGATAGTAGGATACAGTAATGGGCTTACTGTAATAGGCCCAGCTAATGGGATACAGTAATGGGCTTACTGTAATGGGCCCAGATAATGGGATACAGTAATGGGCTTACTGTAATGGGCCCAGATAATGGGATACGGTAATGGGCTTACCGTATTATAAATAATTGAGCTGGGTCGGGTCATTGTGGGACCCAGATAATGGGCCACAGTAATAGGCTTACTGTGTTAGAAATAATTGGGCCCAATATTGTTATGGCCATAACATTAACTATTTAAATGAAAAAGAATTTTTATTTTATTTTAGTAAGTATTTATTTTTTAAAGGTTTGTAAAAAATATAATATTAATTATTTAAATGAAAAAGAATTTTGGTTTAATTTTATTAACTATTCAATTTTTAAAGAATTGTATAAATATAATATAAACATGTTACATTTCAATAAGGGTAAAAAAGTCACATTAAAGATAAAATATTCTATTGTCACTTTTTTTAAGTGGTATCTAAAAGAGCAAACAAACATCCTATTAAGTGATATAAATTAAGTCCTAAAAAGTATTTAGATCTAAAAAGTGTTAAGTGATGGAAACAAACACAACCTTAGTTGTTATTGATTTTTTATCTTTTAGTAAAAAGATTGTTTCTCTCTAAAATTTCATTATATTTTTTTTAGTTTTTATGTTATTGAGTAAAGTCACTTTAGATAAATTAGAGTGCAAATAATAGAGATCAACACATAGTAATGGGGCGGTGCAACTCAGTTGAACATTAGGGCCCGGCTGGACTGATGACGAACATCCTATGTTGATGCAGGAGGCCATCATTTTTAAGCCCAAGTTAAAATCAGCCGATTGAAAAAGATTTATATTTTGAATCCACATGAAAAAATGGAGATGCGGGGGATCGAACCCCGTGCCTCTCGCATGCAAAGCGAGCGCTCTACCATTCGAGTTACATCCCCAGCTGTTGGATCATTGTTTTGCCATGAGTCAGATTAAAATCTAATCGTACTTAGCCGTCCGATGTATGGCACGTGACATGAAGCAAGCAACTCCTTTTGCAGTCTTGTCATTTCGTAGATGTGTGCAACTACAAACAATCGAATGATTTGTGACAAGGAATCGACTAATTCTTAAAACCCTTGATATATACAAGAACCAGTGAAAAAGTTAGCCTTAGAAGGACTTGCTTTTTTTGTACTTCCTGACTTAACAATACAAATGTTTGGTGTAGTAGATAAAATATAATATAATATCCAACATAATTCGCACTGAATATATATGTAAATGGAATTTGCCTATTCCTGGATTATTGAAAGATAAAATTATTGTGGAGCCTACGTCTACTAATTTAAATTTGTAGGCAAAATAGCAAATTTAGTATGATGTTAATTAAAGCCATTTAATCTAAGGTTAATGCATTGCTTCTTGTGTTGCATGAGATATATAATTATGCTCTTTTTTATACCAACGATATCTTTTTTTTTTTTCCGAAGGCTAGAACCTTCCCTCTTCCTGTCATCCATGCCTTGTCTGGTTTTGTTTCAGGCTTTACATTCACTTTCTTTATTATTTATTTACTCTCTTTATTGCTTTTGCAAGTTTCGTAAAGCTTCCAGGCTGATGACCAAGTGTGTGCTAATGCTATAATGATCTTGACACTCATGGATTGTAGCTGTCTCTTTCATCTTTGCTCTGGCATCCTCATTGCGATGTCCATTCTCTGCCGCACTATCCTTCTTCTAAGTTCTAATCCTTCAAGCTAGTGCTGTCTGCTTTGTAGAGACTCCGGTCGCTGTTCATTTTTGTTTGCAAATGATGTCTTCTGGAGTTTTCAAGCAGAGAGCAGAGTTGATGTGATCTATATTTTCCTTCTCTTGATGACCATCCATTTAATGCTCCCGCGTCTTCATGTTGGTGAAGGGAGAAAAAAGTAGCTAGTGCAGCCAGCAGCCAGGCCAGTTGTGCAGGTTTCTCATTTATTCACTTCTTAATTAATTAGTTGGTGGTAAAACATCTTGTAAATATCGTGAACGCTAGAGGGTAAGCTAAGACGTTTTACATGTCTTGATTAATTTCAATTGTACATTTAACAGTTACGAGTAAGAATCTACTGCTCATTTGATTTTTACTTTATTTTTTAAGGGTAAGGGTCTTTTGATACATATCAACATTTAATAAATATGAATTGCAAAATGTTATTTTTATTTTCTTTCTTCATTAATTCAGATTATTTAACACCAATCATGGTTTTGAAAAAAGATCGGTAAAAAAATCGTTGCCCATAGAAAATAATCAATCCTCAATGCAGAGACAAAAATAGTGTTGGCAAAGAAAAACGGTTGCTATACTTACATGGTTATAAAGAACTCTGCTGTCATTTTTACAGAATAATTCCATGGAATTGAATAGACATAGTAATGCTTCACGCATTTCCTGCAGAAGGCAATTATTGTAGGACCAAGTACCGACTTTTTGGGTTCTTTATGATGGCAGATTTGGAACCATCCATGAAGCTCGCTGAACCATTTAGATGTGGTTATTGACGACATGAACAGTCCTCATAGGTGAGGAAAGCTAGCCGGGCCACACAACATGCAGTCGATTTTTTTGGCCTAATTAAAACCCCTAATTTTGGTCGAGGTGCCTTTACTCCCAGGTTTACATTTAGTAACATTTAAGCCCTTGATTTCACACAGCTGTTAGGGAATCTATTGCCTGAATCAAAATCTTCCATGCACTTGCGACTTTACCCCATTGTCTATTTCAAAACCAACATGATAATAAACACTGATTCAAATAAATGAAAGTAATATAAAAGACTGCCACACGTCAAAAGTCTCAAAATTTCAATTCATAAAGTAATTGAATAAAAATATCTTTAAAATTTTTATTTTTGTTTCCACTTTTATTTTTCTTCTTCATGCCACATTTTCCCCACTCCCCTTTTTTTTCAGGCCAATTTCTTTTTTTAACTCAAAATCTTAAGGCCAATTTCTTCTCCCATCCAATACAGAATACCGAATAGAAGTAGGCACCGGGTGACACCCACTCATAATGATCTCAGGACAGCATCTAAAATTTTTTTTCAAAAATCCTAAAAAAATAAAAATAAAAATCGGAAGGCTATTACCTAACCCAAACAAAAAATCTCAAGGCCTGCACTATTGCACTATTGTCATCCCCAACCACCCAAAAAAACCATTTTGCCCTCTCTATCAGTTATCTCAAAGATCCGGCCAGACAACACCCTTTCCAACTGCCCTATATGCTCCTCCGGCCTCCTCCAATTTTCCTTGTAAGCGTAGCATTTAATCTGATGTCGGATGAAAATGTTGTAAAATTGTTAACGGCCATCTAAGATTACGGTCAACATGTTGCTGTCCAATCTAGAGGGGTGAGTTATACTTTGCCCATAACTGAGGGGGTCTCCCAAATGCTAAGAAATTTACACTAGTGCTCATCTATTGGTTAAATATTGGAATTAAAAGCTATCTACTGTTGAAAAGATTATATAAGAAAGTACGCAACAACCAATGTGATTTTGCCGTCTGATCATAAAACATGGGAGAAGATAATTGGTAGATACGAAGTTCTTTTCATATCAATTCCTCTTCCGTAATAAAGTTGGTCGCCACCGTATTAGACTTAAAAATTAGTATTCAACCTTATAAAGACAGCTTAACATATGAATCAGAGTTAGAACTTTCAAATGTGAGCCCCTCACCCCTTATCCTGATCACATCACTCGCACAACTGAAATTATGTTACCTGGGATTGATTTCTCTGTACCTCTCTCCATATCCATATATGCTTCTTATAAAATTGCTCATAAAAGGTTTCCAAAGAAATAAGGAGTATTCAGGTTCCACACATATATGCATTTTATCTAAGTAATACCTAAGCAGACCCGTATCAAGGTTCTGTGGATGCAATTTCAAAGATAAGGCAGGTCCCTTCGCTTTCATCCTGCGAGGAAGCAGCTGAAACCCAACAGTTCTTTGTTATGAATAGTGACATCAGTTCTGTATGTGAACAGTGAGTTCCAATCATGTACCTGCTTATCCTTCCGTCCTGTTGCATTCCATGCAGGTCACCTGTCAACCTCACATGCTTCAATTTATCATGTTACAATCTCGCACTATTAATTTAATATAAAGGACTCATCTTTTGCTCCCTAGCTACCTTCAGGCTCCATAGACCAATCACTTTCGGTTTTTTCATTGCGTTGATTAACCGTATAAAGCCAATAAACATTTCGATCGAGGTTTAATTTGTATACTGCATTAATTTATGGGATGCCAACGAGACTATGAGAGAGAATCAAGATACATATATCGAAACTTCTTTTATATGTTACTATTAATCTATGTATCGCAGTAGCTAAGATATCACACGAGACATCAACTGCATTTTGAGCAGGCGAAATTAAACATCAATAAGACTGTACAAAAGTTTGGCAAATATATTGATGATAATATTTGCTTGAAAGAAAAGTTTCAGACGTATATACATTTGCTGGTGCAAAGTCAATAAGTACACAGAACTGCAATCACTAGCCATTAAGCAGGTTATTGTCATAACTACTTGTTGAGTATGGATTCACAATATAATGTCTTCTGTTTTCATAGAAAGCTAAAAAATTTTGAAGGTTCATCTAAAGATTGTTTTCTAGAGCTCGAAGTCCATTATTTTAATTATTAGAATGTGTTTGTTTATATATTTAGAGTTTTTGTTTTTAAAATTTGGAAAGATTATACGATTGATTTTAAAATTTTTTGAATTTTGAAAATAATATATGATTTTTTAAAAATGTAAAGAAATACAACACCCGATAGAATCTAGAATGTCATTTTTGCAACCCAAATATGAAACTGTGTAAAAGCATAAGAAGACTCTTTCTTATTTTTTTTATTTTAATCTGATAGTACTCCTTGACAGTGTAGGTAAAGAACAAAATAAACAACTTGGAAACAAACAACAGTGGTTTGATTTAATCTTGACGGGAGTTCCAATTTGGGTGGCACAATTGTTTGGGAATACCAAAACAAGTCTTGGACCTGGAGACTCAAAAGGCTCAAGCTCAATTCCCAAACGCACACTCGTGCAATCTTGGAAAACATTAAATTATATATGGGCATGGACGACTATGGTCAAAACAAACGACTATTCATGAATAACTAAATTAAAAATAAAACAATGAAATGATTAATTTATTGTCAGATGGGTACCATGTTCAAACCTAATTTAATTAAGACTCTTCATCGACAATCATAAATATGCGACCAAAAATACGGAACCTTTAATTACCATGTAAGGTCAAGCCTTCTTAAATAGGGATTTAATGCAAAGATTAATTTATTAGCTAGCTAGATTTCCTTGATGAAAAAACTCCTTCGAGAAATTCTGAATCTTCAGTTTTGTGTTTAGTGGATTCATTGCTTCTAAAGCATGCACTTGACTTAATTCACATACATGATGATGGTGGGATATCTTAGAAGTTTCGGAAAGAAATTTGTAAATGTTGATGCATTCGATATGTAGGCTTACCCAAGTTCTCTGCACGTAGAAAACATATATGATCTTGCATTTGGAGATATCAAGTGTGTTATCTTCGTAATTCTTTTGTTACTTATAACTAGGTCTCAGATCCCCCATGAGTTTTGCTTTTTTTATTGGAGAAGTGGGGCTTTGAGCTACGTTAAAAAGTGTAATTGAAATTCGGGTTTTTGCTTCCTCAATAAATGTTTATAATGGTCAATACAGCACAGCGCTCACAATGGTCTTCATACAGGACGAGTAGTTATTACGGTTTGAGCAAAACTAAAAGATTGTTTCCACCAGGAGAATTATATATATATTCATCCAAAGAACAAAAGGCCATGCAAGTCCAAAGATCTCATTGAGTTTCTTTTCTCAATTTCAAAATTCAAATTAACAACATCTGGGTACCTACCACATGCATGTCTTTAATGCTTTAGAAATTTCATATTTCTTTCAAGGGAATTGAAGGATCGAAAATCTGAGACATTGGAGTTTGTACATATATAGCTACCTTAACCATCATATTAATAATGTAAATTCTGAAGAAATATAATAATGCAACTTGTCTCTAGCTTTGTCATATTCCCTTTGGCTCCAAAGTGTTAAAAGCCTAGCATCTACCCGTCCCCTGCGACTTCTGATTCAAGAGGGTCCCTTCTCTCTGTCTGTGTAATTGGCATAATTAGCTTAGAAGAATCCGGTTGATACTATAAGTTTCCAAAGAGAAATAAATAAGCTGCAATAAGATGTGCAAGATGTTTTCAAGCCACTATAATTAAGTTTACTGTCGTTATTTATGTAAATAATACTAGACTTACAATATTCACATAACATAAATTCTACAATAACATGACAGCCTACATGACGAAAATTTACTGGAGGAGAAAAAACTAAAATAGATGAGAGAAGTTATCTCTTTAATAGAATTTTATCACTTAGACTACTATGTCATGTTGTAGAGTTAATATTATATGAGTATTGTAAGTTTAATATTATCGTATTTATATTTAATGGCAAAAAAAGTTATAACAGTGTCCTCCATAGCCTGCTGCTTCATGTGGACAACGCCAAGTAGTAGGCTAGTATCCACTATTTCATTTGCATTTCGTTTTCAAAGTTAACATTTTGGCTTCCACGCGGCAACATTTAACTTTTGCTTACTCATGCCGACAGAAGACAAACCATTTGTTCTACAATTCCGTGTTTGATTTCAGTTCCACGTGTCCATTAATTTCATTTTAAATACTCGAACCTTCCTCCCTCGCTCCCCACTCCATGTACTTTGGACAATTACGCCGATTTGAATTCGAGGGGGTGTCAATAGCAAGCAAGGTGATACGCACAATTATAAAAGGCCCTTTTAAAGCTAAGACTAAGGACAATATGAATGTCATTATCTACTACAGAATCGAATAATAATGTGATGCTTGAGCTGACAGATGCATGTCTTCGTATTTGAAGTAATCTCAGTCTTCTGTACTTTTAGGCTTTTAGCCCCAGATAGAAATTACAGAACAAAAAAGCATTCTAAGACCTAATAAGTAGTAAAAATTCAGTCTTTGCTATCATTTGACTAAGAAAAAGCGTGTTATAACTAGATTATGTGGCTTAACAATTAACAATTGGTAAGTAAAGTACTTATACAAAACTTGCTTTATTATTTTTATTAAAAGTTATAATTATAGGTTAAATTTTTTATTTATTTATAATCGAGGTGTTCGGGCCAGCTTACGCGCACCATAACTAATCTTCGGGGGAGACTAGCGCGACCACAACCCACTATCACGATCTCTCGAGGACTTCTCTGTTGGCCTTACCAACTCTCTCCTCGGCCACTCTTGCCACTTGAACCAACCCATTGTGGGTATTATAGGTTAAATGCTAATGTTAAATACACATTTACTAATTTGAGTTTTTGTACTAAACAATTTCTTAATATGATCTATGCATCTAAAAGCCACATTCACATTAAAAAAAAATCATAGTAATTAAGAATCTCTCTTTGCCCTTGAGAGGACGAGTATTAAACGCTAATATATGGAATCAATTAGAATTACTTATATGAAATAGGCTTATCAAGCCATCTCGTTAATTTGGTGAGTCCATCTAATCAGACCCTAATTTTCTCATTATAGTTAAAAGAATGAAACAAGTAGATTGAGAAAAAGTAAGAAATTAAAATGAGTCACTGTTGTTAACTAAACAAGTAATTATTTGTTGAACATATGACATATGGTTGAGACTCTGCTACTTATTTTTTAGAACAAATACCGTCTAATTAAAATTTTAAAAAATGGTTACTATATACTTTGTAACATAATACTTCTTTAACATACATGCCCGAGAATGAAAGGGTTAACTATATATTTAAGTTACCAGTCAAATCAAAGTTATTCAAAGCTTTAAAATGAACCAACATGGGTTTGATGATTTTTGTTGACTGTAGCAAGCCAAGAGGATGGAGTGGTAGAAGAAACAGTATTGCAGGAAGTAAATATGGAACATTGAACACGCGCACCAAAGCAAATGCCGGATAGGGCTGAGCCTGAAACTATTACTACCTACTTGTTGCTTCAAGCAAGGTGAATAAGAAAAATAGTATAAAATAAAAGAATGTTCCCTCACTTTCTCTTTATCTCTCCTTCTCTGTGGTGCAACAATCTCTTGGGAGACAAGCTGCATGTCTAATCTCTGACTTTCTCTTTGGCTTTTACTTTCTTCCTTTATGATCTTCTCATCAACCCTATTAAATTTCTTTTCCTTGTCTATCTGCAGAGGTAAATTCCATCAGAAAATTACCCCTAATTCTCACACTCCTCATAATAGCACAACCCCCCCTTGGCCCTCCCTTTCTCTCTCTCTCTCTTTCTCCTAACTCAAATCCAGATACATATTTGTCTATATATCATCTCACTGTGTTGCCAAAGTACCAAACCAATTATCTGTACCTAGCTAACTATTCTTTGCTTTGCAGATAAATATAATGAGCACAGATCCTTACTCCAATCTCTACACCGGATGGTTCAACTTCATGCCTCTCCATCCTCACTACTCTCCTTTAGCTTCTTATTCGAGTACTACCACATCCTATTCTCCTCGTCAAATTTGTGCAAAAAACATGATGATCAGTACCAGCAACAGCGCTTTCATGAGTCAGTGTCAAAGCTATCCAGTACTCCCTCGTCCCAGCTCACCTCCTCTCAAGGAAGCTCTTCCCTTAATCAACTGCTTAAACCCTACAAGACAAGATCAAGAAGAGCATGAGTACTCCTCGACTAGCACCACGGAGGAGGAGAAAAACGCTAGCAAAGATGATCACAGCCTGATGATATCCACCAGTGCAAAAAAAAGTGAAACTGAAACAGTAACTGTAGCCCTTCATATAGGCCTGCCTGACGCTAGCTCAGATTTGGGCTCTAGGCTTTTCCCGTCCACAGATGTGATAGATAAGGAAGAAGCTTGTGTGGCTTCTGGCTCTGGCTACCCTTTGGACAGATTAAACAAGGGACAGTATTGGATTCCTACACTGTCTCAGATTCTCATTGGTCCTACACAGTTTTCATGTCCTATTTGCAGCAAGAGCTTTAACAGATACAATAACCTGCAGGTATGTCCCATTGTTCAGAAATTACCCTAAAGTCTTTTCCCTTCTTCACCTTTCCTCGTTATTTCCATTTCTTCCCCTCTCTTTTTTAATTAATATTCTTGGCTTTGAACGCCCTTGTCTTTTGATTTTAACTTGTAACTTAAAAGAGCAAAGACAGGCTTCAAGCATGTTGATGTTCTTGTCTGCTAGCACTTTAAGATTAACCATTCACGTAATGTAAGTATCCTTGTGCCTTCGTCGCTTTGAAGATTGTGTTTCAACCAGTTTCGACAGGTCAAAGGAAGACTAATAAGAATTTAAAGTGCTTTCAGGGTTTCAGTGATGAACTTCATTAAGTACCATAATTATAGCTCTCAATCTGCACAAACTTCACTATTATTTTTCTTAAAAAAAGGTTGAAAAGTGAAATTTGTAACCCCATATTTCGAGTCTTTCGAACTGAGAAGTAATAGCCTGTGACGCTGTGATGTTCTTGAGAAACATGAGTGCAAAAGATTTTTGCCAGCACTTCCACCAGTAGTTTGATTGATTTCAAGACTACTATACAGGAGTACTGTAGCGTCTACTAGGTATGCTCAAAGAGTTTAGCATCCTTAAACATATTATCATTATTCCATGAGAACTAAATTTCTTAATTTTGGTCAAGTTAATTTCTTGATTTATTTTGTGAACATATATGCATATGTGTGTGTGTGTATGGCTTTTTTCTCTTTGTAATTATTGTCTTTGGAAGTTTTGTTTCTTCTGTCAATGTTTGTCTTTGATTTATCATTTTTATGTTGCATGCATATCTTTCTCTGTCATTTCACCTTTCCCCACAGTAGACGTTTATGCTAAATATATACTGCACAATAATTTGTTTATACATAAGATAAAATATCCTTTTTCCTTTTTCCTAAAATTCTCTCAGTCTCTTCCTCGTTTCTTTGCAAGTTCTCTCTCAGTTAATTTAGGCATTGCTAAGATTTGTACCAACTACTGCTTTCTAGATTTCAGAAGTCTTGATTTATCATTTTCATGCTTCCTGTTTTTGCATCTACCTTTCCCTCATCATGGTTTTGCTTCATTTGTAGATGCATATGTGGGGTCATGGATCCCAGTATAGAAAAGGACCTGACTCTTTGAGAGGAACCCAACCAACAGCTATGCTGAGACGCCCCTGCTATTGCTGTGCACAAGGATGCAAGCACAACATTGATCACCCAAGGGCAAGGCCACTCAAAGATTTCAGAACTCTCCAAACACATTACAAGAGAAAACATGGAATCAAACCCTTCAGTTGCAGAAAATGTGGCAAACCATTTGCAGTAAAAGGTGACTGGAGAACCCATGAGAAAAACTGTGGGAAGATTTGGTACTGCATTTGTGGTTCTGATTTTAAGCACAAGAGGTCTTTAAAAGACCACATTAAGGCTTTTGGCCATGGCCATGCAACTTTGAGTATGGAGTGCTTTGAAGAAGAGGATGAAAACGCATCCGAAATGGAACATGATGGTGAATCCTCAATGTGATACGCAATTGGTTAAACCGAGATGTTAATCCAGTTGTTTGTTTGATAATATGTTTAACTTGTAATAGTGATGGTTTTATAAGTTGTTAATTTTATGACCAATTTTCTTGTTTGCGCAACTTCAACAATATATTTTGCTTAATTCCCAAATTAAATTATCCCCACTCCGAAGTAAAATAATCTACGCAAGGTTGCTTTTTAGAGTGTTTTGAATTGTATATTTTCTACTCATGGCAACCAGACTAATTATAATAAGGTTATATATGCTTTCTCTATTACCTTTTGTAACATCATTTATATGCATGTCTTCTCACCAGTTTTTCTCCCCCTATATGATGTATAATTTCGATCTTTTATATATTTTCCTACTGAAAAGAATTTTATTGTTTGATATGAAAGAGAAAATTTTAGTTTGTACGTTGAGGTATCGTTCAATATTTATGTCATTAATAATTTATGGAAATTAATTACCTCAGAAAATTAATATACTCAAAAATAGAAAACAAGAACGTTAAAAAAATGGAAAAGATAAGGAAGATGTATGATATTTCATAAAAAAACGCATGAAACCATCCTGATAAACTCTTAAACAATTCATTCTGTCTATTATTGGTTGGCTAGCGTGACAATAACTCTTAAAATCTTGTTTTTAAATCCCAACATTCCCTCATATTTTAAAACAAAAATTAAAGAATTCTAAAGTTACAAATATATCAAATCAAGATAATAGAATAATTTGATCATTAATGCTAGACTTATAATTTAAATACAATCAAAACTCTGCAATATGATGTTACAATCTACTTCGCAAAAATTCAATATGAAGAGACAAATGAGAAGTTATGCCTAAACACGATCTCAATAAAGGTAAAGGTAGAAGGCTAAGGTCTCCGTGGGGTCTAAGCATGCCACATGGTGTAGCTCAAATGGACGGGGTGGTATCGTTGACAATCTTGCTCAAGTTCATAGTGTTGAACCCTAATCAGGAGATAAAATTCGTGATTTGTCTTTTGTTTTGTAGGCCAATAATATCGCGCTGCTTTGAGGTATGTAGTTCAAGGTCTAGTGACAGGGAAGACACGATTGGGGCTTGTATTGGGCATCAATAAATAGGTTCCTATCCAAAGCCAGCTCTTAACAACTTAAAATTGACGTTTTCCCAATCAGAAATGTGTTTCTACTGTTTAAGAAAACAATAATATTAGACTTACTATCTTAATACAATTCAAATTCTATAATCTGATGTGACAGCTTAAATGATAAAATCCTACTGTAAATATCTCTTATTCACTATTATTTTTTCTCTTACAATAACTTTTTATCATGTAAATTGTCATATCAGGTCGTAAATTTTTTATTGTATTTAAATTATAAGCTTACCACTAACAATAAGAAAATATCAAGTAATAAAGAGACCTTAGCAAGATCCTGCAATTTTCAGGAGAGTGTGCAACTTATGCAATAGCGTCTCTTGTCTGAGCTATCGACCATCGTGCGTGCTCACGACTGATTTTAAATCTTTTCACTTTGGTTTCACGATGGTGAATCCGTTCTTCCAGGCAGTTGCTTCGGTTTGTGTCAATGAGAAAACGGGCCCTAACCAATGGCAGAACTCCTCTCCGACCTACCCAGAATCCTAGATGGAATTCATTGTTGGTTTTGGTCTTCAATGACCTCACCCTGCTGATAGTACATAAATAAATAATTGATTAAGAGCAAACACAAAATAGGTATTTCACTTTTTGTTGTTTTAACTTTTCTCATTTTTGTGAATTTTTCTGACTTTTATGGAAAAAAAAAAATCTGGATGCATGCACTGCAACCAAAGCATTGTAACAACTCTTATATCTTGTACATTATGTAATGTCTTGGAAAATTATATTATAAAACTAATTTTAACACTACATTAAATGATTTTTACTCAATAAGTTATTTCTTTGGATAAATCTTCATCATTAAATAAAATTTTTGAGAGACATTACATAATCTTTAAGGTACTACACCCTCGAGACACATGTTAAGACCACCCATAAAATAATAATAATAATAATAGCCAAACTGATTTTTCAATTAGAAATATTGATCAACAAGAAACGATTTTCCAAAATTCTAATAATGATAATAAATTGTGAATCGGAACAAATTCAAAAAATAGCTATACACTGACATTCCATAAAAGAAGTCTAACCAAAAAGAATCAATATTGTTTACTATCAGATGTCTGTTATCCTTCAAACTGAAGGACGAATAGCCATAAATTCTCAATGTCATCAATATGAAGCTATGAGTGACTAAGGTTGAGAAACTCAAAGTTAGGTCAATTAATGGACAAATCATTGACATAAATGGCAGTCAGACAAGGGCATACATGCAAGAATTGAATTACGGCAAAGGCAACAATACTCCTTGTATGGGATGAACATCCAAGGCATCGTTGGAGGAAGCTTGGTCCCAAAAGTAAATGCAATCCTGGAAGGAGGAGAGAGACTAAATTTTAAATCCCAGTTCAAATATATGCGGACGAATGTGCATAAGAAAATAAATTATCATAAAAACATTGAACAGTTAATTGGATTCAGATGCACATGAAGGCAACTCACCTTTTCCCTGTAAGTACTCCATAAGCAAATCTAGCAACAAATGACCTAGAAACCCCAGAAAATACATTTCTGTAGTGAGGCAAAACTATTTGTCCTGCATGAAATTTTCTCATTCAAGTTAGCACAAGGAAAGACGGAAATAAAAAGAAACCAGGAACAAAAATAATGAACATCTCCAAAAGTTAAAATAGTTTTTGTGCAAGATACTGACAATATATGCCTGGACACTTTATGCGCCACCGGATCCTCATCCAAATATTAGCTTTCAAGACTATTATTCAAGTTTTCAAGGATATCTGGACTTCTTAGAAGTTGATAAAAAAGTTAAAACTTAGGGGGAAAAAAAAAAAGGTAAAAGCTACCAGATTAAGACATTAGTACCAAATAATTCTGAAATGTCATGTGTGGTTTACACAGCGTGAAAGAGAGAGACGTAGAACATTAAGAGAATAAGGCAAAATTATCCCAAATAATGATTGCATATGAGGCTTTAGTAAAAAATGCCCCAACAAGGGCATAAAGAAAGAAATTCCATAAATTATTTGCTCAAGGCCTCACCTATACTCAAAAAGTTGCTGTGGAGAACCGAAACCAAAACATTAGACCTCCCACTTGTACTCTCTTTCTGCTGTGAATTCTTGGGTGGTGAACTGATTTTATCAAGACAAACAACCTCTGGAGAATTAATGCTATTACTCTGACAAGATACGATTTCAAACCAAATTCCAGAGGGAAATCTTCTACATTTCACCAACCAAAGGACAATATTAATATAAGGTGTGGCATGGATGACAGATATAGTGACTTCAATCAATATGCAAACACGGCTGATGGATGAGTACACCATGGTGAAGAAAATGTAGAAAACAGAAGTTGTTGGTAACAGAAGCAGAAGCGGCGTAAACAGAAGAGATCCAGCAATATGTTGCTTCACAGTGTAATCATAGCTATCTAGTCTTTGTCGAAGAGGATTCCACTTATGACCCCCGCCAATAATTCGGTAACTCTATGAAAAACTTGACATGAAGAAAGATACTTTATTTTTTCATAAGAAAAAAGAAAGCAATTCATTGGTCATTTTCCCGCTATCTAGCATACAAGCAAAGATACAATATTTTTAAGCCTTCAAGTTCTCTAGTCCAGAGATACTGGACAGTAGTCAGGTTCGTACAAAAAAATCTACTTGAAAAAATAATATTTCCAATTAATTAGATCATAAAAACTTGTCTTCCTCATTAATGAGTATGCCACCACCTATACTATACTAAAACACCATATTCAGGAAATAACAAAAATCCTCTTTAGACAGATTGATGGAGATCAAAACCACTAGTACAATTACGCCAAAGGAGTTTACCTGAGAGAAAACAGAAGCCCTTCTCGAACGTCACTTAATACTTACTAGTTATCACCTTTTAAATGAGGCAGAGATAAAACATGTAGCAACCCCATGACAATAACTTCGTTAACGAACACTTCTGTAGTTCTTAAGGCAGTATGACTTCATTCTAACTTGTAAACCATCATATCAGTCACTTGAGAAGGTTCTTCTATGAAATTGAAGGAATTGCTCAAAAATGAGTGTAAAAAAAATGTCGATTTCTCATTCCAAGTTCTTTTCCAGAATCCAAGATTTATATGATAGAGTCATATTTAAAAACCATATAAGAGCTTGGATACTGTCTCATTGAAAACCTATTGATCTCATGCATATTAAACTAGTCAAGCTTTCAGTTACTTGGTATTACCATTTCAGTTTATCCAATTTACCATTTCAATTCCTTTGCACATGCAAAACCACATTCAATGCCATCTCAAACTATGGCCAATTAATACTTCTTCTAAGGAAATATTAGTCCATCATAGGCCATAGCCCTGAACCATGCCATAGAACCACTGGCAGAGTGCTTTTTGCACAAGGAGCTCTCCGCATTGGCCTACAGGCTCCCAATTCAACCCATCCTGGAACACAGATCAAGGAGCAAGGAATCTGACAAGTGTGAGTCAATGCTGAATGGACCAGTAGAACTGCAAAGAAGTTGATTGGCAGGATCCTCAAAGGTTGCACTGCCAACCAGCCTTTCTTTGATATAGCACCACAACTATATTATATAAGGGTAGTAAGTCAGCCTCATAACCAGATTATTCATCCAAGCAGAACTATTGGATTGATATTAAATGCTAAAAAGTGCAGACAATCAGATGTACAGATGGGAGACTCACACATGGCACCAAAAATTTGATGGGTTTATTTGACAGTTAAAAGTTTAATTTGCAACCCAATTTAAATCTTTAGATTTTTTTCATTTATGGTTGTCAAAGTTTTACCTGAAAAGTCGCCATAAAGCTGCTAATGCCTGTATCTGCTGTGAATACAGAAGTGAGATCATCCAATGAAGTGTTGACAAATGTAACGTCACTAGCACAATCATGTCTCGGATAAAGGCAGCAGGTACGGTCAACCCAAAAACAATTCCTGAAATAGCAAGTCCTTTCACCAAATAGATGAAGAGGGAATCCACGAAGAACCAGAGAGTAGACCATATTTGAAAGGCATTAAGGGAAATCATGCCAAAAACTCCTGCCAATTCAGTATTTAACTCGAAACCTGCTGGCACTCCCATCAACCATACACAACCTGAGCGCAACAACTCGTTCATTGTGTCATTCGCAAATTTCAAAACCTAGAAGCATACTGATTCTGCATGAAATAAGAGTGCCAAACCAATCAAATTTCCCAAAAGAACATCAACAGCCAAGCTTGATGACATGGAATGCTTATGTAATGCAGCTTTCTCCACATATTCCACACATGACTGAGACCTTACAGATTTTTTTTTTTTTTAAAAAAAAAGAGGACGCTTAGGAGTGCATGCCAAAAATAAAGACAACAAAAATCAAATATAATGAGCTTAAGAACAGGGCGTCAACTCATTTTGAGTTGGGTCAAATAATTTAACGATTCAACTGGTTAGCCGTGAAGAAGGAAAACATGTGTTAATAATCCTATATTTTGCTAACCGTTTTGTCACCTGTGTTCATTGCCCTGAAAAAGGATTGGCCAATACAAGATCTGACAACATCTGATTTCGAAATTTATCAATGCTGTACTGAATACCCTAGCTGATGCAACATATATCCATGTTTGTGATCCAAAACTCAAAAGGCTATGGAGAAGCTGAAGAATGATATAAAATATAATGGATAATGAAGCCATGGACACAGCCAACGATTACCATACTAACGCGATAATCCTAAAACCCACAACACAGGCCATTAGAAATTGAAGATGAAACAGCATTAGGGTAAGCACCAAAGTCTAGAAGATAATACATGCAAATAACAGAAAACTTAGCAAAAGATCGCTTGGTGCCCACGTCCCTCAAAGATTGTCCTGGAAGCAGTGCACTGTTCATTGCCAGAATGACTGCATCCTGGATTTCAGAAATTGAAATAGAAAAGTCAGAATTATAGGGGGAAAAAGGACATATTTGCACAACGATGAATATAGCAAACTGATGTACCCAGTCATTGAGAGGCCGCTTATGGTGAAGTTCATCAACCCACTTTGGTTTCTTGGGAAGGGTTTTCACTTGCTTTGAAGAATTCCAAAAATCATGGAGAAATGATGCGCACCATATCTTGGAGCTTCATAAAATGTCACCTGAAAAATTTCCACAAAAAGAAAAAGATTTAACACCGTCGACAACTCTAGCTTAGACATATATCATTCAGTAAAGTAATCATGACTTACATACATGGACATCACATCGAGACACTATTTCCCCATTCCAGCGAATGTGATGCAATTTAGGAATCCAATGACTGTTTCTACCATGAATTTCATAAGAATCATAAACCATCTGCATCCAATGATCACTTCCAACAGCAGCTTGCCTATGTTTTTCTAATAAGTCATCAAGTTTGTGGCACCCACAATGGGATTGTCTATTGCTCTCTCCAAATCTATCCTGCTTGTTCAGTGCACAAGCAGCATCATGATTGGAGAACTTTCTTTCACTGCCATCGACCATTTCAACCCTCAGGAACTGATTGTTTCTTCCAGGATATGCGGCACACTGACCCAGTAATGAAAACCTTGATTTATCCTGCAAAAATACAGACATGCTCCCGTTTGTGTCACAGAGGATCTTCTGTTAACATAAAATAGTGTAAACTGTAAGCTATAGTGTAGAAAATAAAATCACACAACCGAATTAATGTGCCGAATCCTAGCATCATAAAGCCTTTAAAAGACAGGAGAACCAAAGCAACCTATGAACTCAATAGATATGGTGAAGAAATACAGAAATAATCCATAAAATCAACCAATCGATTAGACTTAAATTTCTCCTTGTTTCACTTTGAGCATCATCAAATAGTAACACTTTTACGCATGGCAAGAGAGTTGCAAAAGCAACTAAATTCAATGAATTGTTTTTCGACAAGTAGTAGACAGCTGAAAGACGATAATAATGTTTGAGCTCATACCTAAAGACTAGATTGGCTACGACAGAGCAAGGCCTCATCACTCGCAAAGGCTACTATAATATCAAGAGAAGCGGATGCGCAAGAGACAAACCAACCAAACAAGAAAGAGTGTGAAGATGATTCAGTTGATGAGAGGCGCTTCGGCCACCAAATCCTACATTGTTTTCTCATTTTCACATCATGATCATCTTATCAATATCAAATCACTCCATGATCTACACTCTCCTATCAGAAAAAAGCGCGGCGCGCCAATCAGATTGTGCACTACTGCTGCATAAAAAGAAGGGTTAATGACAATTTCAACCCTGAGTTAGCTTTCAAACGAATCATCCCTGGAGTTTCAGAAATTACAAGTGCGCCCTCAATTGGAATCCTAGCCGATGTCGCAGCCTCTGACGTTAGAATTAACGGAATAAAGGGTAAATTTGTAATCTCAGCGTTATTTGAATTAAAATATTATTTTATTTTAAAATAGAATTTTCGTAATTGAAAAGTTACTAAAGAAGTTAACCATCCTTCATCTACACCATGGTATTTATCTCCTGCGCTCATTTAGCCCACCATAGCAGCCGCAGCACTCCATCCATCGTTCAATGACAGTCGCAACCATACAGCCAAACTCAATTCCAGCAGCTGAATAGACTATCCTCACAACGAGACAACCCAACCAAAAACCACCAAATCCAGCCACTTCATAGCACACCACGAATCCAGGCTACTGATTTTTTTTTTTTTTTTTTAAATCATATAGAAACCCAGTCGAACAAACTACACAACCACAACCATGACAACACCAGATAACAACTACCCAGCAAAAATATTATTGCATTTAATTTTTCTTTTTTATTAAAAATAAAAGGGCAAAAGAGACGTGGTCGCTAGCTCACCTTGCAAATCGTGGTTGACCACCAAGATTATGTTCTCAGCCATCTATCTTCGACCATTAGACAAACATCCCAAACAAATTTTCCATTTTTTTGTCAAACCCATGTGCAAAGTGGTTTTTTTTTTTTTGCAAACCCCAAACACTACCTTCCAAATCATGGTTGTCTCAAATTGGTTCTCACATATTGGTTATCACAGAGTCCACGGCCTTCACCTCCCCTAAATAAGAGAAAATCTTGCAAATCATGGCTGGCTCAAATGTTATTAGATCATTGGCTGGGGTGGGGATGGGAATTCGGGGACACCACAAAGATTTGTTTAACCCGAACACGATCTGATTCGTGATAAAGATATCTAACCCCGATACGATCCGATTTTTAAACAGTGATATGATACGATATACGAATATAAATAGATTATTTTCGTGTTAGATATGAATATGATTTATATAAAACAATTATGACACATTTACACATTTATGATACGATTACGATACATTTAAATGATTAATACGATTACGACACAATTAAGCATTATAATTTTAACATATTTTAGTATTTTTAAATTAAAAAATAATAATAAAAAATATTCAAAATTCATCAATAACATAATAAAAAATCCATTAAATATTAAGTCCGATACAAACTTCAAATACAATTTAGCTTAAAAAAAATCTATTACATCTATTTAACTCTTAAGCAACCTACAAAATAAGTATAAAAAATTTAAGGGTAGTTCGAGATCGTATCAAAATTAATAATATTAATATCAATATTAAAAAAATACAACTTTGAATTTAAACATCTAATAAGCATATAATGAATTTTAAAAGTAATTTATATTTATAATTATGTCACTTTAAAAATAATCATATCAATCTATGTTTATCGTGTTGTCATATTTTATTAGTGTTAATTATGTCATAAATGGATTCTTATCATAAACAAGTTTGTTTTTGTCGTGGGTGTAATCCTTTAATCCAAATACGATACAATTATTAAATGTATAAAAAATTTTGATCTAAACTTGACCTAAATACAATTAAGACAAACTAAAATCTAACGAATTTCGTATCGTATTATATCAAATTTCGCGAGTTATATCGTAAATTCTCACCCTGAGCTGCAATAAGCGGGTAGAAAGAGAGATTTTGAGAAGTTGGGCTTTCAAATTTCTGTCTGTAGGGAGACAAGTTTCCCCACAACAAATAAATTGGGTTTCTGAAAATTGGGGTTCCGAATTTTTTGTGTTGAGAGACAAAAAAAAAAAAAAAAGGAATGGCCGAAGAAAAGATAAAAGACGGAAGAAAGAAGAGAGACAAGCGGGTGGGGAGAAGGAGAGGCTTTTTTTTTTTAATAATTATGTTAATTAAATTTTATTTTATCATATCAGGGTATTGAAGCCATTCCATAATCAACGTGTCTTTTCTGTCACACATAATTACAAGTTTACGCCTTTGCAGTTACAGTCATCAGCCGGAATTCCAATATAGGGGGCGATTACAGTTTCTGAAAGATCAGGCATGATCATTTTTTAAAGCTAACCTTAGGGGGAAACTGTGATTAACCCAAATAAAAATTTTAAAAAATCTATAAAGCAACGAAATTAAAACTAAAATTAAAATTTCGGATTGGTTTAAATAACACGACGTAGGCATAGGGTAGTAGATCCAATATTTCATTATTTATCCCCTTCCTTTCCCCAACTTTCTCAGTTACATTTGCACTAGTTTAAGTATAGTTTAATGAGATAATAAAAACCCGTTATTCAAAAAGAAAATAAATTAATAATTGAAAAAAAAAAGTACACACTATATGAGAGAAAAAGATAGCTTACGAGATGAAGCAAACGGCACGACATTTGTAGGTTGTAAGCTAAAAGTGGGAAAAAGGTAGGGGTGGTAATTTTTGACACGACCCGTGAACACGACACGAATACGACACGAATACGTTACACGATTAATAAATGGGTCGGGTTAGTGTTGAAGGTGTTCAACACGCCAACCCGTTTAATGACACGAATAGTTAAATATATTTTGTACATTCTTAATATGTAAATTCATTCAATGATATAAATTATTACCTACTTACAATATATATATTATAAAATTGAAATTTTTATACTATAAAATAAATTAATTTATAAAATAATAAATTATGATGATTTTAATAATATTTTATACTAACAATGGTTTATATTCTAAAAATAATTTTAATTGATTTAAATATAGAGAATATAATATATTATGTATAACTAAGTTAAATAATTAAGTAAATTATGCGAATTAAATATGATACGATTACGATATGTGGGTAACACGTTTAATAATTGGGTGGATTTGGGTTTCATGTTTTGACACGAATAATTAAATGGGTCGACACGACACGACACGATTGCCACCCCTAGAAAAAGGAAGGGAGAAAATCGTTAGTTGAAATGATAAGTGCGCTCTAGTCCTAGCTGAGCATTCCAAATAATCTGACAAAAAAAATAAAAAATGAAATAAAAATTGTTGCAAATCTTCCGCTTTTATATCTATTTTTCATTTGGGCTAAGGCCCAAAATGTTCGGCCCAAAGAAGGTCTAACAGACAGCTTCTCAATCTCGGCCGACCGTCCCCTCTCCGCATCATCCATTACCATGACTGAGGCGTTCAATCACTCCAATCTTTTTCTGTAGACAATTAAATGTCGGGAAAATGAAGTCACCTACGATTACAACATGTCAAATCCAAACGAAGAAGCGATGCTTGAGGTGTAACACACTTTATCTTGACAAAGATAATTCGCCAACTGCTTGTTCCTTTCATGGCCACACCACTGGTATCATATGGATTGTTTTATTTAGTTGTTTTTGTTATTGTTGAGCTCAAACTGATGGTGATGACAAATCCCGGAGAGAAAGGACTATTTTCACTGGCTTCGCCGCAGCAAGGGATCGATGGAGAGTGGAAGACGGGTTTGGAGTGATCGTATACAAGAGGAATGAAAAGGGTGGTAGGCCAAATACTGGAAGAGCCGACTGAAATAGAAGATGGAGCTGCTATGCCGAGTATAATGAAAATGCCCCACCTTGTCGACAAAGGTGGCATGTTTCGTATGATGATGGATTCACATTATACTAGTAGTCACCGATTGTGATTATATATTCAGCAGAATAAGAAACAAGGGCACTCAGTCAGTCAGTTGTGTTGCTTGTTTCGATGTTAGAGAAGCCTACATCTACATGCATAGCAATTTGGTATTGACTAGCAAGAACGTCCTGTCCTGTGACCAAATCCCGACACTAAATATTTTGTCATCCGTTTGAATGAACTTGATTGAAACTGAAACTGCATTAGGTTGAAATGTTACTTGCTTCAGTTTGGATGATACTCTTTAGTCAAGTAAACATTTCCCCTGGTAGCACTAGTAGTACTAGTGCATTTGATCTTACTTGCCTTATAGATGTTTAACAGGTTTTAAGTTACGACGCAGAAGGGCATATAAGATAAGAGCCTTCTGCAAGCGTGGCGTGTAACAAACAAATGGTGAGAATTATAACTATTTGAAGCTCACATAACATCCATTGCTGTCACGCTTACATTCAATGTTTCAGTACTCCATATAAGTATGTTTATGTTGATTAAGCAGAGGGCTTTGCTTCTCCATGGCAGTATCACAAGTCATGATCTGATGATTTGGATGAGTTATCGATGTCTGAAACATTTGGTTCATTGATTCAGAACACATCCTTAATTTTACCTACAAAGCAAATTCACTATAATTAACATGAACTTTGATCCGAATTGATCAGTTAACAGTTTTGTCTATCCAACATTCTTAGGGCTAATACAATTTATAATCATGCCAGAAAGTAAATCTAAATTCACTCACGCATCAATTTCGTATGTTTTAACTACAGAATTTCGTGAATTTTGGTTTAAGTTTTGGGGACTCAAACAAAACTCACAAAATCAAGCAACAATCATGTTTTTCCGATAATGGTTTAAAAGCAATTTAGGAAGAAAGTGAAACAATAATGGCAACAAAAATCTTCCATCAAATTTATAATTGAAGATCAACTCTTACTCGATATATATAACGATAAAGAACATCAATATTTAAGCTTCAATCTAAGTCTAAGACGACCCAACAGTCTTAAACGACTCATGAAGATGCCTCAAGGTCTCCTGATCGCGATTCCACTCCGGAGCTGGCGCATTAACAAAATGTGCATAAAGCTTATTCTTAGCACAAGTCACTGTAATCAAACTATGTGCACTGACACCATCGATCTCGTACACATAATAAACCTGCCCGTTCTCATCCTTCTTTTCCTCAGACTCAACCTTGTCGGCACTTGCTATCAAGTCTTGCAAATCAACATCACTCAAAGCAAGATTGTTCAAAACGACATCTTTTGGTGCAAGCTGCCGAAAGCCTGCCAAGAACGTTAAGTACTCTTTCTCGGTTCTCTTCTTAGGATTGTAAAACTCACTATCTGTCCCATTTGTTCCTTTCTCCACCTTTGACACCAAGCGCTCTTTCCATCCATCTGGGACATCGTACACGTACTCAGCAGAGGCTTTTTTGTCCGAGTTTCCACCGTAGCCACCGTAGTTTGCGGCGCTGGCGGCCGTGCCGTAGTAAATGTGGTATGTCTGTGCAGGGTCTGCTAGGGAAGGAGAAGTTGTTAGAAGTGTTGTGGTTGCTAAGGTGGCAGTTAGGAGGGTGGACAGATGTGGTTTATTAGTGGTGAAAAGATGTGGTATTTTTGGTGGGGTTTTGGTGGCGATGCTGCTGCTGCTGCTGCTGCTGGTGGTAACGGTGGAGGAGGAGGAGAGGATTGGTGATGGTGAGAAAATGGTGGCCATGAGATGGGGCTAAGCGGATGTGATTCTCGATTATGTGATTTTTTGGTTAGTGATACTAAAGATTTTCCTTATCCATTGCCCGGGCCAACAGGCAAAGGCTTGCAACGTCACCATCACTCGCAAAACTTTGCTTTAATTTAATTTTCATATTATTATAGCAACCATCCACCATTTACAATTTTGTTTGAGACAAATGTAAAAATCTTACGTTGATACAATTTAATTGAAGTGCGGATTTGAGATTAAAATTTTACAAGTCAATGGATACTACACTTGATTGACTTTTGATACTTGTACAATATTCTTCTAAATTAACCAACAAATACATGTGTATAAAGATTAATGCATTAGAAATTTTATTATGCTTCTGATTGATAAATAATAAAAGCCATAAATTCTTTATAAGTTAGATGCATTTATTTTAAAGATTAAGAGCACATTTATTTGGATTTTTTTCATCGATTAAAAGAGTTTTTTTAATGTTAAAAACTTTTTTAATTTTATTTTATAGCGATCGGTTGTCACATAAGAAGAGCTTGTAGAGGATTGAAAAAACTATTTGATGTCTTTTGGGAGTAACCTAAAATTAAGGCTTTTGAAAAAAAAACACTTGTTGAGATTTTTTTATTAAAATATCAAAGGCACATTAATTTAATTTTAACTATTATATTTTATTATTTCTTTATAACAAAACTTTATTTTGATAATTTAATTATAATAAATATTGTAAGTTTTGGAAGTATGTAGTTATAAGTAATAGAACAGTAATCTGTAATGTAAATTAGCACATGAGAATTTTACGTGGTTCGGTTATAAAACCTAGATCTACGGATAGCTTTAGAGCTGCAATTCACTAAGTTCTTATTTGTATAATCTTTAGGATCGTTTACAGTGCTGACTCACTCTCACACACTGACCCAATCTTTCTAGAACAAAATCTCGCCAAGATTTTAAACTCTAGTGACACTACTCACTCTTTGTCGCAGATAACTTAACAACATACTGTTAATTTAATCATAATCACGATATCTGACACTGAATTACATAGACACTTAACTCGTAAGTTCTCTCAAATGTATACTAACTCAGACAGACCTAAACAAATAGTCATGCACGATTACAATCTCTCATACATGAATAAAACACTTATAAAATCAAATCAATGAATCATTCCAATTTGTGTTGAAGCTCTCCTTTTAATTCCTGGAATGCCGTGACATAAACTCACACAACCAACATATATGTTATGTAAAGATAACGTTGTATATATATTGGTATGCTTGATTGAGATCTTCTTAAAATCCTGTAAAAATTCTAATCAAACTTTTATTATGATAAAGACAAATATAATAGGAAGTGATATAAATAACTCCTAACGGAATTAGGACACAAATAAATATTCTTCTATTTTCACTAGGGTACATTAAATAAAGTCCTAATCTAAGAGGATTTTTATTATGAATCAAATACTTTCTAAAATCTACTTCTAGAAACAGTAAAATAAGAAACAATATAATCTTTTTGTTTTATCACAAGTTGGTCAAAATTATCATGTGCATGGCACATGCAAGTGTAGTACACATTGGCACAAACAATCTCTCCTTTTTTTGCAACTTGTGATGAAAATACTACACTGTTTCTGATCAAAGAAAAATCACACAGAGATAAGTTAGACATAACTATAAGCAATCATGATCTAGTAAACAAAAATGTCATGCTTAAGGAAATAACAATAGTAGGCAGTTACAAAGCACATAACAGAACAAGGTCTAAATGTGTTCATCCTGCAAAACAACACAAAGTGAAGTTGATAAACTTGTCAAACAACACTTCAACCAAATCATGAGCAAAGAAAATAACAAAAACATACATCAAATGAAATAGGCAGAGAATGACACAAAACATAGTAAAGAAATAAGTTAAAAGTACACAGTATAAAAAGTCCTTGCTCCCCTTTACTTCTTACATACTGCCCTTAAGAAGAAGAAGCAACAAAAAAATATCAAACAGAATTATAATTAACAGTATCAAATCTAAATCAGAACAGAAAACTGAACAAACAGAGTACACTTATAACAGAAAACTGAGTTATATCATAAACTTCTTCTCCCCTTTGGTTTCAGAACAAGTTTCAAAAACTAACTAAGTCGTGGAGACTTGCGAACAGGTGGGGAAGAGGAACTGCCATAGTGCTTCTTAAACCTCCCAGCCTTCACTTTGTACCGTTTGCCAGTAGTAGTGAGCATAGGCTGTTTAGTGGACACAGGAGCGGGCTGTGCTTCAGTTGTCTCTGAGGAAGTGGCAGTGACTTCAGTCACAATCTTGCGAATTTCCTTATCAAGGTGTTCAGTATTGGTTTCTATTGTCTGTAACTCAACAGCAGGCTGTTGTGAAGATACCAGTGACTCTACTGCAAGTGTAGATGGGAGTGGTGTGGCTGGTGCTGTTGTGACTGCTACAGGAGGGGGTTCCTGAATGTGTTTTACATGTGGTGTGGTTATGGCTTCATGTGGAGGTGCTGTGGTGATGGTGGAGATTCCAGAGTATGTTCTGTTTTAGGAACTGGAGAAACATGAGGTTTTACCTCAGCAGTTGGTGAAGACAATGTTATCTTGGGCTCGACTTGTTTTAGTTCATCTGACAAGGATTCATCTCCCAGTGCTGGAACTGTTGATTCAATTTTCTTCTTCCTCTTGTCAGATGGTTTCTTCACCATTTTAACCTTCTTCTTTCCCTTCAATTCAGTTCCTTTTGCTGTCGTCTTGAATTTCTTTTTCTTTTTCTTCTTTTTTGCTGTTATGTCTGTCTCAACAGCAGTTTGTTCAGCTTGATATTCTACAGGTATTGGCTCAGCTACTTCAGGCATTGGTGTATTAGTCTCTCTGGCATGTGCTCAACAGACTTCTCAGGAATCACATTTTCAGTTTCCATGGGCTGTGGTGTTTCTGCAGCACTAGATTGTCCTGCAAACTTTCCCTCCAAAATAGACTATTTTGCTTTGATGTCTTTAAGATCCTGCACAATATCAGTCAAGACATAATTTATCAAAGCCAATTGTTCTTCTATATTTCTTATGGAATTTCTTCGGACTCTCCTTGGTTTTGGTTCAGGTGCAGGTAGATTAGATTTATCACGCAAGCGATACAGAAAACCTTTTGTGATCGACTTGGATAGAATTTCAGTATGTTCTTTGGGACTTATAGGGATACCATTTTGTGCTAAAATCTCTTGAATTAAACAAGGAAAAACAAGAAAATGGTAGTCAGATTTATATGGTGCAATCTGAACAATCATTCTATAAACCAATAAACCAAATTAAGAGGTCTAGTGGTGCCCAAACAGAACAAAAACTTCACTCTATCTTCCCGGATTTGGTTTTGGTGTGATGAAAGAAACCAGTTAAATTGTGCAATTTTATGTAACACCTTATACTTCTTTTTGAATATTTTTGGTCAATTCCATCCCTTAGATTCTAATTTATGTCCCCTCGACCAGTCAACTCCTTAATCACGACTGCCATATCAAAATTTTCATCCAAAGAGTGTAAACTACCTATTGGTATATCAAAGAATGTGTTTATGACATTCGGTGAGAATTTCACAAATTTTTCACTACAATACACTTTATGATAATGATTCATTAATGGAAGTAGAGATATTGGCATAAAATTCTTGAATTAAGGATTTCACAGGGGGTAGGAAGTTGTTTACCGTTCGAGTCCAGTATATAGACTCAAGAAACTCATTCAAACCATAGTTGTTGAAGTTGGTCAGCTTTACTGGCCTTTCCATCTGCAACTTCATTTTTGAAGTATACTTCAAGAATTTCTGTTTAACGGCTACTGTGAGGAATTTGTTAAACTTCGGTTTCACCTTGTCTTTCATTTTCTTGACTGGAATCAACTCGTCTTTATTCATAGCAGCATCAATCGGGATCTCTGCATGAGGTTGTTGCGAATGAGACGACTGTACACTGTCGCTACTATTGTAACCAGAGTTGTTTTAAGAAGATTGGGAACTGTTGGTCTTTGAAGAATCAGAAGTTGTTGCCATTGTTAGGGTTTCAAGACTGTTAAAGTTTCTCAGAATAGAGAGAAGCAAGACGAGAGAGAGAATGTTGAAATTGTTGATTGAGTATGGTATGAACAGGAAAAGCCCTAACTATTTTTGTGACATACTTGGTTGATTTAATATATTTTTGTTTCCCACAACATTTAATTTTAAATCCTTTTCCAAAACAACTTAATAAATATCATTAATGAATAAGAATTCAAAATTTGATTTCCATTAAAATAAGGAATTCTAATAGACTTAGGATTCCTGCCACTAAAGTTTCTCCCCCTCAATTCAATAAAACTGACATGGTATTTTGACACATAGACACACAAGATAAGTCAAATTTCGGAGAGGTACAAAGAGCATCGTATGATATGAAAAATATAACAGAAAACAGTTAAATTTAACATAACAATAATATTTGAACATCGATAGATCATTCTAAGAAAGCATATTTCAGAGCTGTTTATTACTTTCTCATGAAAGCTATTTTTATTTATCTTTTCAATTGATTGAGATGCCAAAAATATTATTTCGATATTGTTAGTATCTGTGTGTCGTGCTGATGTCAAGATTTGTCGAGTGCTATCAAGCTTGTATCCAGTGTCATGTTGTTGCTTTGTCAAGTATTGAGAATATTGTCGAGATGTGTCGAGCTGATTGTGTCGAGATATATCGAGATGTGTCGAGTAGATCATGTTGAGTTTATTGGTGTCAAGTGTGGTTGTCGAGACTTTATCAAGTTTTGATTTCGTCTAGTGTCGACACTTTGTCGAGTTTCGATTTCATCTAGAGTCGAGACTTTGTCAAGTTTCGATTTCGTCCAGTGTTGAGTTTTTGTCGAGTGTCGCGATTGTGTCGCAAGTCGAGTCTGTTGTGTCAAACCTGTTGAGTGTCGAGTTTCAAGTGTCGAGTGTCGAGTGGTGTTGTTGGGTATTTGTACCGAGAATGATTGGTGACGAGATTTTGTGTCAACATGCATGTGTCATGCACATGTTATATTTTGACCAACTTGAGATGAAACAAGAATATTATTTTGATTCTTATTTTACTGTTTCTAGAATTATATTTTAGGAAGGATTGGACTAATAATAAATATCTATTTAGATTAGGATATAGTATCTTGTATTCTAATTAGAATAGGAGAATATTTATTTATCCTAATTTCTTAGGAGTTTAATTATATCACTTCCTATTTTATTTCTCCTAATCCTAACATGATTTTGATTAGATCTTTTACAAGATTTCTAGGAGATTTCGTCCAGACCTCTCACTATATATATATATATATATATCATGTAATGACCAGGCGAAACACAGAGGTTGAAGAGAGATTAACTGGTTAGCTGATTTGGTTGTGAGAGAATCTTGATTTTGGCATTCCATGAATTGATAGAAGAGCTTCAACGCAAATTGGAATGTCTTCTTTAATTTGATTCTTTGAGTCTTTTGATTCATGTATGAGTGGTAAAAATCATACATGAGTTGTTGATTGAGTCTGTGTGAGTTAGTAGACACTTGAGATAACTTGCGGGTTAAGTGTTTATGTGATTCAAAGTCAGTCTTCGTGTGTTATGTTTAACTTAACAGTGTATTGTTAAGTTATCTATGATAGAGAGTGGGCAGTGTCACTAGAGTTTATGATCTTTGCAAAAATTTTGTTTTACAAAGATTATGTCAGTGTGTGAGGGTGAGTCAACACTGTAAAAGGTTCTAAAGATTGTACAAACAAGAATTTAGTGAATTGCAGCTCTATATCTAACCGTGGATGTAGCTTTTATAACCAAACCACGTAAAAATCCTCCTGCGCCAATTTACTTAACAGTTTACTATTTTATTTTATATAACTGTATACTTCTAGAACTCTAAGATATATTATGAATTAATCACATTGGATTATGAATACAGTAGCTTTCACACAATATAGAGGTAGCCTTTTTCATTTGAGTGGGTGACCTCAACATATTTCTTAGATACCTTGAGGTTACTCTCAATGATGGCTTTCACACATCATATATTAGTAGCTCTCTCTGTATTTTTCATTTTAAACCATTATTTTATCATTCACACACTTTTTATATTACAGCTCACACATGCTAAATTAGAAGAAAACTTATGATATTGCAGATATAATTAACATAACAGCAAGCAGTGTTTATTCAGATAACTGACAGATGCCTAAGGCCTTTATTAGATTTTCAAATCTTGTTGTAGCCAATATCTTAGTGAATAAGTCAACTACTTGTTTATCAATGAAGATGTGTTCAATGTATATCACCTTAGACTCCACAAGTTCCGTTATAAAATGGTATCTTATATAAATGTGTTTTGTTCTAGAATGTTGAACAAGATTTTTGTAAATGTTTATAGCACTAGTATTATCACAAAACACAGTTATGAGTTTTTGTTCAATACCATAATCACTCAACATTTGCTTCATCCATAGTAGTTGTGTGCAACAACTTCCTACTGCTATGCATTCAGCTTCAGCAGTAGACAAAGAAATAGAATTCTGCTTTTTGCTGTGCCAAGAAACTAAGTTAGTACTAAAGTAAAAACATCCTCCTGATGTGTTTTTCCTATCATCTACATTTCCTACCCAGTCAGTATCACTAAACCCTGCAAGATAATCATTTGTATCTTTAGAAAACCCTATTCGATAATCATGGATCCCATGTACACCTGATGATTCTCTTAGCTGCTACCAGGTGTGATTCTTTGGGATTTGCTTGAAATCTAGCACAAAGTCCTACACTAAAACACAAGTCTAGTCTACTTGCTGTGAGATATAACAGACTGTCAATAATGCTTCTATACAAACTAGCATCAACCTCTTTTCCTGCGTTGTCTTTTGAAAGTTTCATGTTAGTACTGATAGGAGTTTTTATTGGTTTTGCATTCTCAAGTCCAAATTTCTTTACAAGATTTTTAGCATATTTTGATTGAAATATGAATATCCCATCATTCATTTGTTTAATCTGCAATCCAACAAAGAAATTTAATCCTCTTACCATGCTCATCTCAAACTCTTCCTGCATCAACTTAACAAACTCATTAGTTTTGCCTTTGTTAGTTGATCCAAATACAATGTCATCTACATATATTTGAGCAACAATAAAAGAGTTAGATGCATATTTGATAAACAAAGTCTTATCATTGCTGCCTCTTTTATAACCTCTGTTGATCAAAAAATTTGTCAACCTTTCATACCAAGCTCAAGGAGCTTGTTTCAGTCCATACAAAGCTTTATTTAATCTGTACACGAAATTAGGATGTTTAGGATCTTCAAAACCCTTAGATTGTTCAACAAAAACTTCTTCATTGAGATGGCCATTTAAAAAAGCTGTCTTAACATCCATTTGGTATAACTTAAAATCAAGCAAATAAGCAATTGCAAGTAGTAATCTGATTGACTCAAGTCTAGCTACTGGTGCAAAGGTTTCATCAAAGTCTATGCCTTCTCCTTGTGTGTAACCTTGTGCAACTAGCCTAGCTTTATTTCTTACTACTTGACCACTTTCATCAGCTTTATTTTTGAATATCCATTTAGTTCCAATGACATTTGTATTTTCTGGCCTAGGAACTAATTCCCATGTTTCATTCCTTTTAAACTGATTAAGTTCATCTTGCATTGTCTGAATCCAAACATCTTCTTTTAAAGCTTCTTTCACATTTTTAGTTCAATTAATGAAACATAACATGCAAATCTTACCTGATTTTTTACCTTGCTCCTAGTTTTCATCATGCCATCTGGTGTTCCAATGATAGAGTTGGTAGGATGTGCCTTCTGAATCCAAGTGGGTAGATCTTTTCTTTCATCTTCATTTCTGATTGAGTTTTTGTTCAGATTTGAGTTGTTAGTTGACATTGTTGGGTCTGATGTAACAGCAGTTGTTTCTTCTTTCATAACTAAATCGTCTCTATTATTGTTGCTGTTAGAATATGATTTTTCTGTATCTTCTGTAAAGCTGGTTATGCTTTTCTCTTATGAGTACTTCGCATAATCATCCAGATCATCAAATACTACGTTTGCAAATTTTATGACTGCCTCAGTTCTAAGATTATAAACTCGAATTGCTTTGCTGTTTTGTGCATATCCCACAAAAACTCCTTCATCACTTATTAGATCTAATTTACCTAACAGCTTTCTATCATTTAAGATGTAACATCTGCATCCAAAAACATGAAAATATTTCAAATTAGGTTTTCTTCCTTTGAAAATTTCAAAAGGTGTCTGGTTAGTGCCAGGTCTTAGAAAATATAACAAGTAGTGCTTATTGCTTCAGCCCAAAGCCTTTTAGTCAACTTATTGCTATTGAGTATCACTCTAGCCATCTCTTGAAGAGTTCTATTCTTCCTTTCCACAATGCCATTTTGTTCAGGAGTTTTAGGAGCTGAGAATTCATGCTCAATTCCATGATATTTGCAGAAGTCAACATAGCTAACATTTTCAAACTCCTTGCCATGATCACTTCTTATTCTCACTATCCTGTTGATATTTCTATTTTGCTCATTTTCAAGCTTAACACAAAGATTCTTGGAAGCTTCAGAAGTGTCAGATTTTTCTTTAATAAAATCAATCCAAGTATATCTAGAAAAATCATCCACACAAACAAATATGTATCTCTTACCTGTTATGCTTTCAATTTACAATGGACCCATAAGATCCATGTGAAGCAAGTCAAGTATTTTGGATGTGCTAAGATGTGGAATGGATTTGTGTGAACTTCTAATTTGTTTTCCCATTTGACATGGTTCACAAATTTCATTTACTTTGTCATCAAATTTAGGAACTCCTTTTACAGTACCTAACTTAGTTAATTTAACCAAGTCTTTGTAATTTAAGTGTCCTAATTTTTTATGCCATAATTCTAAATCCGAAATCTTAGCTTGAAATGCAATGTTTACCAAATAATAATTATCTGAAGATCTTTTTCCTTCCAAAATGCATTTTCCAAAATTATCTAAGACCATACATTTGTTTTGTGTGAAATTAATAATATATTTGTCATCACATATCTAACTAATACTAATTAGATTAGCTTTCAAACCTTCAACCAGCAAGACATTTTGAAAGTTGGATAGTCCTTTGACATTCAAAGTGCCTTTGTCAATGATCTTACTCTTTGCTCCATCTTCATAAGTGACATTTCCTTCCCTGCATGCTTTAAAATATTTCGAAAACTTTTTATTTTCAGTCATATGCATGGAACAGCCACTGTCAAAATACCACAAATCGTTAGAAGTATGTTCAAGAACAGTAAAAGCAACATTGCATACTGTCTTCTCTTTCTTAACCCACTACAGTTGTGACTTTGGTAATAGTTTGAACTGTTTTTATCTTTTATGTAAAATATTCAACAAATTAAAGTATCTAGGTTTAATATGTCCCTTTTGACCACAAAAATAACAAGTTGGAATGAATTTTCTTACCTTTTCAGGACTAGATTTGAAAGAGCTCAGAAGAGAAACAAATGTTTCATTGCTTTTTGAAGTAGGACTTGACCTTTTTGAGTTAGGTTCAGAATTTTTACCTAATGTTGAAGCTTTTACAAACACTGTTGTTGATGAGGATGCGATATTACCTTCTGTATACCCCAATTCATGTTTGTTGGAGTTGTCTCTTCCCAGACTCAAGACTTGATCAAGTTTAACAGATCCAATTCTGAGTTAATTAACACATCTTTTGCTCTCAATTAGTTTTGCTGTGATTTTCTCAATTGTGCTGTTTTATCTGTCAAAGCAATCTCCATTTCTGTGATACGGTTTTCAGCATAAGATTTTTCACATTTCAGTACTTTAATCTCCTTCAAAGTTTTAATTTCTTCTTTTTGACTCAGCCATTCACTATAGAGTGCATTGTAAGTTTTTTGCAACTCTTCATAGTATTTTGGATCATTTTCTATATCTGAATAATCAACACTGATTCTGCAGTATTCTGTTATGTCAGTCATAACAACTTTCCCTTTGTCAGTTGCTGATGTTATAAATGCAACAAAATTACTCATGCATTCTTGATCATCCGAATCAGATTGTGATTCATCACTCCAGATAGCTGTCAAGCCTTTGTTCTTCTTCTTGAGATTAGCACATTCAGATTGAATATGCTCATAACCTGAACATTCAAAACACTGAATCTGTCATTTCTTATCAAGTTGCTTCAATTTCTTCTTGTCATTCTCCTTGTTGAATTTCCTAAACTTGTCTTCATTTGAGTTTGATAGCTTTCCTTGATTCTTTTTCGTAAAATTCTTTTTCATGAACTTGACATAATTTTTTGTTAGAAAAGCAATCTGTTTAGAATCAGTTTCATCAAGCTTATCATTACTTTCATCATCAGATTTTTCAGTTTTAACATTGAATGCAATGCTTTTTCCTTTTTGCTTTTTAGTACTCTAATTAATTTCAAAGTTTTGGAAGATGTCAATCAGTTCATCAACTCTTATCTCATCAGTGTTTTAACTTCCTCAATGGTTGAAATTTTATGTTGAAATTTATTTGGAACATATTTGATTATTTTGCTAACAATTTATACATTAGTGAAAGTTTTGCCCAGCATGTATACAGAGTTTTTGATGTGACATAACTTAGAGTAAAACTCAAAAATTGACTCATCTTCATGCATCATCAAATTTTCAAATTGAGAATTCAGTCTCATCAATTTAGATCTCTTAATAGATGCGGGTCCTTCATATTTTATTTCAAATATGTCTCCAGCTTCTTTGGCTACTTTGCACATAGAAATCTGTCCAAAATTATTTAAGTCCACTGCGGCAAAAATTGTATTGAGAGCCTTTGAGTTCCAGCTTGAATATTTGTATTCTTTATCAGTCCATTCCTCCTACAATTTGGGTGGCGGTGTCCATCTTTTAAGCACATTGGTCCATGATTGCATCAAATTCCACCACCAAACCAATTTAAATCAATTTAATTGAAAGCTGTCATCAAGAGATTTGATATACATTATCATTCTTACCTTCTAATATGGATAATTACCATCATTAAGAATAGATAGTTGTATTCCGGATCCTTCATTGCGAATAAACTCCATCCTTGCAAAACAATGTGATCGTTTCTTCACTTGTCTATTAGTGAACCTGCTTTGATACCAATTGTAAGTTCTGAAAGTATGCAGTTATAAGTAATATAACAATAAATTGTAATGTAAATTGGCATAGGAGGATTTTACGTGGTTCAGTTATAAAACCATCCACGGATAGCTTTAGCGTTGCAATTCACTAAGTTCTTATTTGTACAATCTTTAGGATTGTTTACAGTGTTGACTCACTCTCACACACTGACCTAATCTTTGTAGAACAAAATCTCACCAAGATCTTAAACTCTAGTGGCAGTGCTCACTCTCTGTCTTAGATAATTAACAACACACTATTAAGTTAATCATAACCACGATATTTGACACTGAATTACATAGACACTTAACTCGTAAGTTCTTTAAAGTATATACAAACTCAGACAGACCTAAACAAATATTCATGCACGATTACAATCTCTCATACATGAATAAAACACTCATAAAATCAAATCAATGAAGCATTCCAATTTGCGTTGAAGCTCTCATTTCAATTCCTGGAATGCCGTGACATAAACTCACACAACCAACATATATGTTATGTAAAGATAACGTTGTATATATATTGGTATGCTTAATTGAGATCTTCTTAAAATCATGTATAAATCCTAATCAAACTCTTATTAGGATAAAGACAAATATAATAGGAAGTGATATAAATAACTCCTAAAGGAATTAGAATACAAATAAATATTCTCCTATTTTCATTAAGATACATTAAATAATGTCATAATCTAAGAGGATTTTTATTCTGAATAAAATACTTTACAAAATCTACTTGTAGAAACAGTAAAATAAGAAACAATATAATCTTCTTATTTTATCACAAGTTGATCAAAATTATCATGTATATAGCACATGTAAGTGTAGTACACGTTGGCACTAACAAATATTTCTATATTTATTCCTCTAATAAATTTTTAATAAAAGTTTTATTTTTAGAAGCTCTATTCTAAAAAGAAAACTACTTCAATAAGATTTATTCGAAGAAATTGAAACAAAAGGGTTTGAAAAATTTAGTCAAGTGAATCATTAAAATTTAATCCGATTTAGTTATCTACAAACATTCTTAAAATATGGTTCATCACATTACCCAATTAGTATGGCATAATGGCCTTTCATTCGTTCAGGTCAGGGGTAATACGGTATTTTCATTCAAACGGCATATCTACCGCCAAAAAAAAAAAAAACCCTAGACTCTTGTGTTCCTCACATTGCACGAGTCGATTATCGATGGTTGAATTTCACGTGCCTCCTTCATTTTCGCTTCAATTTCTCTCTCCCTCTCTCCCTTCTTTCGCTTGACCATTAAAACAATTGATCAATGAAGCAATCGATTGATTAATGAATTGTAAGATTTTAGGGTTTCAATCGACTATTTACAAACAAAAAAATACATACGACAACAACCAATCTCTTTCTATCTTATTACTTTCCCATGTCTAAGAGGTAATTCTTTCAATTTTCTTCTCTACTAGTTCGTGTCTTTTGCTTTTATTATGTTGATCGTGGTGGTGGTGATGATGATGATGATCAGATAATTATCTTGTTGAATTTGTTTATTATTATTATTATTATTTTTATTTTTATCATGATTGCCGTTTAGCTTATTCTTGTCTGCTTTGTTATTGGTTATAATAAGTTTTAGTTATTTGAACTTGTGATTGACCTTCTTGGGTTTGGTTTTTACGAGTTGAATTTCTGGAAGATACAAACGAAACCATGATGTAAATTGTAATGTGCATTGTTATTGTTGATTTTGCATTTTGTACGGCGAATACAACAAATAGAGACTTCGAACTGGTTGCCATTATGATCTTTCATTGTTCCACCCGTTTGTTTTGGCCCATTGTTGGTTTATAATAATTTCTTCTATCTCTTTCAGGGTTCTTTGCAAGTTCTTTGCTCATGGAGCATGCCTGAAAGGTGAACATTGCGAGTTTTCACATGATTGGAAGGATCCAACAAATAATGTAAGGATTTGTAGCTTTTGTTGGTCAATAGAATTTATTAAGTAATAGCTTCTTGATTACTGGTTTATCTTCTTAGATATGCACTTACTACCAGAAAGGAGTATGCTCTTATGGTAGTCGATGCAGATATGAACATGTTAAATCTGGTCGACCTGATTCAGCTGCTTCATCTTCCTCAACAATTTCTCGTCCTTCAAGAGCGGCATCAAGTGCGGTAACTACAGTTCCAGGTGCCCTGCCCGAGTTTTCTACTTTGAATAGACCTTATCATCTTCTTGATAAACCAGCATGGAATTTGGAGTCTGTGCACAATGATTTTCTAGAAAATGGTGATGGTGGGGACCCTAGGCATTTTAAATTGGCTGATCGTTCTATATGTTCTTTCGCTGCTGCTGGTAATTGCCCCCGCGGGGAAAAATGTCCTCATATACATGGAGACGTTTGTCCAACTTGTGGGAGACAATGTTTGCATCCTTTCAGACCTGAAGAAAGAGAAGAACATATGAAAACATGCGAGAAAAAGCAAAAGCACCTTGAAGCCTTAAAACGTAGCCAAGAAATAGAATGCAGTGTGTGCCTAGATCGCGTATTATCAAAGCCTACACCAGCTGAACGAAAGTTTGGATTGCTGTCTGAATGTGATCATCCATTCTGTATATCCTGCATTAGAAATTGGCGTAGCAGTTCCCCAACCTCTGGAGTGGATGTCAATAGTGCATTGAGGACTTGTCCAATTTGCCGTAAGCTATCATACTTTGTCATACCTAGTGTCATTTGGTATTACACGCCAGAAGAAAAACAGGAAATTGTTGATAGCTACAAGGCAAAACTCAGGTAATTATGTAGCTATTTACCTATGCTGTATACTCTCACTACTTAATCTAAATATTGACATTTTTAATGATTTTGAGGATTGGGGTTGTGACTTTAATTTTGGTGGGAAAGAGGGTATTTCTACTTTCTAGTGCTTTTGGAACACGGAAAGGCATCGACAAACTTGCGAATTTGGAGTGTTCTGGATTCATATAAATTCTGGAGGAAAAATTATCTATTGTTACTAGGTTTAAGTTATTAATGGACAATTTAGATATCCCAAGAACTTAAAATTTGAATGGTTAGATTGTCATGGTTTTGGAAATAACTTTTTTCTTTCTTTCTTTCAGGTCAATAGATTGCAAGCACTTTAACTTTGGTAATGGGAACTGCCCTTTTGGAACTAGTTGTTTCTACAAGGTAAAGTTACCGTTAATATGAATTACAGCTGCTCAGTTCTATGCTTTCTTTTTTTCCTGGTGGTGCAAAGATGGTTCTGTTGAGAATTTTTATTGGAACTTGCACAGTTATTTTTATAATTAATGCTTACTGAAGGGCATCCATTTGCAGAAGTTCTTCATTATCTTTCTGGTTTGTTTATCTTTTATGTTGTAGTGTTGGACGTGTTTGTTAATTCCCACTGATTTGTCGTTTTATGGTGGCTGAATTGTTTTTGAATATGCTGTCATTAGCTATGAATTTGAAGCCTGTGCTTTATGGCTTAGAAGAATAGTAAGTAGCTTTCTAGTAATTTGCATGGGCATTTTGGACCCAATATGCAGATATCTGAGATGAGGCATTCTTATCTGTAGACATGAAATTAGGAAAATGACATCAGTTTTGGAGTCTCATCTGTGCATTTCTTTTAAAGGTATGAATATATATGTTTTATCTCATGGATCAATGAAAAAGCAAGAGTGCTGGAAGGGAGTGGGAATTGATAGTGGGATGTGGAGGAGGTTGTGCATATCTTTTGTGTGAATCTATAAGAATGTTATAAATGAAAAAAGAAAAAAAGAATCTACAATTTTGTTACAGTAGTTTTTGTCAAATGTCTATAGTTTGTATGTTGCATCAATATCCATGCCCATGTCTACTATCTAGAGCAGTGCGTATCAATGATTATGTAATTTAAGTCAAAATATTGCGCTTCAGTGTGAGTGCACATACTGGCCTGAAGATTTGGGCTTGGCTGCTTATGTTCCATAGCCATGTGAAATCTGTCTCATTAGTCATTTAACCAAGGCACCAACTGCTGCAATCATATTTCAAACAGGTCATATTTCTGTAGTATATGGAGATATCTTCTCAGCCTGTTGCAGGAGCGGGTAGTCCAGTGTATAATTTATGTGATGTGTGCCTCCAAAACTTCCCCAAATTAATTTATCACAGTTCAGCTTCATGTAAGCGTAGAGAACACTATCTTGGTTTAGCAAGGCAACGACCCAAAAAAGCATTAAGATATCTGATTTTGTGTTAGATTCTTTTCCTTTCTCTCTACAACTGGAAAAAAATGATTAAAACACAACAAATTGACTGTGTTAGATGATGACAAACTAATTTTACAGGAAAATGATTGGAAATGAGATGATCTATAGGAATTTCTGTAGATGAGTCTTTGATGTTGACATGTATTGTAGAATGAACATAATGAGAGGTTGGATTGGAGCAAAATTCATTACTTTCTGATTAGTTATGATTGGATAGAAATTTATTTGAATAGATTTCAATAATACTCTAGGAAATATGAGGCAATAATGGTTTGCATCAATATGGTAATCGTTAGTACATTAATCACATTGAAAGTAACTTCTATTTTATTTTGTTAACATCCGAAAATTTTGGTTTTGAAATGAGGTCAAAGTTCCCAAAAAAGCAACTGACTGGTGTATAATTATGATGCGCGTCGAGTACTATGAATTGGACATTTCACATCAATTATGAGTATACGTTTTAGATTCTGTGAGATGGTGCAAGAGTCTCTGCAACTTAGATTAGATTAATAAAAATAGGATTTGCAAGCAATTTAGATGCTGAAACCATGGAATTTATTTTATTTGAAATGAAAAGGAGAAACTGTCCCATTTTGGAGAAAGTAAAAAATTTTTTATACGCTTACATTCCTGCCATCAACCTTGCCTACCTCTGTCACCCCTCATTAATTAGCTTCTGCTAGGGACTCTGTGACTACCCTCTTCCACCACCCCATCATGACTCTGCAATTCTTTTCTGATAGTTATTGGTTATGCCTTTGGCTTTATCAATTTACTATTGTGTGTTATCTGATGTAGAAATAATGAAAGAACAAACGCTTCTCTTATGCTAAAGTGTAGTCTTTTCTTTTTTTTTTTTTGAAGATTTTAAAATAATGCCTTAAACATTTTATGTCTAGTAATAATGATATCAAATCCCACATTTTTCAGCAAATTTAGCAAATTGGTGAGCTAAGATTGGCCAAGTGTTCTTTCCATTCAAAAGTCGTTTGAGGATTGTGACACCTCTTAGTGTGTTGTATATGTAGAAGAGAATTACACAATTCTTTCTCTTCAGCATTATGTTTGCAATGAATAATATGAAAATATTTTTTTGGTAGTCATGACTATAGCATATTAGCATAGCAAATATGCTATATGTTTTATCAGTCACATGGATGTGGTTTTGTTCGTAAAGATTCTTTCGAAATGGATCTTCTGATTGCTCCTCTTCTCTCTTTGAAGTATTATGCACCTTTTGTTCTGTGATTTACTTTAATAGCTCATAGCGGAGAGTGTGGCTTTATGACTCCTTTAATGGATACAATCTTGTGTTCTGTTCCAGCATATGGTCAAGCCAGGCTCATACATGTGGAACTATCACAGACCTCCTCCCCGCAGGCCACCTCCTCACAGATCCAATGTTATGGATATGGATTCATTTTTTGATGCGTTCGAGCACTTAATTGCAGAAGATGAACCAGACACTTTTGATGTTCAATTTGAAAATGAAGTTAGGATGTCTTTGGATTTGGAGATGGCTTTGTTATTAACACAACTGGATTTTGAATCAAGTGACTCAAGTGATAATGAGATTTATTCTGACTAGGCTACTTAGATATACTATCTCCAGCTCCATTCTATTTTGATCGAGTTGTAGACTTTTTGGCTTTCTGGTAGCCCATTACAGTTTGGATCATAGGACAGGATGAAGCCTGTGGTTTGATAACTTGTTTGTGTGGTCTTTTTGTACATTTGAATGATGTTTATTATAGTCCAGTTTATTTTGGTTTTGATTTTCTTTACCTATTGGCATCCAATGTTATATTGCAATATCGGCATTAAACTGCCTGGAAAACTTTTTTCCTAGTGGTTATGGTTTTGATTTGCTCTGTTGTGTGTAAAGATGGGTTATCATAGAGGGCTGTTTTTCTCTTCTTTGTACTCTTGTTTTTCTAACAATATATTACATCATATGATTTCATGTTGCTGTTGCTAAAATGCACTGTTTTGTAGTGGTTTAGTTGTGCTGTTATTTCTCTGTGTTTATGAATATTCTTTCTTTGCAGCATGCATATGGAGATGGTCGTTTGGAGGAAGTTGTTCTGCGTCACCTGGGGGCTGAAGATGGAAATACAGTGATAGCTAAAGATATCAGGTTTACTATGTTCCATTAGTTAAAAGTAGTGATGTTTATAGTCTTTCACTTTTTTTTCCCCATTTTTATGTTTGTTTTTATTGTATGACTTCTAATCTACTTCCTGACGGGATTTGGGCTTTTTCCAGGCTGTCGGACTTTCTTAGTAATTTGCATATAAGGTGAAAAGTACTGGTAGATTATTCCAGTGTAAGTTCTCTAGCAATAATTTCACTTTGGATTTTCAACAATTTATCAAGTATGATGGTGTGTGAGGCATTTGCAGTAGCAATAAAAGTATTGACTAGCATCTTGTAGACAGTTTCATTTGTGGCAACATTTGTTTTATTTATTGCTTGCTTAAAACCCATATTCATCCATGCAGGATATCGAATAATGTCTATATATATATTTATGAAACTTTGATGTGGAAGTCCTCTTCTATTGCCTGTGGTATACTCTAGTAATATGCGAGGTAAGTTGCTGTTTTCTGATATCTTATGGTTTCTACTCCCAGTAGCCCCTTGGTGGCTTGCTAAATCACAATAACCTTTTTTAATTTAGTTTTTAAGCTTGAGTGAGTTTAATGAAATCATTTTCTAGGAAGATTCTCGTTGATTAATAAAAACTTTCGGGTGTGTGAAATTTCTCTTTTTTTCAATTTTGAATGGTTTTGTATCTATTGAATTTCTCATTCCATATTAGCTTTCTGTTCTTGACTAAATATTCTTTCTGCCCTCAAATTGTCCTAACCAATGGAATTCTTTCTACATGTCCTTTATGGCTTATGAGGACTTGTTTCAGCTCTACATGAGTAGTTTCATTTATTGTTCTCATCATAAAAGGCACTTTAAGAACATTAGTGGATAATTCATATAACATTTCTGATTGCAGTCCTTTGTTGTTGGCAACTTACACCTGCATACCTAAATAGAACAAACAAAAAATTTAGATATACAGAAGCAGAAGCTATAACTCAATTTGTGTGTGTTGAGTGTTTTCATTTTCTCAACTTTTGTTTGAACTTTTTGATGTTGTAAAATGTAGGATTTCGCTTGTTGGGGGTTACATGCGATGGAATGCTGGAGCATGCTGGTTGTATCTTGAAACTGCATATTAAACGATCGGAGTTAAATAAGAGTGATGGATTGATGAATATAATTTAATTTCCCAGGACAGGGATGATGAATATAGTTGCAGTGTGTTTCTTGCCCACTTGGGTTAGGCATTGTTTCTGAAATGTGAGAAACTGGGATAGCATAATAGCGCTGGGTTTTTTTTTTTTTTTTGATGGCTACCAATTTGTTATATGCAGGGACCAGAGAAATGCCATATTTTTCTTTGAAAACAACGTTTTTGATACACCGCACGCTATTCTGCAGAATGTTGTATTGTATACAAAGGTTGAAATTTTTATAAAACTATACAGTTATTTTTTCTTCACACCCATCAATAAACACTATTTTTTCTTTAAGGAGGTTACTTTACTTACAGAAATCTTATATGTTGTAATTGGATAATTAAATGTGAATAATGAATAATGCTAAATTTATAACTTAATTACAATCGACTTTTTAAACAATGAGTTGTTAAAATATTAATTGATGAATAAATATAATGTATAATCACTCTTTTTCTAAAAGAAAAATCTACTCATCCATTTCTTGATTCTATATATTATACAGTTAATATATATTACACATTCTTGTGTTGATAAAAGTAAATTGTAATGATAAAATAGAACAATAATATAATATTAAACTAGTCTCTATAATAATGTCTGCAAGTTTGAATACGTAGAATTACCGAGAAGGTTTTAAAAAAATAATAAAAATAGTCTAGGAATTTTATTATACAGTAAAAAAGTGAGAGGTTTCCAAAGAGTACGTAGCAGCTTGTTACGAGCTTAGAAGTTGTGCAGCACATTTGTGTAGCACTTAGACAACTCGAACTCAAAAGTTGCTAAGTAAACCTTGATTTTTGGTTTGCTTCACTTAGGAAGAAGCTTGAGAAGCTAGAATCGTTGAGCTTAAGAGCTTTATGGCAAAGAGAAGAGAAGTGTTTAGAAGGTTAAGAACAAGTGTTGCTAGGAAAGAAGGTTTTTGGATTACTTGAGAACTCTTTACAATAGCTTGTTTTCGATGCTTTACAATTGAGCATTAGAGGGGTATTTATAGTGAACCACCTCCTCAATGGATGACCGAGATTTAATACATCCGATGGTCGTAATTCATTCTCTAGACTTTTCTACAAAAGGATCTAGATATTTACATGGAGGCTTCTAAAAATATCCAAGATATTTACAAAGGAAGCTTGCTCGAGATTTCTCAAAAATGGGCTTGGACTTGCCAAGCCTTGACGCATTTTTGGGCTACTCTAGCAAGCAATTTGGGCGGGCCGTAACATCCTCCCCCACCTATTTTGGCAACGTCCTCGGCGCGCTTTCCTCCTTGTAGCGTTGGATGTACTCACCAAATTGCCACAAGGTATCTTGACGTTCCCAACTTGCTTCACTGTCCGGGAGGTCCTTCCACTTCACTAGGTATTCAACATATGGTGGAACTCCTCTCCTTCGTATCACTCGATCCGCAAGGATGCACTCCATGTCCTTGTCGAATACGGTGACGACAACTGTTAGCGCTCTCTTGGACTCGCTCTTGCTTCGATCTTCCTTATCTTCTTGATATGGCTTGAAGAAGCTAATATGGAAGACCGGATAGATCTTGAGGTTAGGGGGTAGTCAAACTTGGTAGGAGACTTCGCCCACTCGTTTAATGATTGGGAAGGGGCCTTCGTATTTCCTTATCAACCCCTTGTGCACCTTACGCAAAGACTTGAATTGTTGGGGTAGAAGCTTCACAAGCACCAAGTCCCCTTCTTGAAACGTGAGGAGCCGTCTCCTTGTGTCCGCCCATTTCTTCATCCGTTTAGTGGCCTTGTCCAAGCATGCTCTTGTGATGTCGGCTTGTTCATGCCATTCCTTTGCAAGCTTGTAGGCCGCTGGACTTTTCCCTCCGTATGTTGAGGCTATGGCATTTGGTGTCATGGGTTGTCGTTCGGTTACAATCTCGAATGAACTTTTGCCGGTAGCCTCACTTCGTTGAAGGTTATACGAGAATTGGGCAACATCAAGCAACTTTGCCCAATCATGCTGATGAGCGCTCACGTAATGCCTCAAGTATAGCTCAAGTAAGGCATTGATGCGCTCGATTTTTCCGTCGGTTTGGGGGTGGAAGCTTGTTGAGAAGCTCAAGCCGGTCCCCAATAGCTTGAAGAGCTACCTCCAAAAGCGACCGGTGAAGCGAGGGTCTCGATCACTTATAATGTTTTGTGAAACTCCACATAGTTTCACTACATGCTTGAGGAACGCTCGAGCAGCTTCATCCGCAGTGCAATCCGTGGAGACGGGTATGAAGGTGGCGTATTTGCTAAATCGATCAACCACCACTATGATGCTTCCATATCCCTCAAACTTTGGCAAGACCACGATGAAATCCATTGATACACTTTGCCATGGCCTTTCCGCTATAGGTAAGGGTTCTAGCAACCCCGCCGGGTGTTGATGCTCAATTTTATCTTGTTGGCATACTAGGCACGTCCTCACATAGCTCTCCACATGTCTTGCACGAGTGTCCAGCCCACTTAGAGTCATGGCACTCCTTGATGATCTCTTTTCGCAAGCTCCCATATCTTGGCACAAATAAGCGGTTGCCCGTTGTGAGGAGTAGGCCTTCATCAAGCCAAAAGCGCCTTGTTTTCTCCTTACTTGCCAATTGTAGGAGGTTCTTGGCTATGGGATCGTGCTCTAGGCCTTGTTTGATGGGATCGATGAGCACACTTTATGGTCGACTCATGCTCAAAGTGGCGAGTTCCGCTTTGCGACTTCGGGCATCGGCCACAACGTTTACCTTTCTCGCTTTGTACTCGAGCCTATAGTCGAACTCGGCCAAGAAATCTTGCCATCGAGCTTGCTTGGGGCTTAGCTTCTTTTGTGTTTGAAAGTTGCTCGTTGTCACGTTGTCGGTCTTAATGACAAAGTGCAAGCCAAGTAAGTAGTGACGTTAAACCCGTAGACAATGGATGATGGCCGTCATTTCTTTCTCTTGGACCGTGTATCGTTTCTCAGTGTCATTCAACTTGCGGCTCTCGTACACAATGGGGTGCCCTTCTTGCATGAGAACTCCCCCTATGGCAAAGTCGGAGGCGTCCGTGTGCATCTCGAACGGCTTTGTGTGGTCAGGCAATACCAACACCGGTTCTTCGGATATGGCCTTCTTTAATTCTTCGAAGGCATGTTGGCATTTTTCAGTCTAATGCTATGTGTTGTTCTTTTTAAGTAGATCCGTGAGTAGGGCGGCCTTGGCGGAGTAGCTTTTGATAAACCACCGATAGTAGTTCACCAACCCAAGAAAAGACCGTTGCTCTGGAATTTTTGTGGGAGGCTCTCATTCTTGGATGGCCTTCACCTTTGCTTGATCCATCATTAGTGTCCCATCTCGAATTCGGTGGCTGAGGAACTCTACTTCTCTTTGAGCAAAAGAACATTTTTCTTTCTTGACGTAGAGTTCATGCTTCCGAAGTACTTGGAATACTTGCTTAAGATGTTGCACGTGTTCTTCAAGAGTGGCATTATATAACACTATATCATCCAAGTACACCACAACAAATTGATTGAGATAGGGATGGAATAACTTATTCATAAAGTGCAAAACGTAGCGGGTGCATTGGTGAGGCCGAATGGCATAACTAGAAATTCAAAGGCACCGTATCTTATAACGCACGTCGTCTTTGGTTCGTCACCTTTGGCAATGCGAACTTGGTAGTACCCCGATCTCAAATCGAGCTTTGTGAAGTAGCGAGACTTCCTAAATTGATCACATAACTCCGCAATTAGAGGAATCGGGTACTTGTTCTTGATGGTGATCTTGTTGAGCGCCCGATAGTCAACGCACATGCAGAGAGATCCATCCTTCTTCTTTTGGAAGAGGACGGGAGCACCATATGGAGCTTTCGAGGGTTGGATATAGCCCGCATCAAGAAGATCTTGGAGTTGCTTTTTCAACTCCGCAAGTTCTGGTGGTGCCATGCTGTAGGGCGCCATGGCGGGAGGCTTGGCACCGGGCTCCAACTCAATTTGATGGTCTACTTCTCGTCGTGGCGACAATTTCTTCGGAAGTTCTTGGGGCATGACGTCCTTATATTCCTCAAGGACGGCTTGGAGCTCTCTTGGTGTTGGATCCTTGGCAATGGTGACATCTTCCCCATCGTTCAGTTCTCAAACTGTAGCAAGGAAGCTTGGATCCTTCTTCAATCCCCGCTTGAATTGTAGCGTGGATAGCATTTTGCTCTCGACCTTGGCTACACGTTCTGCCATGACCGTGCACGAGTGACTCTCATCGAGGATGCTGAGGGAGTTAGAGGCGGGTATAGGGAAAGCATAGACTTGGTTGAAGAACTCCATGCCCAACACTACTTGAAAGTCGTCCATGGGGACGATGGAGAAGTCGAGGTTTCCTTTACATGCACCAATTTGTACCGAGGTGGCCTTAGATACCCTCACTATTGCCTTGGCGGGTGAGTTCACCGCCTTGATGGTGCCTCCTCCGTTGTTGTACTTGAGGCCTAAACGTTTGGCCTCTTCAATAGAAACAAAGTTGTGCGTGGCTTCCGTTTCAAGCATCGCCCGCACATTCTTTCCATTGATAGTGGTGTTTATATACATGAGACCTTTCTTGGCATATGTGGGTCTCTTAGGGGCGCCAATGGTGCAGAGAGAACCCATCTCCGCCTGTGGCTTATCACCACGTGAGCCCTCATGTTGAGCCGCTAATGCATTAAGGGTCTTTCTCTTTAGGCAATCTCTCACCTAATGAGGACCGTCACAAATGGAACAAGGGCTCTTAGGTTTAGGGGCGTCGAACTTACCTTTACTAGGCTTGTCGCGCTTGTCCCCTCCAGAAGATTTCTGCGCACCACCTTCCTTTCGACCATGGCCCTTCTTGGCGCTCCTCTCTCCCCCACCTTTGCCATGACTGGCCTTCCTATCCTTGGATTGGGAAGCATAATCCATGAGGGACTCCGCTGTGGCTATGGCTTCGTCAAGGTTTTCCACACCATGCCTTTCGAGCTCAACTCTTGTCCAATCCTTGAGCCCATCAAGGAAGTAAAAGAGAGAGTCCTTGTCGGACATATCCTCGATCTCAAGGATGATGGTGGTGAAATCCTTGATATAATCTTGAATGGTGCCACTTTGCTTGAGACGACGGAGGTGGTCCCTTGCCTCTTTTTCGGCATTGCTTGGGGAGAAATGCTTCCGCAGCTCCCTTTTAAAGTCCTCCCATGTGCGGAGAGAACAAATGCCCTTGCCCACGTCGCCGTGTTTTCGACGCCACTATAGTTGGGCTGCATCCCATAGGAATGTGGGCGCAATGCCTATTCTTGAAGCGTCATCGTGGATACCCTTGGCCTCGAAGTATTGCTCAAGGCCGAACAAGAAGTTCTCGACCTCGGTGGCATTGCAGGTGCCGTGGTAAGTGGCGGGAGTAGGCACTTGCATGGTGTTGAGTGCGCTAGCACTTGTATAGGATGGGCTAGCTCGGTCGCAACGATGCCTCTCCCATTCCGTTCAAACTTCCTCCACTTTCGCACAGACGGCCAGCAATTCGTGCTCCACAAAGGCGCGCAAGCCATGGAGTTCTCGTGTAAGATTTTGTAGCTCCTCCTTGTAGGACTTGCTATACTCGAGAATGCTAGACTTTGTGGCTTGAGTAATCTCCCCATAGTCCATCTCTAGGCCATCAAGACGGTCGGTGAGACTTTCAATCACATTGTCCACCCCAGAGATGGCTTGTTCTATGCTAGCAACACAAGGCTCCAAGGCTTCCGCGGGTGGAGCTTTAGACTTGCCACGTTTGCCTTGTGGGCGTGGTGGCGGCTGAGGTTGCTCCTCACGTCCGCATACTTGCTTTTCCATCGTCACTTCAATGTCGAATGCCATGTCACTCTAGTACTCGAACCGCGCTCTGATACCAACTGTCACGAGCTTAGAAGTTGCGCAGCACGCTCGTGCGACACTTAGACAACTCGAACCCAAAAGTTGTTAAATAAGCCTTGATTGTTGGCTTGCTTCACTTAGGAAGAAGCTTGAGAGGCTAGGATTGTTGAGCTTAAGAGCTTTACGGCAAAGAGAAGAGAAGAGAAGTGTTTGGAAGGTTAGGGACAAGTGTTGCTAGGAAAGAAGGCTTTTGGATTGCTTGAGAACTCTTTACAGTGGCTTGTTTTCGATGCTTTACAATTAAGCCTTGGAGGGGTATTTATAGTGAACCACTTCCTCAATGGACGGCCGAGATTTAATACAGCCGACGGCCGTAGTTCATTCTCTAGACTTTTCTACAAAAGAATCTAGATATTTACATGGAGGCTTCTAAAAATATCCAAGATATTTACAAAGGAAGCTTGCTAGAGATTTCTAGAAAATGGGCTTGGACATGCCAAGCCTTGGCGCATTTTTAGGCCACTCTAGCAAGCAATTTGGGCGGGCCGTAACAAGCTGCTCCTTTGTCCATTGGGGATGGAGCTCGAACTAGAGCTGATACACTCGAAACAATTGCAGAAAGCATTGCCAAAAAGATTCCATTGCTGATTGTTTTGTTGTTAAGAGTGATTGGAGCTAGGGCTATTGTTTTTACTTGTGATTTATGAATTTTGCTGCGTGGCAGGAAAGGAGGGGTATTGACAATGTTATATTTTTTTAATTTTTCTTAATAATTAAGGTCCTGGTGGGTGGCATGGGCTTGCGAAAATATGGACAGCCAAGCCACGTTGACAGCTTAGAAAAGTTCCAGTCCAGCAAGGTGAAGGACTTTTATGGCCTGCATATGTTTGGTTTGCTTGCCATGTGGGTGTTGTTTGTTGAACAACTGCTTCACTTCTAAGCACCTTAATGAGAAAGCTCTCAATGGGGAGTAGAGAGGACTCCATCAATTTTCAAAAGTTTCTGCTTAATGTCAACGTGATTTTGGGGATTTCAGATTGGACTGTTCTGTAATAGTGCTGCACTCAAAAGATATACAAGAGAAGAGGAGGCCTTACAGTTACAGGCTCATAGTTAGATAGTTCCTGAATCATCATTTTCACAGTAAATTTCGAGATAGATCTTGTAATTATATGGATATTTATAAATCAAGCATGTGAAAGACTCCTGTCCCTTTTTCAATTTGATTCATTTTCGTGCAAACAATTGTCATTTGATAGTTTGTGGGATTGGAAGAACACATGGCGTGCCAAGTTGTTTAGTTGATTAATTAATAAAATATGCATGTGAATATTGCATCGAAATGGCCTTAAAAATTAGACTTGTTAATCGAACATATATGCTTCGATCAACACATTTGGAAGATATATTTTTCTAATAATTATGCTGAAATCATCATAACTCTGACAACTTAGAAGATTGTAGACCTCCCGAGTAGTTGCATTTTAAACTCTAAATGGAAGAGAAGAAGACATTTGTATTCTTAAATTATCACTTAGTTTGATTTACATTGCTTAAATTATCACTTAGAAACAAGATAGTGATTGATGATGATGAGAAAATATAATATTATGTATTCACTATCATTTGTCCCAATCAAATAACAGCTAATAGAGCACGCATCAATATTCAAGCTCATTAATTAAGAAAATGATTAAATCCAAAGAAAATGAAATTCATAGGTACAGAACTGTATATAATCTCTTTTATTCCACTGTATGATAATAATCAAATATAATATATGATCATGTATAACAATAATAATGAATGAATACAAATAATATCCCTCAAACCCATCAAAGGAACTCTCTCAACTCTCACCACAGAAGTATACATGAATATGATAATGATAATAATAATAATAATATTTAATAAACAAGACCAACCCAAGATCTGGTCTGGTCCAATCTAGTGCTTCAAGAAAGCAAGCACAGACAAGAACAAAGAAGAGCAAATCACAGCTCCAGAGAGGGTCAAAGAATGTGAAGCGTCTCCTGTGACGACGGTTGGTGCTGGTGCAGGGGCGAACTCTTGAGCTGAGGCACTCAACATAAGAGCAGAAAGTAGTGCCATGAGAAAAGCAAAAGTGGAAGCACCCTTCAAAGCTGCCATTTCTGAATTAAAAAAAAATGAATATTGTGAATGTGGAGAAGAGAGAAAAGATTGATGGGGTTATTGTAATGAATAACAAAATTTGTGACAATGAGAAGAGAAGAGACGTTAAGAGGGTATTTATAGAGGATTTGAGTGTAGTAGCCGTTTCCTAAAGGCGTGTGGACCCTATGACATTTTACATAAGAACGTGGACAGCTGGTTCTGGTTGTGGGAACTTCTTTCTTTCTTTCTTTGTTTAAACTTCAATGTGAGATGAGTCAGAACGGAGAAATTTACTTGTACTATTATTCTAATATTAATGAAAGGATATCTGTGAAGAAAACGCCTGGTGGGCTGCCAAGTGGACGTTGGGTTTGCAGCCTTTGACTGTTCAGTCTATGTTTTAACGGTTAACCTAACCTTTACTGTTTCTAATTTCTATGTAGAACTAGTCGGCGACGGTGAGGAGCCTTCGTCTCTTTTGTCATCTATTAGCTGATTGGCTTTTGCAAGACATCAAAGCGAAGTAGAAGTGTGAAACTCTTCTCTTCTTTTCCCTTTTACATATAATAAATTAAAAATCCTTTATTAGTTAGTTAATCATAGAGATTTTTGTGTTTATTTGATTCAAACCCAACATGATTTGCCATTGAATTTTCTACAATCCATTTATTAAGGCTTGATTGGTTCAAAATCATCCTACCCAACGCACCCAACTTGTTCCTATGCAATTACGAGATCTAGTCAAGACAATTACATTTACATATGCCTTTTTTTTATTTTATTTTTTATTTTTTAATCAACCAATTCTAAGCAAATTCCTCAAGCTTGATAATGGGCTGGAAAGCCCAATGAACACTACGAACTTTAATTCTGGACTGGACTGTGCCAAAATAGTTTTAAAGGCCTGGATTTGGTCTATGTGACAGTCCTGGTCTTCTCCTTCCCAGGCCTTCGAAAAATGAAAACTCAGTTGAATTTAATACACTATTGTGAGCTCCTAGTAATGTTACGGCTGGCAGACATGAAGGTTGTTTGTCCTGCAGGGCGCTGGCTTTTACGACTGGTCCTCTTTTGTTCCATAGCTTCATTTCTTTCGTTTTTGTTGTTTATTTGCTATAAAGTTGTTTTGTCTACGATAATATATTAAGGTTTTGTATTTGATTTAAAAACTTAATTGAAAAATAAATGTCAATCATAATACTTCAAACTATATATATATATATATTTTAATTAGCATATTTAAACCAGAACGAAGTTATTTATATAAAGGAGGTGATTAAAGCAAGAGCTAATAAAATCTTGCTACACAATTTGATAATAGTGATGATAAAGAAACAAGCATATCGTTAACCTTATCAACTATGTATCAATTATTTGAAGTACAAAGCCCATGCTACAATTATTAGTCACCGGCCACAGCAGGCAAATGAATTATTTACTTAGATACAGAAAACTACAGAATAAGTGTAGGGCCATTTCCCAATAAGAGAAACCATAACTCTCAAATCTTTTTATGGAACTTGAAGTGAGCCACATACTTTGGTTTCATCAAAGATGTTTGAGACCTTCATTGAAGATAGAGATAAAAGCATCCATTTTAGGCTTAGGCAAAGCCAATCCAATTTCAATGCCACCCTTTACATATCTACTCTCAGTAAATGAAATGGCTCTCATAGTTATACTATCTATTGAAATCTCCTCTATTTTCCTAGGCCTTCCCCATCCAAAGTCAGTCTCATAAAAGTCCAACTTTGGTGACCCGGCTATCACTATATGGGCCTCCGACCCAAAAAATACCTTGTAATCCGAGATCCACTTTTCTGCCCCTCCTAAGACTGCTTTATCCAACTCTTTAACCTTGTTTCCAATCACGTCTGCAGCAACAATGATCCCATCTTCACCTACTAATTCATTCCCATTTGCCATGCAACGAGCAAAACCTATGCAATTGCCAAAATAAGTGGTGGGAACTGGATAGTCCAAACGGGTTATAGCACCCGCATTGAACCCGAAGTAGTAAACTTCCTCTGGTGAAAATTTCTCGTTTACTTTAGCTTCTGCTTTTATGTAACAAACCCATGCAAAAGCACAAGTTAAGTTAGATGGAGATAGATGTGTTGGCTTTGACCTATTCTTCTTCTTGCATTGTGAAACAATCCATTGCTTGATCTTCTCCATATCAATCGGGCTAACCACTAGGGTAGCTAGAACCTTATCATTACTTGAATCTACAACAACATCGGATTCTTTACAAATGACCATTTCTTGTGAAGGTTTAATTCGCTTGCACCACTGTGCCAAGAAGGATCCCTCGAGCTGGTTTGTGTCTTTTATGACCAAACGATCGTAAAATGGCAGGGACTTGATCAAACAAGAAGAGTAATCTCTGCAAAATGAGGCCCATGTCTTCATGAAATGATTAAACGTCCTTCCATCAGCGACAACATGGTGATATGCAAGTCCTATGCACATGCCAAAGCTAGAAAAAATTGTTATTTGGAGCGCTAGTAATGGACCAACCAGTTGTGATTGCTTGTCACTTGCCAAATGGGGCACTAGCGAGTGAAATTCATTGACACAACGCTGATGATTACCAGACAAATGATTAAAATTCAAGATTGACTCGGCGACTGTCAACGAAATAGAATTACCTTGAGTACTGTAAACAATGTGAGGTTTGTCATTGTTGCTGCTTTGTGTAAGGCTTGCAGCAAAAGGGAAGAAGTGTTGGAGAGTGAGGGAGAGTGAGTGCTTGAGGCGAGGGAGAGTGGTGGATAAGAAGTGGGAGGTAGAGTAAGGATAGTCATAGAAGAAGAGAGGTTGGGTTGGGGAGAAGTAAAGCCAAGGTATGTCAAAGAATGTTAGAGGAAGAGTGGTTGGGTACTGTGTTGAATTTGGTGGTGGAGAGATCTTGCACTGCTCAATAATTTTCATAGTAGAAGGCTTCTCCATTGAATCTGTGAGAGATTTAGAAAATGTGAATGTGATTGAACGAGGACCTGTGCTTTTGTTATATATATCCAGCTAAAAGGTGAGTTCAATAATTCATATATCATCGTTGTATAGATAATTTAGATAATGCGATATTTGTAACTCATTTATAAATATTTTTTATACAATCTGGATTGGTAAGTTATTATTGAATGAATAAAAAATAAATAAAAGATATTATATTAAATGACATGATAATTACTCGTCTAATAATTTCTTGTTAACTCCAATTATATAAGATTTTAACCATAAATAAGCTACGGGTCTAACATTATTCTTGTTGTATTAAGGTATGTATAGCACATCAACCAGCTTTCTTTCTTCCTTTTGTGGTGAGAACACCGGGAGGACATGAATCGTGAGATACGAGTGTACATATGCAAGATATATAATTGGTACTGTAGATGATATTTTGTGAGCACCCTTGAGAAGTCCAAAACACGCTATCAATTTAGCTCAATGAAAATATGAAGTTTTTTCACATAAGCTTTCCCTTTGTGGTGAGAGCACCAAGAGGACGTGAATCATAGTATGAGTGTATATATGGAAGATATATAACTGAGACTATAGATGATATTTTGTGAACGCCCTTAAAAAGTCCAAAACACCCTCTCAACTCGGCTCAATGACAGTATAAGTTTAAGTATCACTTAGGCAATCATTTCTCAACCAAAACTCATAAAGGCATTTAGAGAATAATAACTTGAAGCCAAGTAAGAAGCATCCTCTGAAGCTCAGTTATAACAATTAATGGTTTGCACAGAATCCTCCTAAAATTTGTAATTTTATTTTTACCCATTATTTCAATGAGCTACTATTACAACCCTCTTTAGAAATTAAACCCAATTTCTTATTTTTTAGTTTTATCTTTCATCTTTTTCTAATTATTAGCTTATCAAACTTTCAGCAACCTTCTCCTTTCGCTCTAGTGTAACACATAGATCACTCTTTAAACCATATAATATACTTAATATATATATATATATATATATATATATATATATATATATTTTATAACTTTCAATCATGCAAGTTTTTCTTGTATTTTATTATTATTATTATTATAATATTTCATAAATTGTATTTTTATTTAATTAGTATAAATTATATCTTTCTATTTTTCTTTTAAATTTTGTAATTTATTAATTAGTTTTAAAAATTAAATTCAAAAAATTTTTAGTGAATGGTAATAACTAACTCCTTTTATAAAAATATTTTAGTAAAATTATATATTATATTTGGACCGTGTAAGAGGCAAAGGTCACTATGTCTGCACCTTAACAAGGCATACTCATTTTTTCATATTTTAATAAATTCTTCCGTACTATTTTAATGTTTATAATATATATATATATATTCAAGGTGCCCCTCTTCACATAAAATCCTAGGTCCGCCACTATTGGTTTGATAACATGAAGTTTCTTATGTTAACACAAGTTTAGAAATATCTAAAAGCCTCTTTCTAGAGCAAATTAGCACATTAATGAAGTACTGCAGCATCTTTCTAAAGCAAGTTCGCACATTAATAAAGTGCAGAAGGAAGGATAACCATGGAAAGTGGAATTGAAAATGCTTTTCAAAGTTAATTCATAAAACTGACTTCAACTTGAGCCTTAGATCCATTTCAACTTGAGCCTTAAGTCCATGAACATACTTCAACTTCAACCTGAAGTCTATAAGTCACCAACTTGAGCTCAAGTTCGCAAGTCACAAACTCAAACTCAAATCCGTAAACCACCAACTTGAGCCTCAAGTCTATAAATCACAAACTTGGTTATCAAGTCCATGATATCATCTTACGTAAGATTCAATGTCATGATCCAAAAATAAGGCAATGTAATCCCATAACACCTTAAAATTAGGGTTATGGATTTTCTCAAGAATTATCTAGAAGGCTATGTGTGCTCCTAAGATCATGACACCTCTCACAAATAAAGGGCCAAGATCTAGGTCATAGGTAAAGGTTTTCTATATAAACCTCATTATGCCTACAGGTAGGGAATCACTTCTTCAACCCTAAAAAAGTGATACTTTCTAGGGTTTATCAACTCTTTCTTTCCTTATCAACCACCAATCTCTATGGCTACTGTTTCATCATTTCTCTTCATGACCATCTATATTTAACATACTTTATATGCGTTTTTCACCATAAATAGGGATGGCAAAACTAGATGCGGAGCCAGGGAGAGTGATGTTTGGCCTTGGATCCACACAAAAAATTTATCCTGGCATCCATACAATTCCCCAGAATTTGATGATACGGAGCCGAAGTGGATTTTCTTTGTACGAATCTGAATAATTCAATTACTCAGGATTTAAATCTAATATCAAATTACAACACCTAAGTTTACATTTAAGTACAAACATAATCAATAACCATTTGCATTCAAGTACAAACATAATCCATACCATAAACACAATCTGAAAATCCCAAAACTTTATCACATTTCGAAACGAAACACACTTTACAATATGACAATCCACAAAACATAACCATCAACCATCCTAATAAATTAAAAAGACTCCATTACAAAGGCAACGCAAGCATAAAATAACATAAGAAAACATCAAAAGTGTCTAGGTACGAAAAAGAAATCTAACAACAAACCAACAAGCAAGCTTTAAGTAAAAGCCAAAGTCGCGATGTCATTGTTCTAGGCCCCAAATCATCCTCCTCATAAACAACGTCTTTAGCAGTAGGCAATTGAGATTCATGAATTAAAGCTAGCAACAACATGAAAAGATATTAAGTAAGTTGTAAGATGATACATGAATAAAAATGTATTTATGCAAACTAAGTATATAAGTAAATTTTGTACCTCGTGATGTTCCCCATAGCCAATTTTATGTGCACATTGATGCCTCAAATGTATTTGGATGTATTCTACTTTGGTGAGGACTCAAGTGCCAACCTCCGGTACTAAGAGCGGACTCGGATGCCTCTTTGGAAATTGGGATGGCCAAAATATCTTTGGCAAGTGCATATAACACAATATATTTTGGACTATTTGACTTCTACTAATTTTCAAACATAAAAAATATCATCACTTTCAAGTAAGGGTTCCTCCAAATATAAATCTGACTTGTTCTTAATTCTTTTGGGAGTGACAATCCAAAAGGCAACACTCTCTCTCATGCTTTCTATCCCTTCCCCAAACACCTCTAATCCATCTTTTAAAATTAAGTTTAAAATGTATGCTAGACACCACATATGAAACATCTTTCCTCCCAAGAGCATGCATGTTGTTAGCTTTAAATGCTCTTTTTAAGTATGAGATCATCACATCGTTTGTAGAACAATTATCAAGAATAATCACCCACAATCCACGATCTAGTTTCCAATCCATCAAACAGTTAATCAACTCTTAAGCAAGTGTTTTAGCAGCGTGTGGGCGAGACACATAAATGAACCTAAGAACATTGAAATTCAAGAAAAAAAAATATAAAGTACATATTACTAAATAACACAATATAATTTAAACTTAAAAGAAAGTTAAGATATAAAAACTTTTACCTCAATATCTGACTCTGTAAAATTTTTTATCAATAAAGTGAGTTATTATAACCATGTAGCTTTTCTTTTGGTTAGTGGCAGTCCACGTCACTAGAAGTGGTAATTTTACTTCTATATGATTCAATCAACTCTAGTGTCTTTTGTTTTTCAACACCATAAATCTTCAAAATTGCACTCTTCAGATTCAAACCTAAACATGGGAACAAAAAGAGGTTGAGTATAATGCATAAGCTCTCGAAATGCCTCATACTCAGCGAAAGATATTAGAAGCTCATGCATCACAACTAGCTTTGCAACTTTCTCTTTACAAACCTCTTTGTCAAAGGACTCAACATTAACAACTTCCATTGTATCTCCTTCCTTCCTAGCAAACCTCAATATTTTTTTTTTGCCCCATCAACATTTGATTCCGACGTTTGCAAGTTTTGTAATGGTTTGCCAAATGCCCAGTCCTATCTCCATAGTGCCCAACAAATGCAACTCCACAATAAACTCATGCTGTTTTGGGCTACCCATCTCTCACTTCTTTCTGGAAATGTTGCCAAACCCAAGAGCGTAGTTATGGTTTACGTTCTTTTCTTGTGGCACCACGTGCACGTCTAAGCTCGATTGTCGTGGATCCATCTGTAATTGGAACCTCAACAACATTTCATTGACATCTCGATCAATTTCATCCCCGTTCATATCAATGTCATCGATGGAAGTTGGTAATGGTGGTTGCGATTCATCTCGCGTTCGAGAAGTAGACATATTGAAAATTCTCTTCAACCTATACACCAAAAAGAAGACATTTTAAGTCACTAGGGTAATGATTATTAATATTAACCAAATGAAACTGTAATGATTATTATGAAGTAATCATTTATCATTTCTTATAATGACATAATGAAGCTTAAGTTCTAGAATAATGATCATGCACTAACCTGACTAATGATATTTTATTATGAATCTCACACAATCCAACAAAACTATAATGTTAAAGGAATTAATTTTCCTATTTTGTCATAATCATTACCTTTTTTATTTTAAGCAAAAACACAAGTAGATAGCAGCATAAACAAGAACATATATATGATAAAACAAAAATGAGAGAGGGTACCTGAGTCATCTTTAGTAGAGACAAAGACGAGCTAAAGAAAACAAAATAGATGAGCTAAGAAGAAAGAGACAAAGACAGAATAGTCGTCTGAGGGGTCTTCAAAGAAGAAACATACAACAGGATGATTACAAATGACAAACCACAAACTAAAGCCAATATAGCTTCACTTCAAATCAGTAAACCAAAGATAAAGCATAGGAGGAGCTAAGTACCAGAAGAAGATAAGAAAGAAGATGTCTTCAGAGAAAAATGAGAGAGCACCTGAGTCGTTTAGCAAAGACAAAGACGAACTGAGAAGACAGAATAGATGAGTAAAGAAGTCAAGAGCCGTCGGAGCAGACATAAAGTTTCGGTTTCAACTCGAAAATCAAATCAAATAGGATAGAAAAGATAAAAGATACAAATCAATAAAAAAGGTGAGTAAAAAAACTTATTAGATATTATTGGCCAACCTACTATTGGATTTAAACTAATGATTCTCACCGTATGAAAGCAATATTATAACCACTGAGTTAAGTAGGTCATTTAGCATTATAATGAGAAACTAAAAGAGACCCATCACATCACCAAACGTAAGAGAGCTGGAGAGGAGAAGATGTACCATAGGATGAGAGGAGAAGACGAAGGAGTCAAGATGACTTAGATGATGTTTTAGGCTCTTAATTAGGGTTTCAATTTCAATCAAAACTTAATTTAAGCTTTCAAAAGGTTAGGCTTTCAAAATTCAAATCAAGTAAAACTGGGTTACAACATAATTAGGTTTACAATTCATATGCATACACTAAGCAATATTATTAAACATTTTATTATAAATTAAAAATACAGATAATTAAACCAGTAGCGGAGCGGATTACACACTACCCAGATTCGCTCCAGAATGCAATGTGGGGGCAAATTTTCTCCCTGGATCCGGTCCCATATTTGAAATTATGGGTAATAATCCATATCCGCAAATGCAGATTCTATGGATATATATGGATTTGTGTAGGGCAAATTGCTATCCCTAACCATAAAGTTAATTCTAAAATCTAACTTGAGCATCAAAGGATTAATACCGATGAAAAACCCGGTGTCCTTTGACTATTTTATTGCTATTATAGTTGCTAAATAGAGGTTTCAATTGCTATTTGCTTGAATCACTAAAACCACCATTGATGAACCATGAAGTTGTTATCTTGAGGTTGAAGAATGAGACCACTTCATCATACATCACCATCACTGTGTCAGAGGTTATTCCCTCAACATCAACAATTGTCAGAGGCTTGTTCGCAACTTATCACATAAAGCTCATGAACCATTCCACTGTCGGTTCCAACAAGGCTTCAACTTGAGGTTGAACTAGAAGTCAGGCTCCGACCTTAACTTCAACTTGAGGTCCGACCAAAAATTCATTGACCACACTCTTAATAAGATCCTATTTGTCTTTTTTATCATGGATTCCTTAGTTAATAACACCTCCAAGTCATTTTCTTAGTATCTTGTAACTTGAGGTTATATGTCTCACATTTAGGAATTGCTTAGAGATCATTTCCTTGTTTTTCAATTACTTCCGTTATGAAGGTATTTTTTGTCATTCCACCACTTTTTCATGATGCCGTTTAATTTGGTTGGGAAGATTTTTATGCATCAACACAGACATATATATTTACGCAATTTAATTTGGTGCAGTGAATCTGAATCACATATGTATTGAATTGGTTTTAGTAAGTGGGATAGTGGTGTACTAGTCACAAGGACCACAAATCAAATTTGAAAGATTTTGTCTGCTTCACTGATCGAGGCTTGATTAAAATTTTTCAATGGATATTTAATATTAATTTAGAGGATAGCAACATAAAAGCTCTAAAGTAATATTTATTATGTTGCCTATAATCAATTCTCAATTAGCCCTTAGGACCGAGCAAATTGCATTCAAGACAAAAGTAAACTAAGATTGCAAAGGAAGTTTTGAATAATGAGATAGGATTAACGGAGTGAAAATATGCAAATATGTTGCCAGGCGCATATAAGTTTTTCTCCAAGTTGTTTTAGCCCATTTGCACTTTAATTCAAATCACTTGCACCCAATCCCTATTACTCCATTGTTCTACGACTATTTTTACCTGAAAAATAAATATTAAATAAATAAAACAACCAATCCAATTTTCTTCTCTCAGTCTCATGTGATAACTTAATAAACTTGTACAGTGTGCATTCATGTCCTCAAACCCTCTTAAACTTCGTACATCTACAGTAAAACCTCGATAAATTAATATTGTTATTTATTTATTGATAAATAAATAATTTATTAATTTAAGAAGATTTCTATGTTTTAATTATTTGTAATGTATTTTTTTTGTCAAGATTCGTGTATATGTTATAAATAAAAAATACAATGAATTATTGTGGTTTAATGGATTACATAAAGCCATTTGTGCTCTACGGTATAGAAATGCAATTTATGTTGATTACATTTTGATTTATTCTAATAAAAAATGATGCAATGATAGAATCACCTACTAACAAAGAGATTATTGAAGGAATAATATGGAATATGTCGATTGATGATGATCATGATTTAAATGATAAGTGTGTTTTAGCAAATGTTTTTCAAAAGAGGATATTCAAGTAATTGTAACCTTAAATAACTACTTGTTACAATATAAAAAATCATATAACAAATATGGTGGATGCTTTTCAAAAAATTAAGCATGAAATTGAGTTTAGTTTAGATAAAAGAAAAAATTTAGATGCATATTTAAAAAAAAAGAATTGAAAAACTAGAAGTTGTTAATAAAAAATACTTAACATTATAAACTTATATGTTATTTATGTTATATCTTTGATCAATTACTAACACTTTGTTGGAGCATAATTACTCAACCAATCAAGCAACACAAGAACATAATTAAGAAGAAGATATTGACTTTTGAACACTTATCAACTCTTTATTACTTCTTCTTAATAAAATTGACAAATTACAAAGACTTATATAGTAGACTCAATCCTAATTCTACTCAAACCATAAATACTAATAATTCTAAAATAACTAAATAATTAATAATTATCCATAATTTACTAAGATTATTAATCCTCCCATAACATGTCTTCTAATCTAATTAGGACTCTAATCCTATTTTAACTTAGACTTTAAATTTTAAATAAACTCTTAAGCTTTGTTTAAACTTCCAACACCCCCCCTTAAACTAAGCTTAATCAAACAATGACTTGAAACTTTTTCTTGAGCATTGTTGATCTCTTGATGAACCTTTCTTGTCTTCACGAGCATCTTCGTATACCTCTTGAATAACTTTATGATTATTATGCTCTCTAATTAACTAAGTAAACACAAGATCTTCAATAAGACTATATAGTAACTTTCCAATCAACCTTACCTTCATGTTTTCCCATACATACCTCATATCGTTTTCTTGCATAATAAATCAACCATGACCATAATTGTTTGTCTTCTTTCTTTTCTTCACATATGTCTCTATGATCATACCCAAACTTTGTTTTATCTTTATTCAAAAATTTGACTTCATAAGCCTTCATAAACAAAATCTTTAATTTAATTTCCTTTTGTTCTTGTGTTAACGTTGCTTGATTTGCTGGTACTTCAAAACCTTGATTTACAACTTCCCACATGCCTCTGTACTCAAACTCGGCTTGCATTTGAGTTCTCCAATACTCAAAATTGTGCTTGTTTCCATCAAATCTGGGAAGTTCTTTTTCCATCTTGATTTGTTTCCTTGACTCTGCCTTCTTGGCAACTCTGAGAAGCTCTAACTGGCTCTGCCAACTCTGGTAGGTTCTTCCTAACTCTACCAACTTTGCTTTGATAGACTCTGAGACCTTCTTGGCTCGACTCTATCTAGCTCTTTCTTTGTGCCTGCTTCTCTCACAGGTCTTCCTTGGATCTTTACGTTGTGCCTAGCTCTGAGATTGCTCATCTCAGACACTTCCAAACTAGCTCTGACAGGTCTGTCTTGGAGCTTACTACCTAGCTTCGAAACAAATTTGATGGCTCCTCCCAGATTCTTCCAACCTAGCTCTGATACCACTTTGTTGGAATTTGGCTTACTCTGATACCACTTTGTTAGAGAATAATTACTCAACCAATCAAGCAACACAAGAACATAATGAAGAAGAAGATATTGACTCTTGAGCACTTATCAACTCTTTATTACTTCTTCTTAATAAAATTGACAAATTACAAAGACTTATATAGTAGACTCAATCCTAATTCTACTCAAACCATAAATATTAATAATTCTAAAATAAATAAATAATTAATCATTATCCATAATTTACTAAGATTATTAATCCTCCCATAACATGTCTTCTAATCTAATTAGGACTCTAATCCTATTTTAACTTAGACTTTAAATTCTAAATAAAATCTTAAGCTTTGTTTAAACTTCCAACACCCCCCCTTAAACTAAGCTTAATCAAACAATGACTTGAAACTTTTTCTTGAACATTGTTGATCTCTTGATGAACCTTTTTTGTCTTCACGAGCATCTTCATATACCTCTTGAATAACTTTATGATTATTATGCTCTCTAATTAACTAAGTAAACACAAGATCTTCAATAAGACTATATAGTAACTTTCCAATCAACCTTACCTTCATGTTTTCCCATACATACCTCATATCGTTTTCTTGCATAATAAATCAATCATGACCATAATAAATCAACATTATATACCCACAATGGGTTGGTTCGAGTGGCATGGGCGGCCTAGGAGGGAGTTGGTAAGGCCAACACAGAAGTCCTGAGTTCGACTCTTCACAATGGCCTTTCCCATGAGGTAAGCGGGAGATCGTGACAGTGGGTTGTGGTCGTGCTAGTCTCCCCCAAGGATTAGTTGTGGTGCGCGTAAGCTGGCCCAGACACCTCGGTTACAAAAAAAAAAAAAAATTACTAAGGTATATTTTACTTGGACCTTAAAGGATTTGCAAAAAAAAGAAAAAAGAAAAAAATTATTTTATACATTTAGTAAATTTATTAATTTAATATATTGATCTGAACCGGGATTAAAAGATTTTATCATTTAATCGAAATTATTAATTTATCAAATATTTATTTATTGATGTTTTACTGTAATATGTTCGAAGAGTGTATATATAAAGGATAATTTATTTGATAAATGTTTTGTATATGATTAAATAAAACCTAATAAATAGTTAAAAGTTGTGTCGTTTTATCAATCATTTTTTTTTCTTAATAAATAAATGATTAATTAGTCATACTTTACCTTTCTAATTAACTTGAGCAACTTTATAACTCAGCCAATGCCATTGAGAAGGCAGCTGTTTATTTTTTAGCAGCAACTACTTCACATTAAAGTCGGTAACCCACCAGCATTTATGATACGTCTTGTAGCTTACAATATAACGAAATTGAGCATTGAAAGGAGAATATATAACCAAAAAAAAAAAAAGGGGTTACATATGAATGTGACATGATGGCTAAAGCTATCCAAGAAATTGAAAACATCATCTTTTTGTATTGCTCTTGCTTTCGGGAATATAATTGAGCAGGAGATAAAGATATTCCTGCCTTTTCCTCCTCCTCTAAAAGACAGTTTACAATTATTTTTGTCCCTACATACAAGTGATGAATAACCCTTTTCCTTCAAAGTTGGATTCCAAATACAAAAGCATCTCGACAGCATTTGGTGACTCTCCAAAATGTGAAATGCCTTGTTTGTTTATTGACAAAGTGGACAAAATATCTGCAAATGCAGAGTACAATTATGGTAGGAGCTTCAGACCTTGATTAAAGAGAAAGGTAAAGATATCCAATCGTTGCCTGGGTAGAGCCAACCCAACCTCAATGCCACCTTCAAAGTCTCTACTTTCTGTGAGTGAAATGGCCCTCATTTTCTCAATCGAAATCTCCTCTATTTTCTTGGGCCTTCCCCATCCAAAATCAGTCTTGTAAAGATCCACTTTTGGAGACCCAGAAACCAGAACATGGAGATCCGACCCAAACAACACCTCCCAATCTGATATCCACTTTTCTGCTCCTTCAAACATAGCCTTATCCAGACTTCTAATTTTCTTTCCAATTGCATTTGCTGCAACAATTATTCCATCTTCTCCTAGTAGCTCACTCATTGTTGCCATGGACCGAGCAAACCCAATACAGTTTCCAAAATAAGAAGTGGGGACCGGATAGTCTAACCGGCTTATGCCGCCCGCATTGAACCCGAAATAGCTGGGATGATCCTCTGCAAACCACTTGTCAAATTTGCCCTCTTCAGTGAATGCTTTCACTAAACACACCCACACAAAACAAGACGTTAGTACATAAGCTGATAGATGAACCGGTTGTGGCTGATTTTTCTTATTGCATTGAGCTACAATCCACCTTTTGATCCTCTCCATGTCATTCAAGCTCACCACGAAAGTGGCACGAGCCATACCTGACAAGTCTATGTCAGTTTCTGTACCTATTGTAAGCATTTTATCTTTTCTTTTGCACCAGTCATTCAAGAAAATCTCTTCGAGCCCATTTTGGTCAATTATCACACTTCGATCGAATGATATTGGTATTGTACTCTTCATTGAAAAAGTAGTAGTGGGATCTTTACACAACGATGCCCATGTCTTGATGAAATTGTTAAACGTTCTGCCATCAGCAACCACATGGTGATATGCAAGCCCTATGCATACACCAAACTTGGAAAAAATTGTAACTTGAACGGCCAGCAAAGGAAGAATATTAACTTCATTAACACTCACCAAACCACTTGGCAGCTGAGGTACTAGAAAGTGAAACTCATCAACATCTCGTTGATGATTGCCTGTTAAGTGACCAAACTCGCCATCAGCCTCGGCGATGGTGAGTGAAACAAAGTCGCCTTCGGTAAAAACGAGCTTTGGCTTCTCTGTCTGAGATGGAAACACCAGATTTCCCGCAAAGGGGAGCAAGTGTTGAAGAGTGAGAGACAGAGAATGCTTGAGGGTTGGGAGAGTGTTGGACAGAAAGTGGGAGGTGGGGAAATGATATTCGTAGAAGAAGAGAGGTTGGCTTGGAGAGAAAAATAGCCAAGGTATGTCAAAGAATGTTAATGGAGTCACCAAGGCGCCTGATGGAGCTGAATTTTGTGGGGGAGAAACCTTGCAGCACTCAAGAACGTTGACTTTGGTGAGCTTTGCCATGAATAGAGATGAGGCTGATAGCTGTAATATTTGGATCTCATTATTTGTGTATAAATTTTTCATATATCAAAATCTAATGTTCTTTATATTATATATACACACACATGTGGGGACTCATTTCATCTAATCTATAATATCGACTTCCCAGAAGCAACTCCAAGTGGAGGCTGGTAGTTTCTTTTTTAAAGAAGCTTTCAGTTTTTTATTCTGGAAATTTAGTTAGATATTTTTCAACTTATTTGATTCCCTAGTTTAAGAAATTTCCTATATTATATACCAGATACAACAGATATGAGGCATATATGTTTAGTTTTTTTAATGGGTATATTAAAGGAGTTTTTTCTTTTTAATATGAAAAAGTGCATAAAAATTGAAATTAAATATCTTGTTAAGTGATTATTGTATTATTTTTCTATTTAAACTTTTTGTTTTCAATTCTATCAATTAAAATATATGATGTTGCATTTATAAGATTAATTATTGTCAAGTAACATTGTGTACTTTATGAATATTGATATATTTATTGGTATTATTATTAAAAGTTTTATGGTTATATAATAACTAAAGAGTTAATTATTTTTTCATTTGAAGCCTGAATTTTAAGAAATCTTAGAATTCGAACTTTTTTACGATGATTATTTTTGGAACTAAATTTTTTTTCTCACATAATTATATCAAAATAGAAAATACTATATTTTTTAACTTTTATCTGAATGAGAAAATATCTGAATAGATTATCTATTTTTTATGCTCTAAAATAAACTTGATAATTTTAAGTAATTCCTATTTTATAAATTATTTATACCTTTTCTTAATGAATAATCCTAGACCTACAACTCATTTACAACTAAAATTTTATACAACATGAGTTGACAAGATATTATTGGATAAGTAATTATCATGTTATTCAATTTAATATTTTTTATTTATTTTCATTTTTAACCTATCCAGTGATAGCTTGCCAACTTAGATTATATAAAAAATAATTATAGATGAGTTGTAAATATAGCATTACCCTTTCTTAATCCTAAACTCTTCCACGTATCAAATCAATCTTTTGTTTTTAATTATTCTATTGTTAACATTTTTTAATACTAATTTGTTATTTTCTAATTACATAGTAATTAAAAAAATTTCATATTACATGTGAGATACATTATTTAACAATATAATCTTTTATAGTACTATAGTATTTTAATTTTGATTTTATTGTATCGATTATTTACAAATGTCTACATAACATATGCAATGTACACTAACATAATACTAAATAAGGACGGATATGTTAAATTATTATCTTTTAGATGTTTTTAGTCATAAAATATAATAATTTAAGGCTTATTATCAGATCTTAAAAAATAAAAAAAAAACAAACATATTATTTAAATATTTGCATTCAAATTTGTTTAGATTTAAAAAAATTAGACACATTCAAATTTTAAACAAAAAAAAAAATTCGGCCTAAGTCAAGTAACTTATAATGGAATAGGAAACCATTAATCTTTCAACCACTAATCTTATCTCACCAACAAAATTTTGATACAGTGGATACAAAGATACATAATTTTCTTTAAAATAATTTTAAAATAACAAATCCCAATTTTTGAGGAATATGTTAGTAAATAAATAAATAACACTTACGTAAATCTATTGATCGTAACCATCGCATTTCCTATTAGAAGCATTATTACCAACCACAAATCATGGAATTTGGTGAAATATAATATTATATATATATATATATATATATTATAATAAAGAAAGCCAAAAAGACCAGATTGAGGGGGAGGACTCTTTTATTTTATTTTCATTCCCTTGCATGCGTAGTTAGAAATCATCGTTATTATGATATTATTTATGTTGATGCACGATTTTCAGACAGCCGGGAAGCGGGTCGGAGCTCGAATTGTACGTCGGGTCCAATCCTGTGAGCAAAGAAAAATAGTCAGGGGTGCCAGCGGTGGTGCCGGCGAAAACCCTCCGACACTCAAGTCAGTTTCTGGCACTCCAGAATTTTCTAGGAGAATTTCCTAGAGAGAGAAGCTCTCAAAAGCAAAGGAAATTTAGAGAGAGAATGAGTTCAGAAAAGTGTGCATACCTTGAGTAATAATTCGGAGGGTTTATATAGGAGTCAGGATGAGTCATCGTGGGACCTAGATAATAGGCGCAAATAATGGGCTGACTGTATTAGATTTAATTGAGGCCCAATTTTATTATGGTCATAACAGTAGCCCCCCCAGGCCCAAGTCGACTAACGGGTCGACGTAGAGACTATTTAGTTATTCAGGGCTATAAATTAAATGTTAGTAGAAAGCCCAAATAGTAAGTTTAATCATACATGTAAATCTAATGCGACTTGAACCCTAGATGGGCGTCACGGAGATGGAAATTATATAATTAACAAATATGGTGCAGACCTTTTCGTCTATATAAAATCTCTTTTAATTTTTTTTTATCCTTGCCGCAAGTCTTAAAAACCCTAGCAAGTTGACATAAAGCAAGGGGTCAGAGTTGGGAGGCGATAATAGAGCCGCAACAAGGAATAATTTACTTCTTGGAGGAGGCAAGTTTGGAAGGTGGCCGCGTGGGGTGTTCCGGACAAACACAGCAAGAGGTAAACCTTCCCTTCTCCCTCCTCTTTTCTCTTTTCAATGAATGTTGTTCAAATATTGCGGCTTTGAAAAAATTATATTCTATATGTTTGATTTTCTCAATATGCTTTTCCGAAGAGTTCTGAACATGCATGCATAGTTCATAAAGGTGGGATTCATGGCTGCGGGACCGTAGCATGTAGGTTTAAAAGCTAAAATTTTTTTATCTAAGTGGTCACTATGGAAGTAAGGTGGCGGCTAACTATAAAGCGGTGGGAACTTTAGGAAAGAGGCTTAGGTAAAACAATTTCCAACCATGTGAAATTGCTTCCGAGTTGAAGCAATAGCTAATAGAATGGCTTATGCATAGTTTTGAATATGCATGTGGTTGCGTAAGAGCATGCATGCGGGAACGAAGGCATGCCTGCTGCGAACTCGTACGTGATGGGCGAGAGGCGAGCTTCCAAGGGCGAGGGGAGAGTCAAGCTCGCGGGGGCGCGCAGCGTGCGCAGCAAGCTCGCGAGGGCGAGCTGCTATGCGTGCAGGGGCGAGCAGCGAAGCGAGCTGCGCGCGAGGCGAGCTGCTGGGAGCGCAAGGGAGAGGCATGCGAGGCAAGCTACGTGCGGGGCCGGCTACTGGGCGCGCAAGGGAGAAGCATGCGAGGCGAGCTGCGCGCGGGGTGAGCTGCTGGGCGCGCAAGGGAGAAGCATGCGAAGTGAGCTGCGCGCGGGGCGAGCTGCTGGGCGCGCAAGGGAGAAGCATGCAAGGCGCTACGCGCGGGGCGAGCTGCTAGGCGCGCAAGGGAGAAGCATGCAAGGCGCTGGGTGCGCAGGGAGAAGCATGCAAGGCGCTGGGCGCGCAGGGAGAGGTATGCAAGGTGCTGGGCGCGCAGGGGGAGGCATGCGAGGCGAGCTGTGCGCGAGGCGAGCTGCTGGGCGCGCATGCGAGTGCGCGAGACGGGCGGCGACGCGGGCGAAGGCCAAATTCACGTAGCCCTCGCATGCAACGTGAGGCGTTATATTCATCTACAGGGGCCTCTCTGAGAATTTTTAAAACTTCATATATTAGTCACAGGGGTGTTTCTGCAAAATTTTGAAACTTAGTTTTTTAGTGCGGGGGTATGCGAAAAATGAAACTTTATTTTTTTTAGTCGCGGGGGTGTTTCCGCGAATTTTGAAACTTTGTTTTTTTGTTGCAGGGGTGTTTCTGCAACTTTAGAAAACTTATGAAGAGGGGTTGTTTTGCCACTTTAGAAAACTTATGAATTGGGGGCATTCTGCAAGTTTAGAAAGCTATGAACAGGGGGCATTTTGCAAAATCCTAAAACTTGAATTTTTTTTTGTTTTAAAGGAAAACCAACTATATACTTTTGGTCAAGGACCAACGTGATATTTTCCTTTTCATGGGCAAAAAGTATTTTTCAAGGGCTATTTTGGAAAACTTTCAATATAGTCCCCTAGCATTTCTTTTCTTTCATCTCTTCCCTTCCTTAGTAGACTTGGTTTGATGACTAACGACTCCTCTTTAACTGTGCAGATGGCTAGAATTAAAACTACTGTGATAGTGCTACGGGGGGAATCGAGTCATCAAACCCAGTCTACAAGAAATAAGGATCCTGCGACTAACCGTAAAGAGGTTAATGAGTTTTATCAGAATTTCTTCGGCCAGGATCGTGAGCTAGGGTATAATTTTGTTAACCACAAGGTGGTAGATGCTGAGGGGGAGAGCGACTGGTCGTCCTCTGCTACCTCAGATAGTGATCCTGAAGTTGAAAAGTGGTGGGAGGCTGACTATATTGATAATCAACTCCCGGGCGATCGATTAAAAATATATAGAGCCCATTTCCTTATCCCGGATTCAGTTATCCTATTTCTTCCAAGGAAAGGTGATCGGTGGAGTAGGCCACCACGAGGTGTCATTGGCTTAAGCTTAGAACTACTGAGAGCTGGTCTCTGGGTGCCTTTTGATAATTATGTTAGACGGATGCTCGATGCTATGGGCATTGCCCCTACCCAATTGTCGGCCAATGGATGGAGACTTCTGATAGCATTTCAAAGTTTATTCAGAAGCGCAGGTCTTGGTGATCCTACCACCAACCATGTTAAGTACATTTTTGCCATTCACCCACCGAACGGAGAGAAAACCGGTTACTATTACATATCCCAGCGAGGGAAGACGGATGACCCCAACCGCCTTTTTGGCATTCCGTCACATGTGAAAGAATGGAAGTATAAACAATTCTGGTGTGGTGGCAGTTGGAAGTATCAAGAAGGTGCCCGTCCAAAGGGAGAGAAGTTGAGGATTAGGAGGCGTTTTGGTTTCTGCGGTACCCTATTATAATGATACCTTATCTATTTTCATTATGAAAACTCTTGATCAACTGATATTCTTTCCTGTTTTTATTGCAGCTCCTTGGACCAAACGTCCGCTTTTATCTCAAAAAGAAAGAAACGACTTGCAAGAGGTACTCAAGCTACCTATTGACTCAAAGAACGTGAATAGCCTCACTGATCGGGAGCAATTGATCCGCCTTGGCTTGTCACCTCCCATTCCTCCGGAAGGTAAGCTTGATTATTATTTTCTGATCTTACCTCACTTCATCAAGCATGTGTTTGCTTTCTTGCCAGTTTTATTTTTGCGCAGGTCTATTTCCTTTACATCCTACCAAGAAACAGTTTGCCCAACTTGAAGTTAAGATGCCCCTCAAGCCCTTCGCGCATGACAGGCCTGGTCCTTCCCAGAAGAAACGGAGTGGAAGTCCTCCAACTCTTGGACCTTTGAAGAGGAAAGCCAGTGGTCACAAGGAGATTGCCATACGGAAGTCTGTTCCTGATAAGTCGACCTCTGTTCAGCCTGTGGACGAAGTAGCAGTCTCGAAGCCTACTGGAAGTAAGTTACCCCAACCTCTCAGCTACCTAGGCGTTTTACTTTTGATAGTACGGGCTTTCAAAGTGGCTCGACATGTGGAGACTACCTTCGCGAATTGTCTCAAAGTGTTGCATGTTTCATGCCTACTAATGTCTTTCCCGAGAGTGTAAAACTTATATATTTCGATGCGATCGCTGCCGGTATTGGCATCATACTTCAGGTTGGGTTTTACTAAGACCCTTTTTTTTTTTTTTTTTATACTTTTGAAAGACATGCCTCATCTGCTTTCCTCTCTTTGTCTTTCTTTCTGTAGACGACAGGACCCTTAGTTCAAGGAGAGTCTACTAACACCAACCTCCTCAAGGAGGTTAATCATCTCACTTCTGAGGTTGCCGACTGGAAAGGGAAACATCAAGTCTGCCTTGACAATTTGATTGAAACAGAGAGAAAGATGGCAGAGATGAAAGAGCAGATGGACAGAATGAAAGCAGACTTGTCCGAAGCCAAGAAGGAGGTAGCTATCCAGCATAAAAGGGCAAATGATCTTGGTCAAGAGCTTCGGGAGAGGATTGCTACTGAGCAAAATAGGATTGACAAAGCAATTGCTCGCTTCCGTAGGGGTCGTATTTACCAGCAAGCTATGGAACGTTCTTATATTAATGGGGTCAATGGGGTGCGTAAATGGTTCCATGATCGCTACCTAGAGATTGATCAGCTTCCTATAGCTGAAGAGTTAAACTTGGTGGCAGAGTCTATCCCGATAGCGAACTCTGATCCTGAGCAATTCCACCGTTTCATCCTTAAAGATGAAGATTATGGGTCGACATTGGATACGGCAGCCTGGGAGGCCAAGCAAGGCGACTCTACCTCATCATCTTCCCAAGAAGAAGGAGACGATGAAGCCACTTCTTAGAGATAGTTGGAGTTCTTAGGTAGATGCTTATTCGTAGGGAATAATCATATTAAGGCTGTTTTCTAAGCCTTGACTTTATCTTTTATTATCTTTACTTTCAGTTCAATGTCATAGGTGAGGATTTGTCCTTACTTGGACTATATGTGTGGCATTCCTCAGCCAATTTTGAAATAATAAGAATTCTAAGAATTTTTTCCAGTGTTGAATTCTTTTACTCTTTTCATCTTCTTACAGTTTGATCATATATGAGCTTTAAAGATGTATGATTTGAAACAAACTGAACACTTTATTGATAATCTCTAAATCGGTCTCCCTATGGGAGTCATTACATATGCATAAGTCCCTAGAAGGAGTTATTACATATATAAAAAGACTATGGATAATACTTCTTTAAGTGTTCAACATTCCATGGATGACGAAGCAACCTCCCATCCATGGTGACAAGTCTGTAGGTGCCTGGTCGGTTGACTGTTTTGACTCGATAAGGACCCTCCCAGTTGGGCCCCAATGCTCCATCAGTGGGATCTCGAGTATTTTGTAGTACTTGTCTCAAAACCAGATCTCCCTCTTGGAAAGATCGGCGCTTAACCTTAGAGTTAAAATGTCGAGCAACCCTTTCTTGGTAAGCAGCCACTTTGACACTGATGAGATCTCTTTCCTCCTCAAGAAGATCCAAGTTGAGTTGAAGAGCTCTATGATTAAGCTCTTTATCATATCCTTCAGTACGAGGTGATGGAAGACCAATCTCAACAGGAACGACTGCTTCTGAGCCAAATGCTAAGGAGTATGGGGTTGCCCCGGTTGCTGTGTGGGGAGTGGTTCGGTATGCCCACAGTACTTGTGGAAGTTCCTCTGGCCATGTACCTTTCCTAGCATCTAATTTGGTCTTGAGGAGGTGCTTAATAGTTTTGTTAACAGCCTCCACCTGACCGTTTGCTTGAGGATGAGCTGGAGAGGAAAAGCACAAAGAGATGTTCAACTCTTTACAGAAGTTCCTAAAGCTTGAGTTGTCGAATTGCTTTCCATTATCTGTAATGATGGTGTGGGGGATGCCAAACCTATAGACAATTGACTTCTTTACAAAGTCTGTGGTCTTCTTTTCAGTAATCGATGCGAGGGGTTCAGCTTCTGCCCACTTTGTGAAGTAATCAATTGCCACAACAGCATATTTAACTTGTCCTTTACCCATTGGAAGAGGTCCAATAAGGTCTAGTCCCCATTGGGCGAACGGCCATGGGGCCATCATTGGAGTCATGTTCTCAGGAGCTTTCCTTGAAATGTTGGCAAATTTTTGGCATTTGTCGCACCTAGTTGAAAATGCCTTAGCATCATTTTTCATGGTTGGCCAAAAGTATCCTTGCCTAATACACTTATAAGCTAGAGATCGACCACCGGAATGGTTACCACATATCCCTTCGTGGATTTCTCTGAGAACATAATCAACTTCTTCTGGGCGGAGACATTTTAAAAGAGAAAGGCTGAACCCTCTTTTATAGATAACACCATTAACCATAGTGTACCTTGATGCTCTCCCCCTTACCTTGATCGCCTAATTTCGGTTAGCTGGAAGTTCCCCTGTCTCTAAGAACTTTATGATAGGGTCCATCCAACATGGGCTACTGTTTATGGTCATTGTTTTTTTCGGCGGAAGTTCATGTTTTGATATACTTGGAGATTCTAGAATGACCATGTGAGAGGCGGTCGGTAGAAGGGGGTCTATTCCTGAAGCAATTCTGGCTAAACTATCAGCCTTTGAATTCTCCACCCTCAAGACTCTTATGATGTCAAAACCTTTAAAACCGCGCAGAAAGGAGTTAACTCTACCCAAGTAAGCCATCATGGTAGAGCCTTTTGCCTGATAGTCTCCACGGATTTGGTTAACCACAAGTTGGGAATCGCTATGGATGACGATCTCTTCTATCCCCCGGGCAACTGCCAACCTAAGTCCTCCAAGGAGAGCTTCATACTCTGCGATATTATTGGTGGCTTTAAAATTAAAACGTAGAGCCACAACCACCTCTACTCCATCCGGGGTTGACAGAATCAAGCCAACTCCACTACCAATCTTGTTAGATGACCCATCTACGAACAAGACCCATGCCTTTTGCGGATCGATTCCTATGGACATTGGTCGATCACTCGACCCTGTACTGGTCTCTTCATCCTCCTTATCTCTACTACTTGAAAATTCGGCAATGAAGTCAGCGACTGCTTGTCCTTTGATAGATGGTCTTGCAACATAGTGTATGTCAAACTCTCCCAACTCAATGGACCACTTGATAAGTCTTCCAGAAAGCTCTGGACGATAGAGGATCTGTCGTAAAGGGTGATCAGTTGGAACCATAACAGTATGCGCTTGAAAATACGGGCGAAGCTTTTGTGCAGCAACAACTAAGGTGAGAGCTAGCTTCTCCATAGGAGGGTATCTACCCTCGACATCTGTCAAGGCCTTACACACATAATAGACTGGCCTCTGGATTTCTTGATCTTCACGGACAAGAGCTGCACTCACTGCACATACGGAGACTGCTAGATACAGAAAGAGCGGTTCCCCCATAATTGGTTTGGAGAGGAGAGGAGGAGAACCTAAGTACTTCTTTAGCTGTAGGAAAGTATTCTCACACTCATTTGTCCATTCAAACTGCTTGCACTTCCTTAACGCTTTAAAGAAAAGGTGACATTTGTCGATCGCCCTGGAAATAAAGCGATTTAAGGCAGCCACTCGTCCAGTGAGAACTTGTATATCCTTTGGTGTTTTGGGAGACTCAAGCCACATAAGTGCTTGGATTTTCTCAGGATTGGCTTCTATCCCCCTTTGGGTGACAATAAATCCTAAGAACTTTCCAGAGGATACCCCAAAAGCACATTTGGTGGGATTCAGCTTCATATTGTGTTTCCGGAGGATGTCAAAAGTTGTTCGGAGGTCGTCTACGTGGGATCTGGCGTCCATACTCTTGGTGAGCATATCATCCACATAAACTTCCATTGTCTTTCCTAGGAGATGAGCAAACATGGAGTTTACTAACCGTTGATAAGTTGCTCCAGCATTTTTCAGTCCGAAAGGCATCATCCGATAACAGTACAACCCTCTATCAGTGATGAAGGCTGTTTTTTCTTCATCCTTTGAATACATTGGAATCTGGTTATAACCAGAATAAGCATCCATGAAGCTCAGCAATTGGTGGCCAGCTGTGGCATCAACTAGTTGATCTATCCTGGGCAGTGAAAAATTGTCTTTTGGACAATGCTTGTTCAAATATTTGAAGTCGATGCAGACACGCCATTTCCCATTTGCTTTTTTCACCAACACGACATTAGAGAGCCATTCAGGGTAGTTTACCTCTCGAATGATTCCACTTGTCAAGAGTTTTTCCACTTCTAAGGCAATCGCCTCTGAACGCTCTGGGGCTTGGTGCCTCCTCTTTTGTCGAATGGGTTGAGCTTGAGGGTTGACATTAAGGCGGTGGACAACTATACTCGGGTTTATGCCGGGCATGTCTTCGTGAGACCATGCAAAAACGTCGCTGTATTCTCGAAGAAAACCAATCAACCTATCTTTGATTGGTAAAGGAAGATTCTTACCCACCTTCACTGTTTTTTTCGAATTATCCAAACAGACTGGGACGTCATCCATTCCTTCTATTGGAGCTACAACTTCAACTTTTTCTTGGTCTCGCGGATCCAAACTTTCCATCCCCTCGGAAGGTTCTCCTCGAACCATCCATAGCTTATGTGCCTTCTCTTTGAAAGCCATGTTGTAGCATTCTCAAGAAGTTCGTTGTTCACCTCTAACTTCTCCTATCCCTGCAGGTGTTAGAAATTTCAAGACATGATGATAGACACCCATCACTGCCTTGAAGTCGTAAAGTGATGGCCGTCCAAGAATGGCGTTATAAACACCCGGATGATCTACTACGAGAAAGTACACCATCTTGGTTGTTTGTAGGGAACCTTCTCCCAAGGTTACTGGTAAAGAAATTAATCCTTCGGGAATAACTTTTCCTCCAGCGAATCCTATCAGGGAAGTTTGAATGCCTCTCATATCTTTACGGTTAAGACCTAATCGATCAAATGCATCCAATGACATAATGTCAGCTGAGCTCCCGTTGTCAATCAATACTCTTCGTAGCCTTTTATTGGCCATTATTACTGTGAGGACCAAGGCATCACAATGAGGATGATGGATACCCTGCGCATCTTGAGATGAAAAAGAGATAACATCACGATCCCCAGCATTGGTGGAGGAGGCTGTCAAGTTGACTTCATGGCGAGGGAGGTCATATCTTGCTTGTCTAGCTAGGTGCCTCCGGGCTTGGGAACTCGGACCAGCCACTACTCCCCCAAAAATTGTGGCTACTTCTTTTAATGGTTCCTTCCCTTTGTCATTCTTGTTGGATGGTTCAGGGGGCCGATAAATGTATTCTTGTAGCTGGCCATCCTTGATAAGACCCTCGATTTGTCTCCTCAGTTCGAAGCAATCTGCAGTGTTATGACCATGAGCCTGGTGAAAATGACAAAACTTTCTTTTATCTCTTGCTTTTGGATTCGACCGTAAGGGGGCAGGTTCTTTCAGTAGACCTTTATCTTTGATTTCTTTCAAGATATCCTGCTGTGGCATATTAAGTAACGTGAAAGTACGGTGTTCCTCTTGAGGTCGATCATGATGCTCTTGGCGGGGTTGGGTGGATGACCCTTGCAACAAGAAGCGATCATTTCTGAATGTATCTCGCGCAGAGCGTCGATCCGGAATTGACCTTCGATTTCTATCATGAGGTTCTCTTCTATGATTATCATATGGTAGTCTATCTGCACGTGAGGAATTAGGTATCACTGGAGTCTGCCCAGGGTAATTTGCTTGAAAAATTTCCTCTGCATCAGCATGGCTAGAGATCCTTGCTAATGCTTCTTGGTACGTGCGTGGGAGGTTAACAGAGAATTCCCATGCTAGAGGGAGCTCCCCTTTGATTCCTTGAACCAAACCTTGCATAGCGTAACCATCATTGAATAGATCCACTCGGGCAACCTCCCGCTAGTATATGTCTACAAATGTACGGAGGGATTCATTACGACCCTACTTGATTGAAAGAAGGCTCTGTGCTGGTCGACTTCTTTCTTCATATTGCTAAAGTGCGTGAGGAAACTACGAGCAAGCTCATCAAAGCTGGAGATGGATGCGGCTGGTAACCTCCTATACCATTGCTTAGCTGATCCTCCAAGGGTAAGAGAGAAAGTTCTACACATTATTCCCCCTGAGACCCCTTGTATCTCCATATGAGAAATGAAAGAGTCTAAATGCTCTCGGGGGTCCGTCTTCCCTTGGTAAAGCTCAAGTTGCGGCATCCGAAATCCGTACGGGTATCTTTCCCTAAGGATATCTTCAGCAAAGGGTGACTCCCATTGTGGACGACCATCCTCTTCCCCTCCTGAACGCTTAATCAACTTCTCCAGTTTATGAATTTTTTCATCCATTTCTCGCTTGAACTCCGCATAATGATTATCTGATGTTTCCTCCTCTGAGACATCCATTGGGACAATATCTAGGCAATGATTCTTAACTCTAGGTGGTGAGCTGGGGCGATTTCTTTTTGACTGATGATTACCCCCTGGAGCGTAAGGACCATGATAAGAATAGGCTGGCTGATCAATATTACTTCCCCTTGGTCCTTGCTCGACGCTTGTATGGCGCTTCTTATTTAGAGAGTGTCGAAGGTCTACTGCTGCTAATTGTTGTTCAGATATGATGTGCGAAGGAGAGGGAATCTTTGGGCGACCATCCCCTCTTTGAACGATAGGATGGGAAAGATTTGGTTGAATGACCTGATGGAGAGGTAATCCAGCAGTCTGGGCGACTAGGTCAGTACGTCCACCAATATCCGTCGGGACATTAGGTACTACCATAACACTCCTTGGATTATTTCCAGCAGTGTTTGCAGCCTGTTGAGTACTTTGTCCAAAAGCTTGGTTGAACATAGTCACCATACGGTTCATTTGCTCACCAAAACTTCGCATGGTATGCTCCATGGTTGTTAATTGACTCGTCTTGCCTTTCCTCGATCTCCTAGGTAGAAGTCGAGGTTGCTTGGGGTTAGGGCCCACCCCAGAGGATATCACTAAAGCTCTCCTTGTATCAACTACCCTTCGACGTCGGGGAGGTGCTTCTACCTCGATTTCTTCGTCAACCTCTAGGGAGGTTGAGTGTTGGGATTCGTGACTCATGACGTGTTTGAGTACGTTTGGATGGGAGCAACAACTAAAGAGGCTTAAATTGTCGTTCCCCACAGACGGCGTCAACTGTTGATGCACGATTTCCAGACGGCCGGAAAGCGGGTCGGACCTCGAATTGTACGTCGGGTCCAATCCTGTGAGCAAAGAAAAATAGTCAGGGGTGCCAGCGGTGGTGTCGGCGAAAACCCTCTAACGCTCAAGTCAGTTTCCGGCACTCCGGAATTTTCTGGTAGAATTTCCTAGAGAGAGAAGCTCTCAAAAGCAAAGGAAATTTAGAGAGAGAATGAGTTCAGAAAAGTGTGCATACCTTGAGTAATAATTCGGAGGGTTTATATAGGAGTCAGGATGAGTCATTGTGGGACTCAGATAATAGGCGCAAATAATGTGCTTTAGTAATGGGCTGACTGTATTAGATTTAATTGAGGCTCAATTTTATTATGGCCATAACTATTTATTATTAAAGAAACTGAAATATGAAGCTTTGAGTTTGAGTAATATTATAAAAGAATGTTAATGTATTCAAACCTTTTATTTATTTATTTTATTTTTTAGAATGCTATAGTGTTGGGATATAAAGTGAGAGGCAGGGAAATGTTAACGGAGTCACAGACTCACAGAGGCGCCTGATTTATCTGAAATTTGTTGGGGAGAAACCTCGCGGCTTGCAGCGCTCAAGAACATTTGACTTTGGTGAGCTTAATTAGCCATGACTAGAGATGATGTGGTTGCTTTCTATTTTATTTATGTAATCTGCGTATTGTAATTGAATCTTACTATTTTGTTTATAAATTTTTCATATATTAAAGTTTCTTTTAATTTCTTATTTTTGATTTTTGGTATATGCGGGACTCAACTCCTCTAATCTACACAGAAGCAAAGCAACTCCAAGTGGTAGACTGGTAGTTTATGTTTGAAGTAGCTCTTTCGGTTTTTAATATTTCTGGAATGTTGGCCAGAATTTTTTTTTAAACTTATTTGACTAATTATTTTAATTAAGGAGACTCCTATATAATATGCTAATATACCATTGTTATGACTCTTATGAGGTATATTTATCTTTTTTTAATGGGTATATTAAATGATTATTATTTTTTAAAAATGTAGTATATAGATTTACTAAAAAGTCTAGAATCAATAATTATGTTTTTTTTTTGTTAATTCACATGTTTGTATCTAATTACTTGCAAATGGAAAAAATAATGCAAATTGAAATAATCTTGTCATGAGTGATCTATATTTGAAATTTGTATAAAAAATTGATGTAACATCAAGTGAATAGAATGATAAATATACAAAAAAATAATAATAATAAACTCTAATAAATAATAAGACATTGCATAAGTTATGTCACATCGATTTTATATACAATTTTATAAGTGTAACATTACTTTCTTGTTAATTATTAGTGTATGAATAATTCTATTTAATTTATTTATTAATATTTAAATTATACCATTATGAAAATGTTTGGATTCATTTATATTATCTCCAAAGTAATATCCTATGCTGAATTAATATGTCACTATTTACCGAAAATAGACTAGATCATATTGTAGTGGGAATACCATTAATTGTTGGGAAAATTGAAAAAATAGACACTTTTAGGGGCCTTAAGTGAAATTTAGACACATCTTGAAAAATTATCATGCCATAGATACTTTCTTCAAAAAAAGACTAAAATGCCCTTTGAAATTCAATTTATTCCTAAACTTTTTATTTCCTTCTTTCCTTCACTTACCTCTTCCTATTTCCATAACCGTGTCCTATTTCCATAATCGTTTGTTGTTGTCCAGCTTCCAATACCCTCGACACCGTCAGAAACGCAATTCGAAATGCAGCAAGAGAAACGAGGAACTTATTCTGTGTTTGGGGATTTGAGATAGATTTTGGGGATTTTGAATTTTGGGATTTGAGTTTGGGCTCGTATTTTGTACTTATTCTATGTTTCTGGGGCTAAATGAAGTGTTATTTTGTTGATTTTTTGGTTTGATGTGTGCAAAAATCGTGAAAACCGACATGTTTTGTCGTGACGAAGACGATGGCGAGTGTCGATTTTCGCTCGACACTCGACATATGGTGTCGAGTTCTGTCGGATGCTTCAACCGACACTCGCCACCAGGGCATTTTACATAAAACCGACACTCGACATTCCCAATTACAACGATGTCGAGTGTTAGAGACATGCATCCGACAGGACTCGACACGATGTCGAGTGTCAGAGACATGAATCCGACAGGCCTCTACACGATGTCGAGGGTCAGAGACATGCATCCGACAGGACTCGACACGTTGTAATAGGGAATGTCGAGTGTCAGTTTTATCTAAAATGCCATGGTGGCGAGTGTCGGTTGAAGCATCTTACAGAACTCGACACCGTATGTCAAGTGTCGAGCGAAAACCAACATTCGCCATTGTCTTCGTCACGATGAAACGCGTCGATTTCTACGATTTTTATACACATCAAACCAAAAAATCAACAAAATAACACTTTATTTAGCCCTAGAAACACAGAATAAGTACAAAATACGAGCCCAAACTCAAATCTCCAAGTTCAAAATCCTTTAAAATATATTCCAAATCCCTTAAAATCTCCCGTACAGTGGAGGAAGAGTATTGCGTAATGTTTCTTTCTTTTTTTCTTTCTTTTCAAGTTTGAGTTTCAAAGGGCATTTTAGTCATTTTTCGAAGAAAGTGTCTATGGCATGAAAATTTTTTAGGATGTGTCTAAATTTCACTTAAGGTCTCTAATTTTGTCTATTTTTTTAATTTTTCCTTAACTGTTCAATCACAACAATATCTTCATAAAATATTGGATTCAAATTAAGATTCATACTTTTTCAAATTAAAAAAATTATTCAAACTCCTCGTAGCCGAATAACAAAACAAATCCCATAATTTTATAGGTACATAACCAAAACTACTAATCATGGAGTTTACGTGGAATATAATATTTTTATTTTTATTTTTTTAATAAAGGGAGCCAAAAAGATAAAATTTAAGTTGAGGAGTGCTCTTATTGTATTTTAATTCCCTTGCATTTGTAGTAAGCAATGATTCGATGATGTTATGATACTATTTATGATAAAAGAAAATAAATTATTTTGAGAGGTTTGAATACCATTATGAACACCCAGCATTATACCACGAATATTAATATTATTGAAACTTGGCAACAGACTCAGTCAAGAGAGCAAATAAGCCCCACAAACATTCATAAAACATTAGCCAAAAATAATTTTAGAGAAGCTAAAATTGGGGAAAAAATAGAAGCAATTTTCCAAAATGATTGTGTATAAGGGGCTTCACCACCCTACACACATTCTTTGGATTGCAAAAAACTCCAATTTTTAATACAAGTTTTTTTTTTTTTTTTCAATCCAAACGTCATGGTTCGCTGAGGATCGCTCACCGCAACGAGCCTGACAAGCTGTACCAACAACAATGAAGATGAATAAGAAGATTATAATTGCTGTTATATTCATTGCTGCCCTGATGAGCGAAGTGTTGGCCAAGAAGAAGAAAAAGAAGAAGAAGCCGGCTCCAGGTCCAGGTTCAGCTCCTGCCCCTGCTCCTGTTACTGTTTCTACATCTTATTCGGTACAAATGGGTGGCTCCAGTAGCTTGTGGGCTCTAACATTGGAGTCCATTATTATTACAGCGGTGACATCATTGATTGCCTATTTCGTGGAGTAGTCGATTGCTTGATGCTACTAAACAAAAAGGAGAAACTAAGAACACCTACGCTTCCAACAAAAATGCTAGAACTAGAAGGGTATATTTATAAATATTTATGTATACTATTTCTCTGTCAAAGAAGGGAAATAAGATTTTATATATAAGTTGTTTTTGGTTTCTCATAGCAGTTGCAGTTTCTGGCTCTCCTCTACATGGATTATTTGGTATAATTATATGATTGGTGCATAGTTGGCGACGTTTTAGACATATATTTAGATTTTGATGTTTAATTTTGCTTGATTTTATTGGTATTATTAAATAATTTTTTTGATAAAATTCAGCATAAGTATAAAACAAAATTGGATCATTAATTTCTCATTATAATGTTATTTACATAATTAAAAGGGAAAATTGAAAAAATAGACACTTTTAAAGACCTTAAGTGAAATATAGACACATCTTGAAAATTTTCATGTCACAGACACTTTCTTCGAAAAATGACTAAAATGCCCTTTGAAATTCAATTTATTCCTAAACTCTTTATTTTCCTCTTTCCTTTACTTACCTCTTCCTATTTCCATAACCGTGTCCTATTTTTATAACCGTCTGTTGTTGTCTAGCTTCCAATACCCTCAACACCGTCAGAATTGCAATCCGAAACATAGCAAAAGGAATGAGGAACTTATTCTGTGTTTGGGAATTTGGGGTAGATTTTAGGGATTTTGAATTTGGGGATTTGAGTTTGGGCTCATATTTTGTACTTATTTTATGTTTCTCGGGCTAAATGATGTGTTATTTTGTTGATTTTTTGGTTTGATATGTGCAAAAATCATGAAAACCAACGCGTTTCGTCGTGATGAAGACGATGGTGAGTGCCAGTTTTTGCTCGACACTCGACATACGGTGTCGAGTTCTGTCAGATGCTTCAACCGACACTCCCTACCAGGGCATTTTACATAAAACCGACACTCGACATTCCCAATTACAACGATGTTGAGAGTCAAAGACATGCATCTGACATGACTCGACACGATGTCGAGTGTCAGAGACATGCATCTGATAGAACTCGACACGATGTCGAGTGTCAGAGACGTGCATTAGACAGGACTCGACACGTTGTAATTGAGAATGTCGAGTGTCAGTTTTCTATAAAATGCCCTAGTGGCGAGTGTCAGTTGAAGCATCTGATAGAACTCGACAGCGTATGTCGAGTGTCGAGCGAAAACCGACACTCGCCATCGTCTTCATCACGATAAAATGCGTCGGTTTCTACGATTTTTACACACATCAAACCAAAAAATCAACAAAATAACACTTTATTTAGCCCCAGAAACATAGAATAAGTACAAAATAAGAGCCCAAACTCAAATCCCCAAATTCAAAATCGTTAAAATCTACCCCAAATCCCCAAACACATAATAAGTTCCTCATTCCTCTTGCTATGTTTTAGACTGCGTTTTCGACCGTGTCGAGGGTATTAGAAGCTAGATAACAACAGACAATTATAGAAATAGGACACGGTTATGGAAATAGGAAGAGGTAAGTGAAGGAAAGAGGGAAATAAAGAGTTTAGGAATAAATTGAATTTCAAAGGGCATTTTAGTCATTTTTTGAAGATGCTATTACAACAACAATGGTCTTTTGAAGCTCTTTGGTTCTTTAGGCAGCACTATTGTCAAGTGTTTCTGCCATATCTAACAAAGAAGCAGTTGTTGTAGTTGGTGAAGTATCCATGTCAGATTAAACAAGTGAGAAATGTGGTGAAGTGGTAAGAGACTAAGCTGAAGTGGTTGCATGCTCAGCTGCAATAGAAGTGGTGGTTTGTACTGGAATGCCAATGTTTTCAACTACAAAAATGGTAGTGACTATAGCTCAAACTGAAGTTGTGATTGCTACTAGAATTATTGCGATGACAAAGGCAGTAGTAAAAACTGGAACATGATTTACAGGGAAAAAATGTCAGCAATTGAAGCATGAATAGTTGGTGTTTCCTGTTGAGAAAGTGTAACAAGGGAATGGATTGCAGGAGCAACAGTAGTAGGACTAAGGTGGAAGCTCTAACAATGGTGAAAAGCTTAGCTAACAAATCATGTTGAACTTACCACTTAGCCTTATCGTCAATTTGTTTTTGCATCAATTTTTGCTGGGTCAAAAGTTGAGTCTATTACTGTAAAATAGAAGAGAAGTTAGTAAGAAATTATTGTTATGGATTGTTACAAGTCTCTCAGGGATGGCTTGGTGGAAACTCTTTGCCTCTTGGCAGGAACCTAAACTTCCTCTCCTTCTCATTCTTCTTCTTCTTCATCCTTTTCCTCAATAACTTTTTGTTGATTTTTCAATCTTTTCGTGAGACCACTGGTAATTGGAGATTCTAAAGGTTCAACTGTATCATCATTTTCAAGCCTAATGCCATGTTGCATTAAAATTCTTGTAATGAGACAAGGAAAAGGTAATCTAAGTGAATTGTTCTTAGTTACTTAAATGATATATTAAAAAATCCAAAGTCCGAAGTTGATACGTTTTCCTTTTCTTAAGCAGTATAAGAAATTTGCTCTCTCTAAACTCACATTAATTTGATGAGCAGAGAGGGTCAAGTTATGCTTAGCAATTTTATTCAAAACTCTATACTTTGGTGTTAACTGGGTTTGTGCAATTTGATCCTGAACTTAAAACCTTTTGACCAACAAGTTCTTTCCAAATGCTTTTTTTAGACACATTAAGGGAAGGAATCTCATGTTTGCATCCCCTACATATCTTTAGAAAGTTATTAACCATATTAGGAGAAAAATGAATATTCTGTCCTTTATAATAAACAAGATGGTAACGACCCTTTGTAGAATCATCAACATCATCATCAATATTAGCATAAAACTCCTGAACTCAAGAAATTGAAAGTGAGTTACTGACTTTGTCCAGTTTCTCTCTTGAAGAAGTTCTTCAACCTAATAGGCAAAAAACATTTCAACCTTCACAAATCTTTCCTTGAACAGAGCTTGTTCAAAAATGTAGTCATCATATCTCTTCTTTGCAGCATCTGATGCAAAGCTGTTATCTAGTGGATTGAAAGCTTTATACTCATCAATTTCATTGACTTAAATGTGATAATCTTCACTCTTCGCTGGATCATTAGAATCAGAAGATTGAGATTGGGCTTGTTCCTTAGTCTCTCAACCTTCTTGACCTTTTCCAAGGTCTTGGGAGAGTCAACATTGCCTTGTGTCTTGGGTTGAGATGATCATGACCTTTTTGGTGACGATTCTTGTGACAATGAATCATGCAATGCTAGTTCAGTTGATTTTAACTGAAAATGCAATTTGGGTGCCATTGTTTTTTATTGATACTGCAAGACAAGAAACCTTAGTAGAGTTTTTTTTTTTTTTTAGTTCTGTTTATAGTTTGATTAAATCGACATAAAAAGGAAATAAAAGATAATGGATTTTAAATAAAAAATCTTAACAAAATCAAGATAACATAATTACAATCTCCTCCTAAAACATGATTTTTAAGTTTCCAATTTTCTTGAAAATAGATCCCATTTAATTAGGTTGAATGAAATTAATGCAATGGTTGAAATCTGTTGAGTCCTGCCACTAAAGCAAAATTTCAATTTTTAAATCTCTTTGCTAATATGTCTCCATTGAACACATGTACCAATAACAAGAAACTACACAGCTGAGTCAAACAAAAATTATAAACACAAACAATTATAAATATCATAACTGCAATAGTTAACACATACATGACGAACACATCTTGACATCATATGATTTATTTTAACGAAGCATAAACTAGAGAATAAAACAAGTTTAATTATTTTCAATACCACAATAACTTATAAAATCAAGATTCAATTGATCGATCAATCTCAATATATCTCCAAAAAACACAAAAATTAATTTCAATTGAATTTAAATGAAATACAGTAGCTTCACACATGTATGGTGGTAGCCTTTTTCATATTGAATAGACAATCTAGGTATATTTCCCAGATACAAATAAATTGCCCTTAATAGATGACTTTCATTTAACATATATAGGTTGCCCTCTCTGTATTGACAATTAAATTGTATTAATGAAAATAGCATTATGTTGCAATGAAATAAAGGAAACAACTCACAAAAATGCTAAGTTAAAATATACCTTATGATGCTTTAGCTACCTCAAACATGACTGCAGTAGTAATCATTCATGCAATTGACAAATACCAATAGCATTTCTTAACTTTTCAAATCTTGTAGAGCCTTGGTAAACAAATCAACCAGTTGGTTTTCAGTTGAAACATTCTCAATGTAGATTGTCTTAGATTGAACCAACTCCTTAATAAAGTGATACCTAATGTCTATATGCTTAGTTCTTAAGTGTTGTATATGATTTTTAGAGATGTTGATTGAACTAGTGTTATCACAAAAAATTGTCATAGATTTATGAGCAATACCATAGTTTTCCAACATCTGTTTTCATCCATAGTAATTGAGTACAGTAGCTACTAGCAGCAATGTACTCAGCCTCAACAGTTGACAAGGAAATTGAATATTGTTTCTTACTGTCCTATGCCATAATATTGTTCCCAAGCTAGAAACATCCTCATTTTGTACTCTTTCTATCATCCACATTGCCAGCCCAAACAACATCACTATAACCTACAAGAAATGAATTTGTGTCTTTAGAAAACGAAATTTTAAACTCTATAGTCCTATGAACATACCTAATTATTCTTTTGACAACTACAATATGCTGCTCTTTTGGACATGACTCGAGCCAAGCACATAAACCAACACTTAAGCTAATGTGAGGTCAATTGGCAATGACGTATACAAGGCTTCCAATCATGCTTCTGTACAGCCTCTGATCAATATTATTCCCCCCATTATCCGTTAACAGTTTGAGATTAGTAGCAATAGATGTTCTTATTGTCTTGCTCTTATCCATTTCAAATTTCTTTACTAAGTTCTTTGTATATGTAGTTTGAGAAATGAATATATATCTTCAAGCTATTTAACTTCAAGACCAAGGAAAAATATGAGTTCACCTACCATACTCATCTTAAATTCACCTTTACTTTTGGTTCTTATTCCACCTTTTAGACTTCCAATGATAGAAGAGGTAGGATGTGCCTTTTGAATCTAGGTTAGGGGATCTTTTCTTTTGAAATCATTTCTAATTTCTTCTCTGCTCAAATCAGCACTGTCAAACATGTCTGTCTTGTCTGTCTTAACTTCTACAATTTTATCTGATGTTGCTAGTTCTAGTCTTTTGCAGTTTCTAGTCTAGCTTTATTAGTAGATTCTAAGAAGCTTCCTATGATCTCTTCTTGTGAAAAATTTGCATAATCATCTTAATCGTCAAAGAAAATATTAGCAGATTTCATAACTGTCTCAATTCTCAAATTATAGACTCTATAGGCTTTACTATTCAAAGAATAACCAATAAACACTCCATCATCACGTTTGACATCAAATTTGCCAAGTTGTTCTCTATTATTGAGTATTTAACACCTGCATCCAAATACATGAAAGTAGTTAAGGTTGGGCTTTCTCCCTTTTAACAGCTCATAAGGAGTTTGGCATGTTCTCGGCTTTAGAAAAACTCTACCAATGATGTAGCATGTTATGTGTATTGCATCTGCCCACTCTAGTCATCTCTTGCAAAGTTCCGTTATACCTCTTCTCTACTCCATTTGCTCATATGTCTTAGGTGCTAAAAATTTAAGAGTTATGCCATGAAGTTTGTAAAAGTTTGCATAACTCTCATTCTGAAACTCTTTTCCATGGTCATTTTGAATTCTAACTAGCCTTTTAATATTGCAATTTTGTTCAGTTTCCAACCTGACACACAAGTTTCTAAACATTTCAAAAGTATCAGATTTTTCCTTAACAAAATCCACCCAAGTAAATCTAGAATAGTCATCAACACACACAAACATGTACATTTTGCCTATAATGCTTTGAACTTGCATTAGACCCTTGAAATCTATATGTAATAGTTCAGGAATCTTTGAGCTACCACGAAAAGTCGCTACAACAAAATGTTTAATTAACCACTTTAAATTTACAACTGGATGTATACCAACGTTGTAAAAAAAATATATTAACCATGTACAAGATTTGGACGTTGTTAAAAGTTATTACAAATTGCATTCAACAACTTAGGAACATGATGTGGTTAATATGATTGTTTTTTACTACATGAATTTTGTGGCATGTGGTTAATTATTAATAGCTACTACTTACCTCTACATGTGGTTAATGGGTACTTTATTAACAACGTGGACTTAATGACATGTGGTAAGTATTTAATAGTCTACCACGAGTATGAACACGTGGTTGATATTTATTTTATTCACAACAGGTCCTACAACATACGTGGTTGATATTTTTAAAAGACCACGTTACTTATCAAGTAGTTAATATTAATAATACTAAAATACTAACTTATGGAAGGAGTTAAAATCACAATACACCAACTATCAACTTAATTTTGGTTTCCCGCTAGTGTATAGTCGAGTTTTAACATTTATATTGTAAAACCCTAAATTATTTTTTTCTTCCAATCGTGAAAGGTAAGTATCACAAGTATTTAAGTTTAATTCCAATAACTAAAGATTTCTCATTATTCATCTTTTTTGCTATTTATTTGTATCTTTTTGTATTCAGTTTTAATTCAATTCATCCTACAAAAGAGTGCAATTTTAATTCAATAAGGTATGAACTCAATTTTTTTTAGAGATGTTCTAGTCTCATATTATGTTAATTTGTTAAAAATTTTAAATAATTAGTTTGTTTCTATTGTAGTTGTAGTTGTTATATTGAGTTGTTATCGAATATACCTTCGATTGGATTAATAAATTATTATTTTTTGGATTGGCATCAGTGTTTCAATCGGAGGTTGGCTCTGTTTTTTTTTTTTTTTAGGTTTGTCTCTGTTTTTCTTTTTCCAAGCCGTTTCTACTCACCACAAGAGGAGCAGCGCCAGGAGGTATTTTGATTTCTGTGCAAACATTAACTTTTTGTATTTTCGCCTAGGGTTTTCAGCTACTTTGTATTTTGCTTTATGAAAGACAAAAAACAAAAACTAAATAACGAAGACGAGAGAGATGCAATGAAAGAATCTCGGTCAACACTTGCATAACTTGCACATCATTATTAGTATATACATAATTTTTGGTTAATTAATATATATTATATTAAAAAGAATCACATGTAGGAGTTTCAAAGCAACATGCTTCATAATGGTGGGTCATCAATATTATACCACGTACTGCTATGAAACTTGGCTATTCATCATTATATCTGAAAATTTAATCATTATTTTACTTGGTGGGTCATGCTTCATAATGGTGGGTCATGCATTAGTATTATGTACTTGGTTCACTATATACCGAAACTAGATTTTGCAACTAAATATATTGGTTTGTTATGAGTTTTTCAGAATTATTTGAATTTTGTTAAGATTTTAATCTACCTTTTTTTAATCATAAATCATGTGTGTATATTGTATAATAGACTTTGGATCCCCACGAGAGGCGCAACAACATGTCACATGGTTTTTAGCTATTTTGCTTTGTATATATATATATATATTTTTTTTGTGTTTTTGTTTTTGATTTTGTTTATGATGTTCCAACATGTGCAATATAGGTGTTCCTGTTGTCTATAGAATTATGGTGCAATCACCGCTACGTAAGTATTGTCTGCAAGTATTTGTGCGTGATGACCTTATACAACTTGGTTTAAGCCATAATTTTTTATGTTATCTTTCAACTTTTTAATTATTGAGGTATTTTCTTGGCAACACCTTTATGAAACTACAGTAAACTCTCTTTATCAGTCTTTTTTTTCTTCCAAGTCGTTTCTACAGAATTGATTAGATTAATTTTTTGTTTTCTTGTTCTGTTCTTTTTTCAGGTTTGTCTCCTTTTTTTTTTCAAGTCATTATTGCTCATTTGATTATATGAATGTTTTATTTTCTTGTTTTGTTATGTTTTCAAGTTTGTCTTTTCCTTTTCAAAGCCGTTTCTACTCATTTGATTGGATTCATAATTTGTTTTCTTGTTTTGTTGTGTTTCCAGGTTTGTCTCTTTTTTTTTCCCCAAACCGTTTCAGCTCTAATCAAATGAGAAAAAACATATAAAGACCAGTTCTTGCTTCTAAAAGTTTAATCATTGCTCAACGAAGATTTGTTTCCTGCAACCACTTGCCACTACAGGTATCCTTTCTTACAATTTAAAGTTATACATGAAAGATTTAAATGCAACCAAACATCTTTTATTTACTACCCTACCTATAAGAGAGCATTGGTTTGGCTTGCGTTTTTTAATACAATATTTGAGCATATTTAAGTTGTTTAATAATATAGCTATTGTGGGTCACGTGGGATTGTTGTAATATCTGTACACACAAGAGTCCATGAGTCAACAATAACAAGCTAAAACAAATGTCTATACACACAAGAGTCCATGAGTCAACAATAACAAGCTAGGGGTCAACAATAACAAGCTAGGGATAAGGCTAGCCAGGTAGGTTTCATAGCCCTGTATAGTAAATAGAAAGGCTACCCTATTTTGATAAAGCCAACCCATCATCATTCATACTCGGTTCACTAAGTTGTAAACACTGCTCTGAAACCAAATTTTTTGGCCAAATATATTGGTTTGCTATGAGATATTCGAAATTGTTTAAATTTTGTTGTGATCTTCTTCTATCTTTTTTTTATAGTTTCGTAGACAATTGATTGTTCTCTTGTTTTCATTGTTTGAAAATTTTCATCTGTTAAAGAAAATATTTTTGGTATTTTAATCATTAATTACTATGATTTTGTATACAAAATTACTAACATTACACTAACTCTTATAGATCTTCACTTGTTTATTTTATCATGGCAACAATAGGTTTCAAATACTCACAAAAACAACAACGGTTTGAATCCAAATGTTGCAACCTTCTCTCAAGTAAGTTTATCTATCCTTGCACAATTCATAAAATATAATTGTTAAATAAAACGTGTGTTAAAATTTTTTAATTAAAATTTACTATTGTTTCTTGTTTGTTGTTTATGATATAGACATTCAAACCGAGTGTTACCTTTCAAGACGATTTCATTCCAAATGGAAAATGCAAGTTATTGCACTAGTTTGGAACAGGAGAAGTGGTTGCTGAAGCTGAACTTGATACTACCAATCCTGAAGCTCTTGTTCATCACATGGTTCTTGGTCCAGATTGTTGGAGAACTTGGGTCAAAAAATCAATTGTTAAGAGAGTCCCACTGTATCGACCTACAAGTGATATGCAAATCCTTGAAGACGCTTTAGGTAGTACAGTAGTATGGCCTTCGAAATACGTAACATTTGATGCTTAAGTAATCATTTGTTTAGTTTCTTATCATATAGCAGTACTTAGTTTCCTTTTGTTACTTTTAACATTTTAGGATAAATAGTAAACTACATTAAATTACATACTTCATTGTTTATGTCATACTTATAGAGATTTTTAAGTTAAATGACAATTGGTGTTTTTGTTAATTTTAATATTGTTGAGTACATATATATATGTGTGTGTTTGTTTGATTTATTAAAATTCATTTATTATAAATTAAATTATTATAAAAAACCAAGAAACAATAATTAATATTAAATATAACCAAGAAAAAATAATTAATATTAAATATTTACAACTTACACAATAAATTATCTACCACATACACATAGTAGTGGTTAATTATAACTTTAATAAAGTTAATCAACAACTTACATTCTCATGTGGTGGACAATAATATCTACCACGTCCAAATACCATGTGGTCATTTAAAAATTTTAAAATTTAAAAAGACAACGCGTATGTTACGTGGTGAATAAGATAATTAACCACGTCAATAGTATTGTGGTTAATAACAAATTCGAAATAAGACAACTACCACATGCAGATGCAAATGGTGGATGGTGGATAATCTACCACATACATTTGTACGTGGTCAATGATTATAATCAACAACATGTTAATTGCTTATTTACCACGTGCATTTACCTGTTATAAAAGAACTATGCTTTTAACCACTCCTTGATACACCACAGACAAATATCAAGTGGTAAATATACTTCTACAACTTCAAATTAACGTGGTAAATGTTATATTTTGTTGTAGTGAGTCTTAGCACAATGTGAACTCTTAATATGCTTAGCTTTTTTATATGGACCACAAACGATGTCAGGTTTTTGCTCAAACTTAGGCATTTCTCTATTGCACCAGTCATAGTTAATTTAAAATTAATGTGAACAAGTTTTTTATAGCATAATTCAATCTCAGATGTCTTAGCATGCAATGCATTAGTTTAGTCAATAGATAACAGTTATTATTATATCTACTATCTTCGAGAATACAATTCTTATTGGAATCAAGAACCATGCATTTGTTCTTTGTGAACTCAATAGTATATTAATTTATCATCACAAATCTAGCTAATACTAAGAAAATTGGCTTTAAGACCATCAACAAAAAGAATATAATCAAACTCAAGTAGACCATTCACACATAAGGTTTCTTTACCCATTATCTTACTTTTTGCTTCATCTCTAAAAGTGATTGAATCTTGGCTGCATGTTCTGAAATTTTTTAGCAAATCCTTATTACCTATCATATGCCTTGAATAACCATCATCAAAGTACCAAGAGTGATCAGTTGAAGCATTAAAAACAATTAAAACAATATTACATCTAGTTATGTTTTTTCTGACCCATTTCTATTATGAAGTATTGACTGCTATGCTTTGTGTTATGTGACTATTTGTGTTATTGCTTATTTTGATACAACAAATTATTCAATTTATAACATCTAGGCCTAATATTCCCTTAACACCATAAAATAACAAATTGGAATGAATTTCTTTACTTTAGTCATATTAGATTTCACAGATTGTGACGCAACACTATGATATGAACTCTTAGAGCTTTGAAGGGAAACACTTTTACCTGAACTTGATGATTCTTTATCTCATTTTTGTAAAGAGTCTGATCCAAAAGCTTTTATAAAGGTTGTTTTTGAAGTAGATGCTTGGTTGTGAGCTTCAAATCCCAATCCATGCTTGATGGTGCAAGTTCTCCCTTGGACTAAGGTTTCATCAAGTTTCTTGGTCTCCTTTGATAGATACTGAATGGTTGCTTAATGCTCTTTTATGAGCTTTGTTTTCTCAGTGAATTCTTGGTTTAGTTTTTCAATGGTTTCATCAAGCTTAGAAATTTTTTCTTAGTGACAATCTCACCTTCCCGCATAAGCTCCTAAATTTTCTTTACTTCATGTTCCCATGTATGATAAAGATCATTGTAAGCTTCTAGCAATTCTTTATAATAATTGAGATAAAAAACGGATTCTATATCTGCATCTGTAGTCTCTTTTGTCTTCACTATTGTAGTTGTCTCAGTCATAACTTCCTTTCCTTTATTTGATATCGATGCAACAAATGCTATGAATCCATTATGCTATTCTTATTCATCTATGATGCTGTCAGGATCACTGTCATTCCAGGTGGCACTAAATCCTTTACCTTTCTTCTTTAAGTTGGCACATTTAGATTTGATATGCCCGAATCTGAAACATTCAAAGCATTGCACTTGAATTTTGTTTTTAGGTTCCTTGCCAAACCTCTTAAAGTCAGTTGCATTTTTCTCCACTTTTTGTCCCTTGACTTGATTCTTCTTTTTGGAATTCTTTTTTAGGAACTTTTTGAAGTTTTTCACCATAAGAGTAACTTGTTGGTCATCTGAATTCTCTGTAGTGTTATCATCTCCTTCAATTTTTTATATTGACGATGCGAAGGCAATGGATTTGTTCTTTTGGTTGGCATGGATGTCATCTCAAAGTTTGCAGTGATCCTAGCAATTCATCAATTCTCAACTCACTAAGATTATGTGTATCTGTGACAATTGTAGCTTTAGACTAAAATTTTCAGGCAATGATCTGAGAATTTGCCCTACAACTTCTGAATCACTATAATTCTTTCCAAGCAAGTTACAACACTAGTAATCTCACATAGTCTTGAATAAAATTCTGACATAGTCTCATCTTCTTGCATTTTAGTTTTTCAAATTGAGAGACAAGCATTAAAATTTTAATTCACTTGATAGAAGCTATACTTTCATATTTGTTTTCAAGTCTTTCCTAAACATCTTTGGCTGACTTGCATGAAGCAATAAGACTGAATGCCTACGGATGAACCACATTGAAAAGGGCAAGCATAGGTTTGGAATTTCATTGTGTTTTATCATAGACTTGTTGATTCCATGTAGATTCTTATTTCTCAACACGTTCTCCATCTTGATTAACATATGTTGTTGATCTCCACTCATAGAGGATAGTCTTCCAAACTATCTCATCAATCGCCTTAAGCAAATACATCATTTTGGCCTTCTAATATCCATAGTTGCCTTCCTCGAGAAATGGTGGATGTGAAATTAAACGTCCATGCTTGTGAAAGTCCATGGCTTCAAAGATAAAACAGGATCTACACAAATATGTAAGTGTTATGCTCTGATACCAATTGTAAGTTTTGAAGCCACAGACTCAGTTACGTAAAATAAAACTAAAGCAGTTACAAACAACGTAACATACATAAATAAAAAGTGCACAGAGAAACTTTTATGTGATTTAGCTAAACCAACCTACATCCACAGACAACCAAGCTACAATTCACTTGTTCGCATTTACAAGGATTAGAACATTTACAGTTAAAGAATGGACCATTCTCTCACACTTACCTATCCTCTATAAACCATACTCTCTCTCCAAGAACTTCAACCATAATAAACCAACTTCCTAAAACCTTGTTGCACTTCACACCCAACAATTTTAAGTCCCTCTTAAATTGTTATACAATTTCCCACTAAGATAACCAATCCCTATTGATTATTCATAATCATGATAAGAGATAAAACTTATCATTACTCAAGCTAAATAAAAGTTTTCTAATAGAACTTAACAACTTGCACATAAAAGGAACTACAAGACTAAAACTAAAACTCTTTCTTTATAACACTTCAGGTTCAGCAAGCAATCCTTATTGCATAAGGATTCTTCAATACCTTTATGATATTGTGCAAATAACCTGCATATCTTGAAGTCTAGGAAAACTAAATCATGTTAGGATAATGAATGAAATATCATGATCATATTCTTTCCTAATACTAACTAAAATAAACACTTTCTAAACATATAACAGTATCTTGGAAATATTACGCAGTTAAGTCTTTCCTAACTGAATCAGTAAAAACAGAAAGTAATTTAATGCAAAATCACATTCTTATTTTTCTCCAAAATGGTTAACCCATCAATGCCACATAGATTGACACATGACGGTACATGTGGCATTATCCTAGCACATTAATTTAATTGGTAAAAGACCAGATGCAATTGGTAGGAAAAAATATGCACACTAGTTACAAGTTACAACTAAGCTATAGAGAATCTCTTATCAAGCCCTTGCATTGACTCGTTTTTCACAGTTTCCTGCTGCACCTTCTTCGGGTAGAAACAACACTTGCAGTTATTACTAATGATGTAAATATATCTTCAAACCCTCACAATAATTGCTAAAATTCTGCAATAAGGATCAAAGTTAAAAATATGCAAATTTCATGTCTTGTAGGCAAAACTATTTGCTGAAACATAACAATGTAAATACGAGGCGACTAAACCAATTCGCTCCGACTTTTTTTCCACTTTCTTCTTTTCTTCAAAAGTCAAATTTGAATACAGCTATCCATCCTTCCTATTCATAAATTTCAATTTACTTGTGTATATTGCTCGGCAGAAATGATTTACCTCCCTCTCAGAACAATTATTACACTCTTTGCACTAGCTCTTTAATTGTTAAGTGTAACATCAATTTAATATAGCCTCCTTGACGGCCCTTTTTTTTTTTTTTTTTTGGCATTAGTTGTTTTGCTTCTGGTAATGGCGTTGTCAAAAGCTATGTTATATACTTACGAGGATAAGAAATACAGCTCCTTTCGCAGCCATGGCTACCGAGTCAGCTCTTACTTGTTCAGGTTCAGTCGACATTAAATTATGGGGATTTCTATTCTAATTTATATTTTTGGTGTTCTCATGCAGTACTAGGCTACTATGTATGTTGGAAGAATTTGAATGCAATGCACCTCATCTTATGTAATTTTACTGCTATGCATATTCTATCAACTGCCAAGCTTTTGCTTTGTCATAAACTGATGATCCAATGTTGCAAGAAAAGGAGTGACATGATAAGACAAATGCCACAAATTAATGCCATTTTTCGCAACAAATACTTGCATAATACTTTTCCACCAAATGCACTTCGCTGGGCAATCAAAACAGTGAAAAGCAAAAAGTATTTAACTATGTATGTCATGAGAGAGGCGTAATGTAATGTTGTAATAACAAAAACCAAAAATTTGGATATATATTTTAAAATTATAGCGGCTAAAACTCAAAAACGAAATGCAGCAAAAACTCTATTTGGGAGAGTTTGCCATTTTTCAATAGATTTATCTGATTGTCTTTATTATTATTATTTTCTTTTTATAATTTTTCCTTTTGAAAAGGAAGCTTTGTCGCATATGTTGGTATGTGGCTTCAATATATACACTAAATGATCAGGATTTATTGTGTACATAAATTTTTTTTTTGTAAACTTCGAAAATTTGCCTTACTTTTAAATTTGTTTAAAAAAATAATCCCGTTTAAAAAATGCTCACACCATAACCCTTTGCCCAGCATTTCTCAAGCTATCGAGCACAAGCACAAAGTTAGTTGGGTTTGTATGTTTGCTTTTTAAAAAATAGTTTTTTAAAAACGCACATTCACCAATATATTTTAATCAATATCAAACACATATCATTTTTAAAATAAAAAAATAAAATCAATTACATATTCTTTCCAAATTTTGAAAATAAATACTTCAAATGTACAAATAAACACGATAGTAACCCGACCGCGATGCTTAGCCGTTTGAGGACCACATGCAAATTTTGAAACCGGGATCATTTTTAAAAGGGAAATTGATTGATGCTACTAAACAAAAAGGAGAAATCGAGAACACGCGCATGCACCAAAAAAGCTAGAACTAGAAGGATCTATATGTATGTATATTATTTTTCTGTCAAAGAAGGGAAATAAGATTTCATATATTAGTCGTTTTTGGATTCTTTTGCTTGTCTTTTGCAGCTTATGGCTCTTCTCTGGGTGAACTATTTGGTATAATGATATGTTAGTGCATCGTTGAAATCGTTTTTGACATATCTTTATATTTTATTATTAATGTCACATCCAGTCCAAATCAATTACTTATAACATATTTGAAACTCCATTACCGGGTGAGGGAACGATATTCATGGAGGAAACCCTGAAGGGGTGTTTGGTACGGAAAGTTGGAATCTTGAGAATGAAATTCATATTACTGGGAAAGTAAAATATGGGAATCAGATTACTGGAAAAGTAATATTACTGTGTTTGGTTAGCACAAGAATCTTGTTCTGGATTACGATGATAATTAGATTATTGTGTTTGGCTACACACAGGAATGTTAATTTTATTCATTATATGAGTAAACTTAATAATTAAAAATTTTTCAATATTTTAAAAATACTTAAATTTTTTTCTTATTCTAGTATACTTGATAATTTTGTTTATTTCAAATATGCTACTAAATTTTATAATTAAAATTTTTTCAATATGTGAAAAATATTTTTTTATTACAGTATGAAATAAAAAAATTTAATATAAGATTTTGAATTTTTTTTGGTACGCTAATTTTGAAGATTTGTAAAATTATTATATATATTGTTTAAATGTTATATTAATAAAATACAACCCACCACCACAGTTTTTTTTAATAATTTTTGGTGATTTATTATATATATATATAAAATCTTTTTATCCTCTCTCCTTCTTCTCCGCTTGTTTTCGCCAAAACCACCGCCGTTGCAAACAAATAGCTCTCTGCCGCTGTCATCCACCACAAGCCAGGCTCCGACGCTCAATTCCTCTCTTCTTCTTCATCGTCTATTTGCTTTGCCTCGTGTTGTCATTCTCCAGTTGCCATAACTTGAAACTCTGCCCACATCCAGCCACTCAAAGCTCTGTACATGGACAGTCGTTGCCAAACCAGGACAGAGAGAGAGAGAAAAGAGAAAGGCAAAGGCAGAGGCCGTTGCCGTTGCTGCCATCCACCACCCTTTCTCCTCTCTCTCGTCTTCCTCTCGTGGAGGTGGAGGGAGTTGTCCCTGACTCTCCTCGTCTCCCTCTCCCTTTCTTATTCCTCTGGTTTTTTTTTTATTATTATTTTCTTTGCTTGTGTGTCGATTAAGCAATGAGTTTTTGGGGTTGGAATTGCAGTTTATGTGTTGGAGATGGCAGTGACAATGAATCGGCGAGAGAAGATTTGTGAAGATAAAAATGGAGTGGTGTCGATCGGTTTGGGATTCCGGGGAATCCTAAACTCAAGTATTCAAAGGGTTTAGGATTACCCATCAGACAGGAATCTGAAACCCACGGGAACATAACATTCCCGGGTTTAAAAATTGTAAAATGGCTTCCAAACACGGGTTAGGAATTAGATTTCCATTCCCACCTTGACATTACCGCATACCAAACGGCCCCTAAGAGAATGAGAAGAAACATTTACTAGAATTGCTTTCAATCACTGTATTTGCAGTAAGTCTTTATAAATTTGCTGGTCCTGGAGGTAATTTGTAACAGTATCGGAAACATATATATCGATCTAATGCTACGCCCAAATTATTGATGATCAAGCAATTAGCTAGCAGCCAGTGGCGGAGCCACGTTATGGCATGGGGAGGCCTTGGCCACCCCAGCCATTTGAGTGGCTCCTTGTCACTAGTGTTGGTTTTCAAAAAATCCTATCAGATTAGGCGCACGTTTGGTAATTGTCCCCTCCAATACTCTAAACATTTCTATTACTTCAATAATTTAAAGTATGATGAGTCTTACATTTAAGACTCTTTCATATATTTTAATTGTTATATGTTTAACATCTTATTTTATTAATTTTTCTTCCATTTCTTACCATATAGAAAATGTAAAACCATTTCTCTTAGTATGAAAGGCTTATGTTAATTGTGTTGATTTTTAGACATTGCTTTATAGTGTTAGTTTAAATAAGGACAAATTCTTTTACTTTATTATTTAACTTAATAATAAGAATAAATATAAAAGAAAATGTCTTTTAATTTAAAAATGAAGAATCATCTATAACCGATGAGATTTTATTTTGATTTAGAGGTGTGGAATTTATCTATAATTTATGCGCTTTTCTTTTATTTAAAGGTAAAGCTTTTCATCTATAATTGATAGAATTTTCAAAAAGTATAATTTGGTATAAATTTAAAAATTATACATTTTGTTGTTCTATTGATATAATATATATTTTTTATTAATATTTGTCTTAATAAATAATCATGCAAGCACTTTTTTCAATACTTTGGCCCCCCTTAGATTTAATCCTACCTCCGCCCTCCTAGCAGCCGAAGCTAAATATCGAGCCTTGAAGAATGTGATTCAAGTGACTTGCAGTTGGAGTAGTCATCTCATCTGATGAAGAGGAAGAGCCTTGTACGAATTCCACTTATCCATGGATACTTTTGCGTTGTGACATAACGTGGCAACGACAACCATGTGCATGAATGAGTAGCTGCTGACCCATGGACGAATCTTAATAGGCTAACACCCAATTAATGTAAACTGTGCACTGGATTTGGAGCTTTTTTATATAACTACCCAAGACCTAGCAACATCTTCAACCACATAAATTACGGTCTTTGGTTTACTGACTCTTTAATCGTTGAGTGTAATATCAATATGGCTTCAGTAAAGGTCTCTTTTGTTGCATCAGCTGTTTTGCTTCTAACAATGGCGTTGTCAAAAGTTATGGCTACCGGGACAGCTCTTATTTCTTCAGCTTCATACGCCATTATGGGGATTTCAGTTCTATTTTATTTTTATGTTTTAGGAAGGCACTTAATATTACTTAATGTTATATTATGGCATTGTCTAAGAGTTATTGTTATTTAATATTGGGATAATGTCATAAACCTCCCCTATGTTTTGCCTTAATGTCATGAAGATGGAACTTTTACATTTTTTTCTAAAAAGAGTCTCTACTGTTTTAGAAACGCGTCATAGGCACCCCTTCTGTTACATTTGCCGTTTTATGGCATCATCTTTCCATCTGTTTACACTTTAATTACATATATACCCTTATCTATAAATAAGTGAAAATGTGTATATAATAATAAACAAGGGAGGATACATCTATTTACAATTTTACCCCCGAAATGCAACATGGAAAAACAAATCTGGGTAGTGCATTTGATAGCCTCAAAAGACCATTTTACCCCACAAACAATATCACCATTTTACCGTTGGAATGTAGCCGTTAGGCTGTGCATGCATGGGTTTAAACTACTACTATAAAACACTAAACCTAGCTTCGCAATTGTCACAGCAATAACACAACTTCAATTTCTTCATACACTTTCATCTCACATTCAAATCCATCACACAAAAGGCAGGCCTGTACACATCAATAACATAGCTTTAACTTAGAAATTAACCCTCAATTAACGCATCAAATTACATTGCAAGGCAAAGCATGAGCTCAAGCACAGAAAGGAATCATTCAGTCTCAAGCACTGCAAGGCATGACAACAGTGCAGCAAGCATGGGCAGATGTAAAAGTATAAATGGCAGCTTGATAAAATTCAAGAGCAGGAAATGTAAGTGTGGTTCAAGGGCAGGTGTTATGATATCTGAGTCATCTAATAATCCTGGTAGGCTCTATTTCATATGCAAAAATAGAGTCTGCAATTTTTTTAGGTGGTGGGATCCTGATGTTGATGAAGTTAACAATGATCTAATTGATATGGTGAACTGCTCTAAGGTAAAGGATGATCAGACTAAAAATGATGATATTGAAGTGATATTAAAGGATATGCAAACTGATATGAAGAGGCTGTGGAGCTTAAATGAAAAGATTGTGCAAAGCAATGGAAAAACCAACACTGATGTGATCGTAAACAAGCTCCTACTATATTTGTTGCTGATTACTTTGGTAGCACTACTTAAAAAGACATTGTAATTGAAATACATGTAATTTTTGTTATTGGTGTCTGTCATGCAGTGTTATATACAAACTGTAGTATTATGATATGAAATGCATGTAAGATATTTCTACAACATTGCAATGAACAGAACAATAATCTACTTTATTGTCATTTATATAAACAAAAGAGCACAAACAATACCAGTTATATAGATAAAAGAGATGATCTTATAGCATCTATATAAACAAAAGAGAACATGAAGTTACATTGTCAATGTATCTATATAAACAAAAGAGAAAATGAAGTTATATATAAACAAAAAATTATCCATCATCTTGTCTGTGCTAATGTACCAAAATATTTATCAAAAATATTATCCAAAATATACCAAACTGTGTGCTAATTTGCCCAAGTATGATAAGTACCCATGCATAGACTGTTGCCTAGGATTTATGGATTTCATTGTTGCTCTTGGGAGAACCACCTAGGCACTGCATGCATGAATAACCACATGAAATCAGTAGGGATTATTAAAATACATCAATCTATTTTTAATTAATAAGATATACCTCTTCCTCTCCCCATTACATTTGAGTTCTGAGTTTGCTAAGATGCTGTTGGGGCTGAGCATCCAATTTCTTGTGAGGCTTCATATGTCTGAGATGATGGAATGTTTGCTGGAGTCCGAGATGTAGCTGCACCAGGTTGAGAAGAAGTTGCTTCAATATGACTTGGAGTTGGTTGAGAAGATGTTGCTTCAGTTGATGGTACTCCCTGGAGCAGTGAGTAATATTAAAAAATGTCAGTAAAATGCGTAATGAAAATAACTTATATGAAATTTGTAATTTTACCCCTTTTTTCTTTGTAACTGGGAGTTTTTGTATCCTTTCTTCATTTGGATGAGAAGTTGGTGCATTATTTGGATGAGATGATGGTGCATCAAGATTGATTTCTGGTCTATGAACCTGTGATGCAGTAGCTGAAGATGTACCCACATTGGATCTCTTTACCTTAATCATTAATCAAAGATCGATTATTACTTGTCAACATATAAATGTAACTTAATAGAGAAGATTAATATTAAAAATATAAATAGTTACCTTTTTTTTAAAAGCACCTGGGGGATTTTTGCAAGTCCTTTTATTATGATTGTAGCCTCCGCAATTCTTACATGTCATTGTGAAAAGCTTGCTAGGAGGGGGGTCTTCATCAGGAGCCCTTCTTCTAGATTTCTTAGGCCTGCCAGCCTTTATCCTCATCTTGGGAGCTCCCAAATTGTTGCAAGGGACCTCTGGCCATTCATCTTGATCAGGGATAGGCTTGATGCAATGGTCATATGTTGCAATGTACTTCTCTTTATGCAGCATCTTGTTCACAAATTGATACACATCAATCCTTCTTTCCTTAGCAGAGGCAATGGCATGCACACAAGGCATACCAGACACTTGAAACATCCCACATGAACACCATTCTTCGTTCAACTTCACCACAAACACCCTCCCATTATTAACAACTTCAAATTCTAGATTTCCACACCAAAGTACTTCAAGGCCATTAGCCCACTTTGCTCTATCAGTAATTATAGTTCTAATGTTTGGCCCAACATCAGTCTTCCACTTCAAGCATTCTTTCAACCTGAAATGAAGGATAGTTTGGAAAAATAAAAATACATGTTTAGTAAGTATACAAAATGAGGCAGCAAGTATATAAAATAAAGCTTTATTTGATTACAACAATGAAATTCAGAAAATCATTATATTTGATTATAACAGAAGAATGCTAAATAAAACTGTATTTGATTGAAAGAGCAAACTGCCAAAATAAATTACAAAATTAAATGAAATCTAGAAATTAAATTAAATTAAATGAAAACTAAGTAATTTACTTACTTCTTATGCATCCTCTTCATAATTTTCCTTCTTATCTCTTCAACCATGCCAAGATATGTAAGACTCCTATATCGATTAATCCAAGAGTTAAAAGATTCAGTTATATTGTTTGTTACATGATCAACTTTGACTCTTTCATCAAATGCATGCCGGCTCCAATTCATTAGAGGAATGTTGCTCAACCATTCATAAGCTCTGTCATCAATCTGCTTTATTTGTTCCATGGCTGCAGTGAAGGTATTAATATTGGCAGTCTTGCAAGCTTTCCAAAACAAAGATTGCAGTGCTGGTCCTGTCTGCTGTTTTTTGAAATTTTCACAAACATGTTTACCACAATATCTATAGGATGCATATGGCCACTGTAAAGACAAAGCATTCAAAATTCCTTTTTGCCTATCACTCATGAATGTCATAGGCATCCCTAACCCATCCTGCCCTCCAATGTGTTGACCTAGGAGTTCTAGAAACCAATTCCATGTGGAATTGCATTCAACCTCACAAATTGCAATGGCTAAGGGAAACATCCCATTATCTGCATCAATTGCCACAGCTGCCAATAAGACTCCCCCCATAGGCCCCTTAAGATGACAACCATCTACCCCCACAAATGGCCCACAGCCAGCTATAAACCCTGCCCTCTGTGCTGGAAAACTAAGAAAAAACCCCTGAAATTTTGGAGCAGCAGAGATTAATGCTGCATCTGCCTTAACAAAACATGTGCTACTAGGGTTTGTTAGAAGGATGATGTTAGCATATTTATGCAACAAATTTAGAGCCTTTTGATGATGCTCACCAACAAGTTCTAGAGCCTTGGTCCTAGCCCTATATAGCTTTCGTTTTGCTGGTTGTAGCCCATATCTTCTCTTCATATCCTTCTCTAACCAGTCTACATCTAGATTAGGATTTTCCCTAAAATACTCCTCATACTTTTGGGCTATCCAGATATAAGTGCACTCAGGTGTGTCATTCAGTTTCTCACATTCATGGACAGGATATAAGCTCTTAATTTTGTATGTTATTAAGTCTTGTGTTGGGGAGGCATGAATCCTCCATGGGCAGCCTTCATTTGCACATTTACATGTCACTCTTTCTTTCTCATTTTTTATTCTTTTTAGCATCATCCCATTCTGAATTGCATACTCTCTAAGCACATCTCTAAAGTGGTCCACATTGTTAAAAGTTTGGCCAACCCTTAACTCAACCTTTCCCCCTAACCCAATCTTAAAAAGCTTTCTATTATAGATCCTAGCCATCCTAGAACTACCTACCTCCTCATCTGAACTTGTAACAATTTTCTCAAAGTTTTCACCATCACTCTGGTAGTGTGATTGGTCATCTTCAGAGTCATCTCTACTACCATTGCTACCATTCCCATCCCTACTATCCTCAAACGGAAACTCTTCATCACTATCTGGCTTGTAATCAGCATCTGAATTCAGGTCATACTCACTGTGGCATATTGAATTTGCCACTGAACCTTCAGTTTCATCAACCCGATGACTCACACCCTCATTTAAATCAACCCCATGACTAACACCCTCATTTATATCAACCCCATGACTAACACCCTCATTCACATCAACCCCATGACTAACATTGTCCTTATTTGTATCATTAACCTTATTAGCTACATGCTCTCTAGATTTGTCTACCCCATTAAACTCAGGTTCACTACCAGGAATCTCAAATGCAATTGGAGCAGTATCAAGAGGTGTAACCTCTACTCTAATTGTTATATCAAATATCTGCCTAATTTCATACATTTTCAAAATGTTTAAAAATGTGGAGTCACTGTCAATAACTATAACTTCACCATTCCAAGGTAAAGATACACTAAACTCAATATTCCTATGATCATAAACACCAAGTTCACAATAGTCATTAGCAGCACTAAATAATCCTATCCTAGAGACCTTATCAGGGTCTATAAAGCCAAATGGGATCTCACGACCCAATGACTGAAACGTTAACAAAAATTCTGCCATGACACTGCCATGTGCATCAATTTGATATTGTGGTAAATGAAAAACAATAAAATTAAGAGAAAAAACAATATTATTAGAAGGCAAATTTTTCATAACATAATATATATTTCCCATGTAAGCATGAATAACAGAACAATATGACATGCATGAATGAGCAACCTTACAACATAACAAATATGGCTAAAGTTTCGATTTTTACAAACCATACAAATATTATAGTACAACATAAAATTTCATTCGACAACAACACCTTATTTCATTAACAAAAATATTGACACCATAAAAAACATAGATACGAGCGATAAACAAAGAAAGATCAACGTCAAACAGCAACAACACCACAATGCAGTGCACATGTAAGATTGAAATCTACTTGAACATACAAAATCTAAGGCATGCATGAGCATATAACAGTACGAACATGCATCTTACTTCATCAATTACACTTAATTTTCGTCAATTTTAAAGAACCCCAAATTTTTCCTCAACATTAGGGTTTCAAATTTGATTTAATAAACAAACTACATACAACAACAATGTAATGTCATAAATCCAGTTCAGATTCACGAAAATATTTGAGAAAAAATCACACAAAAAAAGTCCCTATATGCGTTAGCCGAAATTATCACAGTCGACAACATGCATGCATTTGAATCCACTCATGAATTTCTTACCCGAGAGTGTCGCTATCTTCTTCAACGATCGGACTTCACTCCGCAACTGGCTTCAAAGCACGTCCTACGTACACTGAGTTCACGCGAAGCAGGAAGATGAACAGTTGACTGAAGGAGAAACTTTGGGTCAACTGGTGGGGTGTGCGTGAGGACAGTGGTGGGCTCGATTGGGATTTTTTTATTTTTGACTACGTTTATATAGTGCTGACTGTTTCAATCTAAAAGACTCATATACCCCTGTTGCTTCAACTTATTTACATAAATAAAACGGCAAATGTAACAGAATGGGTGCCTATGACGCGTTTGTAAAACAGTAGGGACTCTTTTTAGAAAAAAATGCAAAAGTCCCATCTCCATGACATTAAGGCAAAACATAGGGGAGGTCTGTGACATTATCCCATTTAATATTTGAAGCAAACTTGATTTGCTTTTAATTGGTGGTCCAATTTTACAAGAATAGTAATAGAAGTGACATTAGAAGACAAATGCGCCGTAAATGAATGCCATTTTTTGCAACAATCCCATCAAATTCTTGCATATGTACTTTTCCACCAAATACACTACGTGATCAAGCCAGTGAAAGCAAAACAAATTAACAATGTTATGAAAGAGATGGAATCTGCAATAAGAAAAACCAAAAATTTGGAGAGTTTTCAATTATGGCTAATAAAACCCAAAAAACGAACTGCCAAAAAAAATCACCATTAACGGTCAAAATAAAAATTCAAACAACATCCGAAGGACATTTCAGAAATGCCCAACTGAGAAGACCATCATCAACAAAACGAATGGAATCCCCTCAGGCACAACACATTGAATTTCTAGCCTACCTCGATCGTCAAAACTCTGTATTGAGATCGGTACTAACCGACTAGTGTAGATAATCCAAGCTCCTAAACCTAACTGAAACAGACCAGAACAGCAACCACTCTGATGAGATTGTATAATTTCTCAATCATCTATTCCAACATGTCAGCTGCTTTTCCAAACCTGATATCTCACGTTCAAGTTCTTGGTGGCTGAAATTATAAAGATCTTCACTTGTGTACATCCTACTCTTCTTCTGGGGTTGCGCTTTCTCTTTGTCTTTGTCAAAATCAGAGCTTGAAAAAGATCTTGAGTTCTTTATGCATGACAAATCAGAGAAAAGACTAGAACTTTGCGGGATTTGTATAAATTTGGGATTTGCAAAAGGGTTGTTAGTGTGAGTTTTTGAATGCGTGGGATGTTGATGGTGATTGATGGAAGGTGAAAGGAATTTGGAAAAATTGGAGCTAGGGTTTAAAGGATTTTGATGTGAGAGAGAGGAATTTATAGGGTTGAAGGAGGTGGTAGAGGATGAAGACGTATTGGCATAGGCATAGCGATAGCATTTAAGCAGTATAAAGGTGGATCTACGCGAATTCATGGCTGCCATTTTGGTGCTGGTGCCCCCAAAATTGTTGTTTCTGATTACACAGGATCATGGAGAAGATTGGTGTGCTAGGCAAATTTCATTTAGAGTAATATTATACCTGCAACCTATTTACATGATTCACCTGATTTACTTCACTTTCAACTCTTTTTTTAACACGTCAATTTTAATATATATGAATAATTTAACTTCAACAATGATGTAAGTTTTGGAAGTATGCAGTTATAAGAATTATAACAGTAAACTGTAATGTAAATCGGCACAGGAGGATTTTACGTGGTTTGGTAAACCTACATCCACGGACAGCTATAGAGCTGCAATTCACTAAGTTTTTATTTGTACAATCTTTAGGATCGTTTACAGTGTTGACTCACTCTCACACACTGACCTAATCTTTGTAAAATAAAATCCTGCCAATATCTTAAACTCTAGTGACACTGCTCACTCTCTGTCACAGATAACTTAACAACATACTGTTAAGTAAATCTTAACCATGACATCTGACACTGAATTACATAAACACGTAACTCGTAAGTTCTCTCAAGTGTCTACTAACTCACACAGACCTAATCAAAGATTCATGTACGATTACAATCTCTCATACATGAATAAAACATTCATAAAATCAAATCAATGAAGCATTCCAAGTTGCGTTGAAGCTCTCCTTTCAATTCTTGGAATACCGTGACATGAACTTCCACACTCAACCATATGTTATGTAAACATAACAATATATATAGTGGGAAGTCTGATCGAAATCTCCTTGGATTCCTGTAAAAATCATAATCAAACTCTCATTAGGATAAAGACAAATATAATAGGAAGTGATATAATTAACTCCTAAAGGAATTAGGACACAAATAAATATTCTCCTCTTTTAACTAGGATACATTAAATAATGTCCTATTCTAAGAAGATATTGATTATAAATCAAATACTTCCTAAAATATACTTCTAGAAATATTAAAATAATAAACAATATAATCTTCTTGTTTTATCATAAGTTAGACAAAAATACATGTGCATAGCACATGCATGTTGACACCAATAATCTCCTCCTTTTTGACAACTTGTGATGAAAACACTACACTGTTTTTGATCAAGAAGTATCATATAAAGATAAGTCAGACATAACTATAAGCAACTATGATCTAGTAAACAGAACATCATGCTTAAGAAAATAACAATAGTATGCAGTTACAAAACACATAACAGAACAATGTCTGATTATATAGATCCTGCAAAATAACACAAAGTGAGGTTGACAAACTTGTCAAACAACACTGCAACTATTGTCATGATCACAGCAAATCAAAAACATACATAAAATGAAATAGGCAGATAAAAACACATAACACAGTAAAGAAACAACACACCGTCGAAAATAGTTTTAATGCATACAAAGCATAAACATGCCTTACTCCCCCTTACTCCTTACATACTGCCCTGGAGGAGATCAACAAACAGACAGAATTATCAAAAACAAGATCAGTTCAAAACAAAATATTATATCAACAGAAAACATTATATCAGAAACTTCTTCTCCTTCTCCCCCTTGATTTTAGGACAAGTTGTCAAAAACTAACGCAATATGGGAGACTTGCGAATAGGTGGGAAAGAGGAACTGCCAGAGCGCTTCTTAATCCTGCCAGTCTTTATTTTATACCGTTTGCCAGTAGTAGTTAGTGTAGGCTGCTCAGTGGGCACAAAAGCAGGCTGTGCTTCAATTGTCTCAGAGGAAGTGGCAGTAACTTCAGTCACAATCTTGCGAATCTCCTTATCAAGGCATGTAGCACTGGTTTCTGTTGTCTGTAACTCAACAGCAGGTTGTTGAGAAGGTACTAGTGACTCTTCTGCAAGAGTAGATGGTGGTGGTATGGATGGTGCAATTGTGTCTGCTACAGGAGGAGGTCCCTAAATGTGTTCTGTAGGTGGTGTGGTTGTGGCTTTAGGTGCTGGTGACTTTGTTCGTGGAGAATGATAATCTGCTGCAAGGACTGCAGAAACATGAGGTTCTTCCTCAACAAGTGGTCAAGGAAATGTCATCTCGGGTTCTTCTTGTGGTGGTTCATTTGACAAAGACTCATCCCTCAGTTCTGGAGCTGCTGATTCAACTTTCTTCTTCCTTTTGTCAGATGGGTTCTTCACCAATTTAATCTTCTTCTTTTCTTTCAATCCCTTTGCTATTGTCTTGAATTTACTTTTCTTTTTCTTCTTATCTGCTCTCAACAACAGTTTGTTCAGGTGGATATTCTGCAGGTATTTGTTCAGTTGCTTCAGGCAAAGGTGCATCAGTTTTTGGTATGTGCTCTACAAACTTCTCAGGAACCACATTGTCAGTTTTCATGGGCTGTGGTTCTTCTGCAATACCAAATTGTCCTGCAAGCTTGGCCTCCAAAATAGATTGTTTTACTTTGATATCTTTAAGATCTTGCACAATATCATTCAAGATAGAATTTATCACAGCAAGTTGTTCTTCTACATTGCTTATGGGATGTTTCCTGACTCTCCTGGGTTTTGGTTCTGGTACAGGGAGATCAGATTTATCATGCAACTTATGTAAAAAACCTTTGGTGATTGACTTGGTCAGAATTTCAGTATGTTCTTTGGGGCTTATAGGGATGCCATTTTGTGCTAGAATTCCTTGAATTAAACAGGGAAAAACCAATAAATGATAGTCAGATTTGTATGGAGCAATCTGAACAATCAGTCTATAAGCTAGCAAGCCAAAATTGATAGGTCTATTGGTGCCCAAAGAGAACAAAAACTTCACTCTATCTTCCCAAACTTGGTTTTGGTGTGATGAGGGAACCCAGTTAAATTGTGCAATCTTATGCATCACCCTATACTTCTTTTTGAGATATTGCTGGTAAATTCCATCCCTTGGTTTCCATTCTATCTGCCCTCTACTAGTCAATTCTTTAATCACTACAGCCATATCAAAATTCTCATCCAACAAATGCAAGCTTCCTATTGGTATATCAAAGAATGTACTTATGACATTCGATGAGAATTTCACAAACTTTCCTCTACAATATACTCTATGATAATGAAAGCTTTTCGGATCATCAATTGAAGTAGAGATATTAGCATAGAACTCCTGAATTAATGACTTCGCATGGGGTAGGAAATTGTTTACTGTACGAGTCCAGTATATAGACTCAAGAAGCTCACTCAGTCCATAGTTGTTGAAGTCGATCAGCTTCACTGGCCTTTCCATCTGCAATTTTCTTTTTGAAGTGTACTTCATAAATTTCTGCTTGACGGTTACTGTGAGGAACTTGTTATACTTTGGCTTCACCTTGTCTTTCATCTTCTTGACTGGAACCTATTCATCTTCGCTCACAGCAGAATCAATCGGGATCTCTACTTGAGACTGTTGTGAATGAGATGACTGTTCACTGTTGCTACTGTTGTAACCAGAGTTGTTTTGTGAAGACAAAGAACTGTGAGTTTTTGAAGATTTTGAGGTGGTCGCCATAGTTAGGGTTTCAAGTCTATAAGAGTTTCTCAGAGCAAAGAGAGAACAGCAAGACAAGAGAAAAAGTATCGAAACTGTTGTTGGAGTATGGTATGAACAGGAAATACCCTAACTGATTTCGTAATATACTTGACTTAATTTAAAAAATTTTGTTTTTAACAAAATTTAATTTTAATTCATTTTCCAAAACCGCTTAATAACTGTCATTAATGAATAGGATTTCAAAATTTGATTTCCATTGGAATAAGGAATTCTAATAAAGTTAGGATTCCAACCCTTGAATTTTCTCCCCTTCAATTCAATAAAGTTAACATGGCATTTTTGAACGCAGACACACAAGATAAATCAAATTTCAGATTGGCACAAAGAGCATCGTACGATATGAAAAACATAACAGAAAATAGTTAGAATTAACATAACAACAATATCTGAACATCATATGAATCATTCTAAGAAAGCATATTTCAGAGCTGTTAATTATTTTCACATGAAACCAATTTTCATCTATCTTTTCAATTGATTGAGATGTCAAAAATATTATTTTGACATATTTTAATCCTATTGGATTTATAAATACAGTAGATTTCACACAATATAGAGGTGGCCTTTTTCATTTGAGTGGGTGACCTCAACATATTTCTTAGATACCCTGAGGTTACTCTCAATGATGGCTGTCATATATCATATATTGGTAGCCCCCTCTGTATTTTTCATTTTAAACCATTATTTCATCATGCACACACTTTTTTTATTACAGCTCACATATGCTAAATTAGAAGAAAACTTATGATATAGCAGATATAATTAACATAACAGGAAGTAGTGTTTATTCAGATAACTGACAGATGCCTAAGGCCTTTCTTAGATTCTCAAATCTTGTTATATCTAATGCCTTAGTGAACAAGTCAGCCAATTGTTTATCAGTGGAGATATGTTCAATGTGTATCACCTTAGACTCTACAAGTTCTCTTATAAAATGGTATCTTATGTCAATGTGTTTTATTCTAGAATGCTGAACAAGATTTTTGAAAATGTCCATAGCACTAGTATTATCCCAAAACACAGTTATAGGTTTTTGTTCAATACTATAATCACTCAACATTTGCTTCATCCACATTAGTTGTGTGCAATAACTTCCTGCTGCTATATACTCAGCTTCAGTAGTAAACAAAGAAATAGAGTTCTGCTTTTTGCTGTGCCAAGAAACCAAGTTAATACCAAGATAAAAACACCCTCCTGATGTGCTTTTTTTGTCATCTGTATTTCCTACCCAGTCAGCATCACTAAACCCTGCAAGATAATCATTTGTATCTTTAGAAAATCATATACCATAATCATGGGTTCCATGTACATACCTGATGATTCTCTTAGCTGCTGTCAGATGTGATTCTTTGGGATTTACTTGAAATCTTGCACAAAGTCCTGCACTAAAGCACAAGTCTGGTCGACTTACTGTGAGGTATAACAAACTGCCAATGATGCTTGTGTACAAACTTGCATCAACATCTTTTCCTACATTGTCTTTTGAAAGTTTAAGGTTAGTACTGATAGAAGTTTTCATTGATTTTGCATTCTCAAGCCCAAATTTCTTTACAAGATTTTTAGTATATTTTGATTAAGATATGAATATCCCATCATTCATTTGCTTAACCTGCAATCCGAAAAAGAAATTTAATTCTCCTATCATGCTCATCTCAAACTCTTCCTGCATCAACTGAACAAACTCATTAGTTTTACTTTTGTTAGTTGATCCGAAAACAATGTTATCAACATATATTTGAGCAACAATAAAATAGTTAGATAAATGTTTGATAAACAAAGTTTTATCATTGCTGCCTCTTCTATAACCTCTGTTGATCAAAAAATTTGTCAACCTTTCATACCAAGCTCTAGGAGCTTGTTTCAATCCATACAAAGCTTTATGCAATCTGTACACAAAATCAGGATGTTTAGGATCTTCAAAACCCTTAGGTTGTTCAACAAAAACTTCTTCATTAAGATAGCCATTTAAAAATGTTGTTTTAACATCCATTTGATGCAATTTAAAATCAAGCGAACAAGCAATTGTAAGTAATAATCTGATTGATTCAAGTCTAGCTACTGGTGCAAAGGTTTCATCAAAGTCTATGCCTTCTACTTGTGTATAACCTTGTGCTACTAGTCTAGCTTTATTTCTTACTACTTGGCCCCTTTCTTCAGTTTTATTCTTGAATATCCATTTAGTTCTAATGATATTTGTATTTTCTGGCCTAGGAACTAATTCCCATACTTTATTCCTTTTAAACTGATTAAGTTCATCTTGCATTGCCTGAATCCAAACATCTTCTTTTAAAGCTTCTTTCACATTTTTTGGTTCAACTAAAGAAACATAACAAGCAAACCTTACCTGATTTCTTACTTTGCTCTTGGTTTGCATCATGCCATCTGGTGTTCTAATGATAGAGCTGTTTGGATGTGCTTTCTGAATGCAAGTGGGTGGATCTTTCCTTTCATCCTCATTTCTGATTAAGTCTTTGTTCAGATCAGAGTTGTCAGTTTTCATTGTTGTGTCTGATATAACAGCAGTTTTTTCCTCTTTCATAACTAAATCATCTTTATTACTGTTGCTATCAAAATCTAATTTTTTTGTATCTTCTGTAAAGCTGGTTATGCTTTCCTCTTGTGAGTATTCTGTATAATCACCTAGATCATCAAAGACTACGTTTACAGATTCCATGACTACCTCAGTTCGAAGATTGTAAACCCAAAATGCTTTGCTGTTTTGTGCATATCCCACAAAAACTCCTTCATCACTTCTTGGATCTAATTTTCCTAACAGCTTTCTGTCATTTAAGATGTAACACCTGCATCCAAAAACATGAAAATATTTCAAATTAGGTTTTCTACCTTTCAAAATTTCATAAGGTATCTGGTTAGTGCCAGATCTTAGAAAAACTCTATTTGAAATATAACAAGTAGTGCTTATTGCTTCAACCCATAACCTTTTGGTCAACTTTTCGCTATTGAGCATCACTCTAGCCATCTCTTAAAGAGTTCTATTCTTCCTTTCCACAATGCCATTTTGTTCAGTTGGGAGCTGAAAATTCATGATCAATACCATGATATTTGCAAAAATTAGCATAGCTAACATTTTCAAACTCATTGCCATGATCACTTTTTATTCTCACAATCCTGCTAATGTTCTTGTTTTGCTCATTTTCAAGCTTAACACAAAGATTCCTGAAAGCTTCAAAAGTGTCATATTTTTTTTTTAATAAAATTAACCCAAGTATATTTGGAAAAGTCATCCTCACAAACAAAAATGTATCTCTTACCTGTAATGCTTTCAATTTGCATAGGACTCATAAGATCCATGTGAAGCAAATCAAGTATTTTGGATGTGCTAAGATGTGGATTGGATTTGTGTGAACTTCTAATTTGCTTTCCCATTTGACATGGTCCACAAATTTCATTTACATTATCATCAAATTTAGGAACTCCTTTTACAGCACCGATCTTAGTCAATCTAATCAAGTCTTTGTAATTTAGGTGACCTAATTTGATCTATTTGAAATCTTAGCTTTAAATGCAATTTTTACCAAATAGCAATTATCCGAAGATCTATTTCCTTCCAAAATGCATTTACCAAAGTTATCTAAGATCATACATTTGTTTTGTGTAAAATTAACAATATATTTGTCATCACATATCTGACTAATACTAATTAGATTAGCTTTCAAACCTTCAACCAACAAGACATTTTGGAATTTATGTAGGCCTTTAACATTCAAAGTGTCTTTGCCAATGATCTTACTCTTTGCTCCATCTCTATAAGTGACATTTCTTTCCCTACATGCTTTAAAATTTTTCAAAAACTGTTTATTTTCAGTCATATGCCTGAAACAACCATTGTCAAAGTACCACAAATCATTAGAAGAATGTTTAAGAGCAGTAAGAGCAACATTACATACTGTTTCTCTTTCTTAACCCACTGCAATTGTGATTTTGGTAACAGTTTGAACTGTTTTGATCTTTTATACAAAAGATTCAACAATTTAAAGCATCTAGGCCTAATGTGTCCCTTTTTACCACAAAAATAACAAATTGGAATGAATTTCTTACCTTCTCAGGACTAGATTTGAAAGAACTCAAAGGGAAAACAAATGTTTCATTGCTTTTTGAACTAGGACTTGACCTTATTGAGTTAGGTTCAGAATTTTTACCCGATGTTGAAGCTTTTACAAACACTGTTTTTGATGAAGATGCAACATTACCTTCCGTGTATCCCAATCCATGTTTGTTGGAGTTGTCTCTTCCAAGACTGAAGACCTAATAAAGTTTAGCTGACCTAATTCTGAGTTGATCAACACATCTTTTGCTCTCAATCAGCTCTTTTGTGATTTTCTCAACATGTGCTGTTTTGTCTGTCAAAGCAATCTCCAGTTCCGTGATACGGTTTTGAGCATAAGATTTTTCACATTTCAGCACTTCTATCTCCTTCTTTAAGGTTTTGATTTCTTCCTTCTAATTCAGTCATTTACCATAGAGTGTATTATAAGTCTCTTGCAACTTTTCATAGTATTCAGGACCATCTTCTTCATCTGAATGATCAACATTAGTTCTGCAGTGTTCTGTTATGTCAGTCATAACAGTTTTCCCTTTATCAACTATTGATGCTGTGAATGCAACAAAATTACTCATGCATTCTTGATCATCCGAATCAGACTCTGATTCATCACTCCAGGTATCTGTCAAGCCTTTGTTCTTCTTCTTGAGATTAGCACATTCAGACTGAATATGCCGATAGCCAGAACATTCATAACACTGAATCTGTCCTTTCTTATCAGGTTGCTTCAATTTCTTCTTGTCATTCTCCTTGTTGAATTTCCTGAACTTGTCTTTATTTGAGTTTGATGGCTTTCCTTGATTCTTTTTCCTAAAATTCTTTTTTATGAACTTGACATAATTTTTCATTAGAAAAGCAATCTGTTTAGAATCAATTTCATCAAGTTCATCATTACTCTTTAGCCACGTAGTATGGATTACTCCTACCCATTAAACCTCTTTCATGGGATCTCCAATCACAGAGGTTGGGTTACTTTCCTAGGTGTCTCCCTTCGGACTTAAGCACATCCCCCTCGATAATTTAATTAAATAATTAATTAAAGCATACTAAAATTCTTCATAAATTTTCATACACGTGCACTCGCTACTTTATTACATAAATTCTTCTATCTTTGATATTTGTTTTCATTAGATCTCTTAATCTAATTGCATTAACTTTCTCACAAAAAGAATGCTATAGTGCATAAGAATATCATAGGCGCAACAAAGAAAATTGTAGAGCACCTAATCACCAAAACTTAAAATTCTTAAGTAATAATACTTTCAAACTCATACACAAAAATTAATAATCATCTAATAATTTATAATATCATTTTTTCTCAACATATCATAAAAATATTAACAGCCATAAAATAAAGAAAACCCTCACACTAAGAAACATTTTGCACTAACAGTAACTCCACATTAGGAAATATTTTATGCTCTTCACAAAATATTAATATTCTAAGTTGTTGAACTTTAAAACCATAAAAATAAAAATTAAACTTACTATCATCATCATTGTGCAAAATTAATAAATAATAATTAACAATATGAAACCTCTTGAAAATCAAAACCCTCACATTAACAAAATATTTATTACTATTCCAATAAACACAATAAATAACTCATGTATATATTTAATAATAATTAAAAGCATTTATACCACAATTTTATTCAATGTAGCCACATAAGTTATCGTAATACACTATTAATTAATCTTCTTAACATATTCTAAAATTCACAAGGCATTAGAAATAACTATAATGCAATAATTATAGTAATTATTAACACATATACATCATGAACAAAGAAGAAGTAATTATTAGCACCAAACCTAGTCAGCTAATTATAATAAAAAATACTAGATGGAGTCACATATTTTGAAACTCGTATTTTTCTTAATTATTACAAGATGATAAACAATAGAACAAATGAGTAATTGCACTCAATAAATTCATTATAACTCTAAATCAACCTTTCAATTATTCATTAAAAAATATAACTCTTACACTACCATAAATTTGTAAGCTGCAAATAAATATATATTAAAGTAGCATCATAAGTAACAACATGTAATTCCTAAATTATGATTACAAAATTTAATAACTTTCAATATATTAGATAACCACAAGAAACTATAAATTTATAGCACACTACCATGCACATGAGTTTCTAATTGAATGCATTGAAAATACATGCTTCATTGTGTAATAATAATGTAATGTATGCAAGTCACTTGCAAATTGAATTCTTAATCAATTCATAATAATATGCAATAAAGATCAATGATTATCTAATTTCAAAATAATGACACATTTAATTAGTAACATATAAATTTAATCAAATCATGAATAATATGTAATAGATATCAATGGTAAGGATTTTCATAATTGAAATATTTATTAGACCACAATAAAACTAATAAAAGGTCTTGACAATAAAACCACTATACGTTACAACTCATTTATCTTCTTTGAAAATAAAAAGAAAATTTTAATAACCAATCAAATACCAAGAAAGTAATTGCAGAAACTTGCTGTCATAACTATTACTTGTAACATCTATAGCTTATAACCATAATTTTAATAAAATCAAATAGCTATAACAAATCTTCCTAAATGAAATAAATACATTTATATCACTAACATACTCATAGTTGAGAATTTGAGAAAATAAAAATCCATAATAAGAATTTCACATGCTATCAAACATAATAAACTACTCATATTAGTATGACATATAAATACTTATTTCAATGCTTATAATAAGCAAACTATATATGGACAAATCATACTAAAATATGATTTATATAACACAAGAGCTTACTAAACTTATTTATGTAAAAGTTACTAGTTAATCCATACTCACTTTAATCTTAATCACAAATAAAAGATATTGATATAAATAAAATTTAAATGGATAAAATATAAAATAAACGAATTTGCATATCACTATTTACCTTGATGTCTTTAACTTAATAAAGACATTTATTTCCTCATGTTGTAAAATAAAGTAATAATACATTAAAGCCACCAACTCTCAACTGCCAATAAGACTAGACAAGGTAGTTGTTGGAAAGTACATTATCGATCAATTTAGCCCAAACCGTTTCAGCAGCAACTTTTGAGTTTAATAATTTCACAACATTAAAATTATGTTAATGAATTCACAAGAAAATATATAGAGTAGCCAAGTACTTGAGAAACTCTAAAGTATAAGACATTTTTTTCTTCTAGCTCATATAGCATATATTAACTGATAAAAGATACATTTCAATCTTTGTTTAGATGTTAAGCATAAATAATAAGATCGTACTCATAATCATATGCCAATAATAATTCAATACATATAATATATAATATGCATTCACACAATACAAATAACTAATCATAATGCCTTTGCATTTCATTAAAATATATCGGATAAGAAGTATTACACATCTACATGTTAAGCAAACATATTTTAGATTTTTTTATAGAGTACTATCAATAAAAAATCAAATTGCCAATTAGACAAATAATAAAATATGTGAGACGCTCTTTGGCTTTAGATTGTTGGAAATATTTATAATAAATCTAAATAATATAATCAAACAACACATTGAAGAAATAATGAAATATAAATCATATTCATATAACAATACATGCAATAAATAGAAAAAGTAAAGAGGTAAAGTAGGGAGGCATGTTAAAAGCATTGTCCTAAAGCCCAAAAGTCTTCCCCTTGTGTGGGTGATATCAATACTCAAGAGCTCCAAGATATAACCCAGTGCTCATAGCATATCTCCTCGATAAGCATGATTATCAGAAGAAAATAACATGTCTCCATGTGTTGCGATTGCTAAAAAATATATAAAATACTCAAACATTATTATTATTATTAGAACCTTTGAAACCCTTTTATATAGTGGTCTCCTGCCTTAAGTAACTTAGAAATTAAATCTCTTGTAATTCCTAAACAATAATGTTATTAAATAAAACATGTACGTTATAAATAATAAGTGTTGTAACTCATGTTTTTATTATTTTTGTAACTCATGAAATTAATCTTAAATTAAATATTGTAACTCATGATTTAAAAAATAAGTTTTTAAACCTTTTATGTCTAACACCGTGAAGGTAGATTTTGTTGCATGGCATCGGTTGTTTTGCTTCTGCCTTCTGGTAATGGCGTTGTTGCCAAAAAAAATCTTATGGCATATGCTAATTACAAGGATGAGATAGCTAGCTCCTTCCCTGGCCATGGCTACCGGGTCAGCTCTAACTCCTTCAACTTCATTTCATACACCAGTACTGGGACATCTTTTTGTTGTATTTTATATCTTTGGTGTTCTTACACAGTGCGAGACTTGTGTATATGTTGGTATGCGATGGCTTTGTCTAAAATTTGTTTTTGTTATTTGAAGCATGCATACTTGTTCAGATTTGCTATTATTTAATTAGTGATCCATTTTCACAAGAGGAGTGACAAGATAAGACAAATGCCATCAATGAGGGCTATTTTTCATAATAATCCCATCAAATTCATGCATAATACTTTTCCATCAAATGAACTATAAATCAAAACAGCGAAATTAAAGCAAACCCATTAATATATATATATATATAAGAATGATATGAGAGAGATGTGATGTTGCAATAAAAACCAAAAAAAATTGGAGATTTTTCAATTTACATATATATGTGTGTGTGTGTGTGTGTGTGTGTGTGTGTGTGTGAAACGAAAATGAAATGCAGCAAAAGGCACACATCATTAACAATCAAATGATGACTTTTGGACAATAACCCAAAGGCCATTCAAAGGAAAAAGTATTACCAAACCTAACATATTGAGACCTACTTCGACTCTTGATCTTCTTATAAAGATATATTGGCTTGAAAGATCGTCTTAACACGAACATGAAATGAAACAGACACCTAAAAACCTGGTCCAATACTAAACCAATTCCAAGCTTATGAAACTAAAGCACACAAACTGGCAAAAATACATGTTTTCTTCGTAAGTTCTTCGTGTTTCTTCACAAGTTCTTCAGTCTGGTTAGCCAAAATTGATAAATCATCGATTTCTTTGTGCTTGAACTTAGGATTTTGACTTGGGTACTCGTTGTTGTTCTTCTGGGGTTTCTCTTTCTCAAAATCAGAGCTTCAAAAAAATCTTGAATTGAAACTTGGATATAGGGTCAGTTTAGGATTCATGTGCAAATAAGCAGCTTCTACTTTGCTGTAGAAAATATCAGCTTTAGAAAAAAGTGGGAGGGTGTTTGATAAACGAACTTTTAAAAATTGTTTTACTTTTCAAAAACAGGATAGAGGAGCTTAGGATTGGTGTTGTTGTATCTTTTATTATATACAAATGACCAAAATAGACATGTATACTATTTATTTGTAATATTTAACTATTTTAAATAAATTTTATATAAATTACTTTGTTATATAAATATAAATAAAATTTTTAATTAATTTTTAATTTATGTAAAATATAGATTTATATCTTATATGTTTAAATTTAATTTCATTGAATATAAAAGTCAAATTCATTTAAATTTAATATTTTTATAATAAATGCACATATTTATTTATAAAATAATTTAAATTTTATAATATATTTCAATGTATATTATGATTAATTAAATTATGTAAAAATATTACAACAATTAAATTTATTTTATGAAATTTTAAAAAATTGCAAAAAAAAATTAAAACGGTCGTCACAACTGTTTTATTTTTTTGTTTTTGTAATTTTTTTAAATATAATATTTTGAATGTTTTTAAAAAATAAAAATAAATAATTAAAAACATGTAATTATTAATTAAATATATTTTATAAAAAATGAAGGAACTTTGTAATTTTATTTTTCTAATAAGTATATTTAAAACATTTTTTATTTCAAAAGCAGAAGCAGGTTTCTAAAAGTAAGTGACTCCCTACGTTTAAAGTCTTCTATAAATCTAACTTTTTCCTGTAGCGGCTTTTTTTTTAAGTAGGTGGAGAAATAATCCCAAACACCGCTAAATTATTGTTGCTGTGCAACAAGGGTTTTTTCACAGCAACAACAATCCCAAATTGGCCCATGATCTGGTAAAACAGAGACTAGAACTTGTAAATTTGGGTTTTGTAAAAGGGTTGTTGGTAGACGGTTTTGAATGTGTGAGCTTTTGAATATGATGGTGATTGACGGAATCTTTTGGGTTTAAAAGTGAAGGTCAAAGGAATTTGGAAAGATTGGAGCTAGGTTTTAAAGGTTTTGTTGTGAGAAAGAGGAATTTAAGCGGCTAAGACTCGAGTTTTGAGAGAGGAAGGAGGTGGTGGAGGATGAAGAAGAAGAAGAAGAAGATGCACAGCATTTAAGCAGTGTAAAGGTGGATCTACTAGAAATCATGGCGACCATTGTGGTGCTGGTGCCCCAAAATTGTTGTTTCTTATTACACAGGTATAGGGAGGGGATTGATGTGTTTGTTAAATTTTACATAAAATTATATTACAATTACAAACCATATACATTCACCTGATTTACTTCACTTTTTAACGTGTCAACCTTAATATATATGAATAATTTATCTTAAAGTGAGATTATTTGCAAAAAATAAATAAAAATAATTGTATCAATACTGATTTTCTATAAATAATAAAAGAATTAGTAATTACTTTAAACACTCATTCATATTTTTTTGAAAGAATTGTACCAATTCTTTACCGATTATATCATGTAAAGAGAAATTTTATTCATTAATTATGACTATTAAGTGTGAACTGGGATTTTTTGCTTATTGAAAGTTTAATAGGTACAAATATTTGCTATGGATATTTCAACTAAGTAAAAGTTGCACGATTGAATATGAGAAGTTCGGTTAGCCATATATACTGCTTCCCCGAGCTTCTTCGATTTGAATAAAATCTCTTAATTAATTATTTCCGTATCATAATCAAAGGTTAAAAATTTTGACATCCACCTTAAAAGAGATAGCAAAGACTACTGTTTAATGATTTTCACATATTATCTGGGCTTGAGATTTCGAACTCGCAATTTTAGCTGGGAAAAGACCTCACACAATTGGCAAGAAGATGCCCACAAGTTACAATTAAGCAGTGAAATGTTTGTCTGAAACCTGCGAAATAACTCTGTCATGGAAAAACTATTGTTACAACATATATGGATAGAAGTAAGCTATACTACATACATTGTTAACAAAAATTTGTTCGAGAATTGCACCTTCTGAAGGACGAATGGAAGGTGATAAACCTGCTCATACCATCCAAAATAATTATTGTAGTACATAAAAAAAATGCAGTAAAATAAACAAAGAAATACAAAATAGATCAACTAAAAGAATCATACCGTTGAGGAAATTGAGATGAAACAAGATCATTTAACAGCAAATAAATGGAAGAAATTAACAACTGAAACTGCAATACTCGTGATGATAAACCTATCCATATTAATTTCAAATATTCTACCACAAACCATCAACAATATATGTAAAAGACTTCAAAAATCACCAGGAGCAGATGGCTGTGCCTTCTTAGATTCCTTGAGTATCTGCAACAGCTTTCACCTTCGTCCAGGCCTAACTGGAGTGAGTCCTCTTATTATATCTAGGTATCCCGGTAGCACCTATTAACAACAAGTAAGTGCCAGTTCAATGTCAAAAACTCAATAAAAAGAATAAATAAACTTCATAAGTGATTGCAAAGAACTAGATAAAAGTAAAAATCAAACAAATAGTTCCTGCAGACTTAACCCTTGTAAAATTTTTAGTGCCAGGGCTTTTGATACAGTTTCTAAGGGTTCTTTTCCTGAACTAGATGGCGTTGTAGTTCCCGCTGCATCTCGAACTGCAAACTGAAGTGGCCATCGCGGAGCAGAAATGGTTGATTGACCACCCTCCCTCTATCATAAAGTTCAATAATGGATTAAATATACTACTCAATTCGCCACATCAAAAAAAAGTTTAGTATTAAAGAAAACAATGAATAGGCCCTTTTTCAACTAGTTATATGCGATAGTGATTAGCAGGTTTGAGGATTACAAAAGTCTAGTTAATGGCATAAAATATAGTACTGATTAGCAGGTTTAAGCATAAAATATAGTACCTTATATTTTCTAATCACAAGGATAAGAAAAAAGATAGCTTTTAAAAGGCCTTATTTTCTTGACTAACCACCGAATAAAAGAGAGAGAAGAGGAATGAAGGAACAAAGGAGCGAGAAAAAGTGCTATAACAAGAAGAGGCAGGGCAGAATAAAATTACCGTAAAAGGGAATGAAATAAACCCTTTGCCCAAAAACCAATTAGAAGTAGAAAAGATAGAGGTAATTTTTTAAATGTTTGTATACGAGGAGCTATTACCATTCTATATACATTCTTTGGATTCCGAAAAACCTTCAATTTTTTAATCCAAAGTGGTGGTGGCTTGGTTGAGAATTGCTCATCAAAACAAGCCGGACAAGCTATACCAACACCAATAAAGATGAATAAGAAGATCATAATTTCTGTTATCTTCATTCCTGCCCTGATTAGTGAAGTGTTGGCCAGGAAGAAGAAGTTGGCTGGCTCCTCGTTCTGCTCCAGAACCTTAGCCACTCTTTTGAGTCCATTATTATTGCGACGGGAATATCATTGATTGCTTATTACTTGGAGTGATTAATTGATTGATGCCACCAGACAAGAAGGAGAAAACAACGTGCACGCAAAATGCTTGGACTAGAAGGATATATGCATATATTTTATCATATCATTTCTCTTTCAAAGAAGAAAAATAAGATTTGTTGTTTTTTATGTTTTTTTGTTTTGTCTTTTGCACTTTGTGGCTTTCCTCTATATAAGTTATTTGGTATAATGATATGATTGGTGCGTGTTTATGTTTTACGATTAATTAGTCATATTGTATCCAAATCAAGTACCTATTCGAAAAGCTGTTATTGTTTTGCGTTAGAAAACCACATTCATGACGGAAACCCCAGGAGAACGAGAAGAAAAATTTTCTAGAATTGCTTCCCGTTGCTGCATTCGCAGAAGGCTTCGTTCAATTTGCTGGGCCTCGAGGTAATTTGCAACAATGTCTCAAACATAAACAATCTAATTCTAGAACCAAACTATTGACGATCAAATTTTCGCCGGCCGAAGCTAAACTATCGTGCATTGCATTTGGAGCTCCTTCACATAACTATTCAAAGTCCTTTTAACAACTTCACCCACATACATTACACCTTTTGTACTACCTCTTTAATTGTTGGGTGTGGCATCAAGCTTCGGCGAAGGTCTCTTTTGTTACAGCAGCGCCTGTTTTGATTCTAGCAATTGCGTTGTCAAAACTACCGAGGATGACATAGCTCCTTCCCCACCCATGGCTACCGGCTCAGCTCTTAGTTCTTTAGCTTCAGTAGCCATTACAGGAATTTCTGTTCTATTTTATGTTTTTGGTGTTCTTACACAATACTAGAGAAGCAGAACGAACGTAATATCGTTGTTTAATGGCTTTGTCCAAGATTTGATGTTATTTGATGCATACTCTATCAATTGCTGATCCAAATTTTACAAGAAGAAGTGGAAACTATGCAATCACAACCTGATACAAAACGGAAAAGAATGTAAAATTTTCGAGTGTTTGAGAGAACCAATCTCCAAATAAAAGACTAATTTTAAGAAACTTTTTCAATATGTCTTTTATTAGATATCTGATGGGAATAAATACAAACCTAAAAAAAAAAATAAGTACAAATAAAATGAAAAAAGATAATTAAAAAATAATAATTTAAATAACTAATTATCCCTAAAGCAGCTCCCAATATGATTCCTAAAAATCCTAATAAAATTGCACTCATAATCACGACCATCCATAATCTTTAAAGGCGTGTTTGATGCACTGTACAACGCTGCGTAGTATAGCATTAAGAAATTATACTGCGTTTGATCAGATTTTGAGCGGAACTGTATAGTATAAAGCGGGTACTATAGCGACACTGTAATGATATTGTTTGCATAAAAGTTGAGCGTTTTTATACCAAGCCTACCCATAGTATAACACCGTATAAGCTTATTTTTGTCTCAATTTTCACTAATAAATACAAAACAATTATAAAAATTTAATATTTATATATTTATATAATTAATAAAAAAATTTATTAAATATTTAGATAAAAATTAATTATTTAAATAAATAAAAAATTTAATAATTAAATTTTTATTTTAAAAATAATTTTATTTATTATTTAAATTTATTTTATATTTAAATTAAACTTTTCATATTATAATTTTTTTTATACGTTTTATCTAATACAATATTCTACCAAACATAATATAATATTATGTTTTATCTAATCTTATTCTATACTATTCAATCCAATCCAATCCAAATAAATTTATGCTATCCTACACAATGTTATTATAGCGCATCAAACATGTCCTAAGTGTACGTAACACAACGTCTGAATAAATAGAGTAAAAACCAAACAATTAAATAAGTTACGAGAGAGATGTAATGCTGCAATAACAAAAAACCAACCTTTGGGATTTTATAATTTTAGCACCTAAAACCCAGAAAACGAAATGCAGCAAAAACTTTTTACTACTCAATAAGTAAAAGGCAGAGAGATATTATTCCACCATTTAACATTTAACAGTCAAAATACAAATTGACGTCATCCAAGGGACAAACACGAAGTAAACAAAAACCAAAAACATCATCGAGAAAGTAAAATCAAACCTCCTATCCTCAAAACAATGAATTTGCGGCCTACATTGCTCGTCCATCTTCTTAAAGTAATACGTTGGCTCCAAAGGTGGTCTCAGCATCAACATCAAAACAGACGGAAACCCATAAACAACAAATCTCTTTATTGAAACGTCGTTCAACAAAGCGAAGGAACCTATATCTCAAACAGAGCCATAAAAGCATCCACTCTCATGAGATTTAATATTATCTTCATACGTTTTCCAGCCACATAGGAGTCCTTTTCCAAAGTTGCTAATGGAGCGTCAACATTCGGTCCTGGTTCTTCGATTACACGGCGCTTGAAATAAGGTTCTTGACTTAGGTAAACCTCGAAACTGTTCTGCCGGGGTTGCTCTTTGTCTTTGTCAAGACTGAAACTTGCGTATGATATGCATCTGCTAAAACAAGAACTGGAACTTGCCGGGATTTGTATAAATTTGGGATTTGTGAAAGGGTTGTTAGTAGACGGTTCTGAATGTGTGGAATTTTGAATTTGATGGTGATTGACGGAATTTTTTGGGTTTAAAAGTGAGGGTGAAAGGAATTTGAAAAGATTGGAGGAGCTAGGCTTTAAAGGGTTTTGTTGTGAGAGAGAGGAATTTAAGCGGCTAAGATTAGGGTTCTGAGAGATGAAAGACGTGGTGGAGGATAAAAAACAAGAAGAAGATGCATAGCGTTTAAGCAGTGCAGAGGTGGATCTACCACGGGAAATCATGGCTGCCATTTTTGGTGCTGGTGCCCCAAAATTGTTGGTTTTTTTTTTTTTTTTTAAACAAGATTAGGGTGAAGATTGGTGTGTTTGGTAAATTTTACACCTACAATCCATGTAAATTTACATGATTCATCTAATTTATTTCACTTTTAACTTTTTTTTTTTAAATATCAACGTTAATATATATGAATAATTTATCTTCAAGTGAGATTATTTAACAAATAAATAAACAAAAATATTTGTGTCCACGCCTATTTTCTATAAAATTCCTAAAAGAATTAACAATTACTTTACACACTCGTTTATATTACTTTGAAATAATTGTACCAATTGTATACTCAGATAATGGTATAATGATATGACAGTGCATCGATCTTTGCCAACATTTTTGACATGAGTTTAGAGTTTAGGGTTAATGTCACATCCAATCCAAATCAATGAGAAGGAACTGAAGAAACATTTACTCTAATTGCTTTCCATTGCTGGCATTGGCAGAGGGCTTGTCAATTTGCTAGGCCTGGAGTTTAATTTGTAATATTATATGAAACATAAACGATCTAATTCTACAACCAGACTATTGATGATCAAGTATTTGGAGGCCTAAGCTAACTGCGATGCCGTGGAGAATGCAATTCAAGTGCTTGCAATTGCAGAAGTCATCTCATGTGATGAAGAGGTAGAGCCTTCTCCCCATTCCACATATCCACCCGTGCTTTTGAGTTGTGATATGATGTGGCAACGCCAAGCATTGGTATGAAATACTAGGTGCTGCCCCATGAACGAATCCTCGCAACAAATTTAAATCATGCATTAGATTTGGAGCTATTTTATACAACTCCACGAGTTCTTTTAAATATCTTCACCCACATTAATTAATTGTCTAGTGTAATATCTATATGGCTTCCGCAAAGGTCTCTTTCGTTGCATAGGCTGTTTTGCTTCCCGGAATGGCGTTGTGAAATATTATAGTATATGATTACGAGAATGCGATAGCTCCCATGGCAAGAAGGTCAGCGCTTCCATTATTCAGCGTCAGTCACCACTTCGGGGATTTCAGTTCTATTTTATGTTTTTGGTGTGCTTACACAGGACTAGGATTCTGTAAAAGTTGGTAGAAACAGAATGCACGTAATTTCACGCAATGGCTTTGTCTAAGATTTGATGTTATTTGAAGCATGCATACTTGTTCAGATTTTGCTATTAATTGATGATCCAATCCAATTTTAAAAGAAGAGTGACATGATAAGACATATGGCTATTCCTATAAATCCGATTCCAATCAAATTGTTGCATACTTTTCAACCAAAGATATAGCAATCACAACTTCTAAATCAAAATAATGAAAAGCGGGCAACTATGTTATAAGAGAGTTGTAATGTTGCCATAACAAAAACCAAACAAAACAATCGGGAGATTTCCTCAAGTAAAACGGAAAAATGAAATGCAGAATAATAATAATAATAATTGCTTATTAAGTAAAAGGCAGAGAAACAACAAATTGAAGTCATCTAGACAACAAATTGAACAGCAATCCAAAAGACATTCCAGCAATGCACAAGTAACAAACACCGTGGACCCGAACAAAGAACAAATTAAGATTCTTAGCAACCTGAAGAGTCAAAGTCAAAATTTGCAACCTACCTTGCTCCTCCATCTTCTTAAAGAAATACATTGGCTTCAAAGATCGTCTCAGCATAAACGCCAAAGTAAACGGAAATCCAAAAGCTACAAAACTCTGTATTGAGACTTCCATTATGGGTGATGATCGAGTAATGTACGAAATCCAAGCTCCTAAGCCTAATTGGAACAGACCCAGAAGAGCAACCACTCTGCTGAGACTATGTATTTTCTTCATCATTTCTTCAAGCACATCTCGGGTCTCGGTAGCCAAAGCTGACAGATCACGCTCAACAGTGGGCCCCTCGATTTCTTGGTGCTTGAAATCAGGGTTTTGACTTGGGTACTCGCTGCTGTTCTTCCGGGGTTTCTCTTTCTCAGAATCAGAGCTTGAAAAAAATCTTGAATTGAAACTCGGGTATGATCTGGTAAAACAAAGACTAGAACTTGTAAATTTGGGATTCGTAAAAGGGTTGTTAATAGGCGGTTTTGAATGTGGGGGATTTTGAATTTGATGGTGATTGATGGAATTTTTTGGGTTAAAAAGTGGGGGTGAAAGGAATTTGGAAAGATTGGAGCTAGGCCGTAAAGGGTTTTGCCGTGAGAAAGAGGAATCTAAGCGGCTCAGATTAGGGTTTTCAGAGAGGAAGGAGGTGGTGGAGGATAAAGATGAAGAAGAAGATGTATAGCGTTTAAGCAGTGTAGAGGTGAATCTACTACGGGAAATCATGGCTGCTGCAATGCAATTTTCACGTCCTAAAATCGTTTGTTTTTTTATTTCACGGGAGCAGACAGAGAAGACTGGAGTGGTTGAGTGGAATTTATAGGCAAAGCTTCATAGATGTCTACTACAACAACCAATTAAATTGCCCCAACTTAGCTTAGAAGTCTTACCTGCGGAAAATTACTAAAAGATTGCTTAAGCAGCCACAAAAGAAAGTAAAAGCCATTGCTAGTTTGTCACTGTTATCACTTTGGGCCCTTGCTTGTTTGCCACTGTCACTACTTTGGTTATTAATATTCTTTTAGTAGATGGCATCAACATGGCTTGAATATATATGTGTTTGTAGTGTCTTTTAAAAATTAAACTAAAAGAAAAGCATTAACTGGTAAAATATCACATGAAATTGGCAGAAAGATGCACACAAGTTACAACTGAACTGAGCTGTGAAGAATATCCTATAGAATCCCTGCACAAACTCATTCACAATTTCCAGCCACCTACAATTAAGGACTACTCAGCACCTGAAACCAATATATGTACATATATAGAGGAAACTAAAACTAACAGAGAACCCACTACACTTTGTTGAATTTCTCGTCACAATGTAAATATGACCTTCACGACCACAAAAATAATCGCTAGAATTCCGCTTTAAGCATCCAAATGATAAATATGGAATTTCATTCTCATACTTATAGGCTAAACCCAGGAAACTTGAAAATTTATATACGAGAAGCTAAACCATTTCTCTCCAATTCTTTTTCCATCTCTATCTTCCTTTTTTTTTCCTTTTTCATTAAACAATAATAAGCACGTCCAAATAAAACATATCACAAAATTCAAAAATATAATTCCTCAAAATTAGACACCAACTGCCCATCCTCCCTATTCACAAATTTTCAATCTGATTGTATATATGACTAGGGAGGAACAATTTACCTCCCTCTCAGAACCAAACATCCCTCCCCTCTTCCCTTGCTTTTTTTCTTCAATAATAACCAGAAAAACAAAATCCCAAAATTAAACCTTCCCGGCCACTATACGTTTCCAACACTCCCCCATTTTGGTAACATGTCCTACATGTACATAAAAATGTCCATTCTGATAACCAGAGAATTTGTAGGATTAATCTGTGTCCTCAAGTCAACAAGACACTTCTTGTAGCCTGCAAACAGTCTGATGTAATTGGAGGCAAATGGATGAGCATTTGTGGAAGCAAGATAAACTTTTGATCTAGGTGGTGCTCGAATTCCCATCAACCTTAGACTCTGCTCTGACATAGGTAAGACTTCGAGCAGTGGGGGACAGAACGCTGCTCCCAGGAGCTTGACCACCACTCTCTGCTGGAGTGACCTGAGCATCACGCTTCCACTGCAAACTCCTTGCACCAGGTTTAATATTAAGACGAGGTCTAAATGCACCAGGAATACCTCTAGTAAAAGAAGCTCTCGTAAATCTAGCTGCAGCATATGGAGAAGGCCGTGCAATACGCGGCCAGGTTATAAGAGGAGCAGCATCTTGATGGGCAAAATTTCTCTTAACAACCTGCAAGGAAAGACAATTTTGAAACAATCTTCTTTTGCATCACGAGCACAACTAGTTAAGCTAGTTTTTTTTTTTTTTTAGCGGGGCTGCCGGGTGGGGTGGGGTGGTGTTGTAAAAAATGCTTGTTCTATCAGATCAACTCACACCAAGCTTTGAGGAAGGAGTATGGGGTTACAGAAAAACATAAAGTCAGAATTTCCCCAACATTTTCCCATATTTAATGCATCGAGTGATTCCAGGTAAAAGCTAACTTATCTTATCTCTCTACTATGTTCTTACATGAAATGCGCAGAAATGCAATTACAAGGATAAAATCTGATACAAGAAATATACAATGAACATCTTCAGTTTCAACCATTTAGCAAAGTTTACTGATGTCAACCTTCAAAATATTTCCAGAAAAACAATGAGGAAGTTTTTGACTCTAGCATCAGCATCAGATCATAAAGTGTTGGTAATTACATAAGAGTTTGAGAGGTCATTATTTCAAATATATTTAGTTACCATAGACAAGTCGAATAGTACCACTCTGATTTCCAAACCTTGTGTCTCTTCATTTTAATGCTGAGCAAGATCCAAACGAAGAAATTATTTACAAAAAATCTAATACAAGAAATCAAATCATGCCCCAGATGATTTTCATCATGCATTTTGGCTTTGTATCATCACATATAACCAAATGGCATAACAAGCAAGTCTAGATAGACTTGTTATATATTTGACATGTATAAATATCTGGGGCAGGGATGCCACTTTGGCACTTCTTCCAGTAAAACTTCCAGAGTCTCATTTCAAGACAATTTTATGGCTCTCTTGCATAAGTACTGCCTTTCAAAAGCACATAAACAGCGAAAAGACAAACCAATGCACACAGTGCCTTAAGTAATACCTTCAAAATCCGAGACATAAAGGAGGTGCCGTCCAGAGTTAAAGCATTGTCTGCTGCTTCTTTCCGCATGAACTCAACGTAAGCCGACCTGGTAAAGAATCTTATCTTAGTAGACTTGAAAGGTAATTTTTATCATAAGCGAAAGAGAACTCTAAAAGAAACAGGTGGGAAGGCAAAGTCTACATTGTAGCTGCAAAAGAATAGAAGAATCAGTACGTCCAAACACTCACCCCTTTGGTTGCCCTGTCGCAGCATCAGTAACTATAACCACTTTTAGGACTTCCCCAAACTTATTAAAATGCCGAGAAAGACTGTCCTTGGTAGCAGCAAAATGAACCTGTTTACAAGAAAATAATTGTTATAAAGAGAGAGACAATACCCTTCAAAGTATACGGAAAGAAGTATAGCTACCACATACGTTGTTAACAAAAATTGTTCGAGAATCAGCATCCTCTGAAGGACGAACAGCAGGATATGAACCTGTACAAACCATCCGAAACAATAATTATATTATATAGGAAAAATGGAGTAAATATAAATAAAGAATATAGAAAATAGAACTAAAAGAATCATGTCATTGAGAAAATTGATAGAAAACAGAATCATATGACAGCAAATAAATGGGAGAAATTAACAACTGAGATTGCAATACTCATGATGATAAACCTATCCATGTTACTTTCCAATATTCTAGTACAGAGCATCAGAAATGTCTATAAAAGACTATAAAGCTCACCAGGAGCAGATGGTGGTGCCTTCTGAGATTCTTTTTGAGGATCTGAAATAGGTTTTGCCTGTTAACAACCAGAAGTGCCACTTCAGAATACACAATATGAAGAATAAATAAACTTCGCAAAGTGATTGCAAAGGAATACAACATAAAAATAACTAGATAAAAATAAAAACCTCCATACACAAACAAACACAAGTGAAAACATCTTACATTTCCATTACCAACCATAGCCAGGTTGCTATTCTCCTTCATTAGTTGCAAACCAGATTTTCCAGCAAATAACTCACTCTCCTGAATTAATTTTTGACTCTCCAGTTCTGCGACATCTCTCGACTCCTGATAATGAGAAGGTTTCCAGGTATTCACATTCACAGACATGTTCACTATCTTACGGGAAGCATCTGCTGCCGAAACAGGTTGATCCTGCTCTCTGTTTCGTGTTATTTGCCTCACACCGCCAGCGCTCTTAGCAACACTATACTGCAACAACGGAGAATTGTCATCCTTGTTTCCACCAGATGATCCAGACTGACAAACATCCGAGACTCTATGGCCCATAACATTGACATCGCCATAGCCTTCACTTTCAGATATAGAGTCAAAGGACAACCCATTTTCACTTTCCATCATGTTCCCAACATATTGTCCGCTGTAGTCATGTCTATCAACATATGCTGAACTGGATTTTTCCTGAACTTGGTTAAAACTTCCATATTCTTCTTCTTCAACAGAAGCTTCTCTAAGTTCCACACTTCGGTCAGCCATCTGTGATACATCCATATCGCGGCCAAGTCGATCGAACACACTTCCTGCAGACTTAACTCTTGTAACATCTTCAGCAGCTTCTGCCACAGCTCTTATTACAGTTGCTAAAGGATTAGGCACTGTTGCAACAGACCGAATCCTTCGTGGACGTTCAACCAAATCTGAGTCTGCAGAGGATGTAGACACCACAGACCGAAGACGCTTAAGTGCAGGTTCTTTTCCTGAAGTAGATGGCCTTGTAGTTCCCACCGCATCTCGAACTGCAGACTGAAGTAGCCGTCGAGGAGCAGCAATAGATGATTGACCACCCTCCTTCTACCATAAGTTAAATAGCCGATTAACTATCTTAATCAATTTACCCGCAGCAAAAGAAGTTTAGTATTAAAAATAAATAAATAAATGTATAAGCCCTTAATATTTAACACCTCAAAAGATATAATACTAAATTTCAATCTACTAAGTTCTCACTTTCCTTCTCTTTTTTTTTTTTTTTAAAAAAATTCTACATCATTGAAGACCATCCCAAGCCACATCTCTTACATCAAAAACAGGTCATCTAAATTGCTTAAACAATCACAATCATCACCTAGGCTGATTCTAGGCAATGCATATAGCAAGCACTCCACATTTTCCATATATAATTATTAAATGATATAGAACATAATTACTCAACTGGTTACACTCAATAGTGATTAGCAGGCTTCAGAATTACAAAAGTTTAATTAAGAGCATTTAATAGATGAACAACAAAGCACAGTACCCAAGATAAGAAATGGGGCAGCTCCAAAAAAGCCTTATCGTCTTGACTATCCATCAAATAAGAGGGAGAATCATAATAGTAAAAGAAAAAAAAGGTGAGTGAGAGAAGAGGAATGAAGGAAAACAAAGGAGCCAAGAAATATGGTGCCACAAGAACCAGAGGTTGGATAGGATATAATCTCCATAAAAGCAAATGAATTAAATGTTTTGTTCAAAAAGCCAATTAAAAATTTCAAAAAGTAATAAAAATAAGATTAAAATTATAACAGACTTACATTATGCTTTTATCTATAAATAAACCTATACATTTTCCATCGAACATTCTAGGAGACAAGATAAAAATTGCCTGCCACCCTTCCCACAAAATCAAATAAAATGAATCCCAATTGATTAGAGAAAAATAAAGATTCATACCTTTGTCTGCTGTCTCTCATCAGGCCTGCTCCTTTTCTTTTGAACAGCAGGTCGAGAAGGAGGAGATTTTCTGGCACGGCTGACTTCATGAACTGCTTTTTCCTCAAAATCGATATTGTCGATCTCAGAGCTCCTAAGAGGAGGAGGTTCAGCTGCATCTCTCACTAACCCTTTCCATTCCCTATTGTGCCGGCTCCTAGATAGTTTACTAGACTTTCCTGTTTCAGATTCAGACTCCAAATGAGGAGAATCAATGCTCACAGCATGTTCACCTGATGTAGGTTTGGTTTTTGATGCTGCATTCTTGAAAGATTCCTCGGTGTGAACATATAAATCCAAACTTGAAGCTAGATGATCCCACAGCCTGTTCAAATAAAATTTATTAAAGAAACCTATCAGCAACCGACATAAAGATCTATGAGCAACTAATTATCGTAAACATAACTTCTCAATCAGATTTCACAAAAGAACTAAAGTACCAAGATACAAAAGAATCACTGTCATCGCCCAAAAATACATTCAACTCATTTCTTGCTTCGTCTTTACGCCTGCCATTCCTCAGTAAAACAATAACGTATTCCTGCCAAACAAATTACGAAGTAAGGAAGACCTATAGAAACTTCAAAATTCAAAATGCCCATATTCCACACTGAAAACAAGTCTTGAAGCATTTTGTTTGGTAAGGAAAAATCATCAATGAGTGAGACATAGAGGCAATATCATAATATCAACTTGCAGTACATAACCATATCAAGACAAAAAATTAAAAGTGACTGCAAAAAACCCACATTGTGCCTGACCAAAATCATAGTCCAATTTGGTAACATTGGCACATAATCCACAAACAAATAGCTAAAGCAACATCTATAAGTAAAGTGCTGTTGTATGGTTACAATATCGCACCAATTCGCACTTGGGAAATGCATATGGATGCAACAAAAGGGCAAACAAGGAAATGCCAAAATCTTACTCCGCAACCAAAATCACAGGCGCATTCAATAAAACAACGCATTTTCAGTTCATGAAAAATTCTAAAATACGCAATTCTCCAAATAATAAATTAATTAACAACAGCTAGTGAGGGATTGAACAAAAAAATGATCAATGCAACAGTTGAGATAGAAATTAGGAAGTACCACAAGAGTATCGTCAGTGTAATCGCCCATGAACTCTTTGAGTTTATCCTTAACTGTTTCTCTCAACTTCGCCACTCCATCCGCGCTAAAATTCGCCTTAAATGTCCGATCATCCACGCTTCCCATCTCTTTCAAAACCCTAATTGAAACCTACAGTAAACCTTAATTTTCAAAAAAATAATAACAACAATTAAACGAAAAGAACATCAATAATTGGCTTCTTCGAATCCCGATCCACCGCAAAAACCCTAATTTTTTTAAAGGCTAAATGCGTAGGGATGGTTTGCGAATTTTATCATCAAGACAGTGAGGGGAAAAATTGGTGGATTGGGATTGGGATTTGTTTGGTTGCTGAGGTTTTGTGTTTTTTCGGTTTTCATGGAATAACAAGAACTTCCCCCGGATTTTGTTTGTACCCGGCGAGACTTAAAACAATTTCAACGATTTCTAATTCCTTTCGGGCTCACGTTTATATCTCTCCCTCGTAAGCCGACTTCAGACATATTGGGCTTTCTTTCTTTTGTGGGGAAATTTAGGAGAAAAATCAACTTATAAGTATCACACATTTTGTATATTAAAAAAATAAAATTGAAGAGATAGCATTTATTTTTATTTTAATGAACATAATAATTAATAAATAGGACAATTATAAGAAGTATTACTAAGCTTTGACTTAATTTTAAGTAAATAATAACTATATATTTTTTATTGATCACATTCTTAAAATTGTCTTGAAGTCGTATCTTGACCTTCCGAATCATCATTTTCAGAGCTGTAATTAAAGAAAAATGAACAACTTCATATATGTAATTGATAAAAAATATATAATTATTCTTTATTTAAATTTAAGTCAAAACTTCAAAGTATTTATTAATATTGTCCTATTAATAAATAAAAATATTTTTATTAGTACGAAGACAATATTATATATCTTGTTATTATTTATCTAAATTATCTCATCATATCAATCAAAATCAAATTTGTGTGTGTATAACAATAGTGAAAATCAAATGCCTTGCATTGCATGCCTTGGAGTCGACCCCGAAGAGGGTTTCAATGATAAAGATTGTACTTGGCGTGGTCGTGGGTGTGCAATAGAGAGGGATATATAAATTCCATAATATTATTTTTGCAAGCATTTTTATAAATTAATATAACATATAATGATTGGACGAGTGAATTTAAAAAATTAATGATATTAATTTAGAATGATAATGTGGTAACCATATATTAATGTCACATAAGTGTAGTACCACTCATATAATCTACTCGTTGTTTAGGGTTGGCAATGGGCTAGGCAGTGCAGGTCCGAGGTGGCACATACCCATCCCAGCCTCGTTGAACCTTTTTTTTTTGCCCCATCCTGCCATGATCCCGCCTAGACCAATTAAAATTTTATTAAATTGTTTAATCTGAAATATAAATATATTTATAACCATTATTTAAGAACTAAAAAAAAAAATCAATCTACTTCATGTAAAAAATATAGATATACTTCAAATTCAATCTACTTCATGTCAAAAATATATATATATACTTACATCTATAAATTTTAAAATAATAATAAATATAATTTACACTTAACCTAAAATAAAATACATACACACATGATAGATATCATAAAATGTTTCATAATCAAATTTAATTATCTAAGGATCATTAAAACTCAAAAGAAATAAAGTTAATTTATATTAGATTAAAAAAATCCATTACTCATAAATTTTATATAAGTTTTTATCTATATTAGTATCATACAAGCTAAATGATGATTATATAAATTAGTTATATCATTTAAAGAAAAAAATAATGACCACTAATTACCATTTGAATTTATTAGTAGAAACGTTACATACTTTATTAGTAATAATGTTAAAAGTGTATTATTGCTTATAAACTAGTTAATTGATAATTTTTTAAATAATTGATAATATAATTAAATAATTTACAATAGTATGTTGATTAATTTCAATCTAATAACAATAATATGATTGACATATACCAATTAATTAACATTATATATATAACATTAATAATTCAATTAATTAATTTAAATTACGATAAATCATATGTTTAAGGTTATGAGATTGCTCTTACCATATTTCTATTTACATGTTTAAAAAATAATATATATATTATATTAGAGGTATATATTTTGGAAACAATCTTGTTAATATTGCAATAATTTAATTAGTACTTAATAATCTATATCAAGATGGTATTTATTATATAAATTTAATTACTATAAAATATAAATATTTCATTTTGTCATTATAACATGACTAACTTGATTTTAATATACTAAAATATTCATAATTATTAATTAAAATATGACTTTTGTTAAAGTTTTTATAGTGTTTATAAAATTATAAAGAATTCATGTACACAAGAAGTTTAACAAATATAACTTTCAAAATCATCAAGCAATCCAAAAATTTTAAAACTTTACAAATATACCCTTACATCCTACGAGGCGGGGTAGGGCAACGGATCTAAGGGGTCGGACCTAGACCTGAACCCGGACTTGGATCCGCCCCAGCCAGGGCAACGTAAATTTGACCCAGACCTTCCCTGCCTCATTTTTGCATGACACGACGGGGCCCCGAACCCCATGGATCAAAATGTCATCCCTACTCTTGGTTGTGAATTATCCAAATTTTTGCACAATGAGACAATAAATTATTTTCTTTCAACTCCCTAATAAAGTATTGAAGAATAAATCAACATCGACTACCACATTTGTTTTTCATCAATCATGAGAAATCGTAAAGAATATATGGTTTTGTACTTATGTTAGAGAGAGAAATACCTTAAGAATCGATTTTACTTCCTTCCAATGCTTCCAAACGAGTTTTATGCCTTTTATATCTCTTCAAATGTTTGTTTGTTTGTTATTTTCAGAGTCTCATATCTTAGTTTTGTTAGATAGCTAAAGAGTTAATGAGGTGAGGTAGTTAGAATTAGTTAAAGGGAGTAAATGAAATAGAGAGGAGGAGTTATTTTGAGGGTATATAAGGTAATTTACGGTTTGGGGGTTACTTGAGGGCTATGGCATGAAAAGTTTTGGGATACCTGGTTATTTTTTAAAAAAACCCTTGATTTGAGGGCTATTTTTCAAATTTCTAGAAATTATGCCCTAGAAAAATGCAGATTCGTAGGGAATTATAAGCCTCGATATTGCGACTACTACACTTCCTACCCTCAAGTTAGCTCTCCAATGTTGATGACTATTTGACTATTGGGCTTTATTATCTGACCTTGTTTATAATATAATACCTGATATAAAACCTATTATGAATAAAGGTAAGCTTTTTTATTTAAATTAAAAAATTTTAATAAATTAGATATTTTGACTATTATTATGGATTTTAACTTTCTAAATTGTATTATTTTTCTAAGTATAAGTTTACTATTTTATTTACGAGTTATTTTTTGTATTTTCTAGTTTAGTTGGATTATATTATATTTCTTAATGGAAATTTATTTTTGAGTCAAGTAATTTGTGTTGACACTATAAATAAGTATAATTAGTTATTTTATTTCTCAGATTGTTTATTATGGATTTTTTATCTTTTTATTAAAAGATAGTTTTCTCCGTCAATTTCATTATATTTATATGTCATCTTCTTCTATTAGTTTATCTCATTTCCTTTGTCTGCATCTTTCTTCATTTCTTTTAATTTGAGGAACGCCATTCCTCATCAATGTTGCACTACTAAATCAAACTTAACCCTATTATAATGATTTTTTGTTATTATTATGATGGTTGGCTTGTATTGGATGAAAAATTTTATGAGAGGTTAGTTCACTAAATCACGTTATTGATTTGATAAGTATTTGATTGAATATTGATATGTCAATGAAAGTTTATTCAAATACGATAAAATAAGTTGAGAAAATTTGTGAAAAAATAACAAGTCAAAATTGAAAACTAAAATAATATAGGCTTAAATATTAATACCACCTTCACATCTACAAATTTAAATTTTAGAAAAATTATGAATTTAACGTGGCATAAGACATATTGACCTAATGATCTTCTCTTTTTAATCAATGGTCTGTGGCATATGCACTTTGCATTGCTTGTTGCATATTGTAACAGGAAAATTTGACAAATAACCCCCAGATCAGGGGACTTTTTAAAAATAACTAGGTATCCCAAAACTTTTCATGCTAGTCTCCAAGTGCTGAAAAGTCTAGAATACCCTTATTATTTCAAAACTATTACAACTCTTCATCTTTCCTACCACATCTTTATCCAAATGTCAAACTGTTACAAGCGTTGAGCACTCTAATCCGCAGACATTGAACCCTCCATCATATTGTTTGATCACCCAAAAACCTTGATTGATTGTTGTTAGAGAGAGAAGGGCGAGCATTTGATTGCATTTTAGAGGGAGAAAGCATCCAAAGATATCAAACAAACGTAGTTCACAGTTGAAAGTAAGTCTGTTTGATTTCATGTTTATTTTATGCCATTTACAGTTAGAAACTGCTTGATAGACATTGATTTTATGAATATGTGATATTTTGTACAGAGAAAAACGGATTTGAATGTGAGTTTTAGGATTTAGGTTTTTTTTATTACTTAGGGTGAATGGTAGTGTTGTTTGCAATTGTATTGACTGATTTATGCTAATTTAGATGATAGTTTGATGGTGTTTGTCAAAAAATTACAGATGAACTGATAATAGATGTTGTGCAGAAGATGAAGTTCTGCTGTATGTCGACTTGTCGACCTTTTCTCTGACCGCTTATCGATCTAAACCCAAAAATTAACCCATCATCGACCTAAGACCCATTCGTCAATCCCACTTTGATCCCTGAGAATTGTAGAAAGCATGTTGACCCATCGTTAACCCTCTGTCTACCCATCAACCCATCATCAACCGTGTCGACCTATAGGTCAACGGGTCGACGAGGTTTTGTCGACCTGTCGATAAATTCTATGAGGTCGATGATGGGTTAACATCTAACCTTTGACTTGATCAATGAGTTGACAATTAACTCGTCAACCCATTTTACAAAATAATTTTTTTAACTCGTTTTCAATCTTTTTCAAGGGAAATTACTTTCGTTTCATGACATTTCAGCTTCACAAATGGATCCTAATGAGCCCAATGTGACATTTGATCTAAAAACACCTGAGGATGATCATTTCAATGCCACAATGTCTAATATGGTTAGTTTAGAATGCATTCAATGGATAAAGGAGAATCTCAGAAAACGGGCACAAAATATTTTTCGTCACAATACCTACATTAGATATCTTTTGGACATGCATGAACTGACCTTTCTAAGCAAAGTTGTCTATAATTTGCTGTTACGGATGGTGCAAAAAGCAAATTTGGGCAAAGAGTTGTGGTATCTAGTAAATGGTAAGATAATAGAACTTACATACATCCATTTAAATTTCTTAACATTTGTTTTTAATCATACTCACTGACAATTAGATGAAATTTTATTTGATCAGGGAAGGCTATTCATTTTTCAGGGCATGAGTTTGGGTTTATTACCTGTTTATAGTTTGGAAAGAAACCTCTACCTCAAAAGAAGAAGGAATATAATGCACGATTGTATGATGAATATTTTGATGGTAAGAACTTGAAGTTGTTTGAGTTCAGGGAAAGATTGACAAATATAGATACGTCAACAGTAATGACAAGGATCAAGTAAGTTGGCTTTATACTTTGTTTTGGAGCGATTCTTGTTGGGCTAGCAGAGGAAGCATCCTGTGGAGTTTCAAAAAAAAGTAATAATAATAAATAAATATTGATATGTATGCATTTATGTATTGTAAAACTTAGAAATTATGTTAAGGAGTAGTGGGTTGGATAGTGTGTGGAATTAGGCCCAAGAGTCAAGGCCTTATGTATATAAGAGGGGGTTTTCTAGAATTAGGGGGAAGGAAAAAAAAAAAAAAGAAGAGAAGAGGAGAAAGGAGTTCACGGCTCCAGGAAGAAAAGAAGAGAAAAAGAAGAAGAGAAAGGAGAGAGAAGAAAAGAGGGGAAAAAAATTCAAAGGAGTTTAGCTTGGAAAACAAGTAAGGGTTTCTAACATTATACTTAATTCATGTTGTGTGTTTTATTGTTAAATTGATATTAGTTGTTATACATGTGACTTGTTTTAACTTAATTTCTTGGTTGCTTGGATGATGAATTATGAGTGAAACTACTTATTGTAAGTTGATTGTGGTCATTGAATGAGGAATTGTGTGTAAAATTTAAGTGTTGATGAAGGGAAGTAGAGATGGTGTTGTGAGAAGTGTAATTCATGTGACTGTCTTGTGTTGATTGAATTGATGCATTTTTCTGGATTAAGAATTGCATGATTTCTCATTTGTTTTGGAAAATAGACGTATTAAGCTTTAATTAGCCGTTGATTTCGCTGAATTTGGAGTTAAAATGGATTTTTAGTGAATTTTTGAAGTTAGAGGTCAAAATCTGGAAATGGAAATGGGGAAACCGACTTAATGTAACAGGTTTGCATGGCTGAATTCAGTTTCAGCCATTTCGCTCGACACCACTCGACACTTTACTGTCGAGTGAACAGTGTCGAGTGTGGAGTGAATAGTGTCGAGTGTCGAGTGTCGAGTGAACAGTAGTGTCGAGTGTCGAGCAAAATTACAGAACCACCCCAAATTGACTGTACACTTCTCAAAAAGTCCTGGATTTTGCATGAAAATCGTATTTTCTTGAGATTTATTATAGTAATGATATTGAAAGATTGTTAATTTATGCATTGGACCTTGGATGGGCCGTTTTGTTTACGGATCCAAGGAGAATGCGAATATTATATTCTTAGTGTTGGACCTTGGATGGGCCGTTCTGTATACGGATCCAAGAGAAACATGAACATAAATTTGATGTGCAAAAGAACATAATTGTTTGATCTATTATTATTGGATGTCTAATTCTGTGATTGAATATTTGTGAAATGCGTATGATTTAGTATAATGTTAGAATTTTCCTACTGAGCTTTATGCTCACCCCCTCCCTCCACAGGTACACAGAAGGATGCTCATCCTAGTGATGTTCCAGAGCTTTCTTAAAGAGTCTGGAGTTTGCATGCATATAATGATTTTTTTTGGACTGTCTTGATTCTCCTAGTTTGTAATGGGAGATCTCGTTAGGTGACTATTAACTGATGTATTGATTTTAGTCACCCGTGTATGTAAAATTAATTTTGAACAAATAGTCATAAGTTGTAATGAATTCTTGTGATATATTTATATAAAAAAAATATGAGATATGGATGACGTAATTTTTATTAATTCTTATTCAATCACCCCTAAGATCTCTAAATAAGAGATGTTAGGGCGTGATACATCCAATGTCTTTAGAATATCTATCGTTGGTTGATGATCTGGATAAATTAAATGATTATACTTGGGGGGAAGTGGTGTATGACATCATTTACAATAGTATGAGGAATGCCATTAAGAATCATTCAGATAAATTTAAGAAAAAACAATGAACTAACGAGGACCATAAAAAAGAAAGTTATAACCTTTATAGATGCTCATATGTTGTCCTAGTAAGTGTAACATCTGCATTTAACAACATGTTTTCCCTTTATTTATATAATTATGGTTAAAGGTGACTAACCATATACATTCATTTTGTAGGCATGGTTATATAAGGTCGTTCCTTTTGTGGCCAATAGATATGGAGGGGTAGGCAAAAGTTTTAAGAATGTCTTACCTAGATTGAACAATTGGATGAGTACAAGGACTCTTACACATAAGGAGGTGTAACGAAGTTTATTTAGTGAAAGAACATAGGTACATATTCGTACGTATATAAAAGTTATCACTCGTTTACTTATGCTTGAGTTATCTAACGATGTGTGTTTATTGATTTAGGATCTACCGAGTGTCATACTAGATCTAATCAAAGGAGAAAGAAGAAGCAAGTTGTATAAGTGTTTGGTGAAGGCATTGGGAACTGGTAGGGTACAATATATGCAGTAAGATGTGGATAACATATTACCATTGCTAGAACCAAAACAGTCGTCAAATGTTCATCCAGCCACATAGAAAATGGCCAACAAGAATCAACAGTACCCCCAGAACACAACATCGGCTTACCACTGCAACAATAGGGCCCAATGATTCTACAAATGTTCTACATCGCAATCGGATTTTGACACTTAAATAGTATTTGCTTATGTTTCATTTGGAAACCACTAATTTTGGCTTCTCGTGTTATTTATTAATATTAACTTTGTCATATAGGCAGAGAAGGCTGCAGTGTCTAACCTTATTATGCAAGCAATCTTGAACCAAACGGCTGCAAATCATACACAGTTGATAGAGATTTGTAAGTAAAAGAAGATAAAGATTGATGCATTAAGTGAGGAGGTTAAAGCATTACGTGTAGAGGTCAAGGAGATGAAAGCAAATTAGAGGATCATGATAAGGATGTTGTGTATGAGGTATTAACCATTCAAGACATATAATTTCCATTTACTATAGACTATATATATATAACAAAAATGTTGACCAATGTTATATTTTCTATGCATAGGAAACTGACTAGTCCAAGCCCCCAATCCATGGTGATGACACTAGATTCTATCATTCCCCTAGGAGGGAATCAGTGTATAATTGAAAGGAAGCTAAATGTAATTAATCAAAGTCGACGTCCCTGACAAGTCGTACAGAGATAGTGTGATGGTGGTTTGGACCCAACCCCCCGATGGATGATTAAAACGAGCATGGCAGGAAAGAAATTGTTTCCTGGATAATGGTAGTTTAGTGTTTTTCGAGGCAATGGCAATTAAGTCCACATGTTTGTGTTGTAACATCCTCACCTTAGGAAGGTACCCGATTCTTGCAGCAGCGTCCTGCTTGCCGTCTTGCAATTGGAGGGAGGACCGCTATTGACCTAATGTATTCTAAAAACACTCTATCTTCGCTCATTTCGGTTGGAATCACATTCTCAACGTAAGCTATAATTAAATGCTCATTATGCCACGTTTGGGAGCGGGACAAACTCAAGGACTAGATTGGTTTTTTAAAATTTGTCCTAGGTCCCACGTTTGGTTCTTTTTTAAAGCGAATTGGGGTAGGACAGAATTTAGTCCTCATTTCTCTATAGTCTCCCTTTTTCCAAGACTCTAGAGACAAGTGTCACGAGCTTGGAGTTTAGCGCAGCTTGCTCGTGCGGCACTTAGGCAACTTGAACCCGAAGTTACTAAGTAAGCCTTGTGATTAGCTTGCTTCGCTCAAGGAAGAAGCTTGTGGACCGTTGAGCTTAAGAACTTGTAGGCAACAAAGAGAAGAGTAGGAAGAATGAAGGCAAGTATTGCTTACTCAAAGAATGCTTTGTATTACACTTGAAAGCTTTACAATGCTTGAATTCAATGAAAGTGTGGATATGCTTGGATTAGCTTGGATATGTTACAAATGAGCCTTGGAGGGGTTTTTATAGTGAGTCACCTCCTCCATAACGGCTAGTTTCTAACGGCTATATAACGGCTAGTTTTCTAACGGCTATATAACGGCTAGTTTCTAACGGCTATATAACGGCTAGTTCCCAACGGCTATATTTGACCATCTAGAATCTCTAGATATTTACATTAACGCCACTAGCTAGAATTTTAGAATATGGGCTTGGATTAGGCCAAGCCTTGTGTAATTGGGCCAACTCTAGCAAGTGATTTGGCGGGCTGTAACATTCTCCCCCATCTGATTTCGCAACGTCCCCGTTGCGTTCTTGAGGATGCATCCTCGGTTGTGGGCAAGGGGTCTTACGTTGATGCTTCCCTTTTCCGCGCTTGCGTGATCTCTTGGTTGCCTTCACGGTCTTGGGAGGCGTCTTTCGATGAGACGCCATAGATGGAGGTTCGGTGTCGATCTCCTCTTGTCTCGATGATTGCGGCCCTTGAGGCACAACATCCTTGTATTTGTCAAGGATGGCCACAGTTTGTGCATTCTTCGCAACAACGATGTTTTCCCCATCGTTGAGCTCCTGATCGGGAGTAGGGAGGTTCGGGTTTTCCTTGATCTCTTGTTCGAATTGTAGTGCGGACATTATCTTCTTCTCGACCTTAGCCACACGTTCTATACCGACCGTGCATGAATGTCCCCCATCGAGGATGCTAAGGGAGTTAGAAGATGGTATGGGAAAGGCATGGACTTGGTCGAAGAATTCCATACCGAGCACTACTTGGAAATCATCCATAGGAACAATGGAGAAATCAAGCTTACCATTCCACGTACCAAGTTGGATGGATATGGCTTTGGACACCCCCACAATGGCCTTGGCAGCTGAATTTATGGCTTTGATGGCACCTCCTCCCTTGGTGTATTTGAGACCTAACCGTTTGGCCTCTTCTTCGGAAATGAAATTGTGCGTGGCTCCCGTGTCGAGCATTGCACGCACATCTTTGCCGTTAATGGTGGCACTCACATACATTAAACCCTTCTTGGTGGGTGTGGTTTTCTTGAGTGCACCAATGATATGAAGGGAACCCATTTCCGCTTGCGGCTCCTCATCATGGACACCCCCATCTTGAGTGACAAGAGCATTGAGGGCCTTCCTCTTTGGGCAATCACGAACCCAATGAGGACCATCACAGATGAAGCAAGGGCTTTTAGGTTTAGGGGCATCAAACTTACCTCTATTGGGCGTGTTTCGTTTGTCCCCTCCGAATGTTTTGCGTTCGCCACTTTCCTTGCGAGGATGATGTTGTTCTTCTCCCTCTTTCTCGTGGTTGGGCTTCCTCTCCTTGAATTGGGTAGAGTAATCCACGAGAGATTCGGCTACGGCTATAGCATCATCGAGATTTTGCACGTTGCGCCTCTCTAGTTCAATTCTTGCCCAATCTTTGAGCCCATCAAGAAAATAGAAGAGGGAGTCCTTCTCGGACATGTCCTCAATTTCAAGGATTATAGTAGTGAAGTCTTTAATGTACTCACGGATTGTGCCGCTTTGCTTCAATCGGCGGAGACGACCTCTTGCCTCCTTCTCGGCATTGCTAGGAGAGAAGTGCTTTCGGAGTTCTCTCTTGAAATCCTCCCATGTGCGGAGGGAAATGATGCCTTTGCCCGCGTCGCCATGCTTTCGACGCCACCATAGTTGGGCTGCATCACGTAGAAACGTAGGCGCAACACCGATCCTCGAAGCATCATCGTGGGCACATTTAGCTTCGAAGTATTGTTCCAAGCCAAAGAGGAAGTTTTCCACTTCCGTTGCATTGCGGGTGCCATGGTACGTGGGAGGAGTAGGCACTTGCATATTTATCAACGCATTACCGCTTGTGTAGGAAGGGCTAGCGCGCTCGCATTGGTGCTTCTCCCATTCCGTGCGAGTTTCCTCTACTTCGGCACGGAGTCCTCGCAACTCATGTTCCATAAAGACCCGCAAGCTTGTGAGCTCTCGTGTAATGTTACGAAGCTCCTTCTCATAAGCCTTACTAAACTCGTTGATGTTGGACTTTGTGGCTTGGGTTATCTCTCCATATTCCGTCTCTAGACCTTCGAGACGTGCGGAGAGCCCTTCGATCGCATTGTCCATCCCCGAGATAGTTTGTTCAAGGCTTGCAACACGAGGCTCCAAGACTTCCGTGAGGGGGGCTTTAGCCTTACCACGTTTTCCTTGTAGGCGTGGTTGTGGGAGAGATTGTTCCTCTCGACCACGGACTTGCTCCTCCATGTTCATCTCTATGTCGGATGCCATTTGTTCTTTGTGCTCGAACCGTGCTCTGATACCAACTGTCACGAGCTTGGAGTTTAGCGCAGCTTGCTCGTGCGGCACTTAGGCAACTTGAACCCGAAGTTACTAAGTAAGCCTTGTGATTAGCTTGCTTCGCTCAAGGAAGAAGCTTGTGGACCGTTGAGCTTAAGAACTTGTAGGCAACAAAGAGAAGAGTAGGAAGAATGAAGGCAAATATTGCTTACACAAGAATGCTTTGTATTACACTTGAAAGCTTTACAATGCTTGAATTCAATGAAAGTGTGGATATGCTTGGATTAGCTTGGATATCTTACAAATGAGCCTTGGAGGGGTTTTTATAGTAAGTCACCTCCTCCATAACGGCTAGCTCTAACGGCTAGTTTTCTAACGGCTAGTTGCTAACGGCTATATAACGGCTAGTTTTCTAACGGCTATATAACGGCTAGTTTCCTAACGGCTATATAACGGCTAGTTTCCTAACGGCTATATAACGGCTAGTTCCTAACGGCTATATAACGGCTAGTTCCCAACGGCTATATTTGACCATCTAGAATCTCTAGATATTTACATTAACGCCACTAGCTAGAATTTTAGAATATGGGCTTGGATTAGGCCAAGCCTTGTGTAATTGGGCCAACTCTAGCAAGTGATTTGGCGGGCTGTAACACAAGTCTCTCTAGGACTAGGACAACCACAACGTTTGCAACTTTTTTTTTAATAAACTATATTAAAAATGTAATGATAAACAAATAAAATACTATTAATAATTATTAAAAATATAATAAATAACTCTATTATTATATTATTAATAATTATATTACATAATTTACATTTAAAAATAAATAATCTTTATAACTACAATTAATATAAATAATAATAAAATAATAAATAACTAAAATGTAATTAAATAAATATTAAAACACAATGAACTATTTTATTATCATAATATTAAATAATTTATATTTAAAAAATTTTAACTTAAAATAATGTATATAATAATATAATAAAAAAATAAAATATTATTAATATACAAAAAATAAATTTATTATCATGTTATTAATAATTATTTATTATAATTTATATATAAAAATAATGTTATTTTTATATATAAAAATAAATGATAGATAAAAATAATTAATAATTTAATGAAATTAAGACATTATAGTTTTATTAAAATAATGAGTTACGTAATATAATAATATAATGAATAAATTAATTAATTTATATTTAAAATAGTATTATTTTAAAACTTAAATTATAATAAATAAATAAGGAAAATATTATAAAATAAATTTATTATAAAATAAATAATTTTTTATTATAATAAACAAATATAAATATAATATAATATGATAAATATAAATATATTACATCATTAAATAAAATATTATATAATATTTTTTAAATAATTGAATTAATTTTTATTCATGTTAAATTTACATAAAAATTAAACAAATTTATGTTTTCAAATTAATTTCTTAAATATTATCATATAATAATATAGTCCAGTTATATTTACACCAAACATAAGACAGTACTATGTATAGTCCAATTTCAAATTCTCAGTCCCAGTCTCAGTCCAAGTCCTAATCATAGTCCAGTTCAGTCCCAACTCCCAAAGGTAACCTTAATGTACATGGGACTACAATAAGGAGTGGTTGAAGTTAGTTTAACATGTCAACAAGCTACTACAGCGTGTTTACATGGTATTTGATTTAGATCAAACACTCTACAAGTATAAGTTCGTACATGCAGGTCAACCACAAAAGCCCGTGAACCACAAGAGACTTGAAACATATTACCACTGATTGATGAAACATAAAGCCTGTTGGATGCCTTTTTACGCTCTTTATCAATGCCCTGGCCCGTTTCATTAGAGTATTTGTACAATTTGCCACTACGATTTGTCTATCATGGAACTATTGCTGAAGCACCTATACAAAATAATATTTGTTAAAACAATGTTAATTAGTATATAAATAAACGGATCATAACTTAAATTTACATTGTTAACCACCTTGTATGCATAAACATAAAAACATACCTTTGAGTAGAATTCAATAACTAAAGTGATAGGTAAAGCTTTTGCATCTCTCATATTATAGTTCATGGACTTAACAATGTTGGTTGTCATGATACTGAATCTACATCTAGGGAATTGAAACTGAGCCCATTTTTCTCTACCCATATGTCTAAGATAGGTTGCGACTTGTTCACTGAGGCCTTCTAGCTGGGCAAGGTAATGATTGAATTTCGATTCTCGATAAGCTTTAGTAGTATTCATAAAAGCAGTTGTGATGTACTTATTCTTGAACCTAAATATCAAATTACATTGTAAGTGATGTGTATATAGTCCAAACAATGCATCAGAAAAGATTAGTCTTAATGCCTTTTGACTACTCAGATGCCAATCAGGGATGGTAACAAGATTGGGCACATGTCAGATAACGCCATGAAGCTTTGTCATGAACCAACTATATGGCTCATCATTTTTTGAATGACCAAAACCGATAGGAACCGAAAATATTTCATTATTTCCATCAAGATAGGTTGCCAAGAACATGGTTCCACAATACTTCCCCATTAGAAATATGCCACCAACAGCAACAAGTGGTCTGATAGAAGTTGAGAAACCAGAAATGGAAGCTCTTACTACCATGAAAAAGTATTTGAAATGGTTCTTATGATCCGTATGTAATGCAGTTACAGCCCTTAAATTTGTTCTCTCAACCATGTAAAAATATTAAAGCAAAAAAGCATATGATTCTTCTATACCATGCAACTCCTGTAAAGCCAACTCTTTTGCCCTCCAAGCTTTTTGCTGCGTGATAGTAATACCGAGATCCTGTTGAATGTTCTCTCGAATTTCCCTTCCCTAATAAATTCTAGATTCATTGTCAAATTTATCTTTGATGTGCTTACTAATAACATGTGCACTAACTTGCCTATGGTTTAGATGAAGTATTGCTCTTTCACATGTGTGCACGTTTTGGAAAGTTTTAACTTTGAGAAAACATGGTTAGGGACCTATGTTGCTCTCAAATGCCACCTGCACTTCAAACTAGCAAATAACCTCAAAGCAGGATTTGGTTGATCTAGTAACTTTATACTCAAAGTTATGATGGAATGCCATGTCTACCATCATTTCTCAGAGTTCTAATTTACTTGAAAACATTTGCCCTACAAATACTTCACAATTTTGAATTTCATGACTTTCTTTGACAACCAGTGTATAAGAAAGTGGTATAAGAGGCATCCATTGAAATACATTTCTCATTCTTGGTAATAATGATCCGATTTGTAAATAAGGACCCTTAATATCTTCTTCTTCTACGAATTGTGTTAATGGATCTCCAAGATTTTGATTATGGTTGGATAAAGCGGGGTGTTCATCATCATTTTCACATTTTCGAAGATCCGCCTCATTATTATAAAGACTATCTATCACCCCATGCCAATCAAAATTTGGAACATCATCATCATCTTCTTCACCGTGTACATATTCGCCCTCGTTACCGTCATTTTCTTGTGGATACTCTTCAAATTCCCGAAAGCTATCTAGGTTGGGAATATCTTCCTTTGTCACTTCAATACCATCACCTCCAATTTCATAATAGAATTCCATACTACTACGAACATGATTGCTAGGTCGTGCAATATTAGGGGAGCCCTTGCTCGATTGTCATCTTGCCTTAAAAAATCATCTACTTCAAACTATAATCTTTGTTTACCGCATTTGTCAAATGACACGAATATTTATGTTTACTTTTTTTCGATATAACAAACTGTCTTTTATCATAAACTTGAAGTTATCCTCACTTTGGATGGGAACCAGCCTAATATAATCGTTAAGGTCGAAAAGAGCTCTTAATCTTATAGCCTTTGATCGACAATCATCTAATCCTAGTTTTGAACATACTAACTGGACAAATTCCTTGAAAGACATCTCCATTAGCATCAACCATGTGCTTGAATCTCCACCCTTGTATTTGTAACTACCACTAGTTTGCTCTTCCCAAGTACCGCCATACAGGAACACAAATCCAATACAAGCTAACTGTGGGTTCAAACATGCATAGAAATTAGTGAAAATACATAAAAAATATAAAGACAAGCTTCAAAAGGCGTCAAACAATTTATTCTATAAAAAAAAGGTCAATGGGTCTATAAACTTTTGTCAACCTTATCGAACTGGAATGATGGGTCCATAGTTGACCGTTGATCTGTCAAACCATGTTGATAATGGGTCGATAAGGTCGATGACAGGTCGACAAAATTGTATATACCCGTCGATCATATCATCTAAAAATGTAAATGAATTTTGTCTAAGGTCGACGGATCGTTGATGGGTCGATAAAGTCTATAATGGGTCGATAGTTTTTTCATCGACTCGTCTACCCTATCGAAATCTTGGAAATCTAACATTTTTTTCTTTCTTCTTAAAAAATCAGAAGTTTCATATAACAATTACCTAAATTGACTCCCTGCATGTATATCAACATTTATTCATTGACCACCACATTTGTTTTTCATAAATCATGAGAAAACATAAAGCAAATATGGTTGTGTACTTATGTTAGAGAGAGAAATACCTTAAGAACCGATTTTACTTCCTTCCAATGCTTTCAACCAAGTTTTATGCCTTTTATATCTCTTCAAATGTTTGTTTGTTTGTTTGTTATTTCAGAGTCTCATATTTTAGTTTTGTAAGTTTTGTTAGATAGTTAGAGAGTTAGTGAGGTGAGGTAGTTAGAGTTAGTTAGAGAGAATAAATGAAATAGAGAGGAGTTATTTTGGGGGTATATAAGGTAATTTACTATTTGGGGGTTACTTGAGGGTTATGGCATGAAAAGTTTTGGGATACCTAGTTATTTTTAAAAAGCTCCCATGATTTGAAGGCTTTTTTCAAATCTCTAGAAATTATGCCCTATAAAAATACAGATTCTCAAGGAATTATAAGCCTCGATATGCCTACTACTACACATTTTGCTCTTAAGCTAGCTCTCCAATGTTGATGACCATTTGACTATTGAGCTTTGTTATCGGACCTTATTTATAGTACGATGCTTGGTATAGGACCTAGCATAAATAATGTTAAGATTTTTTTATTTAAATTAAGGGATTTTAATAAATAAAATATTTTAACTATTATTGAGGATTTTAACTTTCTAAATTGCGTTATTTTCCTAAGTATAAGTTTACTATTTTATTTACAAGTTATTTTTTGTATTTTCTAATTTAATTTGATTATATTCTATTTCATAATGGAAATTTATTTTTGAGTCAAGTAATGTATGTTGACACTATAAATAAGTGTTATTAGTTATTTTATTTCTTAGATTATTTATTATGGGTTTTTTTATCTTTTTAATAAAAATATTATTTTTCTCCATCAATTTTACTATATTTATCCCTCATTTTCTTCTATTATTTTCTCTAATTTCCTTTATCTACAACTTTTTCTATTTCTTTTTAATTTGAGGAACACCATTTCTCGTCAATATTGTATTACTAAAGCAAACTTAACCCTATTCTAATGATTTTTTGTTATTATTATGGTGGTTGGTTTGTACTGGATGAAAAAAAATTTATGAGAGGTCGGTTCACTAGATCACTCTATCGACTTGATGAGTATTTAATTGAATATTGATACGTTATAACGAAAGTTTATTCAAATACGATAAAATAAGTTGAGAAAATTTGTGAAAAAATAACAAGTCAAAATTGAAAAACTAAAAATATTAGAAGCTTAAATATTAATACCACATTCACATCTATAAATTTAAAATTTTAGAAAAATTATGAATTTAACGTGGCATGAGACATATTGACCTAATGATCTTCTTTTTTTTTTTTCAATCAACAGTCAATGTGACCTGTGTGCTGTGGATTGCATGTTTGCATATATTGTAGCTGTATTTTTACGTGTGCAAATTAAACTCGATTCAACTCGATAGAAGAATAACACGAGTATATGCATGTGGTTCTCGTTTTCACGATCTCTTTCGTTACAAATTAACTAAATTTACACGAACCTCGAGCCTCATCAATTTCATCAATTTATGAAAATTAAAATTCATTTTACTCCAACCAAACATAAGATAAAGTTAGATTTGATATAGCTATAATATGATACTATTGTTGTGCCTCAACAATAAACATTTTTTTTTAAACTTGTCTTTTTTTTTTCAATTGTGATTATAATGATTGGGAAAATATAAAAAATAATTAAAATTTAGTTAAATTCTAATATTTTTATGCGCCAAAATATGTATCAATTTGACAAATAAAGTATCTGACTAAAGATTACTTGACAGCTCCAACTTGACATTTATTGAATACTGTCACTAGATCAAATAACATCAAACACATTGTCAAGCATCAATACTCCCTTCCCTCGACGATCTTTAAATTTTTATTTTTTTTTGGCACAATCCATAATATTTAATGCATATGTTTTATGAAATTGAAAAATATCAATTTTAATTAAAAAGTATAACAGATTAATGAAAGCGAAACCGCACGCATAATAATGGACCCACGTCGTCAATCCCAACTTGATGAAAGCGATATCTTGCAACTTCACAGGTGGCAGAGTCATGTGTGGCCAAAACTGTCGTCCCACTTTTCATCCCACGCCGCACATTCGCCACGCAAGACAACAGCGACGATCGTAAATGGCTCTGATATCTCCGTGTTTGACCCTCGATGAAAAAGTCCCATCCCCTTCCCGGAGTCCAGACCAGACCACGTCAAGCGCTGGACCCACTAGCCGCCCAGTATTGTTAAAACATTTACGATCACGAGCAACCAAAGCCGAAGCTCCACTAGTTGCCCACCTGTATACTATTGTTCAAGCAAAATTGATAACGTAATAAGAAATATTTTTTTAATCACTGTATATAATTAAATTGTATATATTATAATTATTTATTGAATTATTGTAAACTTAACAACTCTCCTATAATATAATGAGGATTGATCTCTGTACATGAGAGATTACTAAATTAAATACTTGAGGATTAGAAGTTCGGCTAAACACTTTTTGTAGTGATGCAATCCATAATCATGAAGCACACTATTACGTCTCGGGCCATATTGAGTAATTTTAATGAGATATTTTATGTTTATAAAGATGATTGATAGCTCTATTGAAATTGGGTTTGAACACTAATCTCTAATAAAAAATTATCTATAACATAGTGACAATTCAATTCTCACTAAGCATTTTATGACAAATTTTTAGGAAAAATAAAACAAAGTAAAAGATTTTTGTAATGTAAAACGCTGCTTGTAGGCTGGCACAAGAAGGTACAACTAAAGGAGAGAGAGTCAGCAGGGTGAGCCGACACGTGTGACGCACACGTGTACGTCATGGAGAGGATGAAAGCGACGTCGTAGAGATGGACAGTGTGGTCGAGACAGCGTGCGCGTGAGTAGTCAGATTGGGCGGCTCAAAGTTTTCCCAGTAACGCTTACAAGTTACAACCGGTGGGGTACGTGGAATTGTTCAATTTCCAATTTTGCCCCTCTAGTTTACTATGTCATACAAACACGATCAGTAATTACTTTCGCTATGCGGAAATCTTACGGTGATTGCCTTTCGTTGTAACTGCATGACACGAAAGTTCGAGATTTACTTCTTATTTTTTATATTAAAAAAACAAAATTTAAACTTAAAGAATGAACTAAGCTGGTGTGTACCATAATTAACCTCTGGTAGTGTTAAATGGGATTCAAATCATTGCAAAAACTTGGGTCGGTCCAAGTTTTCGGCAAATCTGTTTCTAAATTCAAGAAAATATGAGACATTCTGTTGGAAATTCCTCTTGTACAAATCAAAACAGCAAATTTGTACATGATTGCGAGGAGCTAATGAAATATCTAATCGAAACAAGGTCGCTTGAATTTTAAGCTACCCATATTTCCATCACTTTTCAGGCTCGTATCCTATGGGCCCTAACAAGTTTGCCACTTCGCTTGCACAATTTTTCATTTATAGAAACAGTGTGTATTTTTAACCTTTACTACCTGAAATAAATGACATTTTAGAAATTTGTAACAAATAAAGTAAATCTTGTTCTACTCATAATATTTATCGAGATTATTTGATAATAAGATGTTAAAATTAACATTATACATAATGTTAACGTTTGTGTAGTATATTGTGGCATTTTATCTTTTTTTTTTTTTTTTTTTGCTACAAGTTAGGGATTTACACACATGTATATTTTGCGGGTATTAAGTTAGAAACGGGCATTTAAACAGCAAGAAAAAGAAAAATAATTTTGTGTTATGGTTAATGGTTGTAGAATATTGGTCCCACCATAACTAAAAATAAGCTTTATAGCATTGTATACTTCCTCGATAATGACGATTAACACGTCAGACTCAATCTAGAACAAGCAAAACCACAGTAATTTCCCGGGAGTCTGAAGGGCAAATTAGTAAAAGGGATCCAACAAAATGTTTGATACGCGTCTCTATGAGGTCCATATTCCATCGCCATTACCGACCTCTCAATCCCTTCAAATCCCCACTCACCTCTCTCTAATATCAAACAAACCCCACCAGCCATTTCTCTCTCCCCTCACAATCTCGCTCTTAAAACTCATAGTTCTTTGGTGATTTTCTTCGTTTCTCTTTGCTCGCTCCTAAACCAAGAACAAAAAATGGCTCAAAAGACAGAAAAAGAAGAGACGGAGTTCAAGGTTCCTGAAACTTTGACTCTTTGTGTCAATAATTGTGGTTTCACAGGCAATCCAGCCACGAACAATATGTGCCAGAAATGTTTCAACGCCGCCACCACCGCCAAGTCGACGACGACAACAACCACGAACACCGCAACAACGACGACTAACACCACCGCATCCGCAGGTTCGAGCGCGAGCAGTGGTGGCGCGATCTTAAAGTTTTCTAGCGATAAGGCAGCTATGAGATCTCGAATCTTAGATCGATCTTCCGATGCAGCTGCCGGTACAACCAGCCAAAATCAAGCATTAGATCGGCAACGAAAGGATGCGGCGGTGGAGAAAAGAGTGGTGAACCGGTGCTCAGGTTGTCGACGGAAGGTCGGGTTGACCGGATTCAGGTGTCGGTGCGGAGAATTGTTTTGCGGAGAGCACCGATATTCCGATCGTCACGATTGCAGTTATGATTATAAATCAGCTGGTCGCGACGCCATCGCAAGGGAAAATCCCGTGGTAAAAGCAGCCAAGATTGTTAGAGTTTGAGCTTTGATGATTAAAAGAAAATTATCAATCAATCTCACAAACATCAATATTCGTCGATCTCGCCAGATCTCTCTCTCAGAAATATGGTGATCGAAAGAGATTTCGAGAAGACAAAAAAACAAATTCTTCAATGATCTCTTCAGGATTGTTTCTCTTTCGATGAATCTACAATTTGCCTTTTTTTTTTAGGGTTGTTTATGAGAAATGAAAGATTATTGTGGTTTACGATGATATTTGTGTTTGTGTTTAGATTTGAATTTTAATTTATTTTCTAGGTTTCATAATTATTGTTTGTGTCAGAAATTACTATAAACGAGCTTAAGCCTATGCCTGTGGCAATTTGCATGGCATGTGTATGTGTAAATTTATGAACCTTTGATGCGTTGTCTCGTCGCTTGGTATGTGAAACTGGAAAATTCGGTTGGAAGGTTTGTGGAAGAGTGGGACCGTAATGAAAGTGACTTTTGATGTTACATTTATCGCGAAATGTTATGTGCTAGCTGACAAAATATCGCGATATGTTTGCCTTTGACATGGTATGCCTTTTTTTGCATGGTCCAATTAGCTATTGCCACGGTAAGCCAAAAGCGATGCAGCTGAGTTGGGTGTGACGGGAACAATTGCGTAGCGAAGTTGGTTGCGTCTTTGTTTGAAGGAGTAGTGGGGATCTGAAGGAATGGGAATGATAATCCAACGGCTGTAAGTAATAGTTGGCGTAAGTGGCGTGCCCTAGGCGCGTGTTGCTGACAACTTGTTAAAATAAAAAAAAAAGCAAAAAACGATATGGTGAGAGGATGATGTGCCCTTTGAGTAGGTCGAAAAGCTGTCACAAATTTGTTCTCCAATTGGAGCAAGCCGGGTGTTTCCAGGATGTGTAACACGAGTTGCCCACTTTTGTTTTTAATTTTTAAATTCTTTTTCGTCTTATTAATATTTTACTTTTATATAATTCAATTTGAATGACAACCCACAAAATATTATTTTAAATGATCTATTTCTTGAGAAAATATATAAAAGAAGTCCTCGAAAAGGAAGTTCTCTTGGAAAAAAAAAATTTTCTTTAACTTAAATATTTTAACAATGTTTTATTGAGAGAATAAATTTTATCTTTAATTACTTGCATTTGACAACTATAACTCAATGCAGAGTTAAAGTGTCTAGTTGCCAAGTTAATTTGCTTGACAAATTGATATTTGATTGGACACTAGAAAAATTAATGATTAATTTTTATGTTTTTTAATTTATTTTTTGAGGGTTTGAAAATTATTATTTTAAATTATTTTTCTTTTCATATCTGTTTGACATGTATTTAACAATCAGTGATGCTGATGGTTAACTTATACTAATTGATTAATACATTTTGTGTTCTCTGAATCTATTCATCATCGTTCAATTTAATAAACTACAGTTTGTGGTGTTCCTATGTGAACAAAAAGATTGATCGGCGCTTGTAAGGCAAGTAAGCGGCCATGTACAATGAACTTTACAGATAATAAGTTAATTGGGTGATTAATCGTCTCATTTAATGCTAGATTACAAAAGGTATCAATTGGAATTTAAAATTAGAAAAAAAAATGATAATAGGGAATGAGCAGTTGAATTCTTTGTATTCTTTAAAAGAATAAACAGAGGTTATAGATTATGAGTGACAAATTAAGTTGGGGGCCAGACAATGCCTCTTTGCTATAAAAAGTGGAATATGGTTGGTAGCTTAATCATGGGAATCTATGCCTTTAAAGGATTAAAAAAAAAAACTATGAAAAGAACTCAATAATTAAGGTTTTTTTTAATATAAAGAATTATATGCTCAATAATTCTTTTTGAAAAATAATTCACTCAATTAAATAGGCTTCACTTTACTTCCTTATTATTATGATTATTTTTTTATAAACAAAAGATTTTTAAGGGTCATCTGTTAAGAATACTTTAACGTCTAAAAAACTGGTATGATAACCCTTTAAAATTGTATTAAATGAGAATAAAATATAAAAAGATATTTTTATTAAATCAAATTATTAAATATCACATTAAAAATGATATGAATAATAAAATTAAAAAAAAAATCCCATGATATTAAGCAGTATTCAAAGTGATGCACCTTACACGGTATACTAGTCCATCTAGAAGAAAAGGCAGAATTTTATTAAAGATTTGCCTGCCTCCACTGATTAGACCCAGAAAGACACGAAAATCTATGAGGAGTTCTCCTCTCGCACTCGCTCACACAGGATGATAATAAAGTCCTTTTCATGTCAGGCATATCAAATCAACTCATTCGCCTATAATGGAGTTAGTATAAGGTCTATATCATAATTTCAACTCTTAATCTTAATTATTCATTTCTTAATAAGTTTCAATTCAATACGCCCCTAGAGGCAGCTCAACTGGTTGAGGAGCTTCGAACTTGGTGTATAATGTATTCGGCTTAAAAAATTTTCACCCTTCATTCTCTCCCGGATTCGATTCAGTGCAACAGTCTGGTTTATTAAAAAAAGAAGAAGTTTCAATTCAATACAAAACAACCTTATAGCGGTTGTTTTTGGTGAGTTGTAGTGGAGTCATTTGGTTCATCATTGTATTGCGACATGACAAGAATGGCATCATTTTTATTAGCTAGCACAGGAAATAGATTACCAAGTTGCCCACTTTTGGTTTATAGAAACGCCCTAAATCTAGGCTCATAACCATTTTTCTGCACTTGTTTGGATTTTCTCCTCGCAACTTGAGGGGTGATTTTCAACTTTGGCAACTTGTTTTGTTTTATAATACTAGGCTTAAACTGAGTAATCCGCAGCACACATCACACTGGGATAACTTCAATTGGGAAAACATAGACATTTGTTAAAAAATCAATTGACTAGGACAATTTTAGGCATATGAACTATTAAATGATTTGTTTTTATTGTTTGATTCGATGATATATTCAGGGGGTGGGGCAGCTAGAAGAATAAGAATTATTTATTTATTCATTTATTTGTTTGTTTTTGTTTTGGCAATTACCAAGTTGGTTATTCAACAATTTGGACCAGTTCTGAATTCATGCATGTGGGCATTGTGCAGAAACCAAGTAATTTTCTCGAAGCAATTTGTTAGTTTGGCAACGTGATGCTAAAAAGAAAAAGAAAAGTTTAAATACATCTTAATATGGTTTAATCTGAGAAAGAGAGTGAGGAAACATTTGCCCACCAAAGTTGGCGCAGAACAGTTCCTGCAACAATTTTTAATAGCACAAATAGCTGTCAAAGAACCGAAAGTGTCCGTTGGGGCATCCGCACCATAAGCCCAATAATCATCTCATAAAGTTTCATTGGATTAGAGCATCAAGAGGGAATCATTTACCAACTTGAAACATCCTTCTAGATGCTTCATTTAGTATAAAAAATCTCGTATAATTAGCGATATTTTCCCAGCTTTTGCCAACTATTCATCTTGAAAGATTCATTGCATTGTGCAGTGGCACCGATTTTGCAGCTATATGAGTCCATGAGAAACAAATAAGTTGGCGGCAACAGGCTAGAGTTCTTTTGAACTAACCATGCTGTTTGTCCCCCAACCTCCACAGATTAAATCAGGAAACCACCACTTTCCTATACCTAAAAAGCTGTGACAAAGGATTTGTTTTGCAACAAAGAATTCAACAAACAACTGCATTTTAGCTATCATGTTGAATCAGCACCAGTAATCCCCGAGGACATGAATGGGGGGTATAAAATATCAAATTTACCTGTTAGCTTTTAAGTAGCGATATGGTTTCGATGGAATTTTAAACGACACGTTCCTCTGTCATCACATGACCAGAATAAGGTGAACCAGGGAAAAACAAAGATTAACTCTTTGTTCACTGTCATTTCTTATTCTTGACATGAAGTCAACTCCATTGTGCAATATGCATAGATCCCTAAAGGTATACATATGATACTAGAGGATTATTTATCCCTGATAAACACATCACATTTCGGGGTGCATTACCAGAACAAACACAGTTAGAAAACAAATTTACCAATTTAGTTTGCATGGTAGCAAGATTGAAGTGCTAAAACAAGCTCATAAGAAACTAACTAAAAGTGAGTCAGCTTTATAATAAAGTGAGGTGAACAGGCAGAGAAGAGCATACAGATTAAAATTAGCAATTTGGAAAGAAAAGACAGATCGAAGACAGATTTAGGCACCATCTGTTTGGATGAAAGGGTTGGCGATCTCATCTGTACCATCAGTTGGTGACACAAGCATCACGGCAGTTCCCCTACATACCTGCATTACAATAATATATAGTCAGATTGTTATCAATACAAGGGAAAAACTGTATCCAATAACATACAAAAATTTGATCAAAATCGTATTGATTCAAGGCTTTAGATAGTCTGACATCCCCTAACATTTTAAGTTGCTAAAACTTTCAGGGAAAAGGGTGCCAAATATCCAAAGAGAAAAAGGATTAAGTCGTAAAATGTCAAGATTCACATTAACATCAAATACAATGATCAATTTGAGAAACCATCAGCACATTTTTAAAAGTACATGCAACCTTTATGCACATCAAATATCAAACTGATTTGAAACTGAAAACAACAGCTTTGACTTATGTCCAACATTAGTTTCTACTTATACACATTAATATGCCGTAATGTACCGAGTGTTTACAAATATCATAAGCTTGAACCTGAAACTTGCCATGCATTTCACATACTTGATGAGTATATAATCCCAGTGCAGGACCCAGCATTTTACTAAAGGAGGGGCACTTTTTTTTTAATATTTAAAATTTATTTAAAAAATCTCAATTGTACAAGAAAGTTAAAAAAAAAATTAGAAATAAAGGGATATAATGAACCTTAATCATCAAAATTAACCTAATATAATAAAGCAAAATACAAAATGTAAAATGTTAATATTTAATAATTTACTCAATTAATATACATTTATAATGCCCACGATAAGTTTCCATAGTTTGAAAATATTGCATAATTGGCCCATTGTCACTGTTATCAAAAATATTTTCCCAATGTGTGCAAGCAAGCTATCATACACTAAAAATTATAAATAATATATAACTTCACTAGAAATTAGAAAAAGAGTTAATTATTAATGTTCACAAGGAATTACTTGAATTTGTATTTTTTAGTAACAAAGTATTGATAATTTATAGAATACAAAAGAAGATACAACGAGAAAGATATAATTTATACTAAATGAAATAAATAAGAATTAAAAATTTATATATTTGATTTTAAAATAAAATAATAAAAAATAACCAAAATATAAGAGAAACTTATATGATTACAAGTTATATTATTTGGATGGAAAAAAACTTGTGTAGAGCCAAATGAGGTAGAGGGCTATGATTAGATAAAAAGAAAAATAAAATTTAAAACTAATTAAGTTTTAATTTAAAAGAGGATATAATAATAATCTATTTAAATTAAGGGTATAATAGAACTTTTTTTCAATTTTAGGAAGGGTACGGACCCCCCAAGTGTGTATGTAGGTCTGCCTATGCATAATCCCCATAACTAGATTATCAGAAAAAAGTGAAAAAATAAATTTAAGTATTTTTTTCAATATACTATAAGGAAAAAAGAAAAAGAAAAAAGAAAAGAAAAAGAAACACAAAGCATGAGGAGATACCACTGTGGACCAAATGTCCACAAAGACCAAACCAAAGAATGGGTGGCAATTCCATATAAATTGCATTGAACAATCATCTCTCCCCTAAATATAGAAGCCCATAAATATACAAAATCAACCAAAAAACTCCTTTAATTGAGATAACAAAAGAAATATCTTGAAAATCTTGCAAAAACTTCCGGACAGGTTTATCAGTAGAAACTTGTATATCAATGCAATTTTTTCATGACTCAAGTTGGAAACGCATGTTTTAAAGTCATCCAATTAATTTGATAGTCGCATAAAAATTCACCAACAGATGTGAATCACAATGACACATTTTTGCCATGTTACTTTCTAAAACCAAAGCTCAAATTTGAACATGTGCAAGGCTACCCCATTCTCAAGGACAAATAAATTAAGGAGATATACAACAACGGAGCAGCAGAAAAAACATACTATTAAGCCGAGTCGCCTGGTCTGATCAGTTGTCTTGAGTGGGTCATCAGGATCTGTAGTGCAATTTAACAAATTCGAATCACTTCTTCCAATCAATATCAGAAGCAACACTTTATGACATCCAAAAAGCATAAACATCAAAATGTAATCCTAGAATTTTAGTAATCAAGAAAGGTCAAAAGAACCTTCAATTGCAAATGCAGAAAGCATTTCCATATAAAGACTTTCTAAAGGAGAGTGTCAGTAGGAAATAAAAGACAAGTTCAAAATGGTACTTAAAATTTGGATCCTTGACAAAATAATAGATTGTTCAAAGTAAAGAAAACAACATCCAAGCAGTAACTAACAAGTTGCTCTAAAGCATTAATAGATCAACAATTTGCTCAAATAACTTGTTAACATCCCTCTGGGTATATAAAAGAAAATTGTTAACATCCATCCAGGATCAAGTGTTACTTTCAAATTTATAAGGAAGATCAGAATCTCAACTTTGTTCAGTGTTAGAGAATTTGGATACAAATGGCATAAAACACTGTCGGTTCAATAGTAAGGAAGGTTCATGCCTTAAGGGACCTTGCACTTCAAGGTAAGGAAGCTCGCAAATAAGAGCTAATAAACCATGCATTGTAACCAAATTTATCATGCACAAGAATCCTTCAAGGTGTAAGTTCAAACATGGATTCACAAGACTCTGTTTATATTCAAATTTCAAGTAAAACATGCATGCATAGGTGCAGCTGAGAAGCCTGAGTATACAAAATGAGTTTAGACAACCCTATCACCTCTCTTTGGGATTTGCAAGACTCAAAATATCCAGCCAACAGTTCAATGTTTTGGAATCTTCCCAGGAACATTACACTATTGAGTTAAACAAAACAAAGTTTTAGGCATACCCAAACCCTTCTTTTCCCAGGGTATGAAAATCCAGGTATCTTACTGGAAATGCATAGCAATGAGCATAAATTCATCTCAGTAGAGCATGGATAGAACTGAAATGACATTTGAAACAAAAATCTGAATGAAAAAGGTAAAAAGGGTATACGATCATTATCATGAGAGACAACAAACGTTTTGGTGTGCATCACCAAGATTACTCAGGTGGTTTAGCCCTAGTGTATACAAATCAAACATTTTTCTGAAGATAATTTCCATTAAACTAAATCCTTCTTATCATCATAAAAGCATAGATATATATGGCCCATGGGATCAAATTAATACCATAACCAGCCAACTGCAGTTTAAAATAACAGCACACTGTTGCTTCACACTTGTAAGTGCACATAGACAAACACAAAGTCCAGAAGCAATGTGCCGTATCAGTGATTACCTCTTAGAAACTCTACAGCTTCATCCAGGACAAGATTTAGCAACTGATCATATCCTTTGAGAGTCCCTGTCACTGAAACCATAGTAACATACAAGTCATCAGTCAATTAGCAATGATACCCAATTCAAACCAAATTCACTGAAAATCACACGAGCAAACCACATTTAACATAAGCAACCTCACGTTATAGAAGCTACCACAACCGTCAGGTGAACATTTTCAGACAGTACTAGGCTGATGGATACGAAACTTCAACCAATTAAGATAACCCCTAAGTCCAATTTAAAACAATCCAAACTACAAATTGCAAGAACAACATATAAAAACCTCCAGAAAACCATCTCATCCTTTCAGTTATAACGTCGAACTCATACATTCTACAATAAACTCTGCTTGAGCTAAATCATTATCCAATAAGCAGCCTAAAACAACAAAAAATTGACAGAAAAAAAAGTGCAGCAATTATAAGGACCTTGTCTACCACCAGTGAGTTTGACTTGAACACCCTTGTCCACAAACTTTGCCAAATCCAAAACTGTTTCTTTCCTTCCTGACTGTCAAAAACAATCACCAGAGAAAGCGCTAATGTAACCAAAGATCAAATGAACTCAATAAAAACACATAAAAATTAAACAAAAATCAAATCTTTTTGTTCGGATAAGTAATTTGGGCTAAAAAGTTTTTCTACTGAATGAAAATTTACCATCTTATCTGATCCTTCTGCAGCTCCTCTGCTGAAACTCGCTTGAAATACCCCTTAAATCCAAAAAAAAAAAAACCCGTAAATATTTATGGAAGGAAGTTGAAAAAAAAACCATGTATATGAATTGTTAATGAAGATACATGAACTTACTCTAACTGTGTGGTATCTCTTTCTCTATGTTCTGCCTCTGCTTCAGCCACAAACGATGAAATTCTGCAATGACAATGCACGCAGCACGCTTGTAGCAGAGGGGGCGCGTTGATTTGGGTTCGGGATCGGGTTCGGGTTTGGGCTTCATTCTATAATGGTTTGTCATGTTTGACTACTGGGCTTTCATTGGACTCACAAGTCACAAGGGCAGTGCCTAATTTGTTTTTAGGATCATTTCACTCCGTGGTTACGTCATCTTGTTTATAAATTGAATACGATATTTGAATCTAAGGCCAAACAAAAATATATTTCAATAAGAGTTTGTTTATTTCGATTTTTTTAAGTAGAGTTTATTAAAATAATTTTTTTAAAGTAGATTTTTAAAAATAAAGTTTTTTTAATTATTGAATGTTTGATGAGATAAATATAAAAATATTTATTATAATTAAATTACTAAAATAAAGTTTTGTTACGAGGGAATAATAAAGTAAAATATTTAAAATTAAATAATACTATCTTAATCTTTGATATTTTAAACTTTAAAAAAGCTCAAAAAAATATTTCCTAAAAGTCTTAATTTTGCGCTTCTCCCAGTAGGCATAAAATAGCTGTTTTGAGTATTCATAAGTTTTTTTTAGATGGCAGTCAAAGGACACAAATAGTACGTTTGTTTGGACTTTTTTATTGATCAAAAGAGCTTTTGTAATGCCAAAAGCTCTTTTTAATTTTTTTTTGTCGTTTGACTGCCAAATAAAAAGAGCTTATAGGTGATTAAAAAAACTATTTTACGTCTATTGGGAGAAGTCTAAAATTGAAGCTTTTGGAAAAAGCTGTTTTTGAGCTTTTTTTTAAGTTTTAAAATATCAAAAACGTTATCATTTAACTTTAAATATTTTATTTTATTCTTTTCTTATAATAAAACTCTATTTTAGTAATTTAATTATTATAAATATTTTTATGATTATTTCATCAAACAATCAATAACTTTTTAATAAAAGATCTTTTTAATAAAAGCTTTATTCTTAAAAGTTTTTTTCTAAAAAGATCTACTTCATTAAGTTATACCTAAATAGGCCAAAACAAACAAACCTAAATAATTTTGAAAGAGTTTTTGACATTGAAAAAATTCTTTTAGCCAGTAAAGAAAAGAAGTCTGAACAAACGCGTTCTAAAAATCATTATTACCAATTTTTATTTAAAAAAATTATTTTTAATATATTTTAAAGACTTGTTAATTTGAGTATTATACGACAATATTTACAAACTTTTCATAGAAACATAATTTTATAAATTGATATAATATAATATTATTTTTAATTTATGATCTGGTGTAATATTAAAAACAAATAAAATTCTGGATTATTTTCGAAATTAGGAGGATCCTTTTAAAAACAAAATTAATAGGAGGTCAAGTTCATTAAAGATAAAAAAATAATAACAATACCTATACATGTGAAATGTCAGCTATAGCCTCGACTACAAGTGAACGGGTGTATATACGTAGTTTCGAAGAAAGCGAAGGGCATTTATATGACAGAAGAAAAACCCTATATTTATGACTGTGTGAGGCTCTAGGGTTTGATTTGGCAGCCGCAGACGCAGAAGCAGGGCGAAGAAGCTCGTAGTTGTAGGAACAAACAACTAACTGCAGCAACAATGGTGGAGAAGTCGAGCAAAGGAAGGAAGGAAGAGGTTGTCACTCGTGAGTACACAATCAACCTTCACAAACGCTTGCATGGCTGGTACTTTCCCTCTCTTCGCTTCCCTTTGTAATACGCATACGTTGATGAGGATTTTCTGCTCTTTCCTTGTTCAAACAATATATTTATACTCGATGTTTACTCCCTTCGATTCGCATCTACTAGTAATAAATCTTTGTCCCTTTAATCAGTTTTTGCTGTGATTTCCATTGATGGTATCGAATTTTTCTCTTTTTCAGTTATAAATGCTTGAGGGTTAATTTTCTTTAAAATAATTTTCCTGCGGAAATGATTTAAATTTATTTTGCGGAATGAAAGGGATGTTCTTTAACAAGTAACACTATGCACGGAGTAAAAAAGTGATGAATGTTTGTGGTGTGTTTAAAGGTGTGATCCTCGTTCAACACCTTTCCACAAGTAGCGTGTTTAGTTTGCTTTTCTTGCATTGTCATTGTTGATTGTCTTAAGCTTAAGTGTGTGAGTTTTGTTGCACTTTTCATTTACCAAGTGGGTTTAGTTTGCGTTTCCTGTATTGTAACATTTAAGTTCTGTTGCGGATACTATCCCCTGTGTTGATGGTAGTTTTTCGTTTTGTTTCTTGTGTGGACCCATGTGATTCCTGAACATGCTTTCCAAATCTGTGCAGCACATTCAAGAAGAAGGCTCCAAAGGCCATAAAGGAAATCAGGAAGTTTGCCCAAAAGGCCATGGGGACAACTGATGTTAGAGTTGACGTGAAGCTCAACAAGCATGTATGGAGCCGTGGTATTCGTAGTGTGCCAAGGAGAGTTCGTGTTCGCGTTGCAAGAAAGAGAAACGATGAGGAAGATGCCAAAGAGGAGTTTTACTCACTCGTAACTGTTGCTGAGGTCCCTCCAGAAGGATTTGGGGGTTTGGGGACCAAGGTCATTGACGAAGAGGATTGAAGTAGTGGTCTGGCCTCTTAGTTAAGGAACTGCAATTTTTGGCTATATTTTTGTTAATTTAGTGGTGTTGGTTTCATTTCGTTTTGGATTCTCTTACAAACATCTTTGGATGATAAAGTATCTTAAACATTTTGTGATTTATGCATTTAGCCTTGTGATATTTCGTTCATGCTTGAAAATGTGGCAGTTTAGTTTGAGAAATTGTTTGTTCGTTTGAGCTTATTTTAAACATTTTGAAGCTAGTGTAGGCTTGGTAACCGAAGGATTCTCCAATCTTCTTCCATGGTAGAGGGAACCAAGGTTTGTAATCTGGCGAACATAAGAGTGTTTGTCGTGAACTTCAATCTGTCTTTTAGGATTATTTGAGTATGATAGTGTTGGCGGTTGTAAAATGTGGTGTCCTGCCCTTGGGCCTCAAGACCCTGTGTTTTCAATGTAGTTGCCTAAGCTGCCATTTGTTCAAGAACAAGATTCTGCTTCCATTCAAAAGAAATTTATAAAGAGGTCAAAGCCATTGAAGTTGATCTTACTATCAAAATAATGCAACGAAAATAGAAAAGGTGCTGGTGATGATTGTCTTCTACATGAAATTTTTATTATTTTATTTTATTTTATTTTTTGACTATAAGGAAAGAATTGAGACATGCTGCAGTACAGCAGTAAATATATATTTAAAAATTGTAATGGAGTGAAAAAAAATTGTATTTATAATTTTTATGTGTTTTTCGTTTACAATTTTTTTATATACGATTTTTATTTATTCGTTTACTATTTTTGTATATAATGTACAGTTTTTATGTGTACATCAACTGAATCGTAGTAAATCCAAGAGTAATAGATGGGTAATAAGGATAAAAAGGTAAGAGAAGGGTAGTACCTTGTTTTCAAAGAAATATTGGAGTTAAGAAATTATATTATTTATTACATGATAAAAATATAATATTTATTTATCAAACATAGTAAATTTGGAAGATGATCGAAATTGGTTGAATAATATTATACTTATAACTTATTTATAATTTAGTTTTTTTAACGTACTTTTCTTAAAATCTAAGCTTACCTCTCTCTTAGATCGACACATATTAGTGTCATATAATTTAATATCTTTTGTTATATAATTTAATTTAATTAATTTATTTTTATTTTTAACTCATCGAATGGTATTTTGTTAATTTGCTAACACAGGATGGTTGTAGATAAGTTATAGATGAAAGATTAATCGTTGATATTGTTGTATGATTCCAATTGGTCTCAGCTTCCAATCTAGCAAAAGATGGGCCCGAATCAGAAGCCCAGTTTTTGTCCTGGAAGAAGCTTCTATTGGAAGCCCAATTTCTCCGTCAACAAGCAGCTTGCCCGGGAAGCGAAAACATTTTTCGAAATAAATGATGCAAAATCGGCGCGAAATAGTCGAGTTTTCTCGCCGAGCACCTCTCGCTCTTGACTTCATTACGAAACTGCGAATTCTTTGTATATGTTTAGGAATTCAAATCCACTATTGAAGCGTTGTGCAAGTATCGATTATTTGGACGCCACTCGTCTCCTCTTCATTAGTTTGAATATGGACGATAAAGGCAATTAGGTTTTCGATACGATAGTTCTTCGAAAGGTATTTTGTTGCTTCTATACATTTTCATAATCCTCTTTTTGTTTCTCGGGAAAACAAACGTGCATCTTCTTTACATTCTTACATTTTAGTCTGGTTCAGTTTTTGATTGTTCTATGTTATTGTGATCTGGATATTTGATAAGCTTTATTTTAGATTACTTCTTGAAGCTTCCTCGGTAGCCCGTTGTTATTTCATTCGTCTTTAACCTGTAACACTTCTTGGAAGTAGTTGGCCTAAAATTTACTTGTCCTGCATGGATTGAGCTAAGGAATACAAGATGTGGTTTGAAAATTGGAATTATGCTTCATTTTGTATGTCTAATTATTTGGTAGATATCATAGTTTAACCAAATGTGGGGAGAAAATCCATTGTAGATTTTGAAACATCTCCTTAGGAACACAAATTTGGAATTACATTCATGTTTCTAGGTTTCTTAAGAGTTTCAAGTATAGAGGAGGACACAGCAATTTCTTTTTTTTTTTTTGCCGGTAGCAATTTTGGCAGTCCTCTCTAATGGTTAATTAGCTCTGGAGGAATTAAGCTGTTTGAGGTACTGAGCTGGTTGGCCATGTTTTCCATCAAGTTAATAGTATTCATAATTTTCGATAGCAATCAAGAAAGACTTAACTTCCATTTTGGGACTAGATTTTCAGATTTTGCGATGTATTGGATCTAAACTTTCTGCTCACTGGGGAGAATTTTATTTTGCAGAAGACTTTCTCTAGGGTAATTGTTATGTCATTTGCTCATTGAACATTGTTCATGCAATGTTCCTTCTGGTTCTGCTCTCTTAGCTTCTCCATCATAGTAAACCTGATTATATATTTCTTTCTGCTCTTGGAGATGTCTTCTTCTTATTTGTCTGGCTGAAAATTTTAAGAATATGATGAGCTTGTCTCCCTTGGTTTTTACAAGTGAATCACCATCGACAAAGTAATTCTATGACATTTGATTGAGAAATTACTTCTTACAAACCTCTTGCTAGATTTTCTGTTTCGAGGTTGTTGAGTCCTTGAGAATTTCTGTTATAAAGGAAAATTCCATATTTTACATTAACTATGATTTGCTAAATTCAACTCATGTTAATGCATTGATTACTCACTCTAGCCTAGTTTCTTTTTATGCTAGATATGGAGGGCTGCCTTGAAAACTCTCCAAAACTTGGCTGTCCTGTCGAAAGTGTTGATTCAAAGTACATCTCTGGGCTTAGTACCATACTGGTTGCTACAATTCAAGAAGCAAAGGATAGGATCTCACAGATAGAGTACATATTTTGTAGCCAAATCTATCCAACTTTCCAATCACAATCTAAAAGTTTGCAGAAACTTTATTCTGACGCCAGGAAGGCTGCTGAAGATGCATGGAGAGAAAAGGAAAATAATCTCTTACTTGAAATGAAACAGCTTCAACTTGAAAAGCAACGGGCTCTTGAAGAGAACCAGTCTCTCAAGCTTGAGATGGCAAAGCCTCAGCAAGAAGAGAAGAAAAGTCAACTGCTTTCCAAACTAGAAAGTCAACAACTCAAAATTGATGAACTTGAGAAGGAGCTTATGCACAAGTCTAAAGAAGTTGATGAGGGGATGGAATTGCAGAATAGATTACTCAATTTGGTTCAATCAAAAGTAAATGTGATAGCCAATCAGAGTAAACAACTAAAGGAGCATGAAGAAAAGGCCAACATACTTATTGCTGAACTGAATTGCCAGAAGAAAAAAGTTGATGAGCTCCAGAAGGAGCTCGTGGAAAAGGCTGAAAAGGTAGCCAGGAGAAATGAATTGACTGAAAAGATAGATATGCTAATCTCAGATATTTCAAATAATGAACAGCTATTGACGGATCTAAAAAATGAGAAGAAATTACTTCTTGTCAAATTGGAAGGTTTTGAGGAAAATGTAAAAAGACTGCAAGAGGAGCTCAGAGAGAAGACGAACGAAGTTGAGAAGGGGACAAAATTTCACGAACAGTTGCTTGAAAAAGATGCTTTGAACTCATCTGAAGTGTTAAAAACTAAGCAGCAGTTGCAGGCTAGTGAGGAAGAGAATAAACTGCTTCGGGAAAAAGTTGTAGGTTTGGAGGATAAAGTTAATGAGCTGAAGTTGAGTCTTAGTAAGAGAAGTGATGAGGCGGCTGGAGGGAGGGATTTGAACAGAAAGTTACTAAAAGAGATTGAACAGAAAGCCTCTGAATTCATGGCTGAGAAGAAGAAAAGAAAAGATATCATAGATGCTTATAAAAGGCTGAAATCCCAATACAGTTTTCTCTGCACAAAGTTAGGTCTTACAACAGAGAATATGCTTCCACATAACAAGCTAGAAGATGAAAGTGAGTCGTTAAAGCGTCATCAGGATCCAATAACTGCCCCTGGTAAGTGTATACTTCTTCACTTGGTTTGTGGGAATCCCAGTGGTAGCATGAAATGCCTAAGAGTTTGCTATGGTTATTTTCTGACTGAGATAGAATGTTGTTACATATTTTGCCTGGGTCTGTTTCAATTCATGATTATGCTTGAATCGAGCCAAGACACACTCCTGTGCACATTCGTGCTGAACATATGCACTGGCTACCCCAGCCTGATATTTATGGTGATTGCATCGGTTGCTTTGTTGTAGTTGAATTGTTTTTCTGTTTTCTGTGTTATAGATGTTGAAGACAAACATCCAGATAATTCTGCTGTTCATTTTGATGCAAATAAAGTGAAGAATGAAATCGATTTCAATGATAACTCAGATGATGAGAAGGTTGCCAAATCAATCCAGACTTCGAGCTTCCATTCACCCATTTCCAATTGCTTTAGTGCACCAAAATGTCCCTCAAATGTAAAATCTGCCCCAGCAACTGGTACAAAGCGGCCTGCATCCTCTTGGAGACAGACCAGGTCCCGTCCATGCCAAGATGGTCCTGACCCTCATGATGATTTTCTTGATACTCCCTTTGAGAACATTAGAGACAACTTAAACAAAGCAATGAAGGAAGAAGTTCATAATCTTCATGTTGCAGCTCCAAAAGACATGAATGTTGGTATCTCAGATGACGAAACACAGGATATGAGTGTTGATCCTGGCCCTCACAGAGAGCAGAAACCAGTTCCAATGGCCGAAAAAAGAGGTTTCAAGCATGTTGAACCTGTACGAAAGAAGGCAGAGCGGGAAAATTTGAAAGGAGTTGAATGCAAGCAGTGCAAGAAATTCTATGATGCTGTTCTTCCCAATGATGGAGGTAAGGATAGTGATGGTACTACAAAAAATTTTCGCTGTGAACATCATGAAGGTGTTTCTAGGCATAGGTATAAATATGTCCCTCCAATGACACCTGAGGGTTTCTGGAATATTGGGTTTGAATCTGAAATGTGATTTTTTATTTTTTAAGTTGAAATTCGATATTGACAAAAATGCACTGCCTTTGATTATTAATTTTCATAAATGCTACTTTCTAGTCTTCTGCAATTGATAATAAAAAATTTATCAGAAGGTGGAATAGAGTAACCTTAAGCCTCTTTGGAGAATTCTCCAAGCATCTACAGAATGACCACCTTCATGTGACTATTCCTGCGTCATTTCTTTTAAAATTTTATTGTGTCCTTGTCCCGTATTGAAGGTTCCCTACTGTAACAGAGTACTAAAATGCTGCTCTTGAGCAGGTGAAATTTTGTAGATGGTGTTATAAGGCAACGATAGAACATGAGAACTAGATGTTTGGAAAGCCAAACAATTTTGCAGCATTCTCTAGGCTTTTTCATATGGAGTTACCTGCACATACTGACTAGAAACTTACGGAAACCATCATAGAGCTTCTGGATCCTTGGATATATCTAATTGGTTAGGGTTGTGATAGGCCACCTATTAAATTTACATACAGTAGGCGGAACAAGAAATAAGGAGAGGGGCAGGGTTGTTATTTGGCAATCGGGCATGGGTAGTATGTTATGTTTTAGTTGCTTTTTGTTACCTTTTCTGTGTGCTGTTTTTTGGGTGTGTGGGTTGTGGAGTTAGTTACCCCGAATTTAGGAGAGGAGAGAGAGGGGATAGGCTGGTATATAAAGGAGGAGAGATGAATAGAGAGGGTAGAGAAAATTCTGTTAAAATTGGTAGGCCTTGGTGTCTATGGAGAGCTTGCAGGCCTCTCGAAATGCCTGCTAAATTTTCCTTAATACAACATAAAATCTATTCAGTATTTCCCATTTCCATTCTGACTTGTTTCTTATAATCCCATTTGCCTGATATTGACTTGTCTGTGTTCTTGATTTCGGTATCAGTGTGTGTGAGTGTGTGTTTTAGCTAGTGTTATAGCAAGGATCCTATCAGCTTTGGTATCAGAGCGGGTTGCAATCCTGCAATGGCTAAGAAGGGGGAGGGAAGGATAGACGAGTTGGAAGAGAGGATCAATAAATTTCAGGGAGACATCGGGGCAGTCAGGGAGGGGCTGGCTAGAGTCCAGAACCTGGAACAGAACATAGCAGCAATTTTGCGGAAACTGGAGTTGATGGAGGGGGACTCACGGGGGAGCCCATCAAGGGTTGACGGAGAAGAATCGCAGTTCCGGAGCCACGGCGGAAGACTGGGTGAGAATCGCAGAGGTGAATTCAGAACCAGGCAAGTGGAGATGCCCACCTTCTGCGGGGGTGACCCGGATGAATGGGTTTACCGGGTGGAACATTTTTTTTCGTTGAATCACATGAGCGAAGCGGAGAAGTTAGTGGCAGTGGCGGTTTCCATGGAAGGAGAAGCCTTCGCCTGGCATCAGTGGGAGGAGTCCAGGCGGCCATTTCGTTCTTGGACAGAGTTCAAGGAATTGCTGCTGGAGAGGTTTCGGGACAACAAGGAGAGTCTATCGGAACAATTCCTGGCTCTCCGGCAAGAAGGAACGGTGCGGGAGTACCGGCGACAATTTGAGAGAATCTCGTCGACCATGGCTGACCTTCCAAACCACATACTGGAGGGGCAGTTCATCAACGGGTTGAAGACGGAGCTGCGAGCGGAATTACGGGCCTTTCGGCCCACGGGCTTGGGAAGAATTATGGACCTGGCCCAGCGTATTGAGAACAAAAATGCAGCCCTAAAAAATTATAAGGGGGGTGGGCCGCTTGCTGAACGAAGGGCCATGGCCCAGCCTGCCCCGGGCCCGAACAGAAGCCTTTCATTTATTCAAAATCGGTCCACGATAGGCCCCGACAAGCCAGTAGCGGGCAAGAGCGAAGGACAGTTCCGGCGACTGTCCGATGCGGAGTTGCAGGCTAAGAGGGACAAGGGGCTGTGTTACCGGTGTGACGAGAAGTTCTCGCCGGGACACCGGTGCCGATATCGAGAGTTGCAAGTTATGGTTGTTCAAGAGGCGGAAGAGGAAGGGGATTCCGAGAGGGGTCAAACCGAGGAAGAGGACGATCAGTCACCAGATCAGCCGGAGATGGTAGAGCTGTCATGAAGTCGGTGGTGGGCCTTACATCTCCCAAAACTATCAAGCTAATCGGGACAGTGGGATCCGAAGAAGTCGTGGTCCTAATCGACCCAGGGGCGACACACAATTTCATTTCACAGCAACTGGTGCGAAAATTAAACTTACCGTTGGACAAGACAGAAGGATATGGCGTTCTCCTGGGTACGGGAAGGCCGATTAAGGGAGAAGGGGTGTGTAAGGGCACTGCTTTGTCCTTGCAAGGGCTGGAAATTGTGGAAGACTACCTTCCTCTCGACTTGGGCGGGTCGGATCTTGTGCTTGGCATGCAATGGCTGGAAAAATTAGGTGTAATCCGGTTTGACTGCAAGGCCTTGACTTTGGAATTCCTGGTGGATGGCAGTAAAGTAATTCTTCAAGGGGATCCCAGCCTGTGCCGGGCTCAGGTGAAGTTGAAGAATTTATTCAAAGCTGTTAAAGGAGGGGGTCAAGGATTGTTGCTGGAACTAAGTTCACTGTCTGTTGCTGAAACCTCTGATAATTCCGAAATTCCAGCTGAGGTAGAACAATTGTTAGAAATTTATGATTCAATCTTTCACTTACCAGTGGGTTTGCCACCTGAACGAAACCGGGATCATGCCATTATTCTCAGAGAAGGAAGTCAGCCAGTTTCTGTTCGCCCGTATCGTTATCCTCACATCCAGAAGACTGAAATTGAGCACCTAGTACAAGAAATGCTTACAGCTGGTATCATCCGCCCTAGCAGCAGCCCATTTTCCAGCCCTGTTCTATTAGTTAAAAAAAAAGATGGAAGCTGGCAGTTTTGTGTAGACTACCGGGCTCTCAACCAAGTGACAGTGCCGGACAGATTTCCAATTCCGGTAATAGATGAATTATTGGATGAACTCCACGGAGCTGCTGTATTCTCTAAATTGGACCTTAAATCCGGCTATCACCAGATCAGAATTAAAGCGGAGGATGTACATAAGACGGCTTTCCGCACCCATGACGGCCATTATGAGTTCCTGGTAATGCCCTTTGGCCTCACTAACGCCCCTTCTACATTTCAATCTGTGATGAACGAAGTCTTTAGGCCATTCTTGCGGAAGTTCATCCTTGTCTTCTTTGATGACATCCTGATTTATAGCGTTAGCCTGGCAGACCACGTGAAACATCTTGAATTGGTGCTGCAAACCTTGGCAGCACATAAATTATATGCAAATAGGAAGAAATGTCTGTTTGCTCGTACTGAATTGGAGTATTTGGGTCACATTATTTCGCCAGAGGGTGTTTCAGTGGATCAATCCAAGATCTAGGTTATGCTGCACTGGCCTAGACCTCGGAATTTAAAGGAATTGAGAGGCTTCCTGGGTCTCACGGGGTATTACCGAAAATTTGTGAGAAACTATGGTAGTATAGCTCAACCCTTGACAGAACAGTTGAAGAAGGATAAATTTGGATGGAATCCAGTAGCTGAAGAGGCATTCAATCACTTAAAGCAAGCCATGACTGAAGTCCCAGTTCTTGCCCTCCCGGATTTTTCTAAACCCTTTCTCCTCAACACTGATGCATCTGGAGTGGGATTAGGGGCAGTACTAATGCAGGAACATCGGCCCATAGCTATTTTAGCCATATCCTCCCTCCTAGTCAGCGGCTTAAATCGATTTATGAGCGTGAGCTCATGGTAGTGGTCTTGGCTATCCAGAAATGGCGGCCTTATCTTTTGGGACGCAAATTTATTGTTCAGACAGATCAGAAGAGTCTGAAACATCTATTGGAGCAGCGCCTTATCAGTAGCGAGCACCAAAAATGGGTGACAAAGCTGCTGGGATTCGATTTCGAAATTCAATATAAATCGGGACTGGAGAATAAAGCTGCTGATGCCCTCTCCCGCCATCCGGAATTTTCTGCCATAGCCTTTTCTCCTTCCTTCGATTTCCAAGAGATACGGCAAGCAGTGAATGAAGATGCTGAATTGAGCAAAATTAAAGCGGAGATTTTGGCGGGTAATCCTGTCAAGGAGGGATTTACAGTAGTTCATGGCACTCTACTGTATAAGGGCCGAATGGTAGTGAGCCAGCATTCACCCTTAATTCCCAAGTTGCTCAAAGAATTTCATGACAGCTGCCTTGGGGGACATTCCGGATTGCTGAAAACTACCCAGCGGATTACCAAGGAATTCTATTGGGCGGGAATGAAAAAAACCATCAAACGCTATGTGGAGGCTTGCCCGGTGTGTCAACAGAACAAATATCTTGCTATGTCTCCAGCGGGGTTATTACAGCCTTTACCATTGCCTACACAAGTATGGGAAGACCTTTCTATGGATTTTGTAGAAGGTCTTCCGAAATCAGAAGGCTTTGATACAATTTTAGTGGTGGTTGACCGGCTGAGCAAATTTGCCCATTTCATAGCTCTCCAGCATCCCTTCAACGCCCCAGCTGTAGCTGCTGTTTTTCTCAAGGAAGTGGTGCGCCTACATGGGATTCCTAGGTCCATTGTTACGGATAGAGACCGGATTTTTCTGAGCTTATTCTGGACTGAATTATTCAAGCTTCAGGGCACCAACCTCAAGAGAAGCACTGCCTATCATCCTCAATCGGATGGGCAATCTGAAGTTGTGAACCGTTGTTTGGAAACATATCTTCGCTGCTTTACATCTCACAAACCCAAACAATGGATCAAATGGCTTCCATGGCCGGAGTATTGGTATAATACTTCCTTTCATTCTTCTGCCAAATGTACACCCTTTAAAATTCTGTATGGCCGAGATCCTCCTCCATTGGTCCGTTATGGACACGATTCCACTGCTGTCTCCACTGTTGAGTTACTCTTGGAAGAAAGAGATGCAATATTGGAGGAGCTGAAACAGAATTTGGGCACAGCACAAACCCGGATGAAAATCATGGTAGATGGTAAAAGAAGGGAACTACAATTCAGCGTTGGAGATCGGGTGTATCTCAAATTACAGCCATATAAACAGCGATCTTTGGCTCAACGACGGAATGAAAAACTCAGCCCCCGCTACTATGGTCCTTTTCCAGTGGTGGCCAAAATAGGACAAGTTGCTTACAAACTCCAACTACCTGAAAGTTCTCTGATTCACCCGGTATTTCATGTTTCCCAGCTGAAACCGGCAATAACCTCCACAGATTTCATCTCCCCAGTCATTCCTCCTCAACTCAATTCTTCCATGGAATTGAAGGTGGAACCTGCCAACATCCTCAATGTCCGGCAGAAGCAAGGGCCTTCGGGACTCCTCACTGAGGTGCTGGTCCAATGGAAGGATCTACCAGCCTTTGATGCCACTTGGGAACAGCTCGATTTGATTAAAAATCAGTTCCCTACCTTCCACCTTGAGGACAAGGTGCTGGCTTGGGCGGGGGGTAATGATAGGCCACCTATTAAATTTACATACAGTAGGCGGAACAAGAAATAAGGAGAGGGGCAGGGTTGTTATTTGGCAATCGGGCATGGGTAGTATGTTATGTTTTAGTTGCTTTTTGTTACCTTTTCTGTGTGCTGTTTTTTGGGTGTGTGGGTTGTGGAGTTAGTTACCCCGAATTTAGGAGAGGAGAGAGAGGGGATAGGCTGGTATATAAAGGAGGAGAGATGAATAGAGAGGGTAGAGAAAATTCTGTTAAAATTGGTAGGCCTTGGTGTCTATGGAGAGCTTGCAGGCCTCTCAAAATGCCTGCTAAATTTTCCTTAATACAACATAAAATCTATTCAGTATTTCCCATTTCCATTCTGACTTGTTTCTTATAATCCCATTTGCCTGATATTGACTTGTCTGTGTTCTTGATTTCGGTATCAGTGTGTGTGAGTGTGTGTTTTAGCTAGTGTTATAGCAAGGATCCTATCAGGTTGGAATTGTTGTAATTTATGTAGTTTTTAGAATTTCTCTCAATTTCTCAGCATGTGCAAGTATTTCGTTTGGTTAAATGAATCAACAACTTGATTTTTACTCCCCGGTATGTGCAGATTGTTGTGTAATATCATTTTTCCATATTAGTTATTTATTTATTGTTGCGCACATGGTTGCTCATTGTATAATGTTGTGTTCAATCTCTGCTCATTCAGTCACTTTTGGTATCGGCACATGATCACGTGTCTAACATGCACGCACATAGATACTACTTATTAAGTAGATAATAGGCGTTGCAAATTTCCCTTCTCCTTCGCATTATTTATTGCATTTCTTCCTCCTCTTGACATTCCTTGCTTTCCACTTTATCAGCATTCTGAATATCTTAACTGGAATGTGTTCCGGTGTTCCCAATTAAGCAATGAAGCAAGGGTATGTTTGATACGTGATATTGTATAATATAATATAATATTGTAGTATATAGCATTGCATTGCATAATACTAAAAATAATGTTATGTCAAAATTATTAAATATTTGGTATACTCATGTATTGTATTAATTTGTACAAAAAAAAGTAAGATTTTTTTTTCAAAAAAGATATACAAACTATAAATATGTTTTTAGTTTATTTATAAAATTAGTTCTTTAATAATTTATCGAACAATTGTTAATTGTTGAAAAAATTATTTGAAGTCTAATGCCCCCACTGGATCTATTAGACAATTCAAATTTATGGTGGCATGCTAGGTGTCAATTAGTCTAACAGAGCCAGTGGACCTTAGCTGTCATCTAGTGGGGGCGGTGACTCCTTTCATCCCTTCTTTATTTTTAGAAAATAAAATTTTAAATAAATTTAATTTTTTAATTTATCTATTAAATTCATCTTTATTTATTTTAAAATTTTTAAAAATTAGAGGGTATTGTTGGATATATATAATTTTATAGGGATAATTTTAACATTTTTAATTGGTACTATACAATGCAATGCTAATGTCATTAATTAGTTCTACATAATTTAATGGAATGTTGATGCATCTAAGGGTTGTACTTTGTATTAATTAATAATATGTTAAATTAACATCAAACACATATATTACATTATTTAATACAATATCATAAAATAATCATATACAGTATCGCGCATTAAATATGTCCAAAGTTCACGGTTTAGGGGTAAAATTAATATTCCATATGTACAGAAACTTTGACATGCTTTGGGAGTCCACCATGAATTTGCTTCCTTTCTCCATTAATAGTGGGTCATACTACGGTACACTGGTTGTATCATACAACTGTTTTTAAATTTTTAGTGTAGAAGTTATAAATCCTTGTATAAAAGTCGTAAATGTGAAAAAAAAGTTGTAAATGAATAATTTTTCACATTTACGACTTTTATACAATGATTTACAACTTTTAGACTAATTTTACAACAAATGAAAATAATTGTACGATTATTTATTTACAACATTTTTTCACATTTACGATTTTTATACAAAGATTTATAACTTTTATACTAAATTTATAAAAAATTTAAAAATGATTGTACCGGTACAATCGATGTACCGTAACTAAAGCCACTAATACTTGTTATTATTTGCATATTATCATGTCGTAAATTGGTACATTTAATTCGACGACTGAGGGTGCATCAGAATGTTGGTGAGCCATTGCTGATTGTAGATAGAAGCGTCCTACTTTAGACTACCCTGCATTGTCTTAATATGCGTCAGTATCTAAAGGGGATGTAATGGTGATAGCATTGGTCATTCTCCCTGCTATTGCTTACTGTCGGTCAGATAAGAACACGTTCTTTTTGTAATATTATATTTTTATTTGTAATAAGATTTAAGAATATATAATTGATTTTAATTTTTTTTGAATTTTAGAAAAATATATAATTAATATTAAATATAAAATATATTAAAAAATATACAGGAAAAAAACAGAATTTGAGTTAAAAAAAAGAACACATCTTAAATGATTACTTTGATTGAAGTATTAACACTTTGGTCATGTTTCACTAGGTCCCCTAACGGTGGCTTGAATTTAAAGAGGGCCACCAAGATAATGCTGTCTGACATTTATTGAAGACTTGAGGGTCGTAGCTAAGCTAGCATGGCATCGCATCGTATCGAATCACGCCATCACCTCAGCTCTGCTCTCCATTTGTGGTTCCAAGAATTTGAGTTCTTCTGGAAGGAGGCTAGTGTATACTCTTGTGCATGGTAGCAAAACTATTAGTTACAATGCTAGCATGTACCAAAAGCTCATGTGGATGTCGGCTTGGTAATACCTTTAGATTAAATGCGGGTATTGGTGATGGTGAAGTGGGGTAACCTTATTTAATCCAGCTGCAAACTCCAAACATGAATGCTTAGCTGTATCAGACTTTGACCTCTGCTTTACTACTCCAACACGGTTATAAATGCTATGCTAGTAATAAAAATCTGAAAAGTCTAGCCTTTAATGAAATCACGTAATGAGTTCTATGCAGTAAATGAATAGTTGGCTGAAATTAAGACTCGAAAGTTTTAATGAATTCACGTAATGAATTCTATGCAATAAATGAATAGTTGGCTGAACCTGAAATTTAAGACTCGAAAGTTGAAACTTTCGGTCCCCTTCCCCTTACTTTCATCATCTTTTTGTATTTTAGAATAAGGATGTGATTTTAATTAATCATTGATTAGCGAAGCTTTTTAGGACAAGATGAAGAGACCCGTCCCGTGCACCGACCCAAACAAACAAAAAAGACTCCTGTCTTCTGTTGTTAATCACGTGAAGCTGCAGTACTTCTTTTATTTGTCCTTTTTTTAAGTTCTCTTCATCGAGTCATCACACGGCTACAAACTCAATTGTTTGCTGCGCAGCATTCAATTTAGAATAATAATTCTTAAAAATAATTTATTGTGTTCTTTTGCTAATATATGTTGTTATTATGTTTGATGTTCTTTAGGCTTCACATTTCTGATTTATGTTATAATAATTTCACAAACTGTCTAATTGAATGATTATTATTAGTGGTTATAGTATTTAACATTATTCGTTACCGTATGGAATCTCTGTCACAGTTATCACTTTTGTTCACGTGCATGCACGTTGCATCTACCTTATCTTTCATAGGATATAGTAACAAGTTAACGGCATAGAACCTTACATTTATCAACACCAAATTATAAATTATAAAAACACTTACATTCCGATCACTATTACAAATTACAATCACATGCAAATAAACAACAACAACCGATATTTCGGATCAATACTTTTTAACTGTTAATAGCGCAGTCACCGCCGCCGATAGGATTAGCAAGTCTTTAGTGGGTTGCCGCACAGGCAATCGTTGAAAAGAAATGACGACTCTTCAAGGTGGTCGAACGGTGATCCAATCGGAATCGCTCCACAGAGATGGTTATGGCTCAAATCCAAGTGCCCCACATAGGCGGTTGAGGACAATGAACTGGGTATCGGACCTTTCAAATTATTATACGATAAATCCAAAACCATGAAGTATGATTTTGAGCCGAAAACGTCCGGTATATTTCCCTCCAACGAATTTCGGCTCAAGTTCAAGATACCCATGCCGGTGTTACTCAATAATGCAGACGGTATTTGACCCGATAACAAGTTAGAGTCCAAGTCAAGAGTCGACAAGACTCGCATTTTGCCTAACACTTCCGGTATCGGACCCGAGAGTTGATTGATGGATAAATCCAAATCGGCAAGCCGATACATATTGCCGATAGAACTCGGGATTGACCCGGTGAGTTTGTTTCGGCTGAGTAAAGCACGACTGAGCATTTTCAGACTCCCAAAATTCGCCGGGATTTCGCCGCAGAGTTGGTTGCTGCTGAGATCTAGATGCTTTAAATTGGAAAGCTTAACTAGCGATTCAGGGATTGAACCTGATATGGCATTATCAGCTAAGTTCAAAACGGTAAGTTTCTGAAGGTTACCGATATCTTCCGGAATCTGGCCCGAAATCTTGTTACCGACGACATCCAAAACACGCAGCGAAGAAATAGAAGTTATGCAGGCTGGCAGTTCGCCGGTAATTCCTTTCCAGTCAGCGATAATGAGAGTACTAAGACTGTCGAGCTGGCAGATGGCGGGATTGATGGAGCCGGTCATGTAACCAGCACGTCCGGCTTTTACTAAGATGGGGTCTTCGGACTCACCTCGGAGCGAGATATCGGTGACTCGGCGGGTAGTGGGGTCGCAGCTGACACCGTACCATTTGCTGCAGCAGTCACTGCCTGTCCACGTGTCGAAGATGGACAAGTAGGGTTCATTGAGTGAGGACTTGAAGGCTAAGAGCGCTGCTCTGTCCGACGGCGAGCAGGCGGTTGTGGTGAAAATAACGGCGAGAAAAACCGTCAAAAACGTTAACAAGACTCCCATAACTCTCTCTCTCTCTCTCTTAACTAAAATGTATTTGGTTTCCCTCTTCTTTCTGGCAGCTGGAGCAGAAGATGAAGACGAAGACGAAAATATATAGAGTTTGGGACGAATGAGCCCCTTGTCACGTAATGTTTATTTATCTTATATCATATCTATAAAAAGCTACGTTGGAAACGTTAGCCGTTCGGTGTATATTATTTATTAAAAACAAAGCCCTTTTTCTTTAAATCAATATTTTTAAATAAGATAATAATATCAATAAGCAGCCTCCCTCGAATCTTAGATTTACTTTAATCGAAATAATTATATATTTTTAATCAATCATTCCCTTACATAAAAATCATTATTTCAAGAGTATGATCAATAAAAAATAAACAATTTTATGGATGTGATTAATAAAAAAATATAATTGTTCTTTAACTAAAATTAAATTAAAACTCTATGATTTAAAATTGTCTCTTTTTAAAACTTTATCTCCTAAAAATTTAATTTAAAATAAATAAAATTAATCATAGAAATTGTTTTTCTTTTCCCCTATATTCTAAAAATCTTGGTTCATAAAAATTTGATCTCAACTATCAACATTTTAGACCTGAAATTCTGTGCTTAATATGCTATGTTTTTACTAAGATTGGTCTTATTATTCGTACGTTCTTTCCAATTCTTGGCAAGCAAGGGTTTCAGTGAGAAATACAGTGTCAATATCACACTGCTTGGTGCTGCTGAAATGACCCTACCATGATTTCAAGTTTTAATTATTGAAAAAGTTCCCATTATCTTAGCCTTTTAGATGGTTTTCGATATGCACTTCTTGATCATCCTTAAACAAAGCATTAGCTATATTTTTCGTTCTTAAGATTAATTAAGCTAGTTTTTTGAGTGGAGACTGTGGTGGGGTTGATGAGCATTTGGCACCCTTTAAGATGAATAATGGTGTGCCAACCCTACCATGGGCCACTTGCATGTATGTGTCCATCTGATTATGATATCAAAAGCAAAAGTAACACCATCAACTAGATTTGCAAACTTTTTTTGACAAGATTCACCATCATTTCTTACTTACCCAAAACAAAATTATTCCTACATTCCCCTTTATCATCAGCTTGCTTGATATATATGTTGGAAAAGCCCTGAGATGAATCTCACCATTCAAATTTGTTTTCTCCTGATTAACTTAGCTAAACTCATGAAATATAGTAAGTTAAACAAAAATACCATTAATTACAGGGTCAACTTTCTTGATGCCAATGATAAGCCATATAAATAAAGAATAATCATATTAGATATTTGTCATAATAGCAATAATTACTATTTTACTATGTTCTCTTCTGGCTGCCACCATGTCGAATTTAAATTTTGTTTTAAAATTATAATGTCATACTTGTTATTATTGTTCGCTTAATCTCTTTCATAAAATGTATTAGCATGTTCCAGAATCATTGCTGAGCAATGGAAGGAATGTGGGGATTATAATTGATATTTGAAGGGATGAAGCTTGAAGGGATGCCCTTGTCCCACATCAAGCGCATCAAAACATTTGCTCAACTGTGAGATCTATATGGCACGTAATTACCTAACAGCTGACGCATTGCTGAAGTTTTTGGACCAATTCTTCTAACGAGAGAACATGGGGATGCGTTGTCTTGATTAGAACATCATTCAAAGTCCTCACATGAGAAGGGTCAACTCCACACTCCAATCCAGGACTCATATTATCTTGTTAGGGAACAAACCCATGAGGTTCAGGATTAATTAAGAATTGCAAGAAATATATAAAACTGTTAAGGTGTCGGTGGAGACAGTTTGAAAGTTGATTAAATAACATTTCATGCCACAGCTTCTTGTAATTTGTAGGAAGCTCAGACAAAGGTGTTTAAATGCAGTCATTTTAAGTATACAATCGTAAAACATAAATTAGTTGCAAGCCAACTTTAACACCTTTCCTCAGTTTATACAAACTATCAGTTTCTCCCAGCAGGATAGAACTCCGCTGTGCATGGCGGAAGAAACAAGGTTGACACTCTTCGTTCATTTATCTTTCAACTGATAATATCTCAGCTTCATATTTTCTGCATTCCAGAGGAAAAATAATCCCACAACAATCTCCAGTATCATATATCATAATCTGTCGACATTTAAATAACCAAGAAACGAAGAAAGCTAATATAAGGAAGATTCGGTTGAGATGCTAACCTTGGTGCAGAAGATAATTAATTTTTTCAAAATATCCTCAATATTGATGAATCAAAAATTTCTACTAGAAAAAAAAAATGATACAGTCAGAGTGCTTCCCACAAGGTTATAGCACTCGCAGAACCTTTGAATTAAGCAAAAATATCTTCAGTGATAAATGATTCTTCAGTGTCACAACTTTCGGATGGGATCTTAAGCTGCTCGTAGCTAAAGCTGTTTAAATGCAGTCATTTTAAGTATACAATCGTAAAACATAAATTAGTTGCAAGCCAACTTTAACACCTTTCCTCAGTTTATACAAACTATCAGTTCTCCCAGCAGGATCGAACTCCGCTGTGCATGGCGGAAGAAACAAGGTTGACACTCTTCGTTCATTTATCTTTCAACTGATAATATCTCAGCTTCATATTTTCTGCATTCCAGAGGAAAAATAATCCCACAACAATCTCCAGTATCATATATCATAATCTGTCGACATTTAAATAACCAAGAAACGAAGAAAGCTAATATAAGGAAGATTCGGTTGAGATGCTAACCTTGGTGCAGAAGATAATTAATTTTTTCAAAATATCCTCAATATTGATGAATCAAAAATTTCTACTAGAAAACAAAATTATACAGTCAGAGTGCTTCCCACAAGGTTATAGCACTCGCAGAGCCTTTGAATTAAGCAAAAATATCTTCAGTGATAAATGATTCTTCAGTGTCACAACTTTCGGATGGGATCTTAAGCTGCTCGTAGTTTAGCTGTCTAGCAGCTTCATACAAAGCAATGCCAACACTGACAGAGAGATTCAGACATCTAACATAAGTTTCAACCATAGGAATGCGAATAGTCCCACCACCGAATTTTTCACTTTTGCAGTCTAGCAAGGCTTCAGGTGGTAGACCACAAGTTTCAGAGCCAAATATGAGATAATCACCTTTCCTGTAGAAGAATTCCTGCAAACGTAAAATAAGACTCTAAGCCAATTTCAAAAGAATTCATTAGCAAGAGCCAAAACATTAGCCAGTGAGCATGAATTTTAAATTGTATTATCAAAATTTCAGTTATGCATCTTTGTATTTGGTTTAGCTCATCTTAAAACTGTATTTCATTCACTACTTTCAGCATTGCTGTTTGTGTTAAGTTAAATGCAAGTGAGGAATAACAATCAAACAAACAGGATATTACAGAACAAGAGACTCGTAGAGAGATAGATGTTATGGACATGTGAGAAATTTAAATGCCACTAAAAAAGGAGACTTCAATATAATTATGCTAACAAAGATGGATCAGGAATTAAGTATTGCTAAGCACAAAGAGCGTTGACGGATAGGGCACTATTACCGAATGGGTTACTGTCCCTCTTTTAGTAAATGCCAACAGCCGCTTTTCCCCTTCCTGCATCAGAGGGAAATTTAAAAAAAAAAAAAAAAAAAACACATTTAGTTGCAAAAAAGGTAGGACAAGGCGGGTGAGGGGTGGAGAACCTAAGGTCTCAATGTCAATGAGAAGTTACCTGTTGCCTGAAATACTCCTGAAACTCTGCCCATGAGCTATGAATTTTAACTACCACGTATCTAATGATGAGAGTTAATTGTTGAAAACAAGAAATATCTTCATTCAAATTTTGCAGAACAGAAGAAATTGATATATAAAGTTGGTATCCTTAATGCGTAAAGCTAATAGGGGAACTGGATCTAAATTCTTTTCGGCGAAGATCAGATTTGGTGTTCACACATGAAAGACTAGCATCTAAAGTTAAAATCCTATCCCAACGATAATAAAGAAGTAGAATAAAATAAAACATAAAGTATATAACATGGAAAGGGTATTTTTGAAGTAACATTCGTCTTTGAATATACAAGGATAAATAGAAGTGTTTGCATCTTTATTTCTTGCATCATGTCTCATGTTCTTGAAAAGCTATGAGCGAATATATCAATGTTATATAGAAGGGGAAATCTACTTAAGATATTTAACCGTGAAGATCCAAAGTTAGATCATACATATGCTCGGATACGGCCAATAATCCAATCCAGCACGCTTTAATTTTGCATCATCCACTTGAAATCCCAATGGCTGAAAGCATGTTAAATGACCAGATAAGCAAAAACCCTAGATCGCAAAAGGAGAAGAAAATATTAATGAAAAGAGCTTCAAATGAGAACTTGTCATATCAACCCCAACTAAGTGTAGCCCAACAGCTGATGCTGCACATGTTCTCGCAATGCAACCTGTATTTCCAGGAATCTGCCAAGGACAATAGAAATCTCAGAGCCAGCCTTGAGAAACTGAGGTTGTCTGCAACCCAAAAGGAAACAGAAATTATTTTCAAATCACCAAATACTGGAATGCTGAAACCGCTTTTTTTCAAAACTTGGGGAAAATATCTATTAGAGAAAGAAATATAGTGAAAACACCATGCACACCTTTTTCTATTAACCTAATGAATGTATAATATTTGTTAAACCTTCCGTAATCAGCGTTTGCCAATGTGTGTTTACTTGAATTGAAAACCCTATTCTGTTGTATGAATGGATACAGCTCTGAGGTTGCGATCGACACAATAAATCAACAACATTTAGTGTTTAGTTCCTTATCAGCACCCAATCCAGCAAGGAATAGATAATCTACATATTTTCTGTAAATTGCTTCTGATATCTTATACTGCAGTTGTTATCAGCCCTCAGCACCCAATCCAGCAATGCATAGATTATCTATATATTTTCTGTAAATTGCTTCTGAGATCTAATACTGCATTGTTATCAACTCTCAGCAAACCTAAATAAACCAACAGTTTCCCTTTTCATTTAATATATCATCTTCAATTATGTACCAACTAGCACACAAATTATTAACAAACATGCCATGTAGTTTTGGATGCAATAAAAAGGCAAGGAATACCAAAAGTTTCTCATTTCTGACCAAATGGTTTCACTTATCAGCTTTCCAAAACAGAAACAAGCAGATATTCACAAAGATCAGTGCATCACTAAATCAAGCTCTTTATCACATTAAATAAATTTCGCCAGTAATTAAAACTTTTAAAACTTGCTCTCTAAACACGTTTTTAACATGTAAGCCCTTTCAGAGAATCCCTAGGCAGATTGATGACATATTAATTGCCTTAGCACCACTATGACATGTCTTGTGATTTCACCATAATCCAAACTCCTAGAGCAGGCCTCAAAAACCCTCGTACAAATCATATTGGTGAGCAATCAATCAAATTTTTTGGTCTTTTATATTGATACAAAGAGCAACAACATCCGAAAAAACTAAACAGGTAATGATAATATTAAATAAGAAGTACTTCTACTTGTAGCCAACTGGGCCATACACTTAACTGAAACAAAGTTAATGGTTTTCACGGTTGTTTACCTGAGGAGAAACCAAAACAACTTGAAGAAACTTGTTTGGGGAGACATTGTTGAGTGCTTCACCAACCCCACGTGGTAAAGAGCCGCCATTTTCTTTTTCAGCTACACCCACGAAAGATAACAATAACAACCAAAGCTATAACAAAAAGCCAAGACTAACAAAAGCAGAACTGAGAGACTTACGGAGAGAGCAGAGAGGAGAGAAGCGCAAAGAAGAGGTGAAGGAGGGAGGAGAGGTGGAAGAGTAGTTGTTCTTGAATTGAGTGAAACAGAGAGGGCGAAACAGAAAGGCCCTTGAACGGAAATGGGTATGCAAAGGCGTTATAGCGTTTAAGGTTTTTAAGCTTGTTGAGTCCATTCACAATTCACAGCCTCTCTCTATCTCCGGAGATTGCTGTTCTGTTCAGTGACGGCCACTCAACTCTCAAAGATTGAGCAGAGGCTTTGCCGATGACTTTAAGCTTTTCTTTCCCTTTCGGTCCTTTAAGTATATTTATTTACATTTCACTCTAACTACCCAATATTAGATAATAAATACAAATATTTTTCATTTATATTCTCATATTCACAAGTTCATAATATCAAAATGTGAGGGTTACTTGATGAATGATCATATAGTTTGCAATGAAGGACGAAGTGTTTTTTTTATATTTAATATTAATGTATGTATTTTAGTAATTGTACATACAATAATGTTTTATAAATAAAATTTAAATTTATATATTACTTTTAAAAAAGCAAAAAAAAGTTTTAAAAATTTAATTTACTAAATTATAGATAGTTTACTAAAATAAAATAATAATAATAATAACAGTGATGATGATAATAACAATAATAAAGAACACTAGAGTTACTATTTTAAACAAGTGAAATAGTTAAAGTACCCAGCTTTCTTTTGGATAATAATGAGTTTTAACAAATTTCAATTATTATTTTTTAAGTATTTAGTTAAGCTTAACAAAGTTATCCTTAATATTTCACATATGCAAAAAGTCATTATCAAACATGCTGTTTAAAGTATTCAACAAAGTCTAAGTTACTAAATGTAAGATTTTTAAGTCCAAACATATCTTATAAAATGCTCGATAAACTAAACAAATTGTTTTTGTGAAGGATATTTAATAAAATAAAGTATATGATGATAAACTTAAGTGAAGATTATTAAATAGGTTAGAAAGAACTAAGTTTAGCAATTTTATTTAAATATTTTTAAAACTTTATGAAAAATCATTACTCATTACAAAATTTAATATTTTTAGTGGTAATTAAGCATGAACAAGAACTAAGAATGCACGAGAAAAGTATTGCAAAGGTAGTGGTGAAAATAGAATTTGAGAAAGTTGAAGGAAAAGCCAATGGATAATATAACAAAAGAAAAAGTCCTCAAATGTAAAATACGAAGGAAAGGAAGAGCAACCCTAAACGAAGGCCACGCGTTCAGCGTTCTCTTTCTATTTGTTCTCGTCCCTTCTTTCTCATTACAATCACAATCGCTTCTGACTCGCATACAAACTCTCTTTTCAATTCTACAAACCCAAACTAGTTGCGAGCTAACCTCTATCACATCTCGCTCCATCGCCAATCTCGCGTTTCATTCATTATTACAATTCTTCTTTTTTCTTCGCAAAATTTGATCTTTATTGATCACCGATCAGGTAATAATCTTTTATTTTATTGGGCACTGTTTATTTTTGTTAATTTGGGAGATTTTTTTTTGTTTTATTAAGGTTTCAATTTCAGGGTTTGTGGTTATTTTCATGCTGCGATTTTTTTTTAATTTAGGGTTTTGAATTTCGGATTTGGGTAGTTGTTGATTCGTTATTAATCTAGGTTAACGACATTTTTGGCTGGATTTAGTTAGGCTATAAACGATTGTGATTGATTTTTCGATTTTGCTTGTTTGGTAAAAAACTAAATGGAATCTTTTAGGGTTTGTGATGGGTCCTACATCAGTTTGATTATGGTTTTTTTTGTATGAATTCCATTGATAGTATCACAATTTTGGACCATATAGGAGTTTGATGCTTGTCGTAATATCTTGCAACTTGATTTGTGTGGTTTTGTGCATAGATTTCGAAGTAACTGTGTAATATGCTTGTTAATTATTCTGTATATAAGGTTTCCGTTGCAGTTCTACGAATTTGACGCATAATAACTGCAGGATTTTGTTTTTCTGAATATATTTCTGTGTTCACTGCTTAAACTCAGTTCTCATGTATATAAATATTGCCATTGTTAATGGCATTTTGAGGTCTATATTGCTTCAGCTCTTGCTGATAGGAAATATTAAGTTGCTAGTGAATTTCGCTATGGTTATATTGTTTATTTGTTATCTGTGATACTTGATATGGGTGTTTCAAGTGTAATCTATTCAGCCATATTTGGTTGAGTTATTTACTTTTCAGTTCAACATTGCCAACCTTTTTTCTTTCTCAAGAAATACTGATGTGTTCATAAATATAAAGATCTAAAGACATAGATACATAGATCTAAAGATCAAGATCAATATCTGAATCGCTTGGAAGCTTACTTGTTGAACAGTGACTTCCTGTAAACGGCTTATAAGTACTTTTGCCTCTTAGCCAATGGACAAAGGAACACCTCCTAGTCTTTTTGTCAATGATGGCTCATTCATGGAGAGGTTTAAACAGCTTCAACAAGACAAAGACAAGGAGAAGGAGAAGGAGAGGGGAACTACTTCTGTAGAGGAGTCTAAGCCCATCAAGATTGTATCAGGGACTTTGACTCCTAAACTATCCCTAAGAAAACCAAATGTCGATACACAAAAGTCATCAGGAGGCAAACTTGCCTTCAGCTTGAAACCAAAGTCAAAGGTTGTGGCACCTCCTGTTAAGCTGGGTGCAGATGAGGATGAAGATGAAAAAGATGGGGGTAATGGTTCAGGTGATGCACCCATGAAACGGCAAAAGTTGGGTCAACCAGAGGGATCTGAGCAATCCTCAAGACAACTTGCTGTTGGTAATTTCCATTTTATATTAATATCCTTTTGTCTGGTTGGTTTTTAGTGGTAGGTCTTTGCGGATCTTCTAGTACTTTGATTTATCAGTAACCAAAAAGGGAAAGAGAGATCTAATCTATGCATATAGTTTTGCTTTTTTATTGTCTAACTTGCCACTTAGCAGTGGTATTTAATTTTTCTACTTATGTCTGCATGACGAAGATATTGTCAATGCCCTTGCTCAATTTTTTTATTCTTACTTTAAGAAATCATGAATGTTAAAACTTTTATAAGTTCTTACTTCTCTCAGAAAGAATAATTTTAATTGTTCTATGAATTCCTCCATGAGGAAATAATGTTGGCATATTCTCTGATCTTGAAGTGGTGGATGAAGAGGGCAAAACATTCTTGAATATTTCTGTCTCATGAATGCAGCTTATACCTTAAGTACCTATCAACATTGGTGGAAAGAGATGTTCAATGAAAGATTTGGAATATGTGGCACGCCTGCTACAAGAGTAATTTGCATTCCCTTGTTCATGGTCTCGGTATTAATCAGTTTTATAAGTGATATGCAGCACCACCTTCCCCAAGTGATCCTACTGTGAAGAAAGTAGCGGACAAATTAGCAAGTTTTGTTGCCAAAAATGGAAGGCAATTTGAGCATGTTACTCGTCAAAAGAATCCTGGTGACACACCTTTTAAGTAAGTTATTGTACTACCATATTACGTATTTTGTATCATGATATACTTTCTGGTTGCTCCATTCTACTCTCCCTGTGTGTCTGTGTGTTTGTTTCTTTTTTAGCTCCCTTCTTTTTATTCCCTTTTGTGTTGGTCTTTATGTTGGGCAGACAAAATTGAGTCTAATATTGTGTAGACTTTCTGTTTTCTCCCATGAATTTCTTGTGCTTATGGTTTAATATACTTTTTGCCTTTTTTTTTTGGCAGATTTCTCTTTGATGAGAGTTGTGCAGACTACAAGTATTATGAATATCGGCTTGCAGAAGAGGAAAAAATTCTTTCTCAGACCAGCGAGAATCACATACCTCATAGTGGTGGTTACTTGAATCTCTGCTATAATAGAATATTTTTTATATTCTTATAGAAAAATATAGAAAGACGCACAAATTTTGTATGTCTTCTTTTTTATATCTCTATGAGACAAGGACCATAAGTGTTTCCATTTTTATTTGAAATTCTGTGTTCTATTTTCATAGTTGTTCACTTCTATCCTTAAATATCTTCTTGGAATTGCATTTTTAATGATGGACCTTATGTTCACATAGGTGGTACATGCACTTCAGCCACTAGATCTACTAATACTTCTCAAAGGTCTGTCCAGCGGCAAAATTATCAAACTCCTGCCTCAGCTTTATATGAAACGGCTGAAGACTCTACAGCTTCTCTGGCATCAGCTGGAAGAACCGGCAATGGTATAGTAGAATTTTTCTTGTTCATTATCATTCATGTTTCAGGGTACCTTTTAAAAGAAAAATGGAATCTTTTGAGTTATTGCTACCAAATATTTGATGATATATCTTACATGTGCTCTTAAAATTGTAGGTGAATCTGTTGGATCAGCTGGTGCAGATCCTATAGCTATGATGGAGTTTTATGTGAAGAAAGCTGCTCAGGAAGAGAAGAGGAGACAGCCTAAACAGTCAAAGGATGAGATGCCCCCTCCTCCTTCCCTTCAAGGTTGTCAGCAAATTTTCCTATGGGTTGCTGGGAGACATTTTTTCTTCACATATTTTGTTGTATAATGAATACATGTTGACCATTTTTTAGGTACAGGTCCACCTTCTAAAAGAGGTCATCACATGGGTGATTATATTCCACAAGAAGAGCTTGAGAAGTTTATGGCTAGCTGTAATGATGCAGCTGCACAGAAAGCTGCAAAAGAGGCTGCAGATAGGGCAAGAATCCAGGCCGATAATATTGGACATAAGCTCTTGTCCAAAATGGGCTGGAAAGAAGGTTCGTTCCCCTACTCTTCTATGCATATCATATTTGATATGATTGAAGTGTAAATCATGAAAAATAATAAATGGTGATAGATTTAAGTGTCTGAATTTCCATGGCAGGGATTGTGCATTTTGATGCATGTGAACTCGAAAGTATTACCTTTGCAATCTTAACGCATAGTAGTATGATTCTAGGATTTTCCTTTGTGTTCATTGCCAATTTGTAGCAAGGGGGTAGCTCAGAGTGCTTAAATATGTAAAGTGTGATGTATTAAGTGATGGCGGCATGTTATGAAACGGGGAAAGAAAAAGATAGAAGCAACTTATAAAGTTATTTACCTGACTCTGAATTGCAGGTGAGGGTCTGGGGAGCTCCAGGAGTGGAATTGCAGATCCAATTATGGCAGGTGATGTGAAGATGAATAACTTGGGGGTTGGTGCACACAATCCTGGGGAGGTGACTCCTGAAGATGATATATATGAGCAGTATAAAAAGCGTATGATGCTTGGTTATCGTTACAGACCCAACCCTCTGGTATGATCTCCATGGTTAATAACTTTTTGTTCTTGTACAGTTGCCATCTGCTCTTATTTGAAGGTGAAGAAACTGTTTACTGACTATCCATTCATCTTTTTTATTTTGGCTGCAGAACAATCCCAGAAAAGCATACTACTGAGTGGCCTGTTATTTTATCATCATCGGATCCCCTTACCGAAGATTGTGTTTACAGAATATCTAAAAGTTAACTACTTGTTATTTGAAGAAATGGAATTCAGATTAGTGTTTTGTGACAGAACAAAACTGTATGGAGTTTGTTTTTGTGAAATTTAATGCCAAGTGTTATACTGTGTTATTAAAATCATTTTTTGGACCACCGTCGTTATTGACAGCACACTACATAGCTACTCTTCTAAAATGAAACCGCTATTAAGTTTTTGAAGGAAAAATGTTATCTCTAAAGAGCGACGAAACTGCTTTTAAGCATCTGATTGAAGGCCAAGACTCGCAGTAAAATAGTAAAATTATTTGTAGGCGGGAATTGGGAGCTTTGACTAAAGGATCAATTCACCTCACTCAACCGAAAGCACTTTCGTAAACTGAAAGATGATGAGCTTAAAAAGACAAATGGGCGGAGTTACTAATTTGAGGTGTCAAATGTATCAACAGCTGAGATTACTGAGTGGTGGATGAGTTGTTTGATTTTGAAGAAATGGAAGAATTGCGCAATAATGGAAGAATTGTGGCGGAAAAGGCGTACTGATATTTGGAAACATATAATCGTGGCTAATGTCATCGAATCTATCATATTATTGTGACAATTGTCACCAAATCGACCTACATATCTTTCAAGGCCAGATGTTACTTGACATAAGCAGAGCTATCTCAGTCTCCAAATTCCTTGTTCATTCCAGCCATTGGATTTATAACCTGAGGGCTCAGATGTCTCCATAATCAGTAAGGTCAAAGAATGAGGGAGAGGGTGACCTGAGCCATGCATGCAATAAAATTGATTTTGATTAAAGTATAAACCACTTTCACGTGTGTGTGTTTCCCTCCACACAAACACCAACAACTTTGCTAGATTACTGAATCTGAATGCGAAAGCTTTTTATGTCTGTTGTCCCTTCTCCTTTTTCTTCTCCCATTACACTTACAGTCGGGATGATTCTTCTCTCCTGATGTTCCCTTTCATTATATGGGAATACAGTGAGGGATGGCAATGGCATCTTCAATAACTACAACAAAGGAATATATACTCACATACACAAACATATACATTATAAAAGAGGAGGGTTCAGCTTCAGTATATGTATATGTAGCATGTACTGTAGAACACACACACACACGCACACAGATACATATGACATAGAATTTGAAGTCGTAACAACTTGGAAGTGGTCATAATAACAACTCATTATCGCAGGCATCTACAGCTACGTACAGAGAAGAAGTAACACAAATTCTTGAGCTAGATCTTTCCTACTTTTTTTTTCTATTATTTATATATAAATATATATATATATATCGAATATAATGCTCTATCTTGGGAGGGAGAACAGTTGAGTCAATTCATGATAAAAAGAATCTCATCATCTGATGTGATGACTCTGAAAATTGTGGTCCATTCAGAAGAGATTCACATCATACGTCATGGTTAGAATAGAAAGATATATGCGACCTAGCTTTCTACGCAAGGCTCCTTCTCATTGCATATATCCTCAAAGCTCGACATTGATATTGACATTGATGGATGCCTTAGCATATACCATATATATAAGACGTATACTACTGTTGATACTACCTGCAAGTACTGCATGTCTGCATCTGCATCCATGTTGATGGCCAAATTAATTAATAACAGCTTGAGTAACAAAGGAGAGTTTGTTGTGGTTCTATGTTAGGTTTTGGAGGTGGGCGACAGGGAGTCACAGCATCCCATGTCGATAAAAGTGAGATCTAAATCTCATAGGCAAACTAAACTAATCAAATGATTTGTCAGGCGATTAGGTTACAATATTTATTAAATAAAATACTAATTGTAAAGTTATTATTACAATTTCTTTATTGTGATTGTGACTAAGAGTAATTAATAAAAGTTATCTGATAATTCGATGTCGCATGCAAAAGCTGTCTTATGTATGTATAGTAGATAAATTTTCTCCACCAAAAGTTTCTTTCTTCGATCAACAAATGCTTATCGAAGATGAGTTTGAATACGTATATATGTTTCCCAGCCTACCCTCAGCTACCCCACTTAATATTAATATTTCCTTGTTAGGATACAGCTATAAAGCAAAGCTCATCTTCATCACAAAAGCACTTATATACATAAGAGAAGAAAAAATGTTTAAGTGCTTATCATACATATACGATCGGGAATAATTATATTTTATCTTTCTAATAATAATACTCTTGACCATCAAGAGGGTAATAGTACATTCCTGAGCAATATATGCATAAATAATTTCATTCAAGAACTATTTAAGATTCGATCTCTCTTCATATATACCAATACCATTGAGCACCTTAGTCTATATTCTCATCTAATCAAATTAAAGAACTTTTATAATGAGTGCATGCGGTGGGCGCTCCAATGGCTGTGGTGCTAAATGGCTAACTGCCACCAATGCCATTAGGTCGATATTGGTGAGAAGATAAAATATTTCCATATTTCATCGAGAGCCTGACAACGCTCTTTGTTGTTATTTGCAGAAGATCGATTTAAAAATACCTATATTAGGTTTGCCAAAAGTTGCATTCTTTGATATCTATTAATTTTATATATAAGTCTAAAATAAGAGCACTGTAACTTTTTTTTTAATAACTTTTTTAATGCTTGTATATCTACTAATGACGAATAAAGATCCATTTGTATAAAGCAAATCACTTCCAACTAACATGATCTTCTTGTTCTATCTCATATTTCTTAATTAATAATCTTCACTTGGGTTGATCACCCCCCATGACTGATAAGATCAATTAATAAGCACTTTTGATGAATTGCACTTTTTGTACAATTAAAATGTTTTCCACAAAGACTCTCAAATTAACAATAACTTTAAGGTTTTAGATCTTAAATTACTATTGATTGGCATGGATAGATAAGTGGTAAGATTAATAGTTACTTAGCTCATCTGGGTCGCTAAAAGTAATAATTGAAAGATAAAGCTAGCTAGAAAGAAGAAACGAAGCCGACATATGAGCAAGTGGGAAAAGACAGAGACACTTGGAGATGCTCCAACATTGAATATTTAGGCATCTCTATCCCTTTTATATTTATCCATTCGAATAGTTCCTTGAGTTTCCTTCCTCTTTAATTTCTCCGCCCAGGAAAACTTTAAGGATAGAAATACGTTTTGAGAATTTCGGTCCAACTATATTTTTATAATGTTTTTGTAACTTAAAAGTAAATTATCAAATTGTAGGTAGATGTCGAATATGTAGCGCTAATTTTTTTTATCTGAAATTTGAATAGGTTTAAATATTATTATATATTATTTTTACTTTTAATTTTTATCTCATATAGTACAAATATTTATATACCAAAATTTAATATGAATTTAATTTATTTAAATTTATATAATTAGATAATAAAGTTTTTTATAAGAATTTAATATACAAATAAGCTAAATGAATATACAATAATTTTAAAAATATATAGAGAATATAATATTAAATTAAAAATAAATAATAATAATTTAAAAGTAAAATATCAAGTTATGTATAAATTGGTCCTAAAAAAATTTTATAACGATATTTAAGATAATTAGATGAGTAATAAATAAATTTAGATATTTGTATTCAATTAGAAACTAAAATTTTTAATTTTTTTAATAACAGTGAAAGATATATTCGATTAAGTCTTAAGAAAAAATCATAAAAAATATAAGAATAAATTAAATTTAGATTTAAAAAAAAAAAAAGGTCAATCCCTTGATTATGGGTGTTCGATAGAAAACAAAGTATGAAACAACTTTTTAACTATTTTTGACAACCGCGATAGCCGATTTAATGTTTGCCTAGTTTTCTATCAATATTTAATGAGTCTCAAACAAGATGTCTGCTTGCTTAAAATTTGACAACTTAGCTAGCACACGATTAGAAAGGCTGAAACTTTGACCAAACGATAAAATAAAATTAAAGTTTAGCTAAATTTCAATTCTTGCTTTTTCCATTTTTCTATTTTTCTTTTTTTTCATTGAAAAGCTTAAAATTTGCGGGATTTTCTGTGGAATTAATTTAGTCAAACCATGTGTGCTGACTTTTGGACGCGCTTTTTGTCGATGAGTAGCTGCACGGTCATAATTTGATTCAAACAAAGACTGCTAATATGAATGAAGTTGACATGATTGTCATTCAAACATGAGTCGAGCCAACGAGGTACAAAAAGCCAAAGGATGCATGGATAATGTTCACACATTAATCACCGTAAGTGATTGTATAATTATATTTTTTGGTCGGATAACTAACATAGCCGAGCGCACACCTTATTGAAATACGTCTCAATTTCAATTAAAATTGATTGAAACTCTATGAAGCAAAAGTCATAATTATATGTAATTGTGATTTTGGTGACGGAAGTGGAATTATTGAGTTTTGCTATAGTACAAGTATTGTACCATATAATAATTGTATTATAATAAATAAAAAACATAAATATATATCTAAAAATCATAAACGAATGAAAAAAATTATATTTATAATTTTTATATATTTTTTATTTATGATTTTTTTATATACAATTTTTATTCATCTATTTATTTTTACAACGTGTTTATAATTTTTTTTATTATAATATAATTATTGTACGATACAATAACTGTACCGCGACCAAGTGCGAAATTGTTAAGCAAATGGGTTGACTGAAAAGATGGTCAAGAGCTCATGCGGCATCTACTCGAAGTAGCCAGTATACGATTCTCCCCTCTTTAATAAGCAGGGTTGACTACGATAGAAAAGTCAACTAATTTAGAGGTAGCTAGCAGCTGGGGAAACATCATGTTAAACATAATAAATTACTCATCACATGAAAAGCATGGATTTAATTAAGACGAAATTCGCTTTCGTTCCTGCTAATCATCGATTACCCAAAGTGTGAATTTTGGGTTAGTAAACTTCTTTTTATTAATGAAAACAGCTAAGAAACATCTGGTTTTCCATTGTTTCTTGACCAAGAACCATTCTTCTTTTGTCTTTACTTCCTTTCTTCATTGAATCTTTTCTTTCTTTTTTCGCTAGAAATATTCTATGACAAGCCATCTTATTAAAAGGGTCAATTTGTTACTAATTAAACAAAGCTGATATATAATTATTATAAGTAGAAATGAAAATTTTCATTTGAATTTCATTTTTGATTTTTCCGAAGGGTCTTATTAGGATCACGTATGAACATGATAACATACTGTAGCTTTTTCGGCTAGAAATGAACATTTATATATATATATTTATACAATCGTAAATGAATATATGTAGATTATACTATCCTAATTTTTTCAAACTTTATTTATTATTTTATATTTCATTTCAAATTTCAAAATAAAATAAATTGAAATTTTGAAATTGTTAAGCTAATAAATATATACATACACGTGAACTGTATAAATAAATTATATATGCAATGTAATTTAAACACTCTCAAAAAAAAATGGAAGCACTTGATCTTATTTAATTGAGTTTACAGCACAAGTATTGGTGATTTGTTTACAGAAACATGCATGTGTGGGTTTGTGTTGGATTAAAAGTACCAATATTTCCCTTTAATTAACCCAAGAATTGCAGTTAGACTAGGTTGCAAAACATTAAAATATTAAAAAAAATAAAGAAAATGAGCCATACAGGAGGCTAATGCAATGCATCTGCCATTAATGCCTCTTGCCTTGAGCCAAAGAACACTTCCTACGCCGCCCAATACGCTACGTTTTATAGTCCCCACCACAACCCATTAACTCTCCACGTTAGACGAAAGACGCTTGACCCGTAAGCAGAGCATCATATGCCTATGCTGCGCTTTGCTTTGCTTTGAGAGATTTAGATAAGGTTGAATTTGTATTAAAAAAAAAAAAATCGACTTCTTTCCTGAAAAAGATAACAAACATCCTTAAAATCTAAAGCCCGCATCTTTGTAATTTTAGCACCGTTTTGGGGTAGTTTAGTCAACCAACTGCGCTTGCAGGAGATGTCACGTCATGGACCACATTGCATCGGCAATGGCACTTCTTTAGTTTCTTACACAACCGAGGGTCTTTATGTAACATTGTAGTTGATAAATATGTCTACTGGCGAGACAGATTTGTTGGCTTTCGCTACTTAACTCTTTCTCTCTCCCTCTCTTTCCCTTCACTTGTTTCTTGATTTCAGCGTTTTGAGAAGCAGAAAGGTTATGTTCAGACCAGAAAGTTGAGTTTGAGGTACTTGGGTTCATCAAAACATCTAATTTCCATCATTCAAATGATGTCAAATGGGTTGTATAATTATACTGGAATGAAGTAATGTCATGTTATGTTTTCTTTTGTCTTGAAGCTACTTTAATGGCAAAAAGTAATCCAACTAAAGAAAGATTTTATAAGCTTAAGCAAAGTTGTTTTTCTGTTCCGGTACAAAACTTTTTGTCTTCGGTTTTATAAGCTCTGAATTGTATGTTTCAAGAGTACTATGTATGCAAATTCGAATTTTATGATCTGGCTTCTTTCTGAAATATATGTTTTGTCATTTGGTTGCAGCAGCTTTTGGGTGAAGAAAAAGCAAGTCCATCTTGAGCCTTTTGGACAATCCAGTACTATTCAAGTCTAAGCAAAGTTTAGACGTCAAGAAATCAGGCAATATCTTTATCTTTCAGGTACTGTGCTACTATAGTTGAATTCTCCAAATTTTAAGCTTGGGAAAAGAATTGAAAACAAATTAAGAGAAAGAAGATTGAATGGTGTTTGGTTTTGTTGGTTCACAGGATTCTGCACCAAACATGAGTCTTTTGTACACTCCTGCAAGTTTCAAATATCCAGAGGTCGACTTGAAAAAGAACCAAGGATTCATGGATCATTCAGTTCTCCATTATCATCAACCAGACCACCACCACCAGCATAATTCTGGTCTCATGCGATATCGTTCAGCACCAAGCTCATTTTTTGAGGGTCTTGCCAATGATAGCGCTGCTGCTGCTGGTGGTGGTGGTAATAGTGAGGATTTTCGATATCTTCGATCTTCAAGTCCTGAAATGGACACCTTTCTTGCCAAATATATGTTGCCCTGCAATGGTTCTGGTAATTCTGGTACTCATGATTTGCAAGAATTTGGAGAGAAAACTGTGAAGCAAGAGGAGACTGAGTCCATTAGTCAACAGAATGGGTATTCCAATGGGTCCTCGCAGATCATTTACCAGAGTTTGTCAACCCATAATTTGACAAATGATAATTCAGTGACTGCTGACAATACTGTCGATAACTCATTTAGTGGTGTCAACTCTATGGCGTTTGACAACTCGATGCAAGCAAAGATGGCTACCGGAAGTGGCTCCAATCTTGCTAGGCAAAATAGCTCTCCAGCTGGACTTTTCTCCAACCTAGGCGTTGACAACGGTAAATATATATGTATATATATATATGTATGTACATATATATGTATGTATGTATGTATATTTTAACTTTGTTTCGTGCTGTCAATCAAATTTACCCATTTGTGGATTCTTTAATTTATGCGGAACTTTGTTTGTTTTCTGAGAAGTCAGGGATGGTATTAGAATATATAGTTTCAATCTGATGAATACTCCTAGCGAGCTTCCATGTGCTTACTCAAGTTGCCATTCAAAATTAGAGAAAATGAAAAACATTTTCCTTTTCTACACTTCTAATACATGGCTGTAATTGTGGTAGAAAACAGATTGATTAAACTTTCTGTAGCTGGAAAGTAGAAGGTTCTATTAGGCTTTTCCTTATGTAAAGAGGGTCGACAAATTAACTTTTTCAACCATTTTTCTTCCTTCCTTGTCCACTTGAAATCGATGCCATGTAGTGGGAAAAAGAGATGGATTGTAGTGTAAAGTTGTGGAATCAAAGAAAGAAAAAAGTCAAAAGGGAAGAATACTTCGGACAAGGAACAATGAGAAATTCTTGCTTTTGAATTATGATTTGAACACTTCCAGTATATAGTATTAACTTACATGATAACTTGAGTTGCTCGTGCCTTCATTTAAATGTTAATTATGTGTTGGGAAATGCTCCTTTATTTGTTAATATGATTTTTAATTCAACTCAGTTTAGCCACAATCCTATAAATATCATTATGTTGATTATTGCTAAGTTTAGTTGATGAAGATTTCTTAATGACTAACAGGGTTTGCTGTGATTAGAGATGTGGGATGTTTTAGAGCTTCCAATGGAACTAATGGAGAAGCTAGCCCATCAACTAGTAGGTTAAATAATCAGTTAAACTTTTCACCTGGATCATCTTCAAGACTTTTGCCCCAGATTTCTGAAATTGGGAGCCAGAACATGGGATTGGGTACTAGCATCCCGGAGAAAAACTTGGGCAGCAACAATGGGAACACTACACAATACATGCCCAATTTCCCAGGTGATTCATGGGACGATACTTCATTCACTGGCCTTAAGAGAGCTAGAGACAATGATGGGAACATGTTTTTTGGTTTCAGCACATTGGAAACTCAGGTAGCATGATATTGCATTTCATTTGTATGTTTGTTTGTTCTGTCTAGGCTTGTCTTAGCTGATGTTATTATAATTGATCAGAATGGGAATGGTGTAAACCAGTCAAATCGCTTGACTCACCATTTGAGCTTGCCTAAAACTTCCGCTGAGATGGCCGCTGTAGAGAAGTTACTACAATTTCAAGGTTCTGTTCCTTGCAAGATTCGAGCCAAAAGAGGTTGTGCCACTCATCCAAGAAGTATAGCAGAGAGGGTAATCTCATCTATTGAATCCAATTGGTTCATTTTTTACTGCCGTTGTTCTGGTTCTTGAGCACTTCAAGTTCCTATCAGTCAAACTTCTTGATTAATCATCTGAGTTGTAAATTTCAGGTAAGAAGAACACGGATTAGTGAAAGAATGAGGAAACTGCAAGAGCTTTTCCCAAGCATGGATAAGGTAGTTAAGACTTTAAATGTGTCAGTCACCGATGTTTGTCCAAATTGTTACTTGAAACTCAATACCTCTATATTTTCTTCTTGGCAGCAAACAAACACAGCTGATATGTTAGACCTGGCAGTTGAGTACATTAAAGATCTGCAGAAACAAGTCAAGGTAACATAAAAAGAACACAACCATTTATTTAATTTCACATGAACCACTAACAAAGTCTTTTATCCCTCACCAATAAATTACCTTTTTTGGCAGACACTCACGGACACTAGAGCAAAGTGTACATGTTCAAGTATTCACAAACCGTATTGAAATATAGAGATATTCCTGCCATATTTATTTCTGTACAGATAGATGTACGAAGTTGGGAGATTAAAAAGAAATCTAAACCCTCTTTTCAAATCCTTTTTCATAATAATAGGGTAGTGGCTAGTTGAGAGATTGTGAGGAAAATTGCTGCAGAAATTTATTGTAAGATCCAATTCAGTTGTAGTCTGGTCTCTCATCTGTATCTCTGTTGGAAAATATATATATTAAAAATCCCATCTTTCCATGAAGTTGAGCAGAACATCTTAAGCATTTTTGTAGGCAAAAGTGGCTGAAAATTACAAAGAAGATTGTGTTGGTTGAGAAGTTCAACAAATTTGGAAGTTGAAATGATAATTTCAAACACACTTAAGCTAAGACTTGAACAGTGGACAGATTTCTGGTTTATTACATTCATAGATCCTCAAAAATATCAATGGTTTAGTTGATTCTTTTAACCTTCTGGCATATAAAAATTCTTGATTGTAATATTCTTTGAAGAATCCTAAAATGGGTTTCGTATAATTATCATCCAAGGGCATGTGCAGACATAATTGTTTTTAGTTTCTAATGTTAAAACAATAAACAATGACTTGTATGACATTGAGTTGTGCATTAGAAGACTTGAGAATTGATATAATAACCAGATCCCATTTGCCCCCAGATCCCATTTTGGGGAAGGGGTCAATGTCAAAAGTAGTTACAATTATGAGGGCGTTTCAAAAATTACTTTGTCTTATCTTATGGCATAATCCTCTCACACACACAATCGTCCGGTGATTTTCATATGAAATTAAAATTTTTGGTTCATCCAAGTCTTACAATCATTTCAAAATCATACCCTTTAAGACCCCTTTCATTGGTGAGAAATAAAATAAGACCTAATTCTTAGGCATAAATTGCATCTAATTTTTTATTATAAATCAATAAAGCAATGGTGCACCTTGTTGGTACAATTCAAATTTTTGACTTTGATATTCTTCGGGTTGAAAGTTCTTAGAAATATTTAAGTGACATCCAATATACATTTTTAGAAAAAGAAAAGAAAAGAAAAGAAAAGAAAAATCTCATTCATACATTGTTCAAGAAACTAAAAATGTGTATTGAGAACGAGTCAATCACTTTCAAAAATTAATTAACTCATTAATGTCATTATTAATCACCATCATCTGATTTGCATTTGGGTGTGTAAACTAACCAATTAGAACGTTTAATTATGATTTGGGAATTATATATATTTACTTAGTAAATGAAATATCAAATCATCATATATATTCTCACATTAAACTTTAGAAATTAATGTTTTAAATAGCATTTTTTTAATTAAAAACATCAGAATATTTATAAAATTTTAAGTCTATTACATATATATATATATATATATATATATATATATATATGTAGGTGATGGACCTGGCAACGGATCGTGTTACAGTGATTTCATGTCGTTTCGTATTCGTATCGTGTTAAATTATATTAATCCAAATCCGATCCATTAATTTATTGGGTCTAAATCTTAAAACTCAAACTCGACTGTTAACTTAACGTGTTACCCGAATCCAACCCATTTAACTTTTTTTTTGTTTTCAAGTTAGACAATAATATATGTAACAAGATTTGTATAAATTCTAAATATTTAATACAACTAATAGTTTATAAATTTAAAATCCAGCAAATATTTTGAAATTTATTGAAATATCCAAATTTAATATGATAGGAAAATATAAAAAAAATTTGTATCCAATATCATTTAAAGATCAATATGAAGCATATTTAAGATAAATAATCGATAATGTCCTATTATTAAATTATTTCTAAAAATAAAATATGACATTTTAAAAGTTTATTCTTTATATTCTCCATCAAAATCTCATTACTCATACACACCTACGAAAAAGATGACATAATTGTTTTAGAATAATTGTAATTAAGTTAAACATAGTTATAAATTAGTATTTGTTATATGTTATTATATTTTTTTATTTATCATAATAAATTTACTTTATTATCCTTAATATTAACGGGATAAACGGGTGAAACGGTTTTTTATAGGATGAACCTAAACACGGTCCAATATCAAACGGGTTTTACCGTGTTAACCCGCTAACGACCCGATCCAATAATATTAAATCGAAAACACGCTTTTATCGAATGGGTTCATGTCGTGTTAACAGGTCGTATAGAATTTGCCAGGTCTAGTAGGAGAATGAAATTTGTTAATTTAAATTTCCGACTTAAAATTGTAACTTTAATTTTTAGCAATTAATTTATATTGATAAAACGATATTAAAATTTGATAAGTTCACTGCATTAAAAATGTTATTTTGACTTTTGATCCTCACCATATTAGATCTAATAAAACGGATGGTTGAAAATTTAAGTTTAGATTTAAATAAAAAATTTAAGTTAAAGTGTTTTATATATTATCATTATTTGTTATTTTAATCATCCAATTATAATTAGTTTTGGTGCGAACCGAGTAATGTTTGATTAAAGTGCTTCTAAAGAAAGTACTTTTGTGAGAGAAGCGTCTTAAAAAATAGTTTCCAAATAAAGAATAAAATCCTTGAAAAAAAAAGAAAAAATAAAAAAAAGAGGCACCTCCAATTCCAAACCCAAGAAAACAGTTTAACGGGTCAGTTGTGTCAACTGTTGCTTGTCGTGGGTTCTCTCTGTGTTCACGTCAAAAGCACATAGTGATTACAAAACGCTTCTGCTTTCTTGTTTTACCTTCTTCGCTAAACAAAATATCTTTTTGGTGGTTTTTTTCAGCTCAAAATCTAAAATTTTTTATTTGATTTTTGTGGGAAAATTCTCTTGCGTGTAAGGATAGATTAAATTGAATTTTTTGAGTTTGAATTTTGGCGTAAAAAGTTGACGATGTCGAACTGGCAGCAACAGCAGGGTAACTTCAATAATAAAATAGATTACGTGTTCAAAATAGTGTTGATCGGAGACTCAGCGGTTGGCAAGTCTCAGCTTCTGGCTCGTTTTGCGAGGAATGAATTCAGTTTGGATTCAAAGGCCACTATTGGTGTTGAGTTTCAGACCAAAACTCTTGTTATTGATCACAAAACTGTCAAGGCTCAGATTTGGGACACTGCTGGTCAAGAACGGTACTTTTAAAATTTTTATTTTGTTATTATTTTCAAATTATGCTGAATTTGAGAATTTTTTATTGTTTAAATAATTCTTTTAATTGGGATCTTTGCGTAGCTCTTGTCTTGATGAACACAATCTGTATGAGATACTTTTGTAGTGCTTTGAACTAATCTTTTTCGGTGGATAGAAGATCAATTTGTATGTGTAGCGGGAAAATATTATTGATTGATCTGTTGCCTGAGCTCATAACTGCATAGTCCTGCTCAGTGTGAGCTCAGAATCATGCTCTTGAAATATGATCTCTAGAAGAGAAAATTCTGTTTCTTTTACTAATTATTTTATGAAAAAAAAAATATTAACTAGAGTGAGGAATACTATAACTTGGCTGAAAATCATGCAATGGTGAAAGAGCTTTTAGTTATGAAATATATTACAATATAGTCCATCTTGACCAGGCAGCCTCTATCAAGAGAGATAAAGGTGATATTAGGTGCCAAGTGGTGAAGGATAGCCTTGGAGTAGGAGGGTTTTAGTTGGACCAAAGTTGATAGCATTTGATTTCACATAGTAGTAATGGAAAATTCGCTCTCTTTCTATACTTTGTCTCTGCGCCGCCTTTGTTCTTTCTCTTCCCACTGGAAGTACTTATCAATAAAAGGAAAACTGTGGAAGTTAAAGTGGTAAAATGATGTGATGGTCTTTTTTCTTGGGCATCTATAGAGTTAGGGTTTGTAGCTGCACTGAACATGTGTTTTCAAGTTGTCATGGACCATCTTCTAGATTTGGCTAGTGTAGTAGTATGAGTTGATTGTGGTGCTTGAATGAAAAGACTATGTATGGTTGCGGTAACGAGTGCATGTAGGTATGGAGATACTGGAAAAACTGAGCCAAAAATCAGAGTTTTCTTGCTGGGATGGATCATTTAAAGAAAAGAATACCTGTGATCACAGTGTTTTGAGCTGGAGCGGTTGAAGTTGATAAGGAAAACTGGCACTAAGTTGTACATTAATGTAAAGTAATTTGGGGGCGCTTCACTTAATTCCTTTAATCTTTGTTATTAAGACCCTAAAAAAGAAAAGAACCTTAGTAGATTAAACAATTAATCCTGCTTTCATGGCAATAATGTCCTTGGACTAAAGTGTTATGTTTTATTTGTTTCTGTGTATTCCATTGGGTGATGATCTCAGGTATCGGGCAGTTACAAGTGCATACTACAGAGGTGCCGTGGGGGCGATGCTGGTCTATGACATAACTAAGCGTCAGTCATTTGATCATGTGGCCAAATGGTTAGAAGAACTGAGGGGACATGCTGATAAAAATATTGTGATCATGCTTGTGGGTAACAAGTCTGACCTGGGGACTCTTAGAGCTGTACCGACAGAGGATGCAAAAGAGTTTGCTGAAAGGGAAAGCCTATTCTTTATGGAGACATCAGCTCTTGAGTCCACTAATGTTGAGTCTGCTTTTCTCACTGTCTTGACAGAAATTTATCGAATTATTAGCAAAAAGTCTCTCATTGCCAATGAAGAACCTGAATCTGGTGGGAGTTCATCACTTCTCAAGGGCACCAATATTGTTGTCCCTGGGCGGGAGCCAGAGTCTGCGGGAAGGAGTTTCAACTGTTGCACATCATCATAGGATATTCCCCTTTCATCCACCAGACATGGATCACTGCCGTTTATACCTTCTGGTATTTTTGGCCTTCATTTAAAGTTTTATACCACTTCCTTTTAACATAATTATTCTCTCTTTACATTCTTCATGTGACTAGAAACTTTTAGTCTATTAGAGGTTCATCCTATGACACCTGTTGGAGTTGTCGGTGTATATCAGGTAATTATATTTCTTTGCTAAGAAGTTGTTGCTGTTGGATGAGATGTAGATTTTAGCAAGCTCGTACTTGGAATTATGTTTCAAATTGTATGTAGAAGCAAGGGTTTGTCAGCCAACTTAACTAATTTTGTCGTGATTTAAGCCGCATTCAATTGCGGGAGCAGAGAAGAAACTACTCAAGCCAATTGGTGGCATTTCCAAGTCTGGATGAAGTTTGATTTTGATTGAATGCATTGTAGCTACAACTTGTTACTTATCATATTTTAATGACTGAAAATTCAGAGACTGATATTTCCCAGCCTCCATTACGAACTATGTAATAGAATTTCTTGTCATCACTCGATCAGATACTTATATTGACAAAACATCGGAATTTTATTGCATTCAACTCTAAGGCAAGCTTATACCTTTTTGTATATGGTAGTGACGTAGTTAGTTATAACTCATTTACAAACGAACAAATCGAACTGCATTGTGGTAGTTGCATCTTACCATTGAGTTTTTCTTTCTAGGCACAACAGAAGCACTGCCAAATGTGACAGAGCCAATGTTTTTCCTGACGCCTGTTCCATAGCAGGCTAGGCTTCATTTTCTTGCATGTTTTCCTATTGTGGGTATTTGACAATAAGCTTGCTCCAAATATATAGCCGTAAAAGGGCAAACCAAGAAAGAAAAACATGATTTGGTCTTTTCCCCACTGCAAATATTTCTTGTCTAATTGAAGCGAAATGTACGGAAAGATGTTAACACGTATAATTTTTTGGCAATATACTTCAAACAATATAATTCTATGTAGTTTTAATTTTAAGTGCATTGTACTATTTCTTACTGGAATATTACGAACTGTAGTACATGATATGTGGATACGATACGTTATGCATCTTGAACGAGTCTCTACCATCTAGTACACACGTTTCATAACGTGATTATATGTACTTCAACAGAAGCTAATCAAGTAATTAGCCCCTTTACAGGTAAAGGTACTGGTGAGATCATCAAAGGCATAACTGTAAGCCAGGGGACAAGCATCCTTGAATGCTTTGGAGTATTTGGTTGGTGCGCATGTATTGGGACTTCCAAAAGCACCAGTGCAACAATATTCAGGCTTATTGAACGCCATGCACGCACTTTTACATCCTACAACTTTGCCATTCTCTATCTGTTGTAGGTCTTTTGGGCAGCTTTTGTTGAGGTCTGAAAGGCACACAACATTCTTGCATTTATCACCAGTACCCCCAGAAGGGATTACAGAAAGTGGCAAATTGTAGCCATCAACAAGACTAACATCATAAAAGTCCATTGGACTATCAAGGGTAAACTCGGCTAGTGATGCTGGTGGTGCACCCCCTGCCCCGGCACAGTTTAGCACATTGCCACAGTCGCCAGTCATGCACTTGCCCTTGCCTGAATTATCAAATGTGCAGCCACTACGTCCCCAGAACCGGCCAGACCATCCCGTTGGTGCATTGATTTGAATGCTTTCTCCTGCTTTCAGACTAACTCCTCCATTATTGAGTAAAGCTTTTCCTGGCCCAGCTAGGATCCCAGGCCATATTGTCTCATTGCATTTATTTTGCAACGTAAAAACTGCAGCATCTGTGCCTGAAAAAGGAATAATAAATCATGGTTCGTCATATAGAAGTAACAAACAAAATGAAACGTATAAAGTGGTAAGATTGTGAATGTGATTATGGCTACCTAAGACACAGATCAAAACGAGAAGAAGATGAAAATGCAAGAACCCCATGAGAGACGATGTAAATAGTTGAAACAACTGAGTAATGTTTGCTTAGTTTCAGTTATATCCATCAGAGAAGGATCAAAGGTGTTATATATACATATGTCAATGCTGAGCAGTTGACCAAAAACACAAAAAATGGTTTGTAAGTTAGAGAAAAAAGAGTGGGAACGGATAAACATTGTGACAAATGTTGTATATAGAGATAACAGATTCCCGGATTTTGCTTAGAGCCCTGAATTGTCAGTATTTAAGTTGTACCAAATGTCAAAAGGCCTAAATCTATTGGAAACGCCTATAAGAAACTAATATATAAAATTATAATTTCATGCAATGATCCAGATAAAGTACAGTTTATTCGTACGATTTCCTCCAATAATGGTTATTGTTAAAGTTGACAAGAAAGGGAAAACATTTTCTCTTTCTGCACATTACGTTTACATTACCATATCCTCCATGTTGCTTGATGTCTGGCCAAAGAAATCAAATAAAGTTAGTAGAACTCTGAATTGGATGAATTGAATCTTGCACGCAATAAAATAAGAGGGGTACTCCAACCGGAGAAGACCTTAATTTAATTATTTCCTTTAGCTATCTGAAAGTACGTTTTATTCGATTAATGCTTGTCCCGGCCAATTGAGTTTAAGTTTTGATATTAAAGCTAGCTAGCGTTTGCTGACCGTATAATTAATCATAATTGAGAGCAAATGGGTTGAAGTGAAGCTCAGGTTCAGGAGGACAGGGCAGCTGATCTGCCACATTAATAGCTGATGCAGGTTGCATATAAAATTTCCATATCTACAACTTTCTAATCAAAGCATTGAACCATTGCGCAACTAGGAGATTATTCAGTAAAGTAAATGACAACACTGAAACTTTGGCAGCGATGTGAGTAATAATATAACCTGATATGAAATGGTAACCAAGAAATGAAAATGTTAAAACTAATTATTTAGTTATGATTGGAGTATCTTGTTTCCTTGCCATTGTATAATAACCATGTATAGCAATTAAAAATAAAATACACAAACCCACATGATTGGGTACATAATTAACCTAAAATGTTTATCAATCTTATCAAAGTGACGTTCATATTTAAGTAGGACAAGGCCTCTGAAGCTCTCCCTCTCCATACGCTTATTCTTGATAGTTCTGCTATCACTCTGCATGTACTTCTACTTCATAATATCACCTGCATCACAATAAACGAAAAAAGATTCATATAACTCAGGAAGGAAAATATTTTCTTTGATTAGAGATTTTTGTAGCAAAATAGAAAGAATTGGGATGTGAAAATTTAGAGTGTGTTCTTTCTTGTTTTACGTGTTTTTGTTTCCAAAATGATTCCAGAATATATGGTTGATTTTGAATTATTTTGAATTTTGAAAAAAATATGTGGTTAAGATTGAATATAAATTGCGTTGAAAAATGTGCAGAACAGAAAACAAGATTTAGAAATAAGAAAGAACGGAGCCTTATTGATCTGTACATGGTTCAAAGTTGGCGGTGCACTTTTCAGGCAGCTGCAGGGCCATGTTTCGGTCAACACCAGCAATGGGAGGGCCATTAACAAGGACACATAAACAAGGCTGCCCAAGAGCTTTAATGGCATTGCAGCAGGCCTCACTTGGTGGAATTGGGCTGAAGGGAGCAACTGCTGCCCTACAAGGTATGAGCTGGACAACTGCAGAGAAGAAAGTGTTGCCGCAAGGATGGCTCTTGCCTTGAGACACCAAAGTTATCATTACCAAAACAAACATCAACATTGGCAGAGCCTTAGCGACAGAAAGCTTCATGGTCGATGAAATATTTAGAAACTTTTCCCCAGTGAAGGCTTACTAGTAGCTATGATATGATCACATATATAGGCAAAGCTACTCAATTCAATGCTCATGCCATATTGCACATCTTTCCTAACCCAAAACCACATTGGTCATGCCAACTCTGCTTCTGATCTCATCAATTTATTTCCATCCAGAAACTAATCCTTAACATGATTTGTTGCGCTGGAAGTAAAACAGTTAATAAACTTAAAATTCATGATTCTGCTTACACTTCTTATATTTGTTTGGAGCAAAATTGTAATGATACGGAGCCTGTACTTCAATAGAAATTCTGTACGTTGGTTGAAGCATATAACCGGAACTGAAATGCCTTGACGGCTCCATTTTTCCATGATTAACTCGGTCAAGTCCAAACAAGGGAAATCTTATTTCGTCAATTTTCTATGGAGACGATCACGATGTCAAATGCCTCTCTTTGACACAGTGACGGCAACAAAAGTCACGGATCGAATTGTTTAAATGTATTTTTTTTAAATGATTAATACCCTCTTTTTTCGAATTGCATAATTAAAAAAAATGAATTTTTTCAGTTGTAAAATTCACCTTCGCTTTATAAATTGTATCTTAAATTACTTTTTTTAAAAAAGTCAACCAGATATTTTCTTTTAATTTATTGTATCTCTTATTTTTGTTAAAAAAAAAGGATCAATAAAAAAAGAAAACAAAGCAACCGCGCAGAATTAATTTGCAAAAACATGCAGAAATATCACAAATACACAATGCCGTTAAGGATGGTCAATAAAAGATTGCAAAGCTTCTGTTTGTCCAGCCGCAGAACAATGATGTATCCTTTTCGCAGAATTAATTTGCAAAATCATGCAGAAATATCACAAATACACAATGCGGTTAAGGATGGTCAATAAAAATTGCAAAGCTTCTGTTTGTCCAGCCGCAGAAAAATGATGTATCCTTTTCTTCTTTATTGCAAGTGATTTCAATCAGAAGACCAACCCCTTTGCATCTCCACAGAAGCAACATGATTGTACATGTTAATAAGTTATCAAGCTTCCCCTTTGTTTCCTTTTAAATTGATTACAGAAAGCTCTTGTTCAACAAACTCTCCTGCACAAATGGGCGGATATTTGCTGGCAAGAGGGGATTCTGCAAAGTGGCCTAAAGGATTCAACACAGCATCTGATGCAATGTGGGCAAACAACTACATCAACAAAGAAAGACAAGTCATAATCGAGCACAAGATTGTTTGAGATGCTAGTTTAATCAAAATTGAAATGCAAGCTTAATCAAAATTAAACAAGCTAAAAGGATAGTGATAATGATAATATGATTGGAAGCACTCACTGTTGAGGATACACGCCACAGGCTGCGATTTTGCTCTGATGCTAGTTTGATTGCACCAATTGTTCTGCTCGTGACAATAACTTCATGCATGCCAGCTATACAGTCTCCTGCAGTCAGCCACTCTATCTGCACATAGGCAGAGTGCAAAAGGGAAAAAATTAATGTTAAAAGTAAATCTCATAATATATTGTTCGTTGGTGTATCACTCTAATAGCTAAATTAATTCATTCTGAAAAAGCCTCAAAACACAAACATGAGATTTGAAGCATAATAGAGAAAAAATAAAAATAAACAAATCTCTAGTATCCCTACATTAAGACAACTAAAATTTCCATAGATAATTCTTTAATTTTTAGCATTAAACCATTTATGGCCTCAAACAGTTTGCAAATACCTCTCTAACAATGTCACTTAAGGCAGACTCTAAATTAACCATACGTAAAGCTAGATAAACACAACATCAGAGAGCACTGGCTAGAATATATCTCCTGCTTTAAGGTAGTTTATTATTTGATTGTATGATTGTCAAAATATTGGGCATCTCAGAATGTGATATTTTTGTCATGTTTATAACGTATCCTCACATTCATCTCTAGACATAAGCGTATATGCTCTTACCTGCTTCCCAGTCTGAATTAAAAGACATCCAACAGGAACCTTCACCTCAACTTTTTGCCCATTCCTTAGCCAAATGTTTAGACCAGGAAATCTACTTCTGCCATGAATTGTTAGAAAGTTAAGGTCATAGTGATATCCTGCAAACACAGTGCCCTCCTGACCATAACGCCTGAGGTCACTCCCAGTAGGAGCAAGGAGATGTGGTCCCTGGATTTGAAAGAAAAAGAGAAGTTACTTGCAACAAAGTGCATAAAGTAGACAGTGTTAAAAAGTTTCTTCAACGATAAATAAAGTCATATAGATATGTCATGTCCCACTGGCTGAAATGATAACCCCAATAATTTTGAGAGAGAAAGAAATTGGTAAGTCTATAACTGAAAATTCTACTAGAGTGTGACAGTCACAGTCCATAAACTCTCAATGAAAAATGACAGTGTAGAATAGGCACCTCAAGTCCTCCAAACTTTGAGATATAAAACTCTACTCTCATTGCTATTGCAAAAAAGCATGAATAAGTATTTGGAGTAAAGCAGATTAAAAGAGTTTAGTTTTAATATGAAAAATAATTTGATCCAGAAAACAAAAGAAGAAGAATGGACAAAAAGGGAGAACCAGAAAATTTGTCCAAACAAAAAAACACTGTACTTCAGTTCTGGCATTTAAGTATGAAATGGTAAGACTTTGACCAACAACAAACAATTACTATGACATAAAAAATCACATTAGAGATCCATTTTCTGAGGGGCCAAGCCTCAGCAGCACTTGATTATGCAAAAGCAAAGGATTTGTATGTTTTCACTTCACAGACAAAGTTAGTAAGCAAAGTGATAAAAAAAAAAAAAAAAAAAAAAAAAAAAAAAAAAAAATTTAGCAATTAAAGTTCTCCTAAAAGCTGTTGATATAAATATAAAAAATAAAAGTTGCCTCATACTATATCCTGCTTTTTCTCTTAAATCAAATTACAAGCAACGAGATGGGGTTGAACACGAAGACAGAAATGATACAATTAATTGAACTTAAACTGGTTAACATTCCTTACCTGCTTCATAAGAGAAGTGAATGCATCCTTTGGCAACCCAAACCCAATAGCTGCCATTTCAGCAACAGCCTGAGCAAAGAATTAGAATACATAAAACCGCTAGACAATAATAATCATTACCACGTAAACAACAAGTTGCAGTACCAAATCACCTCTATTGCAGATATCATTTTGTATCCCCAGGAGTCCATGGTATCTTTCCATTCAGGAAAACCTTCAGGAATGACAGGCTCTGAGTTAAGTTCCTGCAGAAAAAGGGATGAAAGTTTTAAAAACAGTAGTCAAAGTACATGAATATAATTGAAAAGCAAGAAGGAGGGTGAAACCTGAAAGCGAGTGTTTGATGGCCGAGGACCAACCCTCCACATGTATCGCCACTTGCGATCTGGTCCCCTTGGCACAGATGGTTGAGACTCTTTGGGCAGTGATCTTAGTTTGCTTTGCATTTCTTCATCAACCAGGCTTCTTGGAACTTCTACCCCTTCCGGTGTCACCCCAACCTGTTAACTCCATCACACCAGAAAGCCTTCTTAATATTCATGCCTAAGATAACCCGAAAAACTTACTATAGGGAAACCACTTTATCTATCAATTGTCGAAATTCCTTGTGAAAGAGAATCTATGTGTTTTCATCTAGAATTTAATCAAATATCCGAATCTCTGCAATACCATGAGGCAGAAAACTGAAAAACCAAGAACATTGAAAAAAAAGAGAACACCCTAGTCTCATAGAAAATCAGATGGCCTTAAGTCATACAAAACTGAGGCATTTTCGAAAGAATTGGGAACTAATTTCAAATACATTACACGTTCCTCTTCTGAATCCGCATCATTTTTCGGCTACTAATTCCATCTTTTGTGGGTAAAAAAGAAATACTCGTTGTGATTCCATACAGCTTCAATAATGCAATGCTTCTTAGAAATATAGTTCTAACATCGATCAAACAGTTGTCATAAGCATAATATTTGTCATGTTACCAATAAAATCATACATACACACATACATACATACATACAGAAAGAAGGCAGAATCTGTTTCGGCCCCCACTCACTCATGAATCCAACAAAACAATTTCTAGACAATTTATTTCACTTCGTCACATCAAATATAAAATAAACCACAAAATAAAAATACATATTATTATTTAATTCTCAAATTTTGCTTTACCCCCTTGCATCTCAACCAAATTTCTCTTCCACTTTCTCGTAAAATTAAAATTTATATATAAAAAAAGCAGTCTAATAGATACATATGTTAATTTATGAATACCTGGTAATGCAAATTGGGCCTCTCCTGAAGTCGCTTGAACTCCGATGGACTCTCGAAGTACTTCTCCATCATGTCTATGAAGCGATCGTTGTCCTCCACTGTACATCTGGGATCCTTGACCAACAAAGCCCCGGTTTCTTTAAGGACACGACTCACTTCCCGACACGACTCAGTGAGTTGGATGCCGAGTTCACTTGACACTTTGTCCGCATCATCCTTGCCGCTTATTTTGTCGCCGATTGATAGAAACGGCGCTAGATCTATCACCGGTAGGTCCATTACTCTTACTCCCTCTTTCTTTCTCTTTTTCTTTTTCTTTTTCAAGATAATTTAAATTTTGGTTGTTTTTGAAAATTTTAGGAGCTGAGCTGAAAAAAAGAATAAAAAAAAAAAAGGAAAGAAAAGTTGTGCAGCGTGGTGATGGCGGGAGATTGAGAGTGTTTGTTTACGTTTTATAACCTTCGCTTATAGTGTACCACTGGTTAATGATTACTTCGGGATTCGCGCGATTTCCTTTTCAATTCTCCCAGTTCATTTTTCTACTTAATTAATAATATACGCACGCATTGTTTTACTTTGTTAATTATTACTGTTTTTTAATTTAATTATAAATTAATTATGTATATTAGTATATCATTTTTATTTCTTTTAATTTTCTCATTTATTAATTATATTATTTCATTCTTTCAATTCTACTTTTGTGGCATAGATCCCTTGATATAATAAAATATCCTTGGATGTATAAAATGATGTCTTAAACAAAACAAAAATTATGTTAAATGCAAATGATAAATATTCATTTGAAGTCTTATATCATTTACATCATGTTATCAAGTTTTTTTTTTTGGTGATATTACTAATTACTTATTTAATATTAATAATTTTGTCAAAACAATCAATTGATTCGACAGAATTCGTATATAACACAACATCCATTATAGAGTTACTACCTTATCATGTACTCACTCCCGTTTTTATTCGTTAATCTCTCTTTTCATCAAGTTTATCAACCATTGAGTTAATTTAGATTATATTACACATACAACTTAGTTTTGCAAATTGTACTTATCATTTAGGGTGACATAAATTCATTTGATAGATAAAAAGGGATTAATAATTTTATTAAATAAATTGAAAAACTGTTAATTTAATTATTTTGTGGCACATCGAATTATATAAATAAGATTGTACAATTTGATTGTATATGTAGAACTATTTTTAAATAAATTGTTTATATAATTACGTGTTATTATATTACCTTATATAGAAAGTAGGAAAATTATATCAAAGTTGGAATTAAAAATAATTATTTGGGATGTGACTATATCCGCACGATACATTATTTTAATTTGCATAATCCTCATATAATATAAATATAGTGTATCAGGTTATTCCTGACTTTCAAATCAAGTAAACTCATTCTGCGAAACTGTGCTAGATTTTTTAAAAATTCAAAGTCAAAAATATGTAAATCTATCTAAAAAGTTTTATATAATGTTAAAGAGAGAACATTGAACCTTAAGTGGATAAATACATAAAAAAAATTAATTTTGTAATATGTGATATTCCTGCAATGCACTCTCATCTGCTTGTTTATGATGAGGCGTCTGGAAATTCCTTACCGGGAAGGGTGTGACTTATGGGACTTGTGTTTGCTTTGCTTGCGACTACTATACACGCAAAACACTAGATAAACTTTAATAAATGTTAAAAAGGAAAATAATAATAATAATAGGACGATTTGACATTTCAACTTTTTACCAGCACGTCAAGTATTTGTTTTTTCGTTTGATTTTGGTATTATCATTGATACGAATACACTTGCTGCATGTTTTTTATGCGCTGTATAATATTATGTATAATATTATATAGGGTAGCGTAAATTTATTTGAATTGGATTAGATTGGATTGAATAATATAGGATAAGATTAGATAAAACATAATATTATATTATATTTGATAGAATATTGTTGTATTAGATAAAACCTAAAAAAATTATATGTGAAATATTTAATTTAAATATAAAATAAATTTAAATAATAATTAAAATTATTTTTAAAATAAAAATTTAATTATTAAATTTTTATTTATTTAAATAATTATTTTTTATTTATTTAAATAATTATTTTTTATTTAAATATTTAATAAACTATTTATTAATCATATAAATTTATAAATATTTAATTTATATTTTTTTTTTGTATTTATTAGTAAAAATTGAGACAAAAATAAGCTTATACAGTGTAATAGCATAGGTAGGCTTGTTATAAAAACGTAACTTTTATGCAAACAGTATTGCTACAGTATCTGCTACAGTATCCGCGTTATATTATATAGTCTCGTACCAAACGTAGTATAATTTCTTAATGATATACAAGGCAGTATTATACAGCATATCAAACGCGTCCTTGACTGACTTCTTTAAAAAAGGATGACATCAGCTGGAGCTTGAATATTAAGAGCCCGCTTTTGTTTGGATTCTTATTGGCTAAAATAATTTTTTAATATTAAATTTTTTTAATTTAATTTTACATTATTTGGTCATCATATCATATTAGAAGAACTTATAAACATGAAAAAAAAATTATTTTATATTTTTTGGAAGAACCAAAATTTAAAACTTTTGTAAAAAACTCTTTTAATTTTTTTTATTTAACATTTGAAACTTAATTGTGGTTGTTTTGTTCATTCGCATCAGTACATGAATTAATGTGGTGTTTCCTTAAATACGGTATAGAAATTAAGTGACGAGCACAAAATTAATATGTAGGGATATTACCAAATTAAAATGAAACGTTTAATTCACTTTATTATCAAGAGAATTATTATTATTATTATTATTATAAACAATTAGACGTAAAAGTTAATGTATGTTTCCATCATCCTAAATTAATACACAACTTATTTAACAAAACAAACAATATGATATGCAAGGATAAATATCAATGACTTAGGGTGTGCTCTTTTATAAATTCAGTATTTTTGTTTTCAATTGAATTTAGAAATATATGGTTGATTTTGAATTATTTTGAATTTTAAAAAGAATATATGGTTGAGATTGAGTGTTAATTGCATTGGAAAATGTGCAGCACAGAAAACAGGATTTTGATTCATAAAAGAACGGAGCCTTATTTATTATTATATTGTTGATCTTGCTCTGATTTTCAAAGTGTTTACTTTAACTATATGTGAAGATTTTAAAAATATTTTAAAAATTAAATTCCTTAGTTTTAAATTTTTACATCAAACAAATATATATAACTAAATTAAATGAAAATAAAATTACTAATAATGTTATACTTGTAAAATCCATATACAAAATTGATATGATATCAAGTAAATAGAAAGATTAGTATTAGTAGTTAACATAACAAATATTATGATATTGAATGAGTATTGTTATATCAACTTTATATACAAACTTTGTAAGTATAGCATTATCCTAAACTTAAACCTAAAAAATTCGGTTAGTTAACTATAATAGTGTTAGACTTACAACCTATATATATGACAGTCTACATGAAAAAAATTTATTAGAATAGGAAAAAAATGATAGAAGTTATGTTTCCAAAAAGATTTTGTCATGTAGACTACCACATAAGATTATAGAATTTGAATTGTATGTAAATTGCAATGAGTTGATTGTTTTTTTGTTATGAAGTATGAATTTAACTTATTCTTAAACTTCAAATATTTTTTATAGTGAGTTTTTTTTTTTTTTTTTACGTAAGCATTAACATAAGATATTTTCATCTGAAGAGAAAAAACTAAAAATTATAGTTTTTATCTTAATATAAATGTCTGAATCATTTATTACTCCTTTAATTCTCTTAAATGCCGTTATAAAAATTTATTTCTGAATCATTTATTACTCATTTAAATCTCTTAAATGCCCTTATAAAAATTTATTTGTGATCAATTTATACATAGCCTAATATTTTAATTTTGAGACATTATTATTTATTGCTAATTTTATATTATGATTCTATATATTTTTAAAATGATTTTATGATCATTTAGATTATTTATATATCAAACTATTTAAAAAAATAACTCATTTCCCAATTATACACATTTAAACAGTGGCGGACCCAAAATTTTGTTTAACGCGGGCACCATTTATATTTTAATATTTATAATTTTATTTGATAAATCTTAATGATATAAGAAAATTTGTTGAAGATTAATTAAAAAAACACTTCGATATTGGGGCATAACGAGCCTTACCAATTTAAAAAGTTTCTCAAACATAATTTTTTAATGATATTTTATAGTTGTTTATCCTAATTAATACAAATAAATCAATAATAAAGAGAAAGATATATATAATTTTATAAATATAATAATATGTTATTAAAGATTATTAAAAGAGTTAGTCATTACCACCAACCAAAGTACTTCAAATTGGTACCCATCTAATAAGAATTGATTTTTTTTTCAAAATATAGAAAAAATTAAAATAAATTCCACATAATTTATGCCAAACTACATGAATAAGAACTAAAAATGTTTAAAATTATATTTATGAATAAAATAATATAAATTAATTAAAATATAATATAAACTCATATTGTTGTATTTGTGACTGCATAAAGTGGTCAATGACAAGCAGCTCAGCACCTAGATAAAATAGACTAATAAAACATTAAAATTAGGTGTTTTTTTAAATAAAGGAGGATGAAGCAACTTTATAAAACGGGTGAATGAATTAAATTCATAGAAAATTTGGATATACAAATGTGTTCATTATGTAAAATAAAATCACAAGTAAAAATAATACATATAAATAGAGATATATGTGTAAAATTATTAGTTTTTTGATATTTTAATTCAGATGTTAAAATAAAAAATAAATATACTATTTAAAATTTTATATTAAAATCTATTTAAATTTTTATTTAATTCAAATTTATTCAAATTTTAGTAAAAAAATAATCACCTTATTGGTTCAGTACTTTTGAGTCAGTTCAGCACTGCTGACTCAAATATGAGTTTAAAATTTGAAAAAGGGTGATTTAATTATTTAAATAGGATATGGATACGGTTGATTTAAAAGGGGGTTTGAACCCTAATAGTAAAGGCCGAAGCCCGGCCCAAAAAATGAAGTTTAGCTCTACTCTCTCTCTCTCTCTCTCTCTCTTTAAAGTATTGACGATATAATAGACGAAATTTCGCCGCCTCACACCCCCCTCGAACGCCCTTGCAGTCTGTCTCTCAGCTGCTCCGTTTCCCCTCCTAAAACCCTCACGCTTTGTTTTATAAAAATAAACATATCTGCTCCTCCTTCACTATTTATTTCTAGGCCGCGAATTGGTAATCGTTGTATTTGCTTATCCCTTTCTTTTTCTTCGGTTCCGATAAATTCAATTATTACAGAGATAGGAAATGATGAATTTGTTCAGTTAAACTTGTTTGTTTGTTGATTTTGTTTTAGTTTTTGTTGTGTTTTGTTTTGTTTTCTTGCCAAACATGCAGAATGTATATGTATATGCTTTTGGCAGGCATGTTAAGCTCATTATTGTTTCATTCTTCAATATCATTATCACTGCTAGTCGTCTTGATAGGTTTAGTTTTAGTTTTGTTTCGAGATATATAACATATTGACTCCATCTGAAGAGGAGAGACGAATCGTTTAGCTGATGCTATTTGCTGTCGTATATGTGTCCGCATATTGCAGTGTGTTTATTTGTTTTGTTAGTTGTTACTGTTCGCAGAATTTCAAGTGTTGTTAACGATTTCCAACCTTTTTTCAAAATTTTTGAAAGTTATTATTATTATTATTATTTTTATATTTTGTAAAAATTTTTGATATCAATAGGAGAGCTGAAATGGCGGGTAAATCTAGCAAAGGGAGGAACCGAAAAGGCACACAAGTTGCTACCAATTCTTTGGAGCAGGTGGCCTCTTCTGATGCTCCGGTGAAGGACAACAAAAGCTCTTTGGAGTCTGCAATAGTTGATGCTAACGGAGTTGAAGCTGTGAGTGAATGTACTGCTGCCCAGCCGGAGGTCAAGGAGCCTGAAACAGAAAATTCTGCTAATGAACCAAAGCAAGGTGAATTTAGTTGCATAAGTATTTAATGTTATATTTAGGTGGAAAATACGTGCTTAGCATTTTGATGTCATCACACAATTTTATGGGATTTTTGTAATAAATTTGGCCAAAGTTATTGAAAAATTCTCAACATGTAAACATGCTTTCAAATGCTAATATTTGTATGCATTTTTTATTTTTGTTTTCTATAAAGTGCTTATTAGAGAGTACGTTCTGTTTTAATTTTGATTTACTTTCTACAAGCTGGAAAAAGTTTATATGCGCAAAACAACCCACAAAAACCATATACGGACCCAAGAACGATAATGCAATGGCTGCTTCCCAAAAGTGAAAAATGTTAAATAAGGGCATGTCTCTTCCTATGCGTAAATTAAGTTTGCATAAGTAACTCATATGGGATATATCAAGTATACTCATTTTATTCTCATAATCCTATCTTCACTTTTGACTTCATGGTATTCAACCTTGAGTGAAACTTTTTTCCTATCCGCTTTTTCTGGTGAGATTGTACTTATGTTCATAACTCAATTGAAGTCAACTAAGCCACATTTCTAACTAGCTTGGGCTGGGTAGTGGAATTTCTTCCTCCAATCCCCATTATTAAGATGGATGATAGTTTACTTTTTGCACACATGATTGATAGAGGATGCTTTTTCTTAGATACATAAACACGGGTGTTAGTTCAGCAAGTGCCATGGAATTATTTATGCTTTTCCATTTTAGCCATGTTTTATGGTTTACAAGAACCTATTATTGGTGTTCTATTGGACATCTAATGTAAAACTTTTTCTTTATGATATTTTAGGTGATCTTCATCTCTTTCCTGTCTCTGTCAAAACACAAAGCGGCGAGAAGCTTGAATTACAAGTGAGCTAACTTATTTGGGAACCAATTGCCTGTTGGTTTCTGCCTCCTTTTTGAAATTATTGTAAAATGAAGAAAAGCTTAGATTTGTTTGTTGCTCTTTTTTTCCATTTACTGATGTGGAAGTTAAAACTCTTCATTGAATGGCATATGACTTGTTTGTGGCCTAGTTATGCACCATTTTCCTGAATCCATTTTTACTATGTTGTTCGAAACTGCTCAGATGTTGAATCAATTTGCAATTGCAGTTGAACCCAGGAGATTCAGTCATGGATATAAGACAGTTTCTTCTTGATGCTCCGGAGACATGTTTCTTCACATGTTATGACTTATTGCTGCATACAAAGGATGGCTCAACCCATCATCTGGAAGATTACAATGAAATATCTGAAGTAGCTGACATTACTACTGGTGGTTGCTCCTTGGAGATGGTTGCTGGTATACTGAAACATTACTATGCTTTCGTGGTACTAACATCTTCTTGTGGATTCTAACATGGAAGCCACTTTGGCAGCATTATATGATGATAGGTCTATCAGGGCTCATGTTCACCGCACAAGGGATCTGCTCTCCCTGTCAACACTTCATGCCTCACTGTCCACATCACTTGCTTTGCAGTATGAGATGGCACAAAGCAAAGCTTCAATTTCTGGAGGTTGGGGATATTAAGCTTGCAGTTGGTGCTCTTCAATTCATTTTCATTGTATGTGAAATGATCTCTTAAATGATTGTGGATTCCACTGTAATTCAGATGCTGTTAAATCAGATGGTCCAGAGCTTGATGGCCTCGGTTTTATGGAGGATGTTTCTGGCTCACTGGGTAAATTGCTATCATCTTCTACACAAGAGATCAAATCTGTGGAAAGCATTGTATTTTCCTCCTTCAATCCTCCCCCAAGCCATAGAAGGTAGATTCTGAAACTTCTAGGCATTTGATTACTATATCCTATTTGTTTTTCCTACTATATTTAAAAATAGAACTCTCAAAAGGTATTAGTAAGATAATGTGGGGAGTTTTCTCCTTTGGCTCTCCAGGCTTGTTGGGGATTTGATTTATCTGGATGTCGTAACATTGGAGGGGAACAAATATTGTATAACTGGAACTACAAAGACATTTTATGTTAATTCAAGTACAGGAAATGTCCTTGACCCAAGACCGAGTAAAGCTACTTCTGAAGCAACCACCCTTATTGGGCTTTTGCAAAAGATTAGCTCCAAGTTCAAAAAGGGTAAGTGCCCATGGTTGAAACGTTCTTTGTCTATTTAAAGCTAAGAGATGTGCTAGTATTATTATATTAGCATCTAATTATGATTTCTCTGTGTGTTCTTATTTTGAAGCATTCCGTGAAATTCTGGAGCGGAAAGCCTCTTCACATCCCTTTGAAAATGTTCAATCTCTGTTGCCTCCAAATTCATGGCTGGGGTTATATCCAGTTCCTGGTAAGTTCAATTGTTTAGAGTTAATTTTATGTTTTTGCTTCATGTGCTGATACAATTTTCACCGTTGGAGTACAGAAAGCATGCAAAAGTGTCAACATGTTCTTGTATTCTCATATTTAATGGTCTTTGTATTGGTTCTATTGTTAGATCACAAGCGTGATGCAGCTAGAGCAGAGGATGCGCTAACTCTTTCATATGGTAGTGAGCTAATTGGCATGCAAAGAGATTGGAATGAGGAGTTGCAATCTTGTCGGGAATTTCCACATACAACTCCCCAGGAAAGGTATTTTTGATACCTGATCAAGTGTCTTGACAACTAAGCAAAGTCATTTAGCAGCTTTCATTTGACAATGGCCTCTATAATAGTTGACATTCACTGATTTATTTTAGTATCTCCATCATTTTGAATGAAAATGATTTTGTCACAGGATTTTGCGGGACAGGGCTCTCTACAAAGTGACCTCTGATTTTGTTGATGCAGCCGTTAGTGGTGCTGTTGGAGTCATAAGCAGATGTATACCACCTATAAATCCAACTGATCCAGAATGCTTTCACATGTTAGTGTAACTAAAAATAATTCCATAACTGTTTCATAAGTTCTGTTTGCTTTTGAATGGGTTGTCTAAAATTCTTTATCAATGATAAATTATATAGTTTATTAACTGCTCTTTTGGCTTTTTTTTATTTCAATATTTCTTACTGATTTTTGTGCTTTGAAGGTTTCTGGTATTACATTAAATGTTTACAACAGTTATAACTGCTTCAACCTTTTTGATCATATATTCTGATAGTTCACTCCAGTGGACTAGGTCAGATATTATCATTCTCTCAGATCTAAACAGGATGATTTTTCAGATATATTATTCACATTTTATACTGTTTGATATACTCTTTGCTTCGCTTTTTGTTTTTTCAAAGAATTTTTTTTAAAACATCAAATTTTTATTATTTATTTATTTTACTGTTCATAATTGTTTGACTAAAATTGACTTTTTATCTTTTGCTTTTAGGTATGTTCACAACAATATATTCTTCAGTTTCGCGGTGGATGCAGACCTTGAACAGCTATCCAGGAAACGTTCATCCAATACCAGTTTAAACATCGAGAATGCCAACACTTCAATCAAGTTATCTGAAAAGCTTTCCAATGATTTTGCACGTGAGGATGGTGGAATTTCCAATTGTGAGAGTACAGGGGAACCCAATGGTGTTCCAGAATTGGCTCAAGTTTCTGCTGAGAACCAGTTGGCTGAGAGTGAGCAGGCTACATATGCTTCTGCAAATAATGATTTGAAAGGCACCAAGGCATACCAGGAAGCTGACATCCCTGGTCTTTATAATCTTGCAATGGCAATAATTGATTACAGGGGTCATAGAGTTGTAGCTCAGGTGTGTATGAAAGATATGTTGTCCTAACTTTTTACTAGAAGGTGGTGCTCGTGTTTGTCATTAACTTAATTGACTGGTATTCTATTGTTTGTTTCCGTAAATTTATTTAATGTAATCTGCCAGCTTATTGGGTTCTTTCATATTTTGTTGTAGAGTGTTTTACCTGGCATTCTTCAAGGTGATAAATCAGATTCCCTTCTGTATGGTTCTGTTGACAATGGGAAGAAAATATGCTGGAATGAAGATTTTCATTCCAAGGTGAGACAGATTATGACATTTGACTTACTCAAGTTTCCTTATTGGTTTTTTTTTTTTTTAAATATTCTCTAGCTGGATTGAGAAAACTTAGGATCCTTTGGAGCAGTTGTTCAATAAATTTGCTATTTAACTTTTCAAGAAGAATATTTTGTGTCAGCATCTGTATGATTTTGCTATTTTGATACAAAAACTTCTGTTTATATACTTTGTTGGCTTCCCATGTTCTCTGTATATTTTCAGCTTGTTATTATGATTACCGGTTATTGTTTTTTTATAGGTTTTAGAGGCTGCTAAACGCCTACATTTGAAGGAACACACAGTCCTTGATGGATCTGGAAATGTTTTCAAATTAGCTGCTCCAGTGGAATGCAAGGGCATCGTTGGCAGTGATGATAGGTGGTTACTCTTTTTTTGGCTTATGTCTAATCTTGAAATATTCCTTTATGGCGTTTCAAGTTGGTGAATTTTTTCCCCTTCTTGTGGTGGTTATGATGCTCTGATGTCTGCCTTACTTGGATTTTTAGCTTTCAACTGCTAGTCAGCATGATCTTTGTAGAACCTTTACATCAAAAGAGAGAGCTTCTTATTCTGTTTCTTAAAATTATTTTAAGCGTATTTGTTGAATTTAGGAAAAGAGGGTTATAGGGCGTGCTATTTTAGTGCTGAAATATTAGCATTTTATTTGTTATTTTTTGTTTATTCAATATTGCTGATTCAATTTGGTATGTCATAGCTATTTTATATGCTTAGTGATTGATTATGTAAAATTCAACTTCATATTGTGTTGTCGTCATAAATCATTTTTTTAAACTTCTTCCCACCTCTCCCCTTCAAATGCAGGCATTATCTTCTGGACTTGATGAGAGTAACTCCTCGTGATGCAAACTACAGTGGACCTGGATCCCGGTTTTGTATTTTGAGACCAGAACTAATTGCTGCCTTTTGCCAGGTATTAGGAATCTCTAATTATCAACATTATTTTTAGTCTTTTCTTACAAAAATAAAATTATTTTGGGTCTTGCATTATATTTTCTGTTTCTTGTGTTCTTTGGTCTGTTGTAGAAGGCTGAAGCTGCTGAAAAATCAAGAGGAGGATCTAAATCTGAGGGAGAGGCTCATGGGACTACTGATACTTCAAACGTTGGAGCAACTGAAAAGCAGGTTAGGGTTTCTCTCAGTGAACTTATTTAGGTGGCACCTTTTTTTTTCCTTTTTTTTAAATCCTCATAATTAATTCTGCTCTCTTACTACATATGTGGGACGACTGCTCTTTATGTTAATATTTGCAGCATATGCATGTGTGTTATATCACAATGATGTACAACTTCTTTGTCTTTGAATGAGCAAAGATAGGACTCTTTTCCAGGGGAGAGAATCCATAATTCCCCTTTTTTATGCGGTCACTCCCCAACCATAGTTTGTGGATCAAAGCACTTTGAATTTGTGTGATTAATTGTAGCATGCATGATTAATGTACCTTTGCTTAGATTTAAACCCAAAAAAAAAAAACCTGAGAAAACTCCTAACTTGGGGAAGGCAAGTCAGCTGTAGTGATTAAGCTGTTGTTAATTTATCTTTTTATTACAGTGGCGCGTCTTTTTCTTAGCTTTGAAGGTGTAAAGGATTATAAGCTCATTTTACAGCTTCATCCTGCTAGACAAAACCGTAGGAACATGTTGACACTTGCTCTGTAGATAATATGCGCATTGTTTCTATATTTTGTATTATAACTATTCATTCTTATTGCAAGACATGTTGTACTAACTATTGTGGTTGTGTGCGATTTTTCTTCTATTGAACATGTAATATTTTTAATGCATTCAAATTGATTGATATTGTGTGGTTCATTAAATTGGTCCACAGGATATAAAAAAAGAAGAAAAGGTCGAAGTTGCCCAAGAATGTGCTTCTACACCTGTAGAAAACTCGCAATCTTGTGATGAAATACTCTTTAACCCCAATGTTTTAACGGAATTTAAGTTGGCTGGTAGTCAAGAGGTAAGTTTATAGCCATATAGTGTTCGTTTCATTTCTATGGTGTGATAAGTTGAAATCTCGTATGTTTTTCATGCCCTTTGTATGGTACAGGAGATAGCTGCAGATGAAGAAAATGTAAGGAAAGTTAGTTCCTACCTTGCAAATGTTGTGCTTCCAAAATTTATACAAGATCTTTGTACACTTGAAGTTTCGCCCATGGATGGCCAGACATTGACTGAAGCACTCCATGCTCATGGAATCAATATCCGCTACATTGGAAAAGTAACTGTTATGTGTTTTAGTTGATGCTTTGATAACCCACCCATCCCTCCACACCCCCCCCACCCCACCCACCCCCAAAAACAGTTTTCTGTACATTATTGTGTTTTGATACAAGTAATTGTCACAGGTAGCTGACGGGACCAAGCATTTACCTCATCTATGGGATCTTTGTTCTAATGAAATTGTGGTCAGGTCTGCAAAGCATATCCTCAAGGTGATTTTGTCACTTATCCACATATACATCTGATGTTCCTTATGAGACCTTTAATCTTTGTGTTTGTTTTTTTTAGTTTCTTTTATGTTAGTAAAAGTTAATTGCTGTTGTGCCAGAAACAACTAGGTAAATTAATTCTATATGTTGGAGTTTTAGGATCAATTTTTACCTAAAAGCTATTTGAAATGGCTTAGTTAGTTATTTTGGCATGTAGGATCAGTTAATGACTAGAATTAATTCCAATTACTTGTAAAAAAATCAAGATTTTTGCGCGCAAACCCTCTCTGCCCACTTTAATTTTGTTGTCATAGTGGTAGTTTACCTTTTGCTGCTCCATAATTATGCAGGATGTTTTGAGAGACATAGAGGATCATGATCTTGGGCCAGCAATTGCGCATTTTTTCAACTGTCTCTTTGGAAGTTGTCAAACTGTTGGCGGAAAAGTTGCTGTTAATAATATGCAGTCCAAAACCCAAAAGAAAGTATGTATGATTTAGACAAATTCCTTTTTTTTTTTTTTTTTTTTTTTTGGTACTAAGCTCTTAGTGAAAGTTTTTGAGGTTTCCATGTTTTATACTTTTTATGCTGTCTGCGAAGTCCACCAAACTATTTACCAAAACTTTCTTTCATTATATGATTATATCAAGTTTATGGAATGATGTTCACAATCCTCAAAGATTTTGTAATTTACTTCTGTACCCATTGCTTCTTTGACACTGTTAGGTTTAGCCTTTAGAATGAGCTTGTAATCTCAGTTAAATCATTTACAGGACCAAGCAGGGCATCAATCTTCAGGCAAGTCCTCTAGGGGCCAAGCCCGATGGAAAGGCAGAGCATCTGCAAGAAAACATCATTCCTCTTATATGAATATTAGCTCAGAAACTCTATGGTCTGACCTCAAAGAATTTGCAAAATTGAAATATCAGGTATTGGGTTTCTATATTTGTTGGAGTTGCTGGCTAGGAATACTAAACATCCTGAAAATTTGATTAAATTCGTATAGCTATTATGAGTATTTTCATTTCCCCTCACGCTTCATTAAAATTTTTTGAAAATTAGCATTGTGTAGGATGTTATGTAGCCAAATGTCATTTTCAGTGGGGAGATGACATTTGTCGTGAATCTTTTCTGGACTAGCATTATGCCTTGTGATCTATTTTTGGGAAACTCTACCGTGTCTTCTCTGTTATTTTATTTTGGTGAATGGCATTGATATATGTTTGAAGTTGATTTCTACTTGTTATAGTTTGAGCTTCCAGAGGATGCAAGATTGCGAGTGAAGAAAGTTTCAGTTATGCGTAATCTTTGCCAAAAGGTATTGTCATAACTCATCAATATATACACAGTTTTCCTTCTGGCTGTGAATTATGTTTCATTTGATTGTAATTTATGTTATAATTTCCTTCCTCTTAAATTTGCTTCTAGAGTTGAGATTGATCTTCTATGTTGGATAATTTCTTAACAGGTAGGGATAAGCATTGCAGCACGCAAATTTGATTTCAATGCTGCAACACCTTTCCATACTTCAGATATTTCTAATCTTCAACCTGTAGTGAAGCATTCAGTTCCCATATGTTCTGAAGCTAAGAACCTTGTTGAGAATGGGAAACTTCAGTTAGGCGAGGTAAGCACTCTGTTGTGTTATTCATGACCCTTGAGAAGGGATCTATGGTTTGGAGTTATACCAGTCTCATTCAGGATTTGGAAAATATTTAATGGCAACAGTATTTGAAGTAACTGTGGGAACTCCTAAGCTAAGATCAGATTGCTGAAATTATACTATTGTTGAAATACTTAAGTTTTATGATAACATGTATGATGATTTTATTTATATGAATTCAGTGCAATCTTACTTGAGATTTGCTACTGCATGGTAATATCGAGAATTCTGGTTCAAATATCACCAGAAAAATATGATTTAAAAGTTCTTCTGGAGATGGATGTGGTTAAGTATTCCATTCTCTTTCAGGGTATGCTTAGTGAAGCCTACACATTATTTTCCGAGGCATTTTCAATACTTCAACAGGTATGTCAATATTTTTCTGTATTTCCATGGTTGGGTGTGCAAATTTTCATCTTTTTTTTTTTTTTAAATTAATGGGATTTCAGGTGACTGGTCCAATGCATCGGGAGGTTGCTAACTGCTGTCGGTAATCTCCAAATTTGAGTCACTCTTCAGTTTTTTTTCTCCTAGACATGTTAGCTTTTGATTAGTGGTAATAAAATCATGCATATTTCACATTATTTTTTATCATAATTAGGATTGCAGGCGTGCTGAACTAGTGAGTTGAATATCTAATTATTAGAGCTTGGAGCTTTTAGCTCAACTCACAGTCTTGAAACTTGGATGCCTGCTCAGGATTTTGGACAAATGGAGTATACTCTCCTGGACAGACCTGAGCTGGAATTATATAAGTATTTCGTACAGTATATTGTTTCTGATTAAATTTAAAAATCTTTCTGAAGCTGGAAACAAGCTTGCCCCCCATGCTATGGTGAGCTATAAAATGCCAACTTTAATTTGTTGGGAATGAATGGGGGGCCCTTTTTAGGTGGGAATGATTTTCAAACTACCATTTACTCATTTTTTCCCCTGAACATATTTATTAGTATCCAATTTGAAATGACTGCTAATGTAAAGCTTCCCTTAAAATACTACTACCTAGAGTATCCCATTTGAAACTGCTAAATGTAAAGCTTTCTTTAAAACACTTTTAGAGAATAAGAATTACACCATGAGCTGAGGGTAGCACTTTAGGTTTTGGATAATTTATTATAGTGGGCTTGATTCTGGGTTCAGACTCTGAGCTGTCCCTTGGTGAGCAAATTTGGCTCCTTTCAAATCCAAGCTTCTTGTTTTCAAAAAGTCAGCTGTTGTAACTTTTGAAGTTAACACTAATGTTCTCTTGTTATTAATGGACTGTCTGCTCCTCTCTGTGGCTGTGGTCTGAATGGTGTTCTCGTACTTTATTATCCAGGTACCTTGCCATGGTTCTGTATCATGCAGGAGACATGGCTGGAGCCATAATGCAACAGCACAAGGAACTAATCATAAACGAACGTTGCTTGGGCTTGGACCATCCTGATACCGCTCATAGGTACGAGTCATTTTCATTGTCATTGATTTTGTTAATGAGTTTTGAGTCATATCCTACCTTTAATTTTAACTTCCCTTTAGCAGTGTTTTTTTTTTTTTTTGGGGTGAACAATTGATGCCTGTGATTAGATAAATTGATATTATTAGCTAAATGAAGCTGTTGTGTTCACATACAATGGAAGTAAACATTTAAGAAAATTTCACAGCATACCCTTCTAATTGTGAAAGATGTGTCATTTTGATGCTAAGAAGACATGGTAGATCCATGTCTGCTGAGATAGAACGTTTTAGACCTCCAAAACAAGCATAATTTTTCTTTCATTCCATCTTTCATCTGGGTCAAATTGTTGTCTCACTTGGTCTGGAATATGTTACTGCAGCTATGGCAATATGGCTCTTTTCTATCATGGACTTAACCAAACGGAACTTGCACTACGGCATATGTCCCGGGCATTGCTCTTACTGAGTCTTTCATCTGGCCCAGATCATCCTGATGTTGCTGCGACTTTCATAAATGTAGCAATGATGTACCAGGATATTGGAAAGATGGACACAGCCCTCCGCTATTTGCAAGAGGCCTTGAAAAAGAATGAGAGGCTCCTAGGTGAGGAGCATATACAGACCGCTGTTTGCTATCATGCTCTTGCCATTGCATTCAACTGCATGGGTGCCTACAAACTGTCTCACCAGGTTTGTTTTGTTAGAAGAGAGTATTATTCGCCTGGTTATAGATGGAATTCCAAAAGATTTAACTGACATATTTGAGCTTTTGGTGTGCGCAGCATGAGAAGAAAACCTATGATATCCTTGTCAAACAACTTGGTGAGGAGGATTCAAGGACAAAAGACTCGGCAAACTGGTTGAAGACATTTAAGATGCGTGAGCTTCAGGTAATAGCATCTTATGGCAATCGGAATGGAAGAGACGAACTATCTGGATGGTGTCTATATATGTCAATATTTGTTCTTTTTCCTAACAGTATTGCTTTATGTGATTTATCAATTTATTCATTTTTTCCAAAACAATTTACAAAAAACTGAGTGTCTGCTGGAAAACGCAAAAAGCTACTTATTTTGTGCAATAACATCCATGTATTGTTTTCAGGTGAATTCAGAAACCGTTCATTTACTTTCATTTGTTCCCCCCAACCTTAATCAAAACAAAAAGAAAATAGCTTTAGTAACTTGGAGAATAGTTTATGATTCTGTATATGCAAAGACATGTCAGCTTGGAGACCAATAAAATTACTGTTTTTGCATTCTGATTCCTGAAAACTTGGCTTTTGAGACTAGAAACAGATAAAGCTCTATCCTCATATTTCTTTTTGGTTGAATGAATTCATAAATTTTTTGTCACAGATGAATGTACAAAAGCAGAAAGGACAAGCTTTTAATGCGGCTTCGACACAGAAGGCTATTGATATCTTGAAGGTATTCCCCCCCATTTTTTTTAATTTTTTAATAATGCCATAGTTATCTTATTTTTTAAGATAATAGCTCTCATGGCAACAATACTGATGAAGAATTGTGGATTGACAGGCGCATCCTGATTTAATACATGCTTTCCAAGCTGTGGCTGCGGCTGGAGGGCCTGGGAGTTCTGGAGTCAACAATTCTCTTAATGCAGCGGTCCTTGGTGAGACCATTCCTCGAGGGAGGGGATTTGATGAAAGGGCAGCTCGTGCAGCAGCTGAAGTTAGAAAGAAAGCTGCAGCAAAGGGCCTCTTGACTCGCCAACATGGTCTTCCAGCCCAAGCTTTACCACCACTTACTCAGCTCCTCAACATCATAAACTCAGGGGTGACTCAAGATGCCAATGGCAGTGGGGCTACTGATGTCTCAAATAAGGAAGCCAATGGCAATACTTCGAGTGAGGCAGCAGATACCAAAAAGGACCCATCGGTACCAGCGCAAGAAGGGCAACCTCCTGTTGGGTTGGGCAAGGGCTTAACGTCTTTAGATGTCAAGAAACAGAAATCGAAAGCTTAGGTGTAGCAGCTAAAGTTTTGAAGCAAGATCAGCGGTTCTCACGACCTTGGAAATTTTTTTGCCATTTATTTTGGAAGTAGAGATTTTTTTTTTTTTTTTTTTTCATCTTCTCTTTTTTAACATCTATTAACAGAGTGATGAGCCACCCATCTCGCAAGGTAGGAGGGATTATTTATATGTGCTAGAGCTGGTGAATTAGTGTGTATCTTATTTTTTCCAATAATCTAGCTCTTCTTGATAAACTCTGGCATGCAGTCAGCTGATGATCCGAACACTTCATATGCAGAAGCATGTACTGACTATGGACGTTCTCTTTTTCTTTTTCCCCGCTTGGGGACATTTGTTCTGGGCATTATAGTTATAGTGCTATCAGTTTTGGATACAAACTCAACTCTTATTTGAGTGATATATTACCTTATTAGTTGTCAGGATCCTCGGCGTATTTCTTTGAAGGCAACTTAAATTTAACAATATTTGAGGAAACTTCCAGATCGTAAGTTCATGAAATTTAAGGTTGAGTATATTGTGAGTAGACTCTTGACAGTTAACAAATATAATTGCTACTCAAGTAATTGACTTCTCAATCAATTTGATCTTTTATGGAACAATCGTTTTCGATTAAACGTTGATGGATACTAAATCGTCCCCACCCTTGAAGCAGAAAGGAGATTATTTGCAGGATTAAGCCATTAATTTACATCATCTCCTTCGCCTTTCGCTGTAACCTGGGTGGGTGAATCCTTATAGATATCAGGTGCCCACATATATAGAGTCAAAAGAGATATGGAGCCCCAGGGGGATGGGGGTTTTCTTCGGGGCTCGGGAGATGGAATAAATGATAGGGCCCCACAAGTTTTGAATTCACCGCTGGGGAATTCACACGAAAAGGAACGAGGAATTCTCAACGAAAAAAGTGCTCTCTGAACCGAACGTGAAAATAGTTTTCCATCAGGCTTCGATACATCAACACATCGTGCGTAAGATCATTCAGTAACATTTCTTCGCCGACCTTCCTAGCTGGTAAAATATAAATTTAACAACATTTGGACTTAAAAAATAAAAAAGATATTGCTGTGATTTCTAAGGAATAATTATTACATACCGTTACAGATAAACAATAGGTCATATGCAACTCAAAATTTCTCCTAGAAAACTTCAAAAGCAGGCGGGTCATTACTAAGGCTATTTTCCTTTCTTCTATTCTTTTTCTTTTTTTTTTTGTCCTACACAAAATAAGACCCTCAACGACGCCCAAAAATTGAATTCATCATTGTTTCATCTTGAAGCTCCAGCAGCAGCTCGCTTATCAAATTCACCTTGCTCTTCTTTGGCAAACTCTTCAATCAACTCACGTTGTCTCTGGGTCAGATTCCTGCACAAGAACTCCTCCATGATAAAAGGCATTGCTTAATTTAACTTCCAAGGATTAACGCAACATATAATGCCCAAGCAAAAACTGGGCAAGACTAAAGGCATATTTGCATACAATTCCAGTAAACAGAATGTATGCTTTTCATGGAAGATCATGCCATACATGTTTACCAGAAGTAATGTGTCAACTGCAAACTTCTAATCTCTACTTCTATTTTAGACAATAGAATCATAAAGATATTTGGTGTAAAAAAATAAAAAAAGTCCGGAAACAGAAACCTACGTTGGAATGCTGACATTGTAGTGCACATATTGATTGCCAAATGAGAAAGAGTTCCTTGTTTTAATCCCTGAAAAACAGACACATAATAATTCAGAAAGGTTATTAGCTATAATTAAAATGATGGCATGAATACAGTTCAGGGCAAAAAAAAGTCTGAAGCAGAGCAGTTAATAAATATAATTACTTTATATTAAAACCCCCTTTTTAAAGCGAACCTAAGTAAATTTGAACACCAAAAGTTCTAATAATAACTTGACATTGCACAAGAGATTATCTAAAGGACACAATAAGACAATATCTAGCATTAGTATAGTCTTAGGACCTTTGTTCTTCAGAACCACTTTCTGACCAGGCTGGGTGCCAGGGCGGACCTACAGAAAGAAAACAAGTTTAATTTACTTTACCACTGCGATGGATGAAATTAGAAAAAAATGTCCACAAGAAACTACTCATTGACATTGATCTCATACAAAATCTCAACAAACCTTGAGGACAACATCCCCAGTGAGAGTTGGGACTTGAATGGTTCCTCCCAAAATTGCCTGTGGAACAGCAATTGAATAGATTCCGATAAATATAGATAAAGGAATGAAGAATTTGAAAGATACAGTATGCATAACAAAGCAAAAACATATTTAAAAGTTACAAAACCAGAAAAAAAAGAAAAAGAAAAACAGATGAACACAATTACTGGTCTTTGTTTAGAAAGTTACCAAGTAGAAATAATACATGTTAAAGTAAGAGTCAATGATATAATTTGCATTCTGCAGCCTTTACATGATCGTAGAGCTACATGAGATAGTTTTCATATAACTGTCATTTCAGTAACACTGGTGGCATGGATTTAGCTCTTTGTACAATTAACCAAACAAAGAATACTGAGGTGGGGAGTTGCAGCTGTTGACAGCAAATTTGAAGGGAAAGTTTCAATTTTTAATTTTAGAGATTACTTGGCCAGAATAATATATATTCTTTATGGGTAGGAAGAAATAATAGGCTGCACAACAAAAAAGGATAAAACAGAGTATGCTTTCCAGCTGAAAGGAGTGCTGGTTATTATATATAAGTGCAGAATAGGGTCTAAATAAAAATTGGGTACACCTGTGAATATCATAACAAGGCATTAAGTACAGGTTACAGAGTGAGTTCTGTCGGTTTTGTTTTTGTTTGCGGAGTCTGTTCATTGCAGTGTCAGTTGCTCAATAAGACTTAAAAAATATTACCCAAAAAAAAAAAAAAAGACAGAAAGAGAAGAAGAAAGTTTACCTGTGTGACACTCAGAACAGCATCTACATGAATGTTTGCACCTTCTCTACGGAAAACCGGGTCTTCCCTGACCTGCCCATGAAAAGTGGTTCGCTACTTAATCAAACTCAAGATACAAGGTCCCAAAATTGATTTGCAACAGGTGCATTTAAAAACAGCTTAATATAATAAGTAACATAGGACACTAAGAGAGTTACCTTGATTGTAACATAAAGATCCCCAGGTTGATTTCCATCAGGATCTGCTCCACCACTTCTATAAACCCTTAAGGTTTCATTGTTGTCAACTCCTGCAGATAGAAAATAATTCACAGTAAATCATGTTTCATAACTTATTACCTTTGTGGATTGCAAAATAAAAAAGGGAATGTCATCTAGTAATTTCAGCAAAAGAGGAAATGAATTACATATACTAGCAACATATTGTTTTCACATAAGAGAGCTAGTCTTTAGTGTTTTTATTTTTATTTTTTTCCTATAAAATTAGCTTTTCTCTTTACCCAATTTAATAAATTACTTTACAAGTTTGATATTACTATTTATATCAGTAACTTTTATGTTCTTCTTCATGCACAAAGTCTTAAATTACAGAAGTCCAGAAGAAGGAGAAATAATTAAACAAAGAGATGAATTTCTATGCTAAATTTTCAAATTAAAAAATTTACCAGGCATAATATCCAATTTCACAGACTTCTGTCCCTTCACTACTCTATTTCCGTGGCATGCCTTGCACAAACTCTGAAGCCAAGAACAGTATAAGCAAATCCAGAACATAAATTCAAAAAAATACAGACAGCTGCCATCTCTAATCCACAACAATGACAAAAAAAAGTTATTTACAATAAATTTGATCGTAACTTGCTTTTTTATTACTGAACATGAGATCACAAACGGAGGTGTACTATACCGTTACAACTTGACCCCTCCCACCGCACTGTCGACAAGTTTGATTAATGCTAAGAAAGCCACTTTGTATAAATTCCTGCAATGTAGCAGATGGAGAAGCAAATACATGATTTTATTTTATCTGTCTTATTACTTATAATCATACAAAATGTTCTGAACAGATGCCGGCGCATCCTTCATAGATATAGATATATTAGCTTGTGACATGTAGATATCTGTAAATATGACTGTAACTCTTAACAAAACTGACCATTCCAGAGCCCTTACAGCGCCTACATTTTTCAGGTTTAACACCAGGAGGGACACCTTCTCCGCCTGCAAAATGCAGAAAAAGAAATCATACAGGGAAACTTTCATTCCAAACTAACCAAGATCTAACAGAAAATAGGCCTACCACAAGCTTCACAAGGCAACTCAGTTTGGAATGTGACAGTTTTCGTACATCCCTGAACAGCTTCCATGAAGGATAGCTCAATGGAAACCTAATGTTTTATAAATATAGAATGTATATCAGTAATTCAACTATCAATTATAAACACACAGCAAAAGCATAGGGGTGAAGGAGAAGAATGACAACCTTAACATCCTGGCCACTCATCCTATTTCTGAAGAAATCTTTCATGTTGAAAATCTGATCATCATTGTAGACAGAGCAACATCACGTAAATGAAAATCAGATCAAATTCCAGAAATGGAACTTTAACTTCTGAAAATAAAAAATGCTAGAAAACATGCAACAGTATTAGCAGATATCTGTTCCATGATCCATCATTGGACCATATTTATGCACACAAGAAACAGAATGAGATAGAGAAACTTAATTAACAAGAGATATAAGCTATAAGCCGCAAAATAATTACTGCCAGAAATTTAGCTAAAAATAATTACTGCAGGAAGAAAGCAAAAGCTCAGAGATGACCCGGAATAGGCCAATCATTAAGTAAGATGTCGTTTCTATCAGACAGCAGACAACCACACAACAGCTTATAATCCTATACTACAGAGAACATGATAAATTTCAAAGAAAAAGGTTAAAACTAGGGATTCAAAATCAGAGAGATGAGGGAGGCACTTGTCAACTATCCTCTACCATGTTTGTCAAAGGTCAAGTCTTTCAGAAACAGAAATTTGCAATATAACTCTCCCACACCATGCACAACACCACACCCCCACCCCCACCATGATCACGACCACGACCACGACCGCAACCACAACACCCCCCAACCCCCCACCCCCCCCCCCCCACCCCCCCTAACCCAAAAAAGCAAAAACCCAAACCACATTGAGGGTGCCCCCACTCCAAGCATGTTTTAATAGTTAACTGTTGTACTCTCTAATTCTCACTTTGGCACCCGTTGCATCACATTCCAGTGATGAGCACAAAAGTGCTAGGAAGTAGGAAGTGTTCTGCAGGATGATATAACGTGGTATTCAAAAAATAACGTTCCTATAGAACAGCTCCATCTGAACAACATTAAGATCTATTATAGGAACATCAAACTTTTGACAATTTAAATCTTAAATTTGCAGGCATATTAAATCAAATGGGCCCTTAAATTGTTAGCTCCAATCAAATACGCTAGAAATTTTTGGTTTATGAAAAGTAAGGAAAGCAACAATTTGGAAGAAAGGAAGCAACTTAAAAATTAAAAAATTTATTAAAAAAGAGGGGGAAAAAAAGAGCTCAAGAGGAAGTCATTACATTCTCCATATTGAAGATGTCCTGGAAGGGATTTCCAAAACCGCCATCATGACCTGGACCGCCATTGGTTTCTTGGTGTACAAAAGCTTCATGCCCAACCTAAATGATTGCACACAGCCAGTAAAAATTAGGTCATTAATTAGCGAAATAAAGAAAATCGAGAAGTACCGTAAAATTTTAACAGCCAATTGAAAGCAAAAAGGCTGAGAAAAAAAAAAACCTTCAGCATAAACCATCGAAAAAGTGTAGTATGTATTTATCTATATTTAATAAAAATTGGATAAATGTCCCCATACATAATTCTGCATTGAAATGAACGAAAAGCTTTTTTGGCCCACTAACCAAAAGGTTAAAAAAAGAAGAAGAAAATAATGTGCTACCTGATCATAGATTCCACGCTTCTCCTCATCTTTCAAAACCTACAAGAAAATGAACGTAGAGGATTCATAAAGCCAATTAAATAAATCAACAACTGGCAAGGTGGTAAGATTCCAATTCAGATCACCATAATTCAGAAAACTCACTTCGTATGCCTTTGAAACTTCCTGGAACTTCTTTTCAGCTTCAGGGTCATCTTTGTTAGTATCTGGATGCAGCTTCTTAGCCAGCTGTTATAATGTAAAGTAAATGAATGAATAAATCTCAGACAACTGAACTACGAGCTCTAAATTAATACTCGGAAATTTATTATCTTTATTTATCTTAAATAAAAACTTTAAGATGAGCATGTAAGAGAAAACAAAAAAACTTATGTGTAAGAGAAAACAAAAAAACTTACCCCATAATAAGCTTTCTTTATTTCTGAGGCAGTTGCGTTCTTGCTCACACCAAGTATTTCATAATAATCCTTTGCAGACATAGAGGCTGAACCCCAAAAGACAAAAGCGAAAAAAGAGTAAGTGAATTTGGAATTTGAGTTTCTAGCAATCCGATTAGAGAGAGAGAGAGAGAGAGAGAGAATTACCAGTTCCATGAATCGACCTCGTTGCACTGGCATTAAAAAGACCCAGCAGCAACCAGCTTCCACGGTTGTTGACTACCATTGCAACATGCCATACATTGAATATAGAAAAACATTAAAACAAAAAAAGGAATTTTATCACACATGATTAACAAAATTATAAATTCGGAAAAAAAAGGAATTTGAGAATACCATTGTTAATACCGAAATTACGAGAAACCCTAAGTGGGTTGTTACAAGGTGCAGTAAAGAAGCTCCTAGAACTCCCCCTAATTACGATCTTTAACATCTGCAACCAAATCAAGACATTAATATCAGAAAAATCGAATTTTTATTTTAAAAAAAATCAAAAAATGAAAAGAAGAAAAGGGAAGGGAGAAGTAAACGCACTGAATTAGGAGAATTGTCGAGAAGTTGGCGAGTGAGAGATTGAAGAAGTCTAGGAGGAACCATTTGTTAAATAAAGCAGCCTCTTTTTTTATTGGTATCAGAATGGTTTCTGTTAATTTTGTCAATCTGAAGCTGCAAGTGTTTTAATTTTATTGATGATGATGGTGGTGGTGGTGAGTGAAGTGAAGTTTTGCGTTAAACCCTGAATAAACCCTAACTTGTTTGGGAGACAGAAGAGAAGGTTCTAGTTAAATTTTTTCCTTTTTTTTTTTTTTTTTCAAACCCTCCTTCGCAAACCCTCCCCAATCTTGTTGGAGTCAGAGTCAGTTACTGGCCCCGTTGTGCGCTTGTGTTAGCGAATTGTGATGCGTGTGCGATGTTTTTTTTTTCCTTTAATTATTTTCTTCTATTATTTTTTTATTTATGACGTGTTGGCCGGGTCTGGGAGACAACAAACCAGATAACCCGGTTAGTAAAAACCCGGAATTTTCCTAAAGTGATTACTTAGCTCAATGATGATTCCCACGAAAATGAAAAAAAAAAAAAAGTCCAAATTCGGTGAGTACACTTCTGAAATTTTATTAAATTATTTTTTAACATAAAAAATATTTTACCAAATTCTGTATTGAATTATTGTAAGAAGATATTAGACTTGACAAATAACCAAATAAATATCAACTTGACCATTTTCTTAGGTTATAATAAAAAAAAATTAGAATTTAACTAAAACTCATAACAATCTCCTCAGTTTACTCACTTTTTTACTTCTTTTCATGATTTCGCATATCTTCTAATTAATAATAAGCATCACTCAAATATTATTTAATTTATATTAAAGCTTAACATAATTTACAAAAACTTTGAGGTCATTTTTGAGTGTTCTAGTGGAAGATTTTATCATCCTAATAATTTTCTTCTGATTTTAAAGACTGGATGATAAAATCTAGATTCATGTTTAGTTTTCAAGTCTTGGGGAAATCTAACTTGACTACTTGCTTCAAGTAGAAAACGTGCATAAAAATAAAAATTAGGTTTTTCAGGAGCAGAACAGCCTGAGTTGGTTTCAGGCTTAGGCTTCTCCATTCAAGTCATGGTAAAATTAAACAAAAACTTTTAGCTTTCAGAGACAAGGCAGAGGCAGTCCGCCCTCAGCCGTAGTGAAGAGTTCCATCATCACATATGAGGAGTTGAGACTTCATTATTAATAAATAATGATAATCAATGTAGAGTCCATTGCAACGCAATGGAGCAATTTTTAATGAAAAAGGTTTAAAAAACTTTCCTTAAAGAAATATGATCACACCCAACTTACTATTGAATTGAAGCACAGATTATACGATTATCAGAGTGTTAGTGGATCACAAAGTGACCCTCTGGCTGCATAATATCAGACCAGAGGACCCATATCAAACATACATTAAGGAAAGTTGCTATAAGATTGGCAGAAAACATCAACAACTACTTTCACAACGTTTATATACTTCTCAAAAGTGAAGTAATGGTCAAGAAGTCATAAATTTTATCAAACCATTAATCGCCACTTGGCTCATCAACCGTGCAATTCCCATTAAATTATCGAGTATGCTTTTAAGCATTTAATTGCCAATTCGGCAGATCATTCTCCTCTATGTTGTGCTAGTTGCCTTGCATACGAGTCAAGCTCAGAATCAACAGCTAGCCTCGGTTATGCAGTGCACAAAAGTGGGTTCAATCACATTACATAAATGACTACTTTAAAAGAGGATGTTTACAATTCATCTTTGGCCTAAATAGAAGCATGCAGAACGGAAAGCAATAACAAAAATTTTAAAGTAAGAGAGAATAAAGCATAGGAAAAGCATCTTTGGCAAGGTCACTAACCCTTGAGCTTTTGGCTTGTGATTTTTACTTTTCTTAAGCTCCTTGATTTCTCGGTTGCTTTTGTCATATTGGCATTGCTGCCCACCAAAGAAAGGGATGTCATAGATCACCCAGGATTCACGGAAGCTATTATTTTTTCCAACATTCCTCATAGGGAAATGGAGGGATCCTTAGTATAGAATGTTCTCTATTTGAATGCACATTGATTTCAGCTGAAGGAACCAAAAAAACGTTTTATCAGCAGTAAAACATTGAAAAAGAAAAAACTAGTGTTGGTAAGAGCTAGGTTTCTGAATCTGGAATATTAATTTGACAAGATTCCTGCATTATATCGTTGAAGAATTTTGAAAAACTTTCTTCATTTAATATGATAGCTACTAGTGCATTTGATTGTAACAATTTCAGTGAGTTTTAGAAAGTATTAAACAGGTTTAGACTTTGCACTTATTACTTTCTTAACAAAGATACGGAGCTTTGCCAAAAAAGAAAAGATAAGATAATTAAGTTTCAATCACTGTTAGCCATTTTACCATTTGGTTATCGAGATAAAAACTTTGGAGAATGGCTATGGTACATCTAATGTACCATACATTAATTTGTATAAAAATTGTCAACATATATATAAAAGTTGTAAATAAGTAATATAAAAGTTATAATATAATTTTTATATTTACTGATTTACGACTTTTATATAATTATAATTTACAACTTTTATATAGTTATTTACAATTTTTATTAATAAGTTTACCATTTTTATACAAAAATTTTGCTGAACCAGTACAGCTGCTGTATTATAACCAGACTCCTTTCGGAAATGACACGTGCAATGAATTAACTCTATATATAATATAATTGTACTTACAACATCTATCATACTCGCAAATTGCACTAATAGACGAAGTACGCTTTCTACTTTAAATAAAGTTAATACTTTCCCTCCATTTTCCTCTTGTCCATCTCTGGATTTCTACAGTAATTGCAGGCAGCTTCTCCATCAAAGCATTCCTTACTTGAACAAGAGAATACCGGCAGCCACCATTGTGAGCGAAATAGAACCTTATCTTTTTTTGATTTCTTACCTTCTTGAGTAGAACTTCTTTGCTTCGGAATCGAGTTTGAGATTTCTTCTGAAGTGGCACTTTCTTTTTGGTCACATCAGTGAAGCAACAAGGGAAAAGGAGCATGAAGCTGGTGGTTGAAGTAGTGGATGCTTATGATCTTATGCCCAAAGACGGAGAAGGATCAGTTAGTCCATTTGCGGAAGTTGATTTCCTAAACCAACTAAGCAAAACCAAAACTATCCCAAAGAACCTCAACCCTGTCTGGAACCAGAAGCTTCTCTTTGACTTCGACAACACCAAAAACCACAACCACCATTACATTGAAGTCTCTGTTTACCACGAGAGAAGGCCAATTCCAGGCCGACATTTCCTTGGCCGGGTGAGAATTCCTTGCTCAACTATTGTCAAGCAAGGTGAGGAAGTTTATCAAAGATTCCCATTAGAAAAGAAGTGGTTTTTCTCATCTGTCAAAGGTGAGATTGGCCTGAGAGTTTATTCTTCACCAAAACCTGAAACCAAATCAGCCACACCCGCTACTTCCAGTCCTTCGCCTCCTACTTCAACTGCAACTTCTGTTTCACAAAATACCAATCCTGATTGCAAAAGTTTAGCTGCTCTTCCTAAAGCAGAAGCAGCTGTTCTTGATTGTCCAAAAGCTCCCACAACAGAGCCCAAAAAAGGAACTTCTACAGTTGTGTTGAACCAAAACTTTGCTTCTCCAGCTGAGTCCAGCACTGGAGAACCTGCCAAAGTACCTGTAGAGACAATCCGACATATACACAAACACCAAGTTCTGCAGCAACCCGTCCCATTTACCATGCACCCTCTCAATCCGCAAGGCCATCACAGTGACCCAGATGACTATGATCTGAAGGACACCAATCCACAGCTCGGGGAGCGGTGGCCAAACGGTGTGGGATATGGAGGAAGAGGATGGATGAGTGGTGAAAAATTTGCAAGCACTTATGACCTTGTAGAGCAGATGTCCTATCTTTATGTTCGAGTGGTGAAAGGCAAAGACCTTCCTCCCAACTCCATCACAGCGAGTTGTGATCCTTATGTGGAAGTAAAGCTGGGAAACTACAAGGGAAGGACAAAGCATTTCGAGAAGAAAATGAATCCAGAATGGAACCAGGTCTTTGCTTTCTCCAAAGAGCATATCCAGTCATCAATGCTTGAAGTTTTTGTGAAAGATAAAGAAATGATAGGCAGAGATGATTATCTCGGAAGGGTTGTTTTTGATTTGAATGAAGTTCCAACCAGAGTTCCACCTGACAGTCCACTCGCTCCTCAGTGGTATAGGCTAGAGGACCGAAGGGGGACAGGAAAAGTAAGGGGAGAGATCATGCTTGCAGTGTGGATGGGAACTCAAGCTGATGAAGCCTTCGCAGAGGCATGGCATTCGGATTCTTCCTCAGTCTACGGAGAGGGTGTTTTCAACATCCGATCAAAGGTTTACGTATCTCCAAAACTCTGGTATCTAAGGGTGAACGTGATTGAAGCTCAGGATGTGGTGCCTAACGACAGGAACCGCCTCCCAGAAGTGTTTGTTAAAGTTCAAGTTGGAAGCCAAATACTTAAAACCAAGATATGCTCAACTCCAACTACTAACCCTCTTTGGAATGAAGATTTGGTTTTTGTTGTGGCTGAGCCTTTTGAGGAGCAGTTAATCCTTACAGTTGAGGATCGAGTTCACCAGTCGAAAGATGACACGCTAGGGAAGATAAATCTACCGATATCTGTATTTGAGAAGCGGCTAGATCACCGGCCAGTTCATTCTCGCTGGTTCAATCTTGAAAAGTTTGGTTTCGGAGCCCTGGAAGCTGATAGAAGGAAAGAGCTCAAATTTTCAAGCAGAGTGCACCTTAGAGTTTGCCTTGAAGGTGGATATCATGTGCTGGATGAATCAACAATGTACATCAGTGATCAGAGGCCAACAGCAAAACAGCTCTGGAAACAGCCAGTTGGGATATTAGAAGTGGGCATTTTGGGTGCCCAAGGACTCCTGCCAATGAAGATGAGGGATCGAAGAGGAAGTACGGATGCCTATTGTGTTGCTAAGTACGGTCAGAAATGGGTTCGAACCAGAACAATTCTCGACACATTCAGTCCCAAGTGGAACGAGCAATATACATGGGAAGTTTACGATCCCTGCACAGTGATCACACTTGGAGTTTTTGACAATTGCCACTTGGGTGGAGGTGAGAAACCTGGTAGCAGTGCAGCAAGAGATTCACGAATCGGAAAGGTAAGAATAAGGCTATCAACCCTTGAAGCTCATCGAATTTACACACATTCTTATCCACTTCTTGTTCTTCATCCACACGGAGTGAAGAAGATGGGTGAGCTTCAACTAGCAGTCAGGTTCACTACACTCTCTTTAGCTAACATGATATACATTTATGGGCATCCCTTGCTGCCTAAAATGCATTATCTGCATCCTTTCACTGTGAACCAAGTGGACAATTTAAGGTACCAAGCCATGAATATCGTAGCAGTAAGGCTTGGCCGAGCTGAACCACCCTTGCGGAAAGAGGTGGTGGAGTATATGCTGGATGTGGATTCCCACATGTGGAGCATGAGAAGAAGCAAAGCTAACTTCTTTCGGATTATGTCTTTACTTTCCGGAATGATATCTGTAAGCAGATGGTTTGGCGAAGTATGCAACTGGAGGAATCCGATCACATCAGTTTTGGTTCATATACTGTTCCTAATCTTGATTTGGTATCCAGAGTTGATTCTCCCAACTTTTTTTCTGTACATGTTCCTCATTGGATTATGGAACTATCGGTTCCGGCCAAGGCATCCACCTCATATGGATACCAAACTCTCATGGGCAGAGGCAGTGAACCCAGATGAGCTAGACGAAGAATTCGATACGTTTCCAACTTCCAGACCTCATGATATAGTTCGAATGAGGTATGATAGGCTTAGAACTGTTGCTGGGAGGATCCAGACAGTGGTAGGTGACATTGCAACACAGGGTGAAAGACTTCAGTCACTTCTCAGCTGGAGAGACCCTAGAGCAACCGCCCTCTTCATAGTGTTCTGTCTTTGTGCAGCTGTGGTGCTGTATACAACTCCATTTAAAGTGGTGGCTCTGCTTGCTGGTCTGTACTATCTTCGTCACCCCAGGTTCCGCAGCAAGCTACCGTCCGTGCCCAGCAACTTCTTTAAGAGAATGCCAGCTCGAACAGACAGCTTACTGTGATTTTAACCTTGATAAACCTTACTCGTCGGGGAGTGCACCGTTGCCTAATCTCTTTCGTATTCGTGTGGAAGTTCAATAAAGTTTTAAACTAGATGCAATCTTATTTACGATAGATGCCGTATAACACATTTGACTATTTGAGGCTTTTAAGCCTTGTACAAAGCAATGATGCTTCCGAAATTTGTCAGTGGCTTCCTGTTATTATTACTTTTATAACAATCTTATGTACTGATAAATATAGATATATTACGTGACCCGGGCCAGGGCAGGTTTGGAATTAACTTGGAACCTTTAGCACTCTGCTAAGACCCAGAACAGTTAGCTGCAGATTTTTACAATTTTCTACATTATTAATAAACTGCTTTTTTTTTTCTCTTCCGCTACGAGATTAAGTGGAGCCAACTTCCTCGAAACTATAACAAACATCCTGTTTCAAGGCAGTTATTCGTTAACCCACTAATCATAAACACGAACGGTTCAAACTCAATCAAAAGCAAAGCCAACACAAATAAAATAACTTGCTCAACGGAAGTTCTTCACGACATATAAAATGAACTTGTCACATACTATATATCAGTAATCGAATTGTTCATGAAAAAGAGTTCGTAAATCCCTCGCACATTGCAACACCTAGCACCATACCAAAATTTAGATGTCTGATAACCAATAAAACTCAGAAGTACAGAGCTAAAACCGAGTTCAAACAAAACATAATGAGTACGAAAAGCAAAGCAGTCCTAAAACTTTACTTTCCAACATGTTTCCCTCTAAAAGACAAGCTCATGAGGCTTCATGCCGGCCTTGAGTGAAAACCTAGCTGCCAGGTAAGCCTTCAAGTCTGGAACACACTCAAGGGCTTTGATCAATGGTGTATCAACAGACTTCTGATCATCCTTTTTCTCCTGTGGGAGCGCCTTTTTCTCCTACAATTTTTAAAGACAAACAATAATGTCAGAAAAGAACACCATATGCAACAAAACAGTATAGGTTATAGAAAATTTAAATAAATAAACACCAACCTCTTTCTCTGCCTCAAAGAATTCATTCTCTCCCTTCTTTTTCTTCTTTTGAACTTCCTTGGCGAAATACTTGTCATCAAACTTATCCACATCCACCCCAGAGATATCAACCTTGGTGGAAGTTCCAATCACATAAGATTGATTCACACGTCTTAGGGGTACACCATTGATCTTAAATGGTCCTGTGAGATAGCAAGAGTCCATCAAATACAACACAAACCATTTAAGCTGAAATTTTCTAAAAAGCCATATAATATACAGGTTGTGAGAACCCCAACCTAGAATCAATTAAGAAGTCAATCAAACAATAGCAGAAATTTGAAAACTTTGGAATTAGCATTACAGATTTACCAAAACCTAAAAGCTTCTTTTATATGAAGCCAACTCTAATGAAATAGGAGATATTTTGACTACTGAAGTAGCTAAAAGGCCTACAACCAGCTTTGCTATCCTTATCACAAAGATGACACCCTTAAAACTCCTTTTTGGATTACATCATCAAACTTCAATTCATCATTAGTAACAATCACAAGGATTTTCATCACCAAATCCAATTTAGAACTTTACCTAACACTCAATTAGTAAGTGGGCATTACTTCTTAACTAGCCTACCCACTGTAGATCAGAGATTGGCTTCTGTAACAATCTAAAAGAATTCCCCAATTTGATTGATGCAAACTTCTACTTATGATAAGACATCTACATAACATTAAAAACAACAGAGTTCTGTTAAACATTCTACGCAAAAAATTAAATATTTACTAAAGAGAAACAAAATGGAGTAAGACTCACCAGTAACAAGAAGCAACCCAGACGGAAGCTGCTTCAAAAACACAACTCTCTTTCCCTTAAACCTTCCAGCAAGTATAATCAGCACAGTACCGGGAGTAATACTCGCTCTACAGAAGAAAACAGCAGTAGCAATTACACATTAGCCAGCAAAGCAATAAATATAAAAAAAAAGCAAACAAAAAAACTGAGGAATAAAAACAAACACCCTGGAAGCATTAAAGGCACATCATTGCAGGATTAAAAGCGAAAAAATGAAGTGTACCTAAGCTTGGTGGGTTTGGGCTTGCGCTTATTGACGAGTGGTTTCTTGACGTCGTCGGCAGGGTAGAACTTCGGAGGCTTCTCGGCAGGAGCAGAAGCTTTGGGTTTGGGGTCATGGCGAGGGAAAACGCCGCCGTGTTTGGCCTTGATAGCCCAAAGACCTCTCTTGTGGTACATCTTGGAGCGAGAGTATTTTCCAATTCCTCGGATCAACTCGGGATTCCTGCTTACCTTCGGCTTCCTCTGCTTCGGCGCCATTACTGCCCGGAATGGAATCACTTATCTCTCGCTTCTGCTTCTGTGGGTGCGGAAATGTTTCAATCAAACCCTAACTACTTCAGCTATTTATATTCCCCAAAATGAAAACCCTAGGAACCCTATTGGGCTTCTTGGTTGCCTATCTAAATGGGCCGGTGAGAAGGCCCAACAACATCTATTTACACCCTGAAAGTTTTCCTTTGAATTATTATAATTAATTTTATGCATTCACCTTAATGTTTTACTGAATTTCACTTTCACCAAACAGTTTTTTATTTCGTTAATTTTGCACTTGAATCTTGATTTAAACTCACATTTTTAATAATATTTTTATAAAATATATTTTTTAAAATACTTAAAATAACCAGCATGACTTAAAGATCTATAGATCAATTAATAGAATTTAAATTTATAAGAATAAGAATAAGATTTTCAAATTAGTCAAAGGTTACGTTCTAAAAAATAAATACAGTTTTGAAAGTAGAACAGGGTAACTGATGTTGTTACGATGGCATATTATATTAATCCTGAAATTCTGTTTAAATGGGATCAATTGTATTGCAATAGGGAATTATTTATTTATTTTTTATGAAGGATGTGAAAAGTTTTGAAGAATTAGTCGTCTCAAATATGGAAACAATATAACTGCTTTTAGTTTTTATCAAGATGCGCAAAGCAAGCAAACCAGCAACAAAACTAAAGTGAATAAACAAGTTCTGTATAGATTATAGGAACATTATTTCTCAGATGCAGCATCCAATATTGCACGAAGAAAAAAAAAGGGGCCATTCGCACTCTCACAACAAGCTATCTGTTCTTGCAGGCAATCTCCTGAGGAAGTTTTGGGGTAATGCGGGAATATCTATGCGAAATCTTGGATGCCTCATCACAAAAGCCCCTGCAACAAGCAGCATAACTCTAAGAGGAATAGTATAAGCCACAACAGCTGCTATCAGGCAAAAAACCATGAACATAGCTGTAGCTCTTGGATCCCTCCAGTCGAGTAGAGACCAAACCCTCTCCAATTGGGTTGCCAAGTCGCCAACCAACATTATCACCAGTCCTCCAATTCTTCTCAGCCGATCATATCTTACTTTCAGAATATCACCTTGCCTAGAAGATGGGAATGTGTCAAACTCTTCATCCAATTCATCAGGATGTGCCGTGTCTGCATGAGACAATTTAATGTCCATGTGAGGAGGATATCTTGGCCTCTTTCGGAACTTGCCAATTCCAGCACCAAATAAGAATAGTAACAATGTGGGCAGGATCATTTCTGGGAAACAAATAACTATGGCATAGAGAAAACAAACCAAAAGCGTTGTTGTAGGGTTCTCCCACTTGCGTACTTGATTGAACCATCTCCAACCGGCAACAAGTACACTTAAAAAGCTAACGACCCTTGCAACATTAGCTTTCCCTTTTCTCAGACTCCACATATGTGAGCCTACATCTAGCGTATACTCCACAACCTCTTTCCTTAATGGTGGCTCGGCACGGCTTAACCTCCAGGACAGCAAATGCATAGCTTGGTGCCTTAGACTATCAACCTGATAAACAGACAGTGGGTGAATGTAATGCATTTTGGGCAGGAGAGGCTGTGTGTAAGTTTGCAGCAGATTGAAGAAAGAAGAGCAAGTAAATCTCACAGCCAGCTGAATTTCTCCCATCTTTTTCACCCCACCTGGTCTTAAGGTAATGAGAGGATAAGAGAGTGTATAAATCCGATCTGTTTCAAGTGTAGATAATCGAATTCTTACCTTCCCAATTCTTGAATCCTTGCCTACTCCAGGCTGCAAATGACAATTATCAAAAACTACTAGTGTTATGACAGTGTAAGGATCATAAACCTCCCAAGTGTATTGTTCATTCCAATTTGGATCAAAGCTATCGACTATTGTCCTAGTTCTCACCCACTTATTGCCATATTTAGCCACACAATAAGCATCAGTGGTTCCAATTCCATCTTTTGATTTCATTGGCAGCAAGCCTTTAGCACTCAATATCCCCAATTCCAAAACCCCAATAACGGGAGTCCATAACTCCTTCATCGTTGACCTGAGATCACTAGTGTAATAAGTGGCTTCATCAAACACATGGTACCCTCCATCCAAGGAAAATCTTATGCAGAGCCTACTAGCAAATTTGACATCTCTCTTCTCCACACCATCAACTACATTAATACTAATACTCTCCAGATTATACCACTCAGCACCCACAGGCATTGGCAGAAACCTCTTTTCCGCCTTCGTTAAAGGCAACACTAACCTCCCCAAACATTGCTCCTGATTAGCTTCTATCTTATCCTCGACAGTCAAAACCAAAGGATCATCAAATGGCTCAGCTGCAACAAACATCAAATCCTCATTCCAAGTTGGATTCACACTCTTATTTGGCGAAACTCCAGTTCTTAAAACCACGTTGCCAAGAGAAGCCTTGACAAAAACTTGAGGGCTTCTATCCTTCTGAGTTGGTACCAGGTCTTGGGCCTCAACCACATTGACTCTAAGATACCAAAGTTTAGGTGAGACGTACACTTTTGAACGGTAATTCATAACACTTTCACCACTAACAGCTGCTGCATCCAAATGCCAAGCATCAGAAAACGCCTCATCCGCTTGAGTTCCCCACCAGACGGCTAACATCAACTCCCCTCTAGCCCTGACGCCATTCGGATCTTCCAATCTATACCACTGTGGTGCCAACGGACTATCTGGAGGAACACGTTTAGGAACATCAGGCATATCAATTGTGATCTTGCCAATAACGTTCCCGCCATTCACAGGTGCAGCCATATTATCTTTTACCAAAATTAGTGCACAAGTGGCCTGAATACGTTCTTTGGTGAAAGCAAACACTTGGTTCCACTCAGGATTTGGTTTTCTCTCAAAGTGAATGGTCGTGCCCTTGTAGTTTCCAATCTTTACTTCAACGTAAGGGTCAGAGGCACCAGTAGTCACGTTATTACCTACCAAATCTCTACCTCTCACTATTCTTACATAAAAGAATTCCATTTGTTCAACAAGATCAAATGAGGATGTCAGCTTTTCCCTTCCTGACACTCTCCCTCCACCGATATTCGGTGAAGTCTCTTTCAAGGAAAACTCTTCTTTCTCTACCGACATCCTTTAAATCCCTGAACCACCACAGTTGAAAATACCAAACAAAAATAATATAAATTTGCTCACAGTAATTTGTAACGCATTATTAAACGTTTTTAAAGATTAAATTATATAAAATAAAGCAAGCTTGTAGAGTGTGAAGTAGCCTCTAGTTTAAGAACTCGATGAAAATTTTGAAATAAAAATAATACTAATAACATATAATAATACAAAAGAAGGAGAATAAATGATAGAATTCAAGCAACACATATAAAACAAAGCAAAACGAGACGAAACGAAACAGAGAGAGGTTCCAAATACTTGTAAGAAAATTAAGGAACAAAGAAGCAAGAGAAGAGAAGTTTGTTTACCTCAGAAAGAGAAGGTGTGAATGCTGCGGGGAAGAGAATGGAAAACCTATTTTTTCTGTTTTTAGATTGTGAAAATCATAAGTTGAAGATCATAATCAAGAATCAAAATTCAGCAATTATGTGAAGAGCTCGAAAAGGAAGTTTTTGAAGAATATAGAGGGAAATCAGGAGAGCATTCAAATCATGGAGGAGTTACTAGTTACTACCACGTCGACATCATATTCATGATTAAATTTTAAAAAGAATTTAATGACTTTAAATTCTTTAATCTTATATATGGTTCAACTTCATAACATAGAAGTCATAAACATGTATACAATTCAACTTGTCAATTAATATATGTATCAGCTTCATATTACATACACTACGGTATATATTAACATATACTTACTTGTATTAACAGTATATAATCCAATATACTTGAAAATAATGGGAAAAATGAAAAAAATAATAATTTTTTTTTATTTTTAGTAGATCGTATACATCTTCCTTTTGTTATTGTTATTGTTATGGTCATAACAAAATTGGGCCTTAATTAAATCTAACACAGTAAGCCCATTACTGAGGCCCGTTACTTAGGCCTATTATCTGGGTCCCACAATGACTCCTACTGATGCCTATATAAACCCTCCGAATTTTTACTCAAGGTATGCACACTTTTCTGAACTCATTCTCTCTCTAAATTTCCTTTACTTTTGAGAGCTTCTCTCTCTAGGAAATTCTCCCAGAAAATTCCGGAGTGCCGGAAACTGACTTGAGCGTCGGAGGGTTTTCGCCGGCACCACCGTCGGCACCTCTGACTATTTTTCTTTGCTCACAGGATTGGACCCGACGTACAATTCGAGCTCCGACCCGCTTCCCGGCAGTCTGGAAATCGTGCATCAACAGTTGGCACCGTCTGTGGGGACGACAATCTAAGCCTCTTTAGTTGTTACTCCCATCCAAACATAATCAAACACATCATGAGTCATGCATCCCAACACTCAACCTCCCAAGAGGTTGACGAAGAAATCGAAGTAGAAGCCCCTCCCCGACGTCAGAGGGTAGTTGATACTGGGAGAGCTTTAGTAATATCCTCCGGGATGGCCCTTAATCCCAAGCAACCCCAACTTCTACCTAGGAGACCAAAGAAAGGCAAGACGAGTCGATTGACTACTATGGAGCATACCATGCGGAATTTTGGTGAGCAAATAAACCGCATGGTGACCATGTTCAATCAAGCTTTTGGACAGAGTACTCAACAGGCTGGAAATGCTGCTGGAAACACCCCAAGGAATGCTATGATGGTAGCTAATGTCCCAACTGATGTCGGTGGATATACTGACCTGGTCGCCCAAACCACTGGATTACCTCTCCAGCAGGTCATTCAACCAAATCTTTCCCATCCTATTGTTCAGGGAGGAGATGGTCGCCCAAAGATCCCTCTTCCTCCACTCATCATATCTGAACAACAATTAGAAGCAGTAGACCTTCGTCACTCTTTAAATAAAAAGCGTCATACAAGTGTCGAGCAAGGACCAAAAGGAAGTAATGTTGATCAGCCAGCCTATTCTTATCATGGTCCTTACGCTCCAAGGGGTAACTTCCAATAAAAAAGAAATCGCCCCAACTCACCACCTAGAAGTAAGGATCATCGCCCAGATGTTATTCCAATGGATGTCTCAGAAGAGGAAACATCAGATAATCATTATGCGGAATTCAAGCGAGAAATGGATGAGAAAATTCATAAACTGGAGAAGTTGATTAAGCGTTCGGGAGGAGAAGAGGATGGTCGTCCACAATGGGAATCACCATTTGCTGAAGATATTCTAAGGGAAAGATACCCGTACGGATTTCAAATACCACAACTTGAGCTTTACCAAGGAACAAGTGACCCCCGAGAGCATTTAGACTCTTTTGTTTCTCATATGGAGATACAAGGGGTCTTAGGAGGAATAATGTGTAGAACTTTCTCTCTTACCCTTGGAGGATCAGCTAAGCAATGGTATAGGAGGTTACCAGCCTCATCCATCTCTAGCTTTGATGAGCTTGCTCGTAGTTTTCTCACACACTTTGGCAATATGAAAACAAGAAGTCGTCCAGCACAGAGCCTTCTTTCAATCAAGCAGGGTCGTAATGAATCACTCCGTGCATTTATGGACCGGTACCAACAGGAGGTCGCTCGAGTGGATCAATTTAATGATGGTTATGCTATGCAAGGTTTGGTCCAAGGAATCGGGGGAGCTCCCTCTAGCATGGGAATTTTCTGTTAACCTCCCACGCACGTACCAAGAAGCATTAGCAAGGATCTCTAGCCATGCCGATGCAGAGGAAATTTATCAAGCAAATTATCCTGGGCAGACTCCGGTGATGCCTAATTCCTCGCGTATAGATGGACGGCCGTATGGCAATCACAAAGAGAGCATTATGATAGAAATCAGAAATCAACCTCGGACCGACGCTCTGTGCGAGATACATTTAGAAATGATCGTCTCTTGTTGCAAGGGTCATCCACCCAACCCCGCCAAGAGCATAATGATCGACCCCAAGAGGAGCACCGTACTTTCACATTACTTAACATGCCACAGCATGATATCTTGAAAGAAATCAAAGATAAGGGACTACTGAAAGAACCTGCCCCTTTACGGTCGGATCCAAGAGCAAGAGATAAGAGAAAGTTTTGTCATTTCCACCGGGCTCATGGTCATAACACTGCAGATTGCTTTGAATTGAGGAAACAAATTGAGGGTCTTATCAAGGATGGCCAGCTACAAGAATACATTTATCGCCCCCCCGAACCATCTAGCAAGAATGACAAAGGGAAAGAATCATTAGAAGAAGTAGCCATGATTTTTGGGGGAGTAGTGGCTGGTCCAAGTGTCCAAGCCCGAAGGCACCTAGCTAGGCAAGCAAGATATGACCTCCCTCGTTATGAAGTCAACTTGACGGCTTCATCTACCAATGCTAGGGATCATGACGTTATCTCTTTTTCATCTCAAGATGCTCATGGTATCCATCATCCTCATTGTGATGCCTTGGTCCTCACCGTAATTGTGGCCAATAAAAGGTTAAAAAGAGTATTGATTGACAACGGGAGCTCAGCTGACATAATGTCATTGGATGCATTTGATCGATTGGGTCTTAACCGTAGAGATATGAGAGGCATCCAAACTTCTCTGATGGGATTCGCTGGAGGAAAGGTTATTCCCGAAGGAGTAATTTTGTTACCTGTGATCTTGGGAGAAGGCTCCCTACAGACAACCAAGATGGTGAATTTTCTCGTGGTAGATCATCCGGGTGTTTATAACGCCATCCTTGGACGACCATCACTTTATGACTTCAAAGCAATAATGGGTGTCTATCATCATATCTTGAAGTTTTCAACACCTTCGGGGATATGAGAAGTTAGAGGTGAACAGCGAGCCTCTCGAGAATGCTACAACATGGCTTTTAAAGAGAAGGCACATAAGCTATTGATGATTTGAGGAGAACCTTCCGTGGGCATAAGCTAAGTGGGCAAGTACTACAAAGTACTCGAGATCCCACTGATGGAGCATTGGGGCCTAATTGGGAGGGTCTTTATCGAGTCAAAGCAGTCATCCGACCAGGCACCTACAGACTGGTCACCATAGATGGGAGGTTGCTTCGTCATCCATGAAATGTTGAGCACTTAAAATAAATATATTATCCATGATCTCTTTATATATGTAATAACTCCTTCTAAGGACTTATGCATGTGTGACAACTCCCATAGGGAGACCTATAAAGAGATTACCAATTAAGTATTCGATTTACCACATTACAATTCGTTCATCTTTAAAGACTCATTTATGATCAAGTTGCAAGAAGCTCACTTAGACTTATATATGAAGATGATGAGTTAGAATCTCCTTGCTTGACTTCCCACCAGTGTTCAACTTCAGGGTCACTATTTGAGGTAGAAGAGGACGACCGGTCACTCTCCCCCTCAGCATCTACCCCATTGTGATTAATAAAATTACGTCCTAACTCACGATCTTGACTGAAAATGTTTTGATAAAACTCATTAACCTCTCCACGGTTAGTCGTAAGATCCTTGTTCCTTGTCGACTGGGTTTGATGACTTGGTTCCCCCCGTAGCACTGTCACAGTTTTAATTCTAGCCATCTGTACAGTTAAAGAGGAGTTGTTAGTCATCAAACCAAGTCTACTAAGGAAGGGAATAAATGAGAGAAAAGAAATGCTAAGGACTATATTGAAAACTTTTTAAATAACCCTTGAAAAATATTTTTCACCCTTGAAAAGAAAAATATCAAGTTGGTCCTTGGCCAAAAGTATATAGTTGGTCTTACAAAAAAAAGTATATAGTTGGTCTTTAAAAAAAAAAATCAAAAATTTTGGGTAGATGTGCAAGTTTTAGGATTTTGCAAAAAGCCCCCTATTCATAGTTTTCAAAATTGGCAGAATGCCCCCTGTTCATAGCTTTCGAAACTTGCAGAATACCCCCTGTTCATAGGTTTCAAAACTTGCAAAATTCCCCTGTTCGTAGTTTTCAAAACTTGCAGAAACACCCCTGCATTTAAAATGAAGTTTTAAAAATTGGCGGAAAGACCCCTGCAACTAAAAATGAAGTTTTAAAAACTGGCGGAAAGACCCCTGCAACTAAAAATGAAGTTTTCAAAACTGACAGAAAGACCCTTACAACTAAAACTGAAGTTTAAAAAATTGCAGCAAGGCCCCTACGACTGGAAATAATATAGAAACAAAATCACGACTTCTCAGCCATGCAGTTCGGCCTTCGTGTGCACCTCGCCCCTCGCGAGCTCGGTCATCGCATGCAGCTCGCCCCTTACCAGCTCGGCCTTTTCATACAGCTCGCCCATCGCGAGCCCGCCCTTCACATGCTTGACCTCCCCCCGTTCATTCGCCTCTCGCCCATGCGAACTCGCACCTCACCCTTGGAAGCTCTCCTTTCCCCCTTGCAGGCTCGGCTCTCGCCCTTGGGAGCTCGCTCAAGCTCGGCCCTCGCCTTTGGGAGCTCGCCCCTCGCCCCTAGCGAGCTCGCCTCTCATCACTCGCCCAGTAGCTTGACTTCTCACCTCCCTCATGAAGCGCTCACACTTTCGCACTCCCCTAGCTAAAGAAACACACATGCTGGCAGCCCGTCCAATTGCTTCTCACTTTTCTAATTTCCCTTAGGCTTCCAATCATACCCAAGTGCAACTTCATTCACTCACGTCAAACATAATATACATGGTGGTGGGTCATCTTACTGCAGGTTTTTATATGATAAAATTTTTTTTTCCAACAAATGATTTAGCCACCAAGTGCACCGGAGCACTACTCTAATTGATATATGGCTGTAAACAACTTCATATATAGCATGCTCGTGATTCATATGCAGCTTTTAACATGTTAATTAAAACTTTGGCACTTGCCCGATTGTCTTAGCTAGCATTTACAAAGAAAATCGATACTTTGGTTCCTCCTGCATGTGTGTTTGCATGCTTTCTTACTGAATTTTAAGTTCAAACAAATTTCAGAAAATTTTGCTCAGTGTGTTGCATATTACGTGCTACATGTTCTATCTAGTGTAGTCTATTTAAAATATTTCTAGTCTGCTCATCCAGTTGCGTTATACTTGTGCATGCTTTCCTACTGGTTCAGTTGCTTATTTACGTTTTTTTTTTTTATTCTCAGTTCACGTTTACTGCCTGGAAATTGTTTTGAAATATTCAACACAAGCTATGTTCAATTAGTTCAAGTCCACTATGTCTCCTAGCATGTTTGGCAATTAATTAAATATTATTTTCTATCATTTTGTATGCCACTCACACGGGTCCATGCACTCATGATATATATGTATTTGTTTAATAGAACATGATTATTGCACCTGGTATCATGACTCAAACGGTTTTGTCTTCCTATATTATATCATATTACTTACATGCTTCATTCAATATTAAATCTCATGCCACATGCTTGCACTACTAATATATTCCCATTATATTAAAGTGTTTCAAGTCATTCATTACCAAACCTCCTTTTTGATGCGTTTTTATAATGCAAAGCCTTCAACATTCTTTATATTTGTTTGAAGAAATTTTCACTTACATGTGACATATTAAAAATCATGCATTCCACATCCAAGATAGATTATTTTATTTGTTTGGATGATTTATATTCTTAGGCCAAGGAGTGCTCGCCCTTCGCATGCAGCTCGCCCTTTGCGAGCCCGCCCTTCGCATGCTCGCCCCTTGCGAGCTCGCCCATGGTTGTTTGGGTACTGCCCCTCGTTCGCTCGCCCTTCACCCGCTCGCCTCTCGCCAACTAGGCCTCACTTTTTGATGCATGCACTCCACTACTACATTTTTAGTTTATTTCTCCACTCACCTTCATTCTCTCATGTGGTCATTTCATCATCAAGCCCTTATATGCATTTTGCCTAACTTTATATCCCACATCTCCACTTAATCACAATTTACCCTTTTACAAATTTTTAGCAAACCAAGTTGAAATACAATTATCACATATTATCTAAAACTCTCCTTCGTAGGGAGCTCACTAGCTCGTTAGCATATGTGGCACCTGCCTAAGGTTCATGCCACATAGAACCCTTATACATAATAAATTTACATTTTTGGGCTTGCTCACTGATACACTTAAATTATGTTCTTGAATAATTTAATCGCCCCTACGTCGACTCGTTATTCGACTTGGGCGTGAGGGGACTACTGCTATGGCCATAACAAAATTGGGCCTTAATTAAATCTAACACAGTAAGCCCATTACTGAGGCCCGTTACTTAGGCCTATTATCTGGGTCCCACAATGACTCCTCCTGATGCCTATATAAACCCTCCGAATTTTTACTCAATGTATGCACACTTTTCTGAACTCATTCTCTCTCTAAATTTCCTTTGCTTTTGAGAGCTTCTCTCTCTAGGAAATTCTCCTAGAAAATTTCAGAGTGTCGGAAACTGACTTGAGCATCGGAGGGTTTTCGTCGACACCACCGCCGGCACCCCTGACTATTTTTCTTTACTCACAGGATTGGACCCAACGTACAATTCGAGCTCCGACCCGCTTCCCAGCAGTCTATAAATCGTGCATCAACAGTTATTTAAACAAATTCAATAACATATTAAAATTAAGGTTCACTATTAAAATGCTAAAATAACAAGAGTAACTCAATGAATTGATGCATTATTTGACAGACATCAAACATCATGTCATAGTTTGAATGAGTGTCAATTACTTATTTAATAATACTCATCGAACATGTAATAAGATGTTAAAACAACTTGACCCTTAGATAATATATATATATATATATATCTATATATATATATATATATATTATTAAAACTCAAAATTAGATTATTTTTGGTTTTTTTAACTTTCCAAAAGATAAGAAAATTTTAAATTTAAGAAATTTTTAAATACAAGGTTACAATTTTTTTTTAATGTTCTTTGGCTTTGCCTTAAAAAGTTTCCCAGCGGTCTTTTATTTCAACAATTACCCGCGGGTGAGTCACAGCATAAGCCCTGAATTTCAATCTGGATAAAGTGATAAACCTCCTTCTCTCTCTCTCTCTCTGCTTGCGTTCTCGCAAAAATGGCTTCAGTATCTTCTCTCATAATTTCACCTCAAAATCTTTTCCTGACAAAAGCCAACCTCACAATCCGACCAAAACGACCCACTTTCCAAATCAAGTTCTCATCTTTCCTACCCCATCTTAAGCTTTCCACTTCCACTACAAGGCTTTTTGCAGTTGCTGAAGAAGCAGCGGTTGACACTTCTTCAGAGGCCGCCAGACGACTCTATATTGGCAACATTCCCAGAAATATCGATAACGGTGAACTTACCAAGATTGTTCAAGAGCATGGTGCTGTTGAGAAAGCCGAGGTCCTTTCTTTTTTTGATTGATTTTGTCTTTGATGATGATTAGTTTCTGTTGGTTCGTTTTCTGAAATAAAGAAAATGCAAGATTAATATTCAGGTTGAATTGTACAGATTGTTTGTTGTTGGGATTCTTTTAGGGAGCCTATTGTAGTTATTTCTAATTAAATATACTTTCTGGAAGAATATTTCACATTATTGTGAAGAACGGGAATTGGTTGTGGATTAAGAATTTTGAAGAAATGAGAGTGTTTATCTTCTACTGTTAATGAAAATTGAAGAATTCAGATGAGAGAAACACAACAATGTTATTAGTTTTGCCTATCACCAGTTTTGAGCTTTAAATATGTTAATTTCCAATTGCTCTCCAACGGGTATTTCTTGGTCATTTTTTGAGCTTTTACTGCCCCAGGCAAGTGGCTGGTATCACCAATTTTGACCACGTTAACTGTTGCTTGTCTACCTAAATTGTGCATCGGGAAATTCCCGTTAGAGAGAATTGGCTAAGTAAGAAAAGTGGCCGAGGTGTCTGTGTATGTAGATACATGGTTTTGTTGCATAATTATATTCTCAAATCTGATATATATATATATATATATATATATATATATATATATAAATTTCTTTTTTTTAGGTGATGTATGATAAGTACAGTGGAAGAAGCCGCCGATTTGCCTTTGTTACAATGAAAACTGTTGATGATGCAAATGCAGCAATTGAGAAACTGAATGGCACTGTAAGCTTTAATTATGTTTGATTGGAAGAAAGACATCACGTTGCTGTCTGCACTAATTCATTGTCTTGCATAGATTATCTGATGACATACGGTTGACTAATTTGATTTGTTTTTGCTGCAGGAAATCGGTGGACGCAAGATAAAAGCAAATATCACTGAGAAACCTCTGCCATCTGGGGATTTATCTGTCCTTCAGGCAGAGGACTTTAATTTTGTTGACGGCCCCCACAAAGTTTATGTGGGAAATCTTGCAAAGACTGTAACTACAGAAACACTCAAGAGCTTCTTCTCGGAGAAGGGAAAGGTTCTTGGTGCAAAGGTTTCAAGGGTTCCGGGAACGTCAAAATCAAGTGGTTATGGGTTTGTTACATTCTCTTCGGAAGAGGAAGCTGAAGCTGCAATCTCATCTTTTAACAATTCAGTGAGTAGTTTGCTGCCCCCATTTTTTTTTTTAAGTGGATGATGGGACTTCTAAAACAGAGATTTTTACTTGAAATGATTTGCAGATTGTTTAAATAACATGTGATCAGGCTATGTATACATTACCTTGCCTCTGACTTTCGTTGAATTATTATGCAAACTTGTTAATATTGCTAAACTTTTGGTTGAGCAGCTTTTGCAATTGTGATTATATAAATTCATAGTTGGCTAGGGATTAGAATAATCTTGTAAATTGTGTAGTATTAATACGCGATATAATGGCTTGGTTTCATTGTTCATAAATGTTTCCAGATAATTCATGAATAATGAAAAAACTCCCGACCACATATTCTTCCTTGCTTGATTGTTGTCTCTTTCCAAAGTGAACCAATTTCAAGTATTTTTAGTGCTTGTCTGCATATTGTTTCAAAAATATTTTCTGTGCATGTGTTATGGTTCCTGTATTGGATAAAGATGAGCTCAAATGATTTAAGAATTGGCATTGTTTCTTGTTATTGATCATTGTTTGGTACTTGTTGACTGTAGTTGCTGGAAGGGCAAAATATCCGAGTAAACAAGGCATAGCATGCATGGTTGGGACTTGGAGCAACCTGATGCATAGAATTTTGCAGAATGGTCTACTTCTATCCGTTCCATTGTATTTGACACTGAATTAGTAATTTAGTCTGGGATTTGTGTTGTTGTGAAGTAGAAGCTTGTTGTTTATAAGAGGAGGAATGGTGCCCGCTAGGGCCAGTGCCAATTCAACAAATCATACTAAGCACTTTGGTTGATCAAGAGTCAATTGTAATAGTATGGATCACCAACAACTTTCTATTAATTTAATTTAATGCTACTTAGTAGTTTTAGTGAAATCAAATTGATACTGGTTGTTTCAGCCTCATATTCTCCCAATGCTTATTTATTTCAATCTAATTAATAATTTTGGGATTTTTTTTTGGCCGAGTTGCGATGTGGACCGTTATTTTTTGATGTCAATCATTGATTATTGGATTGAATTTAAATCAAGGATTTAATTCAATAATTTTTAATGAGTTGATATGAACAAGTATGATTCGACTGGGAATTGGGTTCATAGAGTTATCTGTTTTGGAACAAAATTCTGTGCAGATTCAAGCAACAAATGACAAGTTAGAAGGTTTTTTTTTTTTTTTTCCTTCTTCTTTTAAGATGAATATTATGGAGTTTTAATGTGAAATAAAACAAAAGTCTGAAAAAAGATCCTTGTTACCAAAATTTTGTCAACTTATTTACCAACAAAATAAGGATATAATAAAACAGATTGTGTAGTGCTCCTGCGAGTATATTCCATCAACTCATTTTCACATTATGTTAATAAATAATTTAGTGAAATTTATTAATAAATTTGTTTCATGTCTTTACAAAAGATCAAATAGAATATTGATATTTTTCGAAACTTACCTCACTACTGATAATTGAGGTTTTGAACTTACCTTTTATATGGAGGAAAAATAGGAAAATTATGAGTGAAATTAATCAACTTGTCATTTATTATTAGACAGTATAATAAATCACCGATCGCTCATATCTCCAAAATCCAAAATAATGAAAAAGAAAAAGAAACCGAAAACTGGGCACCGTTTGAACTTTGAAAGGCCCAACTGAATGGCAAATGTCGTAAATAGTTACAACAAGAAGGGCTTTTAAACAGAAGATAAGAGAAAATTCATTCTCTGCATTGGCGCCTGCCTGGTTTTTGGTTTGTGTTTTCTGGCGCCAAAATAAATAAATGAAAATAAATTAAACCCTAGAAACTTGCCGAAACCGCAAGCGTAACCTTTAGCCTTCTGTGAATGAGAAGAGAAAGATGTTTTACTCCCAGACGTTTCTGGCTCGAAAAGGTCCGCTGGGCACGGTATGGTGCGCCGCTCACCTTCAGCACCGCCTCAAGAAGTCTCACTACACCTCCACCAACATCCCCTCTACTGTCGGTCTGTTCTTTTCTCTTATTATTAATTGATTTTTAATTTCCTTTTGGTGCTGTTTCTAATTAATTAGTTGAAAATTTTCATTTTTTACTTTTAGACCGCATAATGTTCCCGGAAGTGCCGATAGCATTGAGAATGTCGGGGCACCTTCTGTTAGGGGTGGTTCGGATTTATTCGAAGAAGGTTGACTATCTTTATCACGACTGCAATGTTGTATTGATTGGGTTAAGAAAAGCTTTTTCTTCTGTTGATGTTAATTTGCCTGAGGATGCCACTCATGCGCCTGCTCATACCATCACTTTGCCTGATAAATTTGATCTTGATTCCTTGGTTTTGGACGATTTCATTTATGATGAGGACGACTTTGATCATCATCTCAGGACCCGGGAGGAGATCACACTTACAGGTTCTTTCTTTTTTGTTTTTAATTTTTATAATTAATTGAATTGAATGAATTTCTCATTTGAGATTGCGTTGGGTGATTTTAACATCCATACTTCGAAATAAATTTACAGAACAAATTCCTGTCGGGAGAGATATTTATGTTGCTATATCTTTTGATGAGGTAAAAAAAAAAATTTCTTTTGTTGCAAGTTGCTTTAGTTACTGCTGTAGTTTTGACGTGTTCAAGTTGCATTAAGACTGAGAGAATTTTGTCTGTGTAGGATTTTACCACAGATTTTATGCGTTCGGAAGAGCTTCCGGATTCAGGAGACAACCAAATGGAGGAGTATGTACCTAGTTGTGTTTCAAGGGCCTGTTGTGAATGATATTGATTTTACCTTGTTAGTAGTTAAGTAACTAACTTACATTTGTTTTAATCATTACAGCCCACTTCGTGCGCCTCCATTAGATGTTGACATGGGTTTTCAAGAAACTGATGAATTGTTTAATGCAACCATGGATATTCAAGATCCTGGTGCAAGTGGTCAGAAAGAACTACCCACCGAGACTGTGGACATGCAAGATCCTGGTGCAAGTAACCATACAGAAATACTTACTGAGACTCTGGATGTACAAGAACCTGGTGCAAGTAACCAGACAGAAACACTTGGTGGAGCAATGGAAGAGCCAGGTCCAAGCAATGAGACAGAAGTTCTAAATGCAAGGCTCACTGATAATACTGCCCCTGAAAGTTTTCCAGATACTGAAATTATGCGTGATGCCAGTCATGATTTTAGTACAGAAAACCTTCCTCCTTTGTTTTCTGATCATGGAAATGACTTAACTGAGCCAATTGGATTACAAGACCAGACTTTGAATGAGAAGGAAATCCAAACTCCGATTTTGGATCTTGCATTAGATTCTGGGGGGCAGTCCTTACAGTTTCAGCAACGTTCAAAACAACCAGCTTCTGCTGTGTCACAAGAAGTTCCAGAGCATTTTGATATGAATATGTCTCTTGGTAGGTTCTTGATTCTTATCATTTGATATATGTGTGGGGTTTGCTGGTCACTCGCTATACTCTTATTTTTTCTCTGATTGAAAGACTTGTTATTTTATTTTAATTTTCTGTTTCAGGGCATTCATCTCCTGCACTTGCTATCCGATCATCTCCTCCCTTGCAGCCTCAGCAGCAAAAACCAAAAGCACAGAAGAGAAATCTTCTTGATAAGGCTATAGTGTTGCCTAATAAGTATGATTGACATATAATTCATTTTGATTTTTGCTTCTTTTTGTGCAACTTAGTCATAAAGATGTTGGACAGGGTTATGAAGAAGGCACTTGAAGATACTAGTGACCTATTATGGAAGAAGAGAAATTTGCCTAGCTCTGCTTTGGGTGTGTGGAAGTTGAACAACAGTGTAAGAAAGGAGCAAGTTTTTGATGATCCTTTAATGACTGGTGAGTTAGTCATTCTGTTTTCAGATTTCTAATTTTGTTTGTCTTCCAGGTCAAGAAATTTGGCTTATAGAGACATTGGTGTCTTCCTATCTTGCAGGTTTGTCTTTAGATGTCTGTCAAATCTTCAAGAAAGACTATATCTCTGCCAAACCCCATTTGGTTGCCGTAGAGGAAGATGTCCTAGAGCCCATGGTTACAGATTCTGTTAATCATGAAACTGAAGCAATCCCAGAGCCCTTTGTTGCTGATTCTCCTGTTCCTGCAGCTGAAGCTGTCTTGGATCCTTGGGTTGTGAAATCTCCTTCTCACATGACTGAAACCATTCCTGAGCCTAGGATTGCGGAATCTCCTAATCACACAGCTGAAGGGATCCAAGGACCTGAGTTTGCAAGTTCTATTCCAATGCCAGAAATTGATATAGAAATTGAAAGACTTAGACATGAGGAGAGTAATGTTGGCAATGATAGTTTACCTGAATTTATGCATTCTCCTCTTAGAAGAGATGACCTGACTCCTTTCTCAAATAATAGTTTAGGATCTGGGTCAGTGCCTCAGGGAGGAACAACTATTGGGTCTTCTGTGCTTCCCACAGCAGATTTTTCAGCTTCAGCTGGAACTCATGGATCTGATTTTGAAACGCCAAGGACATTTTTAGAGGAGCAGCTAGGTCTTGATCACACTGGGCTGTCAGATATTCCCGAGTTAAATTCCGCAGAAGCAGAAGTAAGTTCCTGATTTCATTATTTACTAGTCATTGCCCTTGTTTCTCTATTTTTGTAATCGGAGTTGTCTCTTTCTTTTCAGCTAGTAGAATTATTGTGCTAATATAGGTGTAAACCCATTGTTCAATCTGTTTTAAAATGTGAGGCATGTGGTGCTAGGCTTAGCGTCTAGAAGTAAGCTCAAGAAAACATTTTATGGTTAATGGAAGAGGCTCAATCAAATGCCATATACTTAATGTTCTTGCCTCACTTTTTAATTAAAATTTATTGTTGAGGCCTATATATAACATAATGACTTGCAAATAGATGATATGGGTTCTGAGTGCCTATATCATGCACAATCATTTCTGACATTTGCATTTATGATTAAATGCATATGTTGGTTTCACTATTGTGAATCACTATCTTGCACTGCCAAGTTTTATGTTATTATTTGGTGAGGATTTATGTACTTACAGTGTAATTTATAAGTTGTGTTCTCATAATGTGGTGAAGTCAAATTAGAACCAGGAAATCTTGAATAGGTTTCATGAAGTCAACTGCAAGGAAACCTCTGTTTATTTCCTCCAGTGGCAGTCTATCCTTATCGTGTTTCACCTCTCTTTGAGTTATTGCTGATTTAATAGTCCATATATCTTCTTGCTATTTGACTAACTTGACGTAGTTATCACTTGTCTTTTGCATCTCTAAGAACTTTTTATTCCTGTGTTTGCTTACATCACATACTCAATATAAGGATGGATGTTTCGTGTCTACCATTTTTCAGAGATTTACATATAATTAGATCACGTCTGTCACTGTTGTTTTTGCTACTGTGAGGCTCAGAAGTCATATGCTGATATTCTTCCTTGGATCATTTCATTCCATTGCTGCTAAACTAGTTAAACAATTATGTTTTTTGAACTTCTGACTATATGAACTTTAATCCTACAGGACCTTAGTTTTCTAGAAGCAGATAACAGTACACCAACAGGTAAGCTGAGTCAAATTTATGTTATTTTTTACCATTTTGGGAGTTTCTGTAAAATCTGGTTGTTGCTCTATTTACGTCTTAAACCACATTGGAAAGATATTGGTAGTACAAATTCAATAGATATTCAGGCTTTGTAGTTATAAATATGTAACATGTTTGCTTATATAGCAGGATCCCAAGCAAGTCAGGGAGTTGAGACCTTGTCCGTAAGAACTAGGTAATGCCATTTCTCCTTTTAACTCTATGTTTAATTATAATGGATTATCATTATCTATGTTTATCACATCAAGTTTAGACCACTAAAGTAAAGCATTTTGGATGATTGAGGTTAGATCTAGCATCTACTGTCAATGCACTTTGGAAACAATATAATTCAGATGCAGTCTAACCATCTAAAATGCTTGGATCCGGTGGCCTAAATTACTTTTTATGGCCTACTAATTTACTTTATCTTACCATTATACAGGGCTGTGGCTCAGTATCTAAAGCAACATTCTCCTGTTCACCCTGTCTCAGAGGACCCATGTGGCCATCTCAGTTTGAACAAGATCTTAGCAGGGAAGACAAGAAAGATATGTGCTCGAATGTTTTTTGAGACATTGGTAAGTTTTCTTAAATGCTCTGTTTGCCAGAAAATTAGTCCAATAATTTTAGTCGAAGTGTTTTTATGGGGATAATGTATAATAAAGTCCTTTAACCATTTGTATGTAGCATATGTCATTTTGAGCTTTCTTTTGCTGTGAAGATATTGTTGGTTGTATGTGAATAGATTGAATAGACTTGAAAGTTGAACCGGCCTATTTGATTGATGGATGCTGGTAGATAATTTTATCATGCATTAGCAATTGTCTTTTAACAAATCACAACTGGAAAAATCTATTGGTTTCTTATTCTAATTTTTCCTTTTATGATTGAACTTTTCTGACCTTTGGCCCTCTTCATTATATGGTTTGCCTTTCTTAAAAAGGATTTCTGAATGCATAGCTATTTATACTTTCTTATGCTTTCAAACTTCAAGCTACTTGTCGTCAAGTCAAGTGAGGAGAACTTACCTTTGTGCTCTTGCTATATGTGATTTTCATGGTCAATTGCAGGTATTGAAGACCTATGATTTTGTTGATGTGCAACAAGAAGAGCCTTATGGTGATATTACTCTGAAGTTGACTCCTAACCTTTCTAAGGTCCAGATATGATAAGTTTCCAATGTGCTTGGAAGGGCTTCATTTGTACATAGGTAGTCTACCTGCCACCAGAATACCAGCTCTTTTGTCATGCTATTTCATATTAACGTTAAATGTTAGTATTTCACATTGCTATTTGGCATGCTTTCATAGTTCAGTTACCTGATTATTGCTCAGACTAAGCATGTTTTTCTGTTTCTGAAACGCAGTTGAGTTGCTAAGCAGAAGGTAAAGAAGATAAGATAAATGGTTTTTCTTGCTCCTGTATTGTTCGCAATGTTACAAGGACTGTGGAATGTCACGCCCCATGTATGCAGGTGGAGAGAGAACATTTTGTAGTATTTGTAAAGAGGCATGGTCTTAGAATGTTTAGACTAGAGATGATGCTCTAATTTAACGTAGTCAAACGTAGTCTGAAATAAGACTGCTAGAGGTGATGCTAATATAATTTAATCGTTTTAAATTACTGTAATTACTGTAAATTTCCCCCCTTTTTTGTGTATTTAAATATTCTTTCGGAAGTGAAAGGCTTACACAACCTTACATTCTTCTTGAGTTTCACATTTCTCAAACTAATGCATGCATTCACAAGTTTCCCTGGATTAACAGCCGCACAATCTGTTAGCCTTTCATGTTATCAAAAAAAAATTAACATCTCCAATGGGTTGCTCTGCTTTGATTTATTAAATACTGGTTGAGTAGATACTTTATTAATTGGTTACCAAAATGTAGCATTACAAAATTGGTTAATAAGTTTAGATAGACTTGAAATAAAGAACTGTTGCCCATCTTACATATGCGAAATATAGGAAGTTAATCGGCAGAAACAAGGGCATTGATTTTGTGCTCAAGATGAGCTTCGTGATCTTCCAGGCGGCCTTTGATTGTGTCATTCTCCCAGCGGATGAGAGTTGGAACCCCTGTGAGCTTGAACCTTGAGTCAACCCTCCATGGGTGCTGGGGATTCCTCCATGTTGGTCTATCTCCAACATACGCTTGCAGAAGTGCTACGTCATCCGCCGATGCTTCCAGAGTTTTGTATATCACAGGTTCAGCTCGAACACAGTCTAAGACAATGCAGGGTTAAAAGAGAACTTATAAGTTTGTTCCTAAGCGGAATGGAACAACTAATCACAGTAAGTAAATGATTTTAGTTTATCATGTCTCTGCAAACAAACAGCCTATTCAGTTGCATCACTTTATATAAATATATAGCCCTGTTAGCCTTCTATCCTAATCAAACATAAAAAAATGAATGACTAACTATTCATTTATGATAGGGATTTTCTCAGAAAACTGCCCTGAAAATGTATGGAAAAGTTGCTGCAAAATACAAGATTGTTTACAGTAATTGATTAAAGGGTGAAAGGAAAATAAAGGTCTCTCAATCTATAAGTTTCAAGTACAAGGTGAAGCAATCATGTATAACAAATAAAGATTATTTCTTTATACTCTTCAGAGAATTAATTGTCAGCTCTAATACTAAAGATGCCAATGAGGAAAATTTTTCTAGTGAAATACTTCTATCCAAATACCAAAGTTTGTACTCTGTTGAATTGTAAAGATGCTTCCTTTAGGTTGCTTTTATACAAAGCTAGGGAAGTCAATCGCTGAATATATAGGATCCTGATTATTACTCACCAAATTACTCTTGTAATAAAGAAAACGATACCCTTTGATACAAATCTCGAAAAAATTTCAATTCTTGCAAGCATTACCAAAGACATTTCATAACTGAGATGTCCTAAAACCTAAATCCCCAACTCAATAATTGCAATTTACGAACTTGAACTAATTATGAAACCTAATACATGAAATTGCACAAACTGGAACAACAAAACCGCATATTTTTATTTATAAAATGAAAATTAGTGTCAAATCTTAAATTAAAAGAACCCAGATGAAATAAATTTAATAACTAACAGACAATCACAAAAGGTGAAAACTTGAACAGAAAATTAAGATGCATAAAATAGTATAGTACCAGGGCACCAGCTGAGAGAAGTAGAAGGGTCTTTGTCGGCCAAGAAGAGAATGAGATTGGCTTTGTGTTGGGTTGCTTCTGATTTGAACTTCTCAAAGACATTCTCAAAGCTTGTTATGTTGGCATCCAATAACTTGAGCGGCATCCCTTCAGCTAAGAATTTGGTTTCGATGAACAACAAGATGATAAAGCTCAACCGCAAGCGCCTCCTTTTATACTGTAACCTTCTTCTTTGGCGATTGGCTATCTAAGTGTGTTAAATTCCCGAAATGTCCTCACCATCCTATAAATATTTTGGGATAATATCATATAATTCCTCTATTTTTTACGAAATTATCATATAAAAATATCTTTTACCACATTTTATAAATGACAACCCTACATTTTAAAAAAGTCATCATGAGACACCCTTCTGTTAATTTGGACGTTAAATGTTTATAAATATCCTGAAGATTGAGGGTTAGAATGGTCATTGTGTTGAAACAGTAGTCAACAATCATAAAATACGATAGTCAACTATTTGAATATTATTTTGTAGACAACCCCACTTTCCTCGAACCCCACTTTCTCCGAACACCATTTTCTCTTTCTCTTTCGTTTTCACCTGTAGCAACTGTTCTTCTTCCCGCGTCTCTTTGGTGCAACCACGCCATTTGAAGCACTTCATTTTGGTTCATCACTATCTTCATATCATCTTGCATCTTTCATAAAATGTTTTATACCTCATCCTCCCTAGACTGCTCCTGACTTGCAACATTAATGCATTTCACCATATCAAGAACATCATAGTTAATTTCTTCAACATCAGGCTCCTACCACCTGTAGAAATTGTTGGAGATAAAAGGTTTAGAACAAACATTTACATTATAAGTTATAATATTTATTTTGAGATTAATTTCATACGTTACAAGTATAATAAAAACATGAACGTTACGACACTTATTATTTGTAACGTTTATACTTTTATTAAGAACTTATGGCTTGGGAGTTACAAGAATTAATTTGTAAGTTACCTAAGTTACGAGATTACTATATAAAGGAGTCTCAAAGGTTCTAACATGAACATGAAATATTTTGGGTATTTGATGATTTTGAGCAACCGCGACACATGAAGACAGGTTATTTTCTTCCGGTGATCGTGCTCATCGAGAAGATAGGCTGCGAGCACTGGGTTGTATCTTGGAGTCTTTGAGTACCGATTTGACCCGCACGAGGAAAGGACTCTTTGGCTTTAGGACAATGCCTTAGACATGTCTCCCAAGTGCTCAGACCACATATTTCTTACTCTATCTATTTGTTTGTTCTATTTATTTAATATATTAATCTAATTCATATTTTATTATTTCTTTAATATCTTGTTGTTTATTTATATTATTTAAATTTATTATAAATATTCCCAACAATCTAAAGCCAAAGAGTGTCTTATATATTTTATTGTTTGCCTTAATTTATCACTGGGTGGTATATAACGTGAATAGTTTGTAGAGTATATTGATTACTTATTTTATTTTGTTATCCAATGATATTTTTATGTTGATAAGTTTTTTTTCGAGGTCTATAAGATTTGGTTATGATGATATATTTTGATTGATTCCACTACTTGTATGATTTAACTATGATATGGTTAGTGGATTGATATTTATTTCTTTATATTGTGAATATATATTTGTGTGAATTTTTTGGGTGATCTAGAGTATAACATTGATTAAGTCATTGTCCTTCCATGAGTTACAAATGTGTGAATGTATAAACATTAGAAATGTAAGCTTGCATAAGTTGTGAAAGTGTGTTGCCAATTTCTATTTGTTTTTTCATCTCACATTAAAATATGCATATTGTCATTATACTTTGACATGTAGATTTCAACTTGGCTATCTTTGTGTGTGTGTATATATATTTATATGGTTTATAAAAAGGGGATAAAATGTAATTCAAACATTATGATAATTGCATAACTTTTGCGTTTTAAATATTATATTTTACTAAACTATTCTCTTAACCTTGTTTATTTAGAATATTTTATTTTGATCCTGAGGGAAGCCTAATGCTTTCAAATTGTGTTGACAACAAAAATGTGTATTCAGAGTTCTTGGCTCAACTTAGTATCGAGATTGAATCTTTTTATCAACCTCAAGACAATATGGAGGTAATAGATATATAATTTTTATTTGAGGTAATACAAAATTATTTATGATAGCATGACTATTTATTTACAATCAAAAAATATTTTTGTGATATATTAAATCTTTGTTTATTTGTCGTTATACATATGTTGTGGTGTTAGATTTTTAGTGCATGATGCTTTGAGTTACAAAGAATATAAATGAGTTACATCTAGTGGTTTTATTATTAAAACTTTTTATGAGTTTTTATTATGGTCTAATAAATACTTCAGTTATAAATAAATATATATATTACTAAGTATAATTATTGTTTATGGTTATAAATTAACTAAGAATGATTTATATATTAATTGAATATGTGTTTGCTTTAGAGCTAGCATACATTTTTAAATGCATTCATAAACTCATATATGTTTACAATGTCTTTGATCTTTATTGCATATTATTATTGATTAAGAATTCAATTTATGAGTTACTTGCATGCATCAAATTTTTATTACACAATAAAGCATGTGTTTTCAATATGTATTTATTTAGAAACTCATATGCATGATGGTGTGCAATTAATTCATTGTTTCTTGTAGCTATCATGTATATTAGATGATAACATCTAAATAATTGATTACTAAAGTATGTTAAAAAGGCTTATAGATTATTATGATAATTTATGTGATTGTATTAAATGAAATAATAGCATAAATGCTAATAATTATTATTAAATATATATATGAGTTATATATTATATTTGCATTTTTAGCAATAAATATCTTATTAATGTGTGGATTGATAAAATATTTTTTTAATGTGGGGGTTCTAGTTTTTAAGCGATTTCATATTTTAGTTCTTAATTTTGTACAATTAAGATGACAATGATTTTAGTGTAGTCATTATTTTGATGAGTTTTAAAATTTAACAAATTAGTGCAATAATATTTTATGGAGTTATTGCTACTGTATTTAAAATGTTACTTAATGTGAGGGTTTTCTTTATTTGATGTTTGTTAAATGTTTTTATGATATTTGGAGGAAAAAAATGATATAATAAGTTATTAAATGATTATTAATTTTGTGTATGAGTTTGAAAAAATTATTATTTATAAAGTGATTAAGTGCTTCTTCAATTTTCTTTATTGTGCCTTTGATATTCTTATACTCTCTAATATTATTTTGTGAAATATTTAATATTATTTAAGAGAGCTAGTGGAAGTAATCATCAAAATAATGGGAATAAGTTCTCAAAGATAAAATCAATGAGAGATTTTGTGCAACTATAAAGATTTTCAACATGCTAGTTAATTATTTAAATTGTCGAGGGGGATGTGCTTAAGTCCAAAAGGGAGTCACCTAGGGAAGTAACCCAACCTCTGTGATTGGAGATCCCATGAAGGAGGTTCAATGGGTAGGAACAATCCGTACTGCGTGACTTGTTAAATACAACTATAATGACATATCTTAGAGGAGATATGATCATGCTCATCCTTATGGCAAAGTGCTTGTTATATGTGATGTTAGGAATGATATTTATCATTAATGAGTCCAAAGGCTAAATACACTTGCGAGGTATAGGTCACATATACCTTTTGAGGACTCACCTAAGTGAGAGCGTCGTGAGGGCCGCGACTGTGAAAATTGGGCTGTTCTCTAAAGCTCTCATGAGAATCAAGATTGAGCGCATGGCCATTAATAGCGCTAACCCGCCAAAACCATGTCTTCGTCGATATTATTTGTGTGATAGTTTGAAGTTTGGTCAAGAAATCGAGTTCAAGACTTTGTTCACTCAGGTTTCTCAAATGGATACTATTAACACTAAGTGTAGGTTCAAACCCGAAAGGTACCTATACCCATTGCATAATAGAAGGTTGTGTTAGCCCTAAGGCTACATGATAATTTTGATGATAACAATACACATTGATTAATTGAGATTTACTAACATGTTTATTTATGTGCAAGAGTAAGATCATTGAAATAATTTTAAAATCAAGAAGAGGCTTATTAAAATGAAGTGTTGAAGCTAAGGAGAAGACTACATGTTAAAGGCACCAAAGTTTAAGAACAAGGATTGACTCAAGGAATGTGACACATGAGCAATGTTCAATCAATTGGTCATATATATCTCTACAAATATCCAAATGATGTGATTCTTGAGTCTTTGGAAAGCTTACTCAATTTATAACATTTCATATGTTTTAATGAAATTCAAATTTCAAGTGCAAGGTTGTCCAAATCATCATGCAAGTTGAAAGACAAATGGAAGCAGCTGACATGAGCACCGAATACTCCTTTGGACATATCTTGAGCTAGAAAAATCAAAATGACTTGATTCTTGTGGAATTAGAAAGATGACTTAATGGGGAACATTTCATATTTTTTGAAGAAATTCAAATTTCAAATGGAAGGCCGACATAATTGACATGCAATTCGGTGGACTGACACAGAGAAGAAAAATCAACTCACATGAGCACCGAATGGTGTTTTGGCCATATCTTAAGATAGAGATATCCAAATTGCTTTGATTCTTAATGTTTTGGAAAGCTTATTCAAATATGAAGATCTTTTATGTTTTGAAGAAATTCAAATTTCAAACGGAAGGCTGACAGAATTATCATTCAAGTCGATGGACTGACACATGGAAGAAAAATCAAGTCACTTGAGCACCGAATGGTGTTTTGGCCATATCTTGAGCTACAGATATCCAAATGACTTGGTTCTTGATGCGTTGGAAAGCTTATTCAAATGTGCAGATCTTTTATGTTTTACAGATTTTCAAATTTCAAACGGAACATTGACAAAAATGGCAGACAAGATTACGGTTTTTATGGTGGGCAGAAAATTTGGAGATGGTGTCTTCACTTGATTAAGTTTCATCTCCTATTTGCCTATAAAAGGAGCCTTCTCCCATGCATTCAGAGTGAAGAGAAGAACATCATCAACCACAAATAAGAGAAATATCAAGGTTAGAGAGCTTTTATATTCTTTATCTACTCTTTAAAGAGAGTTGTACTTTTGTTTGTAAAAATTTTCTTTGTTCTTGTATTGTGGTGAGAGTGAGATATTCTTGTAAAGGATAAAAGTTATCCTTGAGAGAACTCTTTCCTTGGTGAGGTTGTTCATCAAGAAGAACTCTTGGTGTGGTGTTATCAAGAGTTGAAGGAAGTTGCCTTGGTGAGGTTGTTCATCAAGAAGAACTCTTGGTGTGGTGTTATCAAGAGTTGAAGGAAGTTGCCTTGGTGAGGTTGTTCATCAAGAAGAACTCTTGGTGTGGTGTTATCAAGAGTTGAAGGAAAGTTGCCTTGGTGAGGTTGTTCATCAAGAAGAACTCTTGGTGTGGTGTTATCAAGAGTTGAAGGAAAAAGTCTTGGTGAGGTTGTTCATCAAGCAAGTTGTAAAGATTTCTACAACTTAGTGGAAAGCTTAGCTCGTGGAGCTAGGAGCCCGTGGACGTAGGCAAGGTTTGCCGAACCACGTAAATTGAGTTTGCACTCTCTCTATCCCTTTCCTCTTTACATTTACTTGCACTTGTGATTGTTCATTATTATTATTCTTTTGATTGCATTTTTGATAAATTCCAATTTCATCTTCTTCACCTTTATTCTTAAAGAAAGAGTGAAATAATTTTTATCTTTCAAGAAAAGTTTTATAAATCCGTTTTGATAAATAAAAACCCAATTCACCCCCCCTCTTGGGTTGCCATACCTGGGTCAACAAGTGGTATCAGAGCAAGGTTGCTCATTTTTTTTAAATCTTAACCGATTTTGAGCTATGGCAACTTTTAATTCAACTTCATATGTTGAGGGACTTTCTATCTCTAGACCTCCATTTTTTAATGGAAGTGATTACTCTTATTGGAAAACTAGAATGAGTATTTTCTTGAAATCTTTTGATTATGATTTGTGGTCTATTGTTTTGGAAGGACCTTTTGTTCCTACCAAAATTGAAAATGGGGAATGCATGCTTAAAGAACCTAAAGAGTTTAGTGAAGATGATAAAAAGAAATTGAGTTTGAATGCTAAAGCTATGAATGTGTTGTATTGTGCTCTAGATAGAAATGAGTTTAATAGAATATCTACTTGTTCTACGGCACAAGAAATATGGCACACACTTGAAGTAACTCATGAAGGAACTAGTCAAGTTAAAGAATCTAAAATTAGTATGCTAGTTCATAGTTATGAGCTTTTTAAGATGAAATCGGAATGAATCAATTTCTGAAATGTTTACTAGATTTACGGATATTATTAATGGTTTGAAATCTCTTGGTAAATCTTATTCTAATGTTGAAATGGTGAGAAAGATTCTTAGGTGTCTACCAAAATCTTGGGAGCCAAAGGTGACGGCAATTCAAGAAGCAAAGGACCTCACCAAACTGCCATTAGAAGAACTTATGGGTTTTCTCATTACTCATGAAATCATCTTGAAGGAGAATGAAGAAGAAGATTGCGATGTGGCAAACATGTGCTTCATGGCTTTAAGAGAAAATGAGATAAGTATTCTAAACCATGATCCTAAGCTTTCATATGATGAATTACTTGAAGCATTCCAAAATTTACATGTGCAAGTTGATAAACAAAATTCAAAAATCAATGCTTTCAAAAAGAAGTCAAAAATCATGTTATCTCAATTAGAAGAGTTGGTGGAAATAAATGAAGCTTTAGAAAATGAAAATGAAATTTTAAAGCAAAAAGATTTTGAAAGTTTGGAAAGTCAAATACATTTTTTAAAAACTGAAAATGACATTTTAAAACAAAAGGATTTTGATAAATTAGAGAAACAAAATGCTATTTTGAAAAAGGAAAATAATGACTTAAGAAATATTGTTGATAGTTTTACAAAAAGCACAAAAAATTTGAATTCTATGTTACAAAACCAAAGGTGTGTTTTTGATAAAAGAGGTTTAGGATATAAAACTCATAAAAATCAAAAGTATTTTAAAAATTATTTTGCTCATGCATCTTCTAGGAATAATCCTAATCATTCATGTACTTATTGTGGAAGAAAAGGACACAATGTGCATTCTTGCTATATTAAAGAAATCCTAATTTAAAACAAATATGGGTTCCAAAAAGTATCATAACTAACCCCCAAGGACCCAAGAACTTTTGGGTACCAAAAAGTTACTCCTTGAATGTTGATTGTAGAGACAAAGGAGTGGCAAACACAAGTGGTACTTAGATAGTGGATGCTCAAGGCATATGACCGGAGATGCCTCCAAAATTTTCAAGATTAATCATGAAGAAAGGAGGATATGTGACCTTCGGTGATAATGCCAAAGGAAGGGTAATCGGACATGGTGATATTGATGATGATATTGTTGAAGTAGAAAGGCAAATCAAGGAATCAAGGCTTGATGAAAAGAGTCAAGATGATTTACAACTTCAACAAGAAAAGCTTGAGAAAGTAAATGATTCTTCCCAAGAATTACCAAAGGAATTGAGGTATGCAAAAGCTCACCCTAAAGATCTTATTATTGGTGAACCATCACAAGGTATGAGAACTAGATCTTCTTTTAGAAACTTTTGTAATCATTTTGCATTTGTCTCTCAATTTGAACCAAAATCTTTTAAAGAAGCCGAAAATGACGAAAGTTGGATTTTGGCTATGCAAGAACAATTGAACCAATTTGAGAGAAATCAAGTTTGGGAATTAGTCCCTAGACCCAAATATTACTAAACCCCTTAGTCAAAATAGATTTTGCATAATTAAAAGAGAATTAGGCATGTTGGATATATCTTAATTTTGCTTTTATATGATTATCTTTGAATGGTAGCATATGTTAAGGGGGAGAATATATTTAGGGGGAGTAGTTAATTTGATTACATTTTTTTGATGATAACAAAAGGGGGAGAAATAGTTGGATTGCTTATATTCATAACAAGTGCCATTCTTTTTGCTTATTGTTGATTTTATTTTCATTCTTGATTTTAGATTATATTTTAAAGCAATCAATGGTTTGTCATCATCAAAAAGGGGGAGATTGTTAGCCCTAAGGCTACATGATAATTTTGATGATAACAATACACATTGATTAATTGAGATTTACTAACATGTTTATTTATGTGCAAGAGTAAGATCATTGAAATAATTTTAAAATCAAGAAGAGGCTTATTAAAATGAAGTGTTGAAGCTAAGGAGAAGACTACATGTTAAAGGCACCAAAGTTTAAGAACAAGGATTGACTCAAGGAATGTGACACATGAGCAATGTTCAATCAATTGGTCATATATATCTCTACAAATATCCAAATGACGTGATTCTTGAGCCTTTGGAAAGCTTACTCAATTTATAACATTTCATATGTTTTAATGAAATTCAAATTTCAAGTGCAAGGTTGTCCAAATCATCATGCAAGTTGAAAGACAAATGGAAGCAGCTGACATGAGCACCGAATACTCCTTTGGACATATCTTGAGCTAGAAAAATCAAAATGACTTGATTCTTGTGGCATTAGAAAGATGACTTAATGGGCACATTTCATATGTTTTGAAGAAATTCAAATTTCAAATGGAAGGCCGACATAATTGACATGCAATTCGGTGGACTGACACAGAGAAGAAAAATCAACTCACATGAGCACCGAATGGTGTTTTGGCCATATCTTAAGATAGAGATATCCAAATTCTTTGAATCTTAATGTTTTGGAAAGCTTATTCAAATATGAAGATCTTTTATGTTTTGAAGAAATTCAAATTTCAAACGGAAGGCTGACAGAATTATCATTCAAGTCGGTGGACTGACACATGGAGGAAAAATCAAGTCACATGAGCACCGAATGGTGTTTTGGCCATATCTTGAGCTACAGATATCCAAATGACTTGGTTCTTGATGCGTTGGAAAGCTTATTCAAATGTGAAGATCTTTTATGTTTTGCAGATTTTCAAATTTCAAACGGAACATTGACAAAAATGGCAGACAAAATTACGGTTTTTATGGTGGGCAGAAAATTTGGAGATGGTGTCTTCACTTGATTAAGTTCATCCTATTTGCCTATAAAAGGAGCCCTTCTCCCATGCATTCAGTAGTGAAGAGAAGAACATCCATCAAGCCACAAATAAGAGAAATATCAAGTTTAGAGAGCTTTTATATTCTTTATCTACTCTTTGAAGAGAGTTGTACTTTTGTTGTAAAAATTTCTTTGTTCTTGTATTGTGGTGAGAGTGAGATCTTCTTGTAAAGGATAAAAGTTATCCTTGAGAGAACTCTTTCCTTGGTGAGTTGTTCATCAAGAGAACTCTTGGTATGGTATTATCAAGAGTTGAAGGAAGTTGCCTTAGTGAGGTTGTTCATCAAGAAGAACTCTTGGTGTGGTGTTATCAAGAGTTGAAGGAAGTTGCCTTGGTGAGGTTTTTCATCAAGAAGAACTCTTGGTGTGGTGTTATCAAGAGTTGAAGGAAGTTGCCTTGGTGAGGTTGTTCATCAAGAAGAACTCTTGGTGTGGTGTTATCAAGAGTTGAAAAAAAAAGTCTTGGTGAGGTTGTTCATCAAGCAAGTTGTAAAGATTTCTACAACTTAGTGGAAAGCTTAGCTCGTGGAGCTAGAGCCCGTGGACGTAGGCAAGGTTTGCCGAACCACGTAAATTGAGTTTGCACTCTCTCTATCCCTTTCCTCTTTACATTTACTTGCACTTGTGATTGTTCATTATTATTATTCTTTTGATTGCATTTTTGATAAATTCAAATTTCATCTTCTTCACCTTTATTCTTAAAGAAAGAGTGAAATAATTTTTATCTTTCAAGAAAAGTTTTATAAATTCGTTTTGATAAATAAAACCCAATTCACCCCCCCTCTTGGGTTGTCATACCTGGGTCAACAGGTTGCTCTTTATATATAATTTTTATTTTATGAGTATTTTTATCTTGATATTTTATTTTATAAAGCTTTAAAGTTTTAAACATTTTGTGGGGGACTGTTGGAGATAAAAGGTTTAAAACAAACATTTACATTATAAGTTACAATATTTATTTTGAGATTAATTTCATACGTTACAAGTATAATAAAAACATGAACGTTACGACACTTATTATTTGTAACGTTTATGCTTTTATTAAGAACTTATGGCTTGGGAGTTACAAGAATTAATTTGTAAGTTACCTAAGTTACGAGATTACTATATAAAGGAGTCTCAAAGGTTCTAACATGAACATGAAATATTTTGAGTATTTGATGATTTTGAGCAACCGCGACACATGAAGACAGGTTATTTTCTTCCGGTGATCGTGCTCATCGAGAAGATAGGCTGCGAGCACTGGGTTGTATCTTGGAGTCTTTGAGTACCGATTTGACCCGCACAAGGGAAAGACTCTTTGGCTTTAGGACAATGCCTTAGACATGCCTCCCAAGTGCTCAGGCCACATATTTCTTACTCTATCTATTTGTTTGTTTTATTTATTTAATATATTAATCTAATTCATATTTTATTATTTCTTTAATATCTTGTTGTTTATTTATATTATTTAAATTTATTATAAATATTCCCAACAGAAATTACATATCCTATTTCTACGTATAAAATATAGCTTACCAGGATTATTGCTAGACTCATAAATCATGACAGCTGCCTTTGCATTGAATTTGCACCTTCTATTTTTGAATTTGATTAGGTTGCCATTTACCATTTTATATATACCTCTTGTACTCATGTTTGCCGTACTGCTGTTTTGCCTTGCATTGCTTGAACTTGCTTGATCTATTTTTGCACTTGAGCTTGATTTTGATGTCATTTCCTTCAACTGGCTTCAACTGGAATTGCTCTGTTGCATGCTATGTAACTGTAACTTTGATCTATAAAATGATATTTAGGTGCTTTCTTGTAGATTTTGGTTCTCTGTTTTGTTAATATTTATGTTAAATGTTGGCTGTTGGTGTTGGTGAGATGGCTTGTGTTGAGTGTGTTTGATTTCAAGTTGTAAATCTGTGTGTTTTAGTGGAGTTTTTGCAACTTTACACGAGCTTCATGTATAGATTTAAAGGCAGCCACCTATGCTCCAACGGTTAGCTTGCAACTGCTACATTGATATTTTTAAAACATAGGGGCAAAATTGTTATTTCAATTGTCCACATGTGCAGGAAGAAATATATTTTAATTGGCTTAATTGACAGGTTAGATTGTAATTTTACTAATAAATTAATTGTTTATATATCCTATTGCTTTTTAGAAATATGGTTAAGGGTATAGTAGTAATTGTAAAGATTTTGGATGGAAAGCTAATGTCATCAAACATCCAAACTAACATAAGGGTATCCCATGATGACTTTTTTAAAAGGTAGAGTTGTCATTCATGCAAAGTGGCAAAATGCGTTTTTACATGATAATTTCGTAAAAGATAGAGGTAACCTGTGACATTTTTCCTAAATATTTTTGTCTTCTATTTGATTTCCATGTTCCTTTTACCCTTAAATTTAATACCATTCCATTCTATTCTATTCTTCATGTTGAATTCACTTGATAAATTAAATGTGTTCCATATTCCGTTTAGTGGAATGAGCAGCTGGGTTGATCGCAATATAAATGAAAGCGTTATTTTCATGGTTGATGAACCAAAATCAAGTCAACAACAAGCCATTCTAGAGTAACAGGTTTATGTTTTAGTAATACTAGACTTACTAGACTTATGATTTAAATATAATTTAAAGTCCACCACCTGATGTGATAGCCTAAGTGATAAAATCTTACTAAAAATATAACTTTTCTTCTTCATTTTTGTTTTTATTCTTTCAGTAAATTTTTGTCACATTAATTATCACATCAGATTATAAATTACTTTAGATTATAAGTCTAACACTACTGTATAAATTAAAAATTTAGTCGATCTATATACACTAGCTATATATATTTTAGAGATCAGAGAAAACTAGGCGATGGTTAAAAGAAAAGATTAACGACTCTAGTACTATACTTACAAGAGTAATTTACCATCAGTTAAATTATCGTTAAAAAAAAAAAGTACGGGTTGAGAAGAGGGCCATATCTTCATCTGCATGGTTTTTGGCGGCTAAAATATAATTTAGAAGATTCGGATGAATTTGAGCTGCGAGCCTGCGACCTTGAGTCTATACACAATATTTATGATTAATTAATATTGTTAATGATGAAATATCCAGAAAGTATTGGAGCTTTTTAATTGGAAATTAATTATATATAAGTTGCCAGTACGTAGGGGAAGGTAAGTGGCTGCGGTGATTGCTAGTACTGCTTTCACAATGATTCAAAAACGAGAGACTTGTCTTCAAGCCTGAACCAATAATTGATCCCATGAGTCGTGTTGAAAACTGAAAAGTCTCATATATAAGTCACCAAATAACTCAACAAAGTTTAGATATATTCAATTTGGAGCAAATTCTATAGATAATCCATTAGAAAACAAGCGATATATATGTATATTAGATTATGATGATCATTTGACAAAAAGTGACATGTGGCATGCATTTGAGAAGACAACAAAATGTAAAGGTAGCAATAATTTGAACAATTTCTTCATGACGTTTGACTAGCTAGGATTAATGTTTGTATATCAATGTGGTGTGGTGTCCTTTATCAAATCAAACAAAGCAATTGTAAAGATACCCACTTCTCATCATTATACATTTATATAATGGCTTTCTTTTCTGTGATCTCCAATTGGTTCACGGCATCATCGCGAGTGTCTGCTGATGATGCTGTAAACGCAGCTTCTAATTCTTGGAAAAGCATTCCAAAACCAAATCAAAATCATCTGGAGCTCCAATTGTCGATCGTTTCTTACATCCCTCTTAATTCTCCCATGTCTCGCTTGTAGTAATTTATCATATGCACTGGCATGCAGCAGATCGAGCATCATGAGATGGATGTGAATTCTGGATCAGGCCAATCAATTAAGCAGTTATACAGCATTTTGGAGAGGCCATGCACCATTAAATCAGTTGTAGCAATCATCTCATGTCCTCCATTATTCCATACAAGTGAATGAAGCCAATCAAGCATGTATACATTTTGTATTACATACGAATGAAGTACGGCAAATCTTCGTGCACATTTATTAATTAATACAAATTCAATTCCATGCATGAAATATATATTTGTTTTTTTATAGTATTTTTCTTAATTAATAGAGAGATGGTGTTAATCTAGAATTTGCTTCTTCGTTTTAATTACTTTATTAATCTGCTAATAGGTCAATATCATATTTAATTTGGACTTAGAAATTATTATTTATAATATAAACAACCGATCCGATCGGTGCAGAAAAAGTAGTGACAAAATTTATGCTGTTGTTTTCTCATAAATGCTTAAAGAAGGAAAGATTAGTCCTACATATAATTATTATATTTCTATGTCTCCACAAGATTAATCAAGGGGTGGAGCGTGTTAACCACCCGATTCTTCAATTTTCATTATAAATTTTGGGATATGCATTAATGCTCTAAAATCAAAACCAAATTAAAGGCTTGAAGGTAATTAAATTTATGTGCCAACTAATGGTCTAGCGCGGGTGGCGCCATTGTTGCTCATCTTCTCCTTATTTACGGAAATTAAAAAGAATACAAATCCATATTTTGTTAACTAAATGCATACATGCATGCATATTCATATATATATGAACTTAATTATTTCTTTCCGCTCATAACCACGATATAAATTATATATGTGTCCCGATAAATTTAATTCAGTCCACTAGCCCTTAAAATTAAAGGAACATTAATTAATTACATTAATAAGAACTATATATATATAGGATATTTGATTTGAAATTTTATTCAAAATTTCATTACGCATGCCCAAAACCATTTCTTTAGATAAACTAAAACTGGCTTAATTTAATTATTAAAGAGAAAAAAGAAGCAAGATAAGCATAAACTTATATATAATTTATCAAGTGATAGTTAGAACCCAAAAATCATTTGATGATTATCATAAGTGATATATATATATATATATGAGGAGAGGAAAAAATTCTAGTGAGTGATAGTGAATTTTATTTTAATTACTTTTGCTTGCATATATAGCTAATATTAACTAGATTGATTGTTTTTGTAGTTTAATATATAAAATAATAATAATAATAATAATAATAATAATAATAATAACGCTAGACTTACAACTCATTTACAATTAAAATTTTATACAACCTGGGTTGGAAAGTTATTATTTGATGATAATTATCATGTCATTCAATTTAATATCTTTTATTTATTTTTATTTTTTACTCATCGTGTGATAGCTTATCAACTCAAATTATATAAAAAATAGTTGTAGATGTAGCATAATTACTTATATATATAGAATGAGATTTGATTTTGTAGGAAGGAAAATGCTATGATACATCTAAGTTCTAGGATATTTTTTATAAAATTTAGTATAAATTTTCTACATAAGTGTATAAAATTTATAGAAATTAAAAAAAAATACCGATACTTGGATGGGTCATAGAAAAACAAATTATAGGAAACGTGTAATTTGTTAAACTAGAAAAGCCGTCAAGACAATGATATATTCATGTGGGTTGGCTTTACTTGGGCATCGCCGCATCGGCAAGGTGAGGGTAGTGGTCAAAGTCAAAGAAGCAGCCACGTTAAAATTAAATATTGCAAGAGGGAGGCTGTTACTTGGAGGATGCCTACGAAATTGAGGTTGAGGAGTCAACTGGCCGGGGACCACAATATAATAATAATTAAGCAGTCTTATTACTATTATTATTATTATTTTTGTTTTTTTTTGCTTTGTTATCAACAGAGTGTGGACTTCCTTGCTCAACAAGTTCATTGACGTAGTTTCGATCCATTACTCTTTAATTTACTGGCATTGACACTGCCTCTGTTGTACATATAGCATCTCATCATTATTCTTCTTCCTCATATTCTCAGCCTCTCATCAGTTATCACTTAATTTGTTCTCTTTCTTTGCATTCAATTCATTCTACTTATTCCCTCGCATCATCGATCAAATTAACAACTTCGTAGTTGAAGAGTGACGTCCGCAGGCAGGCGGCTAGCATGTACAAATTATCATTTATATATATCATGGGTTTGTTTTCCGTGATGTTCAGTTGTTTCAATCCATCATCATCATCATCATCATCATCGCGAGTCTCGGATGATGTTGATCCTCCAGTGAAGCCCAAAAGCAAATCGAAACCACCATCATCTGATTCTAAACCTCCGATTCTTGTTTCTTACTTCCCTGTTGGCTCGAACTTGTCTCGCTTCTAGTTGTAGTAGTCGTATATATAATATATATATACTAGTTACTGCACTGGCTATCATTTGATGAATCATGCAAGCAGCTAGCATTCGACTTGAGGGAGATGCATGTAATATGTTTACTAGTTCTTGACGAGTTGATGACGACTGTATTCTTTCAATCTTTGGTCAATTAATGTTAATATGTTTGTAGGCTACTGTCGTTGATATTGTACATGTGTAGTTAGTTCTGCACTTTTTACTTATTAGTATTCATTGTTAATTATAATATAATCTATTCCGCCTTTTGTATTAATTATTATTGGATTAATAAATTCCCGTTGTTCCTATATACATCACTCATGCGCAAAATCAAATCCTTATCTTCTGCTTGATTGTCATCTCCAATTTTTCATGCAATCATCGCGGGTCTTTGCTGATGATGATACTGTGAATGGGGCTCTCAAAGCAAATAAAAACGATCTCTGGAGCTTCTTTAATTAATTTGTTGTTTCTTACTTCCCAAATGATAAACTTTTATTAATCTCCATAAGATAAGATTAAGGTAGGAAAACCCCTCAGTGATGAGTATTGCTTGTGTCATATTAATTCTTCAATCTTCACTATAAAATTAATTAATATGGGAGCCAAAGGTTTGAAGGTAAGCGCACGTGGCACCATTGTTGCTCATTTTCCTATTTATAATGCATCGATGCGAGCGTTAACTTAAATTAATTATTTCATTCCACCAATGCAGCAGCGATGCAAATTAAAGGAAATCTTAACTGATTCCATTCACAGCTCATTTGAAGTTGCATCAATGGAAGTTGCATATTTTCATAGTTGTATTGTATCTACATGTGTCTCGGTTGATAGTATTCGCACTCTATTTAATGTATATGAACGATGCACAGATTTTTTAGGAAAATTCTTACTTGAACTGGAAAAGGGCCTGATTCATGCCGCTTTGATTTAGTTGGTAACGTGGGGAATGGACAAAGTCAAATTAAAGAACGTGCGAGGGCGAGGGGCGCTGAGCTGTTACTCAGAAAATTCCTACAAATTAAAATTAAGATGGGGAGGAGACCACTAAATAATAATAATAAGCATTAAAATTTTTTTTTTAATCATCTGAGCGTGTGTGGGCTACCTATTCCTTGCTCAACAAGTTCATTGACCATACTTCACATTTATTAATCTTTACTGACACTGACACTAATCTCCGTGTGTGTATATATATATAACGTCTCATCATTCTTCTTCCTCAACCTCTCATCAATATTATATCACTCAATTTCATATCTTTCTCTGCCTTAAATTCCTTGTATTCATCAAACAAAAACAACATTTTAGTTAAAGAACGACGTAAAGCAGCATATAAAGTTTATATAATGGGTTTGTTCTCTGTGATGTTCAGTTGTTTGAAGCCATCATCAACATTGCGAGTCTCGGATGATGATCCTCCGGTAAAGCCCAAAAGCAAATCGAAACCACCATCATCTAATTCTAAGCCTCCGATTCTTGTTTCTTACTTCCCTGTTGGCTCAAACTTGTCTCGCTTGTAGTAGCTACATAAATATCATGATGCATGCAGGAAGCAGAGGCAGCTAGCAATGTTTGATATATATAGAGATGGCCATATTTAAAATATCTCTATTTGATCAGTTTACATGATATCACGTCTGGAATTCGATCATCAAAGTGTGTATTAGCTCTCAATCTTGACGACGATTGTCATACATAATACACATATATATACACGCGCGCGGGCGCGCGCACACCATTCTTTTAAAGTTTTACTGATATTGGGGTAGCTAGGTCACTACCGTAAGTTGATGTAAGATAAATTGTCATGATATATACGTATGTACGCAGTAGTTCTGCATCTTCTGTATTAATTTAATGTATGTTTTTTATTATTCAATTGTTTCCTGTACACCTTCCCCTGAAATTTGAAATTTGTTGTAACTATAATTACACATGGAATTTGAAGAAGTCAGCCGGTAATCGTGAGGTGGATTTTTGTAAATACCAAAAAAGTATATAATAATAACGAGTCAAAGCGGGGAGGTGGCAGCCACGATCAAGCACAGATAAATTTCAGGCCCCGGCGCCGGAAGCTTTCCAAACATATATATTTGACAAAGTTCCCATCTCTATATAAAACCACACATAAACAATCACTCTTCAACTCATAATATTTAATTTTAGTGCTTGCTGGTGACTCATTACTACTCTCATTTGCCACCCAGTAATTTGGTATAAACAAACTCATGAACTTTGATTAATTTCAGTAACGTACCCAAATTATGAAACCATAATAATTTATACGATAAATTAAACTGGCTCAATTTGTAAATGTATATAATTAGCAAAGCAGAAACTTTTTTATTATAAGTTATGAAATGATAGTTAGAACCCAAAAATCATTAGTCAATTTTTCTTTTTTAAAAAAAAAAAGAAGAAAAGTCTTAGTAAAACTAGAAAAGTGTCAAGACAGAGCATGACATGGTAAGGACTAAGTTGGGTTTTATGTTGTCAAAGTCAAATTAGCATTTACGCAACAACGTGGGAGGGAGGGCAGTTATTAAATACGGGATGGCTACAGTGTAACAGCTGTACCCATGGAGCTGATACTTTTCCATCTTTTTTGGGGTAAAAAAGTCCAAAAAAGTTGTGTAAGTCCTTTTAGAAGACGCCCGCGAAGACGAAATTGAGGTTGGTAATTATATTATAATAATAATAGACGCAGGAACCTTTTTAATTTCATCGTCTGAGCTCAAGGCTTGTGGGCTTCTATTCCTATTCCTTGCTCAAAAAGTTCATTGACTATGTATATTACTATATTTCTCATCCATTTATTTATTTATATATTATTAATCTTTACTAATAAATTAATTGTCCACATGTGCAAGAAGAAATATATTTTAATTGGCTTAATTGACAGGTTAGATTGTAATTTTACTAATAAATTAATTGTTTATATATCCTATTGTTTTTTATAAATATGGTTAAAGGTATACTAGTAATTGAAAAGATTTTGGATGGAAAGCTAATGTCATCAAACGTCCAAACTAATAGAAGGGTATCCCATGATGACTTTTTTAAAAGGTAGAGTTGTCATTCATACAAAGTGACAAAAGACGTTTTTACATGATAATTTCGTAAAAGATAGAGGTAGCCTGTGACATTTTTCCTAAATATTTTTTTCTTCTATTTGATTTCCATGTTCCTTCTACCCTTAAATTTAATACCATTCTATTCTATTCTATTTTTCATGTTGAATTCACTTGATAAATTGAATATGTTCCATATTCCGTTTAGTGGAATGAGCAGCTGGGTTGATCGCAATATAAATGAAAGCGTTATTTTCATGGTTGATGAACCAAAATCAAGTCAACAACAAGCCATTCTAGAGTAACAGGTTTATGTTTTAGTAATACTAGACTTATTAGACTTATGATTTAAAAACAATTTAAAGTCTACCACGTGATGTGATAGCCTAAGTAATAAAATCTTACAAAAAATATAACTTCTCTTCTTCATTTTTGTTTTTATTCCTTCAGTAAATTTTTGTCACGTTAATTATCACATCAAATTATAAACTTTAGATTATAAATCTAACATTATTGTATAAATTAAAAATTTAGTCGGTTCTACATACACTAGCTATATATATTTTAGAGATAAAGAGAAAACTAGGCGATGGTTAAAAGAAAAGATTAACGACTCTAGTACTATACTTACAAGAGTAATTTACCATCAGTTAAATTATCGTTAAACAAAAAAAAAGTAAGAAGAGGGCCATATCTTATCTGCATAGTTTTTGGCGGCTAAAATTTAATTTAGAAGATTCGGATGAATTTGAGCTGCGAGCCTGCGACCTTGAGTCTATACACAATATTTATGATTAATTAATATTGTTAATGATGAAATATCCAGAAAGTATTGGAGCTTTTTAATTGGAAATTAATTATATATAAGTTGCCAGTACGTAGGGGAAGGTAAGTGGCTGCGGTGATTGCTAGTACTGCTTTCACAATGATTCAAAAACGAGAGACTTGTCTTCAAGCCTGAACCAATAATTGATCCCATGAGTCGTGTTGAAAACTGAAAAGTCTCATATATAAGTCACCAAATAACTCAACAAAGTTTAGATATATTTAATTTGGAGCAAATTCTATAGATAATCCATTAGAAAACAAGCGATATATATATATATGAATATTAGATTATGATGATCATTTGACAAAAAGTGACATGTGGCATGCATTTGAGAAGACAACAAAATGTAAAGGTAGCAATAATTTGAACAATTTCTTCATGACGTTTGACTAGCTAGGATTAATGTTTGTATATCAATGTGGTGTGGTGTCCTTTATCAAATCAAACAAAGCAATTGTAGAAGATACCCACTTCTCATCACTGTACATATATATAATGGCTTTCTTTTCTGTGATCTCCAATTGGTTCACGGCATCATCGCGAGTGTCTGGTGATGATGCTGTAAACGCAGCCTCTAATTCTTGGGAAAAGCAGTCCAAAACCAAATCAAAATCATCTGGAGCTCCTCCCATGCCTCGCTTGTAGTAATTTATCATATGCACTGGCATGCAGCAGATCGAGCATGAGATGGATGTGAATTCTGGATCAGGCCAATCAATTAAGCAGTTATATAGCATTTTGGAGAGGCCATGCACCATTAAATCAATTCTAGCAATCATCTCATGTCCTCCATTCTATACAAGTGAATGAAGCCAATCAGGCATGTTTACATATTGTATTACATACGAATGAAGTACGGCAAATCTTCGTGCACATGTATTAATTAATACAAATTCAATTCCATGCATGAAATATATATTTGTTTTTTATATTATTTTTCTTAATTAATAGAGAGATGGCGTTAATCTAGAATTTGCTTCTTCGTTTTAATTACTTTATTAATCTGCTAATATGTCAATATCATATTTAATTTGGACTTAGAAATTATTATTTATAATATAAACGACCGATCCGATCGGTGGAAAAAGTAGTGACAAAATATATGCTGTTGTTTTCTCATAAATGCTTAAAGAAGGAAAGATTAGTCCTACATATAATTATTATATTTCTATGTCTCCACATGATTAATCAAGGGGTGGAGTGTGTTAACCACCCGATTCTTCAATTTTCATTATAAATTTTGGGATATGCATTAATGCTCTAAAATCAAAACCAAATTAAAGGCTTGAAGGTAATTAAATTTATGTGCCAACTAATGGTCTAGCGCGGGTGGCGCCATTGTCTCTCATCTTCTCCTTATTTATGGAAATTAAAAAGAATACAAATCCATATTTGTTAACTAAATGCATACATGCGTGCATATTCATATACATATGAACTTAATTATTTCTTTCCGCTCATAACGACGATGTAAATTATATATGTGTCCCGATAAATTTAATTCAGTCCACTAGCCCTTAAAATTAAAGGAACATTAATTAATTACATTAATAAGAACTCGGGTCGTACGTCGGGTCCCGATAAATTGTTGATGCACGATTTTCGGACGGCCGGGAAGCGGGTCGGAGCTCGGGTCGTACGTCGGGTCCAGTCCTGCGAGCACAGAAAAATAGTCAGGGGTGCCGACGGTGGTGCCGGCGAGAACCCTCCGACGCTCAAGTCAGTTTCCGGCACTCCAGAATTTTCTGGGAGAATTTCCTAGAGAGAGAAGCTCTCAAAAGTGAAGGAAATTTAGAGAGAGAATAAGTTCAGAAAAGTGTGCATACCTTGAGCAATAATCCGGAGGGTTTATATAGGAGTCAGGATGGGCCATTGTGGGACCCAGATAACGGGCCCAGATAATGGGCTACAGTAATGGGCTTACTGTATTAGAAATAATTGAGCCAGGATGGGTCATTGTGGGACCCAGACAATGGGCCCAAATAATGAGCTACAGTAATGGGCTTACTGTATTAGAAATAATTGAGGCCCAATATTGTTATGGCCATAACAGTAGTCCCTCCAGGCCCAAGTTGACCAATGGGTCGGCGTAGAGACTATTTAGTTGTTCTGCGCTATAAATTAAATGTGTTGAGGAGGCCAGCCCAAAGATGTGATTCATTAAACCCTAAATTGGTGCTCTATATAAGACACAAGTGTTGGGGAGTAGGGTTTACTCAAAAATAGGAGAGAGCACCCGGGAGGCAAGCAGTGCAAGTGACCCCAGCAAACAGAACTTTTCAACCTGAACCAGAATTCTCCAACCGCCACAAGTAAGTACTTTTCTTTTTTTTTTTTTGTATATACTTCGGAATGCATGGATTAGGTTTAATTTTTTCAATGCAAAAATTCTTGTACGGATTATGCCCTACGTGTGTACATGATATGCGTGAGAGCATGCAAGTGTTTGCGTGCCACTTTTCTTGCGGGTTTGGGTGTGAAAGTAGAAGCAACCCATGCGTTGTGTGTTTGGGTGTGAAGGAAGAAGAAACAAGTTGTCGGGTGTGAAGGAGGGAGGGTGAGGATGTGTGTTGGAGTGCCGACTCGCACGGATGAGCGGGCGAGCCGCGTGTAGCATGCCTGCGCGAGCTGGGCGCGCATGAACGCTCCGCGAGCTCGCATGGGCGAGCTGGACGCGCATGAGCTCTCCGCGAGCTCGCCTGGGCGAGCTGGGCGCGCATGTTCGCCTTCGGGCTGGGCGGTCCATGTTGGAGACGCAGGCGAACCGCATGCTGGGCGCGCGGAAGGATCATGCGAGCTGCATAACGGGCGAGAGGGAGAGGCAGGCGGGCTACATGCTGGGAGAGCAGGGAGAGGCGCAAAGCAGGCGGCGATGTGGCCGAAGGCCAATGGAAAATCACGTAACCCTTGCATGCGGGCTACGTGAGGCATTATGAATCTGTAGGGGCCTCTCTGCAAAATTTTAAAGCTTCATATATATTAGTTGCAGGGGCATTCGTGCAAAGTTTTAAAGCTTCATATATATTAGCTGCAGGGGTGTTGCTGAAAAATTTCAAAACTTTTATTTTAGAATCGCGGGGGTGTTTTTGCAAGATTTTAAACCTTAATTTTAATTCGCGGGGGTGATCCTGCGAATTTTCAAACCTTGATTTTAATTCGCGGGGGTGTTTCCGCGAAATTTCAAACTTTTATTTTTTCTTCGCGTGGGTGTTTCCGCGAAATTTCAAACCTTTATTTTTTCTCCGCGGGGTGTTTCCGCGAATTTTCAAACTTTAATATTTTTTCCTCTGGGGGGTGTTTCCGCGGATTTTCAAACTTAAATAATTTTTTCCTCCGCGGGGGTGTTTCCGCGGATTTTCAAACTTAAATAATTTTTCCTCCGCGGGGGTGTTTCCACTGATTTTCAAACTTAAATAACTTTTTCCTCTGCGGGGGTGTTTCCGTAGATTTTCAAACTTGAATAATTTTTCCTCCACGGGGGTGTTTCCGCGGATTTTCAAACTTAAATAATTTTTCCTCCGCGGGGGCGTTTCCGCGGATTTTTAAACTTAAATAATTTTTCCTCCGCAGGCGTGTTTCCGTGGATTTTCAAACTTAAATAATTTTTCCTCCGCGGGCGTGTTTCCGCGGACTTTCAATACAATCCCCCAGTTTTTTTTTTCACCTCTTCCTTCCCTCAGTAGACTTGGTTTGATGACTAACGACCCCTCTTTGACTATGCAGATGGCTAGAGTTAAAACCACTGTGAAAGTGCTACGGGGGGAATCGAGTCATCAAACCCAGTCTTCCAGGGACAAGGATCCGACGACCAACCGTAAAGAAGTTAATGAGTTTTATCAAAACTTCTTCGGTCCGGATCGGGAGCTGGGACAGAATTCTGTCAACCATAAGGTGGTAGACGCTGAAGGGGATAGCGACTGGTCGTCCTCTGCTACCTTAGATAGTGAACCGGAGGTTGAAAAGTGGTGGGAGGCCGACCATATTGATAATCAACTCTCGGATGATCGATTAAAAATATATAGAGCCCATTTCCTTATCCCGGCCTCAGTCATCCTGTTCCTTCCAAGGAAAGGCGACCGGTGGAGTAGGCCACCACGATGTGTCATTGGTTTAAGCCTAGAGCTATTAAGAGCTGGTCTCTGGGTGCCTTTTGATAACTATGTTCGTCGTATGCTTGATGCCATGGGCATTGCCCCTACCCAACTGTCGGCCAATGGGTGGAGGCTTCTGATAGCTTTCCAAAGTTTATTCAGAAGCGCAGGCCTTGGTGACCCAACCACCAACCATGTTAAGCACATTTTTGCCATTCACCCACCGAATGGAGAGAAAACGGGTTACTACTATATATCCCAGCGAGGGAAGACGGATGACCCCAACCGCCTTTTTGGCATTCCTTCCCATGTGAAAGAATGGAAGTATAAGCAATTCTGGTGTGGTGGCAGTTGGAAGTACCAAGAAGGTACTCATCCAAAGGGAGAGAAGTTGAAGATCAGGAGGCGTTTTGGTGTTTGTGGTACCCTATTATAATGACACCCTATCCGCCGTTGTTATAACAACTCTTGATCAACTGACATTCTTTTCTGTTTTTATTGCAGTTCCTTGAACCAAACGTCCGCTGTTATCTCAGAAAGAGACAGACGACTTGCAAGTGGTACTCAAGCTACCCGTGGACTCGAAGAACGTGCATAGCCTCACTGATCGGGAGCAGTTGGTCCGTCTTGGCTTATCACCTCCCATTCCTCCGGAAGGTAAGCCTGATCATTACTTTTCGATCTTACTTCATCAAACATGTGCTTGTCGTCTTACCAGTTTTATCTTCGCGCAGGACTATTTCCTTTACATCCTACCAAGAAGCAGTTCGCTCAACTTGTAGCCAAGATGCCGCTTAAGCCCTTCACCCATGACAAACCTAGTTCTTCCCAGAAGAAACGGAGCGGAAGTCCCCCAACTCTTGGACCTTTGAAGAGGAAAGCCAATGGTCACAAGGAGACTCCTGTACGGAAGCCGGTTCCTAATAGGTCAACCTCCGTTCAGCTTGCGGGTGAAGTGGCAGCCTCTCAGCCTACTGGGAGCAGGTTACCCTCAGCCGCTCAGCTACCCAAACGTTTTACCTTTGACAGTACGGGCTTTCAGAGTGGCTCAACATGTGGAGACTACCTTCGGGAATTGTCTCAAAATGCTGCACGCCTCATGCCTACCAATATCTTTCCAGAAAGTGTAAAACTCACATACTTTGATGCGATCGCCGTCGGGATGGGCATCATCCTTCAGGTTAAGCTTCACTGAGACCCTTTCTTCCTTTTTTCTTTATACTTTGAAAGTCATGCCTTAACTCCTTCCCTCTCTTTGTCTTTCTCTCTGTAGGCGACAGGACCCTTAGCTCAAGGAGAGTCTACCAATACCAACCTCCTCAAGGAGGTTAACCATCTCACTTCTGAGGTTGACGACTGGAAGGCGAAGCATCTAGTCTGCCTTGACAACTTAACCGAAACGGAAAGAAGAATGGCAGAAATGAAGGCGGACTTGTCTGAAGCCAAGAAGGAGGCAGGTATCCAGCATAAGAGGGCCAATGACTTTGGCCGAGAGCTTCGAGAGAGAGCTGCTGCTGAGCAAAGTAGGATTGACAAAGTAGTCGCTCGCTTCCGTAGGGGTCGTGTCTACCAGCAAGCTATGGAACGCTCCTATATTGAGGGAGTCAATGGGGTGCGTAGATGGTTCCATGACTGCCACCCAGAGATTGATCAGTCACCCATAGCTGAGGAGTTAAACTTGGTGGAAGAGTCTATCCCTACAGCGGACTCCGATCCCGAGCAATTCCACCGCCTCATCCTTAAAGATGAGGATTACGAGTCGACATTGGACACAGCAGCCTGGGAGGCCAAGCAAGGCGACTCTACCTCATCGTCCTCAGACGAAGAAGGAGGTGATGAGGCCACTTCTTAGAGATAGTTGGAATTGTTCCAACTAGGTAGATGCTCATTCATAGGGAATAATCATATCAAGGCTGCTCTCTAAGCCTTGACTTTACCTTTTACTGTCTTTACTTTCAATTCAATGTACTAGGTGAGGATGTGTGGCACCCCTCAACCAATTTTGATATAATAAGAACACTAAATTTTTTTTTCTTTCTGGTGTTGCACTCTTTTGCTCTTTTCATCTTATTGCAATTTGATCATACATGTGTTTTAAGATGTATAATCACAAAAATTCTGAATAAGCTGAACACTTTATTGATAATCTCTTTATTGGTCTCCCTATGGGAGTTGTTACACATGTATAAGCTCCTGGGCGGAGTTACTGCACATATAGAGAGATTACGGGTAGTACTTCTTCAAGTGCTCAATATTCCATAGATGGCGGAGCGACCTCCCATCCATGGTGACCAGTCTGTCGGTGCCTGGTCGGATGACTGCTTTGACTTGGTATGGACCTTCCCAGTTGGGCCCCAATGCTCCATCGGTGGGATCTCGGGTACTTCGTAGTACTTGCCCACTTAGCTTATGCCCACGGAAGGTTCTCCTTGAATTATCATCAGCTTATGTGCCTTCTCTTTAAAGGCCATATTGTAGCACTCTCGAGAAGTTCGTTGTTCACCTCTAACTTTCCCTATCCCGGCGGGTGTTGAAAATTTCAGGACATGATGATAGACACCCATCACGGCCTTGAAGTCGTAGAGTGATGACCGACCAAGGATGGCGTTATAAACTCCCGAATGACCTACCACAAGAAAACTCACCATCCTGGTTGTCTGTAGGGAGCTTTCTCCTAGGGTCATAGGCAACGAGATTACTCCTTCAGGAACAACCTTTCCTCCAGCGGATCCCATCAGAGAAATTTGGATGCCTCTCATATCTCTACGATTGAGACCTAATCGATCAAATGCATCCAATGACATTATGTCAGCCGAGCTCCCGTTATCAATCAACACTCTTCGTAGACTTTTATTGGCCACTATTACTGTGAGGACCAAGGCATCACAATGTGGATGATGGATACCCTGCGCATCTTATGATGAAAAGGAGATAACATCATGATCTCCTACATTGGTGGAAGAGGCTGTCAAGTTGACTTCGTAGCGAGGGAGGTCATATCTTGCTTGCCTGGCTAGGTGCCTCCGGGCTTGGGAACTCGAACCAGCCACCACTCCCCCAAAAATTGTGGCTACTTCTTCTAATGGTTCCTTCCCTTTGTCATTCTTGTTGGATGGTTCAGGGGGCTGATAAATGTATTCTTGTAGTTGACCATCCTTGATGAGACCCTCGATTTGTCTCCTCAGTTCGAAGCAGTCTGCAGTATTATGACCATGGGCCTGGTGAAAATGACAATACTTTCTCTTGTCTCTTGTTTTTGGATTCGACCGTAAGGGGGCAGGTTCTTTCAGCAGACCTTTATCTTTGATTTCCTTCAGGATATCCTGCTGTGGCATAGTAAGCAACGTGAATGTACGGTGCTCCTCCTGAGGTTGGTCATGATGCTCTTGGCGGGGTCGGGTGGATGACCCTTGCAACAAGAGACGATCATTTCCGAATGTATCTCGCGCAGAGCGTCGATCCGGAATCGACCTTCGATTTCTATCATGAGATTCTCTTCTATGATTATCATATGGTCGTCTATCTGCACGTGAGGAATTATGTACCACCGGAGTCTGCCCAGGGTAATTTGCTTGAAAAATTTTCCCTGCATCAGCATGGCTAGAGACCCTTGCTAATGCTTCTTGGTACGTGCGTGGGAGGTTAACAGAGAATTCCCATGCTAGAGGGAGCTCCCCTTTGATTCCCTGAACCAAGCCTTGCATAGCGTAACCATCATGGAATAGATCTACTCGGGCAACCTCCCGCTGATATCTGTCTAAAAATGTACGGAGGGATTCATTACGACCCTGCTTGATTGAAAGAAGGCTCTGCGCTGATCGACTTCTCGTTTTCATGTTGCTAAAATGTGTGAGGAAACTACGGGCAAGCTCGTTAAAGCTGGAGATGGATGCAGCTGGTAGCCTTCTATACCATTGCTTAGCTGATCCTCCAAGGGTAAGAGAAAAGGTTTTGCACATGATTCCCCCTGAGACCCCTTGTATCTCCATATGAGAAATAAAAGAGTCTAAATGCTCTCGGGGGTCTGTTGTCCCTTGGTAAAGCTCGAGTGGCGGCATCCGAAATCCGTATGGGTATCTTTCCCTTAGAATATCTTCAACAAAGGGTGATTCCCATTGTAGACGACCATCTTCTTCTCCTCCTGAACGTTTAATCAACCTCTCCAGTTTATGGATCTTTTCATCCATTTCTCGCTTGAACTCCGCATAATGATTGTCTGATGTCCCCTCTTCCGAGACATCCATTGGGGCAACATCTGGGCGATGCTTCTTAACTCTGGGTGGTGAGCTGGGGCGATTTCTTTTGGACTGATAATTACGCCCTGGAGCATATGGACCATGATAAGAATAGGCGGGCTATTCGACATTACTTCCCATTGGTATCTGCTCAACGCTTGTATGGCGTTTCTTGTTCAGAGAGTGTCGAAGGTCTACTGCTGCTAACTGTTGTTCGGATATGATATGCGAGGGAGAGGGAATCTGTGGACGCCCATCCCCTCCTTGGACAATAGGATGGGGAAGATTTGGTTGAATGACCTGATTGCGAGGTAATCCAGTAGTCTGGGCGACTAAATCAGGGCGTCCACCAATATCCGTCTGGACATTTGGTACTACCATGGCACTCATTGGGTTATTCCCAGTAGTGTTGGGAGCCTGCTGAGCACTTTGTCCAAATGCTTAGTTGAATACAGTCACCAGATGATTCATCTGTTCACTGAAATTCCGCATGGTATGTTCCATGGTAGTTAACCGATTCGTCTTGCCCTTCCTCGGTCTTCTAAGTGGAAGTCGGGGTTGCCTGAGGTTAGGCCCCACCCCAGAGGATATCACTAAAGCTCTCCCCGTATCAACTACCCTTCGGCGTCGGGGAGGCGCTTCAACCTCGATTTCTTCGTCAACCTCTAGGAAGGTTGAGTGTTGGGATTCGTGACTCATGATGAGTTTGAGTACGTTTGGATAGGAGCAACAACTAAAGAGGCTTAGATTGTCGTCCCCACAGACGGCGCCAACTGTTGATACACGATTTCCGGACGGCCGGGAAGCGGGTCGGAGCTCGGGTCGTACGTCGGGTCCAGTCCTGCGAGCACAGAAAAATAGTCAGGGGTGCCGGCGAGAACCCTCCGACGCTCAAGTCAGTTTCCGGCACTCCGGAATTTTCTGGAAGAATTTCCTAGAGAGAGAAGCTCTCAAAAGTGAAGGAAATTTAGAGAGAGAATAAGTTCAGAAAAGTGTGCATACTTTAAGCAATAATCCGGAGGGTTTATATAGGAGTCAGGATGGGCCATTGTGGGACCCAGATAACGGGCCCAGATAATGGGCTTACTGTATTAGAGATAATTGAGCCAGGATGGGTCATTGTGGGACCCAGACAATGGGCCCAAATAATGGGCTACAGTAATGGGCTTACTGTATTAGAAATAATTGAGGCCCAATATTGTTATGGCCATAACATATATATATATATAGAGGATATTTTATTTGAAATTTTATTCAAAATTTCATTAACCATTTCTTTAGATAAACTGAAATTGGCTTAATTTAATTATTAAAGAGAAAAAAGAAGCAAAATAAGCATAAACTTATATATAATTTATCAAGTGATAGTTAGAACCCAAAAATCATTTGATGATTATCATAAGTGATATATATATATATATATATAAGGAGGGAAAAAAATTCTAGTGAGTGATAATGAATTTTATTTTAATTACTTTTGCTTGCATATATAGCTAATATTAACTAAATTGATTGTTTTTGTAGTTTAATATATAAAATAATAATAATAATAATAATAACGCTAGACTTACAACTCATTTTCAACCAAGATTTTATACAACTTGGGTTGATAAGTTATTATTGGATGATAATTATCATGTCATTCAATTTAACGTCTTTTATTTATTTTTATTTTTTACCCATCGTGTGATAGCTTGTCAACTCAAGTTGCATAAAAAATGATTGTAGAAAAGTTGTAGATGTAGCATGACCTATATATATATATATGGAGTGAGATTTGATTTTGTAGGAAGGAAAATGCTGCGGTACATCTAAGTTCTAGGATATTTTTTATAAAATTTAGTATAAAGTTTCTGCATAAGTGTATAAAATTTATATAAATTTAAAAAAAAATACCGATACTTGGATGTGTGATAGAAAAACCAATTATAGGAAACGTGTAATTTGTTAAACTAGAAAAGCCGTCAAGACAATGATATGTTCATGTGGGTGGGTTGGCTTTACTTGGGCATCGCCGCATCGGCAAGGTGAGGGTAGTGGTCAAAGTCAAAGAAGCAGCCACGTTAAAATTAATATTGCAAGAGGGAGGCTGTTACTTGGAGGATGCCTACGAAATTGAGGTTGAGGAGTCAACTGGCCGGGGACCACAATATAATAATAATTAAGCACTTTTTTTTTGTTTTGCTTTGTAATCAACAGAGTGTGGACTTCCTTGCTCAACAAGTTCATTGACGTAGTTTCGATCCATTACTATTTAATTTACTGGCATTGACACTGCCTCTGTTGTATATATAACATCTCATCATTATTCTTCTTCCTCATATTCTCAGCCTCTCATCAGTTATCACTTAATTTGTTCTCTTTCTTTGCATTCAATTCACTCTACTTATTCCCTCGCATCATCGATCAAATTAACAACTTCGTAGTTGAAGAGTGACGTACGCAGGCAGGCGGCTAGCATATACAAATTATCATTTATATATATCATGGGTTTGTTTTCCATGATGTTCAGTTGTTTCAATCCATCATCATCATCATCATCATCATCGCGAGTCTCGGATGATGTTGATCCTCCAGTGAAGCCCAAAAGCAAATCGAAACCACCATCATCTGATTCTAAACCTCCGATTCTTGTTTCTTACTTCCCTGTTGGCTCGAACTTGTCTCGCTTGTAGTTGTAGTAGTTGTATATATATAATATATATACTAGTTACTGCACTGGCTATCATTTGATGAATCATGCAAGCAGCTAGCATTCGACTTGATGGAGATGCATGTAATATGTTTACTAGTTCTTGACGAGTTGATGACGACTGTATTCTTTCAATCTTTGGTCAATTAATGTTAATATGTTTGTAGGCTACTGTCGTTGATATTCTATATGTGTAGTTAGTTCTGCACTTTTTACTTATTAGTATTCATTGTTATAATATAATCTATTCCGCCTTTTGTATTAATTATTATTGGATTAATAAATTCCCGTTGTTCCTATATATATATACATCACTCATGCGCAAAATCAAATCCTCATCTTCTGCTTGACTGTCATCTCCAATTTTTCATGCAATCATTGCGGGTCTTTGCTGATGATGATACTGTGAATGGGGCTCTCAAAGCAAATAAAAACGATCTCTGGAGCTTCTTTAATTAATTTGTTGTTTCTTACTTCCCAAATGATAAACTTTTATTAATCTCCATAAGATAAGATTAAGGTAGGAAAACCCCTCAGTGATGAATACTGCATGTGTCATATCAATTCTTCAATCTTCACTATAAAATTAATTAATATGGGAGCCAAAGGTTTGAAGGTGAGCGCAGGTGGCACCATTGTTGCTCATTTTCCTATTTATAATGCATCGATGCGAGCGTTAACTTAAATTAATTATTTCATTCCACCAGCGTAGCAGCGATGCAAATTAAAGGAAATCTTAACTGGTACCATTCACAACACATTTAATGTTGCATCAATGAAAATTATGGTAACGTATACCCCAATTATAGAACCATCACATATATTTCTACAACAATATCAAAGCCAACTTAATTTATATAAAGTACTAATTTATTTAGCAAAACTGATTTATCGAGTGATGGACGTTAATTAGAAGCCAAAAATCATTAATTTGATCATTGTAATTAAGGATATATACACATATATGTGGCCTTTAATGAGATCAAGAAAAACTCTGATTCTTGGTGATTTATAGTGACTTTTTTTTTGGCTTGTATTGTATCTATATGTGTCTCGGTTGATGGTATTTGCACTCTATTTAATGTTTATGAACCATACACAGATTTTTTAGGAAAATTCTTACTTGAAGTCTTGAACTGGAAAAGGGCGTGATTCATGTGGCTTTGATTTAGTTTGCAACGTGGGCAATGGACAAAGTCAAATTAGAGAACGTGCGAGGGCGAGGGGCGCTGAGCTGTTACTCAGAAGATTCCTACAAATTAAAATTAAGATTGGGAGGAGACCCCTAAATAATAATAATAAGCTATTAATTTTTTTTTTTAGTCATCTGAGCGTGTGGGCTACCTATTCCTTGCTCAACAAGTTCATTGACCATACTTGACATTTATTAATCTTTACTGACACTGACACTAATCTCTGTGTGTGTGTGTATGTATATATATAACGTCTCATCATTCTTCTTCCTCAACCTCTCATCAATATCATATCACTCAATTTCATATCTTACTTTCCCTTAAATTCCTTGTATTCTGCTTATAACCTAATTGCATCAAACAAAAACAACATTTTAGTTAAAGAGCGACGTAAAGCAGCATATAAAGTTTATATAATGGGTTTGTTCTCTGTGATGTTCAGTTGTTTGAAGCCATCATCAACGTTGCGAGTCTCGGATGATGATCCTCCGGTGAAGCCCAAAAGCAAATCGAAACCACCATCATCTAATTCTAAGCCTCCGATTCTTGTTTCTTACTTCCCTGTTGGCTCAAACTTGTCTCGCTTGTAGTAGCTACATAAATATCATGATGCATGCAGGAAGCAGAGGCGGCTAGCAATGTTTGATATATATAGAAATGGTCATATTTAAAATATCTCTATTTGATCAGTTTACATGATATCACGTCTGGAATTCGATCATCAAAGTGTGTATTAGCTCTACATAAAACATATATATATATATATACACGCGCGCGCGCGCACACCATTCTTTTAATCTTTGGTTTGAAGTGTTACTGATATTGTGGTAGCTAGGTCACTACCGTAAGTTGATGTAAGATAAATTGTCATGATATATACGTATGTACGCAGTAGTTCTGCATCTTCTGTATTAATTTAGTGTAAGTTTTTTATTATTCAATTGTTTCCTATACACATTCCCATGAAATTTGAAATTTGTAACTATAATTACACATGAAATTTGAAGAAGTCAGCCGGTAATCATGAGGTGGATTTTTGTAAATACCAAAAAAGTATATAATAATAACGAGTCAAAGCGGGGAGGTGGCAGCCACGAACAAGCACAGATAAATTTCTCGCCCCGGCGCCGGAAGCTTTCCAAACATAAATATTTGACAAAGCTCGCATCTCTATATAAAACCACACATAAACAATCACTCTTCAACTCATAATATTTAATTTTAGTGCTTGCTGGTGACTCATTACTACTCTCATTTGCCGCCCAGTAATTTGGTATAAACAAACTCATGAACTTTAATTAATTTCAGTAACGTAACCAAATTATGAAACCATAGTAATTTATACGATAAATTAAACTGGCTCAAGCTCAATTTGTAAATGTATATATTTAGCAAAGCATAAGCTTTTTTATTATAATTTATGAAATGATAGTTAGAACCCAAAAATCATTAGTCAATTTTTTTTTTTTTTAAAAAAAAGAAGAAAAGTCTTAGTAAAACTAGAAAAGTGTCAAGACAGAGCATGACATGGTAAGGACTAAGTTGGGTTTTATGTTGTCAAAGTCAAATTAGCATTTACGCAACAACGTGGGAGGGAGGGCAGTTATTAAATACGGGATGGCTACAGTGCAACAGCTGTACCCATAGAGCTGATACTTTTCCAACTTTTTTGGGGTAAAAAAGTCCAAAAAAGTTGTGTAAGTCTTTTTAAAAGACGCCCGCGAAATCGAAATCGAGGTTGATAATTATATTATAATAATAATATATGCAGTAACCTTTTTAATTTCGTCTTCTGAGCTGAAGGCTTGTGGGCTTCTATTCCTATTCCTTGCTCAAAAAGTTCATTGACTTTGTATATTACAATATTTCCCATCCATTTATTTATTTATTTATTATTAATCTTTACTGAGGTCCCTGAAGCTATGTATATATGTACATCATCTCATCATTCTTCTTCCTCAACCTAGCCAGCTACCTCTCATCGATATAGTATCGCTAAAATTCGTCTCTTCATTTCTTTGCCTTCAATTCCTAGATTAGCTTGTTTCTGCTTCTGCTTAATTATACGCTTACATCGCATCAAACTAGCAACCTCTCATCTATATATAATGGGTTTGTTTCCTGTCATCTTCAGACGTTGTTTCAATCCATCATCATCATCGAGAGTCTCGGAAGATATTGATCCTCCGGTGAAGCCCAAAAGCAAACTGAAGCCACCATCATCTGATTCTAAACCTCCGATTCTTGTTTCTTACTTCCCTGTTGGCTCAATCTTGTCTCGCTTGTAGTACTACTTCTTACAAGCTCTCATATATATATACGAATCATGCAAGCAGCTGCAGCTATAGCATTATATTTGACAGAGATATATATGTATGTGATAATTAATCTCTGTCACACATGATCATCAGATTAAGTTCATGACGACCATCTCAAGATACTATTCTTTCAATCTTTGGTTTGGAAAGTGAGTTAATGTTGTTGGTGATTGGCTACTGACGTTTCCTAGATGATATATAAATAAATAAATTATTATATGTACCCAGTAGTTCGGCATCTCATGTATTTAATATTAATGTAATTTTTTTTTAATTTATCAGTTATCGTTATTTAATTATTCTCTGTACGCACTGCTGAATTTATGCTCGGAAATAGCTAATTACATTTTAAATTCCATCTTCATCCTCATGTAGTTTATATTTAATTTTACTAGCTAGGGTCTAGATGGGTGGCTGGCTTGTGTTAACTTGGTCATCGCACCGCAACTACTGGGCTGGGAAGTAATGAAATGAAGAAACCATACGTAATTTATATAAATATTAATTCCTCTAATAATTTCATGAGTTATATATATAATTATGTAATTTCTTCTCTGTTCAAACAGAAAGCTAGCTGCTTCATCAGCTTTTGACTGAAAACTAAGACCGGTATAACTAATATCAAATTCATCCATATATGCATATCACTTAAATTCGTTTCGAATATATATATAAAGTTAAAGCATGAGAGCACGCATAAATTGTCCTTGGTGATATATAGGATAGGACCAAGAAAAATTTAGGCGTTATTCCATTTACAGCGCCTGTGTGGCAGTAAAAGTTCAACTCGATCTCTATTAAATATTTCTTCATATATAGTGATGATCCTACCCTAACAGGATTTTCGTTGAAGTCGTCTGAGACTCACATGACAGTTAAATGAGATGGTGCTGAACAAGTCAGGTGATGATCATCAGGAGGATATTTGTTTTGATTTTGACAATGGAAACCGCTGTAAAGACCACATTAGTCTTACAATTAATATAATATTGGGTCAAAGTGGGCGGCCGCGAACAAGTTTTTTGTACAGACTAATGTTCCGGAAACTTAATTGGTCTACCTTGTTTTCCAAGAAAATTTGACAAACTTCCTATTTCTCATCTCTATATATAAAAAAAAAAATAATTACCATATTTCTTGCATCACTGAACAGGTATTGCCTAAATCTGAGTGGTTTAGGTGACCCAGCAGCTTGATTAATCAATACTTGAGCTAAATCAACTCGTCCAAGTCTTCAAACTGTTGAATGCTTCAATCATTCACGCTACAGCATTATTCAAAGCAGCCCACGTTCTCATTTTTATTCGTTAACTTAAGTCTGATCGGAATCAAGCAATACACAAATTAATGCTCTACTAGAACGTCCTTGATATGCTAGTAAGTGCTTTAAACGTATTAATGGATCTCACTATTAATAGATGAGAACTCTTCACTTCCATATATATCATTTATACAATATTTAGCAATCAAAAAATTCCTGCAGGTTCTTTACTCCAAATCATGTCTCCTTCTTGAACATTTTAGTTAATCGCTCCAAGTCTAAATCAATACTGTCGTCTCACGGGTGTCCAATGACAACGGCAGCTTATTAATTAATTAGGCCAATAACAACAACAGCTCGCGTAACTTAAGAGAACCAAACTCTCTGCCTCTGCAGGCACCTCCAATCCTTGTTTCTTAGTTCCGCATCACTGATTATCATCTTTCTCGCTGTGTAATTTAAGCATATATATCTATAATTACTTAATTAATTAATCATGCGTTATTGCTTTTTCTATTTTTAATTTCCCCTTATTTTCAATTTATAGTCTACAACTTATGACTAGGCTAGTTAATTTATTTATAATAATTGTTGGAGAGTGTCTGTCATACCCTGGAGGTAATGCCTCCAAATCAATCAGGGTGCACCATGTAAGTGTCACGTAAGCACGATTGTGCAGCATGTGCACCTGGTTGGCTTGAAGGCAACGCCTCCGAGGCATGACAGATTCTCTCTAATTATTGTTATCATGTGAAGCGATAGAGAGCGTCTGTCGTGTCTAAGAGGCAATACCTCTAAGCCAATCAGGATACACCACATCAGTATCACGTCAGCGTGTGTGTATGACATGCGCGCCCTAGTTGGTCCAGAGGTAATACCTCCTAGACATGACAGATTCTGTGATATTCTATAGTCAAAAGCAGCCACAAATTAAAGATGATTGATTTATCTTCCTTGCTTTGAAAGCTAATGAAGAGAAGAAGCCAAATTGGTCCTGTGGATAGATAGACAGAGAAGTCTACTGAAGCGGTCTAAGTGCAGATAATCTAATTCAATTCAATTCAATCCAGTCAGAGCAGCCACAGGCCCACACCACGGCTAGTTCGTTCTTGGGAAGTAAAGGGAACCTCGATCTCTTATAATCATATAAAACAAAATACAATAAAATAAAACAAAATTGAATAATAAATATTGGAGAACGAAGAAGTAGTTCTTTTTGGACCTCTCCTTGCCTTACAAGTAATTGCACAGCAACAAATGCTAAGCTATTTAACGTGCACCAATTATTGTACGTCGTCTCACCATAAATATTCAACCATCTCACCTACTTCCATGATCATTATATGAACTTCTTCCATATATTTCTGATATATTCTCTGAATCAACAAAATTAAATTAAATGGCCATGTTGTCTTCGTTTTTCAGCTGTTTTATGCCTTCTTCGGTGTCATCGCGGGTTTCAAATAATGATGGAGATCATGCAGTTGTGCAAGCGTCTTCACCTGTAAAATCCAAAAGCAAATCAAAATCATCATCAGAAGCTGGAGCTGGAGCTAAAATACTAGTACCTTACTTCCCCTCTACTCCCCACTTCTCTCCTTTGTAATACATGATCATGAAGTGAAGGATGAAAATGGTGAAGATAATTAAGACTACACCTGGGTTCAATCTTCTGCAGAAACTTTGTTATAAGTCCTGCAAGTGCATGTAATGTAAAATCTGTTAGAGACTGCCTGTAACACGTTGCAGCTATGCAAATAATTACCAATTTATTTTTTTTTATTATGTAATCCGGTGATTTATTCATCTTTGAATTAAAAAATAAAAAATACCAGTAAAATTATTCAATTTTATTTGTTAACTTTAGCATTATCAATATTCTTCTGCAGCCACTATGTCCGAAGCATAACATAAACATACAACGAATACGATGATTGCAAGATAGTGTTGTTGCAATGACTTTAGCTGCTTGCTCTTTGTTTCATCCGTGGGGTCCCCCTGTGAAGTCCTCATTAACTTTCTTTTATGTTTTCTCAACTCCTTATATTTAATACAAGTCGATTTCCAAGTGTAGTTTTACTTTTGGTATTAGCTTGACACCTCAAGAATCAAAATTACACTATTCCAGGTAGATAGGTTCCCAGGTGCTTGTAAGCTTTAGGTTCTTATGCTTAGTAATTTGACTGGTATCATCTTCCATTAGTTCAACTTCCTCCATCGAACCAAAAATCGTCATTTTCACAATCACAAGCTTCAAAAACTTCAAAATCATTCAACTGAACACTATAAAACACATCCAACCCACAAAAAAAAAAAAAATCTAAACATTATGATTTCATCATTCAATTAATCATACAAACCTTAGGTTTCAACAATATCAATCAAGCAAAATCCATATAATCAATCCTTTTTTTTAAACAACTATCACTTGCTTTTTTCCATTTCCACATGGTGTGGTTTGAGTGAAAACAATTGGTTATAGGAGTTATGTGAGAGTTATAGAGGCATGTCGATTAGGATGGAAGGGATGAAGAAAGGATATAATTAAGTAAAGGTATGAAGATAATCGTGCAACCAAAAAGTTGACCGCACGTACATTTTAAGGGACTGCGTTTTATTCCAATGTGACCCCTTCATTTGGGTCAAAATGAATTTTTCCTAGGATTATTATCTTCTTTTTATATCCATTAATCATTCATCTTGAACCGAGCCCACCACAGATTTCAAAAGCTATGGGCCATTTTAATCCATTGAGAAACAGTAAAAGCTCACTTGCTGTTGGGCTCGCTCCAGGACGGAACTATACTGCTCCTTGACTCAGTACTCAATATCTGCTGCGACTGCGAAACTTCTCAAAATCAAGAGCATGTTGTAAATTCTAACACGTCTCTCTTTCTCATCAGACCAGTATTATTATTCTCGTACTCTAGAGCACAGATGGATGGCAATGGTTTAGTTTAGTTCAACATTGAAAGATGTTGCTCTGTGAAGCGCAATTTGTCAAATTGTGGACAATGATAAAAGCCTTGGCGGCTCGGGCCAATATTATTAAAAAAAACGAAGCGGTGAAGGCACAAATACAATACGAGAAGCCCACCAAAGTGCCCAAAAGGGTATTTGGTCCTTCCCTTAGCTTAGAACATGTCCCTCCCCGAACCCAAAAAGCTACCACTTGCCTCCTCATGCTTCCCAAAAACAACTCTAGCTCTTTGTATTTAGACGCATACATGTCCCATATTCTTATTCTCACTCTTTCTTCCTCACAAAATGGCCCTTGTTTACAAACTCTCTTCAGTCTCTTCTCTTCGTTCTTCGTCAAACAGCAAACCATTCAGCCCCATTAGTTCCAACACCTTTTTTTGTTCTTTACAATTCGACCCCACCTCTTCTTCTTCTTCTTCTTCTTCTTCTTCGCCTTTCACTGAAAAACACTCCTTAAAAAGATACCAGAGGGACAACTGGCTTTACAATAACCTACAACAACGAGACTCCACCTCCTGCTCTATCTCTTCGGACCCTGACTCCATCAGACAAAACGAGATTGCCTTGCAGTTGCCGGAGTTGAAGAAGCTGCTTCAGGTGCTGCGGGAGAAGAGGGAGAACAAGTGTGCTGATGGTCAGGCAGAGAAATGTGGGCCAGGCAATGTATACTTGGTGGGGACAGGACCCGGAGACCCTGAACTGCTTACTTTAAAGGCAATGAGAGTGATAAAAAAAGCTGATCTTTTGTTGTATGATAGGTTGGTCTCAACTGATGTTCTTGATTTGGTTGGTCCAAATGCTAGGCTTCTGTATGTTGGCAAGACTGCTGGCTACCACAGCAGAACCCAGGTAAAAAAGACTTTTTTTTTCCTAAAACAAAATATTCCTATTCGTTGGATTCAGTTCTCTCTGAATTTTGGTCATTCTAGTGTTCTGTGGATTGGATGTTCGTTTTTCTTTCGTTTCTTGTTCTGCAAATTGTTTGTTGTAATGGGTTAATTGAGCATGTTTTTTTGCGTGGATTATAGAATTGGATTAATTGAATTTTAAGGCTTCGGGGAGTTATTTCTATCTTTTATTATAAATTTGTTTTTCTGTTGTATTGATGTCAGACGGATGAAAAATTAAAAAAAAAAGGAAAGAAATTTATTTTGGATGGTTCTCTTGCAGGACGAAATACATGAGTTGCTTCTAAGTTTTGCAGAAGTTGGAGCTAATGTTGTGAGACTTAAAGGAGGGGATCCACTGGTGAGTTTCTCTTTTAATAGTTTATAAGTGGTTGAAATGTAATTCGCTCTTAAGTGAGCTTTCTGTTAAAGATATTGTTGGAATGTCTAGGTGTTTGGGAGGGGCGGAGAAGAGATGGACTTTCTGCAACAACAAGGGATTCAAGTGAAGGTTATCCCAGGTATAGTATAGCACATTAGTCTCTCAAATTCTTATGAAATTAACAAGGGCATTATTCCATAGATGTCAAAGGGCTTTGAAGTTGAAACTTTTACCTTATCATGGATGGAATCACTATAAGAAAGTAACTGCCATCCCAAAGCTGATAGTCACCAAATTAAGAAAATTTTAAGTGGGTTTTCAATTTCGTGAATAGCATTGAGTTTCTTTAACATTTACTTGATACGGATCTCTTGTTAATGGGTTCATCTTTCTACCATGTCTTTGTCTGGAAATCATGCCTTTGTTGTTGAACCTAAAGGACTAGGTCTTTTATATTGGTTTTGGTCCGCCTCCATCCATGGCCAGATAACAGCAATGAAACTGTCAAAATTTCTGGAGTTCTCATCTCTAGAAGAAAATTCTATGGAAGAGGGGATGACAATGAAATTTGTATTGAAAAAGGTGATACATTATGCATTCAAAACTTTCGCAAACGAAGAGTATTGAATTTGTTAAATGCATCCAAGTGGACCAGACATCTTAAGAAGTATTGTACTTGTTTCATCAAAGAATGTAACTTCTCTTCAGCTGATAATTATCTTATTCCATTTTGAATATATTCTCCTCTTTTCATTGCTACTTTCTATTTCTGATCTTGTGGGGGAACTATCAAATGAAGCCTTTTTTGGTTCAATTGTGTGATCAATATACTGGTCGCTTCAGGTATCACTGCTGCCTCAGGGATTGCAGCAGAGCTAGGGATTCCGTTAACTCATCGTGGTGTTGCAAATAGTGTTAGGTTTCTCACAGGGCACTCAAGAAAAGGTGGAACAGATCCTCTCTTTGTAGCTGAGAGCGCAGCTGACCCTGATTCAACCTTGGTCGTTTATATGGGCTTATCAACCCTCCCATCTCTGGCCCTGAAGTTGATGCATCATGGTCTGCCATCAAATACACCTGCTGCTGCTATTGAGAGAGGGACAACGCCTCAACAGCGCACTGTAAGCATGATCCCAACTTTTTGTGCATGCATGTGCATCTATCTGCATTTGCGTGTTCATGCTGTGTAATGCTCTGAGTATGTTTAGTTCTTTATTGACAAGTCATCATTTCTGTTGTTAATATATGCGACTAGTCATTCCTTAATTTGTCTCATCGTGAGCTTAAGTATGCTGTTCATTTTATGTTTGTTTACACACTCATGGAACTGGGGTATTCCAAGTTTAATATCTTTTATAGCATCTTTTAAGATCAAATGCCTCTTCTTGAATTGATAGGATCATTTTCTGAAATTCATCAAGAAATTTCATCATTGCCACGCAATTAATGTAATAATTCATGAAGTTCTATGAAAAAAAAATATATGGAACATGATTTTCGTGAAATGACTTGAATTTAGTGGAACTTTTAAACGCCTCTTAACGAGTGCATAAAAGATGAAATATATCTGGGAATACTTTTCTGAAAATTGTTAGTCATGTTATATCTCTTTGGCATATCGTGCAACATCTTTAGCTTTTTAATACATATATGATGAAGTTTTGGTGTTTGGTTCCTCAGTAAAGAACAAAACAGAACTAGTTCCTTTTGTGTGGCTTCTAAAAACTTCATTGTATTAGATGTTTGGTGATTGATTATATGCAAAGATGACAACGATTAAAGTCACCCCTAGGGAAACTAAAGAGTATTTGATTATTGTTGCAATGGGACTCATCCCGAAGCAAACATTCAGGAAATAACTTTACAGACTTTTATTCGGTATGTAGAGCTTTCCCACATTAGATCTTATGTTTTTGGTGCCACTTCTGCAATCATACAGGTCTTTGCAGAGTTGGAGAATCTTGCCGATGAGATTACCTTGGCAGAATTGGTATCGCCAACATTGATCATCATTGGGAAGGTTGTTTCACTTTCACCATTTTGGCCATATTCTTCCAAAGAAGCACCGTGTTTGGCTGAGGCTACGTAGACAATACTTAAGGTGCAAGATGAGTCTTACACTGTGTGAAATTGATTTTTGGCTATTCAGACCTTCCATTTGATAAATTAAATACATGTTATATGTGTCTTCTGACAAGTTGTTATGAGGTGAAGTTCAATGCGGCAGCAACATGACGCTACACCTTTGATATTTATTGCAATTGTTATACCGAGATTTGGGGATTTGTTGGTTTGCAACTTACAAGTTACACTGGACATTCCAAATGATGTTTAGTGCTCCGGATCAATCTGACTTTTATGGTGAAGTTCGAAATTTAAGCAAAGTCTTTTCTCAACTCTCTGTTGGGTTCCTATTCTTCCTACAGATTGATGCCTTGTGACCTTTGAGGATAACTTTTTGTAATATCATCCTGATTTTGTAATGCGGTCAAACAATGCAACTTTGTAATTCTTTGAGGAATTATGATTCAATTTATTTGATGAATTTGTTTGTATCTGTACTTTACCAATATGACATTCACCATTGACTTAAGCATGACATGTGCTGATCATTCATGTGGAAGACAAATGGTAAATTTGGAAACATTTCCATGTTACCTTTCATGTTTAATTTTGGAAATATTTCCATTATTAGTCAACGTAATATTTTACTCAGAATCTAACGGATACTATGAGAAATGGATCTAATGAGGGCTGGTTACAATGTGGTCCATTCAACTTCCTTGAAAAAGAAAGGGAAAACAAGTACAGTAAATGGATAGAGTTTCTTATTGGAATAACATAAATTGTAACAGTTAAATTTTCGCCCTGGCTAAACATGAGAAAAGTAGAAACAAATTAATAAATATATTCTATGCTTCTAATGGTTTTCAGCGTCCACCATCAACTGGTCATAGGAGAGAGTCATGTGGTGCAGCAAGGCAATGGGATGCGCTGCACCACGTCAGCCCGAATGCACCGAGACTGTCTCCTACTATCAGTCACCATTTCTGTCCTGAGTGCCCTCCCCATAGTTCTGTTTCTTAGAGAAATTAAGAATGATTAAGAATAAAATGGCTTTTTCTCATTTGATTAAGCTTGAAAGTTGAAGCTGGCAACAGCCTGGCGTTGGATTGACATTGACTTGTTGGGAAAACCAAGGGCACAAAATCTAAGAGACGTGCAGTAGCCGCTGACATTCTTTGAAGTATTCATATGGTTTCTCATTTATTCATACACATTTAAAATTTTTCGAAGAGACCACTATACAGAACAAAAGACTGTTAGGGTATTTTTGATACAACTTATAAAATAGTATAACCCTGATGTATTGAATTATATTATATAAAATTAAGTAAATTTTATATTATATTTGATTTATCACTATATTATATAAATATATAAATACTATATAATAATATTATATTTAATAAAAGATTGTATTATATTAGAATCTATTATTTTATAATAAATTTAAATAATTTCAAAATAATAAAATATTTTAAGTTATAATAATTATAAAATTTATTTATATTAAATTAATTATTTAAATATTTAATAAATTATACTTATTTATTAAAATAATTAATTTAAATATTTAATAAACTATATAATCTAAATACTTAGTTTTTTATATATGTTTGTTTAATTATATTTAAATAAAATTAAATATTTGTTACATTATTTATATTAAGTTTGTGTCAAATTTTTGCCACTCATCAAATAACTAATTAAATATCTTATTATTCAAGCAAATATTTAATTAAACTTTTTTTAATATTTAATTATCTAAGAATATTAATGCATACAGTGTTTCTTTTCCTGTCTTTATCCTGCGCATCAAACGCGCCCTCAAGGTAATAGATTAATCAATAAAATGGCTTCTTATTCTAATATATACCTATGAATCTGTGGCACATAGATATTATACAGATTGAAAGGGTACAAAAGACTATACTTGCTCAAGACCCAAAAAAAAAAGTCCTATAAAGAATTAAAGAATTGTATTCTATAATTTATATGCAAGAATAAATCCGATCAGTGTATCCACAAAAGCGGCATGCTGGCTGAGATTCCTATGTATAATGGCCTTCCAGAGAACCCTCATTGCCCAGAAAACCATAGGGTAGGTATATCCTATTCATGAGGGCTCAAATTCCGGGTACTTGCCAAAACGTTTGAGCTTTCTAGTGAAGCAATTCACTGCTCGTGTTGAAGCTTTTGAGATAAGATCATTAGTAGGAATGCCTGTGTGCACCGTTACACATACACTCAGGCACGGGATACTTTGTAACATCCCTTCCAGATTTGCTTGTCCTGAGTTCAGGCTGTCCCATGGATTCACTGTGCAACTCCCTGATAATCCTGTTGAACTCTGTTTCAGGGAGAGATGAGTTCAGGAAATATGGGAGCATGTGTCTTTTGTTTGGGGTTATGTACTTCTTGTGTCCTGCATACGCTCGGTGTCCCTGTTTCAATAATAAATATTAGTTTTACATAGCAATTGTTTACCTAAAATTATTGAAATTAAGAACATGTGAATGATGAAAGAGATGATGACGTTGACTATACCTGGATGGCATGGCCCATATTTCCTCCATGAGACGGCATGAAAACATCACTGTTCTCTGAAACTATATAGTCAATAGCAGCCATAACTGAAGCTTTGTTTGCAAATGGCTCCAGTTCACCAGGCATGGCCAGATCTTCCTTATTGTATAAATGGGGAAATTCTCTGGTTAATGGCAGTAGGGCCTCTTTCCCACCCAATGGTTCCCCTCCTGCCCAATATATTATTGCATTCTGAGGAGCTCCGAGGGCCTTAAGCAACCTAGAAAAATCATAACACAATTCAAAGTTTGTCATAAAATTATTAATAGATAGAATAAGAAAGAGGTTAACCCCCTGAAACTACGGTGCTACTAAGTTTTTATACAGCATGAGCACATTTCAGGATCAAATTCTCACCTGGTCACCTCCATGGCATTTAAGGGGCAGAGACCAGCAAGCTTTCTTTCATGGTAAGTCATGTTTGATCGAGCAGTCAAAAGCTCTGGCCGTTGTTTCCTCTCATTGTTTACTATTTCATCATATTCGGGGCTCAAACCAGGAAGGCAACCAGTCCTCACCCATACATCCTTCTCCATTCGTAGATGAAGAGCAATGTAGGGTCCCTTGCTCCGCATCCTCTCTGCAAGCTTATTACCAAGTTGCAAAATTGGTGGGGCAAACTTCAATGCATGAAACGCCACCTGAAATAAACAGAAAGAATTTAGAAAAGGCAATATCAATAACATTATACGATTTTCAGAGAACAAAAATAGATTGAATATCACAAACACGGACAGATCAGAAGTCTACTTATCACATAGAAACTAGAAAGGAATTTTGAATTACTCAACACCATGAACAATTTGAAATTGCTCAACAAAAGGTGGAAGTGTACAAATGAAGACTATAGAGAAACAGAAGAGAGAGGTTGTGTAACTATAATACCTTGCAGCGAAGCTTCTGAAGATCAGAAGGGAGATCTTTAGAGAGCCTTGAGTCCAGACCACGCAACAGCAAAACCCCATCCCTGTTAAGCTGCAGAACAAAAAGAAGACATGAGTAAGTTCTAATCGGTGGCAAACACTTGGACGCTTAATAAAACGTAACGAAGACTAATTGGCCATAAGGCTTCTAAGTATAAGACGGTGTGTTGAGTTTATTGACAACAACAATTGCCCCTAATTCGTTTAATGTATAAGACATTGTTGCCAATAAATCAACCTAGATGGCACTTATGTTGAGCCATGAGTGGTCCAAACACAATAATGAAAACGGATGCAAAATGACAAACATTCGAGGTCTCTTCATAATACAACAGATATAAAGGTAAAACAAATGCTGACACGTTCTTCAGAAGCTACTTCAACCAAAAAATTAACAGGCCAATAACATTGTTCGAACTTCATAAAAGTAATTACAACGTGCAGGCCATTGATGAGTTCCTTCCAGCAAACACCTCTCTTAACTACGCCAAGATTTTCGTTAGAAAAACGTTTACTTTATAGAACAGAACGGACAAACAAACAATTCTTACCCGCTTGAGATAACGTGAACGAATCCATTGAGGAGAAGCACGAAGTGGAGTCCGCCGCTCCTCCACCGGCCTTGTATGTATATGTGTCGAGGGCAGTGATGAAACTATCCTCACGTCATTAGCAAGAACCTTCTTGAAGTGCTCCAAATCAAATATATCAGAAAATTCACTGCAACCATTTGCAATAACACATAAAGATTTAGAATTTGCTTAAATTTATGAACTTGTTGAAATGTAAAAAGGAGCTAATGTGAGTGTGTTAATGTTCACCTCTCATCACCCCAAATGACATTGACTTGCAAGATGGGAACAACAAGAGCAGCACCAAGAATCCTAGCAATGACCACAGCATCAACAATCTGATTCCTCTGCTGATTCATTCCACCTGCGACCACCACTAACAAATACTTTCTCCTGTCCTTAACAATCTCCTCACTTTGCCTCCGATAGTCCCTAGTAAACTGCAAACATGGTCTGTAACCCAATCCATCCGGTTGCTTCCAAAAATCACTCTCCTGCTCTGCCTCTGCAAGCCCTTCTGCGATCATTGGTTGTGCTTGTGTAACACCGTTCAAAAACTTGTCTTTTTCAACGTTTGACACAACACCCTCCTCTGATTTTGAATCCCCATTTGCGGTTAAGGACTCTGACTTTGAATTACCATTCAAAAACTCATCTTTCACAACCTTTTGATAATTTTTTTCCCTGTTCGGAGCAGAAGTTATAAGGGGTTTTGTTTTGAAAGAGTCTTGTGATTGGGTTGTGAAGCAAGGATATGGAGAGAAAGGGATCAAAGGGTCAAGATTGAAGCCAAGCTTCAACATGCCGAAAAGGCCAAAAAGAAACAGAGCAAGGAACCATGACCTGGGTCTCTTGTAGGAGAAAAAAGAGAAGAACTTCTTGGAAAAGCTGTTTTTTGAAGACCTCTTTGGCGAAACAAGAAGAGACTGAAGTGAAGAAGACGATAAAGAGTTTATTATTTGAGAAGGAACTGATATGTAGGAGAGCTTCTTTGATTTAGCCATTTTACTAAGCTAAAAACAGACAAGAAAGAAAAGCTCTTTTTTCTGCTTCAATGAAGCGGAGAAGAGGAGAAGAGAAGAAATGAATGTTGAGAGAGAAGCAAAAACGTGTATTCAGAGAGAGAATGGGCGGCGGGAACGCGAAGTCTAATGACTTGTGTACGCGTTCTTAAAAAGCAGAGACGAGTAGAGAGAGGGAGAGAGGTGTTTTTTGTTTTTATTTTTTATTTTTATTTTCTTCTGTTTTGGGATTAGATAAGTTTAAAGATGCTGGTTTTATCTAAGTGGGATTTATTAGTTTATTAATTTAAGGTTAAGGGTTTCCTTTTGTTGGTCAAAACCAAGGAGTTGGAAACTAAAATTTTCTTGCTTTCCTTATAGCTTCCTAACTTCTAGAAACACAGTTAATGATAGAAAGGCAAATACTATTTGTATTTAGAATGAGAATTGGTTAGATTGGCATGGCATGCATGGTATGGTTTGAATTAAAATTAAGGGAGGACAAGAACACCATATTTGAATATCAAAATAGAATTAAATCTGTTAACTTAAATATATATATATAAAAAGGGTTTCTTTTTCTTATTTAACATGATACAATGATGAAATCTAATACGGGGTATGTTGTGTTGGAATTGAATTTGAAACAATTGGAAGGTTGAAAATCGAGGGAATACAAAAGGGGAGGAGTACATGAAACGACATACATCTCGAGAAGAGAAGTTGTCGTGTAATGTAATGTAATGGGTAAGGCCAGTTGTACCAATAGCAATAAACAAATAGCAGTAAGTCAGCATGTGAAGCTGCCTCTGCCTGCCGCCATTCGACTTCCAGCCTAAACTTAAAAGCGCCCTTTCCCCTAACACTCTTCTGCTTCATTGTTCACTTTACAACCCCCTTCTTCTTCTCATGTTTCAAGATTTGCCAACTGGCATCCACTGACATGCTGGCACCTTCGGCTTATGTGGAAGACAGTGACTTCTCAGACATCTGCCACCTAGGTTTTGTCCTTTTTTAAATTTTGTGTTTGCTTTTAGGCTAACCAAAGCTAGTAGTCTCGCGTATTTACCATATATATTGATAGATAGATAGTTTCTATTTCTAAGGTAGGGATATCATATGACCTAATCTCTTGAGTTTTGGAAATAGAAATGATGGATGGATGGATGGGTTTTTATAAATTTTCTCGGAAATTATAAAGGGAAAATACAAAAATAATTAGTCAAAATTGGTTATTTTTTTTTTCATATGTAATGGTATTGGTCTCTTAATTGAATTTTAGATGTTAATAAAGCCAAGAGGAGAGGCGGTGAAATTGAAGAAACATAAAACCCACTTTGGGGAGAGTGGCCAATAGGGAAGGTGAAAGTGTTTAAGAGTCAGGAAAATCTAAAAGCTGAAAAGACCCACAAATCAAATCGAGGGCTTGTAAGATAAGCGTATCAAAAATGAATGTTTCGTTAATGATCGTTTAGAGCGAAGTCAATTGTGCGCTTGTGTGTGGATGTGAAAGCTTCCCATTTGAATGAAATAGCGTTTGAGACACGCTACTCTGAGGTGAGGCTCAGCGTCTGGCGCAGAAAGAACTCCACAGTGGCAATAGCAGATGGCACAGACAGGCACAGTTTCCAGCTGTTGTTTATTGTTTTTGTGTCAGCGTCAGCATCCTAGCTTCTTCTTTTCTATTATATTATATTACGTTTTAATTTTCTTAAACAAAAACAATTCATTGGCCTTGGCCAAGGCCTCAGCTTTTCAATCGTCAATCATCAATGCAGTGGCTGGCTGGGTCCCCACATCTTTTTTTCTTTTCTTTTCAGATGAGTCGAAGATATATTATTATTGTTAATGAAAGGAGAGTGAGCTTTGTTTGGTATTGCATTTTATGTTGTATTTTGCATCCTCTGGCTCTCCTCATTGAAAGTATGGTCAACGTTTTATCGATGCTAAAAAGAAGACTTGCCAACCGCTCCACTTAATCTGATGATTCATCCAATTCAAGAGACAGTGAAGTAGGCTAGTTCATCCCCATTGGGTCAAATATGTTAAGCCGACCCAACTAAAGTTGCGAAAGCAGAGATAGCAACTAATGAACTTCTTGATTACATATTTAATTTCTTAGTGTTAATACGCCATCCATTCCTCACCCAATAGTGCTGGATTTATATCTTCTTACAATCTAAACTCTACAATCTAATATGATAATCTACATTATAAAAATTCACTAAAAAAAATAATAATAAAAATTACATCTTCAATATAATTTTATCCTAAAGACTGTCACATCAGATTATAAAATTCAGATTGTACGAAAGATTATAAGTTTAATATTATCGTTCCTCAGCATGTTAATGCCATGCCCTCTTACTCTTATTATTAATTTTCTTGTATCTCTCTATCTATGTTTTCGTATTTTAAACTTTTTCAATTTTATCCCCTCCTTCGTTGGCTCAAATCAACCGTGACTGAAGTTCCATCACCCTCTCAAGTCTCGACCAAAACCCAGAAGAAAATGAGTTTATAAACACATCTTTGAAATTATAATTACGTACTTGAGATTACTATCCCACCAAACTCACACACACGTCAAAAATTTCTCAACCAACCCGTCTCAATTGCATATTCTTTGTCATTTTCCAGCTTGTTTGAAACTTCCTCACTCGATCCCTTCTAATAACAAAACTACAAACTTTACTCATTCAAAATATTTATTTTAGGATGCTTACGTTTTAACTTTTATATAGATATATAGCTTTTATAGATTATGATGTGTAAGGCAGTTGTAAGGTAAGCATCATGCTGCCATTTTATATAATTATTTTTTACAATACAATTAATGGTGACAATAATAGGGAAACTAATATACTTGACTTATATCGTATAATCTTAATTTATTATCCGTTCATATTCCACTCTATATATCATGTGAACACTTGATGTGCTTGCATGTCATTTTATATAATGTTTAATGTATTATTAATCAAATTCAATTGGTCAGCTTTGATCGTAGCTAGATGCCTCTCTCTCTTGTAAGTGGCATGAAAGAGTACTTGTACATATATAAGGTCTCACATTACATGCTCGATATATATGCAAATTGATCACATCCTCATCATCAATTAATAAGTTATATGGAGTTGAGATGTTGCCTTTAAACATTTGACCTGCTTACAAGGGAACTTGCATATTTGGTTGTGCCGATTAGATGGATTGAGTTGGCTGTAGCCTCAAAAAGATATTCCAACTATCGAGTATCATTCAATTCAATTCCAATATGTATAATGAGTATTAATGAATGAATATATATAATTGGAAAGTTGGCAATCATGCCTTAACAAACAAATCCAATTATATAACTAATGTTGCTGGGTTTAGGTAATTTAATTAAAAGATTATTGGTTAAGGCTTCATAATCATACATATATGCTTAACAACCCTAGCTTAACAAATCAATAATTTTATGGTGTCTTTGGTGAAAGTAGGTAGTACTACTCGTAATAAAATATCGGCCATATTAGCCACTTGTGCTTGTTTGCTTTTCCTTCTATGTACCAATATCAAATAATGGAGCCAGTAATCAATTTGTTATTTAGAAGAAATCGTTATATACGTATTCCAAATATGCAAAATTATTACTTATTTTAGGAGAAAATGGAGAGTGGTGCGCGCCTGCAATTATTGAGGAGCGAACTATCTATATTATAGTAATCAATTGAAGATTTGCGATCAAGAATCAGGGCTACAATATATACTTGATTTAACTAACTAGCTCGGTAAATTTTTTTGTCGAAATCCAGAATTTCCAAGCTAACCTCGACCTGATTCCCTAACTTATAATTAAGTTTCAGTTTAGATATTTCGAGTACACTGGTTCATTTAAAGATAATTGATGATGCATGCTAGCCGTAGCAGTTGGATGGTTAGATTGTAAGTTCATTTGTAACTATCAAACAATATTGAGGAGTTGAACAACCATGCTTTTTTCTACATCAAACATAAAAGAGAGTTTGCATGACTAATCATATTGAAAAAAGAAATAAGTTACTTTTATTGATTATCTTCAATTATGTTAGGTAAATAACAATTTGAAAAAAAAAATTATTAAATTTCTCTTTGAAACTTTTCAAAAGTTATCAAAAATATTTTATTAATAGATTTTGTTAAGCTATTTATATGACGATCTGGGCTAGGGCCCTTCTCCCCACCCCGTCCCGATCCCACTGTCGGTCGGAACCCAATCGCACAAGTCTAACGTATCGTCCGCTTTGGCCCGGCCCACTGGCCAATGAATTTTCTCCTCCAATGAACGAAAGATATAACTTCTCTCATTCTTTTTTTTTCCTTCTCCAATAAATTTTTGCTATATAGACTGTTACATCAGGTTATATACTTTGTAGTGGCAGACTCAGGATCTAGATCTTAGGGGGGCCGACCCGATTAAGAATAAAATTATAGTAAATTTCTTTTTTTTTTAAGTTTGTATAATGTAAAAGAAAAAAAATGCTAATTTTATTAAATTAATTATGCATCAAGAATAAAAAATTGAACTTTTTTTAAATCTCGTAGATAAATATAAATTGAATAATTTATATTTATCTACGAATTTATTGAACTTTTTTTAAACCTCGTAGATAAATAGAAATTGAATAATTTAAATAAATGTTGTCAATAGTACATATTCTTATAAATTCTAAAAAATAAAAATAAAAGGAACTTAATATTTTTTAAACAAATTATCAACTCTCAATAACCAAACTATAAAATTGAAGTATAATTATAAAATTTGAAAAGATTAACAAAAAATAATATATCATACAAACTTTTTAACTCAAATCTTCCATCGATGTTTTTTTTTAATTAATAAGAATATCATTTGCATAGACAAAAGGTAAGGAAAATATTTAAAAATATATATTTAATTAGTTAAATTAAATGACATGAAGATTTTTGAGCCTATAGCATGACCTGGTAATTCTATCATTATTAAGAGAGTATGAATATGGAATGACCGAAAGAAATTTCATGACAAAAAGCTTAAGATTGAAGGTTTATTATAAAAATTTTCAAACATTCAGTTTTCATGAAGAATCCTTTCATTCACAAGGGCTATTTAAGAAATTTCAAAAAACCTAGGGGGGCCATAAAAGTCCCACCATTGATACTTGGGGTTATATGTAGATTATAAGAACAATAATACTATATTTATAACTCATTTACAATCAACTCTCTTTACAATCTGAGTTGGTAAAATCCTACTGAAAATATAATTGTAATGTCATATATTGTAACTTCCCTTATTTACTTTTTTCCTCTCTTAGTGAATTTTTGATAACTCACATTACAAAAAGCTAGTTTTAGATATAGCATTGCTAAAAAAGAATAGGGATAATTCTAATTTGCCCCCTGAGGTTAGGCTTAAAAAAAATTAAAGACTTCAGTTTTCTGAAATCTAAGATTGCCCCCTGAGGTTACTGTATCACCGTTAGATTTAAAGGAAAATGTATTAAACCGTTAGATTTAACAGAAAATGTATTAAATAATAACTTAATGTTAATATTAGATTTAACAAAAAATGTATTAAATAATAATTTAACGCTAATAAACAGTAAAATAGACTATAATACACTTTTTTAAATGGTTTGTAAAGCGTTAAGTTACTATTTAATACATTTTCCGTTAAATCTAATGGTACTACAGTAACCTTAGGGGGCAAATTTAGATTTCAGAAAACTGAAGTCCTCAATTTTCTTTATACCTAACCTCAGGGGGCAAATTAAAATTATCCCAAAAGAATGTAATGAAATCCCTTGACGAATTTTAACTAGTAATAAATGTTTTGGTGGAGCACTTAATAGGTGTATTTGGTTAATGATCTCGAAGAAATGAATAAGAAAATTAATGAGTTTTTTTCGAACTCACTTTCTTGATATCAGAATAGGAAGATAATTAGTGAATTAAAAGGGGAAAAAAAAGCCATAGAGATTCGAGCAGAGAGAATGTATATTAATATATATACATGCAAATTACTCCTGTTTTAAAGTTTCAGAGATGATTAATTACATGCTAGTTTCGAAGAAAAACTTTCTGCCGTTGGGTCCATTATACCCATGTGCCAACAGAGGTGGTACTGGTGGGTTTCTGTCAAACTCCAGGCAAGGAATTAGACCGATGTTGAAGTAGAGATAAGTATAACAGAGAATCCAATGGGTATTGGCATTGCCAAGTTGGGGAGGATAATCTACTTATGACTATAGAAACTTATTAAATTAAGAAACCATTTGTGCCCAGTTTGGTGGGCAGGCAATGACCACAAATTTTTGCATAGATTTGAGAGCTTGCTCTTGATCTTGATTAATGCCAATCATAAGGGGAAACATGATTCGTGCTTGTGGGGATCAGACGCTTACTTGCTGCCTCTTTTTCATACACAAAACAAAACAAAACAATGAAATTCCAGTGAAATGACCATGCCATCCTTCCCAAAACTCTTCTTGTTTAGCAAGATTTTGTGTTTAAAGCAGCAAGTAAGAAATTTTTTGCTTCAAGTTGCATCAAAGTTTAACAATAACTATCCAAATTTATGACTTATCATGTCTACTAAGATAACGTTTGGATAATGAAGGTCAATGGGCAAAAAATGATCTTTGAATGGCTGTCATGATATTATATATACTTTCACTGTAAACAATAATACTTCCAAGATACAATCTTCTGAGCATATCATGTGACTTCAATATCAAGAAACACTATATAGTATAATGTTATTCAACTTAAGTATGAAAGAAGACAGGAATTCTTGTGACCACAGCCACTAAAGTAGTTGTAACATTTAAGAATGGAGCAATTTTGCCTAGCCCCAGAACATGTAAATTTTAATACAAATTCAACAAAGTTTTTTCTGTCGAAGTGTTCTGGTATCACCCATGTGATAAGAGGAATCCTATCCTATGGTCAGTTCTCACTGATAGCAGAAATTAATGGTACCCAAAATTAGGTTTGTGAAATCCCCCACTGGGCATATTTTAAAGGACATTGCATATTGGAATCATTTATGGTTCAATACTCCAGCTGTGTATTTAAATTATATGGACAGGTAATTTATTTGAGTTCTTGTTGCGCCCTGCTTGGTGGACAAGCAATAAATCACAAGTTCATATATCATAATAGAGTGGAAAGCCTATTCTTCATCAATAATGGGATAGACTTTTTTTTTTTTTTTGGGATAATAGTAAGAAATGCATGAAGTGGGTCACTTGCTTGGCACTTCTTTTCATATAATTGGAAAAACTTAAAATTGCTACCTTGTAATCCACCATAAGCCATGTCTTCAAGTTTTATATACAGCCAATATGAATTATGAATAATGAATGGCATTTTGTTCTCTTGTTTTGAGTGCAACTTGCAAGCACAGCTGTTTGATCAATAATGTGGCCAATAGGATCATTAAGGAACTTGACTTAAATTTTCTAACATTTCAAGCATTGGTTTATTAAGTTCTTTCTGGTTTTGATGATTAAGGATTTTGCTTTCTATGTAAAAGGCATTTTTTTAAGCATCTTGTGATAATTGGTAGAGATGTTAACCTATGAGTTGTGTTAGTTTCAAAAGTAGGACTGGCATCATTAAATTTGTCTCTACTTAGCAATAGTGATTGAATAATTCAATTTCTCAATATATCACATTGCTTATAATCAAAAACTCATAATTACAAAGAAAAACCTTTTTCCTTCTTGTTAATAAAGAAATGAGCATTATGGTGAAAAGAATACTTAAATCTAATGAAGTTTGATAGTGAATTTGGACTTTAGAACCTATCATAATTAATGGGGTAATATTAATTGCCAATTAATCAGTTACTAATGGCTTTCAGGCAATTAGAATGGATGTAAATCATATTTCAAAAACACATTTTTCCTTAAGAAATATGTGACTTCAAAATCAAGTGACATAGTTGTTTTACCTAAAGTGTGAAAGAAGAAACCAGTCTTGGTGGCTAGAGCCATTATAGCTATTTGGATTGTATTTGTAACATTGAAGAACAGGACTAACATGCATAGGCCCCCCCAGCTCCTTACATAACACGATAGACAAAAGTTGATGTCAGCATTTAATTCAGAGCATTAGCATACATTTCTCTGATGAACGAGGTTGAGAAGTGTTGGGCCATCACCCATGTGATAACTGAAAATTGTTTCTGTCGTCTGTGTCTCAAATTATTGAAGTGTGCTATTGGCCAAGGTTTAGAGTTTTCTGTAATTCCCAAAAGTTAGTTTGATGGATAAGTTCTTGTGCATTAACAAGAAACTTATTTTAAAGTCTGAATTCTGAAACCCCAGTTGTGGCCAGTTTTGTGGACATGCAACGAGGAACATGCTCAAGCATAGATTTAAGAGCTTGTTCTTGATTAATTCCAATCATGGGATGGACATGTCTGTGCTGATAAAGATGATAAATAAGAGAAGAATTATGCAGGGGGTCACTTGTGTGGCACTTTTGGATACACAAAGCTACAACTTGTTAGTGCAAAAGACCAAAAACCATCCCATTGAAAGAATCAATCGTGGGCTCTAGCTGCTTAAGAGGCTTCTTTTTTGTGTTCTTTCAAAGGGGAGTGGTCCTCGAATTAATGGCTCACATGAAGCAATGGCATTTGATCAATAAGGACTCTCTGATAAATTATTTAACAAAAAGGATAGGATGAGTCGATGAATAAGAAAATACCAAACAGAGAGTGTTTTGAATTGAGGAAGCAATGCCCATGTTTCTTTCATGTGAGTATTGTCTCCTTCCCATGTGCATTTTAATTTTCAGCATCACTATCTTACTTGCCTCTTGACCTCTTCTACTTTTCGGATAACTTTAGCCTTGAAAGAGATGTGGCTTTTCAGTGCCCCTCAATTATCTTTCTCTTCCAAATAATTACATGTAATTCTGATTGTGAGCCTCTTCTAAACTTTAATAGCAAGTTTCTAGACACATTTCTCATTTCTCAAGAAAGAAGTTACTTACAATTTCAAGGGATAATTTTAATTTGCCCCCTGAGGTTAGGTGTAAAGAAATTGAGGACCTCAGTTTTCTGAAATCTAAATTTGCCCCCTAAGGTTACTGTAGTACCATTAGATTTAACGGAAAATGTATTAAATAGTAACTTAACGCTTTACAAATCATTTAAAAAAGTGTATTATAGTCTATTTTACTGTTTATTAGCGTTAAATTATTATTTAATACATTTTTTGTTAAATCTAATATTAACATTAAGTTATTATTTAATACATTTTCCTTTAAATCTAACGGTGATACAGTAACCTCAGGGGGCAATCTTAGATTTCAGAAAACTGAAGTCTTTAATTTTTTTTAAGCCTAACCTCAGGGGGCAAATTAGAATTATCCCCAATTTCAATATCTAGTAATGAAGAAAGCCTAGCTTGATTTTGAGGCAAGGCCTTGAAAGGTGAAACCTTCATAACCTCTTTTTTGTTTCTTTTTAGACGTCAAGTAACAAGTTATGAGATTTTATGTGAACATGGGCTTATTTGAGATACATAGCTTCATTGGTACTTCCACAATCTATCTTTTACTTTAGTTCTCGGGCCTAATTAAGAGTCAAACAAGGTACTGGCTTGCTAAATGATGGAGCTAATTGATGTGAAAGCACATTTATGATTAAAAATTTAAGCAACAAAGTGAGAAATCATTGTTACAAAGAAATAATGCTATGCAGAATACAACAAATAAGGCTGAAGAATAGTTGCATTTTCCTTTTGGAGGAACCTTTTGAACCATAAAGCAGAGCTTTTGAATTATCTTTTTAAGTCATCCCTGAAATCCACATTGGTTATACCCAGCTGAATGGTATGACCAAACTCCCATTAGAAGTCATCGAGAAATGAGCATGCATGGTATCCCCTGACATCAACACCTTCTCTACAAAATAGAACTTCATTATTAGGCACAATTCACGTTTTGCATTTAATCAGAAACTGGAGTTTATGCTTATTTTAGCTTACAAAATTGGAGTGTGTAACAACCGTAATTTTTTTGATAAGGCTATATAAGTCATTATAGGAGTTAGTCAATGATAATAATAATAATAAATAAAAAAAGAGAGTTTCAATTAGATTTAAATTGAAAGAGATAAATAGTATTTAAGTTTTATCTCTTTTCAAATACATTCACCTCATCTAGTATATATAAGCAATGTTATAACATTATAATTAGGGTTTTAACCGTGAAAGCTAGGTGGAGGCTTTGAAACTAAGAGAATTTCAAGGTAAGATCGTATTCCCCTTAGTTTAATATAATAATTATTTACTAGAAATTATGGTTGCATAGATTTATACTAGGATTTCTGCAGAGGTTTAAGGAACAGTTCAAGATTTTCGAATTTATTGAGAGTCTTAAAAATATAATTTTAGTCTGCTCCTTTTATATGTTGTTATAGACAAAAATATGAACATCTAAAATTTTATTTCACAAAAAAAGGTCAACATTTCGATTTATTACGAATTTTTGAATTTTCTGTTGAAATCCTGGAAAATACTATAGATTCTAGATGTTACTAATTTCAGAATTTTTTTTCAAATGCTAGAGGAGTCAAAAATTTCTTAAATTTTATATGCTACTTTGTCAAGATGATATATATGTTTCTGTAAATTTTCAAGATTTTTAAGCATGTAGAATAATTGTTATAAAATTTTGAATTTAAAATATCTTAATTTGGAAATTTTGGACAGAGTTTACTGGGAGAAAACGAAAATCTTAAAAAAATAGTTTCTGATAATAAATTGCTTTGAAATTTTTTTTTGAATAATCTATGTGTCTAATTTGCTCTACAAAATCCTAGATTAATCGGATTAAGATATAAATTTTTAAAATTTCTGGAATCATCTCTGTTCAAGAAATGAGACTTAGATAGAACGGTTTATTTAGGAATTTTTAAGGGAATTTTATAGCATATTTTAGGTGTTGAGTTTATGACTTTATCAAAATGTTTTTTGGTTATGTCTTAGGACAATCGTTGGATGAGTAGGAGTTAGGATATTTCTCTTTTTGGATCGATCAAGGTAAGTAATATTATACATATACTATGATTAAAGTGTAACGTATTCTTAATGAATATTTTAATATATTAGAAAATATTTTTATGTGATATTATATGAATCATTTTCTGTTTTAGAATATAAATTATGGAATTAGAGTTTTATCAAAGCTTTTAAATTGATTCTCAAAAACCGTTTTTATGTTAAAAATTGTTTTAGTGAAAGGAACTTTTAACAAATTATTTTTACAAAAATTCAGAATATCTGTTAAACGTTTTGATTGACATTTTTTTTGAAGCTTTGATATTTTGATGACCTTATGATTATCTATGAAAAGTCATTAGACTATGTACTTTGAGTATTGTGTTATTTGCCATGGTTTTGAAATGTTTTGACTCATTGTCCACAGTATCTGAATACTATTATGAACTCTGAATTCTGAACCCAGCTGTGGTAATAGTGTGCACACGACTTTCTGGCTGGGTCACCGGGATTACAGGTGACATTATTGTCTGACTTTCTGGCTGGGTCACTGGGATTACAAGTGACATTAATGTCTGAATTTTGGGCCAGGTCACCGGGATTACGGATGACACTACGTGACATGAGTTGATGAATGTTTTCTGATCTGTAATGATTTCTTTGATCTTAAATGTTACAAATGCTTACGACTATGTTTTTGTTAAGATATGATTCTGGAATTGAAGTATTAAACTATGAATTATATGATGTTTTTATAATTATTTAAGATACTAAATGGTTGTGTATGATTTTACTTACCGAGTTGACGGCTCACCCCTCGTCTCTAATATTTTATAGAGTAGTCTTGAAAGTTAGTAGTTAGACTTCCTGATTGATGTCGAGGCTTTATTTAATTCTTGAAATTATAAAATAAAAAGATTATTACTTTCTTTTTATAATTACGTTTGCAACTTTAGATTGTTAGACTTTGTTTTGATTAGAGAGACATTAAATGTATTGTTATGTTCAATTTTTCTTAATAAGAAGGATTATTGAAGTTTTTGTTTAGAGATTTATTAGTAGTGATTTCGTAGTCCATTAGCAACAACTGTGTTTCCATTTTGGGGTGTTATAACATGCCACGGATGACCCATTTGAATTTAGTATTTGAGTAGTTAGTTAACCTATGAAAATCATTTGGAAAACTAGAACTCACTGAATTGCTTTCGATAGATATGACAAATGTTGATAGTGAAATGATATTCTCAAGTCATCCCTGAGCGCAACATCGACTAATGCTGAGCCATTTCTTACACCAAGAAGCCTTGGAAAACAAATAAACAAGGACACAAATTTATATAGAAATGAATTCTTAAGAAACTATTTCAACTTATAACAGATTTTGATTTTACTAAGACAGAATATATGTGGAAGGATTGTGTTTATTGTCTCACCATTTTCAGTGATGTAAATAGGTGGATTCTTGTATTTTCTTTTTACATATAGCATAAGATCATAAATCCCCTTCGGATAGAAGTAATACCCTTTAAAGGAAGTCTGGAAATGTTAAAAAAATTGCAAATATATTATCCAACGATTGGTTTTGTTAATGGATCAGCATGATATGTAAGTTAGGGGAAAGTAGCATAACGGTTGGCCAAAGGGAGTTCCGTTTTTTTTCCTCTGTGGAAAGAAATTACATGACAAAGATAAGTTAGTGTAAATCATTAAAAATGGCATTTAGGCTCATCAATGCTCCACTTACAAGTGAGCTTGACTTTGCTGTCAGTTGTGTAACTAAGGTTGACATTACTAGAGAATGGCAAATCCTATGCATAATATTGATGATAATAATTTACTTCAAGGAAATCAAAGGACTCTTTCAGCATTAATTGTCGCTTCCTCTTTGGTGAATTGAGGAAGCCGTTGCCTCACAATTGCATGGTTGCAGGATAGTCGCCATATGTAATTAGATGAACATGTAACGCCCTAAAACCGATATACAAATGTTGCTAATGGGCTAGGAAATCACTAACAATAAATATCTAAACAAAAACTTCAATAATTCTTCTTATTAGGAAAAAGTGAACATAATAATAAATTTAATATCTCTCTAATCAAAACGAAGTCTAACAATCTAAAGTTCCAAATACAATTATTAAAAAAAAGTCTTCTTATTGCATACTTCCAAAAATGAAATAAAGTCTCGACATCAACCAGCAAGCCTAACTACTAACTTTTAAGACTACTGTGCAAAATATTAGAGACGAGGGGTGAGCCGTCAACTCGGTAAGTAAAATCATACACAACCATTTAGTATCTTAAAATAATTGCAAAAACATCATATAATTCATAGTTTAATACTTCAATTCCAAAATCATATCTTAATAAAAACAGTCATAAGCATTTGTAACATTTAAGATCAAAGAAATCATTCAATATCATTAAAGATCAGAAAACATTCATCGACTCATGTTACATAGTATCGCCCGTAATCTCGGTGAGCTAGCTAGAAAATCAGACAATAATGTCTCCTGTAATCCCGGTGACTCGGCTAGACAATAATGTCACTTGTAATCCCAGTGATCTAGCCAGAAAATCGTGTGCACACTAATACCACAGCTAGGTTCAGAATTCAGAGTTCATAATAGTATTCAGTTACTATAGACAATGAGTCAAAACATTTCAAAACCATGGCAAATAACACAATACTCAAAGTACATATTCTAATGACTTTTCGTAGATAATAATAAGATCATCAAAGTATCAAAGCTTCTAAAAAAATGACAAGGAAAAGTTTAACATATATTTTGATTTTTGTAAAAATAATTTGTCAAAAGTTCCTTTCACTAAAATGGTTTTTAAAATAAAAGTGGTTTCTGAGAATCAATCAAATGTTTTGCTAAACTCTAATTCCATAATTTGGATTCTAAAACAAAAAATAATTCATATAATATCGCATAAAAATAGTTCATAACATATTAAGTTATTCATTAAGAACACGTTACACTTTAATCACAGTGCATGTATGATGTTACTTACCTTGATCGATCTAAAAAGAGAAATATCCTGACTCCTACTTGTCCTAAGACATAAGCAGAAAATATTTTGATAAAATCATAAACTCAACACCTAAAATATGCTACAAAATTCCCGTAAAAATCCTAAACAAACTGTTCTATCTAAGTCTCATTCCTTGAACAGAGGTGATTCCAAAAATTTTAGAAATTTACATCTTAATCCGATTAACCTAGGATTTTGCAGAGGCGAACTAGACACATAAATTATTCAATTAAAATTTTTCAAAGCAATTTACAATCAGAAACTATGTTTTAAAGATTTTTGTTTTCTGCCAGTAGACTCTATCCAAAATTTCTAGATTAAGATATTTCAAATTCAAAATTTCATAACAATTATTCTACATGTTGATAAATCCCAAAAATTTGTAAAAACATATATATCATCTTGGATAGGCAGCATATAAAATTTGAGAAATTTTTGACTCCTCTAACATATGAAAAAAAATTCTGAAATTCGTAACATCTAGAATGCACAGTATTTTCTAGGATTTCAACAGAAAGTTCAAAAATTCGTAATAAATTGAAATGTTGATCTTTTTTTGTGAAATAAAATTGTATACCTTCATTTTTTTTGTCTATTACAACATATAAAAGAACAGACTGAAATTCGATTTTTAAGACTCTTAATAAATTCAAAAATCCTTAATTATTCCTTGAACCTCTGCAGACATCCTAGTGTAAATCTAGGCAACAATAATTCCTAGTAAATAATCATTATAACAAACTAAGGAGAGCATGATCTCACCTTGAAATTTTCTGAGTTTCAAACCCTCCACCTAACTTTCACAATTAAAACCCTAATTGTAATGTTATAGTAATGTTTATATATGATAGATGAGATGAATCTATTTCAAAAGTTCTAAAGCTTAACCACTACTTATCTCTTCCAATTCAAATCTAATTAAAACTCTTTTTTTTTTTTTTTACTGATTTTCTATAATAACTTCTAAAATGACTTATAGCCCTATAATTAATAAAATTAGATCACTAGTAAAACAATCATTTAACTCTACATATTTTAAAAAAAAATAATAAAATAAAATTGCGGATGTTACAGAACATTCCTTCACGAAATGATAAGGAAAAAAAAAATCCTTACAACTTCAATTGAATGGCGCTCACTTGAACAAAGTTCTCATGGATGATTAATTGAAAGGCCATCAAAGCTCACCATCCAAACTTGAAGTCCAGAGCTCTCAAGGCAGCCCGACAACATATACTCGTAGAGTGTTTAGGCACCATCCATTCTGTAATTACCGTTATGCCAATTTTTCCTTTTTGAATATCTTGTAAGAGGTGGAATATATAATTTGTCACCTCCATTGTTTTGTCCCAAACATTCAACTCCTCACACGTGCACAAATTGTGCTCTAAGTGGTTAATTAAAAAATCTATTCAAAAAATATTTATAGACCACCTGGTATGTCCCCCTGTAAAGCTTAGCAACTGTTGCATGGCAAAGAAGTAGGTGGTGCACGGCCACATATGGTTCTGTCCCCGATTTCCCAACCTTGCATTTTTCATCCATATAGCTTGAACATCGACAAGGTGGTCCGGTAGCGGTCGCATATCCATGGGAGCTAAATAAATTTGGTTCGTTCATAGTCACTCACAATTTCACACGATCACCAAATTCTTGGAAGCACAAGTGTGCAAAGTCTCGAAAATCAATTTCTAAATATTAAGATATCAATATCCAGTTAATTAGACCGGTACCTCTTTTGTTAGATAATTTATTAAGATGCTTGTTCTGTCAACTATGTGACTTACATTATGTTGGGGCTAAGAGTCCACTGTATTCATCTTCTGAGGCTTGTGGAGGATCATAGTGCAGTAAAGCCGCAAAGGGCTGGATACCTACTCTTGGATTATGAATAGAATAGATTTAAGTGTAAGCATTGATTAGAAACTTACATTAGTTACAATTGGTGGGATACTAGCTAGAGTGGTTTGAGGTGTTTACCGTTTGCTAACAACTCATTAATAAGATTATTGTAGAAATCTATGCCTTGCTTTTTATTCCCCAGGCCACTTACTTTTCCCTCTAAATCATATATAGGCAAAAAAAAAAAAATCCATTATATAATCACAGTTCCGGGTTGCCACACACACTGTCAAAACTGTTTTAGTGATTAAGTCCTTTATTTGTTAATAATCAAAATCTATTAGTTCAGAAGAATACCAAGAGATATATAAAACCTAGTGATAGGATTCTGGTTTTCTCACTCACACACACACTGAATGCACACACAATTGGATTGACAGAAACTGAAATAGAAAGCTAACTGCACTCCGTTTCTATATTGAAAGAACAAATCAGAAAAAATAACAAAGATAGGTAGCTGATTGGCAGGAGATTCGAGAGCCCTGCCTCTCTCCCAAGAGAAAATAATTCTCACTGAGTTACCAAAATGTTCCCTCCATTCTCTCTCCCTTCCTCCCTTTATATAATCTCTAACTAACTAGACAGTTATAACTAACTCCTCCAGCACCCCAAAAACAGCACAGCAATAACAGAAACAATTAACAACAAATTCACAATTCTGCCCTTTTCCCTCCACTGCCTTTGTGAAGTCTAGAATTAGTAAACTGGTGGAGGTCTATCATTAGCCCCCGCCCAACTTTCACCTTGTCCTTAAGGTGAAGAGTAAGAAATTGAAAGGATCAGTTTGCACTCTTCTTCACTGCTTCAGCAGCCTCTGCCTCTCTAGCCGTAAGTTCAGTTTTCTGCCCTTCCTTCTCCAATTCTCCTTTCACAAATTCTTGTAACTCCTCATCAATTTCAGTCCCATCATCATCCAAAATGATATCTACGATCTTAAGCATCTCATCCAATCTTCCAACTTCACTCAAAGCCTTCATCATAGACTTATAACTTTCATTATCCATCTTCAGCTCTTTTACCATTATATCAAAGAATGATTTTGCCTCGTCAGTCTTCTTCCCTATTTCTCCATAAAGCTTTTCAGCCTCAGAAAATATTCCATTCTTACACAACTGATCAAGCAAATTATTAAATGACAATGTATTAGGACTACACCTATACTCACTCATCTTCCTGAAAACCTCAATAGAATACTCAACTCTTCCTTCAGCACAATTCCCATCAACCTTCACATTAAAGCTACCCAAATTCACTGCCATCCTATCAAACAAGTTCAAAGCCTCATCAAACTTCCCATTCTTAAACAATACATAAAGCACCGAATTATACGCCACTGCACTCATTTTCAAACTGGAGTTTTCCCTCACAGCCTCATTACAACACTCCATAGCCTCCTTCTCCGTACCGTTCATGAAATAACCCTTCATGTCGTCTTGCGCCTCCTTTAAATTCTGTTTTAATTCATCCAGTATAGCCTCCCGTTCCTCCAGCAACTTCTCCATCATGGGAACAGTTGTAAAGTTATATCCAAAGGGGGCCAATGGTGGTGGTGTAGGGACTTCATTAGCAACCGCCTTCGACAATTCAAGATCAACCATTAGCTCCTCGACATAGTCTCCTAACACCTTAATCCCCTGTAAATTCAAAACTATCCCTCTCCAATTGCCTTCACCCTTAATGGGGTTTCCAGTCCCTAATAACACCCTATACCCCTTAGTGTTATCCATAGGCAGCCCCATTTCTTGGACCAACTTCTTTGAGACAAAATTTTGGGTGGCTCCAGGGTCAATCAGAACCACCACTTCTTCTCCTCCGACCATGCCTCTCAATTTAATGGTTCTATGTGATATTAATCCGACAACAGAATTCATTGAGAGCTCTACAATTTCAGGATTAGAGCTGTTACCTTCGGTAGCCTCCAGGACTTCATTACCTTCCTCCAGTTGGCCTTCGATCTCCTCTTTGACCACCATGACATTGATCTGTCTGAATTTGCATTGATGACCATGGGAAATTTTTTTATCACAGTGGTAGCAAAGCCCCTTAGCTCTTGTTGTCTGTAGCTTAGCATCTGTCAGCCTTCGAAACTGAGTTTCATTTTTAATTGCGTAGTTTTTCTCTAGAACTGTTGTTGATCGGTACTTGGAGCTTCCATTGTTCTTCGTAGGGAGTGTAGCTGGGGTGGACAGATTTCTGTTCTCGTAGGAATAATGTAGAGGCTTAAAAATTTTTGGGGCTGAATTCCTATTTTTTAGCTTTTGGGCCAAGCCCATGTTCTGTTCAAGCCCATTAGGTCTGAAGGCCATGATCCCAGCCCTTAACTCTGGACGCAGGCCATTGATAAACTGGCCCTCCAGGAGATGTTCCGGTATGTCCGCCGTCGACGAAGCCAGCCGCTCGAACTGGCGGCGATACTCCCTCACGGTGTTCTCTTGCCGGAGAGCCGAGAACTGCTCCAAAACTCCTTCTTGCGAAACCCTAAATCGCTCAAACAGGAGCGTCTTCAGCCCCTCCCAGCTGCGAAATGGTTGCCAGCGATCTTCCCACTGGAAACAGGCCAGCGCCTCCCCGTCGAAACACACGATAGCTGCTTCGATCGTCTCCATCATCGACATGCGATTTAGAGAGACATGGTGTTTTGCCTTAAAATCCCACTTGTCGGGATATCCTCTGTGAAACACCGTCATCTCGGCCCGTCTCAGTGGTCGAAAACCTCCTCTGTGATTCTCGCCGGCGTTGAAGCTACCGATGGAGGTTGGTGGCACCGACGTCACTGTTTCAACAGCCCCTGTCGAGGATTATTGCTTAGATCCAGACGACGAAGCTACTGTGTCACCCTCGTTAACCTTCGCCAACCTCTCCAAACACTCCAGTATGGCCGCCACCTTCTGCTCCAGGAATGGAACCCTCGACAGCCCTTCTTTAACCACTCCGATATCTTCCTGGAATTGGGTAAGTCTTTCCTCTAACACGTCCATTCTTGCTTCCGTTATCATAGCCATTTCCAGATCTTACTGCTCTGATACCAATTTGATAGGATCCTGGTTTTCTCACTCACACACACACTGAATGCACACACAATTGGATTGACAGAAACTGAAATAGAAAGCTAACTGCACTCCGTTTCTATATTGAAAGAACAAATCAGAAAAAATAACAAAGATAGGTAGCTGATTGGCAGGAGATTCGAGAGCTCTGCCTCTCTCCCAAGAGAAAATAATTCTCACTGAGTTACCAAAATGTTCCCTCCATTCTCTCTCCCTTCCTCCCTTTATATAATCTCTAACTAACTAGACAGTTATAACTAACTCCTCCAGCACCCCAAAAACAGCACAGCAATAACAGAAACAATTAACAACAAATTTACAATTCTGCCCTTTTCCCTCCACTGCCTTTGTGAAGTCTAGAATTAGTAAACTGGTGGAGGTCTACCACCTAGACTTACTAGGCAAAACTCTGGACCATGAGATGGAGACTCTGAACGTGTCCCATCCCAATTCCTTCAAGAGTGCTACATCATCCTATAACATAATGTTACTCATTCTCTTTGATAAATGTTCCATTAATAGGGAGGAGAACTGGAGTGTGGAGAGGTCTAGTACACGGCGAACTCTGACATATAAATGTATATATATACCTTAAACGGTGATAAAAGTCTTCTGCTGAAGCACCGTTACTGTGATCCAAAATTTTTTCTGCAACAACACCATAAACACTCCCAAGACAATCAAGGCAACCAGTTACATAATTGTCCAAAGAAGAATCAACTAACCTTAAATTTCCCTCCAAGTACTGCGATGAATTGATTATTGAAGGGATGAAACTAATAATACAAGTATGCACAAGATCTTACAGACACATATGGGTCTGACCAGACTAATAAGTTTGTAATTGATACGGTACAGAAATAGAAAATGGGAGTCTAGTACTTATAACTGTTCCAAGCACACTCTACACTGCTGATTATTCAGCGGAAACATAGACAAAAGCATCACAAAGAGTTTCCACTTAGCCATTTAATCATAAGAGACAGCCCTGGACGTATAGCAGTGAAAGTATCCCACAAACTTGGTCCCTTCCCGTCTATATATGCTGCCCCTTCGTACTAAAAAGGGTCAAAAGAAACATATGGCGGTGGATAAAAAATGTGTTGTTTGAAATACAAGTAAAATGCTAGTCACTAGCAATGGTGTTATACATACCTGGTAAGCACTTGATCCTACCCCAAATATGAAACCATCGGGAAAACTGCTCCGGTTTAGACTTTCAGAGCAAGACAACAAATAGTTCAGGGACAGGGCTACGAGGTAGAAGGTGAAATCTTGATATTCGATATCCATGCTAATCCAAGCTACTCTCCCGCTATGCGCCTAGCCAGCACCAAATTCAATATCCTCTGTTGGGATAACTGATTTTTAATGACATTATTATGACTTGCCATATCTTTCTATATGTACAACTTTCCTGATTAATTCACATGATAGTGACAACCTTCACCCTCAGTATTCTCGTCATGCCACTTTATATATATATATATATATATATATATATAAATTTCAACTACTTAATTATTGTGAATGTGGGACACAATGACACATGGTTTCTTTATACCATTTTTCTTTTCCTTTCTTCAATCCTTTCGTCATGTCCTACCATTTCTTTACAATAAAAACTTTTCCCTCTTCCTCAAAGTTGCCATGGACATCATTGCTAGTGTTTCAACAAACTTGCAAACAACCTATATAGCGATAATCGTCCATTGTCTGACATTCTTGGTTGAATTACAGTTATGAACAAACAAGTATATGTTTAAATAAATGGAGTATACATGATCAGTCTGCTATAGAAACTGAAATTTCAACCAAAATTTAAGTTAATCAACCCAAGAAATTAACTCTTCACTAAGAATAGAAATTACTCAAATTTAATAAACAAAACACAGCTTCAAATATTCCCAACAAGAATCGCTCCAATGAACACTTTCTACTACAGTGAGTATGAACAGTGCTGATACAGTGACATATAAACAGTTTACGCTGCAATGACAGAAAATCAGTACTCAGCCACAGTATGATGGATGAACAATAACAGAAAAGGGTGAACATTGTCGGCTACAACTCGAACAGTGATTGGAACAGTGACGTTGAATAAGAGACACCGAGGCACGCTTTTCTACTGGCTTAAAAGACGGATTCCGTCCCTAATAGTGCAACCAGGTGTTCTGCGGTTCAACCTCAAGGCTCTAATAGTGATATTTACGTTTAAGTACACTTTTGCAATAGGAACTAAAACAATAGTTTATCTCTTTTGTGTATTGGTTTAGCAAGAGAAATTTTTTAGAGTACCAAGGAGAATCTTGTTCACCAAAATGCTTCAACCTCATTTTTACATAGGCAATGGTTGAGCAACTTCTCTCGTGTCACGTCTGCCAAATACTGTGTTTAAATTACCGACCAGTTAACGGAAATTGTGGGTGAGCATGTTACTTGTCCAAAATGGGGGGCCAGCGTAGTACTTTCCCAAGTTACACAACTTGAAATATTAAAATATTGAAAATCTTGTTTCCACTTCTTAGAAAAAGATAAAAATATTAATTAAAGTGTTTGACCAAGTCAATTTATAATAAAATTTATAACAAAATGGTACTTAATTAAAATTAGCAAAAAATTACCCCCAAATCTCTCCTCTTCACTTCTCCGCCTCCCTCACTGACTGACTTCCTTCCTCAACTCAATCTCAACACCTACACTGATTCATGGCTACCCAAAAGAGAAGGAATGGCCTCCATAGGGCTGCTGGCTACTGTGGCACTGTGTAAAGGGTGGAGGGAGATGGTAAGAAGGCTGTGAGGGCGGCGGACATGCTCCAGCTCAGGAGGTTGCCTCCTATGGGGTGGGTTGCAGGCGGGATGTTTCCATGACAGCCATCATCGATTACTTCTCTGAGAGCCAATTCCGTCCCATCTCTCCGATTTGCACAACTAAATCTACATCTTCAATTCCCTCCGTTTCCTCTCCACCGTCCGTCGACACCTAGCCCGAACCAACAAGGTCGACATTGGATCCCCCACCTGACAGCTCCAGAACCGTTCCCTTTAGACCTACGCGCCGACCTTTAGCTGCATCGCCAGCTTCAGAGTTTGTTCTCAACAACTGTGCCTCCAACGCAAGGCTAAGGTCGGGTTTGTTGGATGTGAGATAAATGGGGAGTTGATCGTTAAGAGATTAGTTGAAATTGTCGGTTTGGATGTTAAGAAAATTGAGGGAAGGAAGAAAAAGTTAGATCAGGATTTTCTTTTAATATTTATAACATTTTTGTTTTTAATTATTTTATTCTTGATGGAGACTTTAACGCGAAGTGCAGTTTGCAGAATTTTATTTTTTAATCATCATTAATAATTCAAAGAAAAACAGGGGTAAATATGACTTTGTGTAAAAGATTTTCGGTTTAGTAACAGATCCCGTACCAAGTAACGGAAATTGGGGGTAATTATGTTGGGGTAGACTGAATTTTGCCCAAAACAATGGGGTCCACAGTATTTCCCGCTTTTCAAACTTTAAATGCCACAGTCTACTATTAGTTATTAGTCAAGTCTTTAATTTTTACGTATCTGACATCTTATTCAAATTGAATTTAATTGTGTACCAACGTTTAAAAACCAGCGGATAAACAAGATTTAGATATATAAACGAATACGTATCTTTTTTTAAATTTAAAATAATTTAAAATTAATATCATATTCTTAAATTTAATTAAAAATAAAAATACTAGATTCATAATTGAACACACCCTTAATTTATAACGTTTTTTTAGAATAAATATACACATGGAAAACAGAAAAATCTTTATATACATCTTAGTAACTGTAGACAAGTATGATAGAGAATCGATCTTCAATTCTTATGAAAGCGAGTCAGTGATCAGAGTACAATAAGGAAAACTTATGGGAAACATTATTTCCCTCTCTGAGGAAACTTTTGAGCCACAAAGCAGAGTTTTTGAGGGATCTTTTCAACCCGTTTTTGTAATCGACATAAGTTATTCCATAACGAGTAGTATAACCAGAACCCCACTCAAAGTTATCAAGAAACGACCAAGCATAATATGCTCTCACGTCAACACCATCCCTGCCAAAACCATATATATCAACCCCATAAAAGAATTCTTTAGAACAACGAAGGAAGTAAGATTATAATTGTTCTATTAGCAAATTTGTAAATGTATATAATTAACTTTAAAAAAAAAATCTAGCTGTGCTTACTTGATAGCTTGTAAGAGAGATGAAAGATGTAGACTGTGGTATTTTATCCGCAAGCTATCATTGAGGGCAATGTTAATCGGCCACCAGCTACTATTTACATCACCAATTCCTGAAAATTATATTGATCGAGGAAAACAAAACAAAATATATATATATATATATATATATATAAGGGATATTGTCATACAGTACCCTTATGTTTAGATGAAATTACATGTTATATCATCTTTTATTAAATTGTGTTATTGACTACCCTTACCTTTAAAAAAATTATCATAGACCACCCCTCTGTTACTTTTTCCGTTAGTTGATATAAGTTTTCTGTCCATGGAAGGTAAAAAGACTAAAATACCCCTGATAGCAATTAAAAAAAATATGTGCAGAAGTCAAGTTATCAATAGACAACAAAATAACTTGACATGAGTGATGTATTATATAAATATCTCTGTAACAAGATATTTTATATTGATTTTTCTCTACTTTTTGCTGACATGAGTGATGTATTTTTTCATTAGCAAATAAAAAATAAAAAGTAGCCATTGAATTAGCCATTACAAGAGCCGTTGGACTCTATGTGGAACATGTTCTGTGCAATATAAATTCCTGTTTTGCACACAAGATTTCATATAACATTCCATTCTTCAAACTTATTCAATCTCTGATAGAAAGCAAACAACAACAACATAAACTACTCAATACCCTTAATCACCATTGGCACACAACAACACATCAAATACAAAAGAAAAGTCTATGCCAGGCAATCTAAAGCATTAACCAACGGTAGAGAATTAGTTTGTTTGGAATATCATGTCAAAAACTGCAAGCAATCTTCCATGGGCACTTGTCTTGAACCTCACTGTGTTGTATTTGAAAACCACATTGTGACTGCATAAAATAGGACATGAATTAACCACTAAGTTGCATCATGTTATATATCTTTGTGACTAAAATGCATGAATTATAACGATTTAACTAGGAATTTTGCTATTATCTTCGTACCTGTCCCATGTGTGGTTGACTCTACTGTATGCTGTGATGATGGAGTTGGTTGAGAAGGTAGAGATGATGATATAGTTTGAAGAGGCTGAGATTCTGTTGGGGGTGGTTGAGATGCTCTCTGAGGCTAAAACATCAATATTTAAAATTAAAGCAAAACTAGAAATGTAAATGTCCTAAAATTTGTCTTTTTGAAAGATATGACTTAAACCATGTTACCTTCAGTTTCCTCGGTTGTGGAGGTGGTTGAGTTGACAGAGTAGGTTGAGAAGGCTGTGATAATAGAGGAGTCTGAAGAGGCTGTGATAATGTTGCAGTTGATTGAGATGCTCTTGGAGCCTTAAACATAAACAGGAATTTAACTCAAATTTAAAGTATGTAAATAGCATACAATTTGAACTTCAAAAAATTTTTGACTTTGAAAAACTTACCTTTTGTTTCTTTGAATTTCTTTGTGGCTGAGATGAATGTTGAAGAGCCTAGTTACAATAAATTAGGAAAAGTGTAGTTAGAAAAAGGGAAAAAAATAATTTACAAAGGAATTTACTGGAAATAAATTGACATTCTTTCTTTGTAGGAATGTAGGTGGCTGAAATGATCATACTTGAGATACACTTTGAGAAGGTTGCTGAGATGTTCTTGCCTGGAAATCTGGTGCAAAAGCTTGTTGAGATGTCACTCCAGCCTTATACAACAAATAATAGGAATTTACAATAAAACTTGAGTTAGTAACTTTCTAATAAATTACATTCATGGAAGAAAAGACTTGAGAAAATAAATAACCTTATTTTTTTGTGGGGCTGGGGCAGCTTTGCAAGTCCTTTTATTATGGTTGTAGCCTCCACAATTTTTACATATCATTGTAAACAACTTGCTTGGACGATGAGGTTCATCTAGAGCCCTTCTTCTTGCCTTCTTTGGCCTTCCAGCCTTGGTTCTAATTTTGGGAGCTTGCAAGGCACTGCATGCCACTTCTGGCCATTCAGTTTTATCAGGAATTGGCCTTATATAATGGTTATAGGCAGCAATGTTTCTGTCTCTGAAATACATCTTATCTACAAAATGATTAACATTCAACCTTCTCTCATTTGTACATGCAATTGCATGCACACATGGTAACCCAGACATCTGAAACAACCCACATGAGCAATATCCCTCATTCAACCTCACAATATGCACTCTTCCTTTATAAACAGCTTCAAATTCCAGACCACCACACCAAATTACCTCAATTAATCTACTCCCTTTTCCTCTTTCACTTAAAATACCCCTAATTCGAGGTCCTAAATCTGTCCTCCAATTCAAGCATTCTTTAAATCTATAATTAGAAAATAGATAAAATAAATATTAGCAAATTATGTTATGATGATACTATTAAACAAATGAATTTAATATTTTTTTTTAAAAGAGGACTTTGCACTTACTTCTTTTGCATCCTCTTCATCACCTTTCTTCGAATGTCCTCAATCAAGCTCAGATAAGTTTGACTACGGTAACGATTGATCCATGAGTTAAAAGATTCTGAGATATTGTTGGTTACCTGGTCAACCTTCACCCTTTCATCATAAGCATGTCTACTCCAACTGTTAACTGGAATATTTGCCAAATACTCATAAGCATTGACATCCATATTTTTTAACTCTTGCATGGCGAACTGGTAGTCAATGAAATTGGCAGCCTTGCATGCCCTCCAAAACAATCCTTGAAGACCTGGACCTGAGTATGCCCTCTTGAAATTGTCATACAAATGTTTAGCACAATACCTATTAGATGCATATGGCCACTTTTCATTAACAGCATTTAAAATCCCTTTTTGCCTATCACTCATAAAAGTCATAGGCAGTCCACACCCATCTACCCCCCCTATATGTTCACCTAAAAGTTCAAGAAACCAGTTCCACGTTGAATTACACTCAACCTCACAAACTCCAAAGGCTAAAGGAAACATAGCATTGTTAGCATCCATACCCACAGCAGTTAGAAGAACTCCTCCCATTGGACCCTTAAGATGACATCCATCTAGACCCACAAATGGCCTACATCCCTCTAGAAACCCCAATCTTTGCGCTGGAAAGCTAATAAAAAACCCCTGAAATTTTGGGGCTCCAGATAAAAGTTGAGCATCTGCCTTGACATAAACAGTGGTACCAGGATTAGTTAGTTGCACTATGTTGGCATATTTATGCAAAAGATTAAGGGCTTTTTGATGGTGTTCACCAATCATCTCAAGAGCTCGCATCCTGGCCCTATATAGCTTTTGTTTAGATGGTTCCAACCCAAACCTCCTTTTCAAGTCTTTCTCTAGCCATTCCACATCTAGGTTAGGATTATCCCTAAATTGGTCCTCATAGGTTTTGGCTATCCAAATGTACGTGCATTCAGGGGTATTTGAAACTTTCTCACATAAATGGTCAGGATAATAAGTCTTTATTTTGAAAGTAACTAGATCTTGGGTTTTGGAGGCATGAATCCTCCATGGACAGCCAGGTGCAGCACACTTAAGTGTAACTCTGTCTCTCTCATTTTTTACTCTTTTCAACTTAATACCATTCTTAACTGAGTACTCTCTAAGTATAGTCCTAAAATGGTTTGCGTTCTCAAATGTTTGCCCAACCCTCAGAAAAATCTCTCCATTTAAAGTAGGCCTAAACAAATTCTGCCTATGGACCCTCGCCATTGTTGCACTACCAACTTCTTCTTCAGACGAGCTAACTAATTTTTTAAAATTCTCACCATCAGATTGGTAATGTGAGATGTCATCTGATGATAGCTCCTCACTAGCACTAGCACTACCTATTCCAATGTCATCATGCACAACTTCAACATCCAATTCAGGTCTATAACTTGAATCTGAACTTGTTTTATCCCCAACCCCACTATTGCCCATTAAATTTGTACCAGACCACTCATTAACATAATCACCTACATCATCTAATTCGGGTCTAGACTCATTTTCAACTTCATTTTTACGAACCTCACATGCTAGCTGGTCACATTCTGGGTTTGTTACCTCAACTAAAATTTCTAGTTCAAAAAGACTATTTTTTGCAAACATTTTCAACAACCTCAAAAACTGTGAGTCACTATCAATGACAAAGTCCTCACCACTCCAAGGTAAATTGACAATAAATTTTACATCCTTATCATGTCTAACCCCTACCTTGCAAATCTCATTAGCTGCATGAAACAAACATATTCTACTCACTTTATCAGCATCAACAAAGCCTAGTGGAAACTTCGTACCATTGTTTTTCAAAGTTACAAAAAATTCATCCATCTTATGGCCATATTCATTAATAGATATTGTGTTAAATATTAAAAAAATCCAAAAATAACAAAAATAACATGCAAAACAATCAATAGATTAGCCATATGTGTAATAAACATATGTAAGATGCTAGGGTAATAGAAAAAAAAACTACAAATTTTCAGAAATTTTATACACTGTCAAGGCAAGCATTACTAGTGTAATAGAAACATGTATAAAGTTGAGAATTTTCAGAAATTTTAAATACTCTCAAAGCAGGAATTACTAGTGCAACAGAAACAACTATAAAACTAAGAATTTTCATAAATTTTAAACACTCTCTAAGTGAGCATTATTAGTGTAGTAGAAACAAGAATGAAAAATGTGTTGTGTCTGGGTTGTTTTCAGAAATTTTATCTCTTGTCGCAGATTTTTGCATTCCGAAATTTTAAAGAGATAGACAGTCCTGCTATGGATTGTGAAAAGTGCTTGGAGAACAACCCACCTTTGGTCAACTCAACTTGTCTACGTGCACCAAAAAAAAGGAAAGAGTTTTCTCAAATTCATGATATTCATAGCTGCTTTACGAGAGCATGCTGTAAAGGTTCAAATAATAACAAGCAAGGTCGTGAAGTAAGCTTTAATTGTTTTATAGAGGACTGTTGTGACAGTCTTTCTTTTATAAATTTAACGCAAATCAAGTCCAGCAACTGAAACTTTATGAAGATCATGCCTTGTAGAAAGTGAAGTCTATGAAATTTGTCTAAGTGTCAAAGAAAGTAATGGATTTAAATGCAGTAACTTGGCATCTCAGCTTACTGCAAGAGATAAGATTAGACGCAAACCTCATATCTGGAAAGGAAAAGAAAATAGCGACTTAGTTGGGCAGAAGACTCGGAGGATTGTAAACGAAGCAAAAACCGGTGGGAAAAACATATTACATTGTAAATATTGATGGCTGGATTCAAGAATCAAGTTTATCATCTGATGAGTATTTTGTTTCATTCGTTTTTTATTGTAAATAACTTGAGGGTTGGCAAGATCACCATAGATTAACGGCATCAATAATCTAAATTTAAAAAACCCCAAAATTTTCCCAAAATCTAGGGTTATGATTTCAAAATATTTAAACTCATTCGAAGCAAGCAAACTTTTGACAACAATCCATGGTAAAAACCATCGAAAATATATCCAAAAATTCAAAAATCAAAACCTATATGATATCCGCAGAACACAACATCCAAGAGTATAAGATGCAAGACATGACAAATTAAAGAACACAAAAACACCTTACCAGTTCACGTTACCAGTGCTTGAACTAACTTTCTTGAATCGGAAGCTACGATGATTCTATCAAGTTCGGATTGGTGTAGCTCAAGAAAGGCGAGCACATGAAGAAGATGAAAAAGGTTTCTGCAGGTGGGAACAACTGAACCGATAGATGAGAGTGAAAAAGTGTATAATATCATATTGGACTCATTTTTTATATAAAACTAATTTTTTATATTAATTGACTATTATATCCTCGAAAGTTTAACTTAATTACGATTAGTTAACGGAAAAAATAACAGAGGGGTGGTCTATGATAATTTTAAAAAAAGTAAGGGTAGTCAATAACATAATTTAATAAAAGATGATATAACACGAAATTTCATCTAAACATAAGGGTACTGTATGACAATATCCCATATATATAAGGAAAATTAAGGTTGTATTGGAGAATATAAGAGTAGCTAGTAAAGTTTACCATTCTCTGTGATGTATATGGAAGGAGGCTTGTATTTTCTTTTTATATATAACAAAACTTGTCGAATGCCATCTGGGTAAATGTAAAGCCAGTAAGAACCAGTCTGCAAAGCAAAAAACACATATGACATGATTTCCTAAATTGAATAAATCTTATGCTCCGTTAAGAATGCCTGGGAAAGAAAATTTTACCGGCTCACCGATGGGGATCCCATCTTTCTCCGCTGAGACAAGTAAATTAAGATATAATAGATATACATTAGTGAAATCACTAATCATGTAGTAAAAGATGCAGAATCGTTTTCAGGTTTAGCTTACAGGTGAGATTAACGCGACTGTCTGTTGTATAACTTAAGTTGATGCTGCTATAGGACGTTACATCATCTGCATAAAATGTGGTATAGTAATTCACTCCGAAGAAATCAACAGACCCTTTAACCATCTCAGATTGTAGTTTTGTGAATTTGGGCAGTCGATCGCCCACTAACGATTGCATGGTTCTGGGATAGTTTCCATATGTGATTGGATGGAGAAACCTGCATGCATTTAGTACTGGAGTGGCTAGTAATGTATCATCATAATTATTTGCTTAGGCATACATAATTTTATTAAATCATTTGCCCTGCATAAAGCAAAAAATTCATAGTATCGTACTTCCTTGTATAAATTGATCATTTGGAGGCAATGCTACTCATTTTGCATTTTGAAAACCTAGCTTATAGTTGTTCAAATTAAAGAGAGCTTTCAGCAGGCTGGAAGGCTGATGCTCCATATTGTAACTTCTTGTTTGACAGAGAGCAGAGTCTAGCCACTTATTTTTTTTTTTTCTTACTTTCATTTGAAATTAAGTCCAATCTAATATAATGCTTATCGATGAAGAAAACCACGGGCTAAAAGAAACTTAATTGAGCTCATCAAACTCACCATCCGTACAGAAAATCACGAGCTCTAGATGCAGCCTTCTTGCTATCATTTGTTTGGAATTTAGGGACTGTCCACATTGTGTTGATTGTGATCCCAATCACGCCTTTCTGAGATGCCTGAATCACTTTAATTAACTTGTTAGTTATGTCCCATTGAGAATTAAAGAAACACATTAATATTAACTGTATACAACTTCATTAGTGCAATGAAAATTCAGACCCGGTAGTTTTTCATGTACAATTGTACAGCAGTTGCATGGCAGAGAATAAGGTGATGTGCCACCACATAGGGTTCAGTGGCCGAGTTTCCAGCTGGGCAGCTTCCAATGTAGTTAGAACATCGACCAGGTGCCTCGGTACCGGTTGCATACCCAAAATCACTGAATAAATTTGGCTCGTTTACAGTCACCCAGTACTTGACTCTATCACCGAATTCTTTGAAGCAGAAGTTGGCGTAGTCACCATAATCTTTCCTAGTAATATTAGAATTTATTGATGATTGTCATTTGGAACGAACCAACAAGATAAAGATTGTAAGTTTTCAGAGTATCACAATTCATTATTGTAAGTTGACTTACACAATTTCAGGGCTCAAGAATCCACCGTACTCATCTTGGAGGGCTTGCGGGAGATCCCAATGGAATAAAGTCACAAAAGGCTGAATACCTGATGGATCAAAATTATGCGGACAAAAAGAGTGAGTGAACAATTGGAAGAAAAGTGAAGGAGGGTTACGTTGGAGAACTTGACCGTTTGATATGAGGTGGTTGATGAGATTATTGTAGAAATCAACGCCTTCTTGGTTCACTTCCCCACCAATTTTCCCTTCTGAAATATTGCAAAAGATGCAACAACCTAAATGATGGGTGTGAAGAAATCTGGAGAAAATTTGTGGCTAGAGTAGGTTGCCTTGAAGCAGAAAATCTGGAAATTTTCTGTGCTCTCTTGCAAGCATACAAACTGAATTTAAGTGCAGAAACATAAACAAGAACATACCAAAATTTACGTGGTTCGATCCATGATCTACTCTACGGGAGGGATAGAAATGAATGCACTAGAGAGAATTTGGATTACACACTCTCCTCACTGCACTCTCAGCTTAGAACCACTCTAAGCTCTCTGTTTTTGCTTCTTTTCACTCAGCTTTATTTTTCAAGTTTTATACAACTTACATGACCTGCTTTTTCTACATTTACTGCACATCAGTATTAATAGCCTTTTTAGGTGGCTGACTATAAATGTAAATACAGCAACCAAAAAATAGACAGCAAGACGGCTGCAGACAGACAGCAAAAAAACAGCAGACATACAGCAGCAAAACAGCATGCAGACAGCAGTAAAACAGCATGCAGACAGTAGCAAAACAGCATGCAGACAGCAGCAAAACAGCAGCATGTTGCTGGTTGAGATGCAGTGGCTTGAGTCACATTGCATCAATTCTCCACCTTGACTCAAGATCAGTGCATTCTCCCTCCAATTCTTCAATTACACCTTGGTGACTCCAATTAGGCTCAAACAGAGCCTGAATTTTTCTGTTGGGAGAGGTTTGGTTAACATGTCAGCTGGGTTTCTTGCAGTAGGTATTTTCTTCATTGCAACGATTCCTTTTTCTGCAATTTCTTTTACAAAGTGATATTTGACATCTATGTGCTTTGCTCTACCATGATGAACTTGATTCTTGATCAAATGGATGGTACTTTGATTATCACAATGGAGTATAAAACTGTCTTGATCAACACCTAACTCCATAATCAGTCCTTTAAGCCACAAACCTTCTTTGATTGCCTCTGTAGCTGCAATATATTCAGCTTCAGTTGTTGAAAGAGTAACCATGCTTTGCAGCCCTGCTCTCCAACTAATTGCTTTTCCCCAAATTGTGAACACATAACCTGTGATTGATCTCCTATTATCCTTGTCTCCAGCATAATCTGAGTCTACAAATCCTTCCAAAACTCCACCTGAATCATGACCTTTTCCATAACATAATCCAAGAGAAGTTGAACCTCTTAGATATCTTAGTATCCACTTGGCAGCATGCCAATGAATTCTTCCAGGATTACTCATATATCTACTAACCATGCTTACTGAATATGCAAGGTCAGGTCTAGTGCAAACCATTGCATACATTAAAGATCCAACTAAGCTTGCATATGGTATAGAAGCCATTTCCTCCTTCTCCTTTTCTGTTTTGGGACAATCTTCTGCTGAAATTTTGATTTGTTCACCCATAGGAGTGGAAACCATCTTTGCTTTGTTCATGTTGAACTTGACTAGCAATTTTTCTATGTAATCTTTCTGACTCAACCATAATTTATTCTTGGATCTATCCCGAATTATCTGCATGCCAAGAATCTTCTTTGCAGCTCCCATGTCCTTCATATCAAACTCAGATTTTAGTAAATGCTTCAACTTGTTGATACTTTGCTTGTTCTTTCCTATCAACAACATGTCATCAACATATAACAATAAATAGAGATAATCACCACTGCAGAATTTTTGATAGTACACACAATTATCAAATTGACTTCTCTTTAGTCCATTTGCAATCATGTAACTATCAAACCTTTTATACCATTGTCTAGGGGCTTGTTTAAGCCCATAGAGTGATTTTTTTAGCAAACACACATGATTTTCTTTGCCTTTAACTTCAAAGCCTTCAGGTTGCTGCATCAGAATTTTTTCTTCAATGTTTCCATGCAAGAAAGCCGTTTTTACATCCATTTGTTCTATTTTCAGGTCTTCTTGAGCTGCCATTGCCAATAGAAGACGAATGGATGTATATCTCACCACCGGAGAATATATTTCTTGATAATCAATACCCTCCACTTGAGAATAACCCTTAGCTACAAGTCTAGCTTTGAATTTTTCAGGTTGTACTCCATCTATACCAGATTTTTTCTTAAAAATCCATTTGCAACCTATCACTTTAATTCCTTTTGGCTTTGGAATTAATTCCCAGGTCTTATTTTTTACCAAAGAACTCATTTCTTCCCTCATTGCAGCTATCCAATGCTTTGAATTCTTTCCCGTCACAGCATCAATGTAATTTGTGGGTTCTTGCTCAAGTTCTTCTCCTACTTGTAAAGCATAGGCAACAATATCAGCTTGAGCAAACCTCTTAGGAGCTTTTATTTCTCTTCTAGCTCTATCTCTACTAAGCAAATAGTCTTGCAACTCTTTTACACCATTTTCAGAATTTTCATCTTGATCAAGATGAGTTTCTTGCATATCTTGCTGCCCTTCACCATGCTCCACATCATTATCATGTGTCTCCTCTTCAGTTTCTGAATTTTTCAGCTCAACATCTTGAGACTTCATCTCAAACTCAAATTCAGCAAGCTGAGATTTATCATACACACTACTCTTGTGACATGAACTTTCATCTAATCCCAAAATTTCTTCTTCCTTGAAAAGCACATCTCTGCTGATTATTGCTTTTCCAAGCTCAGGACACCATAATTTGTATCCTTTCACTCCAGGAGGATAGCCAAGAAACAAGCATTTGAGTGCTCTTGGTTGAAGCTTCTCTTGCCTAATGTGTGCATAGGCAGTTGCTCCAAACACTTTCAAGTGATCAAGACTTGGTACTCTACCAGTCCACACTTCTTGAGGAGTCTTCAACTTTATTGCAGTTGAAGGACACCTATTGATTAAATATCAAGCAGTAGCAGCAGCCTCTGCCCAAAATCTTGCAGGTAATTTAGCATTAAACAGCATGCATCTAACCCTCTCTAGAATGGTTCTATTCATTCTTTCAGCTAACCCATTTTGTTGAGGAGTACCCTTTACCGTTCTATGTCTAACCACACCATGTTCTTGACAATATTTGGTAAATTCTTCCCCACAAAACTCAAGACCATTATCAGTTCTAAGAAATTTTAGTTTCTTGCCGGTTAGATTTTCTACCATTATCTTCCAATGTTTGAATTTTTCTAATGTTTCATCCTTAGATTTCAGCATGTAAATCCATACTTTTCTACTGAAATCATCAAGAAAAGTGAGAAAATACCTGGCACCACTTAGTGACTTAGTCTTGGCTGGCCCCCATAGGTCTGAATGGACATATTCTAGGATGCCTTTGGTGTTGTGCTCTGCTGCAGCAAACTTCACTCTAGTTTTCTTTCCAAAAACACAATGTTCACAAAATTTCAGCTCCGGTAGTTTGTGCTTTCAAAGACACCTTGCTTTTCAAGAATCTTCAATCCTTTCTCGCTAACATGTCCAAGACGCATGTGCCATAAATCAGCTGCATTCACCTCTAATTTTGATGCTATTGCAGCTGCTGCAGAAATTGTTTCACCATTTAGAATGTAAATGCCATTCTTCTTGTATCCTTTCATGACAACCATGGCTCCTTTTAGGATTTTTAGAACACCATTTTCAGCCTAGCTATGTAACCATTAGAATCTAACATGCCAACTGATATTAGATTCCTTTTCAAGCTAGGAACATGTCTTACATTTGCTAATGTCCTCGTCATCCCATCATGAAGCTTCAATTTTATTTCTCCAATACCAGCCACATTGCAAGCTTCATTATTTCCCATGAGAACCTTCCCTTCATTCAATGGTTTGTAGGTGGAAAACCATGACTTATTTGGGCACATGTGAAAGGTGCAACCGCTGTCTAGAACCCAATCACCATGTTGTTCTAAATCTGTCACCATTAACACCTCTGCATCATCAAATCCTTGTGAAGCTACAGCTGCATTGCCACTCTCTTCATCTTTTGCTGCATCATTTTTCTTTCTACCTTTCCTATCAGGACAATTTCGTCTGATATGTCCCTCTTTGTTACAATGGAAGCACCTGAATTTACCTCTAGATTTAGATTTTGATCTACCATGGCTACCTTTAGCATTAAAGTTTCTTTTTTCAGCTCTTCCTCTAGCAATAAGGCCTTCTCCAGAGTTGGAACTTTTTCCTTCAATCTTAAGATCTAATTCCTTTGAATGAATTGCAGCAATAACTCCTTCTAAACTTAGAGTATCCTTGCTAAACTTCAAAGTATCTCTAAGCTGGTCATATGTTTTAGGCAGTGAGTTTAACAAAATGACAGCTTGATCTTCATCTTCTACTTTCACTCCTACATTCTCAAGATCTAAACTTATCTTGGTAAATTCATCTATATTTTCATCTACTGATTTAGATTCATCCATCCTAAATCCATAGAATTTTTGTTTTAAATAAATTCTATTAGGTAGAGACTTTACCATATAGATTTCTTTAAGCTTCTTCTAAATTGATGCAGCTGTGGTTTCTTTGGACACCTTCCGAAGAACTTGATCTCCCAAGCTAAGAATGATTGTGTTCTTAGCATTCTTCTGAACTTTAGCCCATTTTTCTGGTGTTGAATCTTCAGGCACTTTTTCTTCATCTTCCAAGGCTTCATCAAGCCCCATGTTTCCAAGCAATGCTTGAATCTTCATTTTCCATAAACTAAAATCTGTCTTGCCATCAAATTTTTCTATCTCCATTTTCTGGTTTGCCATTACAACTTCAAGATCTTCTCTCTCAGTAGAGAAACCTTATTTGTTTGAAGCAAACCACCTTCAGATCTTTAAACCTCAGCTCTGATACCAGTTGTGAAGAAATCTGGAGATAATTTGTGGCTAGAGTAGGTTGCCTTGAAGCAGAAAATCTGGAAATTTTCTGTGCTCTCTTGCAAGCATACAAACTGAATTTAAGTGCAGAAACATAAACAAGAACACACCAAAATTTACGTGGTTCGATCCATGATCTACTCCACGGGAGGGATAGAAATGAATGCACTAGAGAGAATTTGGATTACACACTCTCCTCACTGCACTCTCAGCTTAGAACCACTCTAAGCTCTCTGTTTTTGCTTCTTTTCACTCAGCTTTATTTTTCAAGTTTTATACAACTTACATGACCTGCTTTTTCTACATTTACTGCACATCAGTATTAATAGCCTTTTTAGGTGGCTGACTATAAATGTAAATACAGCAACCAAAAAATAGACAGCAAGACGGCTGCAGACAGACAGCAGAAAAACAGCAGACATACAGCAGCAAAACAGCATGCAGACAACAGTAAAACAGCAACATGTTGCTGGTTGAGATGCAGTGGCTTGAGTCACATTGCATCAATGGGTTATGTCACTACTAATCAAATAAACATGCAATTTCTTTGCCCAAGCGATGATTTTACTTACGTGGTAAAATTCTTGGCCATGATATTGAGAATCTGAAGGAGTCCAAACCAACTTCCTTCATCAAAGCAATGTCTTCCTACAAAATCAATAAATTTCTCGAACATTCTCTCGTCAATTAATTCAAATAAATCATAAAATGAATTAATAACTAGCAGCAAAGATGGATGTACCTTATAACGGCTGTAAAAATTGTCGGCTACATCCCCATTGGTGTGGTCCAAAATTTTATCTGTTCGAAATTATCATCATTAATTAGGAAACAATTAGAATATTATTTTCTCAAGCAAGTTGGTTCTGGGTTGACAAAATTATCTTAACATTGAGCCATTAATACAAAAAGCAGTGGTCAAAAATTATCTTTTACTTCCATCTCTCGCGTTCTGGTTTTAATTAATCGTTGATAAACTTGCGAGCAAGCAACATAGTCCAGAAGGTGTGCGAGACTTATTAAAATGAGTACGACTTTGGTGATGTCCGGCCGTATGGAATGCAAGATGCATATTTACTAATACATACATACATATGCATACATACATACGAACATAAATACATATATAAATACATACATACATAAATATCTGTATGTCTGTGTATATATATATATATAAAATTTTTATTGTAAATAAATTAATTATAATCTGGTACAGTGAGTACAAGTCGTTCGTTCTTATTAATTATCCTTATTGTTAATTTTGGAAAGAAAGACCTGACTGATCCATGGTGAAAGTATCCCATATGCTTGGTTTCCTACCATCACTATGGGCTGCTCCTTCATACTGAACATACACACACACACACAGAAAAGATTAAAAGGTAAATAATATGACCATGTGCTTCCAAGAAATAAACAGTACTAGTAGAAGTGGCTACCTGGTAAGCACTTGATCCTGCACCGAATATAAAATGAGCTGGAAAGCTGCTCCGATTTATCAGAGTAGAGTAATCATCATGAGCCGGTGTCATACCTTGAGTGTGTACTAACAAATATATCCAAGCTAGGAGATACAAGACAAGATGATAAATTTTAACTTGAATTTCCATTTTCCAATCTGGAAAGCTTCCCTGCTATAAGTAATTAAGCTTAACATTAATCAGAAGCATAATTAAACCAACCCCACCCAACCTCCTACGTTCTTTATCAAAGTTTTCGTTTATATATTGTTTGCACAAATTAATAATGGTATAAAGAGATGATTAGATATGAGGATTATGATAAAGGTTCTGCATGAACTTCCAGAGATAATATAATATAATATAATATAATATAATATTGATTTAACTAGTTTTGACTACCTGGGTATATAATCTAACTAATTGAGAGGCGTGCGTGCATACCTTGGCCTAGCTAGTTCCTTCTATTCATAGCTTGAGTAAGAGGAAGAGAAAGAGTCCACAGAGCTAATGGAAATGTATGGTTGCTGCAAATTAGATGCAGTTTCATGTAGAGGAATTTAATTCATGGTGGTGATCAATGAGAGTTATTTGCACAGAAATAAGAGTTTATGGTATGCATTCAATGTTTGTCCCAAAGCTAAAATCAACTCCAGGAGAGCACATAAAAATCAATTACAGAGACTGATAGCGCATCTGCATGTTATTGTTACCCCCTTTTGTTTGTTTATAAAAAGAAAGCTTCATCTTATAGTCAGACCAACCCAGCAAGCATAACTCCCTGTATACATCCAAGTATTTGGTTGAAGGGTAGTTGTTATAATAATTACATATTATTATTGCTTGGTTGGATCACAATTCAAAAAGGAGCTGCACTACGATAAAGGTTACAACATTTTTTTTTAAATGACAACTATTGATGAAACCTTTTAATCTTCCCACCAGGAAATGGAGGGTTATCTAAACAAATTAAGAAAGAAACGAAGATGAAAAAAATAGCTATAGTTGAATCTCGTATGCCTTCTCTTTTAAAGTAAAGAATAATATTCGAGCTACCTACCTTCAAATAATACATTAATCTAAATATTTATTATATATATAGCCCCATGTGATTTAGTTTCAACCATATATATGGATATATTTTTGCATCCAATAATCACTGGCACCTAACTTGTCTGGATATAAATATTTTTAATTTGGCATGGCATGCATGCATTATTGCTTCCTGATATTTTTAAACAATGACAAATAATTAAGGTCCTACAATATTGAAAACAAATGTGAGAAACATGGTACTTTTATCGGTCTAAAGAACGACTTCTGTACACTCATAACTAAAAGCAACATTAAAATTTTCAATTTGTCATTTTCACCTATATTTTTATTTATTTTTGCGTATTGCAATCATTAGAAACCAAAAATTTCATACACAATTTTTGAAATTACAAATTATTCATTTCTCGTTGGCTATAAGGTATAGCCAATTTGAATTAGTGGAACTGCATGCAAGCAATATCCATATTCGCTCTTTAAGTCTAAATATTCAATGATCAGAGAACAACAAGGAGGAGGTGTTGGCGGTGGCAACATTTTCCTTTCGTAGGAAATTTTTGAACCATAAAGCAGATTTCTTGAGGTATCTTTTCAATCCATCTTCCCGGTCTACATAAATCATCCCAAACCCAAGATTATAACCGGAATCCCACTCGAAGTCATCAAGAAATGACCACGCATAGTATCCTCTCACGTCAACTCCATCCCTGCACACAAAATTATATATATCATTTTCAACTATTAGCTACAAATTAAACAACGTGTAGTTATGTGAATGTCTTACTGCAATTTCTACTCTTGAGAGTCCTTTTTCAAAAAAATTAAATAAAGGGTTCTATTCATTAATTTACAACTATAGCTAAACCATAGCTTCAAATATTGAAACTATTTACATATCTTGACTAACCTCATAGCTTTTAAGAGATATGAAAGATGTAAGTGGTGGTATTTTATCCGCAGGCTATCATTAAGGGCTTTCTCAATTGGCAATGAACTAATATTCACATTTCCCATTCCTGAAAAATAATGAGAAAAAACTAATTATATATACTCATAAATACAAGGAAAAGACATTCTTCGAATTAATACTTTTAATATATAAAAGAAAACGTTTAATTATTACCATTCTCAGTGATGTAAATGGGAGGAGGGTTATACTTTTTCTTTATATATAACAAAAGTTCTCGAATTCCCTCTGGGTAGATGTATAGCCAGTAAGAACCCGTCTGCACTCCGACCATATAATTAATTAAAATATATTATTAATTAATATAATTAACCCATGAGTTGGTGTGTCTTAGAGGGAGAGACGGGGGGAGCATTAAATGTACCGGTTCACCGATTGGAATCCCATTCTTCTCCGCTGTGTGATAGAAAATTGATTATAAGATTATTATAACAAATATAATTGATGCAGTTAATTAATTATATGATAATTAAAAAACTAAAATATATAAGACTATATATATTATTATCTTAAACTTACAAGTTAGGTTAACTTGGCTGTCTGTTGTATAACTTAGGTTGACGCTGCTATAGGATGTCAAGTCGTCGGCATAAAAGCCTGTATAATAATTTATTCCGAGGAAATCAAAGGACCCCTTTACCATCTCAGACTGTGATTTTGTGAATTTGGGTAGTCGATCACCTACCAAATATTGCATTGTCTCCGGATAACTCCCGTATGTTATTGGATGAAGAATCCTGCACTTAATGAGTCGTTGATTGGATAATAATCACAAGATATATATAGAATCGTCGGTCATCTATGTGTGTATGTGTATATATATATATATATATATATATATATATATATATGAAATAATTAGCATCAACCTTTGTTCACCACTCCTAGAATAGATGAGATCATCAAACTCACCATCCAAACAGAAAATCACGAGCTCTGTAGGCAGCCTTCGTGCTAGCAACAGTTTGGAATTTAGGCACTGTAAAAAACATGTTGATTGTAATCCCTATGATGCCCTTCTGAGTTGCCTGCAAAACCTCATAGATATCTACCTTGCTTATTTCTATATCTTAATTTCTTTCTTGGATGGAATACATTATATATATCCACGACCAAAGAAAACGATTTGATGTCGATCAGACACCATTAATTATCTTTGTCTATATGTACGAATACTGTAATAATTACCTGATAGTTTTCACGATACAATTGTACAGCGGTTGCATGGCAGAGAATAAGGTTATGCGCCACCACATAGGGTTCAGTAGCCGAGTTTCCTGCTGGGCAACTTCCAATATAGTCAGAACATCGACCGGGTGCCTCCGTACCAGTTGCATACCCAAATGCACTAAATAAATTTGGCTCGTTCAAAGTCACCCAATACTTTACTCTATCACCAAATTCCTTGAAGCACAAATCCGCGTAGTCACCATAATCTTTCCTAAAATTACAATGTATTAATCGACTTGTTAGTGATGGAAAATAATGATGTTATGTTTAAGAGCTTAATTTTGGTCGCAATTGTTTATCTTACACAATTTCAGGACTTAAGAATCCGCCGTACTCATCTTCAAGGGCTTGTGGAAGATCCCAGTGGAATAAAGTCACAAACGGCTCTATGCCTATGTTCAAATATACATAATTAATTACTTTGGTTAAATACAAACAGTACATGTGAGGGTTGAATTAGCTAGGGTAAAAATAGCAAAGGTTGGAACTAAACCGTTTAATATGAGCTCGTTGATGAGATTATTGTAAAAATCAACACCTTCCTTGTTCACTCCCCCGCCAATTTTTCCCTCTACGAATATATATGCATAAGTTATGTTAGATTGCAATGAATGGATGATTAAAATTTATGAAAATTATTAAAAATGGGTTTAAAGAAATAATGATCTAACGAGGTAAAATTCTGGGCCACGATATGGAGAATCTGAAGGAGTCCAAACCAATTTCCTTCATCAAAGCAATGTCCTCCTACAATAGTGCTTGCTAATTAAAACGATCTCTCTTGTGGTTCATCAAATTAAGAAATAAATCACCGAATATAGAGATATATGTACCTCGTAAGTGTTGTAAAATTCTTCAGCTACATTCCCATTACTGTGGTCCGAAATTTTTTCTGTCGTGCACGTCACAACAAATTGCATATAATTAAATTGAATATATCATGAGTCCAGAAATGTTAGACTAAAATAGTAAAACAATTATTCCTTTTACGTGTTCTTTCTACCTACCTTCACTAGAATATATAACATTAGCTAGGATAATGTCAAACTTTTTAAGGTTTTTAAGAGATTATATGCCAGCTCTACATTGGTGGATTGAGGACAAGTTATTAGTTGTGTGATCTGTAATTTATAATATATAATTATTTCTAAGGGAAAGAGAGTGGTATATTTACCTGGCTGATCCTTGGTGAAAGTATCCCATATGCTTGGTTTCCTTCCACCTATATGTGCTGCTCCTTCGTACTCCAAAAACAAGAAGAAAACCAAATTACAATATTATAATAACTTTTTACATTGATTTTTTCTAATAAGAAATTTCATATATTTGAATATAGTAGTGCGAGATTTACAATCTCCATCTAATCCAAACTCTATAACTTAATGTAGCAGTCTACATGACAAAAATTTATGGAAGAAGTAAAAAAAAAAGAATAAGAAAAATTATATTTCTAATAGGATTTCGTCATGTAAACTGTCAGATTGTAAAGTTTGGATTATATGTATGTTGTAAGTCTAGCATTACTGAGATGAATATATATACCTGGTAAGCACTTGATCCTGCTCCAAAAATAAAATCAGTTGGGAAGTTACTCCGATCAAGCATTGGAGAAGAGTGACATAATAGTATCGGACCTCCAATGCATACAAATGAATATATGAAGACCAGGAAATAAAAGACAGGATGAGGAACTTCCATTTTTCAACTTTTCTGCATATATAATCTACAAGTTAATTAATTCCTGTAATTATCTATCTATCTTTAGACATCTAAGATAAACATTAAAAAGTTAGTTTACGGTGCATGGAATAATAATTTGATTTAAACAAATTTCTGAAATCTACTAAGAAAATATTGTTCCTGGACCTGGAGAGCTGTTTCCATCCATTTGTCTTCTTTAGACGGAAAAGATGATAATGTATAAGCAAAAATGAATATATATATATATATATATATATACTCCTTACAACTTAGCTGTTCTAATAACTAGAGAGATATTGAGGCCTTACCGCTTTGAGTATTCACTTCATCTTATGGCTTGATCAAGTTCAAGCAATGACGAAATAGAAGCTGCCTTTTGAATCACCCAATTTAGTACTAAGAATAAGAAGTTGATTAAGGAAGACAAATGTCAAGAGATAATATGGTAGAACTAACTCAAATTGCAAGCGCCTATATATATAAACGCAAATACGTGGTGCTGAACGAAACGGGAGCTCTGGTGGAGACCGAGCTTCAGTGATTAATAATAATAATAATATTAATATTATTATTATTGTTATTTAAGTTATAGTTTAATAGCACGAGACTTGGAATCAATTAAATAAACTAACCAGGCAATAATTGGCACCTACTCTTCTTTTTTCTATGTTTATGATCTTAATTATTTCTAAATTAAGAATGAGAATATATTAACCAAGGTCACAACCAATCCTGATATAATTGATGCATATAGTAGCTAAGGATCACTTTGATGTGTGTTTGTGTGTGTATAAAAGACTTCCCCGCTTCCCTGCATCATCAATATCTCTAGTTCTGGTCGGATTAATTTTAATTTCCCTTTTGTACTTTTTGATTAATGCTTCACTGCATAGAATTTAAAAATTAATGTTGTAAAAATAGATGCATCGATCATCAATTGTCTATTTTTTACACTCAAGACAGCTCACCATTCATGAACCTTATAAAATAAAGTCAACAATTAAAAGTAGAGGAGATTAGTTAATCAGATGGTAGTTGTAAGCAAGAGCACTGACTGCCAAATCATCATCTGCTCTGCTCCCTCTGTTAGATTTCAATATTTAAAACCATGTCAGTTTCTCCCTTGTCTCCAAAAATCGACTAGTATATAGCTGTCCAGATTAGTAAATATCATAACAATAATTTGATTCATAAGAATCTTTAACGCAGTGAAGGTATATCAATGGTTGCTGGCTATAAATTAAAGATAATATGATGAAACTATGGCTGGTGCTGGATTTATTTTTCAACAGTGATCATAATTAATTATTAATCTTAATGTCAATGAAACTTCTTAGAAGTTTAGTTTGAGTTAACAATCTGTTCAATTACAGAATAAATAATAAAGAAGAATTGTCAATGGTTGCATTTTCCTTTTGGAGGAAACTTTTGTACCACAAAGCGGAGTTTTTGAGATATCTTTTCAACCCCTTGCTGTAATCCACGTAAGTGAAGCCATAACGGACAGTATAACCATAATTCCATTCAAAAGCATCGAGAAATGACCATACTGAGTATCCTCTCACATCAGCTCCATTCCTGCCAAAAAAAAAAAAAAAAAGAAAAAGCTTCTCAAATGTAATCTACTTGTTCACTGGCACAACAATATCTATAATTATTCACTGGCACAACAATATCTATAAATGTATATTAACACATACATTCTACATGTGCATGACTTCATTCCAACTTGTAGAAATTAATTAGGAAATGTGTGTGTGTGTGTTTTAGTTTGTATTCTCTTTACTTGGTGAACTCACTTGATAGCTTGTAAGAGATATGATAGATGAAGTTGGTGGTATGTTATCCTCGAGCAATCTTTGAGGGCAACATCAACTGGTATTGAAATATTATTTACGTCTGCCAGTCCTGGAAATTAGTTAAGTAACAATTAAGAGACCTTGAGATGCATATTAGATAGTATTTGTTCGCACAACATGATATGATATGCATAGTAATTATTATTATTTTACCATTCTCAGTGATATAAACGGGAAGGTTGTATTTTTTCTTGATATAGAGTGGAAGTTCTCGGAGTCCTTTCGGGTACATATAAAGCCAGCCAACTCCTGTCTGCAAAAGAGTATGATATATATACGATAGACTTCTAATGTTAATGTTCCATAAATTAATTTAACGGTACATATGTTATGCACAAGCGGAAGCGATAACCAACAGAATAACCCAAAATGCACAACACAACTATGCCAGATTTGAATATAATAGCAACAAAAGAGGCAACAAATCAACCACAATGCAGAAATAGAAAACACACCAGGATTTAACGAGGTTCGGTATTAGTACCTACGTCCTCGAGCGCCGCTGAATAAACTTTCCACTATCTTCAAAGAGAATTACAAACTTTTGGGTCACAATACAAATACCACAACTATTGGGCCAAACTGTAATTACCCAAATAGTTGGGCCAAACGTAATTACCCAAACAATTGGGCAATACTACAAATACCCAAAATCAAAAGGGGAAAAACAAATATTACAAACTTTAAGGTCCTTACGGAAAGGCCCTTAAACTATGAGGTCTTATATGTGAGACCTTACAACTTTAGGGGGTGGAGGATATTTCTCTTGGTACACTCATAACTCTCCTACTTGGCTTCTTTTATAAGCCCAAAGGAGTCCCAAGTATTTCTATTTGAGCAATGTGGGATCCCTCACATTGCTTATAGCATTGGCTAAAGAGCCAATACTCCAACAATTCTCCACCTTGGCGATTTAGCCAATCCACCACAATACTCTTCTTTTTCCCATATTCTCTATCACAGCAGCAACGCCTCCAAATGCGCCCAATGGCGCGGTCAAACAGGCACAATGTTGATCAAGTCCAAACAATGACTGAACTTGATCGCTGTCACAACCTTAGTCAACATATCTGCGGGATTCTCGGCAGTCCCAATCTTCTGAAGTAAGATTCTCCCTTCATCAATGATCTCCCGCACAAAATGATACCGAACATCAATATGCTTCGTACGAACATGGAACACTGGATTCTTCGCTAAGTGGATAGCACTCTGACTGTCAGAATAAAGAGTGATCTTCTTCTGCCCAAGTCCCAATTCATCCAGCAATCCCTGTAACCAAATAGCTTCCTTCACAGCCTCTGTCATAGCCATATACTCTGCCTCTGTAGTAGACAAAGCTACTGTAGACTGTAAAGTAGACTTCCAACTCACTGGTGCTCTTGTAAGAGTAAACACATAACCGGTTGTCGACCGACGTTTATCCAAATCACCAGCATAATCTGAATCAACATAACCAATAGCATACTGACCACATGTATCATCTCTCTCAAACACTAAGCCAACATCTACGGTTCTCAACAAATACCGTAGAATCCATTTCACTGCTTGCCAATGTCCTTTACCAGGATCATGCATATACCTGCTCACAACTCCAACTGCATGTGAAATATCGGGTCTTGTACACACCATAGCATACATCAGGCTACCAACTGCATTAGCATACGGAACTCGAGACATATACTCTCGTTCCTCATCTGTACTAGGAGATAAAGATGCACTGAGCTTCATATGAGGAGCAAGTGGGGTACTTACAGGTTTTGACTGCTCTGTAATGCCAAACTGCTGTAATACCTTCTTCAGATACTGCTTCTGAGTCAAACAAATCTTGCTTCTCCCTCTATCTCTGCTAATCTCCATGCCAAGTATCTTCTTAGCTTCACCCAAATCTTTCATCTCAAACTCTCGATTCAACTGAGTCTTTAACTTTGCAATTTCTTCGACATTCGTCGAAGCTATCAACATATCATCAACATACAAGAGTAGATAAATGAAAGAACCATCACGTAGCCTCCGAAAATATACACAATTATCAAATTTGCTTCTTGTGTACCTCTGACCCATCATAAACCGATCAAATCGCTTATACCACTGTCTGGGAGATTGCTTCAAACCATAAAGCGATCTTTTCAGTTTGCAAACCAAATTTTCCTTACCAGCAACTCTGAATCCCTCTGGCTGAGTCATATAGATTTCCTCTTCCAAGTCACCATGTAAAATGTAGTTTTTACATCCAATTGAACTAGTTCCATATTCATCTGAGCTACCAAGGCCAACAAAATTCTAATGGAAGAATGTTTCACAACTGGAGAAAATACCTCATTGTAGTCAATTCCTTCCCTCTGAGCGTAGCCTTTAGCCACCAACCTTGCCTTGTAGCGGACGTCATTCTTGTCAGGAAATCCATCTTTCTTTGCATATACCCATTTGCACCCAATTGCCTTTTTACCCTTCGGTAGTTGAGCTAGCTCCCAAGTTTCATTCTTCTGAAGAGACTGCATCTCTTCCCTCATAGCTGTCTTCCACTCATCAATTTCAGAACATCTGACTGCCTCTCTATAAGTGGAAGGAACATCAGCATCTACAATTGGAAGTGCATAGGCCACCATATCAGCAAATCGAGCAGGTCTGCGAATCTCACGTCTTGGCCTATTAATTGCAATAGATTCTTGTTGCTGTTGAGGTTCCTGAGTAGAACCCTCTCCATCATCTCCCAAATCTCCCTCTGTCATAGGAGTACCATCATCTGTCTCAACAGATCTAACTGGGTTCAATGTCATCGTTTCAAACTCCACCTGCTGCTGAGTATGCTCCACCTGCTGTGGAGTACCATTCACCTTTGTCTGGTTTTCTGATTTCTTCAACATTGAAGACTCATCAAATGTCACATCTCTGCTGGATACAATCTTCCTCGAACTAGGACACCAAGACGATATCCTTTTACTCCAGAAGCAAATCCCAAGAAAATCGCTTTCTTGGCTCTAGGATCCAGCTTAGATTCTTTCACATGATAATATGCAGTAGAACCAAAAACATGTAAAGAATCATAATCAGAAACAGGTTGTCCAGACCATACCTCCAATGGAGTTCTATCACCAATAGCAGCTGAAGGTAGACGATTAATGAGATGACATGCATAAGTCACAGCCTCAGCCCAAAACTCTTTGCCCAACCCAGCATTGGACAACATACACCGAACTTTCTCCAGCAATGTCCGGTTCATGCGTTCTGCCACCCCATTCTGCTGTGGTGTACCTCTAACAGTAAAATGACGTACAATACCTTCATCTTGACACAATTTCAAAAACTGATCACTGCAATACTCACCACCATTATCTGTTCTGAGATGCTTGATCTTCTTACCAGTCTGTGTCTCAATCATCTTTTTCCATTTAAGGAAAACACGAAGTACATCATCTTTTGATTTCAAACAGTACACCCAAGTTCTTCTGGAAAAGTCATCAACAAAAGTAACAAAGTAGTGCCTACCTCCCATAGATGCGGTTTTAGTAGGTCCCCACACATCTGAGTGAACATAATCAAGAATACCCTTGGTATTATGAATAGCGGTGCCAAATTTACTCTCTTCTGCTTTCCCAGAACACAATGCTCACAGAAATCCAGCTTGCAGGTCTTTGCACCTTTCAATAAGCCTCGTTTCACCAAACTGAATAAGGCTTTCTCACCTGCATGTCCCAAACGCATATGCCACAGTCTCGTGATCTCTGTATCTGCATCATTATCAGAAACCATAGCATCGATCCAATAACCGTATTACCATTATAGTAATACAAGTTGTTCCTCCTAGTTCCTTTCAATACCACAAGAGCGCCTGAAGTGACCCTCAGAATACCATCTCGAATAGATATACCACAGCCTTTTGATTCTAAGGCTCCCAAAGAGATGAGATTCTTCTTCAACTTCGGTACATACCGAACATCTGTCAAACTCTAGTCAGTCCATCATGATTCCTCAATCGGATCGAACCTATCCCAGCAGTATGGCAAATATCATCATTGCCCATATACACAACTCCACAATCAAGCTGTTCAAACTGAAAGAACCAATCCCGATGTGGACACATATGATAAGTACAACCCGAATCCATAATCCACTCATCAGAAACAGAAGTGGATGGATGACCAACTAGACAAATATCTGAATCACTATCATCCTCACGCTCAACAACACATGCATCAGAAACAGCCTTGCCCTTATCTTTCTTTTTCAACTTAGGACAATCTTTCTTCCAATGCCCTTTCTCACGACAAAAGGCACACTCATCTTTTCCTAATCTACCCCTCGACAAAGATTTTCCCTTTTTTCCTGGTTTCCTACTATGACTACGCCCTCTCACTGTCAATGCATCTACTGACTCATCCCTATGTTCCCTTTGATCTTTCTTACGAATTTCATAATTCAACAAAGCAGAACAAACTTCTTCAAAAGACAGTTTATCTTTCCCATGGATAAGAGTAATGCATAAATGATCTAATTCATCCGGAAGTGAGCCAATCAATAGCATAGCCTTAATCTCATCTTTGAATGTTTCATCTAAGTTTAACAAATCAGCAATTAACTTATTAAACTCATCAATATGAGAACTGATGCTCGTACCTGGTTTCAACTGGAGACGGAACAATCTCTTCAATAGATACAGCCGATTCTCATTGCTTTTCTTCATATATTTGTTTTCCAGCGCCTTCCACAATTTGTTTGCAGATGTCTCCTTAGTGAACGGATACTTTTGTTCTCTACACAAGCAAGAGCGAATCAACCCACAAGCTTTTATATTCAGCCTGTCCCAATCTCTTGCACTGATATCTTCTGGTTTTGTTTCTTCCAGAACAATATCCAAATCCTGCTGATACAACCCGTCCAACACCTCACTCTGCCATAAGCCGAAATTATTTCGGCCATCAAATTTTTCAACATCTATTTTTGCATTTGTCACAGTCACTGTCTTCTCAGATACAGTAGATGATGAAGCCATTACTACCTCTCACAAACAAGCTCGATACACAAATCACCAATAACCAAGCTCCAAACAAACTATTATATTCAATAACTAGCAATCCAAAATCAACAGCCCAGAACAGTAGTAAGTGCTTCAATGAAATAGCCACTAACTACCCAAAACCTTCGGCTCTGATACCAATTGTTATGCACAAGCGGAAGCGATAACCAACAGAATAACCCAAAATGCACAACACAACTATGCCAGATTTGAATATAATAGCAACAAAAGAGGCAACAAATCAACCACAATGCAGAAATAGAAAACACACCAGGATTTAACGAGGTTCGGTATTAGTACCTACGTCCTCGAGCGCCGCTGAATAAACTTTCCACTATCTTCAAAGAGAATTACAAACTTTTGGGTCACAATACAAATACCACAACTATTGGGCCAAACTGTAATTACCCAAATAGTTGGGCCAAACGTAATTACCCAAACAATTGGGCAATACTACAAATACCCAAAATCAAAAGGGGAAAAACAAATATTACAAACTTTAAGGTCCTTACGGAAAGGCCCTTAAACTATGAGGTCTTATATGTGAGACCTTACAACTTTAGGGGGTGGAGGATATTTCTCTTGGTACACTTATAACTCTCCTACTTGGCTTCTTTTATAAGCCCAAAGGAGTCCCAAGTATTTCTATTTGAGCAATGTGGGATCCCTCACATTGCTTATAGCATTGGCTAAAGAGCCAATACTCCAACAACATATATATATATAACTGCGTGCCTAAACAAAAAGAGTACCGGTTCACCAATAGGAATCCCATTTTTCTCGGCTGCAACAACAAATTACTTAACTATGTTTAATAACTGTGATATTAATTAGAAAATTGAGGATATAAACGATTAAGTTGATCATCAATGTGTTGAAGCTCACCAGTATCATTTACATGACTATCTGTTGTATAACTGAGGTGGATGCTGCTAGTATTTGAGTTTTCTGCATACCTTGCCGTATAGTAACTCACTCCAACAAAATCAAGGGAACCTTTTACCAAAGTGGATTCTTCATCTGTGAAATTGGGCAACCTATTCCCAACTAAATCTCTCATTGTCTCTGGGTAGTTGCCAAATGTCATTGGATGAAGAAACCTATATAATTGAGAAAATCATGATATTTAATTATGCATGGAAGACACACTCTTAAGATCCCCGATTACAAAATCTAATTTTATAAACCCTGCATTGGAAAGTTGATGAATCGGTTTCAATTTTCAAAACAGCGCATATAGATGAGAACATTCAATTAGGGGCTAGCCAACAAACTTACCAACCAATTGCAAAATCTAGACGTCTAAATGCAGCTTCTCTGCTAGAAAGAGTTTCAAATTTAGGCACTTGCCATTCACATCCTACATTTATCCCCATTATTCCCTTTTGAGATGCCTGCAGAATTATGACAGTTGTCACTTGTGGCTTCAGAATTGAGATATCTTGCTGCATGCCCCCATTTTTTTACCATATATATAATTACAGTCATTAAGCACAAACCTGATACTTGTCTTTGTATAAGTTTGCAGCAGTTGCGTGAGACAGAATGAGGTGGTGGGTGACTAGGTAGGGCTCTGTTGCAGAGTTGCCTTCGGAGCAATTTCCGATATAGTTGGAACAACGACCAGGTGCCAAGGTTCCTCTTGCATAGCCATTGCTACTAAATATATTTGGCTCATTCAAAGTGACCCAATATTTTACTCTGTCTCCAAATTCTCGGAAGCAGAAATCCGCATAGTCACGAAAATCATTCCTATATTTTTACCAATTGCCAAATTATTAATCAGCTACATATATAGATTAAACTGGTCAAAAGTCTATTCTAACTTACACAATTTCAGGGCTTAAAAATCCACCATATTCATCTTCCAGGACCTGTGGAAGATCCCAATGGAATATTGTAACGAAGGGCTCTATGCCTGCTCAATGGAGGCAAATTAATATATGATAGGTGAGACATGGAGATCAATATGAACGGAAATTAAATTAAAGAGCAAGGAAATCGAATATTCAACAATAGTCACCATTCGATATTAGTTCATCGATAAGAGAATTGTAGAATTTGACAGCTTGCCAGTTGACTCCTCCACTGACTTTTCCCTCTAACAATCAAATGTTCATTTGCAATAACAAAATTAAAATAATTCTAAGCTCATATGAGTCTTAATTTGTATTGAATACATTAATTTATAACTTACGAGGTAATACTCTAGGCCATGAAATGGAGAATCTGAATGTGTCCAAGCCAACTTTTTTCATCAGAGCAATGTCCTCCTGCAATGGATGGAGGTTCAGCTTATGTTTAAAAAGATCATATTATTATATAATAGTACAGAGATTATTATTTATAATTAGGGCGTCATATACATAGCTATACAATATACCTTGTAGACGTAATAAAATTCATCGGCCACATCGCCGGTACTGTGGTCAGCAATTTTTTCTGTCATTAATGCAAAAAGTTAAAGCACAGCCGAAAATCGAATTGCACACTATAAATAATTTATGCACAAGTGCAGTATAGGGGCAAAGAAAGCTAGGATTTAATAGTTAGGGGACCACCGGTGAAAAATAAAGATTTAAGGAAGGAAGTCAAGAAAAAAAAAAACAACAATTAGAGGGGTTAGAAAATCATGATATAAAGGACTAAATAATGGTAAAAATTTTTTATTTTATTATCATTATTATTATTTTTTTTCGGTTGGCTGGGGAGCTGGCCTTCCAACAAGACAATTCTGCGGGAACGGCCGGGTGGATAAGAGGGGTTTGTCAAGCGTGAAAACTTGTTTTAGGGCCGGTTTGATATGTTACGTTTGACGTCGCTTTCTCTAGAATGAGATAATTAAAAATATATCATTCAGTAATACTGAAGCCCTGGATATATTCTTTTTTTTTTTTCTTTTTCGTTCAATTTGAAAACTTATATTTATAAGAAAATAGTGTGTTTAAAGTATAATAATAAAGCACGGCGAGAGAGAGATTATAAATTTTCACTTGTTACAATCACATATATAAGAGGAAAAAAAAGAAAAGAGAGATATAATATGTATATGGAGATAGACCTGGATGTTGAATAACGAATGTATCCCAGATGCTTCTTCTCCTGCCATCTGCATTTGCTGCTCCTTCACACTTATTATTTTTTGAAATGCATGGAGAAAACAAATTAATTACACGAGTTAAATGCCAATGCAAATGATTATAATCACATTGTTGAAGGAATATATAGGACATATATGCATGCATGGGTCAATTAATTACCTGATAAGCACTTGATCCTGCTCCAAAGAGAAAACCAGCTGGAAAACTACTCCGGTTTAGGTTAGTAGAGTAATTACATGACTTCAAAGTACTTGCAATGGAGGCCGAAACAAAAGTAGGAACCAGAACGAAGACTATGCCAAGAAGATTAATTAATTCAATCTTCATATCTAACTTTCTTGTTCTACCGCTACTTCCCTCTCCTTTGATGTATACACAGATATTCATAGACTTGTGTGCGCATAACCGTCTGAAACAAAAATTGACTGTTAGTTATAACTTTTAAAATAATATTTTGGAAGAACGAATATGATTGTTGCTAGCTATAAAGTTAGAGATGGGAGTGAGATACTCAAATTTTAAAGCCAATTGAGTCCAAATAATTGGAAGACAAAGGCAAGCTGTCAAGAAAAAAGGTAAATAATTAACAAAATGCAAGTGGAGTGGGTCGTACAAGGGGCTGTGCAGAAAAGAGAAAAAGATAAGAGTCAAGAGTGCTTGGCTGAGAGGTAAAAGAGAGGCAAAAATAATAATAAGAATAATAATGAAAGGCTAGGTTTCAATCATGATCTTAAGATTAAATGGTAAAATAAACTTCATTTTATGTAAAATCTGGAGCGGTGAACTTTGGCATGATTTTCTACATATCTATTGGGCTTGATTTTCAATTTACTCTCACGTTAATATACTTTCTTAGAATTGTTTGGTAGAATACCCAAAATTATTTTGTGTCACATTGGCTTTTGAGTTCCACCTTTTTGTGATTTTATTGAACTTGTGAACCAAAATATTGATAACTTAATGATTTATTAATATTGATGTTGTGAGCATATATTGGAGAGTTGAACTAGTGTAAACCGTTATTGATAATGGAAGATTTTGATATCAAACTATATATAGTTTGGTGATATTTTCTATTTATAGTTTTTCGTGTAAATATAGTGGTATCGATTTTGGGGTTTTCGTCGGTTTGGGTTCAATAGATTTAGCTAATAACCAGTCTAATCTGATATTGATCGGTTTAGAAATTTTTCAATCCAATCAATCCAAGGATGAAATCTTATCTGATTTCCAATTTTATAGAAATCATTATCTGATCCGATCCAATCAGATCCAATCCGATCTAGAAAATTATAATTTGATTCGATTTGTTCCAAAATTAAAAGACTTTTCTAAGAAAAAGTACAATAACAAAGCATAATTTAATGTGATATAACATAAAATATAATGACAATATACTTATGCAAATTTAAGCATGAGTAATAGCTCATAATATGAGATATAAAAATTTATTTTTAAATTAATGAAAGTTTCAAAATGAAAAATAACAATAATCATCCCATTACATGAATTGCAATTTTAAATAAATTCATAGAACTCTAATGAGCCATGCATTTTTCAAAACTTTGAAATTAATCAGAGTACTAAGAAGCAAAAAGGAAAAAGCATTGCATTCAATGTTAAAACTAAAAAAATCTGATGATGAAAGTAATGATGAACTTGATGAAACTGATTCCAAACAGATTGCTTTTCTAACAAAGAATTATGTCAAGTTCGTGAAAAAGAATTTCAGAAAAAAGAATCAAGGAAAGCCATCAAACTCAACTGAAGACAAGTTCAAAAAATTCAACAAGGATAATGACAAGAAGAAATTGAAGCAACCTGATAAGAAAGGACATATTCAGTGCTATGAATGTTCTGGTTATAGGCATATTCAGTCTGAATGTGCTAACCTCAAGAAGAAAAACAAAGGCTTGACAGTTATTTAGAGTGATGAATCAGAATTTGATTCAGATGATAAAAAATGCGTGAGTAATTTTGTTGCATTCACAACATCAGCAGCTGATATAGGGAAAGTTGTTATGACTGACATAAAAGAACATTGCAGAACCAATATTGATCATTCAGATGAAGAAGATGGTCTAGAATACTATGAAAAGTTGCAAGAGACTTATAATACACTTTATGGTGAATGGCTGAATCAGAAGGAAGAAATTAAAACCTTGAAGAAGGAGATTGAAATATGGACATGTGAAAAATCTTATGTTGAAAATCGTATCACGGAACTGGAGATTGCTTTGATAGATGAAACAACACATGTTGAGAAAATCACAATAGAGCTGATTGAGAGCAAAAGATGTGTTGATCAACTCATAATCGAGTTAGCTAAATTTGATCAGGTCTTGAGTCTTAGAAGAGACAACTCTAAAAAACATGGATTGGGATACACAGAAGGCAATGTTGCATCTTCATCAAAAACAATGTTTGTAAAAGCTTCAACATCGGGTAAAAATTCTGAACCTAACTTAATAAGATCAAGTTCTAGTTCAAAAAGCAATGAAACATTTGTTTTCCCTCTGAGTTCTTTCAAATCCAGTCCTGAAAAGGTAAGAAAATCAATTCCAATTTGTTATTTTTGTGGTAAAAAAGGACACATTAGGCCTAGATGCTTTAAATTGTTGAATCTCTTGCATAAAAGATCAAAACAGTTTAAATTGTTACCAAAGTCACAACTGCAGTGGGTTAAGAAAGAGAAGACAGTATGCAATGTTGCTCTTACTGCTCTTAAACATTCTTCTAATGATTTGTGGTACTTTGACAATGGCTGTTCCAGGCATATGACTAGAAATAAACAGTTTTTGAAAAATTTTAAAGCATGCAGGGAAGAAAAATGTCACTTATGGAGATGGAGCAAAGAGTAAGATCATTGGCAAAGGCACTTTAAATGTCAACGGCCTATCCAAATTCTAAAATGTCTTGCTAGTTAAAGGTTTGAAAGCTAATCTAATTAGTATCAATCAGATATGTGATGGCAAATATATTGTTAATTTCACACAAAACAAATGTATGGTCTTAGATAACTTTGTAAATGCATTTTAGAAGGAAATAGATCTTCGAATAATTGCTATTTGGTAAAAATTACATTTAAAGCTAAGATTTCAGATTTGGAATTGTGGCATCAAAAATTAGGTCACTTAAATTACAAAGACTTTGTTAGATTAATTAAGTTAGGTGATGTAAAAGGAGTTCCTAAATTTGATGACAATATAAATGAAATTTGTGGACCATGTTAAATGGGAAAACAAATTAGAAGTTCACACAAATCCAACCCACATCTTAACACATCCAAGATACTTGATTTGCTTCACATGGATCTTATGGGTCCTATGCAAATTGAAAGCATTATAGGTAAGAGATACATATTTGTTTGTGTGGATGACTTTTTTAGATATACTTGGGTTGATTTTATTAAAGAAAAATCTGACACTTTTGAAGCTTTCAGGAATCTTTGTGTTAAGCTTGAAAATGAGCAAAATAGGAACATGGGTAGGATAGTGAGAATAAGAAGTGTTCGTGGCAAGGAATTTTGAAAATGTTAGCTATGCTGATTTTTGCAAATATCATGGTATTGATAATGAATTTTTAGCTTCCAAAACCCTTGAACAAAATGGCATCGTGGAAAGGAAGAATAGAACTCTTCAAGAGATGGCTAGAGTGATGCTCAATAACAAGAAGTTGACCAAAAGGCTATGGGCTGAAGCAATAAGCACTGCATGTTATATTTCAAATAGAATTTTTCTAAGACCTGACACTAACTAGACACCTTATAAAATTTTGAAAGGTAAAAAACCTAATTTGAAATATTTTTATGTTTTTGGATGCAGATGTTACATCTTAATTGACAGAGAGCAGTTAGAAAAATTAGATCCAGGGAGTGATAAAGGAGTTTTTGTGGGATATGCACAAACTAGCAAAGCATTTCGGGTTTACAATCTTCAAACTGAGGTAGTCATGAAATCTACAAATGTAGTCTTTGATTATCTAGATGATTATGCAGAATACTCACAAGAGGAAACCATAACCAGCTTTACAAAAGATACAGAAAAATCAGATTCTGACAACAGTAACAAATATGAGTCAGTTATGAAAGAGGAAACAACTGCTGTTACATCAGACACAACAATGAAAACTGACAACTCATATCTGAACAAAGACTCAATCTGAAATGAAGATGAAAGGAAAGATCCACCCACTTGGATTCAGAAAGCACATCCAACAAGTTCTATTATTGGAACACCAGATGGCATGGTGAAAACCAGGAGCAAGATAAGAAATCAGGTAAGGTTTACATGTTATGTCTCATCAATTGAACCAAAAAATGTGAAAGAAGCCTTAAAAAAAGATGTTTAGATTCAGGCAATGCAAGATGAACTTAATCAGTTTAAAATAAATGAAGTATGAGAATTAGTTCCTAGACCAGAAAATGCAAATGTCATTAGAACTAAATAGATATTTAAAAATAAAACTGATAAAAGTGGTCAAGTAGTAAGGAATAAGGCTAGGATAGTAGCACAACGTTACACTCAAGTAGAAGGCATAGACTTTGATGAACCTTTTACACCAGTAGCTAGACTTGAATCAATCAGATTACTACTTGTAATTACTTGTTTGCTTGATTTTAAATTGTATCAAATGGATGTTAAAACAACATTTTTAAATGGCTATCTCAATGAAAAAGTTTTTGTTGAACAACCTAAGGGTTTTGAAGATCCTAAACATCCTGATTTTGTGTACAGATTGCATGAAGCTTTGTATGAATTGAAACAAGCTCCTAGGGCTTGGTATGAAAGATTGACAAATTTTTTGATCAATAGAGATTATAAAAGAGGCAGTAATGATAAGACCTTTTTTATCAAACATGCTGCTAACTATCTTATTGTTGCTCAAATATATGTTGATGACATTATTTTCGGATCAACTAACAAAAGTAAAACTAATGAGTTTGTTAAGTTGATGCAGGAAGAGTTTGAGATGAGTATGGTAGGAGAATTAAATTTATTTCTTGGATTGCAGGTTAAGCAAATGAATGATGGGATATTTATATCTCAATCAAAATATGCTAAAAATCTTGTAAAGAGATTTGGGTTTGAGAATTCAAAATCAATGAAAACTCCTATCAGTACTAACCTGAAACTTTCAAAAGATAATGTAGGAAAAGAGATTGATGAAAGTTTGTACAGAAGCAGTATTGGCAGCCTGTTATACCTCACAGCAAGTAAACCAAACTTGTGCTTTAGTGTAGGACTTTGTGCAAGATTTTAAGCAAATCTCAAAGAATCACATCTGGTAGCAGCTAAGAGAATCATCAGGTATGTACATGGAACACATGATTATGGTGTATGGTTTTCTAAAGATACAAATAATTATCTTGCAGGGTTTAGTGATGCTGACTGGGCAGGAAATGTAGATGACGAAAAAAGCACATCAGGAGGGTGTTTTCATCTTGGTACTAACTTGGTTTCTTGGTACAGCAAAAATCAGAATTCTATTTCTTTGTCTACTATTGAAGCTGAATACATAGCAGCAAGAAGTTGTTGCACACAACTACTATGGATGAAGCAAATGTTGAGTGATTATGGTATTGAACAGAAACATATAACTGTGTTTTGTGATAATACCAGTGCTATAAATATTTCTAAAAATCTTGTTCAGCATTCTAGAACAAAACACATTGACATAAGATACCATTTTATAAGGGAACTTGTAGAGTCTAAGGGGTTACACATTGAACACATCCCCACTGATAAGCAATTGGCTGACTTGCTCACTAAGGCATTAGATACAACAAGATTTGAGAATCTAAGAAAGGCCTTAGGCATCTGTCAGTTATCTGAATAAACACTGCTTACTGTTATGTTAATTATATCTAAAATATCATAAGTTTTCTTCTAATTTGGCATATGTGAGCTTTAATATAAAAAATGTGTGAATGATGAAATAATGGTTTAAAATGAAAAATACAGACTACAATATATGATATGTGAAAGCCGTCATTAAAAGTAACCTTAAGGTATCTAAGAAATATGTTGAAGTCACCCACTCAAATGAAAAGGGATACCTCTATATTGTGTGAAAGCTACTGTATTAATAATCCAATGGGATTAAAATATGTCAAAATAATATTTTTGACATTTCAAACAAGTGAAAAGAAAGATGAAAATAGCTTTCATGTGAAAGTAATGAAACAGCTCTGAAATATGCTTTCTTAGAATGATTTATATGATGTTCAGATATTGTTGTTATATTAAATTTAACTGTTTTTTGTTATGTTTTTCATATAATGCGATACTCTTTATGCCTATCTGAAATTTGATTTATCTTGTGTGTCTATGTGTAAAAAATGTCATGTCGGCTTTATTGAATTGAGGGAGAGAAAATTCAGTGGCAGGAATCTTATCTCTATTAGAATTCCTTATTCTAATGGAAATCAAATTTTGAATTCCTATATATTAATGACAGTTATTAAGCGGTTTTGGAAAGGGAATTAAAATTAAATTTTGTTGAAAACAAAATTTTTTAAATTAAGTCAAGTATATTACAAAATCAGTTAGGGTATTTCCTGTTCATACCATACTCCAACAACAGTTTCGACACTTTCTCTCTCATCTTGCTATTCTCTCTCTACTCTGAGAAACTCTTGCAGACTTAAAACCCTAACAATGGCAACCACCTCAGAATCCTCAAAAACACACAGTTCCTCATCTTCACAAAACGACTCTGGTTACAATAGTAGTAACAGTGAACAATCGTCTCATTCACAATAGCCTCAAGTAGAGATCCCGATTGATCCTGCTATGAGCAAAGAGAAATTGATTCTGGTGAAGAAGATGAAAGACAAGGTGAAGCCAAAGTATAACAAGTTCCTCACAACAGCCGTCAAGCAGAAATTCTTGAAGTACACCTTAAAAAGGAAATTATAGATGGAAAGACCAGTGAAGCTGACTGACTTCAACAACTATGGTCTGAGTGAGCTTCTTGCATCTATATACTAAACTCGTACGGTAAACAATTTTCTACCCCCTGTGAAGTCATTAATTCAGGAGTGCTATGCTAATATCTCTACTTCAATTGATGATCTGAAAAGCTTTCATTATTATAGAGTGTATTGTAGAGGAAAATTTGTGAAATTCTCACCGAATGTCAGAAATACATTCTTTGATATACCAATAAGAAGCTTGCATTCATTAGATGAGAATTTTGATATGGCTTTAGTGATTAAAGAATTAACTGGTAGAGAGGATATAGAAGGAAAACCGAGGGATGGAATTAACCAACAATATCTCAAAAAGAAGTATCGGGTGATGCATAAGATTTCACGATTTAATTGACTTCCCTCATCACACCAACTAAATTAGGGAATATAGAGTGAAGTTTTTGTTCTGTTTGGGCACCAATCGACCAATTAATTTTGTTTTATTGGCTTATAGAATGATTGTTCAGATTGCTCCATACAAATCTGATTATCATTTACTTGTTTTTCCATGTTTAATTCAAGGGATTTTAGCACAGAATGGTATCTCAATAAGTCCCAAAGAACATACTAAAACTCTGACCAAGTCAATCACCAAAGGTTTTTTACATAAGTTGCATGATAAATCTGATCTTCCTGTACCAGAACCAAAACCAAAACCCAGGAGAGTCAGGAAACATCCCATGAGTAATGTAGAAGAACAACTTGTTGTGGTAAATTCTGTCTTGAATGATATTGTGCAGGATCTTAAAGATATCAAGGCTAAACAATCTGTTTTGGAGGCCAAGCTTGCAGGACAATCTAGTATTGCAAAAGAACCACAGCCCATGGAAAATAACAATGTGGTTCTTGAGAAGTCTGCAGAGCACATACCAGAAACTAATGCACCATTGTCTAAAGAAGCTGAGCCAATACCTGCAGAATATCCAACTGAACAAACTGCTGTTCAGACAGACATAACAACAAAGAAGAAATAAAAGAAAAAGAAATTCAAGACAACTGCAAAGGAATTGAAAGCAAAAAAGAAGATCAAATTGGTAATGAAACCATCTAACAAGAGGAAGAAGAAAATTGAATTAGCAGCTTCAAAACTGAGGGATGAATCCTTGTCAGATAAACCACAATAAGCAGAACCTGAGATGAAATTGCCTTCACCACTTGCTGAGGAAGAACTTCATGTTTCTCTAGTCCCTGAAGCAGCACATCATGATTCTCCACCATCACTACAGTCACCACCACCTGAAGTCATAACCACATTACCTGGAGCACAACCTGAGGAAGAACACACTTATGAACCCCCTTTTGTAGCAGACATAACTGCACCAGCCACACTCCACCATTTACATTTGCAGAAAAGTCACTGGTACCTTTTCAACAACCTGTTGTTGAGTTGCATACAACATAAACCTGTGCTGAACGACTTGATAAGAAGATTTGCAAGATTGTTGCTGAAGTTACCGCCACTTCCTCTGAGACAACTGAAGCACAACCTGCTTTTGAGCCTAATGAGCAGCCTACACCAACTACTACTGGCAATCGATACAAAATAAAGGCTGTCAGGATCAAGAAGCGCTCGGGCAGTTCCTCTTTCCCACCTGTTCACAAGTCTCTAAGATTACGTTAGTTTTTGACAGCTTGTCCTAAATCAAGAGGAAGAAGGAGTTTCTAATATAATATTTTCTATTTCTGTTTTATTTTGTTTTTGAACTGTTCTATTTTTTTAATTCTGTCTGATATTTTGTTGATCTCCTTTAGGTAGTATGTAAGGAGTAAAGGGGAGTAAGGCATGCTTATGCTTTGTATGCATTAGAACTATTTTTGGTTGTGTGTTATTTCTTTATTGTGTTATGTGTTTTTATCTGCCTATTTCATTTGATGTATGTTTTTTATTTGCTCTGACCATGAAAATGGTTGCAGTGTTGTTTGACAAGTTTGTCAACCTCACTTTGTGTCATTTTGCAGGATCTACATAATCATACATTGTTCTGTTATGTGCTTTGTAACTACATACTATGACTATTTATTTGGCATGATGTTTATGTTTGATCGAACATGATTGTTTACAGTTATGTCTAACTTAACTCTGAGTGAATTTTTCTTTGATTAGAAACAGTGTAGTGTTTTCATTACAAGTTGCCAAAAGGTGAAGATTATTGGTGTCAACATGCACGTGCCATGCACATGATATTTTTGTCTAACTTGTGATAAAACAATAATATTATATGGTTTATTATTTTATTATTTCCATAAGTATATTTTAGGAAATATTTGGTTTATAATAAATATCCTTTTAGAATAGGACATTATTTAATGTATCCTACTGAAAATAGGAGAATATTTATTTGTGTCCTAATTCCTTTAGGAGTTATATTTATCACTTCCTATTATATTTGTCTTTATCCTAATGTGAGTGTGATTAGGATTTTTATAGGAATCTAAGGAGTTTTCGTTCAGACTTTCCACAATATATATTCTTATGTTTACATAACAAATAGGAAGTTGGTTGTGTGAAGTCTATGTCATGGCATTCCAAGAATTAAGAGGAGAGCTTCAACGCAGATTGGAATATTTCTTTGATTTAAATTTTATGAGTATTTCATTCATGTGTGAGAGATTGAAATCGTGCATGAATATTCGATTAGGTCTGTTTGAGTTTGTAGACACTTGAGAGAACTTGCGAGTTAAGTGTTTATGCAATTCAGTGTCAAACAACATGGTTATGTATACTTAACAGTGTGTTGTTAAGTTATTTATGACAGAGAGTGAGCAGTGTCACTAGAGTTTAAGATCTTGACGGGATTTTGTTTTACAAAGATCAGGTCAGTATGTGAGAGTGAGTCAGCACTGTAAACGATCCTAAAGATTGTACAAACAAGAACTTAGTGAATTACAGCTCTATAGCTGTCCGTGAATGTAGGTTTTATAACCGAACCACATAAAATCCTCCTGCACCGATTTACATTACAGTTTACTATTATAATTCTTATAACTGCATACTTCCAGAACTTACAGCATTCACTTGGTTTATTTAATTTCCATCAACAATCATAATTAGTATTATTAATTTTAATATCAATAAAACTTCTTTGAAGTTTACTTTTATTTAACAATGTGTTCAACTACTCAGAGAATAATAGAAAAAAATCGTGGGTGGTTGCATTTTCCTTTTGAAGGAAATTATTGTACCAGAAAGCAGAGTTCTTGAGATATCTTTTCAACCCCGTATTGTAATCCACATAAGTGAAGCCAAATCGAATGGTGTAACCATCTTTCCACTCAAAGTCATCGAGAAATGACCATACTAAATATCCCCTCACATCAACCCCACTCCTGCAAAAAATTGCTTATATACATCACAAACCCATCATTGAATGAATGAAAATCAATGGTTTAGATTATATAATATATCAACTATAATATATTTATTAAAAATCTTTTTATTTTCTTTTACCAATTTTTCATCTTTCTTATATCACTATTGATTTTTTTTCTCTTTTCTCTCTCAGTCACTCAACTCCTATCTCTTCAATTATAATAAACGTATACTTAATAAAAAAATACTTCTCTCTTCTCTATAATATACTATCTCTTCTCTCTCCTCTCTCCTCTTTCTTCACCATAAAATTGAATTAAAAAAAGTTAGTTCAACTCTTTATACCTAAACTCATCCTGAAATTCAACCAAATTACAAACTCAAATATCTCAAGAGCAACTGGACTTATCCTCCAACAGTCATAGCACATTCATGGTATGTTTACCTTATTACTTTTTTTCTTTTTTCTTTTTCAAATAATAAGGATATCTCGATAACAAAATATTCTAATAAATTGATGATTAATTTTATTGGATTTATTATTAGGTTTCTCATTGAAATACACTTGTATTGAGATTTTTTGACTTTTTATCTATTATTGTTTATGTTATATAAAATGTTTTCTGATAAAGTAAGTTACTTGAGTGCTTAAGAAGACTAACAAAATAGAAGTTATTATAAAAACAATCATGTAATTATCTAAAACAATAACAATCTTTTAACCTAATTCAAATTATGTAGTAATAATTACCATCAATTTTGGGTCATCATTATTTGATAAAATAAAATTAATCGTACTTTACTATATAAGTTTCAAAAATATGAGGATATTATTTTAAGAGAAAATAAAACTTTAGTAATAATAAAGCATATATAGAGTTTCAATAATGCAAGGATAAGTTATTTTAAAAGAAAATAAAATTTTATTAATAATCTATTGTTTTTATATTTCTAACAGATTAGGAATTGAAAAAAAAGATAGGAGAGAGAGAGAGATGAATTGAGTAATGATGAGGGAGGTACTTTTAGGTTTTTTTTTTAATCGACGTAGAGAAGATGGAGAGAGAGGTGAGAGAAGTTAAGCAATGATAAGATATTAAGTTAAAAATAAAATCAGTATTGAGCAGTAGTTGAGTAATACGAGGAGGAGAGAGAAGTTGGTTGACTTGAAAAGTAAAATGACGGAGGTATTTTTTTTTTATTCAATTACTTGTTGTGGATGAAGAGAGAGGGAAGAGAAGAGATGAATATATTAAGGAGGAAGGAGAAGTTTTTTTTTTTATTGAGTTTATGTTTATTATTTATGAGGAGAGACAAGTTAAGTAATGACGAGAGAGGAAAGAGAAAATATAAAAAATTGATATAAGAAATAGAAAAATTGGAAAAAGAAAATAAATAGATTATTAATAAATATATTATGGTTGACCTGTTATTCTGATTTTTATTCATCCAACAATGGGTGTATAGTGTAAAAAATGGTGTAATTTTAGAGGACCATTGATCCATCCCTCATATATATATATATATATATATATATATATATGAAAACATATATTTATAGTTTATTAATTTCTTTCTGAACTCACTTGATAGCTTGTAAGAGATATGATAGATGAAGTTGGTGGTATGTTATCCTCAAGCAATCTTCGAGGGCGACGTCAACTGGTATTGAAATATTATTTGCGTCTGCCATTCCTGGAAATTAATTAAGTACCAACTCATTAGAGACTTTGAGATACATATACATACATACATATATATATATATGTGTGTGTGTTTATAATTCATATAACATATGCACAAATATAATGTTATTATTATACATTATCATTATTATTACCATTTTCAGTGATATAAATGGGAAGGTTGTATTTTTTATTTACATAGAGAGAGAGTTCTCGGAGTCCTTTTGGGTACATATAAAGCCAGCTACTTCCCACCTGCAAAAAGAGTATATAAAACATGATGATAGGCTTATAGCATAGGATATATATATATATAATGTTTAATTTAATGCCGTATATGAACAACAAGGAATATAAATAAAAAAGTGTACCAGTTCACCGATAAAAATCCCATTTCTCTCGGCTGCAACAACAAATTACTAAACTATATGAAAAAATTATACTACTAAACAAATTAAAGATACAATTAACAACTTGAAAATTGTGTTGGAGCTCACCAGTGTCGTTTACATGACTATCTGTTGTGTAACTCAGGAGGATGCTGCTAGCATTAGAGTTTTCTGCATACCTTGCTGTGTAGTAATTCAGCCCAATAAAATCGAGGGAACCTTTTACCAAAGCGGATTCTTCATCTGTGAAATTAGGCAACCGATTCCTTACCATATCTCTCATTATCTTCGGATAGTCACCAAATGTCATGGGATGAAGAATCCTATACAAATATATATATATATATATATATATATATATATATATATATATATATATATATGTTTATAATTGAGTAAATTAAATCATGATGAAAATTATATATAAGATCACCCATTAACAAATCTAATTTTATAAATTAACCATGCAATGGAAAGTCGATGAATCGGTTTCAAATAACATATATCAGAAAATCCATTAAACTCACCAACCAAAATCAAAATCTAGAGCTCTAAAGGCAGCTTTTCTGCAAGAAACTGTCTCAAATTTAGGTACTTGCCATCTCGAGTTTACTGTTACCCCTATTATTCCCTTTTGAGAAGCCTGCAGAATTATGACAGATTCACCTGTGGTTTTAGATCAATCAGACAAATTTGGGTATATAAAATTAATTAAGATATCCATGCATATGCAAATCAACCTGATACTTGTCCCTGTATAATTTTGCAGCAGTTGCGTGAGAAAGAATGAGGTGGTGGGTCACTAGATAGGGCTCTGTTGCAGAGTTGCCTTCTGAGCAATTTCCGATGTAGTTGGAGCAACGACCAGGTGCATACAATCCACTTGCATATCCCATGCTACTAAATAAATTTGGCTCATTCAAAGTGACCCAATATTTTACTCTATCTCCAAATTCTCGGAAGCAGAAATCCGCATAGTCACGAAAATCATTCCTATATTTTTAACAATTGCCAAATTATTAATCAGCTACATATATAGATATAGATTAATCTGGTCGCAAGCTCTATTTCAACTTACACAATTTGAGGGCTTAAAAATCCACCGTATTCATCTTCCAGGACTTGTGGAAGATCCCAATGGAATATTGTAGCGAAGGGCTCTATGCCTCTGCTCAAGACGCAGATTAATTAATATATGATAGGTGAGAGATGGAGATCAATATGCATGGAAATTAAATTAAAGAGCAAAGAAATCGAATATTCAACAATTAATATTCACCATTCGATAGGAGTTCATCGATGAGAGAATTGTAGAATTTGACAGCGTGCCAGTTGACTCCTCCACTGACTTTTCCCCCTAACAATCAAATGTTCATTTGCAATAACAAAATTAAAGCAATTCTGAGCTCATATGCGTCTTAATTTGTATTGAATACATTAATTTATAACTTACGAGGTAATACTCTAGGCCATGAAATGGAGAACCTGAATGTGTCCAAACCAACTTTTTTCATCAGAGCAACGTCCTCCTGCAATAGATGGAGGTTCAGCTTATGTTTAAAAAAGCATATATTGTATAACAGTAAAGAGATTATTATTTATAATTAGGGTGTCATAAATATATAGCTATACAATATACCTTGTAGAGGTAATAAAATTCGTCGGCCACATCGCCGGTAGTGTGGTCAGCAATTTTTTCTGTCATTAATGCAAAAAGTTAAAGCCCCGCCGAAAATTGAATTGCACACTATAAAGACAAGACACGTGTTTGTTAAATTATCTCGTTAAACTATGTCATTCACTAATACTGAAGTCCTGGATATATTCTTGTTTTTTTGTTTCTTTTTCGATCAATTTGAAAACTTAATTTATTAGAATATATTCTATTTAAAGTATAATAATAAAGCAGAGAGAGAGAGAGAGTAAATTTTCATTTGTTATAATCCCATATATAAGAGGAAAATAAATAAAAGATAGATATATATAATATGTATATGGAGAGAGACCTGGATGTTGAATAACAAATGTATCCCAGATGCTTCTTCTCCTGCCATCCGCATATGCTGCTCCTTCATACTTATTATTTTTTGAAATGCATGGAGAAAACAAATTAATTACACGAATTAAATGGCAATGTAATTGATTATAATCGCATTGTTGAAGGAATATATAGGATATATATGCATGCATGGGTTAATTAATTACCTGATAAGCACTTGATCCTGCTCCAAAGAGAAAACCTGCTGGAAAACTACTCCGGTTTAGCTCAGTAGAGTAATTACATGACTTTAAAGTGCTTTCAACGGAGGCCGACAGAAAAGTAGGAACCAGAAAGAAGACAATGCCCAGAAGATTAATTAATTCAATCTTCATATTTTACTTTCTCTTGCACTCCCAGCCCTCCCCCTCCTCTTCATTTTGATAGAATATTATATATGATTGTGTCCGAAGTTAGATGGGATCGATTCTTGTGGCACGTGCTGAACAGTAGCTAGCCATTTAAAGTTAGATGGGATAAATGTCATGGCACGTGCTGCACAGCTGCCAGCAATTAATAGCAATCTTGGTAGATTATTATTCTGCGCATCTGATAATCTCTGCTTTAGCTTCTTGATAGGGCGCCCTTTTGAAGATTGATTAATTTATAAGCGAGCAAAGGATCGATGGAAGGAACTACCGTGAAAACAAAAGGAGGAAGAAGACACGGACCATGCAGGCAGCATAAAACCCGGAAGAGAGAGAGAGAGAGAGACACAGGAGGGGGTCTATTCTATTCTATTCTGTAGATGCTTTAACATTAATTTAGTTAATTAAGATAAACATCACATGCTGCCATCATATTGATAAGATTTAATCATGAAACTTAATAATTTCTCATGATATTTCATGCTTTGTTAAATTTAATCACGGCTCAAATGAAAAAAGATAATTAATTTATGGCTATGGCTATGCCAGAGTCCAAGAGAGAGAATAATTAAAATTAAACTACCAGTCAAATGTGTCAGTATTTATTTAATTAAAATACATACATTATGGTATATATATATATATATATATATATATATATATATATTGTTGAACGTTTCTGACCATGACTACAGTACCAGCTACTTTTCTATTTTCTACTTACATTATTCTTGTAAAGCAAAATAATTAAAGGTATTTTTTATTAGATTAATTATATATTTATATTTCTGAATCTAATTATTACTTTGTAGGTAGTAGTAGCAGTAGCATGCATGTATATGTATTGGTATGTTTGATACTGTATGACATTGTATAGGATAGCATAAATTTATTTGGATTGGATTCAATTAAATAGTAAATAAGATTAGATAAAATATAATACTATACTATGCTTAGTAGAACATTGTATTAGATAAAACATTAAAAAATTATAATATGAAAAGTTAAAATAAATTTAAATAATAATTAAAATTATTTTTAAAATAAAATTTTAATTATTAAATTTTTTATTTATTTAAATAATTATTTTTTATTTATTTAAATAACTAATTTTTATGTAAATATTTAATAAATTATCTATTAATTATATAAATATATAAATATTTAATTTATAAATTTTTTTTTGTATTTATTAGTGAAAATTGAGACAAAAATAAGCTTATATGATGTTATACAACGGGTAGATTTGGTATAAAAATGCTCAACTTTTATACAAACAGTACCACTACAGTACTAGCTATAGTGTCACTACAGTATCTGCGTTATAATATACAGTCCTACTCAAAATCTGATCAAACAACGTATAATTTTTTAATACTGTACTAAACAGTGCGGTACAACACATCAAACACGCCCTACGCGTGTGTGTTTTGTATACCACGTGATTTTTGTTTTAGGTGAACAGCCTTTACTTACAAAAAGATTTATCTGGCGTGAATCAATTATATATTATATTATATTAATTAAGTAGAGTTTCTGTAATGATCAGGGCTGGGTGGACAGCACGCACTTACAGAAAATTTATGTGGCGTGAATCAATTATATATTATATTAATTAATTAAGTAGAGTTTTTGTAATGATCCAGGGCTTTGTTTTTATCTAGCATATGAACAAGATAAGATATGATTGGCCTTTGCCTTCTTCAGAATTTTGCCACTTTAAAGTTAAAGGAGGTGAAATCAGAACAAATAATATTACCAAAAACAATCCGATTGTTGTAAAATTAATATCTTAGATGGTTAGTATAATAGCTGTGTTAGCGTGTAAACGAAAAAACTATAAAATAGGAGGGATGTAATGAAAATGGAGTGACAGAGAAATGAGAGAGAATGTGACTTAGAGAGCAATAGCCGAGCTAAGCAAAGAATTAGGGAGAGACAGGTGAGAGTAAAACAAGCTAAGACTGTGTAGGTGAAATGACGGCTCTTGTAGGGTTTCCATTCAGTCAACCACCCAATACGTACAGGTTTTATAGCCAAAATTATTGGCTTTCTAGGAGATAAAGTGGGCTTAATTCAAAGTAGAATATAATAATGCTTATACGGTGGCGTTATTAAAGCAAGATTTTCTTTTGCCCTGTTGCCTTGGCAAGTGGGAAATATTCCACCCACTTGCAGGCAGATTTACAACAACGATCAAAGTACAATATATGTATGCATTAATTCTCTCTCTTTCTCAGCTCCCACTGCACATTAGCACATACATACATACATATATATATACATACATACATACATATATATATATATATATATATATATATATATCAAGAAATAATCTTTCTTTTTAATTTTTTTCCACATATATTCCTTAAAATATAGCCGTATTTATGGTTAATTTTGAAGCTAGGTAGTTAAGGCTAATAAATCGTTGGTTAGATTTTTATTTTTTGGTTAATTAGACAGCCTTAATTAGAATATTGTAATTAATCAATTAAGTATATATATGGAATGAAGATAATGAAGAGAACAGAAGGGGACTTCTGGTTGTCCTCAACAACCACAACTAAAATATCCCAAATGTGCTCGGAATGGGGCTCTGCCATCCACACAAATTGTGCTCCTTCTTACTTAAAACACCGAGAAAAAAATAAATAGACGTTCATTTAATACAAACAAACAATTTATGATTGAGTTATTTAACGGCAAGTCAACCTAAAAACACCACCAACATGTAAATCTAGCTCCCTCGTTTCTCCGAGTCCACAACATTGGTTACACATTACATGCAGATAATTAATGAATAATGAAATCAGCAATAATTAAGAAGTAACCTCATGATCATGATTGATCAAAGATCAACGGAGCTAGCGTACATCGTAGCAGCAATTAATTGATCCTAACTAATTGTTAATTAACCCTGTTACTAATTCAAATAAGATTAAACTTGTGATAAAAAATTAAGTGATCATATGGGGCACATTTAAGATTTCCTTTTCTCTGTCTGTCTATGTCTCACTTAAGTTTTCGGTGCAGCCCCACATATTTACAATTTCTTGAGTGGAGCCCAGACCAATTATTGGGTTTCTCAACAACACAAAAAATTTATATATACTAATATATGTATATTTAATTAAGCATAGTGGAAAAGGGGGATAAAAGTGTCTTTGCAAGTTTTTTTACTGTATATATTACTAGTATTAATAAATGCGACAAAATTTTTCAAAATTAATTTCGTTGGCTACCACAAACATCATGATTTCGACTTCACAAATGTATATCATAAAATGATTTTAGGATACGTGAGGATAAATTTATCCACTAATCAAGAGTTTTATAGGTGCATGTAATATAAAGAACAACTGAAATAGAACTAAAGGGGAAAGCATTTAATGGTTTTATTAATATATTAAAATTAAGCACCAATTGAAGGTGTTTAATTTTTACAAGACAGGCTAGATACACTGGGACTGGCAAGCAATAGCATTATTGTATTTGGTGTTGGGAGATTGAGCACTCTCACTGTAGTATAAATAAAAGACAAAAAATAAATTGTTATATTAGAAATAACAACTTAGGTGATACTGTCTTCCACAATAAATAAAATAGACAATAAAACAAATAAAGGCACAAAAAATTTAATATGTTAAAACCCTCAATTTGAAGAAAACCTCCACAGGACAAGACCGAAAATATTTTACTATGAAGAAAATATTACAATCTCTCTCATAATCAGAATGTAAGAGATAACAAAGGAGAAATAAGAGAAAAGCTTAATACATAAGCTTAGGACAAGTCAAAGGGGAGGAGGAGGCTTTATTGTATAGTCAAGTCTTCCCATTTACATTTTGTTTCCCACAATGTAGGATTGTGTGAGAAGGCAAAAATGCCTTCACACTTCGCATTCTCCCATTTGAAGGTATTTTTTTCCTTTCGGTTTTGTTTCTATACATGCTGCTTATGTCTCTAACAGGCCATAAGACGTTCTACACCAGATGAACTTGTCAGCATTAATTAGTTTGGTCAATGCATCTGCTATGTTGTCCTTCGTGTAGATTTTCTACATATCTACTATTCTATCTTCCACTACTTCTCGTACATAATAATATTAAACTCCTATGTGCTTCGTCCTTGAATGAAAGGCTGGATTCCTTATGATATGCAAGGAACTCTGACAGTCACAAAATAAAGAAATTTCCTCTTGTTTGTGCCCAAGTTCCTCCAATAACCTTTTGATCCAAACAGCTTCCTTGTAAGCTTGTGGAGCTGCCATATACTCTGCTTCTATTGTAGATAAAGCCACAACAGTTTGTAGTTTGGATATCTAGCTCACAGCACCTCTTACAAGTGTAAACACATAGCCTGTAGTGGACTTTCTTTTATCAATATCTCCTATAAAATCTAAATCAACATAGTCCTTGACAATGAACTCTGATCCTCCATAGCATAGATCAAAATTATTTAAATCTTTCTTTGAGAACAAAGGTGAAGAAGATAAAAATAGAATGCAATCAAGAGAATGGCAATAAAGAACAATCACAAGTACAAGTAAATGTAAAGAGGATAGGGATAGAGAGAGTGCAAACTCGATGTACATGGTTCGGCAAACCTTGCCTACGTTCACGGGCTCCTAGCTCCACGAGTTAAGCTTTCCACTAAGTTGTAGAAATCTTTACAACTTGCTTGATGAACACCCTCACCAAGACTTTTTCTTCCGACCCTTGATAACATCACACCAAGAGTTCTTCTTGATGAACAACCTCACCAAGGCAACTTCCTTCAACTCTTGATAACACCACACCAAGAGTTCTTCTTGATGAACAACCTCACCAAGGCAACTTTCTTCAACTCTTGATAACACCACACCAAGAGTTCTTCTTGATGAACAACCTCACCAAGTCTACTCTGCTTGCTAATAACACAATGCTCACAAAATGGTAAACTTACAGTTTTAATTTCAGGAAGTAGTTTTCGATCAGAGAGAATCTTCAAACCCTTTTCAGACATGTGGCCAAGTCTTCGATGCCATATCATAGACAATTCTTCTCCAGAACTAGCGACAGCTATTTCTGCCTCCTGAATAATTTCCCATGGAGCATGTTTAGGTTACCAGTAATCTTTTCTGCCTTCATCACCACAAGTGCACCTTTGACAACCTTTAAGGTCCTATTTTTTGTGCGGAACTCACGAGGTCATCCAACTATCCCATCGATAGCAAATTTTTCTTCAAGCCAATCACATGTCGTACATCTTGGATAGAGCAAATCGTACAATCAAACATTTTTACTTTGATGGTTCTAATACCAGCAATCTTTAAGGCATGATCGTCACCCATTTACACCCTTCTGAGATAGGCTTATATTGATAGAACCATTCTCTCCTAGAAGTCATATGCCATGTTGTTGCTGAATCAATTAGCTAGATATCAGCAAATCTTTTTCTGCCTTCTGCAACTACTGTTGCCTCGCTGGACAAGATTTAGCCATCTCCTGAAGTACTTGCTACACAACCTTGAGATCTTGACAACTCAGGTCTTTTTCCTTTGTTGTTTTCCTCTCCATTCTTCTTAAGATACCAACACTCTTTTTTCACGTACCCTTACTTACCACAATGGTAGCATTTAACAAACTTCCTTATTTTGCACTTTCCCCTGTTCTGATTTTGACACCCACTAGAACTACGTTCCCTTAATCTTCCTCTATTGGCTGATAAGGCCTCTATTGTTGAAAAGTCATTATTCTATCTTCCTTGTTTTTACGTTTGCTTTCTTCTTCTAAGACAGCAGCCGTAACATCATTAAAGACTAGAGATGACTTCATTGGACCATTTGCCAAGTTAAGGATGAGATTATCATATGAATCAGGTAGACTCGGAAGTAGCAGCTCAACACTTTTCCTTCTCTTCTATGTTATGCTCCATCGTTGAGAGCTGAGAGAATAATGTCTTTAAAGTGTTGATATGTTCAGTCACCAGAGTGGTTTCTGACATACGAAGAGTTTATAGCTTATTTTTCAAGAAAATTTTACTGTGTAGAGATTTGGCTTCATAGAGGCTTGTCAATGTATCCCAAATCTTCTTTGCAGAGTTCAATTCTTGAATACTTGATAGCACTTCATCTGTAACTGCTAGATGTAGACTTATCATCGCATCACCATCTATCGTCTCCCATTTCTTTTCATCTTGCATACTTTTCGGTGTTCCATCAATTGCTTCAGGGCAATTTTCTTTTCTCAAGATAGCCTCTATTTTATTTTCCATAGCCCAAAGTTTTTTCTGTCAAACTTCTCTATCTTAAATTTGGCTGTCATTTATCTTGCAGTGAACAGTACCTTTGAATAATATCGTATACATGAACAGTAATCGTATCCGTACACCACTGCTAAACAGTAACTAGGAATAGTAGTAAGTGCCGGGATAATTTAATATACACCAGGAAAGCTTCTAGGAAAGACTGGAGAGGTTAAAAGTGGTCCCACTTAAAATCCAGTCTCCTTACACTCTTATCGTCTTTTTGACTAAGTTTTCTTAGACATGTATATAACCATACAAGTAACCACTCACTGCCCTAATCCTTGGCTCTGCCTTGGTAACTTGGCTCTGATACCACTGTTAGGAGATTGAGCACTAGCACTACCTTCCACAATAAATAAAATAGACAATAAAGAAAAATAAAGGCATAAAAAATTTAATGTGGTAAAACTCTCAATTTGAAGGAAAGCTCCACAGGACAAGACCGAAAATATTTTACTATGAAAAAAATATTACAATCTCTCTCACAATTAGAATGGAGGAAATAATAAAGGAGAAAAAAGAGAAAAGCTTAATACATAAGATTGGGACAAGTCAAAGGGGAGGAGGAGGCTTTATTATATAGCCAAGTCTCCCCATTTACATTTTGTTTACCACTAATGTGCGATTGTATAAAAAGACAAAAATGCTTTCACACTTCACATTTGGTATCTAGCTGGCCAGCACAATGTAACAAGCAGCCTAGTAAGAAGATTAAGAGCCATATCCAATGGGAGTCGAGTCAATTGGGTTTGAAGAGGAAGTTCTTGAACCAATAAGCCAAGCGTTTGAGTTGTCGTTTCAAATTGTTCTTAAAATCGACGTGCGTGATGCCAAATCGAACAATATAGCCAGCATCCCATTCAAAATAGTCAAAAAATGACTAGATGTAGTATCCCTTAACACGAACACCATCCCTACATGCATGCATGCATACATATATCACAATTAATATTCTTTTAATTAATTAAGCATCGTAGTGGATTAGATTATATATCCTGGAAGTATATAATTAAGTACTTAATTGATTTTAAGAGATATGAAAGGTGGGCATGGTGATATGCTATCCTCAATTTATCATTGAGAGCATCTTTAAGTGGCAGTGCAGCGTTATCCGCTATTCATGCAGTGCAGTCACAGAAATTAGTTAAAATAGCTACCATATATTAATATAATTAAGAGCTAGTTGATCATCATCGACAGATATATATTAAGCAGAAATTAATTAATTAAATAATTGAAATATAAAAAACATATTTATACAATTGTACTTTTACCATTTTCAGCAATATAAATAGGAGGATTGTTATAGGTTTCCTTTATATATAGCAAAAACTCCCGGAATCTCGGTGGATGGATGGAAAGCCAGTTCAAAGCAGTCTGTGCCACCCCATTAATTAATTAATATAAATATGATTGTTTGGTTATCTAAAGTTAAGGTAAATATATATACACTTGTCTGAGAGCCAGGGAGAGGAGGGGATGTCAAACTTACCGGTGTGTCGATTAGAACTCCATCTTATTCAGTTGTAGCAAAAATTGTGTATATTATGTATTAATTAATCAATTATGAGATTAATTAATGAAGTAAAATTAAACTGACGGAGCTTATATATGTTGACCCAGGTATGGCAACCCATGGGGTGTGAATTGGGTTTTTATTTATCAAAACAGATTTGTAAAACTTTTCTTTGAAGATCAAAATTAATTAACTCTTTCTTTGAGAATAAAGGTGAAGAGGATGAAAATAGAATGCAATCAAGAGAATAGCAATAAAGAACAATCATAAGTGCAAGTAAATGTAAAGAGGATAGGGATAGAGAGAGTGCAAACTCGATATACGTGGTTCGGCAAACCTTGCCTACGTCCACAGGCTCCTAGCTCCACAAGTTAGGCTTTCCACTAAGTTGTAGAAATCTTTACAACTTGCTTGATGAACAACCTCACCAAGACTTTTTTTTTCAACCCTTGATAACATCACACCAAGAGTTCTTCTTGATGAACAACCTCACCAAGGCAACTTCCTTCAACTCTTGATAACACCACACCAAGAGTTCTTCTTGATGAACAACCTCACCAAGGCAACTTCCTTCAACTCTTAATAACACACAACAAGACTACTCCTAAGGATAACTATTATCCTTTACATGAATATCTCACTCTCATCACAATACAAGAACAAAGATAATTTTTACAACAAAAGTATAACTCTCTTCAAAGAGTAGATAAAGAATATAAAAGCTCTCTAGACTTGATATTTCTCTTGTTCTTTTTTTGCTTGATAGATGCTTCTCTTGCTCTTCCTGAATGCATGGGAGAAGGGCTCCTTTTATAGGCAAATGGGATGAACTTAATCAAGTGAAGACACCAACTCCAAATTTTCTGTCCACCATAAAAACCAAAATCTTGTCTACCATTTTTGTTAATGTTCCATTTGAAATTTGAAAATCTGCAAAACATAAAAGATCTGTAAAATTGAATATTCTTTCCAACGCATCAAGAACCAAGTCATTTAGATATCTCTAGCTCAATATATGACCAAAATGCCATTCAGTGCTCATGTGACTTGATTTTTCTTCCATGTGTCAGTCCACCGACTTGCATGTGTATTATGTCGGCCTTCTGTTTGAAATTTGAATTTCTTCAAAGAATATGAAATCTGCTCCATTGAATTATATTTCCAATGTCATAAGAATCAAGTCATTTGGATATCTCTAACTCAAGATATGGATAAAACATCATTCGGTACTCAAATGAGTTAATTTTTCTTCTCTGTGTCAGTCCACTGAATTACATGTCAATTATGTCGGCCTTCCGTTTGAAATTTGAATTTATTCAAAACATATGAAATGTGATTCATTAAGTCCTATTTCCAATACCGTAAGAATGAAGTCATTTTGATTTTTATAGCTCAAGATATGTCCGAAAGAGTATTCGGTGCTCATATCAGCTACTTCCATTTGTCTTTCAAATTGCATGATGATTTGGACAACCTTACACTTGAAATTTGAATTTCTTTAAAACATATGAAATGTTATAAATTGAGTAAGCTTTCCAAAAGCTTAAGAATCACATTATTGAGACATTTGTAGAGAAATATATGACCAATTGATTGAACATTGCTCATGTGTCACATTCCTTGAATCAAACCTTGTTCTTAAACTTTGGTGCCTTTAATATGTAGTCTTCTCCTTAGCTTCAACACTTCATTTTAATAAGCCTCTTCTTGATTTTACAATTATTTCAATGATCTTACTCTTGCACATAAATAAACATGTTAGTAAATCTCAATTAATCAATGTGTATTGTTATCATCAAAATTATCATGTAGCCTTAAGGCTAACAATCTCCCCCTTTTTGATGATGACAAATCATTGATTGCTTTAAAATATAATCTAAAATCAAGAATGAAAGTAAAATCAATAATAAGCAAAAGGAGAGCAATTGTTATGAATAGAAGCAACAAAAAGAGAGCAATTGTTACGAATATAAGCAAACCATCCATTTCTCCCCCTTTTGTTATCATAAAAAAGATGTAGTCAAATTAATTACTCTCCTTAAATATATTCTCTCCCTTAAAATAATGCTACCATTTAAAGATTATCATATAAAAGCAAAACTAAGACATATCCAACATGTTCAATTCTCTTCTAATTATGCAAAATCTATCTTGATTAAGGGGTTTAGTCATATTTGGGTCTAGGGACTAATTCCCAAACTTGATTTCTCTCGAATTAGTTCAATTCTTCTTGCATAGCCAAAATCAAACTTTCGTCATTCTCGGCTTCTTTAAAAGATTTTGGTTCAAATTGAGAGACAAATGTAAAATGATTACAAAAGTTCCCAAAAGAAGATCTAGTTCTCATACCTTGTGATGGTTCACCAATAATGAGATCTTTAGGGTGAGCTTTTACGTACCTTCATTCCTTTGGTAATTCTTGGAAAGAATCATTTACTTCCTCAAGCTTTTCTTGTTGAAGTTGTAATTCATCTTGGCTCTTTTCATTAAGCCTTGATTCCTTGATTTGCCTTTCTACCTCAACAATATCATCATCTAAATCTTTGAAGAAATCACATTAGTTTCATCAAATTCAACATGCATAGATTCTTCAATAGCAAGAGTCTTTTGTTAAAAACTTTATATGCTTTACTATGATTGGAGTAGCCAACAAAAATTCCAACATCGGCTTTTGCATCAAATTTTCCAAGGTTATCCTTGGTATTTAAAATAAAACATTTACATCCAAAAACTTTAAAAAATCCAATGTTGGGTTTTCTTCCTTTCCAAAGTTCATAAGGAGTTTTCTTCATTAAAGCTCTAATATGGACTCTATTGATTATAAAGCATGCGGTATTAACGGCTTCGGCCCAAAAATATTTTGGCAAATTATTTTCAAGTAACATGGTCCTAGCCATTTCTTGGATAGTCCTATTTTTCCTCTCAACAACACCATTTTGTTGTGGAGTTTTAGGTGAGGAAAAATTATGTTTAAAACCATTTTCGTCACAAAGATTTTCAAATGCAGCATTGTCTACTTCACCACCACGATCACTCCTAATGGACACAATAGAATACCCTTTTTGATTTTGGACTCTTTTTGTAAATTTTTAAAAAGTTTGTGTGGCCTCATTTTTAGTATTTAAGAATAATACCCAAGTGAATCTTGAATAATCATCCATAATAACAAAAACATAATACTTTCCACTAAGGCTTTGAGTTCTTGATGGTCCACATAAATCCAAATGAAGTAATTGTAGAGGTTTATTTGTTGAAATAAATTTCTTATGTTTAAAAGAAGTTCTCACTTGTTTTCCAAATTGATAAGCATCGCAAATCTTATCCTTTTCAAATTTTATTTTTGAAAGACCATCAACTAAATCATTTTTAGAAATTTTTGAAATTGTGTCCATGCTAGCATGACCTAACCTTCTATGCCATAACGAAGCATCATGATTAACAATGAAACAATTTTCTACATGATCATTAACATCAAAATCAATTGTATAAATGTTACCACATCTATTACCAACAAATAATGTCTTATTGTTACTAATATCCTTAATTACACATCTATTAGGTTCAAAAGCAACAAAATATCCCTTATCACATAATTGACTAATGCTAATCAAAACATGTTTCAAACCATTAACAAGCAAAACATCTTCAACAATAGGTGAAGAAGGGTTACCAATATCACCATGTCTGATTATCCTTCCTTTGGCATTATCACCGAAGGTCACATATCCTCCTTTCTTGATGATTAATCTTGAGAACTTGGAGGCATCTCTGGTCATATGCCTTGAGCATCTACTATCTAAGTACCACTTATGTTTGACACTCCTTTGTTTCTACAATCAACATTCAAAGAGAGACTTTTTGGTACCCAAATGTTTTTGGGTCCTTGGGAGTTAGTTATGGTACTTTTTGGAACCCATATTTGTTTCAAATTAGGATTTTTCTTAATATAGCAAGAATACACTTTGTGTCTTTTACTTCCACAATAAGTACATGAATGATTAGGATTATTCCTCGAAGATGCATGAACAAAATAATTTTTAAAATACTTTTGATTTTTATTAGCTTTATATCCTAGCCTCTTTTATCAAAAACACACCTTTGGTTTTGTAACATAAAGTTCAAATTTTTAGTACTTTTTGTAAAACTATCAACTATATTTCTTAAGTCATTATTTTCTTTTTTCAAAATAACATTTTCTTTCTTCAATTTATTAAAATCCTTTTGTTTTAAAATGTCATTTTCAGTTTTTAATAAATATATTTGATTTTCCAAACTTTCAAAATCTTTTTTCTTTAAAATTTTATTTTCATTTTCTAAAGCTTCATTTATTTCCACCAACTCTTCTAATTGAGATAACATGATTTTTGACTTCTTTTTGAAAGCATTGATTTTTGAATTTTGCTTATCAACTTGCACATGTAAATTTTGGAATGCTTCAAGTAATTCATCATATGAGAGCTTATGATCATGGTTTAGAATACTTACCTCATCTTCACTTAAAGCCATGAAGCACATGTTTGTCACTTCGCAATCTTCTTCTTCGGTGGAGCTAGCTTTACTATCATCCCAATCTATGGCTTTCATTGTTTTGGATTTCTTGTTTTGACTCTTGAAGTAAGGACAATCCATCTTTACATGTCCCGGTTTCTTGCACTCATAGCAAATGACTTGATCATTTTTCTTATCTTGCTTTGAGCTTTGCCCTTTGTACTCCCTTCTAGAATTCTTCTTGAATCTTTGGTTTCTTCTAATCATCCTTTTTAGCTTTCTTGTGATGAATGCAAGATCTTCATCATCTCTTTTATCGTCGGACTCATCATCTTCTTTTGTTGAAGATTTGAAAGCGATATTTTTCTTTTTCTTGAAATCTTCTTCATTCTCCTTCAAGGGGATTTCATGAGTCATGAGAGAACCCATAAGTTCTTCTAATGGTAGTTTGGTGAGGTCCTTTGCTTCTTGAATTGCCGTCACCTTTGGCTCCCAAGATTTTGGTAGACACCTAAGAATCTTTCTCACAATTTCAACATTAGAATAAGATTTACCAAGAGATTTCAAACTATTAATAATATCCGTAAATCTATTAAACATTTCAGAAATTGATTCATCCGATTTTATCTTAAAAAGCTCATAACTATGAACTAGCATACTAATTTTGGATTCTTTATGAGTTACTTCAAGTGTGTGCCATATTTCTTGTGCCGTAGAACAAGTAGATATTCTATTAAACTCATTTCTATCTAGAGCACAATACAACACATTCATAGCTTTAGTATTCAAACTCAATTTCTTTTTATCATCTTCACTAAACTCTTTAGGTTCTTTAAGCATGCATTCCCCATTTTCAATTTTGGTAGGAACAAAAGGTCATTTCAAAACAATAGACCACAAATCATAATCAAAAGAATTTAAGAAAATACTCATTCTAGTTTTCCAATAAGAGTAATCACTTCCATTAAAAAATGGAGGTCTAGAGATAGAAAGTCCCTCAACATATGAAGTTGAATTAAAAGTTATCATAGCTCAAAAATCGATTAAGATTTAAAAAATTGAGCAACCTTGCTCTGATATCACTTGTTGACTTAGGTATGGAAACCTAAGAGGGGGGGTGAATTGGGTTTTTATTTATCAAAACAGATTTGTAAAACTTTTCTTTGAAGATCAAAATTAGTTAACTCTTTCTTTGAGAATAAAGGTGAAGAGGATGAAAATAGAATGCAATCAAGAGAATAGCAATAAAGAACAATCATAAGTGCAAGTAAATGTAAAGAGGATAGGGATAGAGAGAGTGCAAACTCGATATACGTGGTTCGGCAAACCTTGCCTACGTCCACAGGCTCCTAGCTCCACAAGCTAGGCTTTCCACTAAGTTGTAGAAATCTTTACAACTTGCTTGATGAACAACTTCACCAAGACTTTTTCCTTCAACCTTTGATAACACCACACCAAGAGTTCTTCTTGATGAACAACCTCACCAAGGCAACTTCCTTCAACTCTTGATAACACCACACCAAGAGTTCTTCTTGATGAATAACCTCACCAAGGTAACTTCCTTCAACTCTTGATAACACACAACAAGAGTTCTCTCAAGGATAACTATTATCCTTTACAATAATATCTCACTCTCACCACAATACAAGAACAAAGATAATTTTTACAACAAAAGTATAACTCTCTTCAAAGAGTAGATAAAGAATATAAAAGCTCTTTAGACTTGATATTTCTCTTATTTTTTGCTTGATAGATGCTTCTCTTCTTCTTCCTGAATGCATGGGAGAAGGGCTTCTTTTATAGGCAAATGGGATGAACTTAATCAAGTGAAGACACCAACTCCAAATTTTCTGCCCACCATAAAAACCAAAATATTGTCTACCATTTTTGTCAATGTTCCATTTGAAATTTGAAAATCTACAAAACATAAAAGATCTGTAAAATTGAATAATATTTCCAACGCATTAAGAACCAAGTCATTTGGATATCTCTAGCTCAAGATATGGCCAAAACACCATTCGGTGCTCATGTGACTTGATTTTTCTTCCATGTGTCAGTCCACCGAATTGCATGTGTATCATGTCGGCCTTCTGTTTAAAATTTGAATTTCTTCAAAGAATATGAAATCTGATCCATTGAATTATATTTCCAATGCCACAAGAATCAAGTCATTTGGATATCTCTAACTCAAGATATGGATAAAACATCATTCGGTGCTCAAATGAGTTGATTTTTCTTCTCTGTGTCAGTCCACCGAATTACATATCAATTATGTCGGCCTTCCATTTGAAATTTGAATTTATTCAAAACATATGAAATGTCTTCATTAAGTCCTCTTTCCAATGCCGCAAGAATCAAGTCATTTTGATTTTTATAGCTCAAGATATGTCCAAAAGAGTATTCGGTGCTCATGTCAGCTGCTTCCATTTGTCTTTCAATTTGCATGATGATTTGGACAACCTTACACTTGAAATTTGAATTTCTTTAAAACATATGAAATGTTATAAATTGAGTAAGCTTTCCAAAGGCTCAAGAATCACATTATTCGGATATTTGTAGAGAAATATATGACCAATTGATTAAACATTACTCATGTGTCATATTCCTTGAATCAAACCTTGTTCTTAAACTTTGGTGCCTTTAACATGTAGTCTTCTCCTTAGCTTCAACACTTCATTTTAATAAGCCTCTTCTTGATTTTACAATTATTTCAACGATCTTACTCTTACACATAAATAAACATGTTAGTAAATCTCAATTAATCAATGTGTATTGTTATCATCAAAATTATCATGTAGCCTTAGGGCTAACAATATATATATTGGTGAGTTTGACTTTGTCCGTTGGCAGTGTAGCTAAGGTTGAAACTAATACGACCGGCCCCTAGCTAACACGAGTGAATGGTGCCTAAAACTATGTTAAGAAACTTTAACTTTTTAAAATATGCTACTTTAAGAAAATTTGGTAGAGTCTCCCCTGCATTTTAGACTAATCCCCCAACCAAATACACAAAACTCAACACTTTTAAAATATTTACATAACTACTAACTTCCTTTTTAGGATCTTGAGTCCCCTATTAAATTAAGGGTATCCCCAAAACAGTCACTAAGATAAAATACGGCCTCCGTCCTCAATTATAATTAATTTATAATTCGAAAAGTTTATAACTAGGATTTTAATATAAGTTTCCTCAAAAACTCATGCATGATGAGTAGGCAAAAGTTTTTAAAGGAAACTAAAATCCTTGGTGTATATACAGTATCAAAAAAAATACACATATGCAAAAAAAGCCATCTACAAAAGTAAAACAATATATCAAAAAGAAGTCTCTCAAAGCATCATCAAGTAGCCAACCTCAAGTAGCTACTGGCATTCTGACTGAATACTGCAATCTCCTGAAAAAAAATGGGTTTTTAAAAAAAAGAAATATGGCGAGTATAACCTCAGTGAGTGAGATAGAGTCATTAAAATAGATAAAAATTTGCATAAGATAAACTAATATATCATAACAATTAATTAATTAAAATTTTGCTTTACTAACATTGATTAAAAAACTAATTAGAAAAGATACAAAAATGAGAAAGTAAATCTTTAAATAATTTATATGCCTTTCACATAATCAAAATTTTAATATAAAAATATTCTAAGGCATTTCCACTTGCATTGAAAATTCAATATGATAAATGTATTAAGGTTCTAAATCTCATAAAACTCATTTCACATTTTAAATTTCTAAATCATTATAGTTTCACTAATCAAGTATCCAAAGTAATCTGACTGATCATGACCCGACAGGGCTAGGATCGCTCAGGTCAAGATATCACTATACTGATCCTACGCATAGGGTTGGCAAAAACCCGGGGCCGGGCCGGGGACCCCGTTCCCCATCCCCGGCAAGGAATTCAATTCCCCGTCCCCGGAAATTTCCCCGGAAATTCCGCGGCCGGGGCGGGGCCGGGGAATTATATTTCGGGGCCGGGGAATTCAATTCCCCGGGTTGTTTCCCCGGGTTGTATTTTTTTTTATTTTTCTGTGACAGATTAGTTAGTACTTCTATTTTTGTTTCATATTTTTTGTTAACAATGTGGCTGTGGCCCAGTGGTGGCTGGGTGTCTTTGTCTTCTTTCAATGCCCAGGTTCAAGCCATCCCAGCGGCTATATTTTTCCAGTTAATATTGTTTTTATAAATTTTTTCTTATTCAATTTAATACTTGACAAATGAGTGTAGCCTGATGGTAAGTTGGGAATAAAATCTTTCTTGAACTAAGGTTCAAGCTGTCCCATTAACACATGTTTTTATTATTTTTCTTAATATTATATTTATAATTTTTCTATTGAATTAGACATTTGCTTTTGCATATATTAATTTTTTATTAAATTATTAAATCTAGCTTCATTATATTTATAAAGTATAAATACTTCTATAATTTTTTTACTAAGTTAGTCAATCATTAATTAAAATATCAATGATGAAAATATATATAATAATTAAGAAATCATTAATTTAAATATGAATTTTTTTGCATAAATATTTTAATTGGGTTTTGTATTCGGGTTGGGCTTGTATTTTTATGATTTGGACTTGATATGCTTATTATCATTTATCAACACATGTTTTTATTATTTTTCTTAATATTATATTTATAATTTTTTCTATTGAATTAGATATTGCTTTTGCATATATCAATTTTTTATTAAATTATTAAATCTAGCTTCATTATATTTATAAAGTATAAATACTTCTATAAATTTTTTTACTAAGTTAGTCAATTATTAATTAAAATATCAATGATGAAAATACATATAATAATTAAGAAATCATTAATTTAAATATGATTTTTTTTGCATTAATATTTTAATTGGGGTTTGTATTCGGGCTAGGCTTTATTTTTATGATTTGGACTTGATATGCTTATTGTTGTTGGAAACTTAAGTTGTATTGGGCTTTTAAAATATTGGGCTTTTAAATTTTATTAATTTATACAAAATAATTATTATTCTGGGCCGGGTCCGGGCCGGGGAACATGATCCCCGCCCCCTGCCCGGCCCCGGACAATCCCCGGGAAATTACTCCCCGGCCCCGGGTTCAATCCCCGGAATTCCGGGTAATTCCCTGGATAATTCCGGGCCGGGGATCCGGGTACCCGGACCCGCCCGGGTACAATTGCCAACCCTACCTACGCATGCGCAGAGCTACCCTCAAAGGGCTAAACATCCAGGTCACACGGCCCAAAGCCTCTATGTGTGCCTGAACGAGTCCTAAAGACCTCTATAATTCTACTATCTGAATGAATTGGGTACTAGCTTAGTAAAACATTAAAAAAAAAAAGTCAATTCTTTACTTAGAGTCATATCGTTATTTTAAAGATAATTTAGAAAATTCACTTTACTTTTAAATCTCTAAAATATTGAACAGTTCTTTCTAATAAACCAAATAGACAAAATTTGGTAAACTATAAAATATACTTCATACAAGAATAAAGGAATATAGATTTACTAAACGTAATAAAGCTTTGCTAAAATGTATAGAAACATGAAATTTATACTTTATTGTTCAATTATTGGTAAAAATGTATTTTTTCCACTCACAATCTCGTGGATCAACTTGTGTGGCAATCCCTTCCTCGATCGGATTCAAATCTGGACTTGAAACTGCAGTCTCACCTAAGAGAAAAGCGAGGTAAAACTCTTTAATAGCACCAAACCACATAATTAAACAAAAACCCCAACTTCCCACTTGTAGGAAACTTGGTAAATTAACACAAAAATTGAAAATTCATCATTTAGTCCTTCCAAGAGTTAAAAGTGGCTAGGAAGTACTTAACTAATTTTCCATATCAATACAAATTTAAGGAATATTTGTAAAAATATAAATTAGGAAAATTTTGGGTACATGGGTTTATTCTAAATTACACCAATAATATACTAATTCTCCTAATTAAATAAGAAAGTATCTAATTTTCATCAAAATACAAGAAATTGAAGTCTAAATAAGCATAGAAATCTCCTTTCTCTCTCTCCTTTCTCTCTCTCTATAACTTCTCCACATATCAAATAACATCTTACTAATCTTTATCGAAATGTAAAATTCAAGTTATATAGTCTAATTAAGCTAGAAGATGAAGGAATTACCTCAAAAAAAACTCTAAATTCTTTAGAAAAATCAAAAAGCCCTCTCTTGCCTTCTCTTTCTCCTCTCACGTCTCCCCCTCTCTACCTTCTTTTTTAATTTTTCTCTTCTAATTGTTTCCTAAAAAATTCTTAACATAAATGCATGAAAAATTAAAAAAAAAGGCTCGTGGGCTGGGCTAAAATGATAGGCTATTCTATAATATTAGTTGGGCCAAACCTTATTAAAAAAAAAAAAGACTTGGGCCATTTCAGAAACCGTTGGATGAAAGATCGTCGTCCGCATAATTTGTGGTGTAGCAATTTACAGCAAGAAAATCAAAGGACTTTGTTAACATCTTCGATTGTTCTTCAGTGAATTTTGGGGCAGTCTGCTTCCCACTATGCTTCGCATGCTTTTCGGGTACTTACCAAATGTGATTGGACTTACGAACCTGCATGCAGGAAATATAATCAAGTTAAGTTTATAGCGTTGCAACATCAACTGATTAAACACTAATAAATTTACTTGCTTACCATCCAAAAACGAAATCGATGGCTCTGGTGGCAGCCCTGCGGCTGGATGTTGTATTATATTTTGGTGTATACCAGTTAGTCACTATAGTTATCCGAATTTCCCCCTTTTGATATGGCTGCAGCAGTCACACATAAGATTAAATTAATCGCTGGCCTGGCAATAATAAGTTGGGTTAATTTGCTTTAGCTAGCTGCTTAGCTGAATTTGAATCGGATGAACTTTGATTGCCATGATTATTAATTCATTTTCAAAATGACTAACATTTCTTCAAACAATACCTCACCTGGTATTTTTGCTTGTACAATTTCACTGCAGGTCTATGACAAAGAAGTAAGTGGTGAGCTGCAATATAGGGTTCAGTTGCAGAATCACCAGCGGTGCAAGTTCCAACATAGTTTGAACATCTGCCAGGAGGATAGGTACCACCATTGTAACCAATCTGGGCAAATCCATTCGGTTCATTCATAATCACCCAGTGCTTGACCCGGTCACCAAATGTTTTGAAGCAAAAGTTCACGTAATCTAGATAATCATCCCTATTCATCAAACATAGTTATAATAAGTACCTGCAGTTGATTAATCACATGGCTTGCATTACACATGTACAAGCTGCGCTAATCAGCTTAGAATTAAGGCATAAATTACACTATCTTTGGACTTAATAACGAGCCATACTCATCTTCAAGTGCTTGTGGAGTATCAAAATGAAATAAAGTCACAAAAGGTTTTAAACCTGTTAAAAAAAATCAGGATATAATTAATTGTATAGAGCAAGGCAGTTAAATAATATAGTTAAAGCCGAAGAGAGAGTTATTAATATGGAAACCGTTGGCTAGGAGCTCGTTGATGAGGTAGTTGTAGAATTTGACACCTAGTGGGTTCACTCCCCCACTAACTTTTCCCTCTGAAACAAAGATATTCAGAACAAATGTCAAAATTAAATATACATGCATATTAGAGATGATCTAGATTGATTCAGTAGTTGATGATCTTACTGGGTAATATTCGGCTCCAAGAGATGGAGAATCTGAAAGAGTCTAACCCAATGGTTTTCATCAGCTTTATGTCCTCCTGTAACATTAATTAATGTCATTCTTAGTCAATAATTTATCATGGTCATGGAGAAGCGATATATTAAAAACAATTAATACACCACTTTGCTAATTTCAGGGACGTATGCATATGTGGAGCCAAACCTTGTATCGATTATAAAAATCATCCGCTACATCTCCATTGCTCTGGTCAGCAATTTTTTCAGCTAGGTCGATGAGAAATTTAATTAAATATTGATTGTGGCTTACGGAGAAGAGGAGTGAGTCGAGTAAATTTGAAAAAAGAACAATGGTTGAATTAAAATCGTTCTAATTGGTTAAGTCATGACGAGCACCACTGAGACGATCAGATCAGATAACAATTAATCAAACTTACATATTCTTAATTAATGTCGTCCAACGGTCGATTGCGATTTGTATACTCTAACAACTGATGTAAAGGCATATTCCCCTTATTCATTTTTGTTTTTTCGAGATTGAAGCTGTGGAAAGTCAAAAACGTAATTATTGAAGTTTAATAAGCGGGAAAAACTACAGTGTAGTTACAATACCATAGAACAATTATGTATTTTATATAAAAATTATAAATACATATGTCAAAGTCGTAAACGATTGAATAAAAATTATATATAAAAAAAGTCGTAAATATAAAACATATAAAGTCGTAAATACGATTTTTTTCACTAACTTACGATTTTTATACATATTTTTATAATTTTTACATTCTACAGTATAACTGCTATACTCATATAGAAATTGTATTATAGCAGGACTCTAACAAGCGCTAGATGTGGGGTACCATATTAAATACGAACATCAGTGATATGGGCGTCTAAAAAAAAGGAGCGAGGAATATTACCATTATTTTAGCTAGCTAGAAGCACATGCATGTATATATGAGCTCTTTTAAGGAAATTAGTTTCTACATTCATTCTGCAGCTTGAATGCACAATAATTAGTAATTAGCTAGGTAATGAGCTGTGGACACATTAACGATTGATCATATATAAATTAGCTAGGTTGCTTACTGCCAGTGCCACCCAAAGGATCAAAAGATAAATTAATTAATATTTTGGGGTGTGTGTGTGTCTATATATATTCTCAGTTCCATTTTGAGATTTATATATAACTTATATAATGCATCCATGCATGATGAACACATTAATTACTGAATACCCTTTTGGAGAGTCTCATCGATGAGAGACCTAGATACTCGCTAACGTAAGTATCCCAAATACTTTTTCCTCTTCCCTCTTCAAATGCTGCTCCTTCAGACTGAAAATATATATATACACGAAGGCAAAGTAATTAGAATATATTTATGATGAATTAATATATACAATTGATGCGAGTGTATAGAATATCTGTGCCTGATGATATGATATATGACGGGGAACCCGTAACATGAACAAACCAAAATCAAATACTCACTCAACAATCACTCACACTCACACACAATCAACCAATAATCCAACAATCTGTCTGAATACTCTTTTAATATATCAAATAATCAATGTCTACAAAATCATAATGAAACCTTATATTTATATTAATCAAGACATATTGGAATTTGAGTCAAATTAGGATAGTCAAAATCCCTAAACTAGCAATTTAGACTTGAATCAAATTAGGAAAAGTTAAGATCCCTAATTGAGTTAAAAATCCCTAAATTGATAATTTTTCAAATTAAATAAAATCCTAATTAAATAAACACTAAAAGACTATAATAACCCTAATAATAAAATAAGCCATGCTACATCAATTTCTCCCAACTTAGAAAGACTCGTCTCCGGACGAGTGGGACTGCAAATAAAAATCTAAAGCACAGGAGTTGATGTGACGGAGCTCATCCTCAGGAAGCCAAGTACCATCATCGGTTGGTCGTCCCTTCCAACGAACAAGGAAACGACGAAAACCACCAATAGTAGAAGTAATAAAGTGTTCATCCAAAATGCAATCAACCTCATCATTCGATGGAGGATCGAACGGAGGCAAACAAGGTACAACAATAGTAGGAGAACCTGTAGAAACATCGAAAACAGTTGGACGCTCGAAATGTCCTTGGTAATGAAACAAGTCTGCCACATTAAAAATTGGATTGATACTCCAATCAGAAGGCAAATCAAGTAAATAAGCATTAGAACCAAGCCTACGATTAACTTTAAATAGGCCATGGGCACGGGCTTGCAATTTCTTGTTAGCTTGTTTAAGAAAGCGAGAAGAAGGATCAAGGCGAACCATGACATAATCACCTTCCTCAAAAACATTTTCTTTGCAATGTAGATTAGCAACAGACCTATATTTATCATTGCTCAAGGAAATCATTTGTCTAATCTTAGCATGCAAATCACGCATATGGGCGGCAAAATGAGTAGCAAAATTTGATGAAGGGTAGTGAAAGGGTAAGCGAACAAGGTCAATGGCTCGGTGGGGTGCAATACCATAAACAATCATGAATGGACTCTTACCAGTTGACCTATGTACAACATTATTATAAGCAAACTCAGCTATAGGTAACACTAAATCCCAATTATCTAACTTCTCACCTACCACACAACGAAGCAAGTTCCCTAAGCTACGATTAACCACTTCAATTTGGCCATCTGTTTGAGGATGATAAGCTGAAGAGAACTTAAGAGATGTACCAAACAATTTCTAAAGTGTCTTCTAAAAGTAGCTAACAAACTTAACATCTCTATCAGACACAATTGCCACATACAGTCCATAGAGACGGACAATCTCTCTAGAAAATAGTTGAGCTATATGTGAAACATCACTAGTCATAGAACAAGGGATAAAATGGGCCATTTTAGAAAACCTATCAACCATAACAAAAATAGAATCATGTTTCCTAGCGGTTTTAGGTAATCCTAAAAGGAAATCTATACTAACATCTCTCCGAGGAAGATAAGGAACAGGGAGGGGAGTGTATAACCCTTGATTAAGTTTTCTAGACTTAGCTAATTGACACGTACGACATTGAGATACAATCCTAGCAACATCCCTCTTTAATGATGGCCAATAAAACCTATCCTTAACTAAGGCAATGGTTTTATCTCTCCCTAAGTGACCAGCTAATCCTCCAGCATGCATTTCCCAAACTAAAAAATCTCTCATATAAGTACGAGGAATGCATAAACAATAACCCTTAAAAAGGTAACCATTACGAATGATAAAATCTACATGATCTCTACGGTTATTATCTAAGAGTTTCTTATAAATGATGCCAAAATCAAGACAAAAGGGATACTCAGTCTTCATCCTATCAAATCCTAAAATTTCAACTTGCATGGTTTGAAGGGTGTGCATGACTTTACTAAGGGCATCAGCTACTTTATTATCTTCTCCAGGCTTGTGTCTAAGGACAAAGGTGAACATTTGAAGGAACTCAGACCACTTGACATGTCTTTCATTTAATCGCTTTTGGGATTAAAGTATTTTAACGCTTGGTGGTCAGAGTAAAGGACAAATTCATTAGGCAAAAGGTAATACTGTCAATGTTGTAGAGATCTAACAATAGCATAGAACTCTTTATCATAGGTAGAATATCTTTTTTTAGCCTCATTGAGTTTCTCACTAAAGAAAGCAATAGGGTGACCCTCTTGACTCAAGACTCCTCATATACCTACTCTTAAAGCATCACAAGCTACTTGAAAGACTTTGGAGAAATCTGGATGCCTAAGAACAGGGGCTCGAGTCATACGTTGCTTAACAAGCTCAAATGCTCTAGTGGCTGTAAGGGTCCATTGAAATTCACCCTTTCGCATACAATCAGTGATGGGTGTCATAATAGTGCTAAACTCTCGAATGAATCTCCTATAGAAAGAAGCTAATCCATGGAAACTGCGAATTTCAGACAAAGTCCTAGGTGTAGGCCACAATATAATAGCTTTTATCTTACTAAGATCAGCTTTTCTACCCTCTGAAGAAATTATTAATCCTAAGAAAAGGTCTTGAGATTGCATGAAAGAATGTTTCTTAAGATTGATGTACTTCTTCCCATTCCTAAGGGTATTGAAAATTTTCTTAAGATGGTCTAAATGATCTTCCTCACTCTTACTATATATGAGAATATCATCAAAATAAACTACAACAAACTTCCCTATAAAGGGTCGTAACATATGTGTCATAACTCTCATAAAAGTACTCGGAGTATTAGACAACCTAAAAGGCATAACTAACCACTCATACAATCCATCAGAGGATTTAAAAGCGGTTTTCCACTCATCACCCGGTCTGATCCTAATCTGGTGATAACCACTCCTTAAGTATATCTTAAAAAACCAACTAGAACCAGCTAACTCATCTAACATATCCTCAAGTCGAGTATGGGAAACCTATACTTAATAGTTATTTTGTTGATGGCCCTACTATCAACACACATTCTCTAAGATCTATCTTTCTTAGGGGTGAGTAACACTGGAACTGCATAAGGGCTAAGACTATGGCGAATGAGACCTTTCTCTAACAAACCATCTATTTGTCTATTTAACTCAGCTCTCTCAGTGGGGTTCATCCTATAATGTGGAAGGTTAGGAAGTTATGAACTCGGAACTAAGTCAATGGCATGTTGAATATCTCTCATGGGTGGTAGCTCATTTGGTAAGTCCTCAAGGGCTACATCACTAAACTCTTCTAAAAGTTCATCTATCTTAGGGGAAAGTTTAAACTAGCACCACAAGAATTTTTTAATTATTAGCATGAATTTTTATTTATTTGACTTTTTTTCAAAAAACAATCATATATGATATACCAAAATAAAGTCAACCCGCTTTTTTATATATTTGACACTATTAACTTTTTATCTAATTTATTACTTTGCCACTGGATATAAATATGTTCCGGGAATTATTTTTTCCACAAATTTTTCATTTCCCTCTTCTGTTTCAGCTTCCCTCTTCTGATAACCCTAGAAACTCTTTTCGTCTCTTTTATTGTCTCAATCACTCCCTCATTTCATCGAATCACTCAAGCTATCCCTCGTTCCTTGCCTCTCTTCACTAATTATAATATCTTTTCTCTAATCAACAACAAATATATTCTATTTAACAAAATCCATTAATCAGCAAATCCGTGGAGGAGAAGGTGCGATACCCATGGATTTCAAAGATTCAACATGGAGAAGGTGCGATACTCATATTGGTGTGAAGCTATATATTGCAATTTTTCTTCACTTACACTCACACTCTTTCTCTCTGTCAATATATTGCAATTTTTTCTTCTCTTTAAAACCCAGAAGCAGCTGCTCACGAATAGACACACAGTCTCACACTTCCCACACTCTCTGTAACTCTCCCATTCTCCAAAGCAACCAAAACACCTTTCTCCCTCACTCACTTACTCACTCACTCTCTCTCTCTCTCTCTCTCTCTCTCTCTATTATGAACAAGTCACGCCTGCTTTCGCTCTCTTCATCGTATAAGCACTTCAACGACAAGCCCATCTTCACTTTCTTCACTTGATGATCAGGTCTCGCTTATCTTATTTTCTCTTGTTTTCTGGGTCGAAACCAAATGAGCAAAGTAATGGAGAAGAGACAAGGGTTCTTCTCTGCTCTGAAGGATGAAGTAGCGCGCGGCCTCTAGCCGTCTCGTTCCCGTTCCCGCTCTGCCAGCCCGGCACGTGCCATGTCACCCATGACTTCACTTCTAAGGAGGAAGAAGCACCAGAGTTCTCAGAACTACTCAGGGAATCTGGAATAGTTGATTTCAAGATCTGGGAGCATGAGGCCCATTGTGGGGGAGGCTCCGGCACCGCTGATGGAGGCTCCTGATCCAGACGGGGAAGAACTCGATGAGTCGAAGCGAGCCAGCTCGGGTTTGGGTTAGTGGGTTGGGTTAAAGGGCAGTTGCCGAGGATGCCGTCTGTTACGGTGCTCGCTTATAAAAGGTCTGATTTGAGGCTGCTGCTTGGCTTCATGGGTGCCCCCCTTACCCCGATGCACGTTAGCAATAACGACCCTTTGCCTCACTTGAGCATCAAAGACACTCCCATTGTCAGCTTCTTTCTCTAACTCTTTTTTTTTGTTTAATAATTTGATTTTTAATAATTATTTTCTTTTCGACTTTTAGTTGTCTATTTGATCTATGCAAATTATACTTTTTTTTAAATAATGATTTATTGTTCTGTTTCGTTGGCGAGAAAATAAAAGACCTAACTTAATAAAGTATTTTTTTCTTGGGTACTAAGAGTGAAAATTCTCAAAAGTTGAAAACATAGAAAGTTTCTTTAGGAAGTAGACAAGAAACTTCATCTGAATTGAAGTTTCCATTTGTGAGTAGTTGAAAGGAACTCTAAATTCAGCTAAGCGTCTCTAAAAGTGACATCTTCTAATGGTGATGCTGCAGGAAACTTCGTCTACACAGTACATATTGCAGTAGTACACAGCTACCTCTGGTGGGCAGAAGTTACAGAACTCTATTCGGAATGCATATGCCATGGGGAAGGTTAGGATGATAGCTTCGGAGATTGAAAATGCTATTAGGACGATTAAGAATCGGAATGTTTCTAGAGGGGCGGAGTCTGGTGGGTTTGTGCTCTGGCAGATGAATCCATATATGTGGTATGTTAAACTTGCGGTTGGGGGGAGTAAGGTCCACGCTGGCTGCAATGGGAAGCTTGTTTGGAGGCATACGCCTTGGCTCGGTGCTTACACTGCAAAAGGGTCGGTCAGGCCTCTTCATCGTATACTTCAGGTGAAGTATTGACGGGTGATTATTGTGCTTTGAGTCATTTAATCGAGGTTTTGTTTATCATTCAATGTGCTTGGTTGATCTATTTTAAGGTCTTGATCCAAGAACGACAGCTAGTATGTTTGTTGCTTTTTTTTTTCGTAGACTTCCAGTTTGTTTGTTTAAGTATGAAAGCACCGGTCATGTCCCAGAGGGGTAAGAAAAGGACATTGGAGGAAAGCCGTACAGATGTTAATATAGGAGAGATTATAGGTTTAAAATTTTGTTCCCTAATAATGGGACTAGTGTAGGATTGACTCTGCGGGATCCCAAGCCTTGTATGCCCTTGCGAGACTTCATTGGGTTGGTGAAGGAGGAATATTTTCAAGCCTGGATGCAATCCAAATCCATGAACAAAAAAGAAAGATAAATTGGAAAAGTGAAAGTGTGTTTGTTATGGATGCAAATGAGAATGAGATAAAAAGTGTAATGGTCTTCGAGAAATTCAAGCGTAACAGGTGCCATATTTTACGGCTATATATAAGTATTAGTTGTTTTTAGTGTTTTTTGTTAGCCCTAAGGCTACATGATAATTTTGATGATAACAATACACATTGATTAATTGAGATTTACTAACATGTTTATTTATGTGCAAGAGTAAGATCATTGAAATAATTTTAAAATCAAGAAGAGGCTTATTAAAATGAAGTGTTTAAGCTAAGGAGAAGACTACATGTTAAAGGCACCAAAGTTTAAGAACAAGGATTGACTCAAGGAATGTGACATATTAGCAATGTTCAATCAATTGGTCATATATATCTCTACAAATATCCAAATGATGTGATTCTTGAGCTTTTGGAAAGCTTACTCAATTTATAACATTTCATATGTTTTAATGAAATTCAAATTTCAAGTGCAAGGTTGTCCAAATCATCATGCAATTTGAAAGACAAATGAAAGCAGCTGACATGAGCACCGAATACTCCTTTGGACATATCTTGAGCTAGAAAAATCAAATTGACTTGATTCTTGTGGCATTGGAAAGATGACTTAATGAGGAACATTTCATATGTTTTGAAAAAATTCAAATTTCAATCAGAAGGCCGACATAATTGACATGCAATTCGGTGGACTGACACAGAGAAGAAAAATCAACTCACATGAGCACCGAATGGTGTTTTGGCCATATCTTAAGATATAGATATCCAAATGCTTTGATTCTTAATGTTTTGGAAATCTTATTCAAATATGCAGATCTTTCATGTTTTGAAGAAATTCAAATTTCAAACGGAAGGCTGACAGAATTATTATTCAATTTGGTGGACTGACACAAGAAAGAAAAATCAAGTCACATGAGCACCGAATGGTGTTTTGGCCATATCTTGAGCTACAGATATCCAAATGACTTGATTCTTGATGCGTTGGAAAGCTTATTCAAATTTGCAAATCTTTTATGTTTTGCATATTTTCAAATTTCAAACGGAATATTGACAAAAATGAAATACAAGATTACGGTTTTTATGGTGGGCAGAAAATTTGGAGTTGGTGTCTTCACTTGATTAAGTTCATCTCATTTGCCTATAAAAGGAGCCATTCTCCCATGCATTCAAGCAGTGCAAGAGAAGCATTTTATCAAGCAAAAAAGCCAAGAGAAATATCAAGATTATAGAGCTTTTATATTCTTTATCTACTCTTTGAAGAGAGTTGTACTTTTGTTGTAAAAATTTTTTTTGTTCTTGTATTGTGGTGAGAGTGAGATCTTCTTGTAAAGGATAAAAGTTATCCTTAAGTGAACTCTTGGTGTGATATTATCAAGAGTTTAAGAAAGTTGCCTTGGTGAGGTTGTTCATCAAGAAGAACTCTTGGTGTGGTGTTATCAAGAGTTGAAGGAAGTTGCCTTGGTGAGGTTGTTCATCAGGAAGAACTCTTGGTGTGGTGTTATCAAGAGTTGAAGGAAGTTGCCTTGGTGAGGTTGTTCATCAAGAAGAACTCTTGGTGTGGTGTTATCAAGAGTTGGAAGAGAAAGTCTTGGTGAGGTTGTTCATCAAGCAAGTTGTAAAGAATTCTACAACTTAGTGGAAAGCCTAGCTTGTGGAGCTAGGAGCCCGTGGACGTAGACAAGGTTTGCCGAACCACGTAAATTGAGTTTGCACTCTCTCTATCCCTTTCCTCTTTACATTTACTTGCACTTGTGATTGTTCATCATTATTATTCTTTTGATTGCATCTTTGATAAATTCTAATTTCATCTTCTTCACCTTTATTTTCAAAGAAAGAGTGAACTGATTTTGATCTTTCAAGAAAAGTTTTCTAAATCCGTTTTGATAAATAAAATCCCAATTCACCCCCCCTCTTGGGTTGCCATACCTGGGTCAACAAGTTGTATCAGAGCAAGGTTGCTCATTTTTTTTTTAAATCTTAACCGATTTTGAGCTATGGCAACTTTTAATTCAACTTCATATGTTGAGGGGCTTTCTATTTCTAGACCTCCATTTTTTAATGGAAGTGATTACTCTTATTGGAAAACTAGAATAAATATTTTCTTGAAATCTTTTGATTATGATTTATGGTCTATTGTTTTGGAAGGACCTTTTGTTCCTACCAAAATTGAAAATGGAGAAAGCAGGCTTAAAGAACCTAAAGAGTTTAGTGAAGATGATAAAAAGAAATTGAGTTTGAATGCTAAAGCTATGAATGTGTTATATTGTGCTCTAGATAGAAATGAGTTTAATAGAATATCTACCTGTTCTACGGCACAAGAAATATGGCACACACTTGAAGTAACTCATGAAGGAACTAGTCAAGTTAAAGAATCTAAAATTAGTATGCTAGTTCATAGTTATGAGCTTTTTAAGATGAAATCGAATGAATCAATTTCTGAAATGTTTACTAGATTTACGGATATTGTCAATGGTTTGAAATCTCTTGGTAAATCTTATTCTAATATTGAAATGGTAAAAAAGATTCTTAGGTGTCTACCAAAATCTTGGGAGCCAAAGGTGACGGCAATTCAAGAAGCAAAGGACCTCACCAAACTACCATTAGAAGAACTTATGGGTTCTCTCATGACTCATGAAATCACCTGGAAGGAGAACGAAGAAGATTTCAAGAAAAAGAAAAATATCGCTTTCAAATCTTCAACAAAAGAAGATGATGAGTCCAACGATGAAGGAGATGATGAAGATCTTGCATTCATCACAAGAAAGCTAAAAAGGATGATTAGAAGAAACCAAACAAAGGATTCAAGAAGAACTCTAGAAGGGAGTACAAAGGGCAAAGCTCAAAGCAAGATAAGAAAAATGATCAAGTCATTTGCTATGAGTACAAGAAACCGGGACATGTAAAGATGGATTGTCCTTACTTCAAAAGTCAAAACAAGAAATCCAAAGCAATGAAAGCCACAAATTGGGATGATAGTGAAGCTAGCTCTACCGAAGAAGAAGATTGCGAAGTGGCAAACATGTGCTTTATGGCTTTAAGTGAAGATGAGGTAAGTATTCGAACCTATGATCCTAAACTTTCATATGATGAATTACTTGAAGCATTCCAAAATTTACATGTGCAAGTTGATAAGCAAAATTCAAAAATCAATGCTTTCAAAAAGAAGTCAAAAATCATGTTATCTCAATTAGAAGAGTTGGTAGAAATAAATTAAGCTTTAGAAAATGAAAATGAAATTTTAAAGCAAAAAGATTTTGAAAGTTTGGAAAGTCAAATACATTTATTAAAAACTGAAAATGAAATTTTAAAACAAAAGGATTTTGATAAATTGGAGAAACAAAATGCTATTTTGAAAAAGGAAAATAATGACTTAATAAATATTGTTGATAGTTTTACAAAAGCACAAAAAATTTGAATTCTATGTTACAAAACCAAAGGTGTGTTTTTGATAAAAGAGGTTTAGGTTATAAAACTCATAAAAATCAAAAGTATTTTAAAAATTATTTTGCCCATGTATCTTCTAGGAATAATCCTAATCATTCATGTACTTATTGTGGAAGAAAAGGACACAAAGTGCATTCTTGCTATATTAAGAGAAATTCTAATTTGAAACAAATATGGGTTCCAAAAGTACCAAAACTAACCCCCAAGGACCCAAGAACTTTTGGGTACCAAAAAGTTACTCCTTGAATGTTGATTGTAGAGACAAAATGGCAAACACAAGTGGTACTTAGATAGTGGATGCTCAAGGCATATGACCGGAGATGCCTCCAAGTTCTCAAGATTAATCATGAAGAAATGAGGATATGTGACCTTCGGTGATAATGCCAAAAGAAGGGTAATCGGACATGGTGATATTGGTAACCCTTCTTCACCTATTATTAAAAATGTTTTGCTTGTTCATGGTTTAAAACATGATTTGATTAGCATTAGTCAATTGTGTGATAAGGGATATTTTGTTACTTTTGAGCCTAATAGATGTGTTATTAAGGATGTTAGTAACAATAAGACATTATTTGTTGGTAATAGATGTGGTAATATTTATACAATTGATATTGATGTTAATGATCTTGTAGAAAATTGTTTCATTGTTAATCATGATGCTTGGTTATGGCATAGAAGGTTAAGTCATGCTAGCATGGACACAATTTAAAAAATTTCTAAAAATGATTTAGTTGATGGTCTTCCAAAAAATAAAATTTGAAAAGGATAAGATTTGTGATGCTTGTCAATTTGGAAAACAAGTGAGAACTTCTTTTAAACAAAAGAAATTTATTTCAACAAATAAACCTCTACAATTACTTCATTTGAATTTATTTGGACCATCAAGAACTCAAAGTCTTGATGACACTACAAGAGAATAAGTTTTTTACTGCGCTTATTTACCGCGGGCCGACAATTCTGTGGCCCGCAGTAAAATACCATAATATAATCAAACCTTTTTTTTATTTTGGTCCCATTCTTCCGCTTCTCTCTAACTTTTCCCTCTTTTCACTCTAAAATCCCTAATTTTCCTTCCCCAATTTTTTCCACCCGAAGCTGTAATCTCTCCCGCCCAAAGCTGTAATTTTTTCCCTAATTTTGCTTCCTGAAAATCTATGCTTTCCCCTTCATCACACCCTTCGTCCTTCAACCTTTCAACCTTTCGTTGCACCGTTCCTCGCTCACACTCGCCATTATCTCCTACGAAAGCTCGGTCACATCGTTCCTCGCTGGTTTGGCGAAAGCTCAGCCGTTATCTCCTACGAAATCGAAGATTGTTGTCAACACTGGCTGCTTGTTTCCCGGAAAACCGACTGGATTCTCTTTAGGTATCATTCTCTTTAGGTATCATTCTTTAGGTATTGACTCCACCGGACGCTACGGCGGAGACTTGGATCTCCAACTACATAGGATCAATGTCTATTACAACGAAGCGAGCTGCGGAAGGTTCATGCCCCGTGCTATTCTCATGGATTTGGAGCCTGGAACCATGGATATCGTCAGATCTGGGCCGTACGGTTAGATTTTCAGACCAGATAACTTCGTTTTTGGTCAGTCTGGTGCTGGTAACAACTGGGCCAAAGGCCATTACCCTTAAGGTGCAGAGTTGATCGATTCTGTTCTTGATGTTGTTCGGAAGGAAGCCGAGAACTTTGACTGCTTGCAAGGTATTTATCTTCTTCTATTTTTTTTCTTTTTTTTGGCATTTTTGTCGCTCACTTTTGTTTGGGTTCTGCTGCAGGGTTTCAGGTGTGCCATTCTTTGGGAGGAGGAACTGGGTCTGGAATGGGAACACTGTTGATACCAAAGATAAGAGAAGAATACCCAGACAGAATGATGTTGACTTTCTCTGTGTTTCCATCTCCGAAGGTGTCCGATGCAATCGTGGAGCCTTATAACGCTACTCTATCGGTTCACCAGCTTGTCGAGAATGCAGATGAGTGCATGGTTCTTGACAAAGCTTCCTTCACCTTTCGTTAAACGACTTCAGGTTCTTCCTCAAAGCTTCTGTTTGCGTTTCTGGATTCTGGAATTTCTGGGATTAATCATCTCTTTGGATCATTTTGTAATTTTTTATTTTGATTTCCAGTTTCATTTTTCCTCTGCTTCTCTGTGATGGTTTTGAGTTTCATTTTTCTGTTTAATTTTCATCAAATTTCTTAGCTATGCAGTGATTGATTGATGTTTATATTTTGTTTTGGAATTTTTATTTGTTTGGCTTCTCGACTGTTCTATTAAGTTTTACCTAGCTTTGTTTGGCTGCAGAGAAAAGTGAGAGAAGGTGACATTGTAGCGATGTTAAGCTATAGAAATGAATGTGTTAATTGCTTTTTGTTTATTGGTTATCGTTTAGTGAATAATCGGGAGTTCTTTAATGTTATGTTGTTTATATGAGCTTGTTATGAGAAGTGGCATCATGAGTTGAATTATTCTGTTTTAGGTTTATGATGTGAAAGCTTAGAGACTGAGACTGTGGACTGATTATTAATTGTTACCGCGTTAGTTGGAGTTAAGAAGGATTGTACTTAGTTGTTCATCGCGATGGAATGTAGTTGATTGAATTAATTTTTGTGTTAACAGAAACATAATTGAAATAATTGAATTGATTTGAGTGCTGAATTCATTGAGTTCATTTCGCGATGAAACTGGACTTATTTAGTTAGAGCTGAAAAATGATCACGAATTGCTCATAATATTTATGAAATGAACTAAATTATAAAGTTTAAAAGGTACTTTCAGCAGCAGAGTCCGTATATTTTAAATTTTTAATAGTAATTGAACTGAATTAATATTTTGTTTGGAATATTTTGTTAGTAAGAAAGTGCTTAGTTGTTAGTTTATTTCCCATCATTTGCCAACTTCTATTTGTTTATTGATTGTTATTGCCAGCATATACATTGAATGAGATATGGGTCTTGCCTTAAATATTAATCCTTGTGAGATGCTTGTTTATCGTAGCATTTTTTTCCCCCCTCGCTCTAATTTCTGAGGCTTTTTATTTGTTTTTATCCTTTTGATGTGAGATGCGTTAATGAGCATAATGCTAGCTATGCTATCTTAGTGTTATCATATTTAGAAGCTCTGGTTCTTTTGTTCACTTGTAGGATCAAATGGACTGTTCTTTGGGTGGTGAGGGTCCTGCAATACTGCAGTTGCGCAAGTGGGACCCCTCCCAGTTCCAGTTCAACCTATCAGAATTTTGTGAAGCCTTTATTTCTCCGACAAGAGAACTGTTATCATTGCTCTCATATCAGTGGGAAGCACTACTATTTCCGCTGGTTCCAGGTGAATATAATATTTTTATCTCATAATCATGTCCCATGATGGTGCTTTGACTCTTCTAGATTGCCAACAGTTTAAGTATATATTTGTTGGTTGAATACGTAGCTGTGTATGTTTTATCTCATTTAGCTTTACTGCAATTATTGTTTGATTTATTTGGGCTGCCAATATGATACATTTTGTTCTTTGTGTTTCATTTTTTTTTTGGTTTGCAGGGGACTCAATAGATAATAACATTACATAAAATTATTATGAAGGAAGTTGTCAAGATCCATGTTCATCTGCTCTAAGTAGGTCAGATTCAAAGGACAATGTCCCATGCACTTCTGGATCAGTAATGGATTTTGATAATGGTTTTTCTCTTCTTGTAATGATTCAAGATCTAATGGTTACCCTTTTGTTTGTGATGTAAATTCACTGGCTTGGGGTGTCTGTGGGGATACCTATAATCAGCACAAAGATACCTCGTTTAGAGAGCTTCTTTTTGTGTCAGGCAACCAAAATGTGCCATTTGAAATAATTATGTAATAACATGTAAGGACCCATTTTTCAATCATTTATTCATTTGTATAGTGTGAAGAAGTTAAATTCAAATGATGTGTATTTCCCTTAAGAAATGATGATTAATAGTTAAAATTATTTAATTAGAGATTTCTTTTGGATGAGTTCTCAATTTTTGTTGTATAGTAAGTCATATTTAAGGGTTGTAGATTTAGCAAGAAAGAGGATGGTTTTACGGCGGGTAGGGAGCCCGAGGTAAATAATTAGTAATTTTTTTGTAACTTTTTACCGCGGGATGTATGCCTGCCGTTAAATTTTTTACTGCGGGCTAACGGCCCGTCGTTAAGTTTTTACCGCGGGCCAAATGCCCGTCGTTAAGTTTTTACCGCGGGTCAAATGCCCGCCGTAAAAAGTGTGGATCATACCACGAACTTTTACGGCGGGCTTTAAGCCCGCAGTAAAATTGGTTTTACCGCGGGCCAAAACCGCGGTAAAAGGTAAATTAATTTTTTACGGCGCCATTTTATACGGCGGACCTAAACCGCTGTAGGCCCGCCGTAGAAGGCCTTTTACCGCGGTTTTAGCCCGCGGTAAAAGGCCTATTTTCTTGTAGTGTGGAAAGTATTATGTTTTTGTTATTGTGGATGATTATTCAAGATTCACTTGGGTGTTATTCTTGAAAACTAAAAATGAGGCCATACAAGCTTTTTCAAAATTTACAAAAAGAGTCCAAAATCAAAAAGGCATTCTATTGTATCCATTAGAAGTGATCATGGTGGTGAAGTAGACAATGTTGCGTTTGAAAATCTTTGTGATGAAAATGGTTTTGAACATAATTTTTCCGCACCTAGAACTCCACAACAAAATGGTGTTGTTGAGAGGAAAAATAGGACTATCCAAGAAATGGCTAGGACCATGTTACTTGAAAATAATTTGCCAAAATATTTTTGGGCCGAAGCCGTTAATACCGCATGCTTTATAATCAATAGAGTCCATATTAGAGCTTTAATAAAGAAAACTCCTTATGAACTTTGGAAAGGAAGAAAACCCAACATTGGATTTTTTAAAGTTTTTGGATGTAAATGTTTTATTTTAAACACCAAGGATAACCTTGGAAAATTTGATGCAAAAGCCGATGTTGGAATTTTTGTTGGCTACTCCAACCATAGTAAAGCATATAGAGTTTTTAACAAAAAGACTCTTACTATTGAAGAATCTATGCATGTTGAATTTGATGAAACTAATGTTATTTCTTCAAAGAATTTAGATGATGATATTGTTGAGGTAGAAAGGCAAATCAAGGAATCAAGGCTTGATGAAAAGAGCCAAGATGAATTACAACTTCAACAAGAAAAGCTTGAGGAAGTAAATGATTCTTCCCAAGAATTACCAAAGGAATGGAGGTATGCAAAAGCTCACCCTAAAGATCTCATTATTGGTGAACCATCACAAGGTATGAAAACTAGATCTTCTTTTAAGAACTTTTGTAATCATTTTGCTTTTGTCTCTCAATTTGAACCAAAATCTTTTAAAGAAGCCGAAAATGACGAAAGTTGGATTTTGGCTATGCAAGAAGAATTGAATCAATTTGAGAGAAATCAAGTTTGGAATTAGTCCCTAGACCTAAAAATCATTCTATTATAGGCACTAAATGGATTTTTAGAAATAAAGTAGATGAAAATGGCACCATTATTAGAAACAAAGCTAGACTTGTTGCTCAAGGATACAATCAAGAAGAAGGTATTGATTATGAGGAAACCTTTGCACCGGTTGCTAGATTAGAATCCATTAGAATGTTGTGTGCATTTGCATGTTATAAAAATTTACATTATATCAAATGGATGTCAAAAGTGCATTTTTAAATGGTTACATTATGGAGGAAGTATATGTAGAGCAACCTCTTGGTTTTCAAAATCATGATTTTCCAAACCATGTTTTCAAACTCAAAAAGGCACTTTATGGCTTGAAACAAGCACCAAGAGCATGGTATGATAGATTGAGCAAATTTCTCATTGATAATGGTTTCGAAATAAAAAAAGTTGATACTACTCTTTTTGTTAAAACAAAAAATGATGATTTATTAATTGTTCAAATCTATGTTGATGATATTATATTTGGTGCTACTAATGTCTCTATGTGTGAGGAATTTTCCAAGTGCATGCAACAAGAATTTGAAATGAGCTTAATGGGAGAATTAAATTTCTTCCTTGGACTTCAAATCAAGCAATCAATAGATGGGATCTTCATTAATCAAGCTAAATACACAAGAGATCTTCTCAAGAAGTTTGGCATGGATAATTCAAGGACATATAACACACCTATGGGTACATTAACCAAGCTTGACAAAGATGAGAAAGGAAAAGATGTTGAGGTAACAAAATATCGAGGTATGATTGGCTCTCTTTTGTATTTAACTGCTAGTAGACCCGATATTATGTTTAGTGTGTGTATGTGTGCTAGATTTCAATCTTGTCCAAAGGAATCTCACCTTAAGGCTGTCAAAAGGATATTTAGATATCTTCTTGGAACCATAAATCTAGGTCTTTGGTATCCTAAGTGTGATAATTTTGATCTAATTAGTTATTCAGATGCGGACTTTGCTGGAAGTCTTCTTGATAGAAAGAGCACTAGTGGCTCTTGCCATTTTCTAGGACATGCATTAGTATCATGGTTTAGTAGAAAACAAAATTCTGTTGCCTTATCAACCGCGGAAGCCGAGTATATTGCAGTAGGAAGTTGTTGTGCACAATCTCTTTGGATGAAACAAATTTTAAAAGATTATGGTATGGTATTTGATCATATTCCCATCAAATGTGACAATACAAGTGCCATCAACATTTCAAAAAATCCCATACAACACTCTAGGACTAAGCATATAGATTAGATTAGAGACATCATTTTATTAGAGATCATGTGCAAAAAGGTAATATTTCTTTAGAATTTGTTCCCACCGAGAAACAATTAGCCGATATATTTACTAAACCCCTTAGTCAAGATAGATTTAGCATAATTAGAAGAGAATTAGGCATGTTGGATATGTCTTAATTTTGCTTTAATATGATAGCATATGTTAAGGGGGAGAATATATTTAGGGGGAGTAGTTAATTTGATTACATTTTTTTGATGATAACAAAAGGGGGAGAAATAGTTGATTGCTTATATTCATAACAAGTGCCATTCTTTTTGCTTATTGTTGATTTTATTTTCATTCTTGATTTTAGATTATATTTTAAAGCAATCAATGGTTTGTCATCATCAAAAAGGGGGAGATTGTTAGCCCTAAGGCTACATGATAATTTTGATGATAACAATACACATTGATTAATTGAGATTTACTAACATGTTTATTTATGTGCAAGAGTAAGATCATTGAAATAATTTTAAAATCAAGAAGAGGCTTATTAAAATGAAGTGTTGAAGCTAAGGAGAAGACTACATGTTAAAGGCACCAAAGTTTAAGAACAAGGATTGACTCAAGGAATGTGACACATGAGCAATGTTCAATCAATTGGTCATATATATCTCTACAAATATCCAAATGACGTGATTCTTGAGCCTTTGGAAAGCTTACTCAATTTATAACATTTCATATGTTTTAATGAAATTCAAATTTCAAGTGCAAGGTTGTCCAAATCATCATGCAAGTTGAAAGACAAATGGAAGCAGCTGACATGAGCACCGAATACTCCTTTGGACATATCTTGAGCTAGAAAAATCAAAATGACTTGATTCTTGTGGCATTGGAAAGATGACTTAATGAGGAACATTTCATATGTTTTGAAAAAATTCAAATTTCAAACAGAAGGCCGACATAATTGACATGCAATTCGGTGGACTGACACAAAGAAGAAAAATCAACTCACATGAGCACCGAATGGTGTTTTGGCCATATCTTAAGATAGAGATATCCAAATGCTTTGATTCTTAATGTTTTGGAAAGATTATTCAAATATGCAGATCTTTCATGTTTTGAAGAAATTCAAATTTCAAACGGAAGGCTGACAGAATTATTATTCAATTTGGTGGACTGACACAAGAAAGAAAAATCAAGTCACATGAGCACCGAATGGTGTTTTGGCCATATCTTGAGCTACAGATATCCAAATGACTTGATTCTTGATGCGTTGGAAAGCTTATTCAAATGTGCAAATCTTTTATGTTTTGCAGATTTTCAAATTTCAAACGGAATATTGACAAAAATGGCAGACAAGATTACGGTTTTTATGGTGGGCAGAAAATTTGGAGTTGGTGTCTTCACTTGATTAAGTTCATCTCATTTGCCTATAAAAGGAGCCATTCTCCCATGCATTCAAGCAGTGCAAGAGAAGCATTTTATCAAGCAAAAAGCAAGAGAAATATCAAGTCTAGAGAGCTTTTATATTATTTATCTACTCTTTGAAGAGAGTTATACTTTTGTTGTAAAAATTATCTTTGTTCTTGTATTGTGGTGAGAGTGAGATATTATTGTAAAGGATAATAGTTATCCTTGAGAGAACTCTTGTTGTGTGTTATCAAGAGTTGAAGGAAGTTGCCTTGGTGAGGTTGTTCATCAAGAAGAACTCTTGGTGTGGTGTTATCAAGGGTTGAAGGAAGTTGCCTTGGTGAGGTTGTTCATCAAGAAGAACTCTTGGTGTGGTGTTATCAAGAGTTGAAGAAGTTGCCTTGGTGAGGTTGTTCATCAAGAAGAACTCTTGGTGTGGTGTTATCAAGAGTTGAAGAAAAAGTCTTGGTGAGGTTGTTCATCAAGCAAGTTGTAAAGATTTCTACAACTTAGTGGAAAGCTTAGCTCGTGGAGCTAGGAGCCCGTGGACGTAGGCAAGGTTTGCCGAACCACGTAAATTGAGTTTGCACTCTCTCTATCCCTTTCCTCTTTACATTTACTTGCACTTGTGATTGTTCATCATTATTATTCTTTTGATTGCATCTTTGATAAATTCTAATTTCATCTTCTTCACCTTTATTTTCAAAGAAAGAGTGAACTAATTTTGATCTTTCAAGAAAAGTTTTCTAAATCCGTTTTGATAAATAAAAACCCAATTCACCCCCCCTCTTGGGTTGCCATACCTGGGTCAACATTTTTTATGCACCATGGTTATAAGGGTTTTCTTGTTCAATAACGCTTTAATGTGTTATATTTTGTAATTAGGATAGATCTAATGAGATTACTGATACCTTTGAGGTGAGTATTCTTTTGTTTTTCCCCTTTCTTTATTATTATGTTTTTAATCTTTAATCTTAGTAGAATAAATTGTTGTTGATCTTAGATATTTATATCTATGCTAAATGAAAAAAAATGTTATGATCAATTCCTTGGTGAGCTTGTTTTGTTTGCAGGACATGTGGGGTTTGACACCAAATACAGATTTGTTGATGGAGCTACCTGAAGAATATACTTTTGAAACACTTCTTGCAGATTTGATAGTATGTTATTTGTTATAGTTGGAAAAGGGGAAAATTTTTTGGATTTTTTGCTTTATATTTTAGTTATTGAGGTACTTACATTCTGCTGCTCATATTCCAGGACAATTCCTTGCAAGCTGTATGGTAGAATGGTGAACTTGACAGGAGATTGATTAGGTATGACATTAGTGTAAAAAATGTCATGGTTATTCTGTGCCCTATAATATTATCAAAGGCTTATACCAACTTGATTGCTTGATTTTTATTTTATTTTATTTACCACATCTATCTATTTTGCAAATTGTCTTTTGTTATTGTTTGAAATGTCCTGTTACTGTTATGTTAAAACTTTGAATTTAAATGGGTCATTTTCAAAACAATTTGCCGGATATGCATCTATCTGAATTAGATGATTGGTCAATCACTTGGGATAAAGGTCTTTCTGAGTCGAGTTTAGATTGCCGGCATGTCAGTTTCATTGTTTCTGCTGATAAGTAGTTTTTCAACTTTTCTTTCAATTTGGATTGATATTTATTTGATGCATATATGTCACTGAGTTAATTACCCCTTAACTGCTATAGCTTGGCTTAATTTTTCACACACATTTCAATGATTTGTAGATGATAATTATTTAAATATCTATGCAGCGTGGATGTTGCTGATGATAAAATTTCAATTTTTGACACTGGCCCTAGAATGGATTGCAGTGAAGAAAACTCCATAGTGAAGTGGTATGTTATAGCAATTATTTTTTTAAAATAATTATTGACATCTAATTTTGTTAATTAATTACCAAAGGAAAAGAAAAACTTGTAACAGTCACTATTATAATTACTAGTTATATTATTGAATCAGGAGCTTGTTTTACAATGTCCTTGAACATTGTTCTTGTTTTGTTTCCTCAAAGAAGGCAATGATAAGAGTCGAGTGGAGAAGGCCAAAGGCGTTCAGTGGTCAATCGAGCTGAAGCTAGAAATAGAGTTGAATTGTTTCGGCATTTGCCACAATATGAACAAGGAACACAGCTTCTTGAACTTGAGTCAAAATTTTTCCAACTTGATCCAATGCATCCTGCTATTTACAAGGTACTTTGTTTAGACGGAAGCATGTTTATTTAGCTTCTAATTACAGGACAAGCTTTTTCATCGAAGTTGTTACTTGCATGGCTTGTGTCTATATAGATTCGTTGTACAGGTGGATATATCATCATTATCTCATCTCTCTCTTTACGAAGGTCCAAATTCTATTTAGTTTAATTATAAATGTTGTCCATTATATCTGTGTCATCTATGCTCTAAACAATCATACGAAGTGTAAAAATATGCTTGTGAACTTTCTTTAAGCGTTCACTCCAAGTTTAATACTTTGTGGCTAAGTGGTAGCTGATTGTTTTCTTCACTTGGGTGTTAAAGAAGTGTCTTTGAGGCATCCCTAATCCAAATGTGGCCTGTTTGTTCACTCTTCTTTGGAACTTAGGTAATAAATAAGATGTACCTTTTCTGGGAAAAAATTTGCATTTTATCTGCATCAATATAAGAAAATTGGTCACTCCTTTTCAGTCACTGTTAAACCTTCATTATGCAAATTTTTTGTTTTTGTTTCAAATTTCCATGTTATGAATGTTGTTCGCAATATGGCTATGATAACTTGAAATGGAAATGTTCGTAATTGTAGTAACATTAGAAATTTGTACTGATTAGAATGATATTTCCTTCTATTTAGCACAGCATCTTCCTGTAAGGTGTGCCAGTTTGTGGCAAAGGTTGTTTTGATTTAATCACTGTCAGATTTTGTTTAGGGTCAATTCCTCATGCTAATATATGATAGATAGAAGCATCAAAATGAAGATTTATTGGGTTTTTAATTGTATTTAGAACTAGATATTGGTGATAATAAATTACTTTAGACTATTAATTAATTTCCTTCTTTGGGAAAGAAACCTTAGTTTCTGTTCACGCTATCAACTTTAGAAACGCACTGCATCTGGTTTGTTGATTGACGTGTCTATGAAATTGTCAAGTTGGAATGCAATATTTGGCAGGAGATATAACCGGGGGTAATGCTCGTTGTATCGCAATACTTCATGTTTTCAGGAAGCCATTAAAGACTATTCCACACCTGAAAAAACTCTCATTGGAGATTTGGCAGCAAAAATTAGTAGTTATGTGTCATTTCTGAATGAATGCAGGCCACTTTCTATGAGCATAGGAAATGCAATTAGGTTCTTAAAAAGTCATAATGCCAAGTTACCTTTAACTCCTTCTGAATTAGAAGCAAAAGCTGCCCTTTGCAAAGATATTGATCGTTTCATAAATGAGAAGATAATACTTGCTGATAAAGTGATAGTTAGACATGCTGCTACAAAAATCAGGGTTGGGAATATGCTCTGTTGTGGTGAGTTATGCTTTGGTATCCTGGTTACTTCATCTACTTTTTATCTCTTCATATGTGTGTGTATATAAATGTGTATTTTAAGCAACTTGAAGTTCCAAAAGATTAATTAAATTAGATTTTATGAATATAAAATTGGTGATATGCTTTCCATAGTCGAAGAGCTGCATTTGCTTGGCCAGTATCTTCAATAAATTAATTGATTTGTTAGGGCTGCAGATGGCTTGTGTTTTCACATACATGATAGAAAATATTCACTGATACTATTGTAACTTACAGAACAAAGAAAAGTCAATAGCTGATATTATTGTTTTCTAGTCTCCCTATGCCAAACGATTTCTGCTGAAACTATTAGCTGCTTTTTACAGGATGGACACTTGAAAATGTTAGGAGAATAATTGGAATTTTTCATAAAACCTGAATTAGTTGATATCTATTTGAGCTTAAAGCGTGAGATTGAGGAATTAATTCAGAAGAAAGTAAGTATTGACTAAATTTCAAGAGGTAGTATTTCCTTTGTTATGATTTGTTAGGTTGAATTTCTTTATGTAGAAAACTTGCATTTAAATTGTTGCATAGTCTGTCTGATGTTTTTGTTATTTTGATGCTATAAATATATGAGCAGCTTCTAGATCCTGAGTTGGATATGCAATTACATGAGGAACTATTATTGGCAGTCAGATTACTAGTGTCAGAGGACTAATGTGAGGGCAGATTTGTCTCTGGCCGCTAGGTGGCAGCACCTTTGTCTAGATACCGTTGCTGCAAAACTCCTTAACTTGTCGGGCTTAGTATTCACACTCAACAACTTGAATCCTCCCATCATCTCCCACTCTTGTTTCCTTTCCTCTTACTTGTTGTTACTCTTCTCTACACTACACATTGTAACACACCACTAATGACCATTAAATTCCCTCCAAGATGAACAAATGTATTATCTTATCTTATAATTTTTGTTTCTTATAACTCTTATTTAATATGAATTAACCAAGATGAACAAATGTATTATCTTCTTATTTAATATGAATTAACCAAAATGATAGAGAAAGTGTTACTAATCACTTGCATGCTTTTGTTAGTTTATTGTTTTCAAGTGTTACATTCCATATTAAGTCTCGTAGTTTTTTTCGTAATTCTATTTGTATTTTGTTTAGGTTTTTGTTTTATATATACGTGACCTTAAGTATAAATTTATATTATTATTTTAAAAGTTAATAAAATTATTATATTTTCACAAAAGAATATATAATATAAATGATACATCTATTATCATAATTTTATTAAAAAAAATATATTTTATATATATGATAATTCATATTTGATGGATAAAAACATTCAAATATGATAATAACGATAAATATTATTCTAAAGAATTTGACAATAATAAACAGTCAAAAATGAGCAAAAAAAATCTTTCATACTTGACAAAATACAAACCGTCAAGTAGTAAAAAAAAAATACTATTTTATAATAATATTTGTCTGTCAAAAAGGAGTCAAATATTATTCTACCACCACATACTTGACGGTTAAATGCAATCAAATATGAGGGAATTCGACCAGTACTGTTCATTATATTTGACCGTTATAGTCAAATATTAGTAATAGTATTTTTAAAATTTTGACCGTTAAATTCGTCATATTTGACGATTTATGTCAAATATTACTTCAAAAAACCGTCAAATAATGTTATAAAATCAATTCAAATTGCATATAAACTTGACTATTTATTAAGAGTCAAATATGTTTGACCAACTGTCAACTATTATCATATTTGACGGTAACATATATGACACGCAGTAACCATCAAATATGATCATATTTGACGGCTAAAAATAGTCAAATATTTGTGTTTTTTTTGTAGTGTAAACTCCGATGATTGCTCTTTTAGAACCAAAGTGTACACAACACCAGTCTCTTAGCTTTCTTTCATAAAATGAGTTGGACCCAAAATGTTCAAGTTGTATTTTTTAGGCTCTAAGGTATTGGATCTAGCTTTTGGAGTTGGCTTATCCTTTTGAACCCTAGTTGAAACCTTACAATTGTCATTAGGTTTGGTTGGTTTCAAGATAATAGGTTTACCACAATGATTAAAAACATAAGTATTCTCTTTCCCATAGTTTATAACATCATGGTCATAAAGCCATAGTCTACCTAGGAGGATATGAGCTATATCCATAGGTAACATGTCACAATAGATGTCTTCTTTGTAAGAACACAACTTAAGAGGAACAAGACATCTATGGGTGACAGGTAGGGTTATTTTATTAACCTAAGCTACCTGGAAAGGATTAGGGTGAGGCTCTAGAGTGAGGTTAAACCTATCAATTGCAGTATTAGAGATGACATTTAAGGTACTACCTCCATCTATCACTAGTTTGCATAACTGATTCTTAAGGGGAACTAAGGTGTGAAAAATACTAGTTCTCTTCCAAGAATCAGAAACTACTAGAGTAGACAAGATACAACGAATAACTGACGATTGCTCATTAAACTCCTCCTCTTGAATGTCTCATAATCCTAAATCTTCATTCTCCTCTAATGGTTCTAAGACCTCTCCTTGAGGATCCTAATGTATTGATTCACTAGAGTCATATCCTATGGTCATAGTACAACTAGGACAACGAGTAGCAACATGACCTCTACCTTGACAATTGTAGCACAAAATTGGGGAACTAAAGGATTGGTTTAAAGCATTCATTGATTTTTTTCCTATTCGAGTTGAAACGAGGATTTACATTAGGATTGGAGGCACTACATGTAGAGTAACTAGGAGTTGACGAGTTAGAAGCTCTAGTAGTGGACATTATTGATTAAAGTTGCTCCTATTAAAAGCCTTAACTTGAGGAGATGGAGTATGCACTGAAGAAGTTTGCCTGGCATTATAAGTTTTCGTATGGAGTTTAGCTGCTAGGGCTTTATTATAGGCATCTTCTACAGTTTCAGAGGAGCTCAACTCAACAACACGCTTGATGTTAAACCTAAGTCTATTAATAAATCTTGATATAGTGGGATCGTTAGACTCTTCAATGTTACACTTAATGTGAAGACTATCAAACTTAGATTGGTACTCAAAGACACTAGAAGAACCCTACCTAAGGTTAAGTAACTGCCTATAAAGTTGCTTTTTATAGGACTGAGGGACATATTTTTGTGTAAGGTCCATTTTTAGTTCTTCCCAAGTAAAAGAATGACGATGTTGTTAGTGAAATCTACGTTCTATAGACTGACAAAAAATCTTAGCAGTACTAACTAATTTCAGTCGAGCAAAACGAACACGATAGGAGTCTACCATGTCATTCCAATCAAAGTACTCCTCTATAGCGTCTATCCAATCTAAAAAAGCAGTGGGTTCTAACCTACCATCAAACTCAGGAACGTTATGTTTGGCACCTTTTGGAATATCAGATGACTCATGCCTATAATGACTTCCGGTGCTTCTATGACTGTCCTTATCATCATTATCATCTTCAAACAAAGGATTATGAGTATATTCTTGCTCAAGATGTCTTTTAGATGTAGATCCTATGACTTCCTTAACCTTATCAAATCTATTAGATGACCCAAGATTGTTATCCGTACGATTAGCTTGCTCTCTAATATCACGTGCTATTTGTTCAATTTGAGTAAACCTAAATTCTAATCCATTCAATCTATTGTTTATGGTATTTAAATCAGGTTGTTCAGGTGGGGGATTTGGATTTGCCTTTTTTTTTTCTTTTTAAGTAGTAATGCTAAGTCTAGATTAAATTTTCCTATAAGAGATAAAATAAATATGATGCTGCTGCAGTGCAAATAAGGTAAGAAAAGTAACTATGCAATGGTTTTTTTTTTAAATTGAAAGTGTATGGGTTAAAGTGAAATTTAATAAAACTGTATAGGCTAACATGTGAATATTGAGAATACAGGGGTTAAACTGTAAAAGGGATAAATTTCAAATTTTAAAATTCGGACAACGGTGTAATTATGCAAAGTGGGTAGGTTTCAACAAATTAGACTTGATTCAATGGCAAATAACCTAAAAGCCCCTAATCAAAAATGTCAATCAATTTTAAAAAGTGACAAAAAAGTCTCTAACCTCAAACATCTAAAACACTCTTGGGTGGCAGCTTCCGACGATTGGACGGTGACGGCCAAACCTTCAAGCACTGGATCGGTAACGATGGAAACTTTTTTGATAGATGGTGTAAGCGGCGGTGGTTTGTGTGGTGGCTTCCAAACTAAATTTTGATTTTTGGATACTTTCTGGCAAGAATTAGTGATCGGTCAATAAGGGAAAGTTGATGGGGAGGAACCGATCTATGACTTGGTGGTGGAGGTGAGGCACCACTTACCGATCAGCGGTGATGAACAGTAATGATGACGAATGGTTTTTTGGCGTTTGAAAGGTTTTCGGTGAGATTCTGGTGATGGAGATGAAGGGAAGAATGATGAGGAACGGCCCGATCTACAAGTTGATGTATTCGATGATGGGTGATGCGTTGGTGGCTGCTGATGAACAGTAACTCGGTGATTAACAGTGCAAACAAAGTGTTTGGGGTTTTTGGGAATTTACGATGAATTTTGTGAAACGATGTTAAGCTCTGATATCAAATTGACAGAGAACCCGTAACAAAAACAAACCAAAATCAAACACTCATTCAACAATCACTCACACTCACACACAATCAACCAACAATCCAACAATCTGTCTGAATACTCTTTTAATATATCAAATAATCAATATCTACAAAATAATAATGAAACCTTATATTTATACTAATAAAGACATATTTGAATTTTAGTCAAATTAGAAAAATCAAAATCCCTTTTTGAGTTAAAATCTTTAAACTAGCAATTTAGACTTAAATCAAATTAAGAAAAGTCAAGATTCTTAATTAAGTTAAAAATTTCTAAATTAATAATTTTTTAAATTAAATAAAATTCTAATTAAATAAATATTAAAAAAATTTTAATAATTTTAATAATAAAATAAGGTTAAGTCGATGTAGCTGTCAAAAAACTGCTTCTGTTAAGAGGCATCGAATAATGAGTTGGTTTTGCACCATCACTGGCAGGCAATAAGAACCCTGCAACCACTGCTACTGCCAGGGCTACCACACACTTGGACAAACCACCTTCAACTCCCATGTCACTGGTCTAGTCTACTTCCAACTTTTGCTTCCAAAAATTATCTAATACCCTACGTTTATATATAAACCTAATTATACTTAATATCTATCTCTCTTTGCATGATTTTTTTTTTTTTTTTTTACCAAAATTTTGAACAGAGCCTTGCCCATGCATAATTACTGACACTTTGGTCATTATTGGTCATGTTTGCCACGTGTAGTAATTTCATCTTTCTTTAAGTTTGACGAAATATCGATCGTTTGGCTTCATAGTAGGACAAAATAAAATAAAATGTCCTTGTGCCTGCATTAAATCTTAGAGATATTGTGTCCTGCGAGATCTTAAACAAATTTATTGCTGGGGCTTCTTTGGCAGCTGGCCATAGATGCCTTGCCGGTTAGCCCCACATGCCCATATCATCAACAGATAAAACTTTTTTTAATTTTCTAATTTCTTATAAATACACTTGGCATTCTTTCAGTCATTCGTCAATCCTATGATATATATTCATTATTATCGTTTCAATTTTTTTTAATTATTATTCTTGCGAAAATAACATGCACATCCGATTAAGGCACTTGGAGATATGTTTATGGAACTTATACAAATTTTTGTAAGCTACAAAGAAGATTCTTCTGTTTATTATTGAAAAATAAGATATCCAATTTAAAAGATTAATCTTTTGAATAGGGAAACCAATCCTCTTTAAACATATAAATGTAACAATCCCAAAAAACTAACATTATTTTGGATTAAATGATCAATCCTCTTTATAAACATATATAAGACATTCCCATAGAGCACAACAAAACCCTTGTCAGATTAATTATGATATCTATATGTTAAATTAATAAATTTATATCATAAATTCATTATTTTTTCATCTATCTTAAAAATCAACATAATTCACAAGTTATTATGTATGTTCATGCGGTATCTATATATAGAGTTGTATTAGTTTGGTGCATTGATACACCGTAGATAAAGATAGAAAGATAAGTTAATGAAAATGACCTATTAATCTTCTGGTCCTTTGTATTGTTGGTTGAAGAGCTTTCACAAGAAGCTGATTGATTGCAGTTTAGCTTAATTGATTACTGAATTGGTAATCTAATTATGTTATGATTATTAACTCAATTATACATCTACCAGTTCAGCTAGTTGGTTTCACAACAAAATGTATATAAATGTTACAAAAGATTACTGATCACTAGTACCTGTGCAGGAAACTCTCTTTAAGCAGACTGCTTAGGATATCTTTTGAAGCCATCTTTACCTCACAGTATAAGCGGAGCCGGGCAAAGCAGCTTTTAATATTCACGAGTAACACAACTAAATTATATTACTTAACTTATACAACATGATTTAGTATAAAGTCAATGGATGAGTGGATCCTACTTTATTTATTCAAATTTATTTAATTTATCTTTTATTTTTATCCACCCAGTGACTTTGTGTTATATAGGTTGTATGAATTAGATTGTACAACTTGGTTGTATATCTAACAATACTCAATATATTCACACCCTCCGTGCCATGATCGATCATATTAATTATATTTATCTTAGTAATTAATTAGCTACGCTAGGAGTACCTTTCTTTTATTTACTTAATGGCTTTTAAAGGAATAAAAGATGTTGGTAATTAATAGTAATTTATTCTCGTCATGGGATCCTTTAGAGCTTCCTCAAGTGAAGTGGTAACGTAGCATTATTAAACTCATCAACCCCTGAAATGGAATTTAATAATATTAATTGTATATATAATTAAGTTCGAACATGCTTTTATGGGCTTTTATTTATTAAATTAATAGATAATAATAGGTAAATTAATAGAGAATGCGTTAATGCTTATATTGGAAAGATTCCCAGTACCATTTTGTGTAACGTAAACAGTAGGATTGTTGCATCGTGTCTTAACATAAATCAGAAGATCTCGCAATCTCCTTAGATACACACGGAGCTGGCTTGCGCAGCCTGTCAAAGACGTAGAATAATATTTTTTTTAATGCATGAATGGCCCCTCTTTTATCTGAACACGTTCATCCCATTCCCATTTCCATCTATATCTCATCAATTTGTTTCTTTATCTGCCAGCTCTATTTTTAATTAATGTTCTTCTTTTTTGTATTATTATTTTATTTTCTTAAGCATATACATACAATATTTAATTACCTGTGCATAAACAAGAATGCCTTTGCGCTCGGCTGCAAAAGAAGAATAATTAATCAAAAGGAAGAGCATAGTAATAATCAATCTATGCATGCATATATAGTTAATTATGTCATCTTTGTTCTTTCTTAGTGGTCAAATTAGCAAGAGAATCTGTTGAGTGATAGATGGAATTAATGTTTGCATGATTAGAAGTGTAGTGGAATAAAATCAAAAGATCCTTTGATATATCATGATTAGAAGGTCAATCATGAGACAGATGAACTTTCAAAAAAATTGATTGGTTCAGTTTGTAGTAGCAAACATTTTCATTCATGCTTGCCCTAGAATTGACAACTTTATTAGTCCTTCCTAATTACAAAAAAATCAACCCTCAATTAAAACATTTATTAAGAATTTGATGTAGTACTTTTGTCAGTTTATGTGTTCAATTTCTCCTCATTCATTGTCCTGGATTAACTTGTTATTTGGGTCCATCATCACATGACAAGTTTTAGAAGAAATGCTAGATTAGAAACTTAATTAAATTATTTCCTGATGTGATTCAGCTATCAAAGAAATGCGTCAACGGACCACTAGACATCATCCCAATGGAAACGATAAAAATCCACTTGATTGATAAAGGCTTCGAGACTGCAGTTGAATTATTATTCTTGCGTGATCGAATCGGTAGTTGGTGTGATTGCAAAGAAATGGCATGGTGGGTCGGTCACCACTTCGATTTTTAAACAACTACGTGTATGGTCGTAGCCCCACAACTGTTACATGATGTGTGTGCAAGTGCAAAGGAAATTATAGATAAAAATATATAGAATCGATTCAGTTATCCACCCAGACAAATAAGAAAAAAGCCAAACCAGTAAGCAATAATATCATCATTCATAGAATAATTGTCCGCAACTGAACTATATAAATTACATGTGGATCACTGTTGGTGGGAGTGGAAACTGGAAAATATATGGAATAGAATCTATATAGACACTAATGATGAAATATTGGCATTAATGAAGATTAAAGTGTTTGAACCAAAGGGCTGATCGTTTTGGCAACCTCTTCAGTCGGTCTTTGTAGTCAACATATACAATTCCAAAACGTACGCTGTATCCATCCCCCCATTCGAAGTTGTCCAACAATGACCATGCAAAGTACCCCCTCACATTCACCCCTTTCCTGTCGTGTCACGTCATGTCAATAACATCATCTCATTTTCACTTTCATTCATTAACTAAAAAAACTACACTTACCTCATTGCACTTTCTACATATGAGATATGACGGCTGTAATAATCTATTCTTGTGTTATCCTCTAGTGATAATCTACCATCAGTATTCATCTCGTCAACCCCTGCAATTTAACGTGTACATCAATCTAATTACTACTACAGTACGTTAATCAACATTCTTAACATCTATCTATCCATTAAAATTCACTTGCCATTCTCCGTTATGTAGATTGCTGCGTTCTTTAACTTATCTTTTGTTTACACCAAAATCTCTTCCATTCCTTTCGGATATACATAAAGCCAATCTGAGGCGCCACCCTGATTGCATCTCACTAATCTTGTATATTCAATAATTTCTTGCAAAATATTCTACTCAATTCAATCCATCTATTTGAATGTATGTCTATGCATTACCTTTGGTCCAATTGGAATGCCGTTTCGTTCACCTCCTCCAGAATCCAAAGTGGACGTGAGATAATAGAGAAAATACTTCATGCACACATATATATGCAACATTATTAATTTCATCCCACTTACTTGTAAGATTAACACAAGAATCTGTCAAGTAGCTCAGATTTTCATTTCTCTGTCTGCAGGGAACATCAGCAACATAACTTGATGTATAATAGTTTAAGCCCAGGAAATCAAATGATCCCTGAACCACCAAAGACTCCTCTCTGGTAAATTGTGGCATTCTTTCCCGGACATATGTAACCATTTCAGCTGGGTAGAAACCGGAGTTTAGTGGTTCCAAAAACCTCAAAATGATAAAATCCATCCATAATCAGATGCAATTGCCATATCCATATATAAAATCAACACGAAAACCACATATATGAATATACATTTGCAGCTCTTTCTTTGTTAACAGAAAAAGGTACTGTCCTATTGGCATGCATGCATGTAAACCGAATCCTATTGTAATTACAGTCCAAACTTTGATACCATAATATATAATTACCAATCATATAGGAAAGAAAGGGCCCGAGATGCTGCAATACGGTCTGCATTTGACTTGGTTAAAGGTAATGTCCAAATAGAATTGAGAGTGATTCCAACTTGACCCCTTTGAGACATCTACAGAAAAACCATTTGCATTCGCGCTTGGTTGAATTAGTTGAACATGTTAGCTAGGTTTAATACAATATTCATGCTTATCATTAGAATAATTTCTCAGCAATTATTCATTAACCTAGTATTTATCCCTGTACACTTTGACTGCAGCTGCATGAGCAAGTAGCAGGTGGTGGCCAACAATGTAAGGCTCTGTCCCTGAATCACCAGCAGTGCAATTTGGAGAATACCACTTGGAACATCTGCCTGGTGCAAATGCACCATTTGCATATCCATTGCTTGCCAAGGTTAGTGGCTCATTTACAGTAATCCAGTGCTTCACTCTATCTCCAAACTTTTTGTAACACACCTCTGCATAATCTTGAAAATCATTCCTGTTCCCAACTTAGTTAGGGATGCTTTCATTACCATAAACGCGATATCAAAAACTAGATCATAGTTCAACAAGGATACTTACACAATCTGAGAATTCAGAAAACCACCATACTCATCTTCAAGAGCTTGTGGAAGATCCCAGTGGAATAGGGTCACAAAAGGCTGCAATCCTGCATTGTCCACTGGATAATATATGTTCCTGGGATATTAAAAAAAATGTTAAAACGTTTTGAGAAAGGATTGAAGAGATCCACCATTTGATTGGAGCTCATTGATGAGATTGTTATAATATGTGATGCCTTCTGGGTTCACTCCTCCACTTAGGTTTCCACCTACACAGAAATACTAACCATTCAGTATGGACTTACCAGTAAAACATAATGGCTAAGTTCACCAAAGATTTTTCATTAATTGATTTAATGAAAATTCACAAAAGATAACTAAAAAGATTATCTTACTAGGTAACAGTCTAGACCACGAGATGGAGAATCGATAAGCATCAAATCCAATCTCCTTCATTATAGCCACATCTTCCTGTAAATTGTTTTCGACAAGCTAAGATAGTTAATAGAAACAAATAAGGGACAAGCAAGTAACAAGCTGATAATGGAAAGGTATGTTTATTGCCGACTCTAGAACAATCCCACTCTCAAAACCATGGCCCATGGTAACATGAAAAAATTTTAGAAAAATATATATAATCAGGATTTTTAAGAGAATGCCTTATAACGGTTATATGAATCAACAGCAACCACTCCACTGCTATGATCCTTGATTTTATCTGCAACACCACAGAAATTATAGTGTCAATTCAGTTACAAAGATAACTTTTGATTCAGAAGTCTGTTAAAACAAAGCACAGTATGCTTTTTCCAACTCAAGGCCTCAAGTATAACAAGGTTAATTACTAACTATACTAGAAGCTAACAATCTTGGCTCATGTCAATTTTTGAAGATGATATTATGAGTCAAGAAGAAAGAACCAGTTCAATATAATCGTGTATACTAACTTTGTAAATTTTTTCTTTTTCTTTTTGTAATTTTCTACTTATTCTTTACTTCTTTCGTTCTTCATTTCTGTATCATGAAACAGAGTTGAATTGTTTCTATAGCTATGGCCCGCTTCAGCTTCAAGAATCACGATATAATTATTTTACCAAAAGAAGCTAATTATGTATGTTATAGACAAATAACATGAGGACCAGAGCCCCTCTACATATTCTTTTGCGGTTCTTGATCAATTCTATTAATCAATTTTCCTTTTCATTTCATTTGTTTAAGGACTAAATTAAATAAAGTCAATATATATTCTCTGATTATTGTATCGGTGCACCTACCCCTCCTCACATAACATATTTATAAGGGATTGGGAAGTTAATTTGAACACAAAAAAGGAAATTTAATAGTGTGTTTGAATTTGAATACTAGTACTACCATGCAGCTGCAGAGTATATAAAAAGAAGGCACCCTTTGTGCCCACCAAGGCATGGATTAGTAGCATATTGAAGTAGTAACACAGTTTAGTACAGCAATACACAATCTCCTTCTTTTTTGCATTATAAAAAAATAATAATAATAATGTTTAGAGAGAAAGAGAGAAGTATCTGGGTATTGTTGAACGAAAGTGTCCCATATACTAGGGGCCCTGCCATCTTTATTTTCTGCACCTTCATACTGTAAAATGATAACACATCCCAATAACTCATTATATAGAGATGCATATATATGGGAAATTGCCATGCGCCCTTGTGGAAACAATGCGAAAAAAAGGAAAGAAAGAGCAGGGGGACCTGGTAAGCAGATGACGCAGTTCCAAATATAAAACCATCTGGAAAATTTTTTCGGTTGAGAGAAGCCGAGTCAATACATTCACCTCCTACGAGGACAATCAAAAGTGCTAGCAGAAAAGAACCTTGAATACTCATGCTTGCATCCGATTTCCTTGGTCCATGCATGGCATTCTCTCTACCCATGCTTGATGTATATAGCGAAGTCATGAAACGTGTTCAGGTTTACATTTTAAATTACATTGAATGCCACCCACCAAAATTTATTGAGAAAGATGTGCACTCGGTGAGGATTCTCTTCTATCCTAAGTTTTATAAATATAAAAATCGTTTATTATGTATTTTTTATAAAATATCTCAACAAATTTTTAGTTATTTAATCTTGTTTCATTTAATTACGGGCTGCAGCTCAACAAACCAAGGAAATCATGGCAAAGCACATGTTGACACATGAAGGCTCCAACTTTTTGATGATAAAGTCATCTGAAAGTAAATATGTTGGTAGTAATTTGAAAGTAATTTTTCCACTTTCATTGATCCGGTTAATTGCTTGAAGTTGAAGCTAACATGGTTGCTCTCGCTTTAGCCTCTGCGTCCAAGTTCCAATTACGTACTCACATGTGAATTGGCTTGCCTTTGCCAATATTAACAGTGTACTTGTATAGTTGCAACGGCATCACAGGCTTGGCTGAATATCTGAAACGAATTTGCAATCAATTTCCATTACTGTTAAATAATTCTCTCCACGAAAAACATTTATATTTGGAAGTGATAACAAACGCAACAATTGCAGACTGCAGAGTGCCCGTGATCTCAGTTGCACCAGCGAGGAAGAGAGGATTTTCTTGAAAACTGAGAACTGGAGACTGCAGTCTCAATCTTAAATATCACCACGAGACAACAGGTAATGAAGATGTCCCACTCACATTTGACAGCCTTCTTCCCGCTCCATATGAAGGAGAGTTGTGACAATCAAAGCCCAATTTCCAGGACAATTTTGATTCTCATAATAGTCAGCAGAACTCTGGAGATGCTCCTTTCGCACTACATTTTCCTAAGGAAAGCAGTGTTGGTTCACTAGTCTGCAATCTCCCCTTCCTCCAATTCATGCTCCCCTAAATAATCTCTTGAAATTGTAAGATTCCCTCTTTCTTGACCACTTGCTTCCTTGGAAAATATACCATCCAGATCAAGAAAGTCATCAGGATTAATTTCGGCAATAAGATCCGAGTATGCATCTATTAAGCCTTGATCAAAGTCAAACTCCATATCTTCAGTAGCTCTTTGTTCCTCCATCTTTGAGCTCGAAAGAAAACTGTTGTCACATGCCATTCCTGTTAATGCAGGTATATCCAAGTTATTTGAAACTTTCTCAGATGTATTGTTTTGAACGGGAATCAGAGGCATTGGACTTGGATTTGCTTGCTTCATTAGATCACAGACCCTAGGATCTGAAGAGCAAACATCTTCTTCTATTTCCTCCTCCCTGAATGGAATACCTCTCGGGCTTTGGCGGTCATCGCCGATAGCATCCTTGACCACATGCCTACGAGTGACAGGTTCTGAATCTTGAACAACCTCAAAATCATATTTATGTGAAGGGAGAAACACATAAATTACAGGGTACTCAAGAATAACTATATTGGATAATTGTTGTCTCAGTGGGGCCTTTATGTCCAACTCGCGGAATGGTGACTTGGGCCCCTGCAAACAGAATAAAAATGCAAGTTAGATCTTCTCTAAACAAGGAACTTCTGGTAAACAGATTTAAAATGTAACAAAAAGCAACCACCAGGACATTGTTACAATTTGTTTAGTAGATTCAATAGAATCACATATCAAAGGTGAGCACATCCCAACTCAATTGGCACCATTATCACCCAGATTCACCACAACTCCAATTCTGGGTGTGCTCACCTTAAAGTAAACTGTAGTGCAAATCCAGAGTTCATGAGTATAAAGTGAGCCAATAATTAGAATATTATCTCAGGATATCTTCCTTTCCCATAAGTTTCTAGGAAAATTGAGCCAAACCTATTTTTTGTTGCTTTCTTCAATGATACTAATAACAATAAATAATATACAAATAAATCACGTTATTGTCTTGACGTATACATGGTCCCGAAGCACCACAACAAGGAAGTCAAGCACATAGAGCCAACAACAATACAGAGAACTGAATCAGATTGGCAATGCAAAATTGAGTTTTGGGGGCTACCCCAAAGAGATGAACACAAAGCACCACAAGGAGAAATGACAAGGGTTCGGTTGCAGTGTTGCAGCGTCTTAAATCTGTAACACTTGACTGGGATACCACTAACTGTAACTGAACCAAAAGAAGGATCCTGTCAGTTGGGTTCAATTTGAACCCAACCCGAATTAAACCTATAAACCAAGCAGGACCAAGTGGATAAACTATTTTTGGGTTCAATAGAACTTCAGATATCTGTAATAGATAATTCACAATCAACTAAGACATAAAAGATGGGGGAAAAAACCTTTGGAAATTTGCGAATAAAAAACTTTAGGTGGTCCAGCTGCTCCTCACAGAATTGCCTTAGCTGATGATTCCATGGACCAGGTTTTAGATGGTTCTCAATTATAGAGCAGAGGTTTATGTCTTCATTCACTCTGCAACAATGCTTAATGCATCAGTTCTTGAACACATTAAAAAAATAACATAAAGAAAAAGAAATAGCTAAAAAGAAACAAAACTAGACCATTGTTTGCTTGAAGATGGAAAGTGGTAGGAAAGCTCACCCATGGTTTATTAAAACAATATCAGTTGAGTGGAACCGCCACTCAACTGTCCATGAGATGGATTTCTTCCTGAAACAAAAATAAGCAAATGAATTATTAGCTCAAACTTTGAAAGAATTTACAAATTCATACTTTCAATCAATGACTTAAAATCCATATTCCAATTTGCATTCGCACATGTGTGTGTGTGTGAGAGAGAGCGAGAGAGAGAGAGAGAGAGAGAACATTAGAAAAATATAGTTCTAATTTTAGAATCAAAAGAAAGGATTTTGAACACTAAGGAGAATGGATTGCAAACACTGAAAACTCACAGCTTTTAAAATGAATCTTTAATCACAATACCAAAGGCAACAATTTGTTTAGAGAAGATAATGGAGCAAGTGCATATTACATTCAAGTAAAGAAGAGAGTAGTTCCTAGATAATCACAGATGTATGATGTCCCCCTGAGTCAGCAACAGGGATAAGATGAAATGTTTACTTTTACCACAGGGACAGCTAAAGACCATATGACTCTTGCTAGATAAAAGTTCAAGGTTTCAGAGTGTATTTTAAACATAAATTACATTGGTAGTACAATGATTTATACAAGGATAAGTTAAGAGTAATGACATTCGAAAAGAGAAATTAATTGGTTGGCTGAGTTGGCAAGCACGTCCAATATAGAAATTAGTACTGGAACAGGAAAAAGAAAAAGCATCTAAAATGAATATGTCATTTCATCCATATTTCTGAGTTATCCGCCATCGCGAGGAAGTAAAAGGATAATGACTATGATGAAAATAATGATAGTTTTGAGTAAATAGAACCTTAAGACTAACAATCTAAACCCTTTCAGCATTTTCCTCATTTGGATTTTGGAAATTTCAAATTCCATAGTGGATGGTATTTTCATTTTTTTCAGTAACACATTGCATATCCAAGCCTAAAGACAGCAATAAGAGAAAAAAATCACCGAAACTACAAGAAAAGATGGTATTTACCTTTGGTCATATCGAGTTTGATTCTTTTCCCTCTTTGTCATTCCACTAGGGAGAAATAGAAGTTTTGTCCTTCGACTTGCAGCTGCACTCCTCAGACTCCGAAGATGAAACGGTAGCTTAAAATAAGAATACCCACACAATTTGCCTCTCAGTCTATGAGCAGATTCAGCAACCCTCTTCATTTCCTCAAGCAAATTATAATCTACATAAAGAATTTTCCACACGTATGGTATAAACATGTGGGAGTAAAAGAATCAGCAAATTTTATCAAGCATCTTACAATCTACCATCAATGAAACTACCAAAAAACAACAAAACAGACTACAAAGTGACTGCAGAAAGTAATTTCCCCAGCCATAAAACCCTTAAGGCTGTGCCAAAAATAAATAAATAAATAATGAACAAAAAATAGAAGTTTGCATGAAAATTAGCATATATCTTAAGAAGCATAAATTAGCAGCATTCTCCCACAAGAAAATTGCAATCTCCAAAGATTTGAAATATAGCATATTACAATCACCTGAACAAACCACAATCAAATATCCAAATTGTTGTTCTACTTTGAAGGGGAAAAGACAAAATTGTTATTTGGAAGCGTAGACGAAACATCCAACCATTGAGGTAAATTATCAAGTAACAAAAAGTTCTTTAAAAGCAATGCAAAGGGTGTCCAAATCCCAGATAAAAACATGAAATTTCCTCAACCACACGAAATCATCGATCCTCAACTAAAGAAAACCCTGAATAACGGAAAAAAACAGAGTACATACATGCTAGATATGAATTAAAAACTAAATAAATACCAGAGAGAAGAATGTTATCGTTGAACTGGGAGAGAGGAACGAACTGGGTGATGTTCCTTTTACCGGAACAATGAGTACGTTGCTTGTGAGCTTTCACACAGACGAGGCTACAGGTGCGGATTGAGCAACCTGGGCACTTGTACTTTGGTGCCTTTTCTTTACATTCTTCGCATGTACCTGCTTCTTTAGCTTTCGAGTTTTTATTTCTTGAAGCTACGTGCTCTTGTTTTTCCATTTTTTTCTTTTTCTTTTTGTTTTTTTCTTCTTCTTCTTCTGAGAGAATGCCCGCTCTTTGAGGGTTTATGAAGATGATAGAGAATGCTAGAATGAACGCTAAACTCAAAGCAGTCACCGAGCTCAGCTTTAGTCTAGGGCTTAAGACTTCAGAACAGAAGGCGCCAAAACGCAGCGTTTTTCCTTGCCTTGCATTATTTTATGATTATCATATGATTTCCAATGTTGCATTACTTTTTTGTTCTTAAAAACTCATCCCAAAAGAATCGCATTGTAAATTATGTCTCCAACAATATAATATCCTTTAATTGAATGATTGTTTGATAATATCACAATATTACTTGACCAATCATTTTGGATGAAATTTGAAATAGTTTCGATAGAGTTAATAATTTTATTATTATAATTGACGTTCTACTCATTTAGTCTTATTAAAATCTATATCTTTGAAAATAGTATTTAATAATCAAAAATTAAAAAAAATTAATATAAAAACGATTTTTATAATAAAACTCTATTGTCATTGAGCTATTAACACGAGAACACATTAACATTACCCATTTTTATAAAGAAATGCAAACAACATTTTTTTTTAATGTACCCTGTACATTATTCTATATTTATTGCATTGATGTGTGTATACAAAGCTTTTATCTAATTATAATTATACCAATAATAAAAGTTGAATTAAGGGTACACTCTATATTTATTGCATTGGTATGTGAATACAAAACTTTTATTTGTTTATGATAAGGGGAAATATTCTAGTAATATTGAACTAAAGCCTAATAATCTATACTATAATATTATCTATAACCCCACTGTTAATTAATTTCTGTTAAATCTAACATATAAAGGGCAAAAAAAGTAACTTAAATCATTTCTTTAAGAAAAAATAATCTTGGACATGTTTATTTTTTTAAATAAATTAATCTTATAAAACTTTAATGAAAAAATTATAAATAATAAAATACATAAATAAAATACATTCACCATCAACTACGTCTGTCTTTCGAACATACTATTCTTTAAGATCCTTTCATTCATGGAATAATTAAGTGAATAATTTCATTATTTCAGTAATGTTGATTGATATCTTAATTTAATTTAAAAATTAATTTAAACTTTTATGTAACATCTTAAATTTTGTTTGATAGAACAATTAATTCGCATGATAAACGAATCAAAATAAAATCAATGAGAAAGTCTCAATAATAAGAAATAAGAAAAATAATTAAAACAAAATTATTTTTAATTTTTTATATTTATTTTAATTATAACATACTTTAGTTTTAGTTTTCAATCTTATTTTAGTTTTGAGCACTATATTATTAGGATTTAATTGGTTTATTTTATTTGTGTTATTTTAGTTTATCCTTACCCTTTTATATTTATTTTATTTATTTTAATTTGAATTTTATTTTTTTAGATTTTTTAGATTTTCTTTAGTATAAGGTTATTGATAAAAATTTTATAAACCTCTAATTTAAATACTAAGTAGTTATATAATTGTTTGAATAATGAAAAATAGTATAGTTAAAAGGTTTAATTGTTATTTTATATATATATATATATATATATATATATATATTTTGTCTAAGAAGTTTGATTTAACAAGAATTTGTTAGCATTAGGATTATGATTAGTATAATGTAAAACGTCAGGGTTATATATAATATTAGACCTTATTTTGAGGTTATTTGTAATGCTTTTCCATTATAGGATAATAATAAGTGAATTATTAATTCAATTATCAATAATCAATTTTTTTTTAAGTAATAAAAGAAGGGTTGATAGCATTCATTTATCATATATCATAGAAGTTGACAGAGAGGTTGCGGAATGATTAATTAGCTTAGAAGAAAAAACAAATTAACATTAGGTTGTCGTTGCTAATCTTGTAAGCAGATTAATAAAATCACAAAATCAATAAACGGGTCAGAGACAGAGTATGATTTAATTTAAGTGTCATTAAAATAATTCCCAATTTCTCAATTTGATGTTAATGTAAGGTAATAATTTAAGATAATATTTCGCAATCAATTATGGTTTTGTGTAGAATTGAAGCAATGTGATTGTTGAACTTATTATTGTGTTTAAAGTTGATGAGTAAAAGAGAAAAAAAATCCCACAGCTGATACTTTAGCTCGGTTTGAACACTTAATTAGAATATTAATCTCATGTGTTTAGCAGAGAACGAGGGTAAATTAGAGATTAACGTGATGTAATAAGTAGAAAACAACATGATGAGAAGGTGGAGTGTGGAGTTGCATTACTGCCAATAAGAGAGGAACACGTAAGGGGAATAGATTGTAAATATACAGTGAGCGAGGGTGAAGAAGTGAAGGTGAAGGTGAAGGTGAAGCTGAAGCTGAGAGAGACGGGGCAAGTCACCACAATCACCACCACTCCCCACTCCCACCGAAACCGAAAAGCAAAGGCCACAGCAAAAGCCGAAGCCCCACTCTCGCTAGACTACCTATTAAATAATTAAATTAATTATTAAAATATAAATAAGTAAATAAATAAATATTTTTTTATTATTTAACTTTTTGTGTTTTCAGATCGAGAAAACTACAACACGTAAAAGCAAGACCAATAGTATACTCAGATCTTAAGCAAGCGACTTCTGCCTCTGCTTCTCTTTTTGTTCTACTCACCGTAACAGCTACAGGTCCATTTTTTTCTTCTTCGTCTTCTTCTTTTATATTGTTATTGTTTTTAACGGATCTTTAATGTTTTTAGTTTATGTATAGTTGCATGCTTTCAGCTTTTGATTGATTTCATTCGGGATTCATTTTATTTTATTTTTTATCAGCTGTATGTTTTATTTATAGATCTAATCTAATATCAGATGGGTATTATTTAATTAAATGAATTATGAAATTTCACTCAATTTGGAGGTTCCGGGGCCATCACTTGTGTTGATGAAGTAATGGGACACATCCAAAGATCCATATATGCGTTATGTTTGTAATGGAGAAAAGAAATGGAATTTAGATTATTCAACATGGGTTTGACACTTTTTTTATGTTTTCTTCATTGTATATGCAGTGAGCTTTTGTTGTAATCCTATCAATTATGTGGAGATTCAAACCTTTTATGCAAAAAGAGCCAACTGGGCTGGAAGGCCGTGCCATCGATGTCGGAAATCTTAAAATCCATGTCCGCAATGTCATTGCTGAGGGTGGTTTCTCTTGTGTTTACTCTGCTCGCGATGCTGTACATGCATCCAAGCAGTATGCTTTGAAGCACATGATATGCAATGATGAGGAGTCGTTGGAACTGGTTATGAAGGAGATCTCGGTGATGAAATCTCTCAGAGGACATCCCAATGTAGTTGCACTACATGCCCATACCTTCATAGATATGGGCAGGACAAAGGAAGCTCTCCTTGTGATGGAATTTTGCGATAAGTCTCTCGTAAACGTGTTGGAGAGCAGAGGTGCTGGGTATTTTGAAGAGAAACAGGTTTTAACAATTTTCAGGGATATTTGCAATGCAGTATTTGCAATGCATTGTCAGTCTCCGCCAATTGCTCACCGGTAATGTGCTATAAGCTTGGCCCCGTTTTGTCTAGTTTTAGTTTCATTCTATTTAGCTTAATTACAAATTATTTTACGCATCTTATGTATTTTCTCTGTGAAAGATCATCTAAAAAATTGTCTTCAACACTCCTCAGTTGCATGAGCATGACACGCCTCCATTCTATTCGTTGCATTTTTAAGTGACACATGATTATATTCAGTTGAAAGGCCCCTGTTGTTAAGATATATATTGCTTCAACCCTGCCTCCTTCATCCTAAGTGTTGTTCTTCCTGTTAAACTATAGATTAAGGGTATACTCTTTCTCTTTTATGATAGAAGAGACTTGTTCGTTGACTTTGTCTTTTGTAGATATCTTATTAGTAATATATTCTTCTTGATGCATTTTTGCAGAGACTTGAAGGCTGAGAATCTTCTTTTGGGTTCTGATGGATCATGGAAGTTGTGTGACTTTGGAAGCACGTCAACCAATCATAAGTGTTTTGAGAAGCTTGAAGAAATGGGCGTTGAAGAGGATAATATCAGGAAGCACACAACACCAGCCTACAGAGCCCCTGAGGTTAAATGAAAAAAAAAATTGTGCTAAATTGAATTTCTGGTCTTTGATGGTAAAAATATTTGATTTCTATCTCCTTTTATTGACTTAGATGTGGGATCTGCTTCGAAGAGAGTTTATCAGTGAGAAGGTGGACATATGGGTAAGTGAATTGAACCTTACACTTCTGTGTGAAATCCTATATTAGTTATAAAGAGAGAATCTATATATCTTGCAAACTGTAGGAGCTGAATTTTCTCTGTTATTATTGCAGGCTCTTGGATGTCTCCTCTTTCGCATATGCTACTTCAAAAATGCGTTTGATGGGGAATCAAAATTACAAATCTTAAACGGGAACTTTCGCATTCCAGAGTTGCCTAAATACAGCTCCTCTGTTACTGATCTAATTAGAGACATGCTTCAAGCTTCACCAGATGACAGACCAGACATCACGCAGGCAAGCGCTTTGCTTGATTGGCCATTCATCTCCATGAACTTAGGTTAGTTTTAGATTGTTATTTCCATGCCATAATTATGTGCAGAGATTCTAACATTTTGCTCACTGATGCTGGGATTTTCTTCCCATGGTGACAGGTGTGGTTTCGTGTTAACGAGCTGTTACCTGTTGGACTACAGAAGTCATTGCCTGATAGACCACCTGAAATGCAATCTGCTGGCATACATGATGGTAAGAGCAATTTTCTGCGGGTGCATCTAAGCTTCAGTTGCAAGCTGATTATCCGGATCAGATAATTACCTCAATGAACTTGGAACTAAAAAGTTTTAACACGTGCTCTATGTGCCAGGTGTTATTTTGAACATAGAGAAAAATAATTAACAATTGTTTATGTGCTTAAGTAACTGTTGTTTAGATCTTGCATTCAATTGAAGAGGTATATTGTCTGTTTATAAATATTAGCAGGTATATCAAAGCCTCCAAATAGGTCACCTCCAATGCCTCGAAGAAGTCCGCCACCCCCACCATCCGGAGAATCAAATAGAAGTATATCACAGCCATCAGATACTGCTGCACGGGGTGCAGGTGGGGGGCAGCTTGGTGCTTTCTGGTCTACTCAACATGCTAAGACCTCAGGTGTTGCTGAAGAAGATAGCAGACCTAAATTTGATGAAGAACCAACTAACTATAGTACATTAAGACATGATTGGGATCGAGCAGAGAACCATCCTTTACCCAGGAACACTAGCCCTGGAAAAGAGGAAAATATACAGACTCATGTGATGTCAAGAAATGTGCATCGTAAATTGCACAAGCCTGAGGATGGGCCTTCCAAGGATTTCAAAGTGAACTTTTTCCCAAAAGAGACAGAGACTGGCATTGAGAAGCTGAAGGCATCAAAAACTGAGAGCACAGCTAATTTTCAAGATGAGGCTTTTAACTCTTTTGTTGCTGAATTTGATACCAATAAGTTGAATCCTGGAATTGGTGATAAAAAATTGGGAAAAGAAGAGGCATTGGAGGATGAAGTGGAGAGGCTGAAAGGTCAGTTAAAGCAAGCTAACTTGGAGAAGGCTGAAATAACTTCCAAATTTGAAAAGCTTTCTGCCATTTGCCGATCTCAGAGGCAGGAGATACAGGAGCTCAAGCAAGCTCTTGCTGCATCGCCAAGTAAAGATGCTTTGAGAAATCAAATCTCACCAGGGAGTAAACCATCTGCAACGCCTCTGGTATTGTTTTGATAATACATTTGTTACAATCTTATGTCTACTCTTGGGCTTTTAATGTGATTGTGCCTTTTTATTCATGATCTTGATAGCATATATTCTTTTTACTGCAGAGGGAGAAGATTGAAGGAACAGTTCCGCAACTCCAGCAAGGTAAATCTGATTGGGGTACTCCAAGTACAGAGCCAAACTCATGGCAGGCTTTTACTGAGGATCCCAAGCCACATCGGCCAAACATAGCTCAATCTGTTCGGACCCGAAATGGTCACCCGAACAAGCAAGCTGCTCGAGCAACTTCTGGTTTTGACACCTGGGGTTTTGGAGCTGAGAGTTTTACAGCTGTCCCTACAGCTAGCAGCCAGAGATCAAAACCAGGTAGTGGAGAAGGCAGTTCACAGGGCGTTGGCCATTCAAAGATTACAGAGAACCAGTCATCTGCCCAACCTGCTGGGTGGGCTGGTTTCTAATTGAAGCAAATACTACAGTCTGGTTTTATATACTGGTGGTTGAAAAAGGTAAGAAAAGCTAGCCAGAAATATATGGCATGGTGGTCTTGTTTTGTTCTGCGAGTGGTTGCAATTTGTAGATCCTCTCATGCAATTAAACATTTACATATGTTTCTCCGGACTAAGCGTCAAAGAACAGATATATATACTATTGCTCAATTGTTGTATGTTGAGTAAGAAAACATTCATTTTTCTTTTAATTTGTATCATATTTTGGTTAAGATGATGGTATTGGTAGAGGCAGCCCGTTAGTTTTTTTTTTTTTAATAATTTTTCGTTCCTCGCTTGTTATGTGTGTCCAGTCGTCATGCTGATTGGTGGCTGTAGTCATTATGGTTGAGAAAAATATCGTCCCAGTGCGAGATGATATGTTTCTTTCACCTTAAACGAACATTTGTTTGACAATCAGGAATCGTCCGGTATTTAGGGATGGCAAAATGTGCGTGGAGTTGGGATCCAGGTAGCCTCTTCACAAGTCCTGAGATTCTTAGAGATGGGATTTAATCGTAGGGGCCTTGAGACAGTCCGAACCTCTACTGAGGGTGGGCAAGATAGCATGTTTAACCAAATGGCACTTTCAGATAAAAAAACAGAGTATGCGCTCTGTCTTGCATGGTAGGAATTCACTTGCGGCACTACACGTTCACCGAGTTAAAGTGATACCGTGGGATAAGCACCAAACTTTTCGTGCTCCGTTTTTATGGGAAGATCCTTACTCAGGCTAGCAGCTGATATCATGGATATGCAGGTAGACATCTTGTCGAGGGGATCTATCTTCATTGAGGTGGGAATGGGAGTAAGAATTTTTAATCTCATTTTGATGGGATTGAGATGGGTTTCTTATTTCTTATCCTACACTGCATCCATTTTATACCCTTTATCATTACATACAAAAATATAAAATATAGTATTTTTTTATTTTCATATAATAAATTATTATATATAAAAAATATTCAAAAATTTATAAATATTATTTCTATTATTTAATATTTAATATATTGATTATTAAAAAATAAAATTATATTTATGATTTAAAAATAAAAATATTATTTTATTTTATTAAAATTTTAAATTTAATTATATAAAAGATGTTGATATTACGACAAAGTAGGATTGAAAAAGATATTTATTGGAGATCTTATCCTTAGATTATCTTAAATAACATAGAAAATGAGTGAGAAATAAGGGATAAATTGAACAAGAATAATACTACTCGTATAAATTATTTATACAAATTTAAATAAATAAATTGACGTGACATTTCTATATGATTGTTATATCACTTATGTTAATTAATATTATTTATTATTAATATATATTTATTAAATTATTATATTTATTTATCAAATCACATCATATCATGTTAATTTATATAAATAAGTTTGTATAAGTAATTTATAAGAGCAGCGTTACTTATTTAACAATAAAACCGTCCCCGCCCGCCGCATTAGTATCCGTACGGTAATTGCATAGTTTCGTTAGCCAAATCAATATTGCAGGGTCCACATGATTTGCTTTTCTAATAAAAAACAACTTGACAATTAATGTTGATCAGTCCTTTAATAAAATAAAGCCTCAAGTACTGTTAAAGTTGACCTTCATAACAAAAGAAAGCCTCACTCACCTAGGGGTGCTCACGGGTCGGGTCGGATCGGGTTTGGCCCAACCCGACACGACCCGAAACATGATCGGGTTTTCGATTTTGTACCCAAAATCAGGTTTATGAAATCTGAAACCCGGGACCAACCCGGATGATCAGGTTTGTTGGGTTGGTCGGGTTGGTCGGGTCGGATGATGGGCTAATTCAACAGTTTAGCCCAAATTGTTTGACAACATTTTATTAACGCCCATTTATATTTTTAAAGTTATATTATATGCAAAATAAGGCCCATTGACAAAAAATAATCTATACTACATATAAAATAAGGCCCATTAATATATATTAATCTATATCATATACATATACAAATTAAGACTAATTACTTATGAAAGTAATGAAACTCAAAGATAAATACAACAAAAAATAAAACATTATAAACCCAAGCAAGCAATATCTCCTATCTAAGCTAAAACAATGGAAAAGCACTCTCAAGTCTCAACCTAATATATACTCACCCTTAACATACAATATCATTTCATTTGAAAGCTACTCAAAATCTAAGTTAACAACATATAAATATAATGTTACAGTCCAAAGTAAAAGACATAAATATAGAGTCCAAGGTACAACTACAACACATAAATATAGACTCCAAAGTAAAACAAAATACATATAATTAAGATGCAAAATTGCAAATTACAATAATCCAAGTTTTAAACGGAGCATGACGTAATCTCCACCACATCAAATATGTAGGATTCCACCTACTCGGATTGATAAAGAAGAAAGTCATCTCTTCCATATTTCTAACAACATCAAACAAAAATAAATTTGTGTGAGCACTAGCAGTCAGTAATGAAAATATGTTGAGTTAGTTATTACCTATGAAATTGACACCCATCAATCAAGCTCCATACGATCAGCTGCTGTTATGGTTGATTTAAAAACTTCTATATCAATGACAAACAAACACAAATGAATATAATGTAGTTAGTGAATGCTTTAAAATGTTAACTGCAAATGATATTTTAAGTTATTAATCAAAATCCCTAATTACCTGTCTCAATTGAAGTACAAAAACCCACAGAATCTCCAATAGCATCCTCTTCAGTCTCTGTAGTTGGGAATACTTCATCAATCAATGTAGAAGTTAACCAATTCTGTGAGCATATTAAAGATTCAACCATTTTAGGAGTTAATGAACTTCTAAATTGGTCAAGAATCCGCCCTCCAGTACTGAATGCTGACTCTAAAGCAATAGTAGAGACCGGAATAGCAAGAACATCCTTTGCTATACATGATAACACTGGAAAATTGCCTTCATTTAGTTTCCACCAAGCCAAGATATCAAAATCCTCAGTCTGCCCCACTAAATTGGCATTGTTTAAATAAGTATCCACCTCATTTGATGTTTCTGACTTCGTCAAATTATCCATAAACCTTACAGCTGGATCTACCCATGGCTTTACCAGCTGAACTTCATCACTCAATGTTGAGGTTGGGATATGACCGACAAGGAGTTTTGACACTTCAGTCCTTGCCACTTTTGAAGAGCTATCTACTAAAGGCTTATAAGTTTCATATAGCTTAACTAACAATATTTTAAGGCCCATTATCATTTGCTCTGTCTTAGTATCACCCCAAAAACTTCTCCAAGTAAAATCAAAGTACCTAATTTTGAATCTTGGATTAAGCACAACTGTAATGAGCAACATCTCATTAAATCTATCAAAAGACCCAAAGTACTTGTCAAATTTCTTCTTCATATTTTTTGCCATATCACACAAAACACTACTACTTTGTTCTTGCAACTCAATCAATTGACTATGAATCCTCCATATCCCATTAAATGCAATATGTGATGTCACAGTCAAAGAAGCACTAAACTTTAGAGTTACTTCATAAAAATTATGTAAAAAACTAACAAACAATCTACCTTGATCCCAATCCTCTTCTGTAGGTGGCCCTAACGTCTTCTCCTCTGCAAAGTAGAGTTTATAGTGTCCATCCTCTTCCTCCAAACGGTTAAGTGCTTTTTGAAAATGTAAAGCACTCTCTAACATCAAATGTGTAGCATTCCATCTAGTGGGTACATCCATTACTAAATTTCCCTTGTATTGAATTTTTTCATGTTCAACACAAGACTGAAATCTCTGTAATCTTGCAGGAGATGATCTCACATAACGCACAGCATTACGAATACTAGCAATGGACTTATGAAGATCCTTTAAACCCTCACCAACAATGAGATTAACAATATGGGCAAGACAACGAACATGCATGTAATCCCCATTAAGAATCAGCCCACTATTTTTCCAACCCTGTACCTTTTTCTTCACATAATTGATTGCCACTTCATTTGCACTAGCATTATCCACTGTGATTGTAAATATTTTCTCTAATCCCCACTCAAGCAAGCAAGACTCAATCTGCTTCCCAATAGTTTCCCCTTTATGATTCACAATTTGAGAGAAACTCAAAATCCTTTTGTGTAATCTCCAGTTATCATCAATGAAATGTGCAGTAATCACCATGTAATTTAAGTTCTGTATTGAAGTCCAAATATCTGTAGTTAGTGACACTCTAACCTTGCTTACTTTGAAATACTTCTTCAAATTTTCTTTCTCACCCAAAAACAAAGAGAAAATTTCCCTTGCTACCGTTATTCTTGATGGACATTCAAACTTTGGACAAGCAACTCGCATGAGACGTCGAAACCCTTTGTTCTCTACAAACTTAAATGGTAACTCATCTACAACTATCATCTCCACAATTGACTTTCTAATTGCCTCCTTATCAAAGCCTATACCTACAAGATTACTCGCGGTTCCACTTTCTGTCCTTTTTGGACCGAAAGAAAGAACTGTTTGTTTGTCATCCTTCTCGGCTTGTTTGTCACTCAAAATATACTTTGGACATCTATATAAATGATTCCACAATGTTTTAGTCCCGTGCTTCTTACTATCACATAGGAAGGACCTCCCACAATAGCCACATACACACTTGTTTCCTCCAACTTTTTTGTAATGATCCCATACACCGGATACTTGAGGCTTTTTCCTCTTATTTTTTTGGGAAGCAATTTCACTACTCGCTTCTTCAGGGATGTCCTCGATAGGAACGGGAGTAGTTGATTCAGAAGTCATACTACCTGAAAAAACCATCATCAAGACCATTTTGTCAACTTGAAAGTTTAATTAATTTGATACATGTAAATAATATATACATTAGATAAATTAATTAACAAGATCATGCATGATGTAGATTTTAATTTTGTCTTGTTGACATTGAAGAAGGTAGGCAATGGTACTGGTGCATGCATGTATGCATGATTGGAAATATTGTCAAATTTGATTCATGCATAATTGGAAATATTGTCAAATTTGATTCATGCATAATTGGAAATATTGTCAAATTGGATAATTGTTGTCAAATTTGATTAATATTTTTTTTATTTTAAGAAAATGAAGGAATGTAATAATATATACATTAAATGTGAGGGATAAATGAGCATAATGGTAACCGAAAATTATTAGCACTATTACCGGCCTAAACTAGACTTTCACCATGTCAAATTTTATTTAAATAATTTATCAAACAAAACCGCTTATAGTATAACCTTCTCTTTCATTTTCATCCAATTAATTAATTTTAATTTTACTTCCAATTGCTCTGCTCACGCACCCTTGAGCATTTGGAATGCAAAGCTAATGAGAAAGTCTTATAATTATGAGCCATTGAAATTTGAGACATAAACGGAACTTGTCAGCATATTCATTTTACCCAGATCATATTCAAATTTCATCACTAAAGCTGAAATGTAAAGCTGAAAATTGAAATGTACATAGGCTTTTTTCATCACCAGGATTCTTACTCAGAAAATGAAAGAGAATATCGGCAAGTACATCTTATGATCTTAATATCAATATTTAAGAATATCAGCAACCAATCCAAATTTTCAATATACAAATCCACAAAACATTCAAACCAATCCAAGCGCCCATGAAATGCAATTGTCATTTCCTCCCTGGAAACGCTCTCAGCAGCCACATGAAAACAACCCCTTATCAAGACAAACAAATCGAATGGATGTGGTCCAATTTTCTTATCAACTTTCAACAACAAGCAAATGCATAACTAATCTTACAATCAAAAACGTTACTTTAGCAGATTATGGCTCAAAAAACTCATCATAAACTAGAGCAATTGCACATCAAAAACGTTACTTTTTATCATATTATGGCTCAAAACAACTCATCAGCAAACCAAGGAAATTAAATTAGCAGCTTTCTCACATTCAAACCCAAATCCACGAATCTCAGCCAAACCAAGATCGAATGCTCTGAAACTGAAAAACAAACCTAGAGGCTAAAGGACTATCGTCACCGGAAATGCACTGGAAGTCGTCGCGTTGGTTGCTAAAATCTCAGCCAAGCCAAGATCGTCATTGGTTGCTAGAGCCTGGAAGTCGTCGCGTTGGTTGCTGGAATCTCAGCCAAGCTAAGATCGTCATTGGTTGCTGGAAGTCGTCGGCTCGTCGCTTTGGTTGCTGGAATCTCAGCCAAGCCAAGATCGTTGTTGGTTGCTGGAAGTCGTCGGCTCGTCGCGTTGGTTGTTGGAATCTCAGCCAAGCCAAGATCGTCGTTGGTTGTTGGAACGGCAGGCGGGAGCCTGGAGACCTCTATGCTTGAGGGCTGGCAGCTGTGGAACGGTGGAGACTAGAAGACGTCTGTGCTTGAGGCTGAGGGCTGGAGACGTCTTCTTCCCAAATTAAAATTTCAGATTCCTGAAATTTGATTGCAATTTGCGTATTAGGGTTCTTTAGGTTAGAATTTGGGAAATTTTCCCTTTTATAGTTGTGATTCGGTAAGGTAATGTGTATAATAATAAAGTGAAACATCCAATAAAATACTGTCACGTGTCAAATTCAAACTCAGATAAATATTAACTGATCGGGTCGGGTTTTTTCGGGTTTTCTGGATTAAACCCGATTGTAAACCCGATTACAGAAAAACCCGAATAAACCGACCCGATTTCGGGTTATCTAACCTATTGACCCGGTCATGACCCGACCAACCCGACAAAACCCGATCGGGTCGGGTCAGGTCGGGTATTTTTGAACACCCCTACACTCACCGATAAATTTGTCCATTACAATTTTGTTTGGTGTTCTTGTTGTCATTGTCACTAACAAGCCTTGTGTTTCCGTGTGTGAAGACTACTCACTGAAGTCTGCTCTCTGTTCTCTGCTGATGCTCTCTGCTTTCTGCTCATGCTCTTTGCTTATGCCACCTGTTTTTATGATATGTGGTATCCAACAAGCCATCGATGCCATCTTTATCAACTGGTGCCTACTCTCCAGGTGTACATAGGATCAGTTATAATCAAATTCAATTAGTTAGAGTTAATTAATTAACTCCACATCAGTTCTGATTAGTTAAGAAACAACAAGGTTTGGTTTATTTACTTGTATCTTATTATTGTTCCAGCTCACCTTACTCATGACAAATGTCATTTGTCTATTAGCTTATCTGTCTATTAGCTTGTAAAACTTCTTTATATGCTACCAATGAAAACAGAAAACCATTCGAAGCCTGCAAAATTTTATTTCTGAGTTTTCTGAAGGATTGTTAAAGAGAATGGCGCTGGCCTGGAAAGCTCTGATACCAAGTCAGTGCATAGGTGAAATCCATCACTGACTTAATTCATTGTATTTTTTTAAATGTTATTTTGTCTCAAACCCATGTCTTTTATAAGCTACGTTTGGTTGCGATTGGTTTTTGTATAACATCAAGGAAATTCAAAGATCAGCGGAAAGGCCATAAACTTGTCTTTTTCCCTGCCCCTGCGCACGGGGAGCTCATTGCAAACTTTTAAGCTTTAACCTTAGATTAAGTCTAATAATTTCCTAACTAGATGAACATTCTAAGAACTGCATGGCAGCATATTAATGGGAGGAGTTTGTTATGTTATGTTACCTAACGTAGTTTCCACGACAATCGTCATGTGCTAAGCAATTTGGTCAATGGATGGTTAGAAAAGAAAAGGTAAAACAATTGATAAATAATCACCGAACACGCTGTTGAAGACTTCACCATACTTGCAGAAAAGGAAAAGTCTAGTCGAAATTCTATAATAAAACCCCGAAGTTTGCGTGGCCACAGAATCCGAATACGCTCAAGCGATGGATATTCTTGTTGTTCGCCATTTATTCGTATTGCTGCTTCTTGTTCTTGATTTACGGCTTCACGCAGTAGCTTTGACTCCAAATATTCCATTTGGTCCCACTCTAAAGGCAGACTCTTCTCAGTCACAGTCTAGTTGGAATTCCCCAGAAGGGGAATTTGCTTTCGGATTTCGCCGCATTGATGATGACGATAAAGGCCTTTTCTTGCTTGCCATCTGGTTTTACAATATATCAGATAAAACTATAGTTTGGTCGGCAAATAATAATGCTCCAGTACCAAGTGGGTCTGAAGTGGAGCTGACTGAGAAAGGTGAGCTTGTGCTTTATGACGCTGAACGTGGTGTGATGTGGAAGAGGCCTCGAGACAGTGATACGTCTATCATCCAGCGGGCTGCCATGCAGGTTGATGGAAACTTTGTGCTTCTGGATGGAAAGTCTAAGCACATCTGGGAGAGCTTCAAGGAGCCTACCGATACAATTTTGCCTGGACAGGTACTTCACATGCCGAGTAATCTCACTTCTCGCCAAACCTCAAAAATTTTCTCTGACGGCCGCTTCCAGCTCCGCCTGCAAGAAGATGGCAATCTTGTGCTATATACTGTATCCCTGCCCACCAAAGTAGCTCAACAAGCTTATTGGGACAGCGGCACCATGGGTGCCAAATCTCAGTTGATCTTCAACGAGAGCACTGGATATATTTCCTTCAAGAACTACAAGGGACCAAAAGGATCTCCAACCTACTAAAAAAGAGCTACGGATGAAAGATTCCTACAGCCTTGCTAGGATTGATCATGATGGAGTCTTCAGAATATATGAACATCCCAAGGATGCAAAAGCATGCAATTTTAATTGGACATCGATGGAGATGATTCCGCAGGATAGCTGCCTTGCAATCACAGGTACTGTTGGCAGTGGGGCTTGTGGTTTCAACAGCTCCTCTGCAAGTATAAATGGGAATCCTGTATGTAGTTGTCCAGATGGTTATTCTTACATAAACCCAAATAACAAGAACCAAGGTTGTGTTCCAATTGTTCCACTGCCTAGCTGCTGGGATAACGGCTGGGAAGCATTAGTAGATTTTAAAGAATACGAGAACACTGATTGGCCATTATCGGATTATGATCTTCAGATTGGAAATGTGGTAACCAAGCAGACTTGTGAAGATTCCTGCCGTCAGGATTGTTTCTGTGCAGCAGCCATTTATAATGGTAACAGTTGTTGGAAGAAGAAATATCCCCTAACAAACGGCAGAACAAGCTCAAGTGTGAATAGAACAGCTCTCATCAAAGTACCTAAAGTTGATGTGTCAAAGCTTAAAGAAAGAGTGATCGTTGTTATATCAGCACTGTTTTGGAAGCTCTATGCTTCTCAATCTCTTTCTGTTTGTTGTACCCATGGGGTCCCCATTTGGATAATCCTCATTTGGAGTCTCACATTGATTGGTTAAGAGAAGGTCATGGAGCTTATATATGGGAGGATTTCCTCCACCTAATAGACTAGTCTTTTGGGCTGGATACTTGCTCCATATATGGTGGCCCATTTGTTGAAAAATTATTGTTATGCGCAGCGGAAGTGATACGTAACAAGTGGTATCAAAGCCAACCCAAGACAGCAATGTGTGGACTCGTTTGGTTCAGACAAAGATGGTGACTCTGCCCACCGGGGCCTTGTCGTTGTGGAGGATTATCATTGGTTCAGACAATGATGAGGGGGCCTTGTCGGAGGAGGGGGATTGTTGTACCCATAGGGTCCCCATTTGGATAATCCTCATTGGGAATCCCATATTGATTGGTTAAGAGAAGGTCATGGGGCTCGTATATGGGAGGAGTTCCTCCACCTAATAGACTAGTCTTTTGGGCTGGATACTTGCTCTATATATGGTGGCCCATTTGTTGAAAAATTATTGTTATGCGCAGCGGGAGTGATACGTAACACTGTTATCAGTTATTGTTTTGGCAGTTGTTTACTACTTCTCCCATCATAAAAAGCTCTTGCACTCAGTTTCAAGTTTGTCAGCAACGAATGTGAGGAACTATACATACAAGGAGATGGAACAAGCAACTGGAGGCTTCAAACAAACGTTGGGTAGAGGTGCTTTTGGAACTATTTATAAAGGGGTCTTAATATCAGACCCCAGAAGATTTATTGTAGTGAAGAAGTTAGATAAGATTGAACAAGAAGGAGAGAAGGAATTCAAAACAGAGGTGAGCGTGATTGGTCAGACTCACCACGAGAACTTAGTTCGTTTGCTTAGGTATTGCGATGAGGGGGAGAACAGGCTTTTGTTATACGAGTACATGAGCAATGGGTCCTTCGCAAGCTTTCTGTTTGGATTATCCAGGCCAAACTGGAACCAAAGAGTACAAATTGCTGCTGGCATTGCAAGAGGGTTAATGTACTTGCACGAAGAGTGTAGCACTCAGATTATCCACTGTGACATAAAGCCTCAAAACATACTCTTGGATGACTACTTTATACCAAGAATATCAGACTTGGGATTAGCAAAGCTGTTATTGGCAGAGCAAACTTGAGCAGCTCGAACAGGCATAAGGGGGATGGTGGGATACTTCACTTCGCTCCTGAATGGTTCAGGAAAGCCTCAATCACCGTTGAAGTTGATGTGTATAGTTTTGGTATGATGTTATGAGAACTCATATGTTGCAAGTCTAATATTGTGTTTTCCATGGGAAATGAAGAGGAGACACTCATGGATTGGGTGTACGATTGCTACAAGGGAAAAATGCTCGATAAATTGACTGAAAATGATGAAGAGGCAAGTAATGATATGAAGATGGTAGAGAGGCTAGTGGTGGTAGCACTTTGGTACGTCCAAGTTTTTGTGCCTCCGTGCCCCTGGAATTACAGCTCATGTTGATCCAACTGCTTTCGATGTTGTGAAGTGTGAATAGACCTGATAACGGGTCGTGTTAGACCAGTTTTATATCGTTTTGTATTCGTGTCATGTTAAATTATGTTAATATAAATCCGACCCATTAATTTATTGGGTCTAAATCTATAAACCCAAACCCAACTGTTAACTTAACGTGTTACCCGAATCCAACCTATTTAACTTTTTTTTTTTTATTTTTAAGTTACACAACAATATGTGTAACATGATTTGTATAAATTCTAAACAAATAATACAACCAATAGTTTATAAATTTAAAATCTAACAAATATTTTGAAATCTATTGAAATATTCAAATTAAATATAATACAAAAATATAAACAAAATTTTGTATCCAACATCATTTAAATATCCATCTAAAGTGTGTTTAAGATAAATAATTGATAATGTCTAATTATTGAATGATTTCTAAAAATGTAATATAACATTTTATAAGTTTCTTCTTTATATTTCTCATCAAAATGTCATACTCATACACACATAAGAAAAAGATGACGTAATTGTATTAGAATAATTTTAATTAGGTTAAATATAGTTATAAATTAGTATTTGTTACATTTTATCATCTTTTTTATGTATCATAAATAAATTTAATATATTATCCTTAATATTAACAGGTTAAATAGGTGAAACGGTTTTTTATAAGATAAACCCAAACACGGTCCGATATCAAACGGGTTTTACCGTGTTAACCCATTAACGACCCAATCTGATAATATTAGATCCAAAACACGTTTTTATCGAATGGGTTTCGTGTCGTGTTAACGGGTCGTATAGAATTTGCCAGGCCTAAGTGTGAAGGAATTTTTGCGTTTCACACAATCCCATATCGGTGGGAAGCAAAATGTAAGCGGGGAGGCTTGGCTATATAATAAAGCTTCCTCCTCCCCTTTGACTTATCCCAATCTTATATATTAAGATTTTCTCTTCTTTCTCTTTTGTTATCTCCTCTATTCTAATTGTGAAAGAGATTATAATATTTTCTTCATAGTAAAATATTTTCGGTCTTATCCCATGGAAGTTTTCTCAAATTGAGGGTCTTACCACATTAAATTTTAATGTCTTTATTTTTCTTTATTACCTTTAGTTTATTTACTCTAGAAGGCTGAGTCGCTCAAATTGTCTATTTTATTTATTGTGGAAGGCAGTGCCACCCAAATTGTTATTTCTAACATAAAAATTTGTTTCTTATCTTTTATTTAAGCAGCGGTGGGAATGCTCAATCTCCTAACAGTGGTATCAGAGCCAAGTTGCCAAGGCAGAGCCAAAGACTAGGGCAGTGAGTGGTTAATTGTATGATTATATACATGTCTAGAAAAGCTTTATCAAAAAGATGATAAGAGTCTAAGAAGACTGGGTTTTAAGTGTGACCGCTTGTGACTCCTCCAGTCTTTTTTGGAAGCTTTTTTGGTGTATATTAAATCATATCAGCACTTACTACTATTCCTGATTACTGTTTAGCAGTGGTGTACATATACGAATACTATTACTGTTCACATATATGATACTATTCAAGGATATAATTCACATATACAGTACTGTTCACTGCAAGACAAATGACAGCCAAATTTAAGATAAAGAAGTTCGACAGAAACAACTTTGGGCTATGAAAAATAAAAATAAAGGCTATCTTGAGAAAAGAAAATTGTCTTGAAGTAATTGATAGAAGATTAGAAAGCATGTAAGATTAAAATAAATGGGAGAAGATAGATGGCAATGCGATGACAAGTCTACATCTAGCAGTTGTAGATGAGTTGCTGTCAAGTATTCAAGAATTGAACTCTACAAAGGAGATTTGGGATACATTGACAAGTCTGTATGAAGCCAAATCTTTATACAACAAATTTTTTTTTAAAAAGGAAGCTGTACACTCTTCGTATGTCAGAAACCAGTCCGGTGATTGAATATATCAACATTTTAAATACATTATTCTCTCAGCTCTCAATGATGGAGCATAACATAGAAGAGAAGGAACGTGCTGAGCTTCTACTTCAGAGTCTACTTGATTCATATGATAATTTCATCCTTAACTTGACAAATGGTTCGATAAAGTCATCTCTAGTCTTTAATGATGTCGCGACTACTGTCTTGGAAGAAGAAAGTAGACATAAAAACAAGGAAGACAGAATAATGACTTCTCAACAAGCAGAGGCCTTATCCGCGAACAGAGGGAGATCAAGGGAATGTGGTTCTAGTGGGAGTTACAATCAGAACAGGGGAAAGTCCAAAAGAAGGAAGCTTGTTAAATGCTACCATTATGGAAAGCAAAGGCATGTGAAAAAAGAGTGTAAGCACCTTAAATGAAGAGGGAAATAGCAAAGGAAAAGAACTTGAGTCGTTAGGATCTTAAGGTTGTGTAGCAAGTACTTCAGGAGATAGCGAAATCTTGTGCAGCAAAGCAACAACAGTTGCAAAAGGCAGAAAAAGGTTTGCTAATAGGTGGCAAATTGATTTAGCAGCAACATGGCATATGACTTCTAAGAGAGATTGTTCTACCAATATAAGCCTATCTCAGAAAGGTTTGTGTACATGGGTGACGATCATGCCTTAAAAATTGCTAGTATTGGAACCGTCAAAGTAAAAATGTTTGATGGTACGATTTGCACTATCCAAGATCTACGACATGTGATAGGCTTGAAGAAAAATTTACTATCGATGGAACAGTTGGATGATGTCGGATGTCAGTTCCATACGAAAAATAGGACCATGAAGATTGTCAAAGGTGCGCTTGTGGTGATGAAAGCAGAAAAGATTGCTGCTAACCTATACATGCTCCATGGAGAAACTATTCAGGAAGCAAAAACAGCTATTGCTAGTTCTGGAGAAGAATTATCTATGATATGGCATCAAAGACTTGGCCACGTGTCCGAAAAGGGTTTGAAGATTCTCTCCGATCGAAAATTGCTTCCTGAAATTAAAATTGTAAGTTTACCATTCTGTGAGCATTGTGTTATTAGCAAGTAAAGTAGACTAAAATTTAGCAGATCTATTGCTAGGAGTAAAAATATTCTAGACTTGATTCATTCTGACGTTTGCGAATCACCGGTTACATCCCTAAGAGGAGCAAATTACTTTGTATTGTTTATGGATGATTATTCTAGGAGATGTTGGATATATTTCATCAAGAACAAGTCAAATGTATTTCCTGTATTTGAAGCCTTCAAAGCACAGGTGGAACTTGAATGCGAAAAAAGGATCAAGTGTTTGAGGACAAATAATGGGAGAGAATTCTGCAACAAGGAATTTGACGCATTTTGCAGTCAGGAAAGTATAAAACGGCAGAAGAGAGTTGCTTACACTCCACAACAAAATAGAGTGGCAGAGCGGATAAATAGAACTCTTGCAGAAAGAATGAGAGCGTTACTAAGGACTGGGGGTGTAACACCCCAAAACCAAAACACAAATGTTACTAATGGGCTAATAAATCACTAATAATAAATCTCTAAACAAAAATTTCAATAATTCTTCTTATTAGGAAAAAGTGAACATAACAATAAATTTAAAATCTCTCTAATCAAAACAAAGTCTAACAATCTAAAGTTCCAAACACAATTATTAAAAAAAATGAAATAAAGCCTTAATATCAACCAGCAAGCCCAATTACAAACTTCTAAGACTACTGTGCAAAATGTTAGAGACGAGGGATGAGTCGTCAACTCGGTAAGTAAAATCATACACAACCATTTAGTATCTTAAAACAATTATAAAAATATCATATAATTCATAATTTAATACTTCAATTCCAGAATCAAATCTTACTAAAAACTGAGTCATAAGCATTTGTAATATTTAAGATCAAAGAAATCATTCAATATCATTAAGGATCACAAAACATTCATTAGCTCATGTCACATAGTGTCACCCGTAATCTCGCCAACCCGACCTAAAATTCAAACATTAATGTAGGGGTGTGCAAAATTATCCGACCTGATCGGGTTTGATCGGGTCTTAATCGGGTAATGCTTAAAAATAACCCGAAATCGGGTTATTATTTTCGAGTTTTTGCGATATCGGGTTAATATCGAGTCTTTTGTTTGTAACCCAAAAAAAAACCTGAGCCGACTTAAATTTTATAAAAAGTTTCGATTCTGCCACATGTCTCCATATGATTGGTTGAAATGTTAATATCACAGTAGGCCTTGCCACACCAGATTACTGATATAAATTGAAAACAAATTCTTAAAAACCCAAATTGAAATGCCCCCAATTCCTAACCTAAATCGATCTCAAGCTGCTCGTCCTCCAACTCCACTGCGCTGCACCAAAGCTCCCCTCCACCGTCGCTGGTTAGCTCCCCTCCACTTTCATTGGTTAGCTCCCCTCCATTGTCGCTAGTTAGCTCCGATTCCTAGCCCTCAGCCTCCTTTGAGTTTGGTAGCTTGCAGTTCTCCATTCTCTTCAATCTCCACCGTCTTTGTCTCAGTCATCGTTGCTGCCTCCACTCTCCTCTATCATGGCCACCTCTATTGCTACCAGTTCTCCTCTCTATCACTCACGGTAAGTGTCATTTTATTCGTTTACTGATTTTTTTTTAACTTTTTGTTATCTTGGCTTTTATTTGAATGAACTTAAAGATTATTGAGGTTAATAGTGTTTGAGTCATGCATGCATTATTTTACTCATATATATTTTTTTTTAAAATATTGCTGGGTTTCTTGGGCTGTTGGTGCTGGATATGGTGGAGGTGGACACCAAGATTTCATTTTCTCGTTGGGTTTGTTGAGATCTCATATTGTTGTTGGGTTTTTTTGAGATTTTTATCTTTTAATTTTAATATGCTGTTTATATGAGCTGCAAATTTTTGGAAAGAATGTGCAAGATGTGCTTTTGATCAATGCTGTGATTTTATGACTTCGTTTTATTTATTTATTTATTTATTGTTTTTATTAATTAATTAATGTAATTAGACAATGTCGAAAGCTGATCACTACCTAGCACTATTGATACATATATATATAAAATATCTTGATCATCAAATCATTCACTTAAGGCATAATTAAAAGAATGAGATTAAAATCTCTAGCTTTAAGAGGCAGAGTTATGTGGTTTTAACTTCTAAAATTAACACACTAATATATACGGCTTGGGTTGTCATTTTTTCAGGTATTATAACTTTTGAATATACTACAGTAACTACATCTGTTCCACCCAAGGACACTTTGAAGTTGTGAAGTTTTGAGAAATGGTCGATTAGATATTGAGCCTAACATCCATTAAAGGCTTTGAAAGTTTTAAATTTATGTCTTGGTGCTCTTATTTATGTATTATATAGCCTGATTTATGTTAATGGGCCTTATTTTGTATCTCATGTAGCCTTAATTTATGATAATGGGCTTGATTTTGTATATAATATAGACTATAAATCATATATGGGCCTACTAGAAATGTTGACAAATGATTTAAAGAAACAGTGAAATTGAATTTAAGCCAACCCGTATAACTCGACCCGACCCGAGATGTCGGGTTGTACATCGGGTTCATTTTTCAAAACCCGATGCATCATCGGGTTGAGCAAAACCCCGACCCGACCCGACCTGTGTGCACCCCTACATTAATGTCACCTGTAATCCTAGTGACCTGGCCAGAAAGTCATGAGCACACTAATACCACAACTGGGTTAAGAATTCAGAGTTCATAATAATATTCAGATATACTATAGACAATGACTCAAAACATTTCAAAACCATGGTAAATAACACAATACTCAAAATACATAGTCTAATGACTTTTCGTAGCTAATCATAAGGTCATCAAAATATCAAAGCTTCTAAAAAAAAGTCAAAGAAACATTTAACATATATTTTGAATTTTTGTAAAAAATAATTTGTTGAAAGTTCTTTTCACTAAAATGATTTTTAACATAAAAACGGTTTTTGAGAATCAATTTAAAAGATCTGCTAAAACTCTAATTCTATAATTTATATTCTAAAACAGAAAGTAAGTCATATAATATCTCATAAAAATATTGTCTAACATATCAAGATATTTATTAAGAACATGTTACACTTTAATCACAGTACATATATGATGTTACTTACCTTGATCTATCAAAAAAGAGAAATATCCTAGCTCCTACTTGTCCAACGATTGTCCTAAGACATAACCAGTAAAATTTTGATAAAATCATAAACTCAACACCTAAAATGTGCTACAAAATTCCCTTAAAAAAATCCTAAGTAAACTGTTCTATCTAAGTCCTATTCTCTGAACAGAGGTGATTCCAAAAATTTTAGAAATTTATATCTTAATCTGATTAATCTAGGATTTTGCAGAGGTCAAGTAAAAATTTTTCAAAGCAATTTACGATCAGAAACTATTTTTTAAAGATTTTTGCTTTTTGCTAGTAACCTCTGTCCGGAATTTTTAGATTAAGATGTTTCAAATTCAAAATTTTATAACAATTATTCTACATGGTTAAAAATCCTGAAAATTTACAGAAACATGTATATCATCTTGAAAAATCAGCATATAAAATTTTAGAAATTTTTGACTCCTTTATCATTTGAAAAAAAATTCTGAAATTTGTAACATCCAGAATCTACAGTATTTTCTAGGATTTCAATAGAAAGTTCAAAAATTTGTAATAAATTGAAATGCTAATCTTTTTTTGTAAAATAAAATTCTACAGGTTTATATTTTTGTCTGTAACAACATATAAAAAGAGCATACTGAAATTCTATTTTTAAGACTTTTAATAAATTCAAAAATCCTAAACTGTTCCTTAAACATCTACAGAAATCCTAGTATAAATCTAGCCAACAATAATTTCAAGTAAATAATCATTATATCAAACTAAGGAGAATACGATCTTACCTTGAAATTCTCTGAGTTTCAAAGCCTCCACCTAGCTTTCACGTTTAAAACTCTAATTGTAATGTTATAATATTGTTTATATATGCTAGATGAGGTGAATGTATTTCAAAAGAGATAAAGCTTAACAAATATTTATCTCTTCCAATTTAAATCTAATTAAAACTCTTTTTTTTATTATTATTATCCTTGACTAACTCCCATAATGACATATACAGCCCTATCAAAAAAATTACGGTTGTTACAGTGAGTCCATCCAAAACATTTTGGGCATAAGTAGCCACTACAGCCTGTTACTTAATAAATAGGTCTCCATCAACAACAATTGAGATGAAGACACCTATGAAGATGTGGACGGGTAAGCCAACTAATTATTCCTCCCTTCATATTTTCGGATATCCTGCTTCTGTGATGTATCATGACCAAGAAAGAACGAAAATGGATCCAAAATCCATGAAATGTATCTTCTTGGGGTATACTGATGGAGTAAAGAAGTATCGCCTGTGGGATCCTACTACCCGTATGGTTGTCATCAGCAGGTATGTTGTCTTTGTAAAAGACATGTTTAAATGTAAGGAAAGTTATAGCACAAAGAAAAATATTGAGACTGTATCAATACAGGGAGAAACAGTTTCTTCTGAAGCAATACCAGAACACGATGATCAAGAACCAGTCGAGTTTGAAGCACCTGAAGTCCATCAATCAACTCGAGAAAAAAAAAAAGGAACCTTCTTGCATTTCGAGTATGTGATGGCAAGTAATATTGCATACTGTCTTCTAACAAAAGATGGGGAACCTTCAACCTTTTAGGATGCTATAAACAGTTTTGATGCATCTCTATAGATGACAGTAATGCATGAAGAGATGGAAGCTTTAGACAAAACAAAACATGGGAACTTGTGTCACTACCATATGGAAGAAAAGCCATCGGAAACAAATGGGTCTATAAGATCAAACGTGATGGCAATGATCAAGTGGAGCGGTATCATGCTAGACTGGTGGTCAAAGGATATGCTTAAAAAGAAGGAGTTGATTTCAACGAGATATTCTTCCCTGTGGTACGACTTACAACAATTCAAGCAGTCTTGCCTATGTGTGCTACATTTGACTTACACTTAGAGAAGTTAGATGTAAAAATTGCGTTTCTTCATGGAGAACTTGAAGAAGAAATTTATATGCTCCAACTAGAAGGCTTTATTAAAAAAGAAAAAGAGTACTTGGTTTGTAGGTCGACCAAATCTCTGTACGGCTTAAAGCAGGCGCCAAGGTATTGATACAAGAGATTTGATTCATTCATCACCAACCTTGGGTACAATAGACCCAGTTCAGATCATTATACATATTACAAGATGTTTAAGGAAGATTTTGTCATTTTGCTGTTATACGTGGACAATATGTTGCTAGCAGGCACTAACAAAGATCAAGTCTAAGAATTAAAGGCACAGTTAGCTGGAGGATTTGAAATGAAGGATTTAGGACCGACAAATAAGATTCTAGGGATGCAAATTCACCAAGACAGAAAAAATAGGAAGATTTGGCTATCTAAAAAGAACTACTTGAAGAAAATCTTGCGTTACTTTAACATGCAAGATTGTGGGCCAATTTCCACCACACTTCCTGTTAATCATAAATTATCCTCAAGTATGAGTCCTAGCAATGAAGCAGATAGGATGAAAATGTCTTAAGTACCATATGCATCAGTAATGGAGAACCTAATGTATGCTATGATTTGTACAAGACTGGATATTGCACAAGCAGTGAGAGCGGTCGTTACATTTATGGCTAATCTGAGGAAAGAGCATTGGAATTCTATTAAGAGGATCCTTAGATACATCAAAGAGACCTCTGATGCTGCACTATGTTATAGAGGATCAGAGTTCATTATCAAGGGCTATATTGATTCAGATTTTGAAGAAGATATTGACAAAAGGAAGTCCACTACAGGCTATGTGTTTACATTTGCAAGAGGTGTTATGAGCTGCATATCAAAACTACAAATTGTTGTGACTCTATCACAATAGAAGCAGAGTATATGACAATTACACAAGCTTGCAAGGAAGCTGTTTGGATCAAAAGGTTATTGGAGGAACTCGAACACAAACAAGAAAAAATTTCTTTATTTTGTGACAGTCAGAGTGCCTTGCATATCGCAAGGAATCTAGCCTTTCATTCAAGGATGAAGCACATAGGTGTTCAATATCATTTTGTACGAGAAGTAGTGGAAGATGGCATAATGGATATGCAACAAATCCACACGAAGGACAACATAGCAGATGCATTAACCAAACCAATCAATGCTGACAAGTTCATCTAGTGTAGAACGTCTTGTGGCTGGTTAGAGATGTAAGTAGTATGTATAGAGACAAGACTGAAAAGAAAAATGCCTTCAAGTGGGAGAATGTGAAGTTTGAAGGCATTTTTGCCTTTCACACAATCCCAAATTGATGGGAAGCAAAATGTAAGTAGAGAAGCTTGGCTATATAATAAAGCCTCCTCCTCCCCTTTGACTTGTCCTAAGCTTATGTATTAAGCTTTTCTCTTCTTTCTCCCTTATTATCTCATCCATTCTAATTGTGAGAGAGATTGTAATTTTTTCTTTATAGTAAAATAATTTTAATCTTGTCCCATAGAGGTTTCCTTCAAATTGAGGGTTTGACCACGATAAATTGTTGTGCATTTATTTTTCTTTATTGCCTATAATTTATTTAATGTAGAAGGTTGAGCCGCTCAAGTTGTCTATTTTATTTATTGTGGAAGGCAGTGCCACCCAAATTGTTATTTCTAACATAACAATTTGTTTCTTATCTTTTATTTGAGCTACGGTGGGAGTGCTCAATCTCCTAACAGATGTATCCACAAAAAACCAGAGTATTTCAATGTATGTAATATGAATTTTGGAACAAAGTTTTACAAAGCGTTGTAGCTAGCAGCAGAGAGCGAGACCAAAATGGCTAAACAAATAGTTGTCAGGGCGTTGGCTAGTCAAAGATTATAGAGAACCAGTCATCTACGCAACTTGGTTGGGTGAGCTGCTATAGCTAATTCAAACAAATACAACAGTATGGTTTTATATGCTCCCGATTGAAAAAAAGGTTAAGGAAAAGCTAGCCAGAAATATATGGCATAGTGGTCTTATTTTATTCTGTGAGTACGTGGTTGCACCTTGTAGATCCTCTTCTATATGCAAGTGAACATTTGCACATGTTTCTGTAGACTAAGCCGCAAACAACAAATATATATTACTGCTGAATTGTTATATGTTGATGATTAAGTTAGATACTGGTCGAGGCAGGCTTTGCCCTGTTTTGTGTGTGTCCAGCTCGGTGGCTGCATGTAGTTATGTTATGGTTAATTAGAGCAAGAATCAGGATAACATATTTCATTCACCTCATAAGAAAACTGTTGTATGATAGTTACCAATTGGGTTAATATCACTAACTACCCACAGGTTTGCCACTTAGAAAGAGAATAGTATTATAAATAAATTTAATAAAAGACCTTTTTAAAATTTTGTCAATTTCTATCAACTGATGGATTCTGTTAGTTCCAATCCTAATTGTTCAAACCATCTAAAACATCACACTATCTTTTTTGAACTGTTCAAAACAATTAAAATCAGTTAAGAAGATCTTCTTAAAAAAAAATGAACCAAATCGATGTGGTGGTAGTCGACCATCGGTGAACTGCAAGCTAGCTTACGAGAGCGTAGATTCTGGTTGCTGTGATTTGGCCTTGCACTGGCCACCACCTTCAACATTATCTTTTACCACTATACTGCCATGCATTACCATAATATCATCTCCATCCAAGCAACAACCGACCATCACCGTGCATGCATCACAACAACACCTCCACCTAAATAGCAACCATAATCTTCAAATATCAATAGTAAATGCAACCATGAAGGGAGCAATAATCAAATAGTACCAATATTTACACCAAGTTCTGGCCTTGAGCATATGTTAATGTAACAGGTATTAGAATGTCTTCTAGGTTTGGTAATTATGAATTGAATTGTCTTACTTAAGGATTATGGTTTTTTTTGGTGAGGCTATATAAAAAAAGAATTAAGATCCTTTCCTGATCAGACTAGGATCCTTTCCTGATCGGATCTTCACCTTTATAAAATGCAAACAAATGATTGGTGGTTAATATATAATAAATAAGAGAAGAGAGAGAATATAATAGATCTCAACCACTCTAAGTTAATAAAATCCACGTGGCACAAGATCTATAAAAGCTAAGGTAAAGCTAAGATCCAAAAACAATTCTTCCTGATCTAGCATTCACCTTAGTTTTTATAGATCTTGTGCCACGTGGATTTTATTAACTTTTAGTGGTTAAAATCTTTTATATTCTTTCTCATCTCTCATTTATTATGCATTAACTATCAATTATATGTTTATATTTTGCTAAGGTGAAAGTCAGATAAGGAAAGAATCCTCCCATAAATGAATATTCCAAGAACTTGCAACATATGCATTAATGGAAATTAAGGGCAGCCTCAAGCATCGCTGACAATCAGGACCTTGGTTCGATGGTTGGAATTAAAAGAAAAGTAAAACATTAATGAAAATTCATGCATGCATGCGTATTATACGAGAAAAGAAAAGTATAACATGTTGAATATTGATTCAAAATGGCAGCTAACATAGCAGCCCTTTGACTGAGTCCACAGTTTATTTTCTAATTGCTTGATTTTCTATTTCTATTCCTTTATTTTTTGTCTTCTAGTTAGTCAAAGTTTGTTTACTTAGTTGCTGGAATATCTACATCTTTTGTGGTTTTTGGTTGTTGTGTAAAGTCTAGATAAAGCCACATTTCCTTCATGAATAAGACAACTTAGAAAATCAACTTGCAGTTACAGAGTTTTCTCTGTTTCGTTTTGTTTTTTTCTCTTGCACTAGTTTATATTTTTATTTTCCCCTTTGAAGAAAATCAGTCCTCTCCCAAAATAACACACAGAAAAATTCATAAAACTACTGAGCGAATTAATTAAGAAAAGTCTACTTGAAATTATATATATAATGAGAGCATAGGCCTTCGCTGAACATATATCTTGCGCTATTGCATAATAAAAGAATCCAAAAACTCTAATTAATATGCTATTTTCCTAGTGATAGATTTTCCTCTTGTTGTTCGTTATCACATTTTATTGCTGCTGTTGTTGCTACTTTTTGTTCTTCAAGCGGTAACTGCTGCAAACATTTCCTTGGATACCTTCCTTCCTTCTCAGGACTTTTCTTCTTGGAAATCCCTTTCCGAGAAATTTGCTTTCTGATTTCGCCGCATTGATGTCGATCAAGATCTCTTCTTACTTTCCATCTGGGATTATAACATACCAAACAAAACCATAGTTTGGTATGCAAATGTTAAAGATCCAATTCCCAGTGGTTCTAAACTCCGTCTAACTACTACTGGTGAGCTTATACTCTATGACGCTGGAGACAGAAAGATATGGAAGAAGCCTGACAATGCTAGTACGTCTCTCGTCCTCGTCCACCAGGCTGCCATGCAGGACAATGGAAACATTGTGCTGCTAGACGAAAAGTCTGATCGCATATAGGAGAGCTTCAGAGAGCCTGCCATACAATCTTGCCTAGACATGTGAAGTGTGAAGAGTGTGAAGGCATTTTTGCCTTTCACACAATCCCATATTGGTGGGAAACAAAATGTAGATGGGGAGGCTTTGCTATATAATAAAGCCCTCTCCTCCCCTTATACTTGTCCCAAACTTATGTATTAAGCTTTTCTCTTCTTTCTCCCTTGTTATCTCCTCCATTCTAATTATGAGAGAGATTGTAATATTTTTCTTCATAGTAAAATATTTTCGATCTTGTCCCGTGGAGGTTTCCCTCAAATTGAGGGTTTTATCACGTTAAATTTTTGTGCCTTTATTTTTTCTTTATTGTCTTTAATTTATTTATTGTGGAAAGCTGAGCCGCCCAAGTTGTCTATTTTATTTATTATGGAAGGAATACCATCCAAATTTTTATTTCTAACATAACAATTTATTTCTTGTCTTATATTTATTTAAGCTGCGGTGGGAGTATTCAATCTCTTAACAGTGGTATCAAAGCCAGGTTACGAAGGCAGAGCCAAGGGTTAGGGCAATGAGTGGTTACTTATATGATTATATACATGTCTAGGAAAGCTTTGTCAAAAAGACGATAAGAGTCTAAGGAGACTAGGTTTTAAGTGGGACCGCTTGTGACCCCTCCAGTGTTTCCTGGAAGCTTTTTTGGTGTATATTAAATCATACCGGCACTTACTACTATTCCTAGTTACTATTTAGCAGTGGTGTACCTATATGGATATTGTTACTATTTAGGTATACGATACTATTCAAGAGTACTGTTCACATATACGGTAATGTTCACTGCAAGACAAATGACAGCCAAATTTAAGATAGAGAAGTTTGATAGAAACAACTTTGGGGTATGAAAAATAAAAATAAAGGCTATCTTGAGAAAAGAAAATTGCCTTAAAGCAATTGATGGAAAACCAGAAAGTATGCAAGATGAAAAGAAATGGGAGAAGATAGATGGTGATGCGATGGCAAGTATGCATCTAGCAGTTGCAGATGAAGTGCTATCAAGTATTCAAGAATTGAACTTTGCAAAGGAGATTTGGGATAGTTGACAAGCCTGTATGAAGCCAAATCTCTACACAACAAAATTTTCTTGAAAAAGAAGCTGACCACTCTTTGTATGTCAGAAATCACTCTAGTGACTGAATATATCAACACTTTGAAGACGTTATTCTCTCAGCTCTCAACCATGGAGCATAACATAGAAGAGAAGGAACGTGCTGAGCTTCTACTCCAGAGTCTACCTGATTCATATGATAATCTCATCCTTAACTTGACAAATGGTTCGATGAAGTCATCTCTAGTCTTTAATGATGTTGCGGCTGCTGTCTTAAAAGAAGAAAACAGACGTAAAAACAAGGAAGGAAGGGCCACACCTCTGGAGTTTTCTCCATTGCCTCAGCATGGGAGTTTTTACGGAGTAGATGAGCCGTGAATTCATTTCATCATCTTCTTTGGTTCCCTGGCCATGTTCCAAGACACTCTTTTATTCTTTGGCTTGCCTTCTTGGGTCGTCTTCGTACTATGGATCGATTACAGCGTCATGGCATGTTATCCTCTTCGGGCTGTGTTCTCTGTGCCTCAGCAAATGAGACTCATGAGCATCTTTTCTTTAGATGTCCTTTCTCGTCTTCTGTATGGGAGGAGATTACAGCTAAGACTCTCATTGTTTGGCCATCTTCTGATTGGCTCACTCTACTTCATTGGGCTTCTCTTCATCTTCAGGGCAGAAAGAATTTTGAGCATATCCTTGCACGTTTGGTCTTTTCTGCCACAGTTTATTTTCTATGGTATGAGAGGAATGATCGTGTGTATCAGAAGCGTTGTCGGACTTGTCGTCAGGTGATTGATGAGATTTTTACCTTGGTTCGCTCTCGGCTTCTAACCTTGGAGGCCAAGTATGTGATCACTCCTCAACATCGTGCTATATGGGGTCTTCATCATTAGTTTGTTTTCTTGGACTTTATTTTGCTAGATTGGGCTAATACGTCCTTTTGTTTTTATTGTTTGAGTGATCTTGGCTATGTTGTGGTTGGTTTTGGGCCTATGCGCAATCGTTTTGTCTGGGGCCTTTGGCTTTTATTCTGTTTATTCGTTTGAAGCCTTTGGGCTTTGTTATTTCCTTTTGGACTTGTGAGTACTAATTACTCTTCTTGGGGTATGCCCCTCATATATTGTACTATCTTTTTTCTTTTTATGTCAATAGTAATTTTTTCAAAAAAAAGTAAAAACAAGGAAGACAGAATAATAACTTCTCAACAAGCAGAAGCTTTATCCGCCAATAGAAGGAGATCAAGGGAACTTGGTTCTAGTAGAAGTCACAATCAGAACAGGAGAAAGTCTAAAGGAAGGAAGTTTGTTAAATTCTACCATTGTGGAAAGTAAGGGCACATGAAAAACGAGTGTTGGCATATTAAGAAGAATGGAGAGTGAAACAGCAAATGAAAAGAATTTGAGTCGTCAGGATCTTAGGGTTGTGTAGCAAGTACTTCAAAAGATGGCGAAATCTTGTGCAGCAAGGCAATGACAGTTACGGAAGGCAGAAAAAGGTTTGCTGATATTTGGCTAATTGATTCAGTAACAACATGGCATATGACTTCTAGAAGAGATTGGTTCTATCAATACAAGCCTATCTCAGAAGGGTCTGTGTACATGGGTGATGATCATGCCTTGAAAATCGCTAGTATTGAAACCGTCAAAGTAAAAATGTTTGATGGTACGATTCGCACTATCCAAGATGTACGACATGTGACTGACTTGAAGAAAAATTTGCTATCGATGGGACAATTGGATACCCTCGCATGTGAGTTCCATACGAAAAATTGGATCATGAAGGTTGTCAGAGGCGTACTTGTGGTGATGAAGGCAGAAAAGATTGCTGCTAACCTATACATGCTCTATGGAGAAACTGTTCAGGAGGCAGAAATAGTTGTTGCTAGCTCTGGGGAAAAATTATCTATGATATGGCATCGAAAACTTGGCCATATGTCCAAAAGTGGTTTGAAGATTCTCTCTGATCAAAAATTGCTTCCTGGAATTAAAACTGTAAGTTTACTATTCTGTGAGCATTGTGTTATTAGCAAGTATAGTAGACTGAAATTTAGCAGATCTATTGCTAGGAGTAAAAATATTTTAGACTTGATTCATTCTGATGTTTGGGAATCACCGGTTATATCCCTAGGAGGAGCAAATTACTTTGTATTGTTTGTGGATGATTATTCTAGGAGATGTTGGGTATATGTCATCAAGAAAAAGTCAGATGTATTTCCTGTATTTAAAGCCTTCAAAGCACAGGTAGAACTTGAGTCCGGAAAAAAGGATCAAGTGTTTGAGGACAGATAATGGGAGAGAATTCTGCAACAAGGAGTTTGACGCATTTTGCAGTGAAGAAGGTGTGAAACGGCAGGAGACAGTTGCTTACACACCACAACAAAATAGAGTGATAGAGCGGATAAATAGAACTCTCGTAGAAATAATGAGAGCGTTACTAAGGACTGCGGGTCTACCTAAGACATTTTAGGCAGAAGCAGCTACTACAGCCTGTTACTTGATAAATAGGTCTCCATCAACAATAATTGAGATGAAGACACCTATGGAGATGTGGACTGGTAAGCCAACTGATTATTCCTTCCTTCATATTTTCGGATGTCCTGCTTATGTGATGTATCATGACCAAGAAAGAACAAAGCCGGATCCAAAATTCAGGAAATGTATCTTCTTGGGGTATACTGATGGAGTAAAGGGATATCACCTATGGGATCCTATTGCCCATAAGGTTGTCATCAGCAAGGATGTTGTCTTCGTAGAAGACATGTTTAAATATGAAGAAAGTGATAGCACGAAGAAAAATGTTGAGATTGTATCAGTATAGGAAAGTTTCTTTTGAAGCAATACCAGAACACGATAATCAAGAACCAGTCGAGTTTGAAGCACCTGAAGTCAGTCGATCAACTCGAGAAAGATGGGAACCTTATTGGCACTCAGAGTATGTGATGGCAAGCAATGTTGCATACTGTCTCCTAACAGAAGATGGGGAGCCTTCAACCTTTCAGGAGGCTATAAAAAATTCTGATGCATCTCTATGGATGACAGCAATACATAAAAAGATGGAAGCTTTAGACAAAAACAAGACATGGGAACTTGTGTCACTACCACATGGAAGAAAAGCCATTGGAAACAAATGGGTCTACGAGGTCAAACGTGATGGCAATGATCAAGTGGAGCGGTATCATGTTAGATTGGTGGTCAAAAGATATGCTCAAAAAGAAGGAGTTGATTTCAATGAGATATTCTCTCCTGTGGTAAGACTTATAATAATTCGAGCAGTCTTGACTATGTGTGCTACATTTGACTTACACTTAGAGCAGTTAGATGTAAAAACTGCGTTTCTTCATGGAGAACTTGAAGAAAAAATTTATATGCTTCAACCGGAAGGTTTTATTAAAGAAGGAAAAGAGAACTTGGTTTGCAGGTTGACCAAATCTCTGTACGGCTTAAAATAGATGCCAAGGTATTGGTACAAGAGATTTTATTCATTCATCATCAGCCTTGGGCACAACAGACTCAGTTCATATCATTGTACGTATTACAAAAGGTTTGAGGAAGACTTTATCATTTTGCTATTATACGCGGACAATATGTTGGTAGCAAGCACTAACAAAGATCAGGTCTAAGAATTAAAGGCACAATTGGCTAGAGGATTTGAAATGAAGGATTTAGGACTGGCAAACAAGATTCTAGGGATGCAAATTCACCGAGACAGAAAAAACAAGAAGATTTGACTATCTCAAAAGAACTACTTGAAGAAAATCTTGCGCCGCTTCAACATGCAAGATTGTAGACCAATTTCCACCCCATTTCCTGTTAATCATAAATTATCCTCAAGTATGAGCCCTAGAAATAAAGCAGAGAGGATGAAAATATCTTGAGTACTATATGCATCAGCAGTAGAGAGCCTAATATATGCTATTATTTGTACAAGACCAGACATTACACAAGCAATAGGAGCGGTCAGTAGATTCATGGCTAATCCGGGGAGAGAGCATTGTAATTCTATTAAGAGGATCCTTAGATACATTAAAGGGACCTCTGATGCTGCACTATGCTATAGAGGATCAGAGTTCATTGTTAATGGCTAGTTGATTCAGATTTTGCAGGAGATCTTGACAAGAGGAAGTCTACTACAGGCTATGTGTTTACACTTACAGGAGGTGCTATGAGCTGGGTATCCAAACTACAAACTGTTGTGGCTCTATCTACAACAGAAGCAGAGTATATGGCAGCTACACAAGCTTGCAAGGAAGCTGTTTGGGTCAAAAGGACATTGGAGGAACTCGGGCACAAACAAGAGAAGATTTGTTTATTTTGTGACAGTTAGAGTGCCTTGCATATCGCAAGGAATCCAACCTTTCATTCAAGAACGAAGCACATAGGAGTTCAATATCATTATGTACGAGAAATAGTAGAAGATGGAATAGTAGATATACAGAAAATCCACACGAAGGACAACATAGCAGATGCATTAACCAAACCAATCAATGCTAACAAGTTCATATGGTGTAGAACGTCTTATGGCTTGTTAGAGACGTGAGCAACATGTATAGAGATAAGACTGAAAAGAAAAATGCCTTCAAGTGGGAGAATGTGAAGTGTGAAGAGTGTGAATGCATTTTTGTCTTTCACACAATCCCACATTGGTGGGAAATAAAATGTATATGGGGAGGCTTGGCTATATAATAAAGCCCCCTCATCCCCTTATACTTGTCCCAAACTTATATATTAAGCTTTTTTCTTTTTTCTTCCTTGTTATCTCCCTCATTCTAATTGTAAGAGAGATTGTAATATTTTTCTTAATAGTAAAATATTTTCGGTCTTGTCCCATGAAGGTTTCCCTCAAATTGAGGGTTTTACCACGTTAAATTTTTGTATCTTTATTTTTTCTTTATTGCCTTTAATTTATTTATTGTGGAAAGCTGAGCTGCCCAAATTGTCTATTTTATTTATTGTGGAAGGTAATACCACCCAAATTGTTATTTCTAACATAACAATTTGTTTCTTGTCTTATATTTGAACTGCGGTGGGAGTGTTCAATCTCCTAACAGGATAGATGCTTAATATGGGTACGACACTCACTTCTCGCCAATCCAACAAAATTTCTCTACCGGACGCTTCCAGCTCCGACTGCAGAGTGATGGCAATCTTGTGCTATATACTGTATCCATGCTAACTAAAGAAGTTCAGCAAGCTTATTGGGCCAGCAACACGCTGGGAAAAATTCTAAGTTGATCTTCAACGAGAGTACTGGATATCTGTACCTTCAAGATCAAGCATCAGGGACCAATTTATATAACCTTACAACGAAAGAGCAAACGAAAGTTGTCTACCGCCTGGCTAGGATTGATTATGATGGAGTCTTCAAAGTATTTAAATATTACGGAGGAGTATGCAATTTGGAGCCCAAAGTGGTGAAGACGATTCCCGAGGATATCTGCCTTGCAATCACAGGTGATACTGCCAGCGGTGCTTGTGGTTACAATGGCTACTGTAATAGTAATAAAAACGGGGATGCGGAATGCTTTTGCCCAGAAGGTTATTCTTATTTAAACCCAAATGACCCGCGCCAAGGTTGCAGGCCAAATTTTCCACTGCCCAGCTGCTCTTCCGATGGCTGGGAAACAGACATTGATTCAGTAGATTTTAAAGAATAAAACAACACAGATTGGCCTTTATTGGATTATGAACTTTAGGAAGAAAATGGGGCGAACAAGGACAAGTGCAAAGAGTTGTGCGTTCGGGACTGTTTCCGTGCAGCAGCTATTTTCAACGGGAACAAGTGTTGGAAGAAGAAATATCCTCTGTCTAATGGAAGACAAAGCCAAATGTGGATAGAATAGCTCTCATCAGGGTACCTAAAGTTAATGGATGGAAGCCCCAAGTTGCGAAAGACCCTTCAAATGTCGTCGTTGTTATATCAACACTACTTGGAAGCTCTGTGTTTCTCAATGTCCTGTTATCATTTATTGTTTTGGCAGCTGTTTACTTGTCGAATTATAAAAAGCACTTGCAGTCAGTTTCAAATTTGTCAGCAACGAATGTGAGAAGCTATACATACAAGGAGCCGGAACAAGCAACTAGGGGTTTCAAACAAACATTAGGTAGAGGTGCTTTTGGAACTGTTTATAAAGGGGTCTCAACATCAGACCCCAGAAGATTTATTGCAGTGAAGAAGTTAGATAAGATTGAAAAAGGAGAGAAGGAATTCAAAACGGAGGTGAGTGTGAATGGTCAGACTCAACACAAGAACTTAGTTCGTTTGCTTGGGTTGTGTGATGAGGGGGAGCACAAGCTTTTGGTATACGAGTACATGAGTAATGGGTCTTTGGCAAGCTTTCTGTTTGGAATATCCAGGCCAAATTGGAACCAAAGAGTACAAATTGCTGTTGGCATCGCAAGAGGCTTATTGTACTTGCATGAAGAGTGTAGCACTCAGATTATCCACTGTGACATAAAGCCTCAAAACATACTCTTGGAAGACTACTTTACACCAAGAATTTCAGACTTCGGATTAGCAAAGTTGTTATTGGCAGAGCAAATTCGGGCAGCACGTACAGGCATAAGGGGAACCGTGGGGTACTCCGCTCCAGAATGGTCTAGGGAAGCCTCAATTACTGTTAAAGTTGATGTCTATAGTTTTGGCATGATGTTACTGGAGATCATATGTTGCAAGTCAAGTGTTGTGTTTGCTATGGGAAATCAAGAGGAGGCACTCATCGATTGGGTGTACAGTTGCTACAAGGAGAAAATGCTGGAGAAATTGGCAGAAAATGATGAAGAGGGTAGAGAGGTTAGTGGTGGTAGCACTTTGGTGCGTTCAAGAGGATGCTTCGCTGAGACCTACAATGAAAAAGGTTACACAAATGCTTGGGGGAGTCGTCCCAGTATCTGTGCCTCCGTGCCCTTGTAATAATCACATCATGTAGAATTCTCATTGATCCTAAGTACAGTTGTCATTGATGTACTATGGTTAAGTAAATCCATCGATAAAATATTTATACTACTCTTAATTAGCTAGGAGGCAACGCATATATGTATGTATGTACGTAATATGAGTTTATTACTTAACATTTCAGAATATATCACACTTGCATTTCAATATCAATAATATGATAGTAGAAACAGAAGGTCCGAGCACATTACAATCAAGCGGGTACTACTCTTTCGTTAATATCTTTTCACCCATTTTTAATTTGACCTCAAATTTTGTCAGGTTGCTTTAAGCATCAGGGCTTTTGCTATCCTACTTGCTTCTTTGATCCATCACCGTCTTTGGCTCGTGCTTCTGCTTCATCTTCACACATTGACTAGACTTGTGTTTGCTCGCTACCTGGTTTAGAAAAATATATAGCAGACAAAGTACTTCTGGTATGCAAATGGAGATAAAAACTAATTAATGGCGATAAAGCTCTACAAGGTTCAAACTCACAGGACCACGAGGCCAATTCAGGAGTTTTATATATACATACATTTGAGGCTGCAATTAATGCCTGACACTTGCAAAATCTGTTCTTGCAAATTATCAACACATATATTTACAATCTTCCTTACCCATCTCAAGTACTACTTGGAATAAGCGGAAAGCCAATTGATGGTAGCATTTTGCATCCTTAAGATCCTCCATAAGGATTGCTTCCCCGATAGATGCTTGGAGGGAAATTATACAAGTACTAGATGGCCCCATGTTTTACCTTTTCACAGTTCCATCCTTAAGTTATCATCTGTAACTTAATGACTTAATTTACTACTGGAATTATGTGGGCATTTCAAGCAATATTATTTTTTTAGAAGCAAAAGGGATTGAATTAAATTACATATGGCAAAAAAATGAATTAAAATTTGAAGTTTTCTCAAAATTTATATATACATATATTTATACATTGAATCCATTCGTTCAAATTCCCCCCAAATTAAGGAGAGAGCGAGCTAAAGGGATAAGGAGACAAACTGAATATTGGAATATAAGCCCATTGCAACTTGGAATCAGAAAGTCATTCACCTCTTTATGATACAAATAAATAGCACATGCCCTTTAAAAAGTATTATATTGTGAATGTGCATCAAATTCAAAATGCTTTTTGAAATGGCTATCGGGGTAAATGGTGCTCATTCTGTTACCTACTTGCCGATTACTGATTTTTTGATGCTGCCACTGATAATGTGGTATATGAAATTTTAAGTTCTAATTATGAGTGCATTTAAAAATAAGGTTCTTAATTCGGATCAAAAAATAATTGACTATAATGCGTAGAGATAGATGAAAATCTTAAACAATGTATAAGTCAATCCTAACAGTTAAAATTTTCGATGAACGGGGGTGGCCGCATAATAGAAGTCTTTTCTTAATTTAGAAATGGTTGGGTTACACTTTAAGTTACTATAGAGAAATTTAAGACGCAACTTAGTCTAACGTGCTCATTTGGTATAATCCAAAACCCTAGAATCCTTTCGATAATATTTGTTTGTCTTGACCATATAACGAGGTGACTTGATCGGTCAGCGGCAAAGGATCCATCCAATGATTTCGAGGCAAATGACCCTTTCAAGAGATCTAGGCATAGCATAAATAATGAAGCTGCGGCTAAGTGGTATTTGGCCCTTTCAAACACCAAAGGGCCACTTAAAGAATACCCTCCGGTTTATAATTATTAAAATGGATATCGTGCTTACCTTGCTACAAGGTGCAGTTGTCTTTGTCACCTCTATGTTTGGTTATTGTCCTTTTTAAAAAGTTATAAACAATTTGCTGAGGCATTTTGGAAGTATCGAGTAGGCCTACTTCTTGTTCAGATCATATTGTCATGCGTTCAATGTTATTTTCTTTTAGCCGCGTTCACAAATATATGTATATAATTAAATTGTAAAATACATCGATGTTTTCTTTTTAATCTCTTGCTTACCTTAATTACTTGTATAGTACTGAACATAAAATTAATACCGATTAGTAAATTGAGATTCACCCACTTTATATGCATCAGTAGAAGATCCATTCTTAATTTCTAGATCATGATCAATTCAATTCAAGTAAATTACAACATGAAATTAATAAATATATATGTTTCCAAGTGTTTGAAGCTTAGGGTTTGTCAAACTCAAACAAGATCATTGTTCCTTTCCCATCTGACTTGGAATGATTAAATAGGATGAATATGCAATGCCATGATGTCGACATATCTTATGTAAGACGTTGAAGCTTTCCACATCAGTTCATATAGAAGGAATCTGTAGCTCCTTCCTACAAGTGAATGAAGTAATTCATATATATCGTAGCTTACTAACTGCTCCTCCTCGATCTCCTTTGATCTGGTTTTGTATATGTTGAAGGCCCATCATGGACGTCTTCTAGCCAGGCAAAGAAAAACCAACTCTATATATATATATATATATATATCCTTTCGTTAATCATTAATATTAATTGCTGAATGCATGTATATAACTACTCATGATCATTTCTTATTGCAGATTTTCTTTATATTCTTGTGGTTGGCGAAGAAGCTTAATACTAGCTTCCAGGGATATATATCTGTTGGTATAAATGAACACTCATCAAAAGAAAAAGGTCCAAGAGCAGATTTATGGATCTTCTCAGCAGCCTCGGCACATAGGACTTTGCTTCCGGTCTCAAACACCGGGCGGAGTGCTGATTTCAGGACCTTCTGATACGTCATCATCAGGAATCGTTACTAGCCATTATGGATCACCAATTTCTGCTGAGAAGTGCAGTACACAGAGGCATTCAAACAACATTTATGGCTCACCTACATGTTCTTCTCAACTGCAGTCATCAAGATATCATAATCCATCTTTTGACCTAGAATATTCAAAAGAATTTGACAATTTTGATCTTCAATCTGTCCTCCAATTTCACCTCCGGAACAATCAGATCATCAATTCCAGTTCCTTTGAGAACCAAAGGCAAACCTATGACGTTAGTTTCAGCGAATATCAAAACCATAAAGTGAGTTCAATTAATTAGTTTCTTCTTGTCATTTTTAGTTATTTGTTTCAAGTAATAACATTAATTATCAGTGTTGAATATATTGGAGACATTCATATCTACTTACCTTGGCCTGCTACAGGCTGCCAACCAGTCAACTTTCAACCGTGATGATCAGTTTTTGAAGCCAAGTTGTAGTGTCATTCCAGCTGCAGGAGCAGGAGTCACAAGTAAAACACGAATAAGATGGACTCAAGATCTTCACAACCGATTTGTCGAATGTGTAAATTGGCTTGGAGGTGCCGAAAGTAAGTGTTAAGGAAGGAAATATTTAAGAGATGATTATTGTCTTGCGATTGATATACACATACATTGTGCATTTGCAGAGGCTACTCCTAAGGGAATTCTTAGGCTGATGGACACTGATGGATTAACTATCTTTCATGTTAAAAGTCACTTGCAGGTTAATTTGATGTTCGTCACCCATAATAATTTATATTATACATGTTGTCCGGATGTATATGTATTTCAAGAAATTTGATTCAAACATTTTTTTTTCCCTAGAAATATCGAACTGCGAGGCTTATTCCAGAATCCACTGAAGGTATATTCTTTTCTTCTCATATATATCCCTAATGTGGTACTTAAACTAATTAATTATATTGCATGCCCTTGCTTTCTTCTGCTCAATCTTATGCAAAATCTCTTCCAAAGCCATGTCAATGCCGCACTGGCCTAGCTTTATTATAGATTTGATTTGGACATCTTGCTTCTTCTTTTGCAAATTGAGTGTGTATATATATATATATATATATATTATGTGCCAATAATGCAGGCGTAGACACAGCCATAGAATTATATGCCAAAGAATAAAATTAAAGGATTATTCCTTCTATGCAAGTTTTGTGGGGCTCATCCATGCTATATATTTTCAACTAATTTAAATCAAAATTTTAAAAATTGTTGGTTTCCTTTTCCTTTCTATAGATAATGGGCAGCTCCATAATCCATGCGTATGTCTGAATAAATTTGCGCTCAATTAATGTTTTTTACACGCGTGTGAATTAATTGTGCGTTTCATGATGTATCAGGAAAATCAAAATGTGAGAGGACAACTGATACAACTGCTATAGCACAGTTCGGCCCAGAAACGTAAGCTTTCGTTGATCATGCATTAGTTCTCCTTATATAGCTTAATAATATATATATATTATATATGTATATATCATATATGTATGCATGCAATCTCTCGTTCTTGTTCAAGCTGCAAGAATATATATATATATATTTTTTTTAAAATGATCTTAAGCTTAATTTCTTTTTAGCCGGTCACATGCATGCAAATGTAATTAAACATCTAATTAAAGTAGTCTTAGCATTTTCTTGATTCAAATGAACAGGGGCATGCAACTTGTAGAAACATTGAGATTGCAACTAGATGTTCAGAAGCGCCTACATGAACAATTGGAGGTAAAATTTCTTTTTATTAAAATAGTTAAAAGTAGTACTCGTTATACATTGGACTTTACAGAGGGAATTAAAAACTTTGTGTTTTGCTGATTGTGAATCTGATGTGTCATGCGGGTTAGGTCCAAAGAGATCTGCAATTGCAGATTGAAGAACAAGGAAGGCAACTCAAACAGATGTTAGACCAGCAACTAAAAACGAATAATAATTCTCTTGTTCATACTCACAACTTGGACAATGCATCATCAGAAGATGATCCTCAAAAGTGACTTTAAAGATGTATGTGCCACTGCCACCAGCGTGGAAAGGATTTCAAGGATACCCATTGCTCTTCCAATACAGTTTGCTACTTGTTATATATTAGAGATCACGTGGTAAAATCTTTGCCTGTTTCAGAGACGATTACAAGTTTATTAATTTTATCAAACACTGATAAAGACTAATATTAATTAGTCCCCCAACAGCAGCAGTCCATTCTTTTTGCTTCTTTACAAGCAAGCATGTTAGTTTGTGTTACGGGTGTTTGAAGAAAGCAGATGAAACAATATTGCACATGTCCATTTGGAAGAAATGGAATTAAGTCAAATCTTACATTAATGACAACTATCCTTTAACGTTCTTACGAGCTTTAAAAGTTCATGGATTGTTACGTAAATTATAACAGAAAACTATAAATTAAATCAATATAGAGACTTTACGTGATTTGATTATAAGAACTTATATTCACAGGTAATAAATGTTGCAATCCACTATATTATTTTGGTTTTATAGACTCAATGACTTATATTAGACTCCCTCTAATCTTAGTATCTAGTCGATCGCTGCTCTCTTAGCATAAATGTGTCAAATTAATGCAGACTCATGTAGTCACTCAAACTTACACGATCTGTAAACTCCTTAAAGCTTAAAAAAGATGACCTAACACAGAACAAATACACCTTTGCACACTTTGCTCTTACTTTAGTTGAATGCGCCACCTTTAAAGTTGTATGTACAGCTATATATATGTTCCCCTTCAGTAGTACTTTGTTTCCTTCAGGACTTAAATCCTTCTTTGAAAATATCATTAATTAGGAATAGCATATAAACATATGTTCTCCTAACGTGAACTGGATAATATGCTATCCTAATGAGATATAGGATCATGTCCAATATTGAATTCCTAGAAAATAAGGAATCCTACAAGTTATCCTAATTTTGTTGTGATTCTCCTAATTCAAAGGAGTTGTATATTAGCCAACAAAGTGAACATGAATTTTTTTAATAGTAGGAACACTTTGACACTTTGGTTAATCAAATTAAGAGCCCGTTTGTTTCCGCTTCTTCAAATAGAACTTATTAAAGTGAAACTTTTTGGAGTAAAGCTTCTAAAAATAAAGCTTTTATAAAAAAAGTTATTGATTATCTGATGAGATAGATATAGAAAAACATATTATAATTAAATTACTAAAATAGAGTTTTGATATAAAGAAAGAATAAAATTAAATATTTAAAATTAAATAAGGGTATTTTTGATATTTTAAAACTTTAAAAAATCTTAAAAAGAGCTTTTGTCAAAAACTTAAATTTTAGACTTCTTCTAGAATACATAAAATAACTTTTTTAATCTTTCAAAAGCTCATTTTAAATAGCAACCAAATAACACAAAATAAAATTAAAAGAGCTTTTCACATTAAAAACAATTCTTTGGCCAATAAAGAAATTCAAACAAACGCGCTATAAACCAAATCTTTTCTTATAAGATGTCAAATTAATATGTCACGTGTACTTGATATTCACATGAACCCAACCGTTGTTATTGTAATTAATTAAATAACTCTATTAGTAATATACCTACGTCATCAACATTGATTGATCATGCACTTTCATCAAAACCTACATGGACGTTCATTCATACAAATATCTAAATTGATACACAAATTTTACTTTGCTGATAACTTATCATAATATATATGCATACATACATACATAGATACATATATATATATATATATATAATAATGGTATAAATATAATGGATATAGTTTATACTTTCTCAACTATATATGCATTTAAAAAATGGATGACTGACATTTGTGCACAACAATGGGAGTGGATGGGAAGGGAAGAATTAAGGCTTGAATATCACCAAGTGATGGGCTCCATGGTGTGTAAGCAGTTGAAACCCAATGCCCAACCCAACTTCTCAGTCCAGTTGAAAGCCCAAAATCAACTGAAATAAATAAGCAAATAGATGAAAGAAGCGGACCTTCAAACCAGCACAAAGTTAAAACTCAACACTTCAATTTAGTAATAACTTTAAAAAAAAAATACAAAAAAAGAAAAATCTGAAGAAATTAAGAAAAGAGAAAATTCATAATAAAAAAATAACATAATCCCCCAGTCTCTTTCTGAGTCTGAGTCTGAGACTGAGCCTGAGCGGTGAGCCTCCTTGGTTTTGGTTGGGCCTTACTCAGTCAGGTGATGGATAGCAAGCAACAACACAAAATCTGAGCAGCCTCCTCCCTCTCCCTCAAATTTCATACACTTCCAGCTTCTTGTCCGCCTTCCTCCTTCCATTGGATTCAACATTCTCCCCTATCAATTCCTTTACTTTTCCTTCTTCGGTTTCGGCATTCAAGACCTCTATTCTTCCCTCTAAAGCTGGCTATGGACTACGAACCCTACGACAGCAGTGGTCAGTTCACTCTCAACATCCATTCTTTTCCCCCTTTCCCTTTCTTCTTTTTCTTCTTTTAATTTTTACTTCTTTACTCAATTTGTTTGTTCTATTAGGGTTTTCTTTTCCTTTAAATTGTTTTTGAGTTTTTCTTTTCAAATTTTAATAAATTTATCAGTTTATACTCGTTCATTTGGGCCAAATTAAGGCTTTTTGAGCTGTAACTTCTGATTTCCGGTTGTAATTGGGTATTCACAGTTATTGAATTTTAGGGTTTTGAACTGCTGCCAATTTGGGTTATTACGGGTTTTTTTTTCTTGCTGTTGAAAGGCTCAATCTTTTATTGGATATTACGATTTTCAAGCAATTTTCAGTGTGGAGAGAGATCAAACATCTTAATTTATGATTTAGGATACAATTCAAATTTATTTTTCAACTTGTAATAACAGATATTTACTTCCAGGTTGTTAGTTTGTGATTTTTTATAAAATCATTGGATATTTTTATCCTGAGTACTAGTATTTTGATTGCTTATGAATAGTTTAAGATTTAAAATTTTCAACTTTAGAGTGTATCATTGTTAGTTTGAAGCAGTTTATGGTCTAGAAAGCGCTCAAACAACTCATCTTGTCATTGAGATTACCCTTTGATTCCAGTGAATAATAATGTTTGGACTTTAGATTATTCCTTGTCCTACGCTCCATAGGGCAAGAGAGCCGAGTCTTTCAATTTTTTTCTCGAGAAAAGCAAACCGATTGGGTATGAGTTGACCCACATGAAAAGTTTTTTTATTTGTTTACATTTTACTGCCTATGATCATATCTTTTTCTAAAATTTGATACCGTGTTAAATCTACATGTTCTTTTGTTGTGTCATTAAAGTGTATTCACTCTGAAATTATTGCAGGAACTGATGATGACCTTCCTCCATCACATCAGAATAGAATCCCTAGAGGGGGGCGTGTTGCAGGGAATGGAAGACCTCCTGTAGGTTCTGTCCCATATCCTAGGATGTTTGGTGACACTGATATGGAGACTCAAATTCATCAACTTGAGCAAGAAGCATACAGTTCAGTTCTGAGAGCCTTTAAAGCTCAAGCTGATGCCATTACTTGGGTACTACTGTCTTTTTGTTTCATGAATGTAATAACCCTAAATTTGTTTTATCAGGTTTAAATGACTGCTACATGAAATGCATTTTCTTCAGGAGAAAGAAAGTTTGATAACAGAACTAAGAAAAGAGTTGAGATTATCAAATGAGGAGCACCGAGAGCTTCTAGGCAGGGTTAATGCTGATGACATGATTCGAAGAATAAGGTCCTATAGAATTCGGGATCAAATATTGTTCATTTAAGCTGTTATTTTTCTGATTTTTGCAAGCTTTAGTATCTTTTTGTGTATTGATGGGTCCTGTGATCAAAATGCTATTAGGGAGTGGAGACAGGCGGGTGGGCTTCAGCCTGGCATGCACAATATTACTCAAGCTGTTCATGATCCAGTACCTAGTCCAACGGTCTCTGCGTCTCATAAGAGACAGAAAATAAACCAGTCGGTACCCTCTCAGTCTTTTGGCGGGCCATCACCATCATTTCACCCGCAAGCAGTGACTGGATCTCACCCGCCAACTTCATCAGTCGCAAAACGAGCACCTGTAACAGGATCAAAGGGCAAGAAGAATAAACCTGTGAGTTTAAAATTGAAAAAGAAAAAATGAAATGAAACATACCATATGGTTTACTTATGTTTCTTTTTTTTGTTTCAATAGGGTCTTTCTGGTGTATCCACAATGAAGTCAATGCAATACCCTTCATCTGGGCCGGCTGGAAGGGGTCAAGTTGCTAATAGGGGATCTTCAGGTGCTGCCCTTGTGAATGAACCAACTGAAGGAGCAACATTTGATCCATTGATTGGTAAGAGAGTTAGGACCCGATGGCCTGATGACAATAACTTCTATGAAGCTGTAATAACTGACTATAATCCTGTAGAGGTATCCTTCGCTTCTGATAACAAATGCAATTAGATCTGTTGTGGGTTTGTAGCTGATTTTTCCGCTAATCTTTGGTAGGGACGACATGCGCTTGTTTATGATATTGGTACTACAAATGAAACCTGGGAATGGGTTAATCTCTCAGAGGTACACCTGGCGCTTTGTTCGAAGGCCTAGAGTGCTGTTTATTGTCTAATTGTTATGTGTATTGTGCTCCAAAGAAATCTGGCCTTTTCAACTATTCTTGCAAGAAGCTTTAATTTGTTAATATATATTACAGATATACTTGAATTTTCTGAGGCTTCACTTTTTACCTGTTAAAATATTTTTCTTGAGAACAAATATCCAATAGGTTGTATATAATAAGTCTAATTTAGGTCTTTGTTTGTGCTGGTACTTGAACATCATAAATGGCTTGGGACAGTAGTAGTCCATACTGGATTGTTCCAGTCCAAACAAGCATAATATTGCTTTTCTAGTGGAATCAGTAACAAGTAAATTAGTCGAGCAACTTAAATTAAGAAGTAAATATCTCCCATATTGATAAATCAGGCTATATTTGGTGATGATAGTTTGATTGCCATGCATCTGCTAGTACTTAGGAAAATTTAAGACTTCAAAACATTATAGATTTTAGTATATCTATGTTGTGATTCAAGAATGGATGTAATGAGTTAGCTAGGAGCACCTGGTGTTTTGTCTATGAGTTGAGTTCTAAGGTAGTTATATTGTACTGTGATTGGAACTAATTTGTGTTTGTTTGGCTTCCGCTAATTCTTTCTGTTCACTGTTTTTGTTACGTAGTCATGATCACCAGGACTGTTTCTTCTATGGAGACAAAAATACTTGTGACTAGTTGATGCTTACTTTAGCCAAAAAGTCCTTGTTTTCTACCTTAGGCCAAGGTTGCAAATCTATTGGGGTTACCTACTTGGAATATATATTCCAGAAGTGTCTCAGCCACCAAAGTGGTAAAGTTTGGAAGTAAAATTTTGATTAGAACTTGGTGAACAAGCCAAAAATCAAGGGATTTCTGGGTATTGCAAAACAAGCAATTTAGCATATCCTTGGTTTTCTCAACTTGAAACCAGGTTTTTGTTTTCTCAACTGAAACCTGTTGAACACTGTTTTTAAATCAACCATGTTTCAAAAACAGATATATATGTTTTCTGGTATTTTCAGTAACTGGTCAGAGTTTCAAAAACATGAGTATTATTTGGAGGTTTAGTAATTATCTTTTGGAAATAATATATGAGTAATACTACATACACAAAGTGATGTATCATCAAGTTAGTGGTAAGGTGAATGTATGAAAATCAAAATAATAAATATTTATGTGTAATATAGCACAAAATGAATGATGCCACATTATTTTGTATACAAACTTTGGAAACAAGACTTTGTATATCTAGCATTGCCCATAATATATTACTTTTATTAGCATTCTGATTACACATTGTTCTCATCATCTACTGCAGATCTCTCCTGAGGATATACAATGGGAAGGTGACGATCCTGGAATCTCTCATCGAGGAGGTTATGGTGGATCAGCTCATGGGGTGAATAGGTCTGTAGGTCGTGATGGTGTTCCAGGTGCCGGAAGAGGTAGAGGTGTGCCAAAGGGTTCGAGGAAAGATTTTATGCCATTGCAGAATGGAATTGGAAAGAAGGGAACAGATGATATACAAATTCGTCACACTGCTAGTTTGATTAAGGAGGTAAGTTGAAATAGGTTAATCCGTATCTAGGATTGTTAATTTGTTGATTTCTTATATTTTTTTCTTACCTTCTATTGAATTTGGAAGGTCGAGAGGGTCTTTGGTTCAAATCATCCTGATCCAATTGAGGTTGAGAAAGCAAAGAAAGTTTTAAAGGTTAGCAAAGGAACCATGTAACTTTTTCCTGTAATTGTTCCTTGCAGTCTTTTTGCTTCAATGATCTAATAATTTTTCATAATTCAGGAGCAAGAACAAGCGCTTATTGATGCAATCGCAAAGCTTGCTGATATCTCTGATGGTGAAAGCGGTACTTCCGTTTCCTTTTTTGCATCATTCTTAAGAGCCTACAGTACCTGCCTAATTGTGGAAGTGTCAATTTTATAAGGGCCTAATTTAATTGTATGGTCATTTTCATAACTTCAGTTGCTGCTACTTGTCGTTAAGTTTGCACTTTGAAAGGAAGTAATCTCTTCTACTAAACAGTAGATTGGACAGAACGGCCCTGAATACCAGCAGTGGTCGAGATGAAGTCATGAAATGGAGTGAACAAAATACCAAAAAAATAAACATTTTGTTGTATTTGAGCACATAATCAACTATTTTATTGACCATAGTTTTGCACATACTTCTTTATTCCAATGCAATGTCTTAATATTTATTAAAGAGGTTGAAGGGTGCATGCTTGCTTTAAGATTTTATCAGAAGTTAAAGAGTACTTTTGTGGAAATTTTAATAGATTTGGAAGTGCCTGCTTTGACCTTGTTCTCTCTTGAAATTTCTTTTGTTACTTATGTCGTTCCTAAAGATGCCAATGTTTTTATTTTATATGATTGGTCCTTTATAATGGCTGTGATCCTATAATTACAAAAATTTATCAAATTATGCTGATAGTCTCATGTTGGTCCTTTGCCTTGTTTAAAACAGATGAGGGTGGCCATCAGTTCTCACGCGGCCAATCAATGGGAGAATGATGGAAGATTGATGTTGGTAGGCAGCAGCATGGCTTTATAATTGGGGTGATGAGATGGGTGGTAGAGGAGAATACGTAGAGCGCAATAAGATGGTTAGAGAGAGATCTTTGAGAAGATGTTGAAGATAGACACATCTGATTTCTAGGTCAATTTCTTGTATAATGTCGTTTTCTAATTTTATGTCCCTGGCGCATGGGATATCTCAGGGCTATGTGGCTAATGATAGGTATAACTGTAAGATGGGAATCAGTTATGGTAGCTGAGTGCTAATTTCTTTGTTAATGATTAAAAATGTCACTTTTAGAAAGGTTCGTGCTTGTGTAACATTATTAGTAGTGATAAATCTGTTGTGATCATGTATAAAATTTTGTTTTATTGCTGGCTTTATTTGTTGTGTAGCATTGCATATGCCTCTGTCCTACTTCTCTCCCCTTTGCTTTCCTCAACTGCCTATATTAATCTTTCTCGGTAGATATAATTGTGGAAAGCATGTGAAAACGTGGGATAATTTGCAACTTCTGGAATATTTCACTTTTGCCACCTCCACCTCCACCGATCCGATCCGTTTCTTTTGCTTCTGATCAATTGGATGTGCCTCCGCTGCACAGTACTAATGCAATGAATTTGGAACTAGGAGTTGAAGTTGCCAAGCCGAGTTGTACATTCTTCTTTGGTTTTGTTGAAAGTGGATATCAATTTCAGTTCACGAACTGGGTCCACTTTGGACGCCTAGTTAGAGATCACGATCAGCCAGACTAGTGCCGTGCCTAGGCCTAGCACCTTCTTGCTCCAGTGCTCCTGCACTGCTACTAAGCAAAATTATATTATATTTCAAGCTGGTAAATTTCAGTAAACTAATTAATACTACCCTTTTGAGCTCAGACTTAGAAAATAAATGCGCTTGGGTTGGATTGGGAATGGAAAATTGTTCTTACAGTAATGAGGAAATGATCGCTAGTGCATTTTACACTGTCCAGCAGCACCATCCATTAAGGTACGCAGATGGTGAAACTAATGGACCTTCTTTTCCACTTCCAAATGATCATCATGGGTATCTGCAGTCAATGGAGAAGAACATGTATGAAATGACTGTGACTATGATTGAAGAATTCCACCTTCACAAAATTCACTGCATCCTATCGTTATCTTGTGCCCACGAACATAATAGAAAAAAAAAGTTAAAGGTTTCTGTTCCCTTCTTGTCTCTTTCCAAGAATGAATGGTATGACCAACTTTTTCTTTTGATCATCTTTTTAACCTAATGTTTGATTCCGATAAAAACACGGGCTTTCTTTGCTTTTATGTCTTATTTTCTGCTTTTGACGATGCTCTTCTTTTATTTATTTATTTTTTTTTTTTAGGGTGTGTTGGTTGGTGTTGAAATCTCTTGGTTCTTAAATACAAAGAGCAACCTACCAGGCCTTTGAGATCACCTGTCTTTTCTAAACAATGGCATCTTTTCAGTGTCTTAACGCATACAATCGATACCAGAACAGTGTTAGAATAGTTGACTTTACATCAAGAAAGTTAAGTATGAGAAGATGTATTGTAAACTATGAAACAAGCAGCTATGGTCTAAGTTCAAATGAAGAGAAAGGTGATGAGAAGAAGCTGAGGATATTGATTGCTGGTGGAGGAATTGGGGGGCTAGTCCTGGCATTGGCAGCAAAAAATAGAGGGTATGATGTAAAGGTGTTTGAGAGGGATTTGAATGCAGTGAGAGGAGAGGGTAGGCACCGTGGCCCTATTCAACTCTCAAGTTGTGCTTTAGCGGTGCTACAAGCTATTGATGAAAATGTTGCCAAGCGAATTATTGAAGCAGGTTGTGTTACTGGTGATAGGATCAATGGCTTGGCAGATGGCATCTCCGGTGAATGGTACCAATCAATCTCTTCAATCTTTAATACAGCAACATAATATTTCTTTAATCACTTGTCCTTATGAATCTCTTCAATCTTCTTAGTGTTGATGGTTTCACTGAGCTTATTCCAATTGCTTACAGTTTGTTTTATTTGGAAGCCTGGACTCTAGTTCGAAGCACCAAATCAGATTTTTGTTTATCCTATATTATTCCTCAAGCTGATAATCGATTGCGGAGTAATATCTTTACTAATGAACATGGAAAGCAGAAACTGCAGTGCAGCCTGAATCCCTCATTTACTCTTCTTACTTCAGGTTCACCACGCTTGATCTTTTGACTCCAGCTTTGAAGAAGGACTTTCCCATCACTCAAACAATATGCAGGATGGAACTGCAGGACATTTTAGTCGACACAGTTGGTTTTGAAATATTGAGTAACAAATCTAAAGTTGTCAACTTCGTGGAAGACTCTGGCAAGGTTTGAGGTTCCTTAATATTGTTTAATGTTGATTTAAAAGAGCTCTTTATAATTCAACTATAGTCAATATAATATTTTGCACAAAATATCAGGTGATTGTAATTCTTGAGGATGGACGGCAGTATGATGGTGATATTTTGGTCGGGGCTGATGGAATATGGTCAGAAGTAGGCTCTTCTTCTCCTTGTTGATCTCCATTCTCTGTGGATCTGTCAGCAATTCACTCTGTCTTACTCTTTTTAACTTCCAATAATTATTGTTTTCATAATGCATTAATACAAGGTTCGTACAATACTCTTTGGTAAGCAAGAAGCAAAATACTCAGGCTATACATGCTACAGTGGAGTGACCAATTTTGTGCCACCATATATTCATACCGTTGGGTATGTTATGTTTAGTTGCATCAAGATGAGAGATTCTGCAAGGCTCGATTTTCTTATTTTGCTTGCTTGGTTTGTAGATATAGAGTTTTTATGGGATTGAACCAGTACTTCGTTGCTTCAGATGTTGGAAATGGAAAGATGCAATGGTATGCCTTCTATAAGGAACCACGTATGCATATTAGTCCTCCAGGAGGCAAGTGTGTTGCTCGTGAAACCATGATTTTTTGTTTGCTTAATAATCTGGGAAAAGTTATTTATTTCAGTAAGTCATTGTGCAGGTAAAAAGAAGAGGCTTGTCGAATTGTTTGGGCACTGGTGTGATGAAGTGTTAACTTTAATTGCAGAAACAACAGAGGATATGATTCAGCAGAGAGATATATACGATAGGGACATGATCCCCAGGTGGAGCATTGGGCGTGTTACATTGGTTGGTGATGCTGCGCATCCAATGCAGCCAAATCTTGGGCAAGGGGGTTGCATGGCGATTGAGGTATGACAAAATTGCAGTCTCTAATGGCATAGGAATCCTTGGTTTTCTTATACTTGCTTCGAAAAAAAATCACTTTGTGGCAATAATTTATATATATATATATATACATATGCAGGATTCTTACCAACTAATCCTTGAGCTTAATAAGATTTCCAAAATAGGCTCAGATGTTCCAGTGTCAGATGAAATTGTCTCTGCCCTTAGAAGGTATATTTTAGGTCCACAAAAAGGTTATTGGAACTATTCTAACCTCAGAAAAATGAGGCAATTCAGTATATGATGGTTCTGAGTTTACAATTTTATAGACTTCGAATATAAAATTTACATGTTGTTAACCAGTGTTATTGGAACGAATGCTGCATCACTTATTTGTAAATGGTCAATGGTTGTGGATAGTTATGAGAAGAAAAGAAGGTTCCGAGTCAGTATAGTGCACGAAGCGAGTAGAATGGCCTCAAAAATGCTTTCCGGTTACCAACCATACTTGGAATTTGGAAGTGTAAGGATCCTGAAATTCTTCTGCAATCAACCTTTCATTTTCATTTTGTGAATCTTCTCTTATCTTTGTTGGTGGTGATGTTGGTGGGACGAGGGGCAGTATCAATCAACTGTTTTAAGGATAAAAACTCCTGCACTTTATGTCGCACGAGCAGTTTTACAAGTATTTGTGCCTTTGCTAATGAACTGGATTATAGCAGGTCCACAGGTTAGAGAAATTATCAAATGTTTCTCATCAAAGGAAGTCAGTCGGTGATGTACTGATGTTATGGTGCTTTTTGTGCAGGTAGAGAATGAGTCGTTTCAGCAGATTAAATTAAATTAAACTGGAAGTGGATTGGCCAGCGTACTACATCTACATGCAACGCGAATTTCGGGCCTAAGATTTTGTTGTCGAACAAAAACATGTAAAAGAACAAAGATAATCGCGTAATAATACAGTGTTACATTGTCACTACTCGCTAGTGTTAACGCTAGCTCTACCATTAGGAACACAATATTAGATAAAATATACAAGCCAAGGATGATGGAGATGAAGCATTCACCTCCTTGCCCTTTTACTTTGGCGCTTCACAACCACCATCTCCTTTTCACCACTTTCCCTCCCACGCTTTCCTCCACTTGCCTCCGCCGTCTTCTTCACTGGCCTCCCAATAGTTCTCCTAGAAGGACTATCAGTACTCTCCTCGTTTACTTGTTTTTTCTCGGAACTATTTTTCCACGACGCCCTTTCTTTCCCTTTATCTTTCTGTCCACTATTGTTATTATTATTCCTTTTCTGCTGTTCTTCACCACCACCTTTACCTTTCTTCATTGTACTCTTATTCGTCTGCACCGGAGAGTTTTTCTTTATTCTTTTCAAGAAATCCACCACGCTTTTCTTTTTATCTAATGCCTCACTCTTCTTCTTACCTGCTTTCGAAGTAGTTGTGTCTTGTTTATTAACGGAAGCAGCAGGGGCTGCTTTTGAGCCTGAACCTGAGCCTGAGCCTGAGCTTGCATTTTGCTTTTTGTTAGGAGTTGGATTCCTATTGCTTCTCCGTGAACTTCGAGCACCGGTTGTTATAGCCTTATTGTTATTATTATCTTCAGTTTTGAGCTTGAGTAAGCTAGTGCTGGAGGTGGTGCGTTCAACAGGAGGTGGCTTCTGGTCCTTATCATGAATATGATCAGAAGAAGGAGATTGAGACTGAGATTGCTTTGCTGAGACGGAACTGCGTTTACGACAGACAATAAGAGGGGCAGAGGATTTTTGTTTGGCAAGCAATGAATCAGAGCATTCCAAAAGGGTTGGTTTAGGTGGTTGCGGGGGTAATGAAGAAGATGGAGGAAGAGGAGGGTCTAGTGAAGAATCAGATTTGAGGGTTTCTTTCTTAATCTCACTTGAAACAAGGCTACGAAGTTGAAAAGCAGTGGCAAATTCAAGTGAATTTTTAGGGAAGTAAACAATGGCGTTGTTGAAAAGTAGCAATACATCTCTATAGAATGTTAAGATGGAGGACGAAGAGTATGTGCCTTTTTCAACCCTCCTTTGTATTGTTTCTACATCTACATGCTGTCTCACCACCTCTCTGTACTCGCTTGTCTCCTGCAATTTCCAATTCCCATTCAATTCAATTTAAATACCACAAGGTAAGTACGGCCCAGGCCCACTGGGCCTCCCATTTGTTGGCCTCGCCCCCAATCCCAATCCTAATACGGTAATACCAAATCTAATAACAAACTTAATAGTATTATGCATGGATGCTTGCTGGGTCCCACCTATTCGTACCACAATGATTAAAGACAAGACGCGATATATCTTCCAATTTCACATCTTAACATTAATCAATTTATTCCAAAATAATTTATTATAAATAAATAAAATAAAAGTATCCATCTAATTCCATAACAAAATATAAATTATAAAGGTAAAGACAAAAGAAAGAGTTTGGAATTGTATGAATACTGCGAAAATTATCTTCCAAGCAGGAGTCGGGGTAGGGAGTAGCAACTAGCAACAAAGGAAGTCAAGTTGACAGAATAGGAATAGAAAAAGATGGTTTAATCGTATGGCACAAGAAAAATAAAGAGGGTGGTCCCAAAATGGACGGTCATGAAATTGAAGATGAGCCTCACCAATTCATAGATACAGATATACTAAACCATCCAGCCATCAACGTGAATGTGAATAATATATCCCCCTATATTAAAATCATTTTTAAAAAATATAAATTAAAATAAAACAATATTATATTTACCTGGCTTTTGAGCTGACTCTCAAATAAGGATGCATGTTTGTGGGTCCTAATCAAGTTCAACAACCGAATCAACGGTTCCGATTTCACATCCGCCTTGATGCTATCACCACACCCCCTTCTCCTTTTCCTCCCAAAACTCGCCGAGCTCTGCACGTCACTGCTCAACTGAGTCGCCGAGTCACCCAACTCCTCCGACTCCACCTCCGCCTCCGCCGCCTTCCACCCGCTTTGTACCGGACCCAATCCTCCGGATCCAACTCCTTTCTCTTCCTTCTTTATTAATTCCCCATCTGCGTTTTTTTCGCTCAAACCCGTGGAATTCGACTCGTTCACCGAGCGGTTTTCTCTGTCGGATTCTTCACCGGAAACCAAGCGCTTGCAGAGCCTCTGCGCTTCCTCCGATGATTTTTGAGGTTCATCCTTCTTGTCGGTTGCTGAAATATTGTGGTGGAGGAGATCTGGTTTTTGTTCGGCAATATCTAAGGATGCCGCGCGGTCACGCTCTTCTTCTAATTTCTTAACTTTGAGCTGCAACGAGCTGTGAAAAATTTTTAAAATAAAAATAAAAAAATTATCAGATCTAAAGTAGAGAAATGATTTAAAAATTAAATAATAATAATAATAAGGGAAAAGTAATTATTATCGTACAGGATGGAGAGATCGTAACGTTGGACTTCTTGTTTCAACTCGTCAACACGAGACTTGCGAAGCTGTTCTAGCCAGGGAATGTTAAAAAGTTTACTATTATTACTCTTATTATTATTGTTACTATCTTGTTCTTGTTCATGGTCATGCTCGTCTTTGAATCTGCGTTTAAGGTCTTGATATTTCTGCTTGCAGCATTGAGCAGTGGTTAGAAGGTGAGGTAGAGAGGTCTTGGTTTGGAGTTCCATGGCTACGGATTCCCAGTTCTTGCAACCGTGTCGTTTCACTGCACAAGCTAGCAATAGCTCCTCCCACGTCCCCCATGTTTTCGGGCTTTGCTTTTCGCTCATCACCACCGCCGAACCGATGTTATGTTTTTTATGATTGATGGTCTCTCCCTCTCTCCCTCTCTCTTTCTAAAGTATAACCATAAATGTTATCGCGAACCTGAATGAGTGAAACGATCCCTCCAATTTCATATATACATATTTTCAAATAATACATATATATAACTCTTAACTTATAAATAAATCCCCATCCCCTCCCCTAGCGCTAGCGCTAGGGCTTCATGTACCCAAATCCTATTCCTCCAAGTAAAAAAATATTAATAATTAATTCATTCTCAAACTCGTCTACACTTCAATTACCTTTTTGTCCTTTTTGATACCTGGAACTGGAACTACTGCTATCACTATTAGGCCCACCTACACAACTTAACTGGGAGCGGAGCGGAGTGGATTCGTAACATGACGGCGACTCCATTATGGATGGGCTTTGACCCATTCATCAGTATCCTAGAATACAGCCCAATTTTGACTATATAACCAGTTTCTACATATAGTATAATATAACCCAAATCCAGATATAGTTTTGGTTTGATTTTGATGGATTGTTATTTTATTATAGCATAACAATCACAAATCATAATCACATAATCAAACGATCAATGAATACGGGATACAATACAAACAGCAAAACAAACGAGGATGTAAATTGTGATTCCAGGAGATGCCACTCGTTTCATCGGCACTTTTTCCAGCCTCCTTGAGCAGTCCTACTCCTCTCAAAAACACGTGGATGCTTCATGGGAAAGGTTTCCCTCCAGTCCGGGTGCTTCATCAAATACTTCCATGCCCTGAAAACAAACCTCTTTAACTCATCAATCATTTTACACTTTCTTCTTTACATCCCAGCTCCAATACTCAATATAATAACTGAAAAAGCTTGCTCCTTGACCTGACCTACTAATATAAGTATAAATCATATACAATTTCATTTTTCCAACACCACTACACTTTGCAGCTCAAACATACGCACTGCAATTGCCAAATTACTACACCTGCATTCTGCAGATGAAGTACATTTCACTCTTTTCCTTTTCCCTCCAACCTAGTCTTTCTACCTTTCTCTTCCTTTTCTCGACTCGTCGCTGGATATTATTATATTCTATTTTTTTCCATGCAATAATCCCTTGAACGCTCTCTACTTCAGCTAATTCTACTCTAAACTAATCTGTATGCTATAAAAGTACACGTTTTCCTATTTACATAATTTTGCAAAACTTAGCCACATGCATTCCCTTTCCCTTATTTTTCAATTTTCAATGCTCATAATTACTCTTCCTCTTACCACATTATATTCAAAGCAAGAAGAAACATTAAAAAAAAAAAAAAAACCACAATTATATAAAATACATGTGCAGAAAATTGTTGAAAGAGAGATTGAAGGAATAGTAAAGTCAGAAGTGTGTATAAATCATTATTGAAGTCTTGGTCATTAGCAATCCCATTTCACTTATATTATTCTGACTTCCAAAGGCATATAAATCAATATCTAACTCTACCATTCTTAAGCCCATGGCTTCTTAAGCAAAAATGATCCATGTTGTTGGTAAGTTTGCAAAAGTGCACACCTTTTTAAATTTTCCACAAAATCTGGGCCCTCAGCAGAAGGTGAAGTAGAACATAAAAGAAGGATTTCAGCGTCAGAAAGATGTTGCAAACTCATAACCATATGCAATTGACGTAGAGTCCTGCATCAGCAGAAAAATGAGCACAAAGTAATAATATAGCTGTGGGGTCAAAGAAAGCATTGCTATTTGACTTTGGCAAGGACAATAAAAATAGATGCCACAGGCTTGCAAATAAAGGCCAGTTTATGAGAGCTGACCATTATTTTCACCAGAATACTTTAATGTATTCTTTCAGAGCAGAAGAAACTGTAACCTAAACAGTGAAACAACATTTTACCAGCAGCAGGGAGCTATCACAAATTGATCAGTTTTAGTGTCATATGTCTCCAGTAACTTGCCATTCCAAGTGGCATCTTCATAGGATGATGACACCCTAATTCTCCTGACAATTTCATCTGGACATCTTGAAGTTCCATCAAAACTAGCTGGGAAGACAGATCCTGTTGATGTTTCTACCTAAAAGGTGATACTAGAGTTAATAATTGTAATCATGCTAAAAGCTTTGATTGTATCAATAAGTTAGAATTTATATCAGTTCAAAAGTTCCTTGGCATAAACCTCAATTATCCAAAACAAGGTAAACCTGAATAATACAAAAGAAAACAAATTTATGAGATTTGAAACTCATGCTCACCAGGAACCCATGGAAAATGGGGCATGCATTTCCTTCAGAATCCCTCTTGGTGTTATGTCTAAGAACAAAGAGAGTTCGAATGTTAAACTTTTCCTGCCTCCTCCGCAGAGTTTCAACTATTTTGCTGCACAAAGGAAAGGAATGACCATCCAATTCTGTAAAGCTTTCTGCCATAGTGCCACCATTGGCATGCTGCAAACAAAGGCCAATACGTCTAACTTTAATCATTCTGCTTGACTGGATAATTACTCTGTTGAAAATTTATTAAAACAAAGCTAGGGGATCTGAGGGCGGACATTGGATGAAACATCATCAAAACCACCAATTAGATGCACCTGCATAATAGAAAAATCAAAGTTTTTAGTCCGTAGCATCCAAACCAAGATCATAAGTGGACATAAAATTGGATAAAACGTGAGGAAAATACATCCAAATCTGCATCAAAGTTCTGATCAACGACAAGTGATAACATCTGGGTGAGGCCAGTTTCGACAATTTCAGGGGAATCCATATGGCTAACAGAGGTCCTGCAGTTAAGATGGCAAAATTGAAAAATAAATAAGTAATGTTAGTGCATAAACTAGGAATTATGTAGAAAATGTATTCTTACATTCCAGTTCTCGGGTTCCGAATGACAACCCCCACGCAGGTTGTTCCTTCGTCAGTGCCAACATACTTTTTTTCATGCGGAATAAAAGCAACCCATATAAGTTCAATAAAAGAAGGTAAAAAAAAAAGAAAATTAAAACAAAAAAGAGTAGAATGTTTCCTTTCGTGGGAGTGAACAGGCGTTGTTTGCTAATGTTTTGGTTTTATATTTATTTTTCGGATTAGGATGTACCTACGAAAGTAGTGACACAAAAGAAACAGAAGCTGAAAGGCAAGTGGGTGTATTCTATGACGCTCCAATTTAATGGAATGAGGAGCATAATTTATAATGAAAAAGCATAGAATAGAATAGAAAGAAAACATAACATACATGGACAAGTGCAGGGTCAACGGTAGCGTATTCTCTCTGGAAAATGTAAACGTATTTGGAGTCCGAAGCAGAATCCTGAGAAAATGAGACATGGGTCTCCTGGATACACTTGAATGAAAGTGCGGCAGACACCAGAATGGGGTGTTCCATCAAAACAAGAAGGGTATCGCTCCCGTTCCCCTTCCCCTGTTAATAGTCAAATGGGAACCCATTCTCATCACGCTATGCTATGAAAGTTCAGATTTTTATTACTGTGATGATCGAACTGAACATACCTGAGAATGAGATGATGATGATGAATCAGTAGAAACTGGTAGCCCACCAACAAAGATCATTGTTTTATGCGTTTCCTCTGAGAAAGGGAAACAGAGGTTCTCTCCCTCTCACTCTTCCTCTGCGTCTCTCCACCTGCGACGATTCACCAGTCACCACCCAACTCAACCATCAATAATTGCTTTATGGGCAAAATACAAACACTGATACCCAGTTTGTGTTTTCAATTGTTTTGGGTTTTTACCAATTTTTGTTTAAATTATGTAATTAAATTTTTAATTTGTAATTATTATTTAATTTACTTTAATCTAACTTCATATATCAATATATTCTTTTTTTAATCTAACTTTATAAATCGATATACTCTTTGACAAACATAGCTCAAAATTTTACTAATGGTTTTATCAGTGATGCTTGACAAGCATTTCAAAATTATCAAAGGGTTAAGTTGTTTTCTTCCATAAATTTGAACTTTATTTGACAACTCAATAGTTGACGGATTAGATAATTAAAAATCCCTCTGAAATTTAAATCTGGTTTTTTTCGGTATTTTTTTCATTTTAAATTAATTGATTATATTATGAGCTATATTAGGGTAAGTGAAAAATAAAATTATTATTTCCTAACTGAAATTTTAAGTAAAAAATTAGATTTATATTAAAATTGTAAATTGTTCGTTTAAATTTAAAGTTATAGAGGACTAATGAGTTTGCAATATCAAAATGGCAATTTTAATCTTAAATTTTGATTAGTATTATTCTCTAATTAAAATTTTTAAGTAAAGTAATGTAGAAAAAGAAAAATTGAAGGGTTCTAATGTCAAACAATTCAGCTATACAATTAAGTGCTTTTTTGTTTGTTATTATTTATTTTTAAAGTTCAAAAGAAACATTGGTTGGTATACGAGTTTTTGAGTGTTGGCCCCCCGTTTTGATTTCAAAAACAAGAGGCAAGGCACAAAAACGACAAAGCCTCCCAAAATTCCCCGCCACTGCTACAACCTCCACCTCCGGCAGACACCACCATGTCCACCACCCACCCATTCTCGACAACAACTACAACTCCTCCTCAACAGCAGCAACACTCTCACCCAAACTCAAGACCTCCAACAACCCCAAATCCGAATCCGAATCCACCTCAAGGAATTCTTTACCCAGTTGCTTCGTCTGGCCGCGGCTTCATTCCCAAACCTTTGCGTCCGAGTACTAACAATAATGCTTCTTCTGATCTAGTGACGGCCGCCTCCGCTTATCCCCCCCGCCCCTATCACCTTCTCCCTCGCCCTCATTTGGATCCCCACCACCACCATCACGTCATTCGCCCTCATTTGAACCACCAACAACACCTCCTTTACCACAACCCTCAGATTCCTCCGCCTATTCGGGGAATCCCAGTTTCGAATCCCAGTCCCAATCCCAATCCCAAGGTCATTCTTCGCTACTTACTTTTAACTTCTTTTACTTGTAATTTACTTATCTTTTATTATTTTTTTCTTGATTTTAGGCTGCTCCATCTTCGATTGCCGATTCAAATGGAGCTAAAAATCCCAGGTTATTTTTTATATTCACATAAGAGTTTCATCTTTATTTATATACATTCAATTACAATTACCATTGATATTAACAGTAACATTAACATTCCTCTCTCTCTAGGGCTAAAAGGGATGAGACTATCGCCGTTATAAGAGATCGAAAGGTAATTGCCTATTCTTAGTGCTTTTCGAAAATCAGCTCTCTTAGCGAAACGTTCTTTGTACTTTTAAATGGCAATACACTATTCACTTTGATGGTTAAAAATTCTTGAAACCTGTGTGTCTAGGCAAAACTAGAATATGGGCTGCTTTCAAGCCTTTGTTTGTTGCAATGTTAGCAAGTGATATTATGTGACACAGGCATATATTAATTTCCAAAATCTAGAAAGAGGCTATATTTACTTTCTCTGTTTCCATGTCTGTCTCTTGAGAGAGAGAGAGAGAGAGTGTGTGTGTGTGTGTTGGAGAGAGGTTCAGGAATGTTGGCAAGACTGAAGAATGGAAGGGAGGATATGTAACCGTAGTTGTCTACTTTTCGTTGTAGGTGTAATTTCCATTTTCTAATGATAGATATTCTGATCAGCCACCCCTGGTAAGAGGCTGAATGTTTCTTGTATCTATACATATGCATACGTTCTTTTCTTTCTATATGTTATCTCAGTAAGTTTGTGTCTGATACCAATTTTCCATGTCTTGGTTTTCTTAGCGTACAAACAATATATGAATCAGATGATTAAATTTATGGAAGCTCCAGGTTGCTGTTGTAGTAATATATGTCATCAATCTTATAAGAAAGCCTTTTGGCATATTAATTGGATCAAACTTGGACGATATAATGTTTTCTTATGATTTTTTGCTAATCATTACTTTTGGTTTATATTTGTAGGTCAGGATATCAGATGGGGTTTCTCTTTATGCACTTTGTCGTTCATGGTTGAAAAATGGATTTCCTGAGGAAAGTCAGGTTCGCATCATGTTTGGCTGCAATTGTTCTTTTAAGTTCTTTTATACTGTTATTCCTAGTACATATATGCCAAGATTTCAGAGTGCTCAAGTCACAAGGCTATTCTTTTTGATGTTAAGCACAAATGGCTATTTCATCGACGTTTCAAGTTTTGGTTGTGATTGAGAACATTTTTGTTCAGAGAACAAATTTTTCAGTCCTGTTTTCAGATTTATAATTCTATTGATACTAAAAATAGAGGGAACAGCAGGTAGTTGTTTGAGTTGATGGTCGGCTTACAACCTGTAGTTAGAACTCTTAAAACATCTTGATGACTAATATTCAGAGGTAATGTGCAGAGAGAATGGTCTTCTGTTACTGTATTTGAAATAACATATTAACTAGGATCTTTTAATTATCTATTGCTGGGTTTAAGAGAGTAACTAGTGCAATTTAATCAAATATATGTTTTATGAAGTTTGTAATACGGTAGATTACTGCAGGATTTTTTTTTTTCTTTTCTATTCTTTGTCTGCCCTTTCATATGCCTCCTGATTTAGTTCTACATGCAGCCACAATTTGGAGATGTTTTAAAATCTCTCCCAAGACCTTTGCCTATGGCTGTGTTAGACACGAATGTGGTTAAGAAAAGGGAAGCTGAAGAAGAAGATGATGGTGATGATGACAAGCAAGAGGTTAGTTTTTGCTGAAAGCATTGGTGTTGATGTATTATTGGTATATTAGTAAGCACATCACTAGTCATGGTATATATAACTAATAGTACAATTACTAGATCTGTTTTTATTAAGATCCATGACCACTGCTGTTACTCGTAATGCTACTATTATTATCAAGAGACATAAAAAATTAAAAAGCGAACAGAATAGGGTTCTGAGACAGCAAGACTGGAAATAATCTTAGGAAGCAGCATCTTTCGAGCCTTAAAGGGCCTAAAGAGTTGAAAACAGAGGAAATCTTCTCATCCCACTTATTTTTCTAACTGAATAACAAGATTTCTCTGCTTTGTCTTGTCCAAAATAACTACATTTTCTGTTTCATTCTCAGGATGATAATTTATCAGCGAAAGATCTGTTGAGCAGGCATGTCAAGCGTGCTAAAAGAGTTCGAACACGGTAAATTTCTCTAACCATTTTATTGGTCCTTGAACTACGGCCTTCAGCCTTTATTGGAAGCAGATTTTAAATTGTATTTCCTTATGTGAACTGCCAAGGTTGACTTAGCTATAATATTGTTTTGTCTGTAGGTTGAGGGAAGAAAGGGCAAAACGGATTGATAGGTACAAAACTAGGCTGAGTCTTCTCCTTCCTCCGCTAGTGGAACAGTCCAGAAATGATGTTTCTACTGGAAACTGAGCTGATCAAGACTGCCATCAATACAAATTGCTCATTGACAGTGGAGCATTTGGCTTAGACCTCTCTGTCTCTCTTTCTGTGGTTTCACAATGTTTCTATGTCAAGTAAATAGGGATTAGTTATTTTGAGTAGCAAAAAGTGAATTACTCAAATTTTATAGCTGAGTTGATAGATTCTACTGTGGGTGAGGCAGCTGGGAAAAATGTGTAATCTGATCAGTTTACAAATAAATTGTAATCGTGGCTTTTCTGTACTGTGGCTTACTGCCTCGTGGGGCAGGATTGTAATATACAAACATAAGTTAGGATTGAAATATTTGGTGTCGATAGAAATATTTTCATTGCTATGAGACCAGATTGTATGGGTGAAATTTGACATTTTCTGCCTGATATTATTAGCTTAGCTTGTAAGCTAGAACATTGAACATGCATGTGGAAAGAAGAGTCTTGTTCAGTCGTTAATCCTTTGTAAGATATCTTGTTAAATTTATTATTTAAGAATGAGTTTTATGAAATATTATTGTCTTCTGAAGAGCACAAAATCCTTCCCATTCAAGTCTAACCATATTGACTGGTTCCAATGTTTGCCGAAATGAATCTAGCTGACAGATTAACGTCCTTAATTGTATTTGAAGCAAAATAAGTGGAAAGACAATTCAAAGCAACACAAATTATTCAAGTCAATTTTCTCTCTTTGAAGCTGTGTTTGATTCCCACTTTCTTGTCGAATGAAAATCCTCATAATGGGAACTAACTAAAGTAATCATTAGATGGAATTAAACTAAACCCTTACGAAATCAACAGTACTAGTGTTAATCAACATCTTAATTAAAGCATAAGTTAATGAAATCAAGTCAATCGAGTATTTAGAGAATTAGATAAGTGGTTATTGGACTGTTTTGGACTAAGAAATATTAAAAAATGAAATGAGAAGAGAAGTGGTGGAAGGAACTAGCAAAGAGCAATAGGAATCAAGGTTGTTGGAACTGAGAAGCAGTGATGTCACACCACACCCACTTACCAAAATTCTATCTTTTCGTTGATAACAATAATTAAATGATTATATTACTAATCATACGTACGTTCACACCATGAACTAATGAGCCAATTCTTCAAGTGAACTTATAAATTCTTCAGTTTTTTTGTCCAATTCTCGAATTTTATTCAACGGATAAGAATGAGGGTTTGAAAGGTCTCTTGTAAGGTCAACAAGATTTGTTAATTTCAATTTTCAAAGCCCATCCTAGCAATGCATACATACTGGCGCACGTTTAATGGATTTGTATCCTCCACTTTTCTTTTCTTTTTTTAAACCAATTGATAAACTTTTCCGAGTTTTCTCTTTGCTTGAATTGGTGGGGTGGTCCATGTGGAACAATAGCGCACCTGACCAAGTCATGCATAGTGTTGGTTCCCACATGGGCATGGACATTGGGATAGTCGTGGTCATGGTCATGGGTGGGTATCAATTTCAGACTAGTTTTTGAAACGGTTGAAAAAGGGCAAGTCCAGGCCCTCACTCAAACGGGTTATACCTAGGAAATCTCCTCCACCTTATAAACAAGATAAACCCATCTGGTGTAGCGTAGGTCTAGGTCTATCACAATCTTTGAATATTTAGATATCAAAAAGCAATCACAACAGGTAAAAGTTTAGTTTGACGGCAAAGGCAGAGGCAGATAGATATACATATCTCTTTGATTGAAGCCTCTTCCATGGATCAACAACTAGTGTTTTTTAATTTCATGAAATGAAATGAAATCATCATCAGTGAGATAGACACACAACACACAACAAATCATTGGACGACATACAATAATGGTGGTTGAGCTTTCCATTTAGGTGATTAGGTCATTTCCTTTTTACATTACAATTCCTTCCCAATAAGGATTTGGGAATGGGTCCATGGTCGGTTGTATTTATTTATAAACATCATCATCTTTTCCATCTATGTAACCAATACCATGTCCATGTCTTGTTCATCCATATCAATTATCCATTTCTCATCTCATATATATGAGCTTATCACTTATGAGAAAGCAAATGAATTGGCAAGTTGGGTGTGGACTTTATTTAACTTGGTTTCGGCTTGTAATAAATTAAGCAAATCTTTTCTCATCACTGCATGCAACTCGATTCAAACATAGCATTTCCTACTCCAACGCCATATATACAATAAGATAATGATAAATTGATGTACTTGATTGAAATGTCTAACTATATATAATTGGGACTGCAAAAGGGTACCCTACTTTAAGGGACATATTGATTAATATGACATTACTGTCCCTCACCAATCAACCCTGAACCCACGCCACGCCACGCCTCTCCTCTTTTCTTTCCTATAATATATGTTTGCTAATGAATAAGCTTTGAATGGAATCATTAAAAAGTGCAGACACAAAGTCCTCCCTTTCTTAAAGCATGCCTTGAACCACGCCCTTAACTCTACCGTTAATTCACCTTCTTTCCAACTTCAAAACAATCACGCTATGAAATGAAATTAATTAAAGATATTACGCAATGAAAATTCTTATATTAATACTCAATTCTAAGTTGCATTACACTGCGAGTATTCATTCTTTTTTCTTTCTTTGTTTACAAATAAATATATTCTCTCTCTCATTACCTAGAAAACTAAAAAGCTATTCATAAATCTTCTTTCTGATTCTATCACAACAAAATCCAGAAAGAAATCCCCAACCCGACATCAGGACATTCCTTCACCAAACCCTTCGTTTTTTTTCTTCAGTGTATGTACATAAATATATAATAGCATTAAAATAAAATAAAAACCGAGAGCAAGGACTCAAAAAGCATCGATCGACCGACCCCAAAACAGAAGTTGTCAATTACTATTTCTCTCTTGATGATGTGGGTTGGTGTGAATGAGTTTGGTTATGAGAAAACGGATAGAACCTGGGTCTTGTAAGAGGAAAGCCAGTCGCTTTGGAGGTGGGGTCAGTAATAGAGATGGTGGGAGAGGGAGTGGTGGTGGTGGTGGTGGTTGTGCTTGCGGCGGTAGGAGGCGTGGTGTTAGTCGTTGCTACTCTCTCACAAGATGGGCACATGGTGAGTGTGGTGGCTGGTAATTGCATGTAATAAGGATTTGAAGTCTTCAAGGCTCTTAATTCTTGAAGCTCCTTGTGTAGTCTTCTGTTCTCCTCGGTCAAGTTTTCACAGCATCTCTTCAAGTACTCACAATCGACCTCAGTTTGCTTCAACTTTGTCCTATTCAAGGATTAATATCCATTTACAATTAACAACCCAACAACAACAACAACAAAAAAAAAATCACATGAAATCAATTACTTCTTGGGAGTCCACATAATTATGTATTGCCACTATTGAGAACTCACTTCAATCTTCATTAATATATACACACATATATACAAATAATAATAATAAAGAGAAAATGAATATATAAATATATAATTAATATGTACCTTGCTCTTCTATTCTGAAACCAAACTTCTACTTGGCGTGGACGAAGATTAAGCTGCTTTGCAAGTGCAAGCTTCTGTTTCTGCATCGTCAACCAACAAAGTAATCATTAATATATATATATATATATATATCATCAAAATGAAGATTTTTTTTTTTTATTGAAGTACTGATTGTAGGTAGCATAGTAGTTACAGGGTTAAGAGTATTGTGCTCCTTGAAGCTCTCTTCAAGAAAAGCAGACTGTTCTTTAGAAAGCCTAAGTTTCTTCCTGGTGCAGCCATTCTCATCTTCATCACTGAATCTTGAAGAACCTCTCTCGACCTCAGCTTCGTTACTCAAATCCTTTTTGTCCCCTCCTCTACTATAGATACAGAAATCCATCTGAAAAGAAGATGCTGCGCTGTTATTTGGAGAAGAGGACAAGGCTGCTCCATCTTCAGGTTCTTCAACCAGAGGGAACTTGTTCACATCAAATCCTCTCGCCATTTGCCCCGAAGAACCAGCGTCTGAGCTCCCTGGAAACAAACATGTATGTATATAGATAGGATCCAATATTAAAACAACAAAATAATTAAAAATAAAGAAGCAAAGAAATGATTGGAGTTGGAGATATATATAGATAAGGTTACCGTTATCAGAAGAGGGCCAAGGAAAGGGAAAATTACGAGGGACAGGAGTGTTGGGTAGAAGATCAAGCTGAACAGGTGGATCTACTGAAGCTGTATAATGATGATCAGAATCCATGAAATTTGGTTTCTTTACTTCTGCGTTGGATGCAGACGTAGCAGGTGTTGTTGTATGTTGTTGTTGTTGTATTTGTTCTTCTTGATCATCTGCATCATCATCATCATCATCATCATCAACATCGTCGTCGTCATCTTCATGATCTTGTGTTCCTTGATGATCTCCAACATTGATAGGAGCAATGGATAAGCCCATGCAAAACCCTAGCACGCCCTTGCTAGTGAGCTGATGATGATGAATCTCATGGGAGGACTTCTCTATGAACCCAAATGGCTTTGACGCAGCAGCACCAGCACCAGCATCTCCTAAGCTTAAACCAAGTTCCATTTCATAAGAGGAGGAGGGAGAGAGAAAGAGAGCGAGAAAGAAAGAGGAGTGGGCTGTGGCGGTGGATGGATGGAATGGAGTAGAAAGTAGAAAGAGTCCTTTATAGAGATTCTAATCCAAATGGTTGGATATTATAATAAAATTATTATTATTAATAATTTCTTTTGATGAGTTATGATAATTGATTTTTGCAGTGAGAAATGGGTTTGACCGACAAGCCCAGGTTGACAAACCCCACGTGAAACCCTAAATTCAATTCAATTGTAGCAGACGGCAACGCGCGTGCGTTAGAATGGAAAAAAGCAACCAGGTGAAGTGAAGTGAACAACAAAAACAACTTGCTTGACTGGGCTGTCTGCTTTGCCTTCGGCATCCCACGAAATGGATAGTTAAATTAACCAACCAACACCACCACCTTCTCTAAGCTAAGGAATCGTCTTTAATCCTTTTATGGCAGTAAAAGTTTACGTCTTATCAGAGACCAAAGTTGTTATCTAATCTACAATCTCCCTTTTTTTTAATTTAATTTTATTATCTGGGTCTTATAGTATGTCAATACTCGTATATTTGATTATGTCAACTATTTTGATATTCGCATTTATTACATAATTAATAGAAAGAGGGTGGGCTTTTCTTTTTTATATCATATGATTGTTATTTAATTTAATGTTTATTGGTCCCCCTCTACAGCAATATAGCTACCTATTGCTTCTGTTCTGCCTTTAAAAGTGTAACTCTCAATCACTCTTATTCACAAATGGAGCTACCATATCTTCCATGTGTGCTAAAATTAGGTCCCCATTTGAAAATAATATATATATATATATATATATATATATATATATATATATATATATATATTTGGGTGGAGTGGGGTGGGGTGGTAATTCCAAGTTATTGCAAATTAAATGATGAGAGGTGTAATTGATTGGCATAGCGACAAACATCATCAATAACATATGTTTAGTGATATATATAATATAATATTTATTATCTACCAATCTTAATATGTTTGCACTCTAATTAAGATAAGATTATATGTGAAGCAATCTAATGAATTTGATTTAAACACGATTATATATGGAAGCTATAATGTTGTATGGAAAGAAAATAAATAATAAACTTATGAATCATAATGAACATGATTTGCAGATGCGATGAATGATCATGACTTCTGAGGTGGGAGTGCGTGTTTAATTTGGAAGAATGGGCGAGAAGTGTTAAAATCGTAAAGTTATGGGAGGAAATGGTAAGAATAAAAGAGGGGTGGTCAGGTGAGGCTGAGCCTGAGTCCGAGTCCCCACTAACCAAACCAGCAATGTGACAGACGTTTCAATATGCGATTGGCCGAACAGGAAACGAAACTATTTTCACTTAATGGGAGAAAAAAGTTTTAGACATTTACAGAGATTTGACCACACATTATTATTATTATTATTATCATTATTATTATTATTATTATGAAGAGGAGGGTGAGGCAGAGGTCGAGGGTGCAGGCATATGTCAAATCCACTCGATTTTACAGCCACCATTCCAAAATAGCCTTTTGGGTAATCCGAGAAATGAATTACTTTTAGAGACAGTCAGACTTCACCTTCGAGCTGCGTTCCGCTTCTGCTTTCCTTCCCTCCCCTTTCCTCCGCTTGGTAGGTGTATGTATGTATAGTGTATAGTATTAAAAGATGTATATGAATGGGAGCAGTCGGCCCAAAGCCCCAAAGCCGGGGCGGGTTGGAAAGTGGAAGTGGAAGTGGAATTGGAATTGGACTGCTTCCAATCCCAATTCTTGATCTTCATCTTGAGAATGAAACATAGATAAGAGTGGACAATCTTAATCTTACACATGAACACCAAATTAATCAATTGTTAACTTAAATACAGACAAATAACCCTCATAGTTTATGAAAAATTAGTAGAGTATTGATTTGTGTCGTACGTATCGAGACATAAAACACATATATGATTTGATTATTAAACCTGTAACTCATATGTTGTAATTGTATAATATTTAATTTATATAATTGATAAGTAATTCACGTGTTGTAATTATCATATTTTATTATTATATAGATTAATTTACTTTTAATATAAGATTTTTCGTTTTATAATATATATTTATATATATATGTTATAAGTTGGTAATAATTTATATAATTAAATGAGTTTGTAAGTCAAACATTGATAAAATATATTTAACTATTTCATCATTAAATAGATTGACGTGCGAATATTCTTAATACGAATATAATCTATTTATTTTGATAAATTTATTAATCATACAAAGATAATATACCATTTATTTCGATTCTTTTATTAATTATATAAAAATATTATGTTGTATTCTCATCGTGTTAATGTTTCGTATCCCGTGGCTTTAGTTTAGTGAGTAGTAGGAGGAAATTTGACATTGACCACCTAAACCTAATTAATTAACATAAATTAAATTAGTATACATTTATGTCAGCATAAATAAATTGAGTTGGTCCTGTACAGAGTTAAAAGAGTGGAGTTGATTTGGGGTTGAAGTGCATGATCAATGATGAGTTGAGTTGATTCGGAGGTGAAGTCCATGATCAACGATGATCTTTCTTCTCTTCTGTTTGTTTATGATTAGATTTAAGATCAAGATTTAAGATTGGGCGTTGACTGACTGTCTAACAGTAATAGACCATCCAATCGAATCTAATCTAAATCGAGTCTCGTAAGAAAAGTAAAAACAGAGGAGGAGGAGGAGAAGATCTTTCTGCGAATCTTTCCAGATTAAAAGTGCCATAAAGTTACGGAATTACCCCTATCACAAATTACAATTACAATGACACAGGTGTAGGCTAGGCCTGCCGTGCATTGTTTTAGGAAATGGTCGGAGATGCACTGTGCTGTCAGGTAAATAGAGGCGTGGGGTGGGATTGGGGATATGGAGTGGATGATTGTCATTCATGCGTATTTATTTTTTGTTTTTGATTTTAAGGGAGGGGAAGGGACCACCAACAACATTCCATATGCGATTACAAATTACAATAACAATACGATTCCTCATCCTCATCACCAATTCAATCCAATCGAATCCAAGTCAAGCATTGTCAGTCACGTGACCTCCCCCTACAAAAGAACTCAACTCTATTCCATTTCATATGAGAGAGGGGCGTGTGACCTAATTTATCACGTGAAGTTGGCGTGGCTTGATTGAGACTTTTTTTTTTAATTGAGAATGAGGTGTCATTTGACGTGGTCCAATTATATCAACCCATGTCATTTTTTTAATGTAATGACTGGGTGCTAGGGGACAACTTCCAACATCAGCAATCATTTGTACAAATTATTATTTTTAATTTTATTTATTTACTTGTGAATTTCTTTTCTTTTCTTTTTACAAAATAATAATTATTATTATTATTGTTATTGGTTTTTTTTTTTTGAACTCTGATTTGATTCTATCATACACATGTCATGGGTTCCGCTCCGTAGAATAAGTATAATTGTTATAATTATAAGGGAAATGATATGATATGATTGAGATTGTAGTGTGCAAAGGTCCTTGTACATCTAATAATAGCAGCAGTACTAGTAATAATAATAATAGTGCAGGCAATGCAACTATTTTAGGAGTGATTGAATCCTCATACTCACGCTGCCTTCCCTCGCCTTTTTCTTTCTTTGCTTTTACATTTTACGTTTCTCTTTTTTTAATTATAAAATTTCGGAAAATCCTGAGTATGACAATGCATCTCCTCTCTAATTTCATAGCTGAGTTCGGCTTCGGGAGTGGAAGGTGGTGGAGGTCCCGAGGATAGAATGGAGGCAGCTAGCTAGGGCTAGGAATGTCAATTACGTTGCGTTATAAATAGTTACTGTTATGGTCATAATAATATTGGGTCTTAATTATTTTTAATACAGTAAGCCCATTACTGAAGCCCATTATTTGAGCCCATTGTCTGGATCTCACGATGACCCATCTTGACTCCTATATAAATCCTCCAAATTATTGCTCAAGGTATGCACACTTTTCTGAACTCATTCTCTCTCTAAATTTTCTCTGCTTTTGAGAGCTTCTCTCTCTAGGAAATTCTCCCAGAAAATTCCGGAGTGTCGAAAACTGACTTGAGCGTCGGAGGGTTTTCGCCGGCACCACCGCCGGCACCCCTGACTATTTTTCTCTGCTCGCAGGATTGGACCCGACGTACGATCTGAGCTCCGACCCGCTTTCCTGCCATCTGAAAATCGTGCATCAACAGTTGGCGCCGTCTGTGGGGACGACAATCTAAGCCTCTTTAGTTGTTGCTCCTATCCAAACGTACTCAAACACACCATGAGTCACGAATCCCAACACTTAACCTCCCTAGAGGTTGATGAAGAAATCGAGGTCGAAGCGCCTCCCCGACGCCGAAGGGTAGTTGACACAGGAGAGAGCTTTAGTGATATCCTCTAGGGTGGGGTCTAACCTCAGGCAACCCCGACCTCCACTTAGAAGACCGAGGAAGGGCAAGACGAATCGACTAACTACCATGGAATATACCATGCGAAATTTCAGTGAACAGATGAATCGTATGGTGACTATGTTCAACCAAGCATTTGGACAAAGTGCTCAGCAGGCTGCAAACACTGCTGGGAATAACCCAATGAGTGCCATGGTAGTACCTAATGTCCAGACGGATGTTGGTGGGCGTCCTGATTTAGTCGCCCAGACTACTGGATTGCCTCACCATCAGGTCATTCAACCGAATCTTCCCTATCCTATTGATCAAGGAGGGGATGGTCGTCCACAGATTCCCTCCCCCTCGCATATCATATCTGAATAACAGTTAGCAGTAGTAGACCTTCGACACTCTCTGAACAAGAAGCGCCATACAAGCGTTGAACAGATACCAAGGGGAGTAATGTTGGTCAACCCGCCTATTCTTATCATGGTCCTTACGCTCCAGGGCGTAATTATCAGTCGAAAAGAAATCGCCCCAGCTCACCACCTAGATTCAAGAATCATTGCCCAGATGTCGTCCCAATAGATTTTTTTTTTGGAAAAGTTACTTAGTAATATAAATCCAAAAAAATTAAAATGTACAAAAATCCGAGGGGCATATCCCAAGAATTACAAGAAGAACGTAAAGTCTAAACACACAATCCAACAAAAGATAAAAAAATATAGACCACAAGCGGCCTAAAACAAAGTAAAAATGCCATAAACGGCCTTAACAACATAAATGATAAATGGCCACAAAAGGTTTAAATCATAAAAATACAAAAGCGTCAGTCGTCCCAATAGATGTCTCAGAGGAGGAAACGTCTAATAATCATTATGCGGAGTTCAAGCGAGAAATGGATGAAAAAATCCATAAACTGGAGAGGTTGATTAAGCGTTCAGGAGGGGAAGAAGATGGTCGTCCACAATGGGAATCACCCTTTGCTGAAGATATTCTAAGGGAAAGATACCCATACGGATTTCGGATGCCGCAACTTGAGCTTTACCAAAGGACAACGGACCCCCGAGAGCATTTAGACTCTTTTATTTCTCATATGGAGATACAAGGGGTCTTAGGGGGAATCATGTGTAAAACTTTTTCTCTTACCCTTGGAGCATCAGCTAAGCAATGGTATAGAAGGCTACCAGCTGCATCCATCTCCAGCTTTGATGAGCTTGCCCGTAGTTTCCTCACGCATTTTAGCAATATGAAAACAAGAAGTCGACCAGCGCAGAGCCTTCTTTCAATCAAGCAGGGTCGTAATGAATCCCTCCGTGCATTTTTAGACAGATATCAGCGGGAGGTTGCCCGAGTGGATCTATTCTATGATGGTTACGCTATGCAAGGCTTGGTTCAAGGAATCAGAGGGGAGCTCCCTCTAACATGGGAATTCTCCGTTAACCTCCCACGTACGTACCAAGAAGCATTAGCAAGGGTCTCTAGCCATGCTGATGCAGAGGAAATTTTTCAAGCAAATTACCCTGGGTAGACTCCGGTGGTACCTAATTCCTCACGTACAGATAGATGACCGTATGATAATCATAGAGGAGAATCTTATGATAGAAATCGAAGGTCAGTTCCGGATCGACGCTCTACGCGGATACAGTCATAAACGATCACTTCCTGTTGCAAGGGTCATTCACCCGACCCCGCCAAGAGCATCATGATCGACCTCAGGAGGAACACCGTACGTTCACGTTACTTAATATGCCACAGCAGGATATCTTGAAGGAAATGAAAGATAAAGGTCTACTGAAAGAACCTGCCCTCTTACGGTCGAATCCAAAAACAAGAGACAAGAGAAAGTTTTGTCATTTCCATCAGGCTCATGGTCATAATACTGCGGATTGCTTCGAACTAAGGAGACAAATCGAGGGTCTTATCAAGAATGGCCAGCTACAAGAATACATTTATCGGCCCCCTGAACCATCCAACAAGAGTGATAAAGGGAAGGAACCACTAGAAGAAGTAGCCATAATTTTTTGGGGAGTAGTGGCTGGTTCGAGTTCCCAAGCCCGAAGGCATCTAGCTAGGCAAGCAAGATATGACCTCCCTCGCCATGAAGTCAACTTGACAGCCTCTTCCACCAATGCAGGAGATCATGATGTTATCTCCTTTTCATTGCAAGATGCACAGGGAATCCATCATCCACATTGTAATGCCTTGGTCCTCACATTAAATAGTGGTCAATAAAAGGCTACGAAGAGTGTTGATCGACAACGGAAGCTCGGCTGACATAATGACATTGGATGCATTTGATCGATTGGGTCTCAACCGTAGAGATATGAGAGGCATCCAAACTTCTCTGATGGGATTCGCTGGAGGAAAGGTTATTCCTGAAGGAGTAATTTCGTTACCTGTGACCTTGGGAGAAGGCTCCCTACAGACAACCAGGATGGTGAATTTTCTCGTGGTAGATCATCCGGGAGTTTATAACGCCATCCTTGGTCGGCCGTCACTTTACGACTTCAAGGCCATGATGGGTGTCTATCATCATGTCCTGAAATTTTCAATACCTTCAGGGATAAGAGAAGTAAGAGGTGAACAACGAACTTCTCGAGAATGCTACAACATGGCTTTCAAAGAGAAGGCACATAAGCTACGGATGATTCGTGGAGAGCCTTCTTAGAGGATTGAAAGTTTGGATCCACGAGACCGAGAGAAAGGGGAGGCTGTAGCTCCAATAGAAGGGATGGATGACGTCCCTGTTTGCTTGAATGATCCGAAGAAGACAGTGAAGGTGGGTGAAAATCTTCCTCTACCAATCAAGGATAGGTTGATTGGTTTTCTTCGAGAGTACAGCGACGTTTTTGCATGGTCTCATGAAGACATGCCCGGTATAGACCCGAATATAGTTGTCCATCGCCTTAATGTCAACCCTGGAGCTCAACCCGTCCGACAAAAGAGGAGGCACCAAGCCCCAGAACGTTTAGAGGCGATTGCCATAGAAGTGAGCAAACTCTTGACAAGTGGAATCATTCGGGAGGTAAACTACCCCGAATGGCTCTCTAATGTTTTATTGGTGAAAAAAGCCAATTGGAAATGGCGTGTCTGCATCGACTTCAAAGATTTGAACAAGCATTGTGCAAAAGACAGTTTTCCACTGCCTAGGATAGATCAATTAGTTGATGCCACAGCTGGCCACCAACTGGTAAGCTTCATGGATGCTTATTCTGGTTATAACCAGATTCTCATGTATTCAAAGGATGAAGAAAAAAACAGCCTTCGTCACTGATAGAGGGTTGTACTGTTATCGGATGATGCCTTTCGGGTTAAAAAATGCTGAAGCAACTTATCAACGGTTGGTAAACTCCATGTTTGCCCCTCTCCTAGGAAAGACAATGGAAGTTTATGTGGATGATATGCTCACCAAGAGCATGGACGCTTGATCCCACGTAGACGACCTCCGAACAACTTTTGACATCCTTCGGAAGCATGATATGAAGTTGAATCCCACCAAATATGCTTTTGGGGTATCCTCTGGGAAGTTCTTAGGGTTCATTGTCACCCAAAGGGGGATAGAGGCCAATCCTGAAAAAATCCAAACACTTATGTGGTTGGAGTCCCCCAAAACTCCAAAGGATATACAAGTCCTCACTGGACGAGTGGCTGCCCTGAATCGCTTTATTTCTAGAGCGACTGACAAATGTCACCCTTTCTTCAAAGCGTTAAGGAAGTGCAAGCGGTTTGAGTGGACAAATGAGTGTGAGAATGCTTTCTTACAGCTGAAGAAGTACTTAGGTTCTCCTCCTCTCCTCTCCAAACCAGTTTTGGGGGAACCACTCTTTCTGTATCTAGCAGTCTCCACATACGCTGTGAGTGCAGCTCTTGTCTGTGAAGATCAGGGAATTCAGAGGCCAGTCTATTATGTGAGTAAGGCTTTGACAGATGTCGAAGGTAGATATCCTCCTATAGAGAAGCTGGCTCTCGCCTTAGTTGTTGCGACACAAAAGCTTCGCCTATATTTTCAAGCACATACTATTATAATCCCAACTGATCACCCTTTACGATAGATACTCTATCATCCAAAGCTTTCTGGAAGACTTGTCAAGTGGTCCATTGAGTTGGGAGAGTTTGACATACACTATGTTGCAAGGCCATCAATCAAAGAGCAAGCAATTGCAGACTTCATTGCCGAATTTTCAAGTAGTGTAGATAAGGAGGATGAAGAAACCAGTACAGGGTCACATGACCTACCAATGTCCATAGGAATTGATCCACAGAAGGCATGGATCTTGTTCGTAGATGGGTCATCTAACAAGATTAGTAGTGGAGCTGGCTTGATTCTGTCAACCCCAGATGGAGTAGAGGTGGCTGTGGCTCTACGTTTCAATTTTAAAGCCACCAATAATGTCGCAGAGTATGAAGCTCTCTTTGGAGGACTTAGGTTGGCAGTTGCCCTGGGGGTAGAAGAAATCGTCATCCATAGCGATTCCTAACTTGTGGTTAACCAAATCCGCGGAGACTATCAGGCAAAAGGCTCTACCATGATGGCTAACTTGGGTAGAGTTAACTCCCTTCTGCGCGGTTTTAAAGGTTTCGACATCGTAAGAGTCCCGAGGGTAAAGAATTCAAAGGCTGATAGTTTAGCCAGAATTGCTTCAGGAATAGACCCCCTTCTACCGACCGCCTCTCACATGGTCATTCTAGAATCCTCAAGTATATCACAACATGAGCTTCCGCCAGAGAAAACAATGACCATAAACGGTAGCCCTTGCTGGATGGACCCTATCATAAAGTTCTTAGAGAAGGGGGAACTTCCAGCTAATCGAAATGAAGCGATTAAGGTAAGGGGGAGAGCATCAAGGTACATTATGGTCAATGGTATTCTTTACAAAAGAGGGTTCAGCCTTCCTCTTCTAAAATGTCTTCGCCCAGAAGAAGCTGATTATGTTCTCATAGAAATCCACGAAGGGATATATGGTAACCATTCTGGTGGTAAATCTCTAGCTCATAAGTGTATCAGGCAAGGATACTATTGGCCAACCATGAAAAATGATGCTAAAACATTTTCGACTAGGTGCCACAAGTGCCAAAAGTTTGCCAACATTCCAAGGAAAGCTCCTGAGAACATGACTCCAATGACAGCCCCATGGCCGTTTGCCCAATGGGGACTAGACCTTATTGGACTTCTTCCAATGGGTAAAGGTCAAGTTAAATATGCTATTGTGGCAATTGATTACTTCACTAAGTGGGCAGAGGCTGAACCCCTCGCATCGATTACTGAAAGGAAGACCACGGACTTCGTAAAGAAGTCAATTGTCTATAGGTTTGGTATCCCTCATACCATCATTACGGACAATGGCAAGCAATTCATCAACTCCAACCTCAGGAACTTCTGTAAGGAGCTGAACATCTCTTCGTGCTTTTTATCTCCAGCTCATCCTCAAGCAAACGGTCAGGTGGAGGCTGTTAATAAAACCATTAAACACCTCCTCAAGACCAAATTAGATGCTAGGAAAGGTGCATGGCCAGAAGAGCTTTCACCAGTGCTTTGGGCATACCGAACCACTGTTCATACAGCAACAGGAGCAACCTCATACTTCTTGGCGTTTGGCTCGGAAGCAGTCATACCTGTTGAAATTGGCCTTCCGTCATCTCGTATTGAGGGATATGACGAAGAGCTTAATCATAGAAGCCTTCAACTCAACCTAGATCTTCTTGAGTAGGAAAGGGATCTCACTAGTGTCAAGGTTGCTGCTTACCAAGAGAGGGTTGCTCGATATTTCAACTCTAAGGTCAAGCGCCGATCTTTCCAAGAGGGAGACTTAGTTTTGAGACAAGTACTACAAAGTACCCGAGATCCCACTGATAGAGCATTGGGACCCAACTGGGAGGGTCCATATCAAGTCAAGGCAGTCATCCGACCAGGCACCTACAGACTGGTCACCATGGATGGGAGGTCGCTCCGTCATCCATGGAATATTGAGCACTTGAAGAAGTACTACCTGTAATCTCTCTATATGTGCAGTAACTCCTTCCAGGAGCTTATGCATGTGTAACAACTCCCATAGGGAGACCAATAAAGAGATTATCAATAAAGTGTTCAGTTTATTCAGAATTTTTGTGATTATTAATCCTTAAAAGACATGTATGATCAAATTGCGATAAGATGGAAAGAGTAAAAGAATACAACACCAGAAAAAGAAAATTCTTGGAGTTCTTATTATTTCAAAATTGGTTAAGGAGTGCCATACATATAGTCCAAGTAAGGACAAATCCTCACCTATAACATTGAACTGAAAGCAAAGACAATAAAAGGCAAAATCAATTCCAACTAACTCTAAGAAGTGGCCTCATCATCTCCTTCTTCATCTGAAGACGATGAGGTAGAATCGCCTTGCTTAGCCTCCCAGGCTGCTGTGTCCAATGTCGACTCATAATCCTCATCTTTAAGGATGAGGCGGTGGAATTACGGAATTGCTCAGGATCAAAGTTCGCTGTCGGGATAGACTCTACCACCAAGTTTAACTCTTCAGCTATGGGTGACTGATCAATCTCTGGGTAGCGGTCATGGAACCATCTACGCACCCCATTGACTCCATCAATGTAGGAACGTTCTATAGCTTGCTGGTAGATACGACCCCTACGGAAGCGAGCTACTGCTTTGTCAATCCTACTTTGCTCAGCAACCGCCCTCTCCCGAAGCTCTTGGCCAAGATCATTGGCCCTCTTATGTTGGATAGCTGCCTCCTTCTTGGCTTCGGACAAGTTTGCTTTCATTCTGCCCATCTATTCCTTCATCTCTGCCATCTTTCTTTCCGTTTCGGTTAAGTTGTCGAGACAGACCAGATGTTTCACCTTCCAGTCGTCAACCTCAGAAGTGAGATGGTTAACTTCCTTGAGGAGGTTGGTGTTGGTAGACTCTTCTTGAGCTAAGGGTCCTGTCGCCTACAGAAAGAAAGACAAAGAGAGGAAAAGAGATAAGGCATGACTTTCAAAAGTATAAAAGAAAAAAAAGAAAGGGTCCTAGTAAAACCTAACCTGAAGTATGATGCCCATCCTGACAGTAATCGCATCGAAGTATGTGAGTTTTACATTCTCTCGAAAGACATTGGTAGGCATGAGACGTGCAGCACTTTGAGACAATTCACGAAGGTAGTCCTTACATGTTGAGTCACTCTGAAAGCCCGTACTGTCAAAGGTAAAACGCTTGGGTAGTTGAGAGGCTGAGGGTAACTTGCTTCCAGTAGGCTTCGAGGCTGCCACTTCATCCGCAGGCTGAACGGAGGTTGACCTATCAGGGACCGACTTCCGTACGGGAACCTCTTTGTGACCACTGGCTCTCCTCTTCAAAGGTCCGAGAGTTGGAGAGCTTCCGCTCCGTTTCTTCTGGGAAGAACCAGGTCTGTCATGAGTGAAGGGCTTAAGCGGCATCTTGGCTACAAGGTGAGCAAATTGCTTCTTGGTAGGATGTAAAGGAAATAATCCTACGCGAAAATAAAACTGGTAAGACAACAAGCACATGTTTGATGAAATAAGATCGGAAAGTAATGATCAAGCTTACTTTCCAGAGGAATTGGAGGTGATAAGCCAAGACGGACCAATTGCTCCTGATCAGTGAGGCTATGCACGTTCTTCGAGTCCACGGGTAGCTTGAGTACCACTTGCAAGTCGTCTCTCTCTTTCTGAGATAACAGCGGACGTTTGGTCCAAGGAGCTGCATTAAAAACAGAAAAGAATGTCAGTTGATCAAGAGTTGTCATAACAAAGACGAATAGGGAGTCATTATAATATGGTACCACAAAAACCAAAACGCCTCCTGATCCTCAACTTCTCCCCCTTTGGACGAGCACCTTCCTGATACTTCCAACCGCCACCACACCAGAATTGTTTATACTTCCATTCTTTCACATGGGAGGGGATGCCAAAAAGGCGGTTGGGGTCATCCGTCTTCCCTCGCTGGGATATATAATAGTAACCCATTTTCTCACCATTCGGTAGGTGAATGGCAAAAATGTGCTTGACATGGTTGGTGGTAGGATCACCAAGGCCTGCACTTCTGAATAAACTTTGGAAAGCTATCAGAAGTCTCTATCCATTGGCTGATAGTTGGGTAGGGGCAATGCCCATAGCATCGAGCATACGATGAACGTAATAATCAAAAGGCACCAGAGACCAGCTCTCAATAACTCTAGGCTTAAACCAATGACAGCTCGTGGTGGCTTACTCCATCGATCATCTTTCCCTGGAAGAAATAGGATGACTGAAGCCGGGATAAGGAAATGGGCTATATATATTTTTAATCGATCGCCCGGGAGTTGATTATCAATATGGTCGGCCTCCCACCACTTCTCAACCTCCGGTTCACTATCTGAGGTAGCAGAGGACGACCAGTCGCTATCCCCCTCAGTATCTACCACCTTGTTGTTAACAGAATTCTGCCCTAGCTCACGATCCTTACCGAAGAAGTTTTGGTAAAACTTATTTACTTCTTTACAGTTGGTCACAGGATCCTTATCCCTTGAAGACTGGGTTTGATGACTCGACTCCCCCCGTAGCACTTTCACAGTGATTTTAACTCTAGCCATCTGCACAGTCAAAGAGGGGTCGTTAGTCATCAAACCAAGTCTACTAAGGGAGGGAAGAGATGAAAAAAAAATGCTGGGGGAATATATTGAAAGTTTTTCAAAATAGCTCTCGAAAAATACTTTAAAAATTTGCAAAAACGCCCCCATGAATAAAAAATAAAAGTTTGAAAATTCGCGGAAACACCCCCGCGAATAAAAATTAAAGTTTGAAATTTCGCGAAAACACCCTCGCGAATAAAAATTGAAGTTTGAAAATTCACGGAAACACCCCCGCAAATAAAAATCAAAGTTTGAAAAATCACGGAAACACCCCCACAATTTAAAAATAAAAGTTTGAAAATTTACGGAAACACCTCCGCGATTTTAAATCAAAGTTTGAAATTTCGCGGAAACACCCCCGCGAATTAAAATCAAGGTCTGAAAATTTGCGGAGACACCCCCGCGATTTTAAATCAAGGTTTTAAATTTTGCGGAAACACACCCACAGAGAAAAGATGAAATTTCAAAAATTACCGAGACACCCCCGCATTAACCTGAATTTCTTCGGAGGGGTCCCTGCACGCTTCGTAAACGCTGCATGCCGCATGCAGCACAGCCCGTGCCTCGTGGGCTCGCCCTCCACGTGCCCAGCGCCTCGTGGGCTCGCCCTCCGCGCGCCCAGCGCCTCGGGAGCTCGCCCCCGCGCACCAGGGGACTCCGGGCCTTGCAGCAGCTCGCCCGCGCCCCCAAGGCCTCGCAGCAGCTCGCCCGCGCGCCCAGGGTCTCGCAGCAACGTGCCTGCCCGCCCAGGCCTTTGCCTGCAAGCCCAGGGCATCGCGGAATCACTCCCGCGCGCCAAGGGCCTCGCAAGGCCACGCCTGCACGCCCAGGGCATCGCGGGATCTCTCCTGCGCGCCCAGGGCCTCGCGAGGCCGCGCCCGCGCGCCCGGGACCTCGCGTGGTCGCGCCCGCGCGCCCGGGACCTCGCGTGGTCGCCTTGCGCACGCACGAACATGCTGTGCACGCCGCTCGCCCATGCGGGCCAAATCTCCTACACACATCCTCACTTTCTCTCCTTCACACCCGAACAAACACTCATGTTTCTTCTTCTTTCACACACGAACCCGCAAGGGAAAACACATGCAAACGTTTTCATATTCTCACACAAATCACGTACACACACATAGGGCATAATCCCTACAGAATTTTTGCATTGAAAAAAAAATATAGACAAGACAAAAATAATCACAAAAATTAAACCTAATCCATGCATTCCGAAGTATATACGCAAGAAAGAAGTACTCACTTGTGGCGGCTGGAAAATTCTTGCTCAGATTGAAGAGTTCTGTTTGCTGGGATCACTTGCACTGCTTGCCTCCAGGGTGCTCTCTCCTATCTTTGAGTAAACCCTACTCCCCAGCACTTGTATCTTATATAGGGCACCAATTTAGGGTTTAAGCCACACTAAGCATGCATGTGTAATGAATTACCTCTTTGGGCCGGCCTCCTAGTATATTTAATTTACAGCCCAGAATAGTTAAATAGTCACTACGCCGACTCATTGGTCGACTTGGGTCTAGGGGGACTACTGTTATGGCCATAACAATATTGTGCCTAAATTATTTCTAATACAGTAAGCCCATTACTGAAGCCCATTATTTGGGCCCATGTCTAGGTCCCACGATGACCTATCTTGACTCCTATATAAACCCTCCAAATTATTGCTCAAGGTATGCACACTTTTCTGAACTCATTCTCTCTCTAAATTTCCTCTACTTTTGAGAGCTTCTCTCTCTAGGAAATTCTCCCAGAAAATTCCAGAGTGCCGGAAACTGACTTGAACGTCGGAGGGTTTTCGCCGGCACCATCGTCGATACCCCTGACTATTTTTATCTGCTCACAGATTGGACCCGACGTACAACTCGAGCTCCGACCCGCTTCCCGATCGTCTGAAAATCGTGCATCAACAATTACAATTAATTAAGTCACAACTAAGTACAAGGATCAAAGCCAAACCACTAGTCACTCATCATTATTGCTTTCTTCCAATTTCTCATTGCTCCCCTCCCATAGCATCATCAATGTAATATAATATACAATAATTAATCATCAAAACCAAACCAAATCGATATTACAATCAATTTCTACTTATTATCACTGCACTAGCACAATTTTTTTTTTTTTTTATGGAGCTATGGGCTACTGCCATTTATACATGACATGACATGACATTGCATTTGTATGTAACTTGAAACTTGGGCAATTAATTATTAAGGTTATTGTTGTTTACATACGTCTTCACGTTCAAAGCCATCCCACGTAATAAGTAATTAAGACTATACATGACTGCTAATGCTAATGCTAGTGCTGTGCTGGGCCTGAGCAGGAGCAGAGCAGAGAAAGAAGAAAAGCTTGAAACATAAAGCTCTGTTTTTTTTTTTTCAAATTTTATTTTATGTATTACATATTTTTAATATAATTTATATTTAATTTTAATCATATATTTTTTTTAAAATTTAAAATAATTTAAAATCAATCATATATTTTTAAATTTAATTAAAAAATAAAAATATTAGATTCATAAAAGAACACGTTCAAAATATCATCCTTATTGTATCAATTATAGCATAACCTTCTCTTGATTAATCATAATAGAAAAAAGAGATCAGATGCCCTGTTATCACTCTCACTCCATCACCCTCACTCTTACTGTATTTATCATTGTCAGATTCCGCCTATTCCTATATGTGAAATGGGACCCAGCAAAGCAACCCACTCATACTAGTTGCAAGACAAAGACCAGATCACACCACTTCAATATAGTTATAATTATACATGCATAGAAACCCTCCTGCATCCACAAACGCATGAAAGATCTAATTAATCCTGTCCCTGTCAGCTGCCTGCCCCTGTTTTGCATGTACTCGGAGCTAGGCTCGGTTCAGCTCTTGCTTTCTCCACACACCTCAACCCAAGTCATAATAATAATAATAATAACAATAATCATGTAGGGTGTTAAGAAAACTAATGGCTTCAGTAAGCTAGGTATATTACATAATTAATTTGTTTATCATAACATTAAAATGCATACTCACTCTTCTCAATCAAATCTGTTTACTTTGCTTTTCATTTTCAATCAACCCCTACCCCTAGTACTGCAACTGCATGTTGAAACTCGGACTCAACCACGACTTAAGTATAATATTCCTATTCCCTGAACAATTGGGCTACATAACATGGTGCCACCGAAACAGTCACGGGTGTGGCCCATGTTTTCATAACCTCACCAACAACCCACCATCAGTCCTGTTTCTGAGGCCCGTGAAGATAAAATCTGGACACCAAGGAAGTTCAAACCTTTTACTGGTATAGGAGAGAACAATCAACAACAGATTCATCCTTCAGAGTCCTACTTTTTGCAATGCAGAGCTCTCTCTCAACCCACAAATACATTTACCGCCCACTTTGTTTTTTTGTTTTTTTTATCTGCCAAGTTCCTCTACTCTTCAACCATAATCATCTGTATGTGTACTAGTAACAGATACTTCTGTTCCACTGCAGAAAATATAATCTATAAAAACACAATCTAAGGCATTATGTTTTTTTTTTATTTGCATCAATATGTACAACGCATTTACTTCCTCCAAATCATAATACAAACAAGACATAGAATTGCTATTATGATCAGCCAACACATTCAGTTAAATCTGTCACAGCTCGAGTTCAATACTTTGCGGAACGATTCTGATATATGTATTTGAACAACGGAAACATTAATGACTAAATAAGACGGTTCTCCTGTAGTACGCCAGTAGGGAATCTCAAATGATCTTAAATCTTTTTTTTTTTTTTTTCTTTCAGGCTAGACTATCTCAACCTTCTTCTTCTGTGTTCTCGCGAAACTTCACTGTCAAAATCTGATACTCTCGGAGCCACAATTCTTCTCCTAGAAGATGAAGAAGGGGGCATAGTTGAACTAACTTCCATGGCTATATCTGTTGTCTCGTTTACCATGTCTAATGCATTAGCAAGAACATCAGTCCTGAGAGATGAAGCAGAAGAGGGCACTGCAGAGTCAATTTCAGCTGTAATATCTAATGAGTGGCTTTCAGGCTGAACAACAGCAGCAATGCTAGAAAATGAATCTCTATCAACAGGCGAAGATTCTTGATGGCCTCTTCCAGAGTGATGACTGTTAATATATGCCTCGAGATCCTCTACCAATCTTTCTGCAGAATCCATTGCAGAATTCAATGCTGATGACAGTGAAGAAAATGAAGCAGCTCCTTGCAATAACAATCTAGAAACATGAAGTGAAGGATTATGCTGGTTGCCCTCTGCCTCGTTGGTGGGCAACACCTGCGGAAGAGGATATCGTGTGGCCAAGATATTGTTTCTTTCACCGGTGATGTGAGCACCATGAAAATCCTGAGACCGTGTTGGCACCCCCACCGCATCAAGTATGTTGCTAAATTGTTGAATTCTTACCTCAATTGGAATAATTGGAGGAGAAAATGCTCCCCGATTAATAAGCTGCTGCCTCACACTTTCAATCCTGTGTGCTTGGGGCCTAGGAGGGAACTGTGAACAAGCCTCGTTGGACTTTGACTTGCAAGCATTGTTGTGGCTCCCATCACCATATATCGGAATAATGTTTGTATCTTTTACCTCTCCATTGCATGCAGGGCACTCCTTTACATTTGGATAAGCATACGACAATTGGTAGAAGCATGCCCAACAAAACAAGTGACCACAACAGGTCAATATAGGATCTCTTGCCATGTCCAAGCATATATTACAGTCAAAAAATCCCCCACCGTCACCTCTAGCCTTCTTAGTATTTGTATCCATAGCCAATGCCTTTGCTATCAAATGGGTACTGTCCCTTTTGCCCATTTTACCATTCTCAACTATCATTTCTTGAGAATCAATACCAACATCCCAATCTAGCCCAGTAACCTCACCCTGAACATTAGAAAAATTGGGTTCTGTGGAAATGTTCCCAATTTGAGGGGTAATTTGACCTTGCCTCCACCTTTGACGTTGTCTAGCCCGGAAGGTGACTGCTTCAAGCTGTCTAATTCGTTCTTCAATGCAGCCATGGGCTGTTTCCAGTTCATTGAGTAAGGATCCTAACCCCAGCATTGAGTCATGGAGAGGGTCCAGAGGTTCTGAATTTAGATCAAGTTCCATTATCTCTTCCCTGACATTATTCCCCATCAAAAAAACACAGAAACCTTACACTAACCTACCAAGACCCTTTCTCTATTTGGCTAAGAATCCATCCAAATCAAGGTCACAATTTGCAGTTATTCGTGTAATGCTCATTCATGTCCCCTTTAATTGAGATGGTAACTCCTCCCAGCCTACAAGCATAAGTCTCCAAGTATATAAAATTGGCCTACAAAATCTAAAAAATTTTAAATTTCGAGTAAATATTTTCTTCTCTAACAAGAATTATAATACCCAGAACGAGAAAGTTACGAGTTCAAAATTATGCTTAATTTAAACAACATAGTCACAACAAGAAAGATGAATCAAAAGACAAAAACTTGATAATAAATTCCAAAAATACAAAGCTAAGAAAGAAAAGATTCAAGCTTGCGAACAATTTCAATATCGTCGATCATACCCAGATATTGAAATCTCCCAACTTTATATTCTTTTTAACATCTTATCATCAACCCATATAAGATGGGCTCATTTGTTGATTAAAAGAAGAAAAGTACAGAGATTACAAAAAAAAAAAAAAAAAAAAAAAAACCTGGAGTAGAGGAAGTTACTGATATCAGGGATCCGCAGTAGCTTATTTGATACGAGGGAGAGGTGAGGTCTCAGGCGCCAAATCTCTTAACAGCCAGGAATGAGGCGATAAGCATTAGGCGATGATCTAATGCTTATTTTTCTTTTGGTTAACATCAACATTATGCCGATGGTATTTGTGCTCTCCCCGTACGACGTCGTGTCATGCCTTCCCTTGGAAAAGCAAAAACAATAGATGCACATGCACAAACAGAAGTTAGTTACATAACTACATAAATTTGCTGTGTTGTTTAACTCTACGTGGTTGGTCTTGATCTTCATCTTGATTCTCGAAAGTTAAACTACAAGACAACTCTTATTGTTGACTTTTTAACTTTTGAGATATAATTACCCTTTCTTACATTCTTATTCCAAATAATAACAGTAGTTCGGTTCGCACCCAAGTGCTTTTGAATTCCATGACTCAAAAGTCACACTTACATTATTTATTTCCAGCTCAAGAGCTTTAATGTTGAACAATTTCCATACTAAAACCCTGCAAGTCCTCCCAAATCCATTCCACTCAAATCGCCGTTAGAAGATGATAATAAACTTTCGTCACCAGCTGCACCACTTTCCCCTGAATAGTCAGTCAGGCCGCCACCACCCGATTGTCCCTGCATCAACAAGCCAACACCCGGAAGAGTGGCATTTAATAGAAACTGAATAATCTGCCTTTGACTATCCGACATGGCGTTTTGCTGTGTTCTTACTGGACCAGCTGGAACACCTCGGCTACCACTTTTTATGTAGTTAATTGGTGCTCTGTTTTGCAATGTAGATGCTTCTACATATCGAGTTATTGTATGAGTTGAAGTTGGTGCTTGGTAATATTGCTGCAACTGAACTTGTTGAACCGGAGTTCTTGGTTTTGCGGTGGCACAAGCCAAGTGAGCATCAAACTCACACAAATTGCATCTGTAGAGCCACTCTTTAGAACCCATATTCTTGCATATATCGCAAGAAAAACCTTTGTTATGATAAGGAGGAGAGAATGTGAGGTTGAGAGGGTGATGATGATGAGATTGGTGGGTCAAACTTAACGGCATAGTGGAACAAAAGGTGTGGAGATCGATGTTGCATATTCCACAATGGTACGAGAATCCATTGCCTTGCTTGCCACATGCATCACGGTTATAAAGGCCTTGTGGTATGTAGGTTTTGGATGAAGAGTGAGGGTATGGCCTTGGTCAAAGGGTTGAGTGATAAGTTTAGGCAATTTTGAACATGGGATGTGGAGGATGTAGTTGCAGGTTCGGTATGTGTAAATGTAGATCCATCCAGAGACCTTGAGTTGGCAACCCGTCCTTGTGGCTGGCCCTGGACTTGGGGTTTGAAATTGTTGGGATTGGTAATTGGAGAGTTGCAAGGGATGTGGATGGCTGAAATGGTGAATACTAGGCTCAGGTTGGGCACTTAGCTTCCCCATAATCTCTGCTTTTGCTTTGAACGTTCTTTTCTTGTGTCTCTCAGGATGTTCCTGCAGCTAATTGAACTCAAAGTTTAAGAGTTAGGTAATATTCTATTGACTTCGGTTAATTGATGACTTCACTTAATTTTGCAAGCGACGTCAATAGGATGAATGATTAGAGATTGCCATGTCAACGCAAATAATTTTATTCTCAACAAATTAAGAATTGGTGACTTTAAATTCTTCTCTGGGTTTGGTGGGACAAGATTGCCAGTAGGTGGCCTCAGTGGCAATATATACAAAATTTCTGTTACGTTGAAGTACTGTGTTCCTCAAATCAAATGGCTAAGCTGTGCGTGAGAGAGGCTGGCTCGCTTATGCTCAACCTTTTCAATTTTGGAAGCATAACTGTGGCAATTCGTTCTCTAAGTCGACGAAACAATGGAGTTCTTCACATCAGCAACCGATTTGTGCGGCGAGTGTAACCTTGAAAAAGGGTCTGAAATCTGAATATGACACAATAGGGAATTGAAATCCTATTGCTCTTACAAGTGGGGTGCACATTATATTTAGATCAACAGTCAGCGGGGAAAACAAGTGAAACGATCATGACAGCCATTCACAAGTTAATGAAGAAATTATTCAGACTTATGACTATTTCTAGTTAGCAATTTCAACTAGGAATTAAGAATGATGTGTATGTATAGATTTATTCGTAGTAATAAGAAGCAAGGATGTGTGTTGTACATTAAATTTTCTTAAATTTTAAAAATAATATGTTTGAATTGATTTGAAAGACATGGGTTAACGTTTTCTAAATGAAAACAAGCAAAGTCTTAATTTTTATAATCCACCTGTTTTTCAAATTAAATTAAAAATTCTAATATTTAACAGTTCTTACTGATTAACATAGTTATATGGGATAAATGGCTATAAAAAGATTGCTTGGATTTAAGAAAGAGTCACTTGGATTTATCCATAATTTGTTCCCTATTTTCTCTACGAGGGAGAAAGAAAATTAAAAAGCCAATGCCCCAATTCTTGATTGGATGGGGCGCCAAAGGCCTCTGCCCTTACATCCTTTAGAGAGTATTTTCATGTTGTCAAAGAGTTGAAATGTTACACCTCACCGCAGGAGAAGGTAGCTTGGATGAACTGAGCGACTAAGATCCTGGCAAAAGCATCTTCAGTTATAAAAGATTCCCATTATTTAGGGCATGTCTCATTTTGTTTAGATTGTATTTATATTTTCTAAGCTTGCCAAAACCCATTTAAACAATAAAATACGGAAAACAAAATCAAGCGTTTGATCTGTCTTGATTAGTAAGTTACCTGTTATGTCTTCACGAAGAAAGTCAGCCTCTCCTCAATTACACAAACACTAGTACCTGCAATTTGCATTACAATACAAGGATTATTATTATTATTATATTGTTGTTGTCAAAGATTCTCTTGACAAGTTTACAACCAATCTGAAATGGCGGCAAAGCTTAAGTTAAGCCAGATTTATCGTTTGCTTGACCAGAGCCAGTAAGTAGAAAACTAAAACTCCTAGTTGCTTACCAAAAAAATACAAGAAATTCTAACGACTATGTGTTTAATAATTTAAGAAAATAACTTGCTTGCTCTCTTCCTACAGTTACTTTACTGCTATATATATGCATTACAGCATTAGCCATGACACGGCTTAATTAGCAGAACATTGAGCAGGAGAAAATTAAAGAAGAGAAGAGAACGGCAACAAGATTCAGCCAAAAGCGGTCTCTGAGACTGAGACCATCAGTGAAACACTTTAGCCATTGCCATTGCTCGCGTCCATTTGAAGCTAAAGAGGAAGATGAAATAATTTGAAGCTAAAGAGGAAGATGAAATAATTTGCTCTGGCCGTGGCTGAGAACTTCTGAATGCGTAAGCTTATATATGAATGCGTTAAGTCTGACTATGACTTCATGCTTCACTAGTTATGCTTTGAGTTGACACGAGAGCTTCAACACAATATCCATCCCGAGCAACCTCTTACCCTGCTATCCTCTCCACCTTATCGCAGTGGTAGGTTCACTTGTGACGCCCGTGTTGATTGTGGCACTGCTTTTACCTATCACTGCTCCACTTGTGAGTATGACCTTCATGTTGCTTGTGCTAACATGCCTGAAACTTTGAAGCGTGAAGATCATGAGCATCCGCTTACTCTCTTCAATTCATCCCCACGCAGTGAAGGAGGGTTGAGTAGTTTCATTTGTCATATCTATAATGGCATTGTTCCCGAAAGCTTCTGGCTCTACTACTGCCCAGATTGTGATTATTGTACATATATAGACTGTGTAACTGCAGAAGCTGCAGAAGAAGAAGAAAGAGCAGAACAGTGGTGGACGCACGTTTGAAATTTCGGGGGTTGGAGGGCCGAGTTAAAAAAAGATTTATGCCGGTTTAAGTCTAAAAAAAAAAAATCAATAAATAAAATCATAAAAGGTAAGAAAAAAATGTTATTAATAACTCTAGGATTTGAAACTAATTGCTTCAACTTTTTTAAAATTTACCGAATAAACTTTATGTTTGGCCTAAAATCAGAAATGACCCTACCGTTAATTGCCTTTAAGATGGATGGTTAATTTAATACCCTTCGTAATTCGAAAATTTAACCTCATGAAAATGCTAGACATTGGTATCACTCGAACCCATTCTCTTTAAACAGAACACGTCCCATCTTACCGCCCTCCCCAAACGTCGACGTCCACAAAGCTTATTTATCTAATATTAGTTTTAAGAAAAAAGAAATAAAAACAAATGGCCATCAATTGATTCATAGCAAGCTCATGAGAGACAGAGAGACACGTATGACATAAACGTAAATACCGATTTAGCCTGCAAAAGAACCATACTGCATAATCCTCTAATTTTTAGTTTACAGTTAAAAAAACCTTCTGTCTAAAGACTGTAAACGAAGATCAAGATTTCATCGCTTCAATGGCCATGCAAGTATTGTTACAATTGCAAACTAATATTATAAACTTCCACTAAAGAAATTAAAAAACTTTGCAAACTAATATTATAAACTTCCACTAAAGAAATTAAAAAACTATGTAAATGAAATTACTACTATGATATATTAATTGAGTTCAAAATTACTCATCAAATCAATCATTACACATACAAAAACCAATAAGCTTATTTGCCGGGTATCCGTAATAAGAACAAAACCAAATCAACAACAAACACGAGCAACCTCCATCCAACGCTCACACAATAATCAACTCAACAATCTATCTAAATAATCCCTCTAATATGAAAAATCAATATCTGAATAATATCTGTATAAAGTCTAACAAAATAATAATGAAAACCTCTATTTATACTAATCTAACATTATTAAAATTTGAGCCAAATTAGGAAAATTAAAATACCTTTTTGAGTCAAAATCTCTAAACTAACAATTTGGGTTTGAATCAAATTAGGAAAAGTCAAGATCCCTAATTGAGTTAAAATCTCTAAATCATAAAATTCCTAATTCAATTAAACTTCAAAAAACTAAATTATTGAAAAAACTAAATTATCCCTACTGTAAGAATAAACTCAACTCTTTGCGAGTTACTCAAGGCGGATGTTGCCAAAACATAATAAAACACCAAGTTTTATCTTGTACAAACGTAGGAATATCGTCGATCCAAGTCTGCACTTCACGATCGTCTAAAAATATAGTTACTAGTGGTTGAAAACTAGGCAATATTGTATTGATGGACGTCAGTATTGGTGAAGAAGCAATCAACATCATATGATACTTCAAATTAGAGATAAGCATGCCTTGGTTGGAGCATTTATTCAACACATTAGAGACATCCAAGAAATCAACTTCAATATTGGACTTTGAGATAACTTCTTGAAGTAGTATAGGAGGCTAAAAAATTTTTTCTTCACGAGATGGTTCAACTTCAATCTTTAGTTTAGAGTCTTCTTTTTAAGACAGATGAATGATTTCAATTGGCTTCTCATCAACCATAAGCACCACTTCAATATGATGCTCTTCGACTTTGAAATCTTCAATATGTATAGGCTCAATTTCACCTATAAGCTTTATCTCTATAAAACTCTTTTCAAACTTAACTTTAACATCATTAACTTGAATCTCAACCTCGTGATCATCTTCACTTAGAACTTCATCATCTGTAGCATCTTTCGAAACATCTTTCTCAACTTCTTCTCTTGCATCTAGAACTTTTTCTTCATTAAGTTCACACTTGGTTAGTTGGACTTTCTCACAAGGATATGGTTAGTTGGACTTTTTCACAAGGATATAGGGTAAAGATAAGAGAAGGAAAAATTTAGGGAGTTGTTTGAGTGACAATAAGGAAGTTTTTACTAAACTCATGATATTGGACAATTAATCTATATAATCGATCCAAATTAACTTCCTTGTCACAATATTTATGATTTTGATATTGATAACTTACCACTTTTTGACACTTAGGCACATATCTAAGCCTAAGATGTGAATGTAGAAAAGTATCACTTACTAAGTGCTTAATCTCGTCCCATGTTGCAAGTCCTCCCGTTCTTCTAGCATATTTGTGGTTAACCATCCACCATTCAAAAGCAAAATCTCTAAGTTGGGTTGCACCACAATCAACCATCATATCTTCTGGAAGATCTATATCATAAAAATATAACTCCAAGCTTTCAAACCATTGAAGAGTCTTTTTAACATAATGACAACGGAAAGTGAGGAAGAATAATTTTTACATAAGGATGACAATGAATCCCATAAAAATCTAAGCGTCTATTGAAGACAATCCCATGTTTTTTATGTTCATAGTTGCTTTGGTTAGCCTAATAAGTCATTAGGACTAAACTGCAAAAATCAGAAGGTATGGAGGGCTGCACAGAAATAGGTTAAACTACAAATTATCAGACATTAGAGGACTCTAGCGTAACTTCTTCAAAGAGTCGGGGCTGACATTATTATCCAAACAAGCCTAAAATCTTATTTTTTGGGTTTTAAAGACATTCTGATAGGAATTAGCAGTCTGCCAAGAAGGAAAAGTTGACATGGAAGGGCCAATCTATAGCTTGGTGATGGAGGTGAGATACCACTCGCCAGTCAGCAGTGGTGAACAGTAACAACAATGAACAGTTGTTGGGTGTTTTGAGGGGTTTCTGGTGGTGATGATGAAGGAAAGAATGATGAAGGTGGTTCGATCTATGATTTGGTATATTTGGTCATCGGTGAAGCGCCGATGGCTAGTAATAAACAGTAACTCCGGCGATGAACAATGACGAACAATGATTGTGATTGGATGATTTTACAGAATTTGGGATGATTTTGCGGAGTCGAAGTTAGGCTCTGATACCAATTTGATGGAGAACCCGCAATAAGAACAAACCAAAATCATTACAAACATGAGCAACCTCCAACGAACACTTACATAACAATCAACTCAACAATTTGTTTGAATAACCTTTCCAATATGAAACATAATGTCCGTATAAAGTCTATATAAAATCTAACAAAATAATAATAAAAACCTATATTTACTAATCTAACCTTATTGGAATTTGAGTCAAATTAGGAAAGTCAAAATCTCTAAACTAACAATTTGGGTTTGAATAAAATTAGGAAAAGTCAAAACCCCTAATTAAGTCAAAATCCCTAAATTATAAAATTCCTAATTCAATTGGACTTCAAATAACTAAATTATTATAAAGACTAAATTATCCCTAATATAAAAACAAACTAGGCTGCATCATTATTGCTTGAATTGACATTTGTTGAAACAAGCTTATTAATCCTCAAAAGATTCCAGCCATACTTGAATTAATGCATCATTATGAAAAATACAAACACTCTTATGATGATGATGGACACAATTGATCCAAAATGTGTAAAATTTTTACACAAGTAACAAAACCATTGCCTATATAACTCCTACTTGTTTACTTTCTTTATTAATACCTTTGGCCTGGAGAAGTCTCCAGTCGGTCATAGTGACCATAACAATGAAACAGCATGTTGATGGCACCATCTTTATCACCCTTTTCATCCTTTCGATATGCTTCACCATAATTTGCTACGTTTACTAGATTAACTGAGCTTCGATTTGTCATGAAAACTGATATCACTCTCTTACAAACCTAACATATTTGAAAATGTGCGTCAAATATAGCATTCAAGCACAAATTAATTACATAAGGAAAGAATAAGCAAAAATAAATTTCAACTTAAAGGAGGCTAAAACTCAACACCAATGATGAAATATTTGGACACATTTTGGAATTAATCAATTTTGATATTACTTCTTCGTTAGCCAACAGCACAACCTAAATTTGACTCATACAATAACATAGCATAGTTCAAATTGGAAATATCAGAAAAAGATACATCATCATAGCCAATTATCTTACAATCCAAAGACCATCAACTGTATGAAAACCAAAAAAAATTGAAAAAAAAAATCAAAATCAATAATCTAGAACCAGAGCTGAGAACCATTAGAAATCAAACAGATTCATTAAAAAAAATCCCAATTTTCTTACCCATCAAATTCAATACGAACACAAAAAAAAAAAAAAATCACCACCTAAAAGATTGAACCCAGAACTGAAGCCTTTCTTTCTCTTTATCTCCTCTTCCAGACACCTACAATCTCATCTCTCTTTCTTTCTCTTCTTTGCATTCAAGAACCAAAACCCCAAAAACCAAAAAGTTGGAGGGATTTACTCTGCCCTGCATTCAAGAATCAAAACCTAGAAAGTGGGGGTAACAAAAGGAAACCAGCAACACAAAATTACAAAAAAAAAGTAAATAATGGTACCATAGAATAGATCAAACACAAACACCTAGAAATTCATTGAAAATTACCCCAAAAAAAAAAGAGACAAAAAGAAAAAAAAACACGTTTAACACTCCTCTCTTACTTCGCTGCACAAATCACATAGCCACGCGCTAACTACAACCAAATCAATTTGTATCACCACTTAACACTGAAGGAGGAGGAGCGATGGCTTGCGATGATGATTTTGCAGCGGCGAAAGAGGGAGCGAGGAGGACGAGTGATGTAGAACATATTAGGAATAAATTATGAATTTTAATTTTGATTTTAGGGATTTTAATAAGTTAGGGATTTTGACTATTATTAGGGAATTTGACTTCCTAAATTGGGAGTAATCTTAATTTGAGTTATTTTCTTAATTAATAGTTTACTATTTTATTTAAAATTTAATTTTGGTATTTTCTAGTTAAACTAGGATTATGATTCTATTTTCTAATTGGATTTTATTTCCTAGTAGAACTATACTTTAAGGTCCTATAAATAGGAACCTTTAGTTATGTTATTTTTCAGATTTGGTTGTTATTGATTTTTTGATCTTTTAGTAAAAAGATTATCTTCTTCCTCAATTTTACTTTATTTCTCCCTAAATTTCTTCTATTGTTTCTCTCATTTCCTCTGTCTATATCTTCCTCTATTTCTTTTAACTTGAGGAGCCCCGTTCCTCATCAATTGGTATCAGAGCGTGGTTTTGATCCCCTCTCATACTATTTATCATTTAATTTTTGTTCAACCTATAAACCCTAAACCTTCCACCACCATTAACTTACTTTACCCTAATTTCATCTTTCATCACCGCTTTAATCCATTAAAAAAAAAGAAGTTACTATTCACGAATGACTAACTGTTCACCAGAGTTACTGTTCGCGTGTACTGTTTACGATGTAATGTTCACCGGAGTTATTGTTCACTGCCACCGTCATCATACTCTTCATGTCGATATCTATAATGTGTCCTTCATTACAAACTTCGATACTCTCAATGATACAAGCCTTAGAAAATAGGACAAACATTAGAATGGATGAATATTAGCAGCTTTAAAAGCCTTACAAGTTTCCGTTCTCACAAAACAAAACTCTAATTTGGAGTCATCTACCAAACATAGGAATCAAGGGATTTTGGGTGCAACTCCTAAGAACCATGAGGATGAATGTGATGATCCTAGTGGAGATGATGAAGCAAGCGAGATTTATCTTGAGAATGGGCATGAATCTAGAGGTGATATTGAGATCGAGGACATGATGAATTCTAATAATGATGTGGAGCCTACATGTGAAGAATATCATAAAATCATTCAACAGATTGATTTCATAGGTTGTGATTCATATTTGGGTTCTTCTACTCCTATTATTGGGTCAACGGTGAAGTCTTCTATTAGGTTAACGATAAAGTCTTCCATGATGATTATTGTTTCTCTACCAATATTGAAGGCCGCTAAAGTATCAATAATTTTTCTATCATGTGTGTTTCAAATATTGGATCGTCATAAAGCGAATATGTGGATTAATGACTTTCCAATGATCGTGCAAGGCAAGACGTGGTGTTTCCTTATGTATTAGCAATTTCCTCCTTGACAACTCGCCAGGAGTCGAGTTCTTGCAAGCAGAGGAGAATTGATGTAGGACATATTAGGAATAAATTAGGAATTTTAATTTTGATTTTAGGGATTTTAATAAATTAGGGATTTTGACTTCCTAAATTGGGAGTAATCCTAATTTGAGTTATTTTTCTAATTAATGGTTTACTATTTTATTTAAGAATTTAATTTTGGTATTTTCTAGTTAAACTAGGATTATGATTCTATTTCCTAATGGGATTTTATTTCCTAGTAGAACTATACTTTAAGGTCCTATAAATAAGAACATTTAGTTTTGTTATTTTTCAGATTTGGTTGTTATTGGGTTTTTGATCTTTTAGTAAAAACATTGTCTTCTCCCTCAATTTCACTCTATTTCTCCCTAAATTTCTTCTATTGTTTCTCCCATTTCCTCTGTCTATATCTTCCTCCCTTTCTTTTAACTTGAGGAACCCTGTTCCTCATCAATGAGGAGGACAGGGGAGGCAAGGAGGACGAGGAGGATCCTCTGGGGAAAAGAAGGTCTGCGGGAAGAAGAAGATGAGAAGAGAGAAGAAAAAAAAGTTCCAATTTTTTTGTTTAAAAATTTTGTTTTGGATAATTTATAGGGTTTGGATATAACGATTTAAAAAAATTATAAAATGATTTTATTTGTTTGGAGTGGGTTTATCATTTTACCTTTATAGTTATTATCTTAACAAACAAATTTAACGGTAGGTCGTGTGTGCATATTTTAAAAAATGTAAAGTTATGTATGTTACTAGGCTGAACCTCAGGATTATTAAAGAAATTTTCTTAAAAAATATTATTAATATTAATATCCACGTCAAAAAAATTATAAAAATTTAAACATTTTTTTTTAAACAATCTATGTTCACACAAATTCTAAAAGAGTTAAAAAGCAAACAATTACATTATTATTAAGACATAGTTTATTTTATTTTCATGAAACATTGATACTAATTTTAAGAATATTTAGATATCAATTTTAAAATTCACCATAAAAATTGAAATAATAACTACAAAAATTATAAAATTAACATAATTTAAAATTATTCAAATCCTCTTACTTAATCTCCAATATTTCTTTTTTTTTTTATGTAAAAGTTGTCTATTTCGGATTGCCAATTGAGGTTTGGTTTTTGGAGCTTGACAAATTACTAAGTCTACAATAATGGAGCACTGGTAATGAAAAGCACTCAAAAGATGAGAAATTATCACACTTTTTACGTATCTTTATGAAGCAATAGAAAAAAGATTTGATGTATTTGAAAAAAAGAAAAGAAATACTTCCTTTAATTCCTGTAATAGTAATTATTACTCTAGAAGAAACCTCTTAGTAAAAAAAAAAATTCTCAATTAAGAATCTTATTTATTTATTTTTAATATACGATAATAATTATTACTTGCTAAGAAATTTATTACTAAAACAAATTTCTATTTAATTAAGAAGTATTATTTTTTCACTTTAAAAAATGTATAGTTAATTAAATTTAATAAAACAAAAGAAGTTGTGGACCCATCGATTTGAAATGTCAATAATATCATATTAGAATTTAGTTGTATAAAATCATTGGGAGGTCAAAATAGTAAAATCAAATATATGTTACTTATTCAATATGTTAAATAAAAGGATATTTAGGAAATTTTATTAGGTTTGGTGGGGCCCTAAATAAGTTCCGCCACTGGAGCAGAAGTAGAAGCAGAAGATGGAGAACTAATAGAATCATCATCACCACGGCATGCATCACTATTAGCAGCTCAAAAGCAAATTGCAAATGCTTCAGCTTCAGACTGAAATGAGTTTCCAACCGCAAGAATGACCAGTAACATGGGTCAGAATTTGGGGCTGATTTAATCCATGAAGTATTTTTTCCTCAAGAACACATTGAAGGTTCTACCTTTGCATTCTTTTCTCTTCCAATGAACCATGTTGCTCATTCTGTTCATCATGTGGTTGGCCTTTTAATATCGTTTTGTCTTCCTTTATGAATATGAATTCTGTTTTCCACTTTTAAGATTTCAATAAATAGCCTATACGTGAATGCCAGTGTTTTCTTCCTTTTGATGTTGCACGCAATTCTAAGACGCCTGAAACTTTTCTTCAAGTTCCTTTCCTAATCCTTATGTGGTCACTATTACATCTTGTAAACAATCCTTGACACTAATTCTATCGTTTAGTGGAGTTCCACTTTACCAAAAAGGTAACATTAACCAGAAACATGTATAAATCCATAAACCCATTTCATTGATTCAATAACTAAGTAGAAATGCTTTCATAGTACATAACATTCCCTCATTGATTCAGTGGGGAGGGTACCACACTTTATAAAACACTATTTCCTTCTTTCTACAGTAGAATTACAAGAAGTCGTCTCAGATATATATGTATTAAAGAAGTCTAACAAATTAAGATAAATGTCCTGGAGATATTCACAATGATGAGAAGGGATTTATTCTTTGTTTCCGGAGGACCTATCCTTCCTATGTCCACCAAGAATTCGAGAAATCTGTAAACCTCTGCTGAATGCTTGGTTGAATAGCATTCTTGTTTGGAATTCTGACACAAAGGGGAACCAGGCCAAGAATGCAACAGGGGTGAATAGAACTAACCCAATTACTATCTCATAACCGCGAGCAAGTGTCCGAACTGATCCCCAAAATCCAGCGCTTTTAATCAGTGGCTTACAAGCTTGTGCAATCTGTATATATTTCCCCAAAATGGCAAAACGAAAACATTAAAGAAATTATGAATTTCAAACAGAGACTATTAATCTGACTTCAATATTAGATCAATCACTTTTATTCTATGTTTTTGGTGGGAAATCCACAGGACAATCCTGTTGGTCTCTTGTTTCCATTCTATGTAATATCATGTTCTTGCTTCAATTTGTAGTTCACAGATTTTTTAGATTGGAGTTCTCAGCTTTTAATAAATGAATAAACAAATAAAAAAGATCGAGGTTTCACTAACCAGTAGTAATCCCCATCCAGTTGGCATGAATGCAAGCACACAAAGTATGACATCTTTAAAGGTCATATGAGGCAGTGCTATCAAAGTGATGAAAATAGTTACAAATGAGAGGAATATAAGCCCCTTCATCATTCGAAACAACAGCTGGAAATTGGCACTGAACCGACGCCTGCCAACAGATATAGCCTGCAACATTTCGAAGGAAAAGTTTATACCAATATCACTTAATTAGCTGGCTGAAGTATGAACTTCTTGACAAACTGAATTAAGATTTTATGACATCACAATCATGCTAAAATGAAGTTTTAGGTGCCACTATATGGAACACAAGGAAATAATGAGGCTTTCAAGTTCCAACTATTGATAACTAGGTTGATTGCATGTCCAGTTAAGCACTCATGAATTACCATGCTTCTATTCAAATTTCTTATAGATTTCAGCAACTACGCTTTAGATGTCTGGACCAAAAACAAACTTATCCTCTGGATGTCAAACGGAGTATAATGTCTCTCTACGGTAATTTCATGCACCAAAACATGTTTTCTGATCTAGAGGAAAATAATTTCTGAAATGTGGCTGAATAAAAAACAAAATGAAGGAGAACAAAGATAAAAGAGAAGAATGAAAAATGAATAATAATTCCGGCTGATTACTATTAGGAGTCGAAGTTTTAGTTTCTGACCTTCATCACTAACAATATTACCAGAATGATGAGCCATGAAATACCATAAACCTGTAAACACGATTAAAAGTTAAAATAATATTCTAAATGCTCTCATCAGAGTTTTTAGGGAAAAAAAAAGGTCATAAGACAATACCAGAAAGCTTTGAGTAGTCTTGGTAAAGCTCAAATGATAAACAAGTCCATATTGATAGATGAAAAACCGCAATGCTAACAAAATCTCAACAATGATACCACGTTTCCCAGAGTAAGCGAGATGCTGTTGTTCCTTCTCCCACCAAGATTCCCAACTCTTTTCAGGAAGAACTCCAATTCCTCCACGATTGCTTATCCACTTATTCCAATCTGTCCAGTCATCAACAATCTTTTGCCACTCAAAGCCTGATGGGTTGAAGAGGAAGGGAGCAAACAACCATGTACCCACCATGAACCAAATGGATATAGTGAGCAAGACATATGCAACTGCACCTCCATATGAAATACCAAGTATTTGGTAGGCAAGAAGTAGAATCATCAGTTCGATTCCCTTGACAAAGTGGCTACGGGAATATAGCCTATAGTTATCAGCAAACTTGGCATGGAACACCACAAAACCACGGCCTGTACCTCTGTATTCTGCACCTCCATGAAGCAATGTCCTCCCATAATAGTGGGTTTTTGTCCCAAGAGAAAATGTGAAAAACACAGAAGCCAGTTGCAATTGCATCAATATGAAATCAGTTAATGCATTACGAAAGCCCCTTTCCAAGCCAATTTCCATCATCATAGGTAAGGCCATCAGAAATCCAATTTGCACTAAAGACTGAGAAGCAAGAGCTACTTGAAGAGGCTTATTGTCTCTAATAGCCGGCTCAGTACTTAATCCTTTTTCCAGTCCACTGAGCACAAGGTAGAGGCGCCCATAAAGAAAAACATAGACTGTGAGCACAGTTAACTGTCAAATCAGAACCATAGTGCGTCAGGAAAATCTGAGAATTACATCAAATTCAGAGCAAAGAGGGTGTTAATCAGTCTAGGTACATACCAAAGTATTGAAATAGAAACCAACAGTAGTGACATAACAAGACAGCATTCGGAAGAAATCAAATCGATGCCCAAGTCTATATATGTCACGGCTCAGTGTCTGCTCACCATTCCCATTGGCTATCTTCGCCTCAAACAGAGATATTTGGTTAAGACCAACATCTCTTCCCTTTCCAACTTGTATATATTCATGATGTGTGACATTCCCTTCACGTAATGTAGAATTGAAACCTACCAAACAAAGATAGTGTAAAGCCAAAGCCACATTTATAATTTGTAAATTTAAAAATATTTAAGCACCTGCAAATATGTCCTCGCTTAAATTGATAACTTTGGAAGCTTTGCTAACACCCCCTCTTGTAAGGTGAAACAGCCTATCAAACACATCTGGATGACCATAGTGGAACCGAACTCTGAATCAAAACCAAAAAGTTACTGATTTAGCACATCACACATTAAGGAAAATAACAACACAAGACTGAGAGGTCATGTAAATATGACCAAGCCAATTTGTTTACCTGATAAAAAAAGAAAATCAAATTGTTATTGTCTATTTCTCATAGTTTGTAAGATATTACAAATGCAATGCGGTTCTCCGCACACTTATGGTAAGCTCTATTTAAGATACCTTTCTATCACATGGTTAATATCATCACTTGTCAGCAGCCAAACTTTAAAGAATAGATAACTTACTTCAAAGGATGAGCCAACAATCTCTGACCAATAGTTACAAAACTAGTCTCTTGATTTGACATAAACCACGCAAGAGATGAAACACTGCATAAATCAACAAATTATTTTTGAGAGTGGGATATGTCGAATTCTAAATACCAGAAGACAAAATCTGCATTCTGATTAACAACAATGAAAGTACCTGCCAGTGAATATATGCTCTCTAAGTCCAAGTATTGTAGGATATCTCACCCCACCATGCTTTTTAAGAAATTCTTGAAGCAAGTTCCTCATTTTGAAAGCTTCTTCCATATAGTTATCCTATTTATTGATATTTAAAATGAGATTTACTAGGACACTTTCATATCTTCTAATTAAATAAAAGTAAATAAAAGTTTCGGAGAACCTGGTTCATATCTATCGTTTGCAAGCCTTCCCCGCGTGTGAAAATAATGGCATGGTTTTGGTTTTCTGGTTTCCCCTCACCCAATATTGCAGGTCCTGGAAGCTTTATTCGATAAATAACCTGTATAAGAATATTTGAACAAACAGTTGCAAAGGTCATACTCAATTTCTTGATTAATACACTCAAATATCCATAATGTCTTTAAGACTTTTACTTGGTCCAGAGTTTGAACTGGCTCAGAAGAATCAATAGACTTAGTTGGTGGCGCTGCCTTCACAAGAGCTGAATAATAGACCTTCTGAACAGTCTTCCTGGAATTATCTTTACTAGTTTCTTCAACCTCATCAATATAAGCAACACGAATAGAGGGATAACTGCAAAGGGGAGTAAGGAGATGAGATCAGCAGCTTCTCATAGAATTAGCAATTGACCAAAAAAAAAATTAAGTTAGAAGACATACGTAGTCATAAGCTTCAGAATATCTTTGGCACGTTCATGACCAGATCGTTTGTCAATGCCATACTGCTGGCATGACACCACATATGTGAACTTCATATCAGCTACTGCTTGACATTGTGCCCATAGTGATCTTTCACTTTTTGATTGTTCCTCACTATTCAATTCAGCAGCCTTGTAGCCTTTCATTAAATCTAAATACCAGCAATCAACAGTACCACAACCAGTAACCAACAGTTAGAACAAACAATTCTTCTTGCACAGGGGATCAGGTAATCACTAGTTCAAAATCAAACTTTTTATTACCTTCATGCTTTGCCATATCAAGGAAGGCCTGAAGTTCCAAAGCCTTTCGGTAGTACATCATGCCTCGTACTATATGTTTGAGAGCACGGAATGAGGAAAGGATAGAACTATGTAATCATATAAAGCATAAATAAAGTAGAGAGACAGAGAGGAGAATTGTACCGGTTTTAGTCAGTGTTTGGCCTCTATATGATGCCCATAGACGAAGTTCTTCTTCCAGCTCCTCGGTTGCCCTGAGTTCTTCTTCACTATTGCACTTAACCCGTTCAAGGAAGTTTGTCCATTCATCTATTATAAATTGTAGATTCCAAAATTAGCATACCAGCTTGCAATTATGGCCCAAGAGGATAAAAAATAAGAAGTGAAAAGAAAACCTGGAAAGATTTTTTGCAAGTAAAATAAGATAGAAACTCCATCTTCATTGGGCTTTTCCAGGCCATTTATGGAGAACAGAACATCTTCCTTATAGTAAGGAGTTAAGACACTGCATCAACAAAAAACAACGCTATGACTATAAATTTGCTGACTACCACCTTCAAGTCTGATCTAAGGAAAGAAAGATATTGATTATCATTGTTTTCTATGTTTTTTCTATGTAACTTCATGTTAAGAGCAGATAACATTTTATGTAATCTACATAATGAGGAATAGTTTTACCTAGAACTTAAACCATTAACTAAAATAAAGAATAATTTTAACCTCAAAACCAAAAACCAAAGCTTCTTTAAGAGTTATCTCAACCTGTACAGCAGCCATGCATGAATGCAAAGTAAATTATCCTAAGCAAACCAATAAAACTTGAATAGAGCTTACGAGAAGGAAAGCATATTTCGAACTTTTGGTGCACTAGGCATGTCCATGAACAATGAATTAGAGAAGAAAGAAATACGCCTTCTAGCTTCCAAATTAGATGGAACATCCATGGCAGACTCCTTCACAGTAAGCAATAGATGAAGCCTTCTGATCTGTAGGCAAACACAGGTTTATAAAGTCAAGAATTTAGTACATTCATATTGTAAGCATGCAAGTAAATAAGAATGTATAATTTCAATAATAAAAGCTCTAAGATAAAAATGAAGAAGATGAAAAGTAGAGACAAGCCTGCCAGAACTTGAATAAGATACTGTTGAAATATCTTTCTAGATTGTGTAATTATGTAAAATATTTTTTAGATTGTGTAGAATATTTTCTAGATTGTGTAATTATGTAGGATATTTTATTTTAGGTAGATTAGGAAGATTTTATTTTATTTCTAGATTTTATTTTATTTTATCCATAAATTATGAAGATTTGTTTCCTATTCTGTGTATTAGAGAAAGCCTATATATACTATTGTAACATAGCAGAAAAAATAATAAAAACTTTTTTATTCTCTGCACGTTTCTTTATGGTATCAGAGCAGAGAAAGACCTAGGGTTTTTTATTCTTTCTTTTGCCTCCAAAGATGTCTGAGGTCACCTCTAATAGTTAGGCTACTCAATTCGAGCCTCAGTCCATCCAAAAAATACCCGAAAACCACCATATTCAGATCATGACAATCAGACTCAATGGCAAAAATTTTCTTCGGTAGTCGCAGTCTGTTCGTTTATATCTCAAAGGGAGAGGGAAGATTGGGTACATCACAGACAACATAAAGAAGCCCAACATAGAGGATCCAACCTATATCACTTGGGATGTTGAAAACTCAATGGTGATGACATGGTTGGTCAACTCCATGACTGAAGAGATTGGGGCGAATTATTTCTGCTATTCTACAGCAAAGGAACTATGGGATAATGTTTCACAGATGTACTCCGACTTGGAGAACCAATCCCAAGTATAAGAATTGACCCTTCAACTTGGAGAAATCTGCCAAGGTGAGGACTCTGTGACAAAGTATTTTCATTCTCTTAAAAAGATTTGGCAGGATCTAGAGTTATTCAACGACTATGAGTGAAAATCATCCGAGGACTGCAAACATTACCTGAAGATGGAGATGTTAGTCGAGTCTTCAAGTTTCTTGTAGGTTTGAATGTTGAATTTGATGAGGTTCGAGGTCGGATTATTGGACGAAATTCTCTGCCCTAAACTGGAGAGGTTTTTGCAGAAGTATGACAGAAGGAGAGCCGAAGACAGGTGATGCTTGGAAAAAAGGTTACAGGTGCAGCCGGATCTGTAGAGGGTTCTACAACTTGGCCATTCTAGAGGCCCAAATTAGCCGCAAAACATCTCACCATCAGCAGGGTGGAGACAGGAGTAACCTCCGATGTGATTACTTTGGAAAACCTCGTCACACTTGAGATACATGCTACAAACTACATGGCAGACCTTCTATTGGCAGAGGACACAAACCTAATAAGCAGAATACACCAACCACACATGAAGCTGAGTCATCTCCTTTCAGTAAAGAGCAATTAGATCATCTTCTTAAACTTTTTAAATCCTATTCATCTCCGAATATTTCTGTCGGTTCTATGGCACAATCAGGTGATAATTCTGGGACACTTTCTGTTCTAGGAAAAACCGATCCTTGGATTACAGATTCAGGGGCCTCTGATCATATGACAAGTTGTTCCCAATTGTTTCACTCCTATCACCCATATTCTGGTATTGAAAAAATTAGGATAGCCGATGGTAGTTTTTCACCTATCGCAGGGAAAGGAAACATTAAAATTTCAGAAAATATTACTCTAAAATCTGTCTTACATATCCCAAAATTGATCTGCAATCTTCTTTCCGTCAGTAAATTATCAAAGGAGGCTAACTGTTTTATACTTTTTCTTCCTTGTACTTGTGTTTTTCAGGACCGGAACTCGGGAAAAACGATTAGAACTGCTAGAGAGATGAATGGACTTTACCACTTTGATGAAACTGTTTTTGGTAATAAAAATGCTTATGCTTTGAGTAGTACTAGTTCAAACTCTATCTATGATGAAATAATGCTATGGCACAGAAGATTAAGACATCCTAGTTTTACATATCTTAAACATTTGTTTCCTAAATTGTTTAAAGGGATTGATTGTTCAAAATTTCATTGTGAGTCTTGTCATTTGGCTAAAGACTATTGTGTTTCTTTTCCAATAAAGCCCTATTTTGCTTCAAGACCATTTTACTTATTTCATAGTGATGTTTGGGGACCATCTAAGGTTAGCACACTTTTTAGCATAAAATGGTTTGTGATTTTTATTGATGATCACACAGGGATTTGTTGGAAAAAAATAAGATGTTGAACAACGGTTCAAAGATTTTTTTCCTTATGAGTGAAAATCAATTTCAAACCAAAATTGACATTTTAAGAACAGATAATGGGACTGAATATTTTAACCAATATTTAGGAACATGTCTTACAGAAAAAGGGATTGTTCATCAATCAACTTGTCGAGATACACCATAACAAAATAGAATTGTTAAAAGAAAGAACAGACATCTACTTGAGGTAGCTAGAGCCATTATGTTTTGTATGAATGTACCTAAATATCTCTAGGGTAATGCCCTTTTAACTGCATGTTACACCTTAGCCTAGTCTATATCTACAGCTGACGCAACTACGTACCGACGCCTCACTACTCTACTACACTACTTAATTAATATTAATTAATTAATAAATAGAATACCATCTCGTGTCTTGAAATTTGAAACGCCATTACATATTTTAAAGAATTGTTTTCCCACATCTCGAATAATGATAAATCTCCCTTTAAAAGTATTTGGCTGTGTTTGTTATGTGTACATATCTAATAATTTAGATTAAAATTGGATCCAAGAACTGAAAAATGTGTGTTTCTTGGCTATGCTTCAAATAAAAAAGGATATAAATGCTTTAATCCGGTAACGAAGAAATTTTTTGAAAGTATGGATGTACACTTTATTGAAGATTAACCTTTTTTTAAGGAAAAATCTCTTCAGGGGAGAATATAGGTAAAAAAGATAATTTTTGGGAAACATTACCTATCTCTTTAGATATCCCTGATAAACAATTTTTGAAACCAATCGTTCAAAGAATTGAATCTAGTGATGGCATTCGAAATCAAAATTTTTCGGATATTACTTTATCAAAGATAGGGGGAGAAGTATCTCAAACCAATCATAATCCGAAGAATAAGCTTCAGGTTTATACCAGAAAGCGGTTTCACAAAGGTGTTACTGCTCCACTTGTTCCTCCGGCTGATGATCAATCTAATTTACCGAGTGAAGGCCCTACAACTCAGAGTAATCTTCCTTATACTTCTATCCCTTCATCCTCTTTTGATTTAACTAATCTTGATCTTCCAATTGCATTAAGAAAAGGTACTCGAGAATGCACTAAACATCCCATTGCTAAATATCTGTCGTATAAAAAATTGTCAAATATTCATAGAGCATTTGTGTCTAGGATTTCTAACTTGTCTATGCCAAGAACTATTCAGGAAGCATTAGAGGACCCGAATTAGAGATTAGCTATGATAGAAGAAATGAATGCTCTTAGGAAGAACAACACATGGAGTATTACCAATCTTCCTCGAGACAAGAGGACAGTTGGGTGTAAATGGGTTTTTACAGTGAAGTGTAAGGCCGACGGGAGTGTGGAGATATATAAAGCAAGGCTTGTAGCAAAAAGGATTTACCCAAACTTGTTGACAGATTTGAAAATAAATCAAATTAGATCTGATAGCTGTGTAGAAGATTTATTTTCTTAATTATGAGAATATAACTAACCTCATAATTATGACAGCTGTGTATAAGACTTAATGTGTATATATTTAGAGATGTTATTCAATGTGTACAACTAACCTTTTTTAGTGAACAACTAACTTAGGTTTCTGTATAAATCAACCAGTTTGTGAGTTGAAATAGACATAAAAATTTCAATCTGAATTTTTATCATGGTATCAGAGTCAAATTAGGGTTCTTTTCAATTTTTTTCTTCCCTTAAGCAGCCTTAATCACTGCAGTTTTTTCTTCTTATCTCTTGACTCTTCCCTTCATAAAACATCATCATGTCGACTATTTTTTAAGATCGGTCATCATCCCAATCGAAAAATTCCCAGCCCCAAACTCAATCAATTCCTACCATTCAAAATGATAATCCCACCCTTCAAATTACCACAGTAAAGCTAGATGGTACTAATTTTCTGGAGTGGTCCCAATCTGCACAACGTTTTCTTAGGAGTAGAGGAAAGGTGGGCTATGTATCTGGAGTTATTGTAGAACCAGAAGAAACAGATTCAAGATATCCTATATGGGATGTTGAAAATTCGACTGTGATGTCCTGGTTGCTAAACTCAATGCTGCCTGAAATCAGCAAGGGATTAGGCCTTCTTGCTACAGCCAAGGAAATCTGGGAGGCAGCAAGCCAAAGCTACTAAAAAATTGGTGTTACTGCTCAGATTTAACTTAAAGTTCAAATTAGTAAAACCAAACAAGTTACAATGACTGTAACTCAGTATTATAATACAATGAGAAGTTTGTGGTTGGAACTTGACCTATATCAGACTATTAAAATAGAGTCTGCAGTGGATAGTGTGAAATTGAAGGAATTTCTAGAATCTGAGAGGGCTTTTGAATTCTTGGCTGGCCTTAATCCAGAATTGGATTAAGTAAGGGGGCACATTCTAAGCAAAGAGCCTCTTCCATCTTTAAAAGAAGTTCACGCATATGTGAAAGGGGAAGTAGAAGGAATGTGATGCTTTCGAATTCCAGTATAGTGAGTCCTACTGCGATTGCACTAGACAATTCTACCTTAGTAACATCTAATGCTGCTTCTATTAGATTTATGTTGCCAACCACAAACTTCTTGGAAATTCGAAAATAGGGTCATCTTCAAATAGAAGCTTACACCGATGCAGATTGGACAGGCAATGTGAGTGATAGAAGATCTACCTCAGGTTATTGCACCTTTGTAGGAGGGAACTTAGTCACCTGGAGAAGCAAAAAACAAAGTGTAGTGGCAAGGAGTAGTGCAGAAGCAGAATTTTGCTTTGTAGCATATGGTTTTTGTGAGGTGATCTGGATCAAAAGACTTCTAGAAGAATTGAAGGTTCCCATACTTACACTTACTAAAGTATATTGTGATAATAAGGCTGCAATCTCCATAGCTCACAATCCCGTTCTACATGACAGAACAAAACATGTAGAAGTGGACAAACATTTCATCAAGGAGAAGATTGATAGTGGTGTAATATGCATGTCCTATATTCCTACTGCCAGCCAAGTAGCAGGCATACTCACCAAAGGACTTCCTGAGGCACAATATAAGAACCTAGTGAGCAAGCTAGCCATAAGTGATATTTTCATGCCAGCTTGAGGGGGAGTGTTGAAATACCTTTCTAGATAGATTGTGTAGAATATTTTCTAGATTGTATAATTATGTAGAATATTTTTCTATCTTTCTAGATTGTGTAGAATATTTTCTAGATTGTGTAATTATGTAGAATATTTTATTTTAGGTAGATTAGAAAGATTTTATTTTATTTTATTCTCTCTATAAATAAAGAAGATTTGTTTCCTGTTCTGTGTATCAGAGAGTCTATATACTATTGTACATAGCAGAAAAAATAATGAAAATTTTCTTATTCTATGCACGTTTCTTTAGATACTCTTGATCTCCTAGGCTGGCTCTACTCATTTAAAAAATGTGATGGAATGAAAATGGTGTCCTTTAGGTTCCATGTAAATTGCCAACTTATGAAACTGTAAGAGAAACTTACTTTTTCTCTCCAAGCTTCTGTTTCTGGAGTAACTGGGAAGTTAAGCATACCAAAAAACTGATGCTGTTGATCAAGTGGTGTCATTCCCTCATAATTTCTGTATGATCCACCATGGCTTGAGTCTGGCAGACTATGCAAAAGAATATAATTAACACATGGTGATGACATCAAATGTTGACATATGTAAAGACATAGTTGGATCCACATGATTTACCTAAAAGTCTCATCTTCCATTATGTCTCTGGTTACAACCTCTAGCATGTTAAGTAAGACAATAACAACTTTATTTTTGTCCTCTTTCTTATTCGCTAACTGTAGTGATGCAGAAAACAAATTAAAACTTGCCAAATTGAATCAACAGAAATGTAAAAGCCTTTGTCAAAAATAATTACCAGAAATTCAATAAGCTCAACAGATTGTTCATAAAGGCTAGGAAGAGCACTCATGTTCAATTCAGTCAACAAGTTGTCATTCACTATATGCTCATCAACTTTGTCGAAAATTTCATTAATAACCCTGTACATGATGATTCATCAAGGATGGAAACAAGTCCATCAAATCTAACATTTTTACCCTTTTGTTCATTAATAATTCCAGGAGGTGGTGATCCTTACTTCTTTTCACGTTCTCCTTGAACCAAAAAGTTAATGATATTTTTGAAAGAAGCATAGCATTCTCGAATTGCACACTGCATATAAGTGTCTGAGTTCAATCTCTTTTTCAGCTCACGGTCTTTTCCATTGCTATCTTTTGCCATATCCAATGCTATAGGGATCTACAATTAGAAATTGGGTACAGTAAATTGAGTATTTCGGAAAAAACTACTGAATTGAGGAGTAAATTACCTTGCTAGCAAGTAAAAATGGAGGCCATTGGAAAAGGTCCAAATAACGGTCAGCTGAATATGGGACAAGCAACAGATCCATTTCCCTACAAAATCGAACAATGTGTGTGTTGTGAAGAGAGAACATAAGGAGTTAAAGCTATTATACTTCAACTGCAACTATAACTGAAGAGAATTTCATTGCAGTATTTATAACCTGTTACTTATTAGATCCTCATCTCTGAAGCTACTGATGATTTTGTTCCACATCTGAGCAAACTTTGCTTCCACCTTCTCTTTGTCAGATGATACCTGAATAAACCAGAAAATTGACAAAACTCTAAGAAAATCATTTTAGTGATTTGAAATTTTTGAAGTGCTTCCAAATTGTTATTCAATAGCTGATTGTCAACTATAAAGGACAATGATACAGATAAATGGTCAAACCTTAGAAGGTTTGCGAAAAAAAAAGGCCTTAAATCCCTTTTTCTTGGTCTTCTCATTCGTCTCCACAGGAATCAAGCAGGCATTAAAAGCACCTGGTAATGATTCGAATCGAGACCTCAACATAACCAATGTTCGAATCTAGAAGAGAAAAGGAATAGTCAGGGTAAGTGTTCCATGGTCTAACAGTCAAAGATAATGCAGGTTATCATTTTGAAAGAAAGCCTACTTTTCAATTCTTTATCTACAAAGTTCACAGAAACTTTATGTCATGATGCTCAGTCTGAGAAGTCTTTGATTTAAACTTATTCTAATGGCTTATTCAAGTCAAGGAAAACACAACAGGGAAATAAAACCAGGATATTTGTATGTATTATGTATACATATATGCTTCATCTGTTTGTGCATGTGTTTATATGGAGAAATTCAAAGAAGATATATATCAACTATAAACAACCAAGTCAGGTGTCATATGTTTTCCACAGTAAAAACTCAAGACACCCATACGTAGCCCCCTGCATGATATGATGTGTGTCATGTGGGCCATGTGCTGTGGACCATATGATAACATATTAAAGTGCTTGATACAGGTGAGCATGAGTGGTGGACCACACCTCAGAAAAGAATTAGACAAGTGAAGGACTCATATAGTCATATACAAGGAATTAGCCATGATCCATAGGTTTAAGCTTTTGGTCTCAAGTTGGTATCTAACTCATGCTCAAGGCTCAGTTAAAAGCTTTAGAGTTCCTGTTGCGGTAATAGGCAGGATAACTGGTTCCACTGGGCAAAAATATGAACACATTTGAATTTCTGTGGCATTGCAGCATTTCCTTTATCCTAACATACTTTGCATTATCCTGCCCCATGATGGGTGGTGATAAGCCAGGGATAGAGAGTCCATAGTAAAGCAGGTAATATTCCACTTATTCAAAGAGAAAAGACAAATGAGTGACTAGTATAGAAAGAATTCTATTGGCTCACACTTTCGCTTCATATGATGTTCAATTTGAGTGTACAAAATTCAGATATAAAGGCTTCTGTCTTCACAGCATGCTTACAAGATGTCAAATCCAAATCTAAAAGTTTAAACTATTAGGTAAGGATCCTGCATATTGGGCAAGTATCCATCCAAATCCTACACTTCATTGACATGAATGGTAAGAATATTCGTACCAGCAATCAAGAAAAAGTTTGTACTCTATGACAAGGCTTGAGATGAACAACGATTATTGGCTTTTACTAAAAAATGCATTTATTAAGTGTATTCATATTATGGACCAAATCCTAGTAAAATTGATATATAAGAATAAGTACGTCAAAGGGACAACCCCATAGATCAACTAGTGGATGTTTTCTTAGAGAGCACATCGTTTGCTCGGAGAAGCACAAAGAGATGAAAACTATCAACATAAATAGGATCTACGATTTAATAAAAAAAAAAAGGAAAAGAAAGCGCTGCTGACCTCTCCAAGACGACGAAAAGCACCATAAATGCCTCCAAATATAGTGGAGAATATGGCGTACCAAATCTGAGTATCCATGAAATAGACCTGTAAGGATCACTGACATTAGCAAATGACCATTTAGAAAGGAAACAAGAAGAAGAGGATGAAGAATGGATAGAAGTGGTATTCCATAAAAATTAACTTACAAGAACAATTGGAGCCCAAAGAGCAATCACAACACCGATGTTATTCTTTGCTGCAAAAAGAAAATCATGACTTTATAACATATTTCCAAAATACAACAGAAAGAGCACATCACTCATGCTATTACCTTGAGGGAAGAATTCATGCCACTGAAAGGTTCTTATGGGAACTCGCATTACAGCTTTGGTTGGACCCACAAGAGGCTTTATCTGCTATGAAGAAAGGACAAATCAGAATATATATATATATATGTCTGTATGTATGCATGTATATATAGTCAGATAGTGCACTGGACCAATACGTTCTGATGCTTCTAGGATTTTTGCCAGTACAGTTGTGATGAGTAAAGCCATGAAGGTAAATTTGAAATTTACAACATCAGGAGGAAAAGATGCAAGCATGATATGATGTAAAACTATGAAGTAACAGCAGTGGCAAGGATCAAAATCTGCAAGTATGTATGAGAGAAACACCTCTACAAAATAACTGAAGGCCAATTTTGACGCTATTAGCAAAACCCAGAATGTAGTGTACCTACAAATTCAAATTCACAACTCAATAACCAAGAGCAGCGGAAATCTAATTCAAGTAATCCCACTAAATAATCCAACTTTATTATCTTACTTGAAAAGCGAAATAGCACTCTCATGCATTCCCCGTCCAACATAGAGTCGAGGCTGCAGGGTACAAGGCAGTGAAGAATATTGTGGCCATGTATGCATTGAATGGAATAATGTGAACATGTAAATAACTAATAATCCAAGTGTTATACATCGGCAAGGTAGAAGTTTATTATTTCTAGCAAGTATAATACTTAAGTATCATTAATAAGTTCTAATACATGCTTCTGCATACCTGAGACCACCACATCATTAACATCACAATCTTGTAATTAGACCTTTCAAGAACTCGGCGTATGAATGGGAACAGAAACAACAATGTGGAGAGCATGTTTGGAGATAAGTAAATGAGGACAGCCAAAATGAACAAAGAAGGTGAACTTGCACCATTTCCGAACCAGCTCTTAATAGTCTGTGCAAATCCTCCAGGATTTTTCCAACTATATGCATATGTTACTGGTAAAACTATGACCCATGCTGCAGCTGAAAGAGCCTTCAAAATATATCTTAGCTTCACATACAATGACATGCTCCGTCTTGCTTTCCAACTTAGGATGATATCTAGGACAGCTGCAAAAATAAAAACATATTGCTCTGTCAAACTTTCACAAGAGTAGAAGATTTCCAACTTGATCATCAATTTGAAGTATGGTAAACTATATATAGTATTCTTGTTGAAAACTCCATATTAACAAAAAAACTCAGACATAATCCCCTTCTAATGGAAAATTTGCTCAAACATTTTCCTGACTGAAGGAATAGCATAAAACAAACATCTATGATGATGATAAATTGGTATACAGACTACAATTAATAAACCTAGAGATATAACAGTTACATATTACAGAGTGAAATGTGAATGAAACCAGAAAAGAGGAATTTGATAAAGAATCAGAATCCAACAATTTTGTGGCACACAATTATTAAATTGAACAGGCAATGTTGAAACTGGTACGAATAGAAATGCAGCCATACAAGAAGCAGAACAAAAGCAGAGTTAAAATAATGACTTTAGGAGCACAGGTTAAAAAAACTAAAATATAGACAAGCAATTCAACAGAGTTTGAGACAGTAAGATCTACTGGTTTTATCTACCTTGGGCAAGCTTCAATATTGCAGCAGTTATGAAGATACTCAGAACCCTCATGAAAACATCACCGTGAAATATAGAACTTAACTCTCCCGATCCATTCCAAGCAATGATAATCATCGCCTTTATTGGACAGAATATGTTAACATAGTTCACAACATCATTGATACCGAAAACATAGAATGCAAAGACTATAAAGGACAAACAGAAGAGGACTACCTGTAAACATAAAATATAAAAGCTCCACATTCTATCAAAACTTCTGAAGATATGCCAAAAAGAGCGTATTTCAACAAAATTGATTTTGCCAATCCATCGGTCACCAGTAACTGGCTTCTTTTCCTTAAAGTGGGGAAAGGAAGTAAGATACATGGAATGCTTAGTAGTTAGCAAATTTAGTTAAACCATATCCAAATCTCTACTCTCATGACAACAATAGGGAAAAGTTTACAAAAAGGATTTGATTTCATAGTTAAGACTCAAAACTGTGCAGGCTAATCTATCTCATTGGAAATTCACGGAATGATGCTATTTATTTACAGCTAGAATAACTCGTGCATACCATGATCTAAACTTTTGGTGAAAGCAAAAATACAAAATACCATGAATAACGCATTTGAAAATGATAAAATAACTGTTTCAAAGGTACTGAAGAGACCATGCCACTGAGTATATAAATGCAGTGGCATATGCAGACAAATTGATACACTATAGATATATTTAACATTGAACCAGGTTTTTTTATTATGCACCTCAGACTTCAATACATGAGCCTTAAGGCATTTCCTGGAACCCCGAACCAAAGCTTGCCTCAAGCCTCACTTTGATTTACAAAAACTTACTCTAAATATGCTAAACCAGTAAAACAAGAGTGCTTAGCCTGAAGCAGGAAACATGATTTACCTCAGAGAAGATTTTTTATTTTATTTTTTCTAAAGGCAAATCAATAAACAACATAAACTGAAAATCACAAAACCTACATCATCCGCATCAATTTCACGCTCTTCAAGAGGCTCGCAAAAGAAATCAGCGTCAGCACGCATTGGCCAACCTAACCGAAAACAATCAACTGACCTGTAATTTCACAACAGTGAATGATTCCATAATCTGTGGTCTTAATACAGGAAGACAAACGTAATCATAGCAAATCAAGATACCAGAAGTATTCATTTAAATCATCATAATTTCGCCATTGAGAATGCTTTGACTTTCCTCCTTTGCTCCTTTTAGCTTCCTGCATGGCAGAACATAATTGACATAGCAGAAATTTGCAGCAATTAGAAAAACAAAAGAAAATGAAAATTTTATGACCAAGGAGAGAAGAAAAAGCACAACCTTTGCTATTGTATCATAAATAGGTTTTACTACTTTCCATAAGAAAGCCTCTTCATTTCCCCCATAGGCTGGCTTTATGTGTTCACCTGTTGTCGGACTGACACTCCCAGCCAGCATTCCATACAGCTCAAATGCCATCTATGAAATTTGAATACAACTGAATTATACCTTGCATTAAAGCTTTAACCCAAACTAATCTATAAAATCTATAGACAAATGAAAAATATCTATCAAATCATAAATGAATACAAATTTGAACCCAACAGAATACCTATGTGAAATCATAGAAAGAGTGTAGTAAATTCGGTTTCTTAAATTCTAAGAAAGGACTTTTTCTAAAAATTAAAAAAAAAAATCCCAAATTCTATTCCCCAGATGAAACTAGTCTAACTGAGGAGCATAAACAAGCTCAACTACCAAGTATAAGCATGCCGCATGACTTAGTTTGCCAGCATAGGTGTGAGCTTATATGGTATTTCAGGCCGAGAAAAAGCCTTCTCCAGTATTTGACACTAATCATCAAAAAGTTAGACAGTTCTTAAGCAATCTAAAAGGAGTGCTACAGAATACATGTTATAAACTAAGGTAAAACCTACACCAGGTCCAAAATCTTAAGTAATCACTCGATTTAAAAGCTTAAACTAGTAAGATAAAGAGCAATAATAGCATGAGTCCTAAACATACATGATGATATATATAGCAAAGGCATTCTGGCATGAATCTCAAGTTGGCGGCTTCTCCCCATATGAGAAGATAAAGACCCATGTATAGTAATTTGCGCTGCTGTACTTCTTGTTGAATAGTTGGCAACCTGTTAAAAGAACATCCATAGTTAAAACAATTATAAGAATCACAAAAGCAAAACTATCAATAGCATTTACCATCCTGGGATGAAATTAAAAAACAAAAAAAGTAAAAATAAAAAAGAAACACAGGAAAGTGTTAGTTTCTGATTTCAATCCACCCAAACAAGGTGGTGGGTTGCTACTTCCTATCAAAAGAAGACAATAACTGATCCACTCAGCTTTACCAGGGGACATAGTAAAAGATATGTTTCTTGAATTGTAAATGGGAACCCTCACCAAAGGCTGCTTTTGCGCCCCAGATACTTGCACCACTTTTTGTAGTTTTTGAAAAGTTTCTTCATCACTTCAGTTAGAGCTCGATCATCCAACTATATAGTAAATTGTACACAAATATTAACAGGATATAAGACTGGTTTCAAATAAATTCAAGAATAGTATGTCCAAACAGCATTGAATTGAACCTTGGGTTGCTGATCAGGCTTTGGAAACTGTCGTATGTGCACATTTGCAAGCAACAGAATCAAGTGCTCCCTTTGATTCGCCACATTGTCTTTCTACATATTGATACACAGAACATGAATTGCTGATAACTCATGAAGCATTTAACAACCAAAGAAGTTGGCAATCACCTGAAAACCAAACATAACCTGAAGCCAGTCTAGAATGTCTTCATCTACTTTCTTCTTATGGCCCTTTGGCCATGGCAAACCCCTAGTGTTGCGAAGTGCAGAAACAGTTGCTTGTATCTGTGAATTAAGTGAGCAATCAAGTTAATTTATGATGTAACATGGATATTTAGGAAAAAGAAACATAGCGCACCAAGAAATTGTGACAGACCTCAGGATATCTCATGATAGCCTGATTTTGACTATCAGGATCAAGAGGAAGAATATTATAAGGTACATATATCTGCGTCTTCTCCTCAACTTTCGTGTGAGCTTCCAAAATCTGCAGCTCAAAATAAGGAAAAAAAAAAAAAAAAACAAAGAAAACCCAAAACATTGACATTACATGTATTAATACAACCACTGTAGCATATGAGCTTTTCAGAACTGTTTTTCTAAGCCCAAGCAAGAAAAGGAATATGATTGAGTTAGAGGATTAAGTTTACAAAATTCGTAAGAAAAGAACTTTCATTTTCACCTCGTCAGCTACTTCCACAGCTTCTGTCTGATTGACAGCTTTCAAAACCTCAAAGAGAACAGCAGCAGTTTGATATGCTTTTGTAAGCTGGGCACTGAGCTAGGAACATGAACTTGTCAAACATAATAAAAAAAAGAAGGCCAAGCATCCAAGAAAATGGACACATTAGAAATCCTTTCTTTTCGAAAACTAACCGATCAGGTTTGTCAGCAGCATTCTGCAAGGCTTGAATGTACTTCTTGTAGTAATGCTGGTAAAAATCCTGCATTTCACGAGCATCACTCTTCGTCCTTCCTGCCAGTGTTGTTTCATTTTCCTGAAAGGAAACAAAAGGAGAAGGTAGGACCACACAAAATTCTGGACACCAATACTTGAGAAAAATTCATAAAGAATTTTCACAACAACATGAAGCATTCTGAGCAGGAAAATAGAAAGCATTGAAAATCCAATCACTTGAAGCCATAGATCTTTCAAAACCAATACCTAACATGTGATAAAATCAATTCATGACATCCAATCACTTGAGCTTGCAATCATGTGATTTATCACAAAACTCAGCAGAATTGCAGCACTCTTCATAAAAATCAAAGATGAAATGCATCTCAAGGGTGGGTGTGTCTCTGTGTGTGTGTGTGTGTGTGTGTGTGTTTCTTTTTTTTTTTTTTTTTTTTGGTTTTGAATTTAGTTCTGTACCAACCTCAACAATCTATGAAATTATACACTACCTGGCTGGCTCCACTTCCTTTTTAAGGGAAATAGAACCTGATGATATCAAAGTTCTCCGAGGAAATAAGGAATATTATTCTTTTTATTTAGGTATTTTTTTTATGAGAAGTGACATTTGTTTGTCTTGGTGATGATAAATAATAGCTGTGTTGAGAAAAAGTGACTTGCAATTATTTCAATGAACAGTCTGACATAGGCAGTTTGTGAGGACTACGAAGAACTAGGGAAGCCTATCAATTAAATCTTTCATGTTACTTTTGATTTTGCGTTGACTGCCATGTCGATTTTGGGTGTATTATTCATGTTACTTTGGCCACAGCATCTAAGAAAGTACTCCAGGAACTATCCAAAAGATGCATGGCCTAACTTCAACATTTTCACCAATTTAAAATAGGAAGCCTGATCTTTCATGCTATGTCTAAGATATCTTTCATAAAGTGCAATAATCTTTAACTTTTCTCCAGTCGTTATTCTTTCAAACATAAAATCATTGAGGAATGGTCAAACTACTAAAGCAGTAAAGATACTGTAGGGGAGGTCCTGCAGAAAAGTCGCTTGAAGCCAAGATTATAAAAAGCTAAACACCTCCCATTCTGATTACTTTGCATATTGCAGTGTACCATATTAAATTGAATATTATCATACAAAGATGCAGAAAACTTATCCTGATAGTAAAATCTTAATGGATAACATTGTGCATGATGGAACAAAACTACATATATAGAGAAGTAAATTAGACCCTACCCTTTCCAGCCGTTGAAGAAGTGCAGTTTTAAATTGCCGAACACCACGCCCACTTGACGTAGGATCTAGTCTGTGAGCTTTCTCAAAGGCATAGAATCGACCTAATTCCAGCAGCCAAAATTATATGTATAAGACTTCAGGCAGATTTTCATTAATTATCTGATTATACCATGGATGAATCAAGTATTCCAATTATTTCAGTTCAAAAGAAGTATATTGAATCCTACAAGTTACTAAGTTCCAGCAACCACAATGATGAAAGATAATCCGAACTATTCCACACAAACAGACAATAATAAAGACGTGCATATCTATGTATGGATGAGGACCAGTATAAAATTAGAAATACAGCTTACATAGATAAGCAACTCTTGGGTTGCTAGCCTCTACTTCATTGGCAACTCGAAGTATTGGAGCAATCTCAACCAGTGAAGAGGGCACCACTTCACTATCCATCATTGCCTCTCCAAGGTTACCACCTGCAGTCTGAGTCCGCAGAATCCGCCTCTGCGGTTGTTGATCAGAACCCCTCCTCTGTGCCATATTTTGCCTTCACCAAAAATATACTTGAACGACCTCTTTACCGGCCAAACCCCTGAAACATCAATTATTATTTTGTAAAGGAAAAAAAAACGAATAAGAATAAGAAAAATCATCATCATATCCTAACAACCAAATGGTAATCAAGATAAAATTTACTTAATTGTTTGGAGAGATATATGAAATGATTTATTATTTTTTTTAAATCACTACACGAAGCCTGATTCAGATTATTGAGTGACTAAAAGTTTTCTCCTTTTTCAAGAAACATAACAAAAAAAGATATGCTATACAAACTTTTGTTTCTTTAGTGTTCATTCAAATTTCCGGGCAACCCAACAAAGTGACAAAGAAGAAGTTTCTTATGAATTCCTTTCGAAGTAAAAGATTGAAACGAATTATGGTACAAGCAACAGGAAGAAAAACAAGAATCTCAAAACATCCTGATCATAAAATACTCGAACAGCCCCTGTTCGGTTGTTGACAAAAACTTATAGAAAAAGATTCTTATAATAATAACTCCTACCAAATTTTCATGTCAGCGTGAGTCTAATAAGTCGTATAAGTGTACTAAATTCATTTGGGTTCCATTACTTGTTCCTGTCTACCCAACTACTGCATGCAAAGTGTTCTCAGCTACCAAATCAAAGCATAACATAGAATTAACATCACCAGTTAAAGATATTGAAATACAAGAGAACATAAAGAAAAGGAAAGATCACCTGTTGATACAAGAGCTTCGAGAACATGCTATGTCTTTACGATCACAAGAAATGAAATACTAGATGATAGAGAAGATAAGAAGACTAAAGTGTCAACGTGCATGCTTATCTAAGAAGGGAGTTGGCAGTGTGGTACCTATAAACAAGGGAAGATAGAAAGCAATGGCAACATGACACACAGTTACTACTTTAAAGCAGCCAGAGAATTATTGTACAGTCACTGTTTAAGTCTCGAAATGGGTTTTGTCTGTCCAGTTAGAAGATGCCAAGTCATGATTTGAGGTTGATGGTCTCTTTCTCCGTGAAATAAAAGTTTTAGCTTTCGAGAGGAAAAAACAAGCAACAAAAATAAAGAAAAGGATTGTTTTTATCTTAATTTTATCAAAGATGAATTGCAAGTTGAAAATATGGGAGTAGGTAGGATAAATACATCCATATGCAAAGTGTTTTTATCAGACTTTGGTGTGCTCACTACTTCACTAAAAGAAAGATTGGAAGTTTGAAAGTTCCAGATAGTTTGCTTTGAAAAGTAAGGAGGAGGAGGTAATTGTACATACAGCTCTGGGGTTTGGACTTTTGTGTGCTTCAGGTTATGGAGTTCTGCGTCTCCCTAAAGTTTTTCTTTTTTAAAACAAAGAAGAATTTGCTGGAAGGATGAATAAGATTGAGATGATCAAAACACATACATTTTTGTATATACAAGACTAGTCCTGGGCGAATAGTTTGAAAGCAGGATTGATTTGATGTTAATTTGATGTGGGTCCAAGTAATGATCTAACTTGTGCAAAACAATTAGTTACTGTTAGCGTTAGACAATAGGGACATCCAACTAATCAGAATATGACACAACATAATGTTGCATGTGGAAAGATCAAGATGATCATCACAAATTTCTCCCATCATGTGGAAAGATGAGAAAAAGCAAAACTATTCTTTCTCTTCAACCTAAACTGTGCAATTTGATTTATATTTTAAGGAGCGATCAAAATATTCGATTCTTTGACAATTATGCTTTCTGTGCTTCTGTTTTCGTAATCACTTTACTTGAAGATTGCAACCTTTTTTTATTTTTTATTTTTTTAATGTATCTCAAGCACTGTAATAATATAAAACTCAAACAGACGTGCCACTTGTAACTCTTTGTATCTTCCACGTCATACAAGGGAAGGTCGGGCGTGGGACGCACGTGCCTCGTGTTCCAATATAAACCTTAGCGGCAAGTACACGGGAAACAACAGAACAGAACAGAACAGAACAGAGCAGAGCTGACCAAGTGAATCGATTGATCGATGGCGGACGAAGAAGGAAAAGCAGACGCGCAGCTCTTTCAGCTTCTCTCTAATCTCCTGCAGGAGGTTTTACTTAGTTAATCAATTTCGTCTCTTGCTGCTTCAATTCATATCATCTCTCTGCGCATGATTAACGATCTGGGTCTTTGAATTAGAATTAGGATTGTTAAATTTCATTAACTTATGACATTTGTAGCAAAATTTAAATTTGTTGAGTATTTCACTTACTTGTTTTCTAGGTTACAATACTTGTTTTAGAGAATTTGTATGGAATACAATAAATTTATATGATAGAAAAGTAGCTAAGATTGAGAGGACATACCCTAAGGCATTGCCATTAGAACCAGGAGATTAGGCACAGATATTTAAAAATTTGTTTCATCATTCATATGTATCCAGGATCATGAATTTCTGGGTAGAGAATACTTATTGCTCTGACTGAAATGGGTCTGGGCCATCCCGTCATTTGATTTGAGGCGCTTCCTCTTAACTGAGGCCATTCATTCTGCAATATCAATGTGATGATTGTCTACAGCTTGCTCATTTTTAAAGTTTACGTTGGTAGGTGGAAGCATTGACCAATCAGGAAGAGGTTGAATTGCGTTCCAAAATCGAAGCCCTTGGTTTAGAGGTTACTAAAGTTCCTTCAAAGTCGACACAACTTGATGAGGTACATAGAGTAGGACTTGTTGAAGCCATTTTTCAAAACTTTTTTTTTCCCCTTTCACCTCTAAGTGGGTATTTTACACGGGTTTATTTTCCTATTCCGTGTATATTTTTGCTTAGATGGAGATAGCAAGGGAGTTGGATAAATTATCAGCAAAGCTCGATGATGTTGATGAGATGATATCCTCAGCCATAGCTGCAGACCCTCAGGTGCAGTCACTCTTGAGTGGTACAGCTGATGTATGGATGCCAGTTATTACTGCCACTGCTGATGAGCGACGAAATTTTACTGGTATGATGGCAGATGATACTACTGAAGCAGAAGGGAAAAGCTCTAGTTAGGTCACATCCCTATTTTGCAAACTTTGAAGAGTGGATTAGTTAAATGTAAAGCTTCAAGAAATGTAAAGACTTTCGGCCCACAGCCTCGTTAATTTTGTGTTCTGTTATCTTTCAAACAAACAGGTGTTCGTTTTCTCTGGTCATTTTGTGGAAATAAACTTCCACTTCTGTCTAATGCAGTTCAAAGTTAAAATCATCCGCATTAATTTATTTAAAGTGACAGTGATTCTAGGACAGGATTTCTTTGCTGGCACCCAAATTTCACGATTGAAGTCTTCTGCTTGAACGTCTTTCTTTCGTGGTGTACGTTGTGGAGAAGTGTTGATTTCTTAAGCTCTATGTTTTTTACTCTCCCAGGTGACACTGAAGCTACATTCAGGGGCTGTTTCCCTTGCCCATCAGTTTTGCAAAGGCAAGTCAGTTCCTTCGATTGTGGGATGAGGCTGAGAATAAATCGGTTCACATTGTATTTCAATTTGGAAAGTTGGTCCACAGCTGTTATATCTTACAGTTACAGCTTTAGGGTTTGATCAGGGTCATTAAAGTTGAACCTAAACAAAACTGTTAAAGAAAACAAGCAAAGAATATGATATCAGATACTTAAATTATGGGTGGAAAATAGATTTTGATTAGTTGAAGCAATTCAAGATGAGAGAGAATAGAAACATTTCCTTATTTTGGAACAAAGAGACCAATAATCCAGATTAGAATGGATACAAGAATCCAACAAATAAGTGAAAAGAGGAGCAACCCAGCCAAGATAGTAAGGAAAGGAGGGCCTTGGCGGCCATCAGAATCAGTGGTTCTAGTCCCATCTGGTTTGTCTTGGCCTTGGAGAGAATCTCCCCCAGAAGGATTTGAATTTGAGGCAAATGCGGAAAACGGGCTTTGCCTAGTTTGCAATCTTACTGGAGTATTCTTCAACCTAAACGTCAGAAAATTAATAAATAAATAATGTTTGTAGAGTGAATAACGATATATCAACATGTATGTATGTGTGAGTCATGGTTTCGAGAATCAATCTGGCAAAAGCTGTACTGAATGGATGCCATCCATTCATTCCGTAATCACATAATGAAAATCTAGATATACAACCTCAAACCCTACCCTAACAAATTAAGTGTTTCCTAAAACAGATGAAAAGGAAATGGAGGGAGTGAAAGTTACCAAATGAAATGCAACTGAAATTGGATGGAAAGCAGTAAATAATTACTAATGAACATTCCTTGAAGGCAGAAACAAATGGAGATGAGCAAGAAGCAGTACCTGAAACTCGAAGGGAGTGGAAAGGCTGAGGCTTTGACTTTGAGAAAACGAAAAGAAGGGTGATGAAACCCCATAACTGCTTGGGAAGATAACGATGATGGTAGTTGTATTACTGGTACCCTTGCAGCGCTAAGCGAGACGGAAGCCATTTTTTCGGACCAAAAAAGTGTCAAGCGTGTGCAGGTGCGTGGGCGAGCGAGTTTAAGAGATGAAAAAGAATCAATCGACCTGCCGTCGAGCCACGTGTAAATGCCACATATCAGCGTTCAATATTATTTCAATTATTTTGCCTCACTTTTGTACAAGTCCAAGAGCTGCCAACTCATCACAGCACAATGTGACGTGACACAATGCCTATGCCCTATTTCAACCTCAACATAATTCCAAAACCATCCATATTTCATTTCCAACGCCAAAAATGATGACCATCTTCAGAAAAATACATCTTTATCATGCTCAACAAAAGCAACGAACGTCATAAATGACGATAACGTTAATAAAGCGAATTATATATATATAAGAAAATTATGCCACACATCAACGGAGGTCCAACATCTCATATATGATATGAGCAACTCAACATTACTTTATTGAAAATTTTCAACCAAACTGTAACTCAGAAATACAATCCAATTCCGGTCTAGTGCCAGCCAAATTAATAGTTCAAAGAGGGAAATAGCACTCCCTGCTCCTGCTGACAATAAATGTATAAAGCACTATAATGTTAAAATGCCTGCAGCTGTTTGACTGACTCAACAGAACTCGCTCGTAATTGTACACAGCTCCTCCGTTCATCACAAAATCCAAGCTTGTTTGAGCAATTATTACTACATCTATACTCATTCATAAAATAAAAAATTTAAAAAAAACCACTTTTTCCCAATTTTAAGCTGCTTTCTTGCAATTCTTTTCTATCCAATCTAGCGTAACACTCTTTGGCCTCTCAAGTGGCAACCCAAAAGCTCGGTCCCATATCAGCTGAACCAACAAAGAGCCAGAGTTAAATAAACCACCAACTCACTATAAAATAAATAATCAACAAAAGAGCGAGATAAGTCGGAAGAACAGACCTGCGAGCAAATCCCAATACTCCTTGATACACCAAAAAGAACAGTATAATATCTGTCAACCATGAAATTTAAAACATAACATCATCTCTCCAGAAAGTGAGAATTCTCAAACGCAATCATTAATAAAATAATCAAGTACAACACCTTGCTTCAGTCAAACCAAAATGGTTAAGCAGCACCCCACTGTGAGCATCAACATTGGGCCAGGGGTTTTTAACCTGCAAGCGTCAAAAAGTTTCAAAGTACAACAGAGAGCATTAGACCCATTCTGCTTGATTGGAAGAAACTTAAAACAGGATTTACAATGTTGGAACTCTGTCGATAAATAATTTATTGAAACGCTGTAACGACTAGGTAACACAATAGCACTCTACTTCAAAACAGCAGCAGCTCATTGGAATAAAAATGTGAAAGAAATAACATAATATCAAATAGTTTCAAATTATCTCACAGTAGTTTCAGAAATGACATCTTGTATTTCTCAGACCTAGAAAGGGGTATATTTAAACTCATGGGTTCACATTTTTATCATCTGTTACATCTGGCCCATTATTTTCTTATTACTGCGGCTTCATTTTTTTTTTTAAATATCATATGATAAAAATACATCATAATCTACATTCCTATGACCTTAGCAATATGCACATAATTCTTTGAAATACTCTTTTTGCTTGAAATAAAATCATAAGCAGCTTACCTTTCCCAATTCTGTAAGTATTGGAGGCACGACTTCAAACAGCTTAGAAACCTGTTAAGGGGCAAACAAGGTTAGTCCATCAAAATTAGTAAAAAGTAAAAGCTTGTGTATTTCATGGAAGAAAAATCCTTGTTAATATGCAATAGGCAAAAGTGACAACCAGTTGGAATAGTGGATCATCAGGTAAATGCTTCAAGGCAAACTCCCTCTGACAGGTGTATCTGGGATCTGTTTTACGCAAGACTCCATGGCCATAACCAGGAACAACCTGCATATTTGAGAGAATGTCATGGCTTGTCTTTCATAGTATGTTAACTAGCTGCTAATAAAGATTATGGTATTCATTTGAGTTAGCACTGATACAAAGGGAAATGAAAGGCAATACTTTTTGAGGAAATCAAATAACTAGCTAAGCCAAAAACCTAGAAACCAAGGTGATGAGTCAAAATATCAATAGTGCAGCCCGAACTGAACTGAGCATCTAGAAATAGAAAAACTAAAAGCAGTTCTGGAAAGAACCAAAAACCATCATGATATCTCAACAGTACAGAGTTTACACAACAAGCTTAGTCATAATTAATGGATTTTGACAGAGCAGAAGAACAATACTCAAGCCAGAGAAAAGGGTTATGTGTTTTCATATATAAAGTTCACCAGATAACAATAAGCTCTCATTAACGCTCAATCAAAATTCAGAAGACTTGAATTTATTATATATGATAAACCATGTTTTCATTCCAGCAAATGACTGAAAGTACCTTGCCACTGTTTAATGTTTTCCAGACATAATCTTTCAGCTGCTCCGTTGTTATGTTCTCACCGCACTCATCCACCACAGATTTGATCCAAATCAAAACTTCCTGTGATCACAATATTGCAGAAATTAGAGCACAAAAGCAATAGCATCATCTCCAAGCTGAAATCAGGTAACATCTCTATTATGAGAACACAGAAGTGTCATTTCTCTATTATGCTTCCAGAATTCTAAACAATTCACTGACTTAAAAGATAAAAGAATCTACGAAGTGAGATGATAGATTCTCCACAGTTCACACAACACTCACAAGAAAAACGAATACAGAAACTACGAGTTAAATGGAATGGTAGATGTAGGCTAGAGTGATTAACTGGAAAATATAGTATTTATTGAATCAATAGGCAGGAATTTTGAGAGCCCTGCCTGCTCTCCCTTAGTAACAATGTACAAAGAAATTCTCTACAATCCGATCCCCTTTTCCCTCTTCTCTCCCTTCCTTATACAGCTTCTAACTAACTTTGCACACTCCCCTTTGCTAGGATAACTAACTCCCTCCAGCTCATCCTTCCCGCCTCAAAACTGCCTCAAAACAGAAAAATAAGAATTCACTTTTCTGCCCTTCTTTTGTTATCCCTTTGTTGTCTCCTAACGTAGGTGAATTTTATTGGAGGTCTATCATTACCCCCCGCCCAAACATTCACCTTGTCCTCAAGGTGAAAATGAGGAAATTGAGTTTGAATCAAATCACTGTGCTCCCAAGTAGCCTCAAATTCTGGTAGCCCCTTCCACTTAATCAAAACTTCCGTAATAATCCCACACTGCTCCTGATTCTGGCGTACAGCAAGAACCTGTTCAGGTTCAACTACCAGCTCCATAGAATCCTTAAGTTGGGAGGGAATAGAAGGTGAAACTGGAGCATTGCCTACTGCCCGACGTAACTGGGAAATATGAAAGACTGGGTGAATGGATGAGTGTGCTGGTAATTTTAACCGATAAGCAACCTGTCCTACTCTTGCTTCCACTGGGTATGGACCATAATACCGAGGACTAAGTTTCTCATTTCTGCGTTTAGCCAATGTTTGCTGTTTATATGGTTGCAATTTGAGATAGACTAAGTCCCCAACCTGGAAATAAACTTCCCTACGTTTATTGTCAGCAGCTGTCCTCATTCGGTCCTGGGCATCTTTCAAATTCTGTTTCAATTCTTCCAATATAGCATCTCTTTCCTCTAGCAAGTGTTCTACTGTTGATACAGCAGTGGTAGAATGGCCATAACGAATCAGCGGAGGAGGATCACGGCCGTAGAGTAGCTTGAATGGGGTAGATTTAGTGGAAGTATGATAGGTAGTATTATACCAATATTCTGCCCATGAGAGCCATTTCACCCACTGTTTTGGCTTCCCAGCCACAAAACACCTAAGATAAGTTTCCAAACAGTGATTCACCACTTCCGATTGGCCATCGGTTTGTGGATGATAGGCTGTACTCCGTTTAAGGGTTGTTCCTAGTAGTTTGAATAATTCAGACCAGAACAAACTGAGAAATACTCGGTCTCGATCAGTAATAATCGACCGGGGAATTCCATGAAGCCGAATAATCTCCTTAGCAAAGATAGCAGCAACCGATTGAGCATTAAATGGATGTTTCAGAGCTATGAAATGCCCATATTTGGTCAATCGATCCACAACCACCAGAATAGAATTATACCCCTCAGATTTCGGAAGACCTTCAATGAAATCCATTGTTAAATCTTCCCAAACCAGGTTAGGAATGGGTATTGGTTGCAGTAACCCAGCAGGGGCCAATGATAAGTACTTGTTCTGTTGGCAAGTACCACAAGATTCAACATAGCACTTAATGTCCCTTTTCATTCCAGCCCAAAAAAACTCACTGCAGATTCGCTGAACTGTCTTCAGCAGTCCCGAATGCCCTCCCAATGGGCTGTCATGAAACTCCTTAAGTATCTTAGGTATAAGAGCTGATTGTTTACTCAATACAACCTTTCCTTTATACAATAAGTTCCCTTGAACCATAGTATAACCAGTTTGAGAATGATTCCCAGCCATCAAAGCCTCTTTAATGCTCTTCAATTCTTCACTGCCATCAATTTCTTTTTGTATCTCATCAAAATTAATAGAGGGGGAAAGAGAGATAGCAACAAATTCAGGATACCGTGATAGCGCATCAGCAGCTTTGTTCTCCAACCCTCTCTTGTATTGGATCTCAAAATCATACCCCAACAATTTTGATAGCCATTTTTGATGTTCAGAACTGACTACCCTCTGTTCCAGGAGGTATTTTAGACTCCGTTGATCAGTTCTCACTATGAATTTTCTGCCTAGGAGATAAGGTCTCCATTTCTGAACAGCCATCACTATTGTCATTAATTCCCTTTCGTAAACTGATTTCAAGCGCTGATTTTGGGACAACATATGACTGTAAAAGGCAATGGGACGATTCCCTTGCATTAAAACAGCTCCCAGCCCCATACCAGAAGCATCGGTATCAATAATAAAGGGCTGACTAAAATATGGTAGAGCTAGGACCGGGACAGAAGTCATGGCCTTTTTCAGCTTGTTAAATGCTTCTTCAGCCTGCAAATTCCAGCCAAAATTATCTTTCTTCAGCTGTTCAGTCAAGGGCCCAGCAATAGTGCCATATCCTGCTACAAATTTTCTGTAATATCCAGTTAATCCTAGAAATCCCCTTAGGTCCCTGAGGTTCCTTGGAGTTGGCCACTTCAACATTGCTTCTATTTTGGAATCATCCACAGCCACCCCTTCAGCTGAAATAATATGACCCAGGTACTCCAACTTAGATTGGGCAAACAAGCATTTTTTTAAATTTGCATACAGCTGCTGCGTTTCCAGGATTTGCAGCACAATTTTCAAGTGCTGTACATGTTCCTTTAGGTTGCTGCTGTACGCTAGGATGTCATCAAAGAAAACCAGGACAAATCTTCTCAAATATTTTCGAAAAATGTCATTCATTAAAGCTTGAAATGTTGATGGAGCATTAGTGAGTCCAAACGGCATCACTAAAAATTCATAGTGTCCATCGTGAGTTCTGAAGGCTGTTTTATGAATGTCTTCAGACCTGACCCTAATCTGGTGGCATCCTGACTTTAAATCCAGTTTAGAAAAAATGCTTGCCCCATGTAACTCATCCAGTATTTCATCTATAACCGGAATAGGATATTTGTCGGGCACCGTGGCCTGATTGAGGGCCCTGTAGTCCACACAAAACCTCCAACTTCCATCCTTTTTCTTCACTAACAACACTGGACTTGAGAAAGGACTGCAGCTTGGTCTGATTATACCTGCTGCCAGCATCTCCTGAACTAGTCATTCAATTTCCTCCTTCTGAATTTGAGGATATCGATAAGGTCGTACGCTTACCGGTTGCCTTCCCTCTTTGAGGACAATGGCATGATCCCTTTCTCTATTTGGGGGCAGTCCCATTGGCATAGAAAACACAGTTTGGAACTGCTTAAGAATACCTTGCACTTCTTCAGGAATTTCAGTGGGAGTGGGGTCTGCTAATAGGGACAAAGCATTCAATTCCAGGAGCATACCCTGTCCACCAGTCCTTACTGCCTTAATCAAATTTTTAAATTTCACCTGAGTTTTACACAACCCAGGATCTCCTTGCAAAATCACCTTCGAACCATCCACCTTGAATTCCATTGTTAACGACTTGGCAATCAAATTTTATGATCCCCAGATTTTCCAGCCATAACATTCCCAGAACCAAATCTGTTCCAGCAAGATCTAAGGGAAGGAAATCTTCCACTATTCTAACTCCCTGCAACATTAGAACTATCCCCCTACAAATCCCTTCCCCTTTGACTGGTTCACCAGTACCCAGTAACACCCCATAATTCCCAGCATTATCTACTGGTACACCAATTTTTTTAACCATAGCTTTGGATATAAAATTATGAGTATCTCCAGGATCAATCAACACAATCACTTCCTCCCCTCCAATCATGCCTTTCAATTTGATGGTTTTAGGTGATGTAAGTCCGGCTACTGAATTCATTGAGAGCTCTACAAGTTCAGGATTAGAGCTGTTACCTTCAGTGGTCTCTAGGACTGCATTATCTTCCTCCAATTGACAGTCTATCTCCTCCTGGATCACCATGACATTCAACTCCTTAAACTTGCAGCGGTGACCTGGAGAAAATTTCTCATCGCAGCGATAACACAAGCCTTTTTCCCTTCTGGTTTGTAGTTCTGCATCTGTCAATCGCCGAAACTGAGCTTCAGATCGCCCTGCACTGTTCTTCTCTGGTGCCAATGTTGAACGAATTGCAGGAGAATTGTTGTTCCTCAGCATGGAATAACTGGAATTAGTCCCCTTCTTCTCGGTTGATAATAAGCCAGTCTTGCAAAACTTAAGGGCCTGGTTCTTGTTTTCTAATTTTTGGGCCATGTTCATTACCCGGTCCAACCCATTGGGCCTAAAAGCCTTCAATTCGGCCCGCAAATCTGGTTTCAAGCCATTGATAAACTGCCCTTCCAGAATGTGCTCCGGCAGATCGTTCATCGTCGACGCGATCCGCTCAAACCGCCGCCGATATTCCCTCACGGTTCCTTCCTGTCGGAGCGCCAGAAATTGCTCCGATATCCCTTCCTGACTCTCGCGAAATCGTTCTAGTAGCAACGATTTCAGTTCCTCCCATGACCGGAACACACGTCGGGAATCTTCCCATTGGTGCCAGGCGAAGGCCTCACCCTCCATCGACACTGCAGCGGCGGTCAGTTTCTCCCTCTCCGACATCCGATTCAGAGAGAAGAAGTGCTCCGCGCGGTAAACCCATTCGTCGGGGTCACCGCCGTCGTATGTCAGCATCTCAATCCGACGAGTTCGGATCTCTCCTCTCCAAGGTTCGTCACTGCCACCACTTCCGGCGACGAAGGGAGGTATTCCTCCTCCAGAACCTCCCCTCGGTGATTTCTGTTTGGTTGATGACACCGAGTGGTGCGAGTTCTCTTTGCTCTCCGCCGTGAGGGCCTCCAATTTTTCCAGAATTGCCGCCATACCTTGCTCCAAGAACTGTACCTTGGCTACACCTTCCTTGACAGATGCGATATCATTCTGCATCATCTGAACCTTTTCTTCTATCGTGTCCATCCTCCCATCTCCCTTCTTCGCCATGCCCAGGTAGGTGCTCTGATACCAATTTGATAGATTCTCCACAGTTCACACAACACTCACAAGAAAAACGATTACAGAAACTAGGAGTTAAATGGAATGGTAGATGTAGGCTAGAGTGATTAACTGGAAAATATAGTATTTATTGAATCAATAGGCAGGAATATCGAGAGCCCTGCCTGCTCTCCCTTAGTAACAATGTACAAAGAAATTCTCTACAATCCGATCCCCTTTTCCCTCTTCTCTCCCTTCCTTATATAGCTTCTAACTAACTTTGCACACTCCCCTTTGCTAGGATAACTAACTCCCTCCAGCTCATCCTTCCCGCCTCAAAACTGCCTCAAAACAGAAAAATAAGAATTCACTTTTCTGCCCTTCTTTTGTTATCCCTTTGTTGTCTCCTAACGTAGGTGAATTTTATTGGAGGTCTATCATGAGAATACTTCAAATTTATTTTGTTAGTATAATTTGCCTATAAAAATATTCCTTAACAGAGAGTGATATGACAGAAGATAAAATACCTGATTAGCCAGACCATGGAGTGGTCCTGCTAAGCCATTTAATGCAGCTGCAAATGAAAGATAAGGATCTGAAAGTGCACTAGCAACCTGAATTTAGCAAAAAATTGCATAAGAACATAATTTCAGCATTCAACTGGATGAGATGTCACTGGACTGAAGAACAGGCTTCAAGACTAATTAGATTAAAAGTTCTAATAGGTAGCTTCAGCAAAAATAACAACGAAATCATGGCAACAAAACGAAATGCTGCATCAAAACTAAGGCAACTTACCAAGTGGCCAGTATGAGCACTAACATTCCCACCTTCATGGTCACTGAAATATTTACTCAATAAAAAAGACATTAGGTTCATGAGATTGTTTTTCTCTTAGTACCACTTAATTTTGATGAAAAATATAAGTAAAATGCTAGTCCAAAATTCATTTCATATATCATATCGCAAGCTGAAAATAAGTTGTACAGACCTATGGATGGTGACATAAAGCCTCATAAGCTCTTGCATCTTGGGGTCATCAAATCCCAACATGTGTGAAAAGTTTGCGCCATAATCCAAAGAATCATCCTTAGGAATAATTTGTTGATCCTTGTAAATCCTTCAAAAATACAAAATTTAAAAAAAAAATTGAAGTAATGCAGGATGATAAAAGATCCGTTATTACTGATGGACAAAACATAACAGCAGACAATCAGTTAGCAATGTCAAACAATAAACAGTAGAGTGAATAGTCTCACAGGAATTTCTTTCATGTTTATGGGACATTAACCACAAACCACAGGGTTGGTTTGGGATGGACGTGAGAGGGGGAGAGGAGTGAAGAGAGTGATACAACACTGTTAGCATAATGTTGGATAACAAACTCAAGGGTCGGCCAATAAGGACCCCTGTCATTGTCAAAAGGCCAATGACCACAAAAAAAAAAAAAAAAAAAACGAAGAGAGAATGAGAGAGATTGATAAACCATGTCAATACAGTCAAGTTGCCAGTCTTAAATCTATGACGAATTTTACAGTAATTTTTGCAAGAAACAAATTTTTGATAGGCTTATAAAAAATACTAAAAAAAAATTACTGGCAAACTCCAGACTTGAAATCATACTACATTATGTTTAGATGTAGACAGCAAGGATGAATGGAGTATGTATACTGCAATTACCTTCGATAAACATATGAAGCGACAACTGGTACACGAGCAATCAAATTAAGAGAGTCCTCGTAGGTTGGCTCCCAGTACCTGCAGACAACACCATATTAGTACAAGTAGTTGAAGGTTGAGATAAAACACCAAGATGCCAAACGAATCTATTACTTTGATTTATGAATCCCCTTCTCATATGCCTTTTGAAATTCACTCTGGACCTGAAAGACATGCCAAGAAACATATATTGTCAAATTAAAATCTAGTCGAATAATTTTGAGCAGGCAAATCAACAGTTATGCAGGATTACCGACCTAAGGTGTCACTTTAATAGCTTTTGACAGAGTTTTAATAATCACGAGGTTAAAGGAATCAGATAAATATTCTCTACACTAAAAAGAAAATATGGTAAACTCAAAAACTTGAAAGGCAAACAATACAACACTTGAAACAAGTGTGGTAACAAAGAAAAGAAGAATCACAGCATTTCAGATCAATTATGACCAAATAAATTAACATGATTGGACCAAACACAAGAAAAAGAGGGAGAAAAAGAGAAGCCATGCATATATATAAAAAAGTTAAACAACCTGAAGGGCCATAACACCACTTGCAAACTGAGTCATTGGATGTGCTGTCAGAGGTAGAGCATCAATGGCTTTGTACACATAATCTGCGTTGGAAAAGGGAAAAACCCTAATGAACACAATTGCAATTCTGATCATAAGGCCAGATAGGTGGGTTGAGAGTAATTTTGCATTAACAGCTAGCAGAAAAAATTTATTCAGAACATGAGTGTAAATTAAACGAGTATGAAGAAATTTCCTAGCTGTAAGTGATAACTGATCAACAAACCCCAAATCCAAACTATAACAAAACATCAGTTAGTCATTTGATTAAACAAGCTCAAATCTATTGTACCCACGAAAGGTTATTTTAACACATTCAACCAAGAAGGTTAAGAACATGATTAGTTTATCTAGATTAAGATGATCAGAAAACAATAACTCTAGCAATGCAAGTTAATAGGATGTAAGCTACAGACCAGGAACGTTAGCACGATCACGCAAATCCTTGGATAAGGCATCAACTTGCTCTTTGGTTGGCACCTAAGACACAAAGGCCGATAAAAGATTTTGGTGTCAGTAGGACACAGAATACTTCAAAGGAGCTACAATTGCTAATTAGCCTGTTGTCATAGACACAAAGATTATCCACCTTTCCAGTTAAAAGAAGCCAGAGAAGACCCTCGGGCAAAGGTTCCCCATCAGGCTTTGCAGCTGGTAATAATTTCTGGCATTCAGGAATTGACAGGCCCCTAAAGCGGATTCCCTGAAATTAATAAAGTCCATCTTTTACATTGGTAACCGCTAGAAGTGGCATCGTATCCTTAAAATTTAGTAACTGAACATTATGTACATGTCAACTTGGAGATTAACAAGATGAAATGTATACCTCATCTGGGTCAAGTAATGAGGTTTCCCACAGTAGGCCAGTCATTCCTCTCATCCCACCGATTACCTTCGAATCCAATAATTTGAATGAGATTGTAGCCCATTAACAAAAGGACAAGAAAGCTACAACAGTGACATGCTAGAATTAACACAAAATATTACCATATCAACTGTAATATTCCCCAACTGGGCCTTTCCAAGTTCTGACTTCACTTTCTTCAGGCGTTCCTGATATCACACAAAAACTGAATAAATTACTGATATGAACTTGTTAAAGCCGAGATGTTTAAGTTGAAAGATAAACTATCTCCCATTTTGGATCCAAGCACTAGTAGATTTCACAATTATACTCCAATTTCAATTGCTAACAAGTGTTGAACTCAGTCAGATACGAAGCATGAAAAGTTACAACTAAACCCTGTATATAACAAAATAACGACGCAAGGAGAATAAAAATGGAAAGTGGGGGGGTTAAGAAATTTTTCTTGGGTCAAAATAGCAGATGTTGATGAAGTGTATGCATTCAATGTAACATGTAAGAGGAAACTATTTCATCGACAAAGGCATAAGAGCCAAGAAAAGCTCTCAAAAGTATGACAAGTTGATGACATGAAAAAGCAACTGTAAAGTAATAAAATAGTCCTTCAACTGAGAATAAAGCCCCAAGGAAAGCAAACCTGCTGTTGAGGAATTAACTCTTTAAGCTGAGAATGAAGGTCCTACAACAATAAATAGAGAAAAGAATGATAAGCAAATACAAACAAAGATCGGGAGAGGTAAATAAAGGGAGAAGGAAGGAGAAGGAGAGAATACAAGATCGGAAAAGGTTTGCGTTTGAAGCCATCTGAGTGAATTGCTGAGATTAGAGTGTTGCACCTGTCCCTGTGCCTGTGACTGCAGATTCAGATTGAATAAATCAAGCAAAAAAAAAAGAAAGAAGAAGAAGAAGAAGCAAATATAGAGAACTAGGACTTGAACAGAAAGTATTAAAAAAAAATTTACTTACAACACGGGAACGCAGGCGAGAAAGTGCAGTAACGCTCCTGAAGAACACCATGGCTCACTTGAAAATATAAATGTAAACTTTTCAATGAGATGAATTTGATTTGACGACTGGGAGACAAGGCGAGAACAGGGAGGAGGAGAAATAAATAGGATCCTATTCTTATTAAACTTATTATTATATATACTAGACCACACCTTTTGAATTGGGCCTTGACCCTGCCCTTTCTTGTACCTACTGCACACCATGCCACTTCATTCATTCTATTGCCTACCGAACCACATATAACAGGAAAAAAAAAAAAAAAAAAATCAAATGTCAATCCATGCCTACTCCATTTACATTATTAACCTTCACTTGTCTCTATAATATCACCCATCAATCAAACATGTTAATAGACCATGGCTATGCAGCGCCAGCCAACCAACCAAATTTAACAAGTCCATTTCTTCATTGGTCAAATCATCATTCCATCATCAGCCCCTCATGGGAGAATCACGTTCATAAGCACCCAATTCCATTTCAATACATAAACAATGTAATAGATTTCAACGGTTGAAAAAATAGAGTCTTTGTCAAATTCTAATCAAATTAAACAAACAAACATTGAACCCTAACTCAATTATGATCATCATCAAACTCAAATAAGGAAGATAAATAAATGAGTAGCATTGTCTTTGTCATAAGAATCGCATCAAATAAAGTGCTTTTAAAACGATAGATCAAGGGGTGGTTGTATTTTTCATACTTTGTGGGGGTAAATGTGAAGAGTTATCGCACCTAATGCTCATGAGTCCAGAATAGACTAGTCGATGCATATGAAAGGAAGAATGGTAATGTAATGTGGATGTATCCTCCCATCACCATGGTTATACATATAATTGAATGAAGAAAGCGAGGCATTGCATCTGATTCTGTTCTGGCTGGGTCCTGTGCTGTGTGGGAATAGCGCTTAACTCTTGGATTTGTTCATTATTATTATTCTATTGTCTAATTGAATTGGCTCCGGTGGTGGTGGTTCAAGGCTGGCTCATGCGGCGTGCCTGGGGTTGCAGCCAAGACCAACAATATTATTATTATAATTAGGCAAATAAATGAGACAGGCAGCTACTTAAGGGCTTATGTAATGGTAACGATTGCAATATTATTAGGCTGAATTTGTTTAGGTTTTTTTTTATTAAAAATATTTTTTAATATTAAAAATTTTTTAATTTTATTTTTATCATTTGATTATTATTTAAAAATATCATAGAGGATTAAAAAGATTACTTTATCTATTCTAATGTTAAAACAAAAGTTAATCTTGACTTTCTTTAAAGGTTTAAAATATTAAAAATACTGTTATTTAATTTAAAAAATTTTACTTTACTCTTTCTTTATAACAAAATTTTATTTAAATAATTTAATTATAATAAATAATTTTATATTTATTCAATTAAATAACTATTTTATATAAAAGCTCAACTTATATTATAGAAGTTTTACCTACAAATATCTATTTCTGTAAGTTCTCGTTTTATCCAATCGAACCATTGTAGTTGATGTCAACATATGATGCTATCTTATTTATATCATATGTATATATTTGTACCCATCTGATTCTCACCAGCCCCTGCCTCTGCCTCTTCTGAAATTCCAGAGAAGAAACCAAACAACCGTATAACCAAATGAAAGGTCAGAACTTTATTAATATTTTTTATTTATTGAAATGAATATGTCCCATTTGTTTCTTTCGATTCCTTCTCTTTTATCATTGACTTTGGTTTGGGTTTTGATGGTTTCAGCGGCAATCATGTCCATGCGGCGTTATGTATCTAAAACCGCTCGCGCCCATTTGGGATTCAGACAATTAACTTTTTTCTTGGTACCCTCCTTCATTCATTCATTCTTTCTGTTCCATACAATACAATTCTTGAGTTTTTCTTTTTATTTTTAATTGATCCTCTCTCGATGCTATTTCTAACATCCTCCTATGACAGGTTCATTCCGAAGTTGGATACTATAACTCTGTTTCCAAAATGACATACGCAACTTCAACTTCTTCATGTGTTAAGTTGTCCGAAGATCCTCCTCGAAAAGAGAATGAAAATGAAAATGAAAATCGCGTTTCTGATATGTTAGTTGATTCTTTTGGAAGGATGCACACTTACTTGAGAGTATCCTTGACCGAGCGTTGTAATCTACGGTGTCACTACTGTATGCCAGCGGAGGGTGTGGACCTCACTCCTTCTCCCCAATTACTATCACTCAATGAGGTTCTTCGTTTGGCTAATCTTTTTGTTTCATCTGGAGTCGATAAAATCCGTTTAACTGGTGGTGAGCCAACTGTTAGAAAAGATATTGAAGATGTATGCTTCCACTTATCAAATTTGCAAGGACTTAAGACGCTTACAATGACTACCAACGGACTCACCCTTGCAAGAAAACTTCCCAGCCTAAAACAATGTGGCCTTACTAGTGTAAATATTAGCTTAGATACATTAGTCCCTGCAAAATTTGAGTTTTTAACCAGGCGCAAAGGCCATGAAAGGGTTATCCACTCCATTGATGCTGCTATAGATGTTGGCTACAATCCAGTCAAAGTAAGTCTCTTTTTCTAACTCTTTTTATGCTTACTATTAATCACCTTGCCCAAATTGAAATGAGCTCTCCTTTCTCTTAGGTCAATTGTGTTGTCATGCGTGGGTTTAATGATGATGAGATATGTGATTTCGTGGAGCTTACACGTGATAGACCCATTAACGTTCGCTTCATTGAGTTCATGCCTTTTGATGGAAATATTTGGAATGTCAAGAAACTTGTCCCATACTCAGAAATGTTGGATGCAGTGGTAAGGTACAACTCCAGACAGGTGATCTTCCATAGAGATTTCTGGATATTCTCCTCTGTCTTTCTGGATTAACTTACCTTAATTGAACAGGTAAAACGGTTTCCAAGTCTTAAGAGACTATATGATCACCCCACGGAAACGGCTAAGAATTTCAAAATTGATGGGCATCATGGCAGTGTCTCTTTTATCACATCCATGACCGAGCATTTTTGTGCTGGCTGCAATAGATTGCGACTTTTGGCTGATGGCAACTTCAAAGTATGCCTATTTGGTCCTGCAGAGGTGAATTGCACAATCTTCTACAGAGATTATTTGGCCCTGTCCTTTGAGCTAAACACTTCACTATAATGATTTAATTGTTATTCTAACTGGTGCTTTTTATCTGCAGGTTAGCTTAAGGGATCCTCTACGTCAGAATGCCACTGATGATGAACTTAGGGAAATAATTGGAGCAGCGGTAAGCTTTCTGCAGATTTTTTATTGCTTACGTTTGCACTTCCTTAAGCATGAAATGTCAGAACAGTTAAAGCTTCACTTTATTATCATCAATGAACATATAATAGATTAGAATTTAATTCTTAGATATCTGTTGTTGCTTTATAACAAAATAGTAATGTGAGCAGATAATGGTAAAACCTTCACTTGATTGTCCAGGTTACTAATAATAGACTTGCTTCACCTTTTAATATTACTTTCGTGAAATGGTGAAACGGTGTTAATGTTTTGTAAAACTTTTGTCTTCTGATCTGTCTCAGGTCAAGAGGAAAAAAGCTTCACATGCTGGAATGTTTGATATTGCAAAGACAGCCAATAGACCTATGATACATATTGGTGGCTAAGGCTTGGTACATCCTTCCTAAGAGGTGGCAGTTTGTAAGTTTTTAAATTTTTTCTCCTTCCATGACTGTGGCATACGAATCTGCCTAACTTTATTAGTGAGTTATTAGAATAACATTAAGGTGTTACCATAAGGTCTGTTCTTTATCATAAGTGTGTAAGGTATGTTGCTTGATAAATGACATCTCTTGATCAATACTGCGTGAGTACTCAAGCATTACTTAGGGTCATCTTCTGCTATATGGTGGCCTTAATAGACTCTGAAGGGATCTTGTAGAGAACCATGTATCCTACAAGTTTTTATGATATATGATACCCCATGATTTTTTTCTTCTTGCTCTTGGATCTTCCCCTTCTCTATCTGAGAATCTGTCTTGAACAGTTCAAAAGCAATTTAGAATTTGTGAAGTGTGCACATTGAAGCTGATTAGTTGTTTTCTTGGTTTTTGTTCATATTAGAGAGAACTTATTTCGAGTGAAAGTTTGGAAGCATATTCAAAGGAGCAAGGAATTGTATGTGCTTTGATTTGGGCTATATGTGCATTTTATAAATGTTATCAGGTCACTAGGCCACTAAATGGCTACTGTTTCAAGTTGATCTTGTTGTGCTAGTTATGCACAACAGAAAGTTATCTGGTTTAATGCTCTACTCATGCATCCCAAGATCATTGGTTACAGGGGAATTTTGTGAAACATCTATTTTGGTTTGGGAATTATTTAAACTGAATACAAGAGCATATTAATTTCTCAGCAGCAACATGCTAGATCCTCGGATTAACTAATAATCGAGTCACTTAAGGATAGAAGCTATAGTTAGAAAGCATAGGAAGGATAGTTGTTGTTTCTGGTCAAACATAATATGGGTCTCTGGTGTGACAATTATGTAAAATGAGGTTTTTAGATGTGATATTGTTCTAGAAATAGGGTTTCAATACAGTAATTGAGAACTGCAACTGATGAGCTGACACTCCTAGAAAGAATCAGGGAATTCCGTATTTCCATTTGCTTGTTGTTTTTGGGTGGGGGGAGAATAGTGGCGGCCTGGATAATATAAAGAAGAAAGGTAACTTTGAATCATATGAGAATTTGTGTGAGGAGTCATGTGCCTCATAGAAAGTTTAATTGTGAATTGTTTTCTGGTAATATGCACCAAATGCAGTTATATCAAAGTCCTTGGCTGGCTTGTTGAGTCTTTATGTGATATCTACCTATTCTAGCGGCTTTCAGTATGTATGCAAGCTTATTTTACATATGCCAATTGATCATTTTGTAATTCGTTGCCCTTGATAATTACTAAAATTAAACATAAAACAATTTTAGTTTTCAGGAAATCAATTGTATGTTAACGATGTGCAAAAAATGGTTTCCCTTTCAGGTCCTATGGAGGTTATTTTTTGATAAAGAGCAGGAACAAAGCTGTTCGTTTTCTCATTTTGAAATTCCTTCTTCATCTAAAGATGATAAATATGCTGCTGCTTGAGAGAGAGACTTGGGTACATCCGCTGTATTGCAGCGGACGGCCCAAAATACGCCACGTAGGCGTCACACGCTGATGTGGCGCCTACGTGGCTGCGTCTGGTTGCATCCGCTGCAATGCAGCGGATGTATCCAAGATTCTCTCGCTGCTTGACGGCTTCTCATAGTCTTTCGCACACCCTGGGTGAAATGTACATGCAAGTGACATGATGAGGACCCATTAATTAACCATAGAAGATATATTTTTTTCTTCTAATTTCTTTTTGGTATGCTGTATTACGAGTTACAATGTGGTTAATGTTTTCTCAGAGGTGAACGCAATTAATTTTTTTTTTTTTAATGGTGGTTTACATGTATATCTAAATTAATATTAATTTAGCTGGTCAAGAACTATAAACTCTTGATTGACAGTCCATGATGTATTGTTTTACATTAATTATGTTAGTTTACTTGGTGCACTTCAATTGGTATGAAGCTTTTTGATGGAGCTTACCACTAACCTCTGGGGTACTCTTACGACTTGATTAAGCTGGTATGTCTCGATTAGTTGCATTAGTTTATGAAAAAGATTAAAAGAGAATAAAGATATTTTCCCTTTTGGAAGGTTGGGTACAAATTATCAGAACTGCAAGGCACATTGATCATTTTCTAAATCTTGCCAAAATAAGATTGTTATACATTTAATTTTAGGCCCCTACCAACTAATAAGTGGGGTGAAAAGACAGTTTTAATGATCTAGTCTTCTTGTTAAATTTCTGGCATTGTACGAGTCATCCATTTAACCTTGCAATTTTCGGAAATTAAAGTTTAGTGGTGTGGGATGGCATGGAGTTAGCTTGGTTACTCGTGGGATAGTTCGTTTTTTACTGCATTTTAAAAGATGAAAACTAGGAAGCGAGGGAGACAAACTGCATGCCAACATTTCTTATCAAAACTTCAGGAAGACATTTATGTGCATCGTTAGAAAAGGATCACTTAATTCAAACTGCAAGCACATACACATAAATAAATACATACACCGGCAAGGGTGAGGGATAGGGTTAGGTGATAGCATTTGTAATTTAACAAGTATAAATGTACAGGACAATGCCACAACTATAACCGCTTACACCACTTATCCTTACAACCTCAATTGACAGAAATTCACTAGAAGAGGGAAAAACAAAAATGAATAAGGGAAGTTACTAAGATTTTGGCAACTCAAGTTGTAAGGAGAATTAGTTGTGAGTGGGTTGTAAGTAAAGTATTATTCTAAATGTATATATAAACAACAGTTGAAATTTGAAACGTGAAATCAACCAGTAATCCGATGCTTAATTAGCCAATAATTAAACTGAGAAGAAACGTACATCCCATAAATCATCAGCTGCACGACATGGACTATCAGAAAATTAGAGAAGACAATCTACATGCAATATTCTATCTAGTATCATAAAAAGATGAAACAGAAGCACATCCATGACACGATCCATATGCCAGAAGATTCACTTAATTAACTGATCTTGAATAAAGCCATCCAAATCTGTACTAAACCCATCGATGAAGCCACCTGAAGTATAAGGCCACGTCTCATTTTCATTTTCATCCTCCTTAATCTTCTCTCTCTGAAGAAAACTAGACCAGAACCCATCTTGCAACTGCATGGCATTGTTAGCATGATCATGTTCATGCAAATCCCTGCTCGGAAGTTTCTTCCTTCTTTCAGCTGAAGGTTTATTATTTCCTGTGAGTCTCTGCACAAGCTCTCGGAAATTTTCAACGTCGGTGTTTATGATTTCGGGTGCAAATATGTGAATTATGCGAATCTTGGGCTTGAATTTGGATATTACGTGTGAATTGTTATGCATGTGCAGTTTATGTGATGAACATGGTAGCTTCATGTTGTCTTCCATGGTGATCGATACTGAGGAAGCTAGCTAGGTAGAACGGTGGATCGATAATTTTGGGGAAAAAGCATTTGGGGCTTAAATAAACCAAGGAAAATAAAAAATCAAACTGTTAAATTATTAATTCATTAAGCAACCTGTCCTTGGGAGGTAGATTAAGTGGATAATTATAATTATATCCACTCTCTCACAAGAGTCAATGAATTACCAACCTAGCTATATATATATATATGTGTGTGTGTGACCTGACGCATATATTTAAGATTATACATTTATGAGATAGAATTGACCGAATTAATTAAATATTTACTATTCGTTCATTGTCGTCATGACCAAGCAAAGGATAATCTTAATTAATTTGTTCTTCAGCTTGAGTTGAGTACATACAATATTGTCAATTTACATCACATATATTTATTGTTTAGACTACCTATTTGCCATATATATTATTATTACAATTGTCAAACCAATGCAAAATGCTCCTGTTAGAAATACATATATACACACACACACGTCCATTTGAGACACAAGTTGCCTGTATTTAAAGCAATTGACTTCATTTTGCCCTAATTAAAGATGCATAATTAAGGAGCAAGGAAGACTTAAAAAGCTTGGCTTTACACGTACAAATACATATTTAAAGTGATGATTCCAAGTAATGGAGAAAGGTTCTTGTGGTTAATAAATATGTACTCTTTTTTTCTTTCAATCATTTAGTATACCGAATAGGGTTGTTAGAGTTAAGGTTAGGGTTATGCGCATGTATATATATATATATGAAGTAAACTTGGAGCATGATATATATATACATATATATATTTGTTATTTTAATTAATTATCAATTTAAACCTTTTGAAGATATATATATATATAATTGATCAGATTTAAGGTCTTATATTTGTCATCGTCTTATCTTACCTTTTACTGACATTAATATATCTAATGACACATGCTCTTAACTAAATGTATGGTTGGCTCTTTTATAAAACGTAATTGTTTTATCTCCACCATAAAACAACGCATTAAATCAAAATTTTCTCGATCTCTCTCTTATAGCAAATCAAATCAAACCTTAGTTTTCTTCTCTCTTTATTGTTATTTATCGTTATTTTCAACTATTTCAAGTTTTTGTTGTTAGTTGTTTTGATCTGGCACTTGTTAAATTGTTCTAGTTCGCTGCATATTTATTTGGCACACAGATCGGATGTAATCGATTGTGGTGGTTTTCTGCTAACAAATCTTCTGCTCATGATATTTGGATTAGATTATTTTGTGTTTAGTTTCGCAAATAGAATTAAATAGTAGAATATTGAAATTAAAAAAAAAACATAAAAAATGGTCATTTTAGTTTTCCTATCAACAAAATCTTGCTACACTTTTCTTTTTGTTTATTATAAGTAGGTTTGGGCATTTGGCCTGTTGACTCTGAGGTCCCGGTCAGACCCGGACAAATGGGGTGAGTCTCGGAACATCATCGGAGCGGGTACAGGGCTGCATAAGTACTGTCCCGTCTGGGGGGGGGGGTCTCTGGAGTCGGGTCCTGCATCTAGACCCATTTGACCCGCCCCGCCTCGTACAGTTAAAAGATAAAAATAAAAAATTTTAAAATATAGGGGCTTAGAGTAATTAAAGGGGATCATTTTGTTAAGTTTTAATATATGTGGGTTTCCAAAATATGTGACAACTTTTATATGTCGATGTATGAATGGATTTAAAAGAAATATTACAGAGGGACGAAGTTACAAAATATAAATATTATAGGGATGTGATGAAATATAAATATTACGGGGCAGGACGGGTTTGAATCTGCTCAATTTTTTTTGCCCCACCCCGCCCTGGTTCCAAGCCTAATTGTATGAAGAGAAAGAGATGTTCCACTCCGAAGTTTGAGAGTAGACATGCTGAGAGAAGACTAAAAGCCGTCATTTTGGGTTGTTTTGCGGGAAAGAATTTTCTTCCCTAATGTTTAGGAGGTGGAAACGTCATCGTTTAAAGGTCGATAAAAGAGAAAAAATACACTAATATTACTACCATCCCTATATTTTTAACGTAATTATATCTAGAGTTATCGTTTACAATTTTAATCATAAGCTACTTCTACTTTTTTTCAAAAATAATCATGGTCTATCCTCCTACTACCCTACTGCTGCTTGTTTGGCCATTATATAACCTCATTTTTCATCCAACTTCACTAAAATTATGAGAAAAAATGATTTTGCTTGACGGGACTCAAACTTTGGCGGAGAAGAAACTTTTTACGTTACCCCCATGCCAACTTTTAAATTCAAGACAACAATAACTAAATTATTCTATTTATTATCAACTAGATATTAAAAAAACTAAAAACACCGAGCCATCCAACGTCCCTTTCTCTCTCCTCAAAATCCATCAATTCCTTTCCCTTATTGTGAATAATCCAAAAGAAAATTAAATAACAAAATTATGTTTACTTATTGTTCTCGAAACTGAAGTGCCAAAGCTTTGCAGAGAGCTATAGTGCACTTCTTCAGCGTCACCATAGCCTCACCATCATTACTGACACGACCCGCCCCTAGCTACACGGGCGAATCATGCCTAAAACTGTGGACTACTGGCTGTTTCTTAATTCTTGTCTTTCTTATGGAACAAACTTGAAACAATTCTCATTACAACCACAAATAAATTTAAATAAAACAATTTAACTATTACAACCTTAACACATCCTTGCACCATCACGTGGCTGGGTCTCCAAACTTTATAACTATATCACATTTTACTTTCACCTGGGGGGGAATTTTTAAAAACAAAGAAAAATAAAAACAAAGTTGTGAGTATAAAACCAGTGAGTGGGGGTAAAAATATATTTGTAAATAAATCTAAAAAAAATTATATTATAATAAAATAAATCTTTGCTCTATAAAAAAAATCTCCATAATCCATAGTTTTCATATTGTCTAAAATGTTATAAAACTTTAAAATAAATTACTATTGAATAATTAAATCCATCAAAATACTACCTATGGTTAAAATAATAAAATAATCATCTTCAATCGTATAATAAATATGCTCTTGATGATCAGGCTAAAATCATCACTTTAGTTATTTACTATGCAAAACATAATTTTCTTAAAAATCTTCTTTCAGAAGAAACTTTTAAGAATCATACTTCTTTTTTCAAACTAACTCATATAAACATATTCAAAACTCTTTTCATTATACTAAACAAGTACCCTTGGAACTGTCTCATCCTGCCTGGCGAGATCTAACATCGCATAGGCAGAACTATCTGAATTTCCTCATACCTGGTGAGATCTACATCACGCAGGCAGAGCTATCTGTACCTGGCGAGATCTAACATCACACAGGCCTGCTATCTAGTCATACGCATGCGTAGAACTGCCCCCAAAGGGCTAATGCGCCCAGATCACACGGCCCAAAGCCTCTATGTGTGTCTGAACGGGCCCCAAAGGCCTTTATCTTTCTATCTGAAATCTGCTGTCTCACTGTCTAAGTGAGCTGGGTACTAGCTTAGTATAATATAATTAAACTTTCTTATTTTTGCTAAAACTGATTTCTTTTCAAAATTTGCTTCATATGCTAAATCATTGCTTCTCAAGCAAATTTATCAAAATTTGTAAATCTTATGTAAGCTGAAATGAACTCATAACATCTGAATCCTTGAAAATCTATGATAGATATTTAAAAGAGTAATCGCAATTACTTTAAGAAATCCTCAAAATCAAACTATGAAAAGAATTGATCGTAATTATTCTACTTATACACTTTTTATAAAATAGTAAAATATGCATCTATAATAATATAGAAAACGATTCATAAATAAAACATGAATCTTTCTTAAAAATGCTAGATCATGGTTTAAAACTAACTTTGCAACTAAAATTTATATCTGCAACCATTTGGAAAACTAGATTTGAAACATCTTAATAATTGAAAGCAAACATAACAAATGAGTCTATTTACCCTCGGGAAATAAAAAAAAAAAACTAACTTGAAATCTTCTGAATTTGCTAAAATTCTCAGAAATTCTATTAAATGCTAAATAAACATAGCTAGATAAATACTAAAACATATTTCTAATTATCCAGAAAAATAAATCTTCTACTCTTTCTAAAACTTTCTAAAATATCTATAAAATAAAATACTTTCTATCTCACTACAAACCATAATTTATATTTTTATCTCAAAATCTCATATATCATACTTTAACTGAAATCTTTATGACTATTCTAAATTTTTAATAATTCTGCATTGTCACCCCTACAGAATTAAATTCTAATTTTCAAAACTTTTTCTTTTTGCTTTGCTATTATTTTGAATATAAAATCACTTATCATTTTGTTAACCAAAATCACCATTTCTTCAACATATGTATTTATGTAAAGAAAATAACCTAATACCTCAATTTTCTATACTAATTCATCTAATTATAAATGTCTCTTTTCCAATCATAAACAAAAACTTTCTACTTCCCACCAACATATAATATATATACATTCATGCTACAGCTTTCACTTTAAATTTATTTTTCTCTTGTACTCAAACTCATCGAAACAACAATTACTATATATTCAAAACTAATCTACTAGCACCACCCATAACCATCTCTTCTATCCAAAATCTAATACTTTACACACACTTATTTTCAAAATACATAAATCATCATTATCTATTCTAAAAACTTTTAATATAATTCAATTAATTAAACTAATAACTTAAATCATATGAAAAACCATAAATTTAATACACTTTAATATAATATGAAATTCTCAAAACATAATCCACTCACTAATTGGATTGCACAACTTGGTTAGCTCGGATTTGATTCCAAAATCAACATTCCGCCTATCCGGCCACATTCCTCAACAAGAATTAATCCTTCCTTGTCCTAACATCATAAAAGAGCTCATCACATCATATTCAATTAGTAATCAACTTGAATATTTAAAATTCTCAATATCCAACTTCATATCTTAATCCAATCAATCCTAATTAATCGTATTTCTAAACTTCTTAAACAGAACAGTTCTTATTGTCTGATTTTTAATAAATAATTGACTTGTCAGAATGGTCTAAAATTTTATACAGACCTTCTACACATACATATCTAATAACATATAAAATTTCATAGCATTCCAAGTTCATTAAGTACCTCAAAATCTTCATGTTTCTAGATACAAAAATTCTGTAAATTCATTTCCAGAACTGACCTCTCCATATTCCAAAATACATGATAATTCATACTAAATTCGTAAAATCACAAAACTCTCCAGATTTAAACTAGACATATACACAAACTCATATCTCAAATTTCATAATTTTTGAAGACCTCTAGATACCTCAAATCACTTACCAAAAACTGATTTTCTGCAGAAAAATTGAATTTCCAGTAGTAAACAGTAAACTTCGAAAATTCATAATAAATTGCATACTCAACATTTTTCAGTGAATCCAACTTTAAACAAATCCTTATGATGTCTATTTTAACATATATAAATTTCAGAATCAGATTCAAATCCAATAAATTGTAGAAATTTTCGGAATTGCTACTGTTCACAGAACCCTAAATTTCTATCATTATCATCAAAACTCAAAATTCCCTCAAACAAATTCTATAACAATCAACAAAAATATGAAATACATTGAATAATACTTCCAATTTCATCATTATTCTTCCTTCTCTCTCTATCTTCTCTCTCTAAAAATTTTTCAAATGTCTAATAACTCCTCTAAATTCATATCTATAGTTAGAATTCAAGATATTGAATTTAATTTGGGTTAAAAATGAAATTATTACCTTGAGAAGCCCTCAAAAATCTTCCAAATTTGTCACTTCCCTTGAGCTCCTCCCCCTCTCTCACGACTGACTTCTTCTCTTTTCTCTCTAAATTTTTCTTTCTTTTTTTTGTGTCTTATAATCATAAATAAAGGAGAAATTGGGTGAATTTTTTTTTATTGGGTTGGATTGCTTATAAACATAAATCAGGGCTGGGCTTAAATATGTAGGCCCATGTATGGGATATTTCAATTACTGTCCCTTCGCCAAAGAGAACCAGCAACATGAGAGGCAGATCTCTACGGTAGACCTTTCAAACCCAACAAATCTGAATCGATGAGTGTCTGGTTGAGGGTTCTTGTTCCAGACAGGAAGGCACCATATCTTTGATAGCTTTCGAGAACTTCTTGTTGTTGAGTTTCTTGTTGGTCTTCTGGTAATTAGAAAAACAAAACCGTTTCTTCATTTTCATTGGAAGAGATTTCGAAGGACATAAGAGAGAGGCGGCCTGCCGTGAGCCAACTCAAGCACCATTATCCCGAATGACCAAATGTTAGCCTTGAAACTGTACCCAGTATGCGAGAGTATCACCCCTGACGCCATTCAGTACGAAGTTCTCGCCACGTCCGTCAGCAGCAGCCGCAACGAGAAAATTTTCGTTGAGGGGAGCGATCTTGATCAAGACTATAATCGACATCTGAGAGAAAATTTTGGAATGAAATTGATGAGGAAGGGAAGGGAAATGTGGGTTTTTCTAGGGAAAGGTGTTTTTGTTAATTAATTAAAAAAGCAGTAGTAAAAAAATAGTAAATTTTGTGTTTGTTCAAGTCAAGTAAAAGGCTGGTGCGGTTGTATTTATGTGCGTGGATGGAACGAGTTCGGTTGTACCAATTTCAACTTTTTTTTCACTCCTCCTTTTACTTTACCTTTTTAACTTTAATATTTCTTTTTATTTAAAAAAATTTAACTTTTTAACGAAAGGACGATCTGTAATTTTTTTTTAAGTTACGGATAACTAACGATAAAAATTATAAATAATGATTTTGAGTATAATTAGATTAAAATATAAAACCGATAAGTAATATTATTTCATAAAAAATTAAAAATAAAGAGACAGGAACACTGTCTCTTGAAATTTAATGAAAAAAATATGAAAAATAAAATCTTAGCCATCATCGATTAAGAGTCATGTATCATTAGATTTGAAAAAGGTCAATAATAATAATAATAATAATAATAATAATAATAAAAAAGAGTAAGTTACGGAGAGAGAGGATCCTTATCTATTACGCATATGTTAATTTGGGTTTTTGCCTTAAGGAAGAAGTACAGTATATGTTTCCAACTTGGATCCCATGCCATCTCAGCTGAGGTTTCGTGCTTTCCCACAAAGTCCCCTCTACTTAACAAAAAGAAGGCAACCATTAATAAAAACTCCTATATTTTATGTCTAATATTATAAAACAAACAGTCGGCCAAGTGGTGGTGACTGTTACCTTCCCGCTCCTCCCTTTGTTTCTCTGCGATGATGGTTATATATAGTAATTATATGTAAATATTATTATAAGTTAAACACACTACATGAAAAAGGTGCATATACGGCGGCCTTTTACGTCGGTTTTTAAAAACTACCTCAAATAGTGATAAGCGAAGCTATTTACTTCGGTTTACAAAACCGCCATAGAAATTGCCGAAATAACCCAAATCATTTTGCCCTAATCCCGTCTATTCTCTCAATTTCCCTCTCACATTTTCTCTCCATTCTCTCCAATTACAATACTCAATTGAGTCTGCCTATCATTTTCTCGCATCATCTCGCATTTTGGCCTAGTCGAGTCAGACTCTTAACACACCCAATCGATTCTAACGGTTCTCCTCGCTTCTCAATCAATTCTCCCTGTTCTGTCAAGATCTCCTTTTCTCTTGTCTGCCTCGCAGCTTCAGCTCGTCATTGCTTGCTTGCTTTACTCTTCAAGTCTTCTTCTTCTCTACTCATCAATCCATTTACATGCATGCTCTTTGGTACTAGAAGAGGGTCGTGTGCTGTCATTGAGGGTCCAAATAGAGGGTGCTGTCATTATAATAACGGAATTAATGGAGATCGTGTGTTTACCTAAATGCAGGGGATATTGCCAACAAGAATGGAACCTACATCCCCGCATAATGTTCTATTTTATGTTGCTACTCGACTTACATCAATTTATTTCTTCTGGGCAAGAGATTGTCATTAATTTGAGATCCTTCCTATTGTTTCCATTGATCTCAACCTCTCTTTACCCACAACTTGATTAATAATTTATAGCTTTTACAATCTACAGAAGATAAGGTGCACTCATTTTCTATCTAATCATTACTTATTTATTATTGTTGTTGTTGTTATAATTCGGAATTGATGTTATCTAAACTTTCATGTTGCACAAGTATTGAGATCCAGTGTTATTTATAAGTGAATTTTGTTTGAATTCTGGTCTTCATCTGAGTGTTATCGGTCAACATTTGTTTACTTCAATAATTAGAAACTATAAAAAAATTGTTGTAGAATCTGGCTTAATTTTGCATAATTCACGTTTACTGGTGAAATTTGGTCTTGGTTTCATGATAATATTTTTTAATTATTGTTATTAGTTAAATGCTCGCATGTTCAATTTTATGAGTGTTAGTAAGCTATGCAATTAATGAATTAACACCTTTTTTTTTTCGGTGATCCGTTTAGCTTCAATACCAAGTAGTTGTAGTTCAATATTAGGCAGCAGAGGAAGATCTTTAAAGGAGGATCCAAGGGAGGACTCGGGGATCAAGTAGCTGCCTTTGAAATCTCTGTCTTGAACCCAGTCTTTGAAGTTACCCCTGCTAATCTACTTGCTGGTGTCATAACAGAAAAGGTCTTTCTCCCCTCTCTTTATAGCCCTGTAGCTCATATAATGCATTTTTAAATTCGATTTCATTCTTATATGATGAGATGTGTTTGTGATAAGCTTGATATCAAATTAGATGCAATAACTTTCACTTGCTCACAATAGCTAACAGCCTTAGTTAAGCCAATTGACCAATTTCTGAAGGCAACTTTTTAATATTTAAGCCAATCAACTTGAGAATTTTTAGTTTCTTCAGCTCTCCAATAATAGCAACATCTTTGAAATTGCCATAATCCAAAACACAAAGTTTGGAGATTTACTAGGTCACAAAGCAATGATGGAAAAGATGATAATCTCAAATTTGGAAAGTGTAGAACTCTAAGCTTTGCCATAGCCATGAAAAAATTCTCAGGAATTCTCAAAGAAGAATTATTTTTAGTACCCATGTAGAAAAACTCGAGTTCTGGGCATTCTAACCTTACAACAGGCTCAACAATGTTGCAACCATGTATAGAGATTTTCATGTAGTGTTTTAGTTTATCCTTATCTGGCCACTCCCTTAAATTGTCATTTCTAACTGCAAATGAAAAGGACAAACCAGCCCAACCAGCCTATTTTAAATCAAAGCCCACACTAGCTCATGAAACCCAAAAGCAAACCAATCCACTACACCGATAACAACCAAACTAGCCCACACCAACCGAAAAAAAAAAAAGCAGCTCACTTAAACCACTTATAAATAAAGCTCACCCCAACTCACTTAACCTAAAAGAAAATCATAATAACTCACTCAATTCATACCAACCAAATCAGCCTACACTAACCAAAGACAACAAAAAATAAAATAGCCAAAGCAGTCCATTTTAACAAAAAAAAGGGCCACACCAACTCACTAAACCCAAATCCAAATCCCAACCAACCAACTACATCCATAACAGCCAAACTAGCCCACACTAACCAAAGAAAAAAAATAAAAATGCCGAAGCAGCCCATTTAAATTAAATACAAGAAAAGGCCACACTAACTCAGTAAACCCAAAAGAAAATTCAACCAACCTACTACATCCATAACAACAAAACCAGCCCACACTAACAAAAAAAAAGTGAAAAATAAAAGGTCAAAGCAACCCATTAAAAAAAAAAGAAAAGACAGGCTCACACCAACTTATTAAACCCAATTCCAAAACCCAACTAACCAAATACATCCATGACAATCAAAACCAGCCCACACTAAACGAGGAAAACAAAAATAAAAATAGAAAAGGGAAAAAGCCCACTAAAAAAAAGTACCAAACCAACTCACATTAACAATTAACAATATTTAGCAAACCGACTAAATCCTTGAAACAAAAAAGTGAACCAGCCCACTAAATAAAAATATAAACCAACCCAACAACTTCTAAACTAATAGACTTTTCCTTATTTGAAATTAATATGTTGCCTTATAGGTGGGCATTGAAGGCACTACAAACCAATAGAGCCCAAAGAAGAAGGTTTACAGCGGTTGTTTCACATAAAGTACGTATCCCGCTTCTATACTTTGTTATAAATATTATGTTTTCTTATGTTCATTGAAAAGTTTATTAACATGATTATATTCAATTGTTATTCATGCATATAAGCTTAGACCCCATTCAAGAATTATTAATTAACATATATCTTTTTTCATTTTCATCGAAAGATGACAACGAAGAGTGTATGTCTACTAATCATTCTTGAATTGTCCAAATTTGGACAATTTTGGACAATTCAAGAATGCATAAGTTTGTATTGTAAATTAGTTGGTCATGTTTTGTTCCATCTTATCAGAAAATTTGGTTAGTTTTCCCCATGTTCTCTTAGTACATAATAGATGATTGTCTGTTTCGTGTTAATTTTCGAACATCGAAATGACATATGCATTCAATCAACTATATATGTGTGTACCTGGAGACCCATAGGGAAATGCTGCCGCAGTTTCTATTAAGATGGAGCAACACGTGACTACTAGTTTATAATACAAACTTATGCATTCTTGAATGGGATAGGACCACCAACCTTTTAGATAAATGTTTGCAACTAGGTTTCATATCATATTTATTCACTTGTGCATGTATAAATTTGTATTGATATAAACATTCTTGTTATTACTTTTAAGGGAAATTCTCATGGATAAGAGTTGGACTGACTTACCAAATTGATGTTATTGAGCATATTTCACTGGGGTGGAGGGATTTCTAAATTTTGCCTTTGGTAAGTTAGCGAATGACAATAGAGTATTATGTCCAGGTAAGAAATGTCACAATCGATATCTTATGGATAGATACGCAGCAAGGGAGCATTTAATATGTAATGGTTTTTAAAAACGTACAAGAGATGGACCTTACATTGTGAACAATATACACCTATAGAGTCTAACCAACCTAACCAACATTTTGAGGTTAGTTGTGATTCTACAAGGGGTGATGATATGGTTGGAATGATACATGAGGCCATGAGGATTCCGAATAATGATCTCAATGAAGGTAGTAGTTGTCCATTAGATAGTAAAACTGAAATATATTTAAAGCTACTTGAACAAGCAGAGTGTCCATTGTATCCGAGTTGTGAAAATTTTACCTCACTTTCTTTTACTGTTCAGCTTTTGCAACTAAAGATGTTGCACGGATGGACCGACAAATCAGTGGCAAAGTTACTAGAACTTTCGAAGAAGGCATTTCCTGACCAAGTCAAAATTCTTTCTTTATATTGTGAAGCACAAAAGATAACTACTGACTTGGGGTTTACCTACAAGACTTGGGATGCTTGTCCTAACAATTGTATGTTGTTCAGAGGCGAGTTTGCAAATTTGGATAGGTGTTATATATGCCAAAAGTCTCGCTATAAGAACTTTGATGAGTTGAATGGCGTATCAAATTCGCATAGGAAGATAGCTGCAAAGCAGTTAGAAACTTTTCATTAATTTCTAGGTTAAAAAGATTATTCATGTCCTCAAAAACTGCTTCTCTTATGCGATGGCATGCAAAAGATCGCATTAAAGATGGTGTTCTTAGTCATCTGACTGATAGTCTTTGTTGGAGAACTTTTGATGAAAGAAATCCAGATTTTGCTGCTGATTGTCGTAATGTGAGACTTGGCTTGGCAGTTGATGGATTTAATCCTTTTATGACTATGTCTATAGCACATAATACATGGCCTATTCTGTTAATGCCGTACAACTTACCTCCTTGATTATGTATGAAAGAAAGTTTTTCATATTGTCTGTGTTCATTGATGGTCCCAAAGGTCCTAGGAATAAAATTGATGTCTATATGCAACCATCGATTGAGGAATTGAAAGAATTATGGAGTGAAGGTGTACTAACATATGATGCATCATGTCAACAAATGTTCAAGCTACATGCAGCATTGTTGTGGACTATCAATGACTTTTCGACATATATGAATCTATCGGGTTAGAGTACAAAAGGGGAGAAAGCATGTCCTTATTGTTTTGGAAATATGGTTTCCAAATGGTTGTCTCATAGTAGGAAATTTTGTTATATGGGTCGTCGGCGATATTTACCTACTACTCATAGATTTCAAAATGATAGGATTTCCTTCAATGGTAGAGCCGATATAGGACCTGCTCCATCTGGGTTATCTGGTTTTGATATAAAACAACAAGTACAAGATGCGCTAACTGAATATAAGATAGAAGATCTTCAACAGAGAATGACTAATCCCCAAAATCAGGCAAACATCTGGAAGAAGAAAAGTATTTTCTTTGAACTACCATATTGGGAGCATAACTTGATTAGACATAATCTTGATGTCATGCATATTGAGAAGAATGTCTGTGACAATATACTATGGACATTGTTGGGGGATCCTAGGAAATCAAAAGATAATTTGAAGGCTCGCTATGATTTAAAGGATATGAAAATTAGAAAAGCATTGTATCTTTAAGAACGGGGGGCTAACAAATTATATTTACCTTTTGCATGCTTCTCAATGACCAAAGAAAATAAAGACGTATTTCTTAGGGTGTTGAAGAAAGTGAAGTTGTCAGATGGAAAGAGCAAAGCATTTCAGGTTTGAAAAGTCATGACAATCATATACTGCTACAACAACTACTTCCTCTTGCTGCTCGAAGAGCATTATCGAAAAATGTTGTTGCCACTTTGATTGAGTTGGCAAACTTTTTTAAGCAATTGTGCTCAAAAGTGAACACTGAAGAAGATTTAAATAATATTCAAGATAGAGTGGTGCTTACATTATGTCATCTTGAGAAAATCTTCCCACTTTCATTCTTTGATATTATGGAGCATTTGCCTGTTCATCTTGCTGAGGAGGCATCATTAGCGGGACCAATTCAATTTAGATGGATGTATCCAATTGAGAGGTACTATGAACTACCATGTTAATGTCTTTTAGTTTTTATAAATTCTACATAAATTGATTGGTATTTATAAATTTCATGGGTTCTCTAGGTATTTGCTAACTCTAAAAAGATATGTAAGTAATCATGCACATCCTGAGACTTCTATTGCTAAAGGATACCTAATGGATTAGTACATAAACTTTTGTTCAAGATATATCGATGAAATGGAAACTAAACTCAATCGAGGACCTCGGAATAAAGATGGTACCTTTGATGAAAAAGATCAATTCAAACTTGATCATATCTCTTGGGTGCAAGCACATAGATATGTGCTAGTCAAAAAAACTTCTATTGATCCATTTCGAGAGTAAGATATGCAAAATTTTCCGTCGTTACATCAGTTCTTTTTGCTATACAACTAAGTAAAGGTACTTTTATCTCTTTTTGATATCTTCTAATGTCTTCTCACACAGAAAGCATCTCAATGAACTTCATAATGAAATGCCTCGTTCTTCTATTCATGAAATTCAAAAAGAGCATAATAGAATATTCCACGAATGGTTTCGTGATCATGTAAGTGCTAGAAATTTAGTTAATATTTTTGCTTATAGGGATTTTGTTGCTAACTATATGTGTTTCCATAGGTTCACGCCTTACAAGAGACCTCAAATGTATCATTGTCTGAGGAAATCATCCATTTAGCTAATGGACTTAAATGCGGTGCACGTAGTTATAAATCTTATGTTATTAACGGTTTCAAATTTCGTACCAAGGAGACCGATAAACAGAAAACCATGCAACAATCTGGTGTTATTTTGAAGGCCGATACCATGAGTTATGCTAGCGCACGAGATCAAAATCCTCTTTCCGAAAGTGTAACATTTCTTGGAGTGTTAACAGATATAATTCAAATTCGATATGTCAATGACATGACTTTTGTCTTGTTCAAGTGTAATTGGGTTGATAATCGGACTGAAAAAAAGTGTGATGAGTTTTACTTCACAATGGTTAATTTTAATCATCTGTTATACAAAGATAATGGTATTGATGATGAACCTTTCATTTTAGCAGAGCAAGAGAAGCAAGTTTGCTATATTCAAGATCTTGTAGATGAAGATTGGCATGTTGTTCTTAAAATGTCAACAAGAGATACATTTAATCTCAATTCCAAAAATTCATCTATTGGGAACATGGTGCCACGAGTTAAGCTATATACACAACAAGAATTAGGCAAGGAGTTGAGGGAACAACAGTGATCATCAATCGAGAAGACAATGATGATCAGATGGATGATATTGATTGATAGTACTTTGTTTGACATATGCTTATTGATTATCCGATTCTTTATCTCGTTTGTATTTTGGGAACATTCTTCTTTTGTCCATTTATGTGATTTCCTCTTGTCTAGGTGTAACTATTATTTATGAATGAAATATAGAGTTTGTTCAATTGAACTTGATGTTGGTTGTAATTTTTTATTATATGCATACGTTAATTATCATGGAACTTAAGAAAAGATATCAGCATTTTATGAATGTGAATGTTTTCTGAATAGGTAACTATGCCACCGAAAAGACCAAGAGACACCTCTATAGAGATTATAATACAACAGGAAGCAGAATCTCAATGACAATCAACAGCATCTTCCCAGACTGAAACGAATAATGAAGGCATGTACACGTTGTCTTTTTTTAATGTCTAATTTAAATTTAAGATTGCTTAAACCTTTGTTTGTTGTGTTTTTATAGATGCTGGTGGTACATCAAGTGTTGTTAAAAGAAGTGGAGCAGCTCGAAATGTTCGTGAGTGGGGCACAGGCCAAAGGTTGCATATTGAGTTTAACTCTCAATGGCAACCAATAAACACAAACAAAGACAAATTAACCACCCAACTTGGAATAATAGCAACAAAAGGCAACATGGCTCTATTGACTTATCCTCGGTGGCAAAATATGCCATCACACCTTTTGGATGCCATTTGGAAAGAAGTGAAGGTAATTTATTTTAAAGAAATTCATAGGTTACATGCATATTGAGTTGTATCTCCGTTAATCTATTATATTTTGTTATTGTAGGATAATACAGATGTTCTTGATGAGTATAAACCTTATTGTTTACAATATATTGGGAACCTTTGGCAGGATTGGAAAGCTCGTGTCAAGAAAGACTACTATAAAAAATTTGACACAGATGAGGACCGGTTAAAATTTACTCCTCCTAGAGTTCACCCAGATCAGTGGCCTATTCTTGTAGCTTATTAGGGCATTGAGCAGGCTAAAGTATGTGCCTTACACACACAAAAAATGAATATATCTTTTTATTTGCTTATATCTGTATTGTAAGTCATAGTATAATTGTTGTTAACATTGTTTATATTATAGGAAGCTGCAGAGAAGAATAAGGTAAATCGAACACAAAAAATTGCACTTCATTGCACAGGCCGCACCTCGTTTGCCCAGAAACGAGAAAAGGTAAGTTATGTAATTTTTTGTATATGCTCTCCACTTGTTGGTTATTAAGATCTACTTATATCTCTTTACTAGTTATATTATTTTAGTTATGTTTTTTTTTTTTTTTGTTTAGATGGAAAGAAATGGAGAACAAACTGATCGCATTAGTGTCTTCCTCAAGACTAAAGCAAAAAACAATGAGGAAATAGGTGATGATGAAAATGTAGAAATAATTGTAAATTCTTTAATCTTTTGAACTTATATATTCATCCACTATCTATAAATTAGTTTATACTTAATACTTTATCTTCATTAACTTGTTATTTGTTTTCATTAGTTGTAGAGTCAATTTAATGAAGGTTTGTCTCAATTTTCACAAGTCCAGCAAACTCAACAAGTTAGAAAGGAAGTATTTGGCAATGTAATAGGACCTGATCATCGTGGTTATGCCCGGACATATGGTTTTGGTCCATCGCCAACTGACATTCAAGGTAGCAGCTCATCTAATATTCACTTGAGGAAAGAGTTAGGCACTTTATAGCAAGAACACAACAACTTGAAGGAAGCACACAGAAACTTGAATGAAGCACACAACAACTTGAAGCAGGATCACAACAACATGAAGGTGATGTATGATGAAGTCGTTTCCTTTCTACAAGAGAGGTTTCCAGAATTTACAGAGCGACGTGCTACAAGACCGCACTACAAAAAAAGTGATTTGTGGCGGCAAAAGACCTTCTACGGCAGACTTACGGCAGACTTTGGGCTGACGCAAATAAAATGGGCTGTAAATCTTTTGCGGCGGCCTATTAAGTCATTTACGGCGGAGATATAGTCTTTTGCGACGGCTCCTTACTAGCCTTAAAAGACCATCTACGTTACCTCATTTACGGCAGCTGATTTTGCCGCCGTAAAAGATTGAATAATTAAAGAACATAAAATTACAAATTTACCCTTGATTGGAAATTTATTAAAACTACATTTTTGCCCCCAGCAACAATTTTTTTAAAGTTACCATTATTTTTAAATTTATCCATGATTTGAAATTAATTAAAATTATATTTTTACCCCTAATGACAATTTTTAAAATTTACCTTAGATTTGAAATTTATTCAAAATTATAGTTTTGCCACCAACGGTATTTTTTTTTAATTTTACCTTTATTTTTAATTTTTTTCTTACCCTTGATTTGAAATTTATTCAAAATTCATTTGAAATTACAATTACAAAGCTGCCACAATCCCAAAACAAAGGCCAACTAAAATTGAGAATTCAATAGAAGTACATCTGTAGGCTGCAAAGTTTTATCTCATGTAGCATCTGAAAATTTGCAAACTACTATTATACAAATCCAAACCAACTAATAAACTCCAAAATCTAACGCAAGTCTTCGATATATGATGTATGTTGTAAATGAGATTCAACATATGTGAGGATATACCAGTCGTCACTCCTATACAACCAAAATGCTGGAAATTTAGGTAGTCTATAACCTGCAGAAGAAGAATAATCATTAATCACCTTCGTTTCAAAAATTTATTAGCAACAATTTATCAATTGTCCGGAGATTAACAAGAAGCACTGAAAGCAGCCCCTTTCAGATTGTATTCAGAAATTACACGAAAACAAACTCCCAACAAAAAACACACTCAACAACACATTTTCCACATTATTTTCATTTTCTCTTAAAACATAAATAAACAACTCTTTCTATTTCCGTATTTCTTATGCAATAAATCAAAGCTATAAATCCAAAGAATGAAACATGATAGATAACATCTCAATATAATGTCTCCAAATCCTATATTCTTATCAAAACAATTTAAATCAATAATTTTTTCTTCAAGAAAAAATCAATCACAATAGGAAACTCAGATTCAAACTAAAAGCAAACCTAGAGTTCCGGTGGGACTAAAGTGTTAAATAGGTGAGCTAACAAGAAGTGAATTTGACCTGGTTATAGTAGTAACAATACAGCGTCGGAATGAGCTCTGGATTGTAATGGCTATGGAAATTAGTTGACAAAAACAAGTAGTTTCAATAGTTCTAGAAGAACTATGACAATGCAGAACTAGTTTTACCTGATGACTTGAAACAAAAATTAAGACAATGCGGGGATGGTTTGGAAAAGGCTGATAACGGCAAGTTGGAGTCAGTTGCAAAATAATTTCTAGTTTTTTTTTTAATTGTTTAGACAACAAAGAAATGGGTGCTTCATGCTTGTAAATTATAATTTACCTATCAATTTATTATGTTATATGAGAAAAAAGTAAATTAAAACAAATGAAAATTATGAAAGGTGAGGCATGCTTGAAATTGAATTAAGAATCTATTATCTAGAGGAGCTAGTAGATTTAGATTTGGAAGATCTGGAGGCATTTTGTTCACACCAAGCTATAGTAGAAAACATCCTCATTAATATTCTAATTCAATTAGCTTGAACTTTTGTTCATTATTTAATCCACAAAAAACTTAACTCAAGAAAGCTGGAAATTCAAATCCCAGATATTAGTAATTGTAAGTAATAGATATCTTGGATATTATATATATTCTTTCATGCTAGATGTAATTCTATTCAATTATATATATTAATAAGATCCTTCAGGGAATTTAATTAATTTAGCTTGAGAATTATTATACTTTTCAATCAAAATGCAAGACAGATGGTTACTGCATCAGATTGCATGAAATTGCTTGAAAGAATCAAGAATTTGATGCAACTAAATCAGATTTCAAGAAACAGAACTACTGCATTGATTTGTTGGATGGTTGATGATGTCACTCTACGTCTTGTCTCTTGATATGGAAGCTTCAAATCAAGTTTTCCCTACACATGAAAATGTCCTCGTTAGTAGATTTAGATGTTTTTCATGTTACTGCATAAATAGAACGTAAATAATACAATATCCTTGATATTGATTTAAATAAAATTATTACTTTAAAGAGAGGTGCAATTTCAACATTTAATTCTTATGAAATGAGTTGCTCCAATATTATGAACTGTTTTTGCATCAAATCATTTTGCTTTCTGCACAGCTAAAGTTTTTCCATACAGTCAACTGGCATTTGATCAGAAGGATCAATTGTAATGAATCAAACTGCTTGTTAATTGTTTCCTTCAGGTGGGGCCCCTTTTCATCTCTCGGGTTTTCATCTTTGGGTTTTTCATCTCCTCTCTCAGTCTCCTAATTAATTAAAACGAAGAAAAAGCCATTGCTCATGTAAAAAATCTAGAAAATATAAAGAAGAAGAAGCCACAATTTTTCTCCAAAATCTGGAAAAATATCAAAATATGAAATAATAGAAGCTAAATCCAAAATTTTAACATTTCCATCAATTAATAAATAATTTGCTTTCTTATGATCACCATGGAATGAAATTATGATCACCATGGAACTAAAATTCTTGATTATGACACTACTAGATTCTAAGTTAAAGTCTTGGTGATGGTTAGGTCCTTACCCTAATCCATGCTTACAAGTATTATCTATTATCTTGTTCAATGAGATACTCAATTGGATTTTGGAGTTTGATACACACAGCTTAATAATTAAGCTAAAGCTTCCCACAACTAAGCTTGTAGTTCCAAATTCTAAGGTCATTATGTAAAAGATGGTGATAATGGTATACAAATATACATAATTCATTCCTAAGCTTAAAAGTAGACTCCAGTCCACCATTTTAGAGCAATTATAGGACAACAAACTAATACCATGCCTAGTTGATATTCTGGAAAGTTAAAACATCTAATCAAGTGATCTAATTGGATGAGTTGTCATTTCTTTTCAAGACAATGTAAAATTCATCCGACCAAACTCATTGGAACTTCAATAAAAATAAGTACCTAAAGAAGAGTAACTGTTATTTTTTACTGTGCATAGATGGTGGCTTGAGCTTTAATATCAGCCCTACGACACTGATCCTTAGCTAGTGCCAAGAATGCTTCATCAAAACATGTTTACAAGGCATAAATATAAAAAGCAAGCAGTAGTCTATAGACAGATTAATGCTATAAGGTTAATTCAGGCCAAAAAATGAACTATCAAAGTCTCCCCTCCATAATTATTAGACGAATTACAAGCACTCTTCTAAACAATTTTTCATATGAAAATAACATATCATAGAATTTAAGTTATGCAATTTCCCATTTCATGAGAAGCCTAAGAGAATTCTATAATAGGAATTTCATAAATAAAAAAATTTAGAAATCCTTCCTCTGTTTTGAACTATGCATCACAGCAGAAAAAAGTTAAAGACCTTTTCTACCTCACTTTACAACTGAGGTGGTCTTCACAATTGAACTCTCCCATAGAACACCTTAAATAACAGAAACAAAGCTTCCCAATATAAATTCTAAAACAAACACACATGAAGGAAAAAAAAAGGCACATTTGATGAAGATTCGGAGGATGAATAAAATTTGCAAACATAAAATTTATTACATATCTATTCTCTCTTTCTGCCGCTGCCATCAAAAATGAGAAAACAAAAGAAAATTCAATAACTGACACAACAAATTAAGTGCAACATGACAAATATTCAACAACAAAAACAAAAATTAAAAGTAAGAAAATAACAATCCAATAAATAGTTAAAAATTTCAAATACTTGCAAGGCATATATATCGCCCAAATTGATTATTCCCTAAATTGATTTAGCACCCAAATTTAAAGAAGAAAATAAACAAAACATGAGTAGTTGAAAGAGGAAAAGTTAATCGAACAAAAATTGAACAAAAAGGAAAAGTAAAGGATGTAGATTACCACAGCTCAAAAATCTGCAAATGAGAGAGAGAGAGAGCAAGAAGAGAGTAGACGAGTTGCAGCAAACGCAAGAGTTCCAATTGATTTCAAATCAAATCACCAGAGAGAGCAGAGAGTAGACTTCTTAAGAGAGTTGCAGCAAACACAAATGTAGATCACCAAAATGCAAACGCAAAGCTTTACCAAAATGCAAATGCGAAAGTTGATTTAAATCAGCAAGAAATTAAATACTGAAACACAGAAGATTTAATAAGCAAATTTGCCGGAATTACCAAGAAATGCTGCCTTAGAAATTAACAAAATGCAAAAATTGATTCAAATCAACAAGAAATTAAAAGATTAAAACAAAAAATCAACTTGAAGAGATCAGAAAGATATTAGTCACGAGAAAGTGAAAGTTGAAATGGTTTGATTTTAGGGTTACAAACAAATTAAAAAATTAAAACTCATTTCCATTGGGTGTAACACTGCGTCATTCACGCAAACTCATTTACGGAGGGTCTTAATGCCGCCACAAATGGGTGACGTATGTAAGACATTTTTTTGTAGTGCCGATATTTAATTAATTGTTAAAATTAAAAATCTAGTTTCAGTTGACTTATATTTTTAACTTATGTTTCCTTTTTTTTGTAAATAAGTTCCAGATGCTTCAAGTGGACACCGTAGTCGTTTCTAATTTGATAGTCATGGAACATTCAATCGATTCCCTCTGTATACCTGCCTCTCTGTCCGGACCGGTGCAAGCACGATCTATTCATGCCCCTGCTTAAACCACTCTACCCATACAAAGATCTGCCTCTGCCACGCCCACTGCTTCAGTGAATTCCACCACTACAGGTTCCAGCGAACTACAACTTCCGATGGTGACTTTCTTGCCTTAGTTAGATTCTCCTAAATATGCGATTAGATTAGAAATCCGAATTGGAAAAAGAGATGACTAAATATGGGCTGATCCACGGACTTAGCCTACAACATCATAGATCGTGAACCAAACCAAGAGAACGAATAGGTATATAAATTAAATTAAACAATTTGTTTCATAATATATAATGTTACTTAATGATTATGCTCTTGGTGCAAATTGATTCTTGCAGGTTATTTACCAAATTGCAAGTTGTTTACCAAGTTGCAGGTTGTTTACCAAGTTTTGTAATTTACTTATCAGATGATTAAACTATGTGAATGTTGTTGAACTATCTAACTAACATGTTGTTTAACTGTTTGATTATAAGATGGTGAATAGTGTGGATGACGATTGCGTTATATTTAGTTTTCTTGGATTATGATTGAACTATTATATGAGATATTTTTGTATTTGATTTGATTTCATTATATTCATTGAATGAATGATTACAGAATTATATCAAAATATTTTTTTGAGACAACTTAATTATTTTGTAAACAGTAAATAAATATAAAATAGCACAAGCAGCGAAGCTTTAAAAAAATAAAAGACTTTTTTACGACGGTTTCCTAATCGACGCAAAAAAGTTTTGGATAACTATTTACGGCGGTTCCACATCAACTCACGACAGTTGTACAAAATGTGTATAAATACTTTTTAATGCGGTTTTGTGTTCATCGTAAAAAGTAATATATATACGACGTATTATAACCCCCGTAAAAAGGTGTGGTGATTACCGATCGTGTTTCATCATTCGTTTTTTGCGTCGAACAAGTAAACTGCCGTAAAATTGTTTTTACAGCGTGCCAAAACCCCTGTAAAAGCTTTTACTGCAGTTGTTTTTATGATAGTTGTGAACCGCCGTATAATCACCGCAAAAGTATTTTTACGACGGTTTTGGTCCGCCGTAAAAAGTCCTCCATGTTGTAGTGACATTTACAATTAACTTTAAATAGTATATTTGATTATTACATTAATTATAAGATTGTGAAAATGTCTGATCTAGTAATGTGATAGTGCCATCATATGATCATATTGGTGATGTTTCTTCATCGATGAATTTCATATGATAATTAAAAAAAATAGATGCATCCTAATGACATGAATCATATAAATTCTTATGTCTTCTATTTTTTTCTTTTATTTTTCTTTTATTTGTATGTGATTGTTAATATACCCACAAAAACTTAATTATGAGATTTAATTGTTATCCCTCAATAAATATCGATTTTATATTAATGGCAATTACGAATTCAATTAATTAATTTGGTGCACCCACCGCCACCAAAGGCATATGGGTGTGGTATTGCAGTCCCTTTTACTTAAACTAAAAGAAGGCAACCATTAATAAAAACTCCCATTTTATATGTCTAATATTATAAAATAAATAGTCGGCCAAGTGGCGGTGGCCGTCACCTCCCCGCACCCCCCTTTGTTTCTCCGCGTTGATGGTTATATATAGTAATTATATGTAAATATTATTATAATTTAAACATTTACAATTAACTTCAAATAGTATATTTAATTATTACATTAATTATAAGATTGTGAAAATGTCTGATCTAGTAATGTGATAGTGCCATCATTGATCATATTTGTGATGTTTCTTCATCGATGAATTTCATATGATAATTTAAATAATAAAAAAGAATAGATGCATCCTAATGAGATGAATCATATAAATTCTTATGTCTTCTATATTTTTTATTTATTTTTCTTTTATTTGTATGCGATTGTTAATCTACCCACAAAAACTTAATTATGAGATTTAATTGTTATCCATCAATATATATCGATTTTATATTAATGGCAATTAGGAGTTCAATTAATTAATTTGGCACACCCACCGCCACCAATGGCATATGGGTGTGGTATTGCAGTCTTGTCATGGTTAGGGAAGGATATGCTTGTTGTGTTGATTAGCCAACAAATTATATAAAAGCTTCCGGTTGCCATATATATCACAAGACAAAACATACATACAAATTGATTTGCCGCCAAACTACAATCAATTAAGCTTACAAGCAAGGCAAAATGTTGGATACATTATTACATATGATACAAGACTTCAGAGTTCAAAAATATATAGAACAGTGCCAACCAATCCCTTTACCACAATCAATTAATAATTAGTTGTAATTGTCAATGCATGCATGCCACTAGTAGTCTATAAGATATTATTTGATCTACTGAGAGATGGTACTGTTGGGTGAAGGTGAAGCATCTCCATCTAGTTTTGGTGTTGGTGAGCGCTGCAAGTCCTTTGAAGAAGGCGACCCGGCTGCAAGTCTTGGAGAGGGACATGAATCCTTCGAATGCTAACGGAGGGAGCTGGCATGACACTTTGAGATGTTTTGTTGTTGATTTTGGAGAAGCTGTTTGAGGATTTGGAAAGGATGGGATACACCAAATATGGCTACTTTCATCGCCATCTCTTCCCCCGCCTTCAAACCTAATCGTCATCATCTTAAACCTTACACTTTTTCTTTTTCAGAACCAAAATTAAATTAAGCTGAGACTGAGACCTGCCATGATACGCGGAAATTTCAACAATGTTATCCAGATTCAATATTAATTTGAAGACTCTTACACCACTTCCATAAGACTATGCATGACGGACCCCTAGCTAATACAATTCGTGAAATTAACCTGTGCATGAAAATTTGTGTATGGGTCAACTTTTGACTTCTGTCCACTTTGGTATAACATTCTAATTATGATTAAGATATGATTATTGGACGGATGGCAAAGACAATTAAAATGTCACGTGGAATAATGCGATGGCGTTTCTTTCTAGAATTCATGATAATAATATTAATATATGAAGAAGAAGATTACTTGCCCAAAACAAAACAAAACCAATGAGTAAGCGATTTTCCTTCTACTCTTCGTCTACGTCTAAAGCTATTATTATATTTATTTATTTTATTTATATGCCACCACGTCATTTTACTTGTCCCTTTTCCCAATTTATTATATCGAAAATAAAAGATTAATGGTCAAATTGATAGGATTCTTTGTAGAGATGACACATAATTAAATTATCAAATTAACTTTAAAAATAAAAATTCTTTTAGATGAGTTTTTGGACGGACAATTAGACAATCACTTATAGACAATTAAACAATCAGAAGTCGGTCCAATAATAATATATGTTAATTGATATTTATATTAGACTAATAAGTATAATAAAAGCATATATTCCCTATTTTCTTGTTTTTCTGAAAATTAAAAAAAAAAGTCATTTTGTCGGATTTAAAACCAATACTAATCCAAGTTCCTTCTGGCTCTGGAATTGGAAGTCCAGCTCCAGCAGCATTTCATTTGTGACTCATGAGATTGGAAATATGAATGGTGGAAATAGCAGGAAAACAGCAAACAATATCTTTCCAAAAATAAAAGTACACGACAAGTCAATCACTCATAAAATCAACTTTATTATTTATTTATTTATTTATTTTTGTGGATCATCTCGTCCGACGCCGTTTTACACTTAATTTGGCCAAAACACCGATCTCGGGTATTTACTCTGCCTCTATATTAGCAGTACCATTACCTGCAGCAATCAATAATGAATTTCTCATAATTCAGCAGAAGCAGAGCGCATTTTTTCGACAATTTAATTGAAATTGAGACAACATGAACATGTTCAGAGCTGAGTAAAAGTATATTAAAAGTGAAAGGGCTAAGGGTAAGCTGACCTGGAGGTGGAACTGAACTCGTGGCTTGAGTTCGAGAAGCAACCAATTGGAATCTGCAGAGAGGACAGGAAGAATGGTGGGAAAGCCAAGGAAGGATGCAGTCGGAATGGTAAAGGTGTTTGCAAGGGAGTTGCTTGGCTTCTGAATGAAGAGAAAACTCATCCTTACAAATGACACACAACTCTTGTGATAAAGAATCTGAGATTTCAATGCTTCTCATTAAAGCTGATGATGATGAATTGGACAGAGGAGGAGGATTGCCATCTTCTTCACAATCATAATCATAGTCATAGTCATAATCATAGTCGTCTTGGATGATGAGATCCAAAAGGAAGTTGAAATCTAAATCTAAATCTAATGAATTTTGGGACGGGGAAGGGGAATCCATTTGTTCAAGAAAGTGGGACTGGCAGTGGGGGCAGAGTACTTGAACGGTGGGTGAGGCGGTGGTGGAGAGGAAGAGGCTGACGCTCATATCACATTCATGACACCAGTATGTTATTGTTAGTCTTTCAGAGGCGGAAGTGAGGGTGGCAGATGACATTTTGGTTGGTGGAAGGAAGGGCACCCAACTCGACTGATAAGCAAACGGATGGATAGATGGCTAAATTATCTTACGCTGCATTTGCTTGTTTTGTTCGGCATCCTCTGTGAGCGTGAGTGTGGCTGTGGCTGTGGGGTCCGATCATCCATACCTATCCCACCGTCAATTTGTCTTTTTTTTTTTTTTTTTGGTTGGCTTCGTTTGGTTTGGTTTAGGTCGGTGATGTCCACTCGATCGTCACCATTCGGTTGTCCCTTTCACTCTTTGTATTCCATTAAAGATTAATGTTGGGGCAAGCAACTTCAAAAAGTGTCGCTTTGGCCGAGTGGTTAAGGCGTGTGCCTGCTAAGTACATGGGGTTTCCCCGCGAGAGTTCGAATCTCTCAGGCGACGTGAATTTTGCACATGTAATCTGTTCCGGTCCATTTTAGTTTGCATAAAAATGAATCACAAGGATCCCCTCTGTAAATTCTACGTTTGTTTTTATGATTTTGTATTTTCGTTTTTAATTGGCCCATTTTAATTTGCATAAAAGTGAATCACAAGTATACCCTCTGTAAATTCTCTTTTCATTTTAGTTTGTATAAAAGTGAATCATTAAGTATACTCTAATAAAATGTTAAAAATTAAGTGTTCGTTCGTTTTTATGATCTTGTACTTTTGCTTTCAATTGGTACATTTTAGTTTGCATAAAAGTGAATCACAAGTATACCCTCTGTAAATTCTCTTCTCTTCATTTTAGTTTGCATAAAAGTGAATCATTAAGTATACTCTAATAAAATGTTAAAAATTAAAATTAAGTGTACGTTCATATTTGTGGTTTTATATTTTTATTTTCAATTGAATTGAAATATGTTATTAATTTTGAATTATTTTAATTTTTAAAAAATTTGTTATTAATATTAAATATAAAATATATTAAAAATATATATAACACAAAAAATAAGATTTAGATTAAAAAACGGACACACCATAAGGTTCGTCTTGGACCTAAAATACTGTTTCTTAATTTTTTTAACTTATTGCTGATTTTTTTTTTATTGGCAAATCTTTTTATTGTTCATATTTCTTCAAAATTTGTCAATGGCAAGTGATGCACCTGTGAACGTGGAGAACAAAGAATATAAAAGTTCCCCCAACGGATGTCAATGGTGTAGATGTTTTTCAGAAGCTTCCTGCAAAGTGTGATAGAGGCACTCTGTACATTCTGTCAGAAAGTTCAGACTCACATGCTGGAATTTGTTCAGAATACCAATGCATTTCTATAGAGACGAGAATGGAATGAAAGCTTTTAAGTACAACCTCATGGTCATGGAAGGTGAGTGGAAAATATTGAAAGTCTTCTGCAAACTCTTCAAGGGTTTTATTATTTATAGGGAAAATGTGTGTTTTTCAGAACTAGATATCCAACCTCTAATTGGATTTACAACAGAACTTTATGAATAATATGGTCAAGGAGACCTTAGTAGATAATGGTCAGAATTTACTGAGCATCATATCACTATAACAAACTTTATCGCATTTACACTCAGCAACATTTTGGTAAAATTGTTGGCACTATTTATAGTTTGTTTGATGAATAAATGCAAAATTCTGCCTGCTGCTCCCATACTAATGGGATATCTGTTCTTGCTACTAATGTCTCCACTCCAACAGGGGAGTTTGAAGATTATAAGTAGTTTTGAAGGTAAAGGATTAGTTTTTGTTAATCAATCGTCAATCACAGACCAGCTAGTCCCCAAGAGTATTTGTGTTGATGTGATATCCAAATTGTCTTTCACACAGACATACAAAAGCTTAACAAGTTTTGAATTCGAGAATCATCTACTTGTCAATTGGTGTGGGTGCGGTGTAACTTTGGAGTTGGAGTGATAAACAGGTGACAAGGTATTGATGTCAGCGGGAGGTAGTAGTTATCGGGGATATTTTCTCATTCATATCAAGGATATGTTACTGTGTTTTGCTGCTCTTCACTCAAATTGCAATTTTTTGCACTCTGCATCTAATCCGTCAACAGGCTCAAAGCCCTGCAGATAATATGGTTTATACGAATCGCAAATTTAAATGTAAATTTAAAAATTGGAAAACTCAATTACCAATAGAATAGAATAGAATTGCAAAGAAAGAAACTTTTATTTAAAAAAGAAAAAAGAAAAAAACCCATACCCACACACAGAAAGTAGATACAAGAACAAGAGAAACAGGGCAGTTATAATTTATTGGAGAAGCATCGAAAATCATTAAAAAAAAAAGTACAAGATTGATTCAGGAAGAAGCTTTAGCAATCTTGGAAGCCTCAAGATCAGCCGCTTGCTTGAGAAAACTGGGGTCATCATCTTCAAGAGCCATCTGAATAGGGCTAGATCCGAGGCCATCAGCAATAGCAAGCATGATCTTCTTCATCTCTGACCTGAACTCTTCGATATCCACAGTTCCACTGCTATCTATATCAAACTTGTCAAAAATGGAATCGTAGAGTTGCGTAAGCTGCTCGGGAGGGGTGGCCACATCGACGCCGAAGTGGGTCTCGATGAGGCGCATGGATTCGAAAGCCTTGCGTAGCTCTGAGCGGGAGAGAACCCCATCGTTGTTGAGGTCCAAAGCAGCAAACCTCTCGTCCACACTCTTCTTGAACTGCTCTTCCTCACTCACAAACGCCCTCACCGTGGATCCATCAATAATCACGATGCCCATCTATCTATCTGATTGCGTGTTGGGTTAACTTGACTGTTGAGATCCAAAAGGAGGAGGATAAGTCTTGGGAGAGAGTTACAACTAATTTTCTTCGATTTTGACTTTTACTTGGCTGAGCTTCGTATGCTATGCTATGCTATCTGAGGCCTATCTATGACCGAGTTTTGTTGCGCGTGAGAGAAAGACAGACAGTTGAGTAGTCTCGCTACGGCCACACTCTCCTTCTATTTTGCATAAGATACAAGATATTTATAGCCATTAGATGAGCTGATGGGTTTATTTATGGGCTGGCTCGGGTATGTATATATATATATATATATATATATATTCTTATTCCTATTCTTATTCTTGCAATGAAATGAAATAAAGCACGATCTCAACGAGATCATCAATTTTAATTATTGCTCGTGCGTTGTGGTCACGATGGATGTCAAATCGCAATACAACAATTTGGACCACTCACCCAAATTCCACATTACAACAAAAAATATCCACCAAGGAGGAGCTCTGGCTGACATTAGATCCATAAGCAGAGTGTACTCATTCTCACAGTTTTTAACATTGAAGCTGAGTTTTAATTAATTACATATATGTAGTAATAGTACAATCCATACGTTAAAATTACTTTCCATCCCACTCAAATTAAAATTTTAGATCGAGTCGAGTCAAAGGAAAGGGAGGATGTATATCAGTTATCTGATTCAATTATCACTAAATGCTATCCGAAATTACATAATTAATACATACATGTGAAAATTTGAAACTCCCACACCACACAATTGAAAGGTTAACCAGCCAAGGAACAGTACACCCACCCACCCAAAATTTGTCCATCCATCAAATGAACCACGTCTGTAAGCATTCATCTCAGATACATCACCTTCTCCCAGAATCGGATTTGGTCAAAGATCTTAGCCTTACTAGGAAACTACCCTTTGACCCCTCCTTCCTCTTCCTTCCTCCACTCTTCCCCGGCGATGAGTCCCAATTCTCCGGCGATCCCGCTACCAACACACTCTCTGGCGATCTCATCACAATCATTTCATCGCAATCTATCACCTCCCTCTGAGTCCCACCGCCTAAAATTTTTGTCTGCATTGCTGACACAACCTCTTTCAAAGCTATGTCAGCGTCACCTCGGTTTCTCAACAAAATCTCCCCAATCTGAGCTGGTGTCAGGGCTCCTCCTGACCTTATGCAACTCTCCACCACATCCAACAATCCATGAGACTCCACGCCAAGATAGTTCTTGGCTAGGACCCTGAACGCATGCACTCCGCACGTTCCAAGGCTTACATGCACATCCATGCGCCCACATCTAACTAGCGCCGGATCCACATTGTCCCTGTGATTTGTGGTGAACACTATGATCTTTTCTTCTCCACAGCACGACCACAGTCCGTCAGTGAAATTTAACAGTCCTGATAGAGTGACCCTTCCATTCTCTTCTCCATTAATGTCACGCCTCAAGTCCAGCTCCTTTGTTGACCGATGTGATCTCTTCATTGCTGTTGTCTTCAACATCCTGTCAGCTGTTAGATCAACCGAACAATCTATGTCCTCGATTACAATGATTGAACGGTTTGTAGTTTGTATAAGCAAAGCTCTGAGCTCTGAATTGTCCGTCACTTTAGTCAGCTCAAGATCATATACGTCATAGCAAAGGTAGTTTGCCATGGCAGCAATCAAACTTGATTTGCCAGAACCTGGTAGCCCATATAGCAGGTAGCCGCGCTTCCATGCACGTCCAACTCTGTGATAAAACTCTTTGCCATTAGCAAAAGCTGTTAAATCCTCCATTATCTGCTTCTTCAGTTCAGGCTCAAGTGCCAAGGTTTCGAAGGTAGAAGGGTGACGAAAGGGAACAGAAACCCACCCCGAGTCGTAAGAGGCATGGCCATTGTTAGTGAAGAGTCTCCTCTCCCGAGAAACACGCTCAAACTCTTCAGCTCGTGCTGTCAGGTGATCAAGATAAGGTGATAAAAGGGTTTGGCGGTGTCGCTTTGGTAGCTTGAGGGTGAAGCTACGCTTTTCTTCTAAGGAGTCTTGTACAGTGTCCACATGGTGCGTCCACCAAAGGCTGTGGCCATTGAAAGAGTCATGAACACTGTGATTGGGTGCAACCGTGAACGAAATTCGATTGGAGGATTTTGAGCGAGAGAGAGTGAGGCGGCGACAGGTGGTAGCGGGGTTAACGGAGTTGAGGTAGAGGTTGACGTGGCGATAGAGGTCATTGACATCGACTCCACAGTAGCCATTGAACTCTGGAATCTCAAAGTAGGAGTAAGGAGTGAAGAGATCCTGGAGGGATTCGTAGAAGGAGTTTAGAAGGGAAAGGAGTTGCGAAGGTAAAATGTTTTGGAGGACAGTGAGGAGACCCAAGAATGACCACAGTTGAGATAAAATCTCCATGATTGATATCGAAATGATGAGCTAGACAGAGGTCTATCGAATTGTGATTTTGTCTTTGTCTACGTACGAATATATATCTGGCTGAGGGAAGATGATGACAATATATATCAAGTGTTTATATAATTTCGTGGTGCAGCAAACAGTACTGAATAAAGATAACATGCAATTTCAACAGGTAAAGTCTAAAGACACTGTTTAGGGCCGGAAAAAGAAGAAGCAAAAGATAAAGGTAAAGTATAAAGATGAATGCATGATGTAGGTGACTACTCTGCTTTAATTTGCTTTTCTTTTGCCTCCCGTTGTTGCTGTGGCAACGCGCATCTATTAACTATTATATATTACTACATAGAATAGAAGCTATAAAGGATGTGAGTGAGAGTCATGAGCTGATAAAAGCAGCAGGAAATCGATCAAGTAAGGGGAGACTCAGTGCATGTGCATGTGCATGTGGATAGGCGGGCGAAGGGCAAAGATAGCACACAAAAGACATTAATTGATGCCTTTTGCTTTATATTATGGGCGTAAAATTGCTTTGTTTCCTGCCTTACCTTTGCTTTATCTCCTTTTCCTTTTCTTCTTGTAATTGAGGATTTCGAGAAATCAGACTTGAGAGAATGTTCTTGGAATAATTATACTCATCATGAGTACGTAAACAGATGAGATGTATGGATCATGAAGATGAAGACATGAAGTCCTTCCAATGATTATTCTAGTAAATTTCACTGTCACCACCATTTCATACCTTTGGATTTCAACAATTTTAATTGTTTCATCACTTGCTTCATTTGACCTGGTCGATCTTTACATGTTAACTTAGAAACTAACTTCATTTCAAGAGCTTTCTACTTTATTTAATTTTACATAAATTTTGATAATAACAGTACGTTCTCAGGATTACTTACATACAAATTACATTTTTAATGGTGATGAGAAATTTATAAAAAAAAAGAGGCTATTTAATGAGAATATGTATAATCAAAGATCCATTTTCAGGTATGCGTATTACAAATAAGCTTTTTCATGTAGTACTTCTCCTTAGCCGTGTTAATTAATCAACCAATTCATTGGTGTTTACATGAATATATCCATCTATATCTCCGACGAGAGTTTAAAAATTAATTGATTTTCGTTCGGTCATTCCACTTGTGCATAGAACAAGAAGAATTGGTTAAGGGTGGCCATGCAACGCATTGCAGCTGACAAGTGACAAGTATTCCATTTTCTTTTCCACTTGCAATTAATTTTCTCCAACTTTAGTCTTTACATGCTCCTACAACTGTTGCTTTTAAACAAAGTTTCATTTACAAGAAAAGAGAAAAAAAAAATTCGTCAAAATTTAATCCTTTTGAGAAAAGTAGTCGCTTACTGGGTTTGAGATAAAAATGTAGTGGTGCGTGCGTTGCTGTCCTTGATGCTGCTCGAGTCTTGACCAACCCTTTTAATAGTTAAGCCATAAAAAATAGTTGAAAATTTTGGTAAAGGCCGGGGAAAGAAAATTAAAGAAGGAAAAAGAGTAAAGAGGCCGGTTGAGATTGACATGAAAAGCATCGAACGTGGAGCAAGCAAGATGGAAAAAATTATTAACTAGAACAAAGTATAGACTATAGAGCATGATCTGGAGAATATATACTGAATAAGTCTAAATGCTTCAGATTCCAGGATGCTATGCGTTGTAAATATTTATTTGCACGAGAGTACAGTACTAAAATTATTTATAATTCAGATTAATTAATTATGACAATCTCAAATTAGCTAGCTAGCTAGTAATCGATACTGTATCAGTCACTCCATATATAAATTAATTAGTAGGATTCCCCAGCCATGCACAGGAGTCTTGTAATGTAAGTTATATGAACACATAAGTTGATAAGAAGTAGGGACAAAAGCAGTTGTAGATAGTATCGATTCTACTACACTTTAGCTTAAGTTTTCTCCTTTTTATGTTATAGAGAGAGAAGAAAAGCCATAGTGAAAGAGGCTTTATAGACAGCCAATCACTAATCTCTTAATCTATATCATGCATGCCTTTAGTTTCGATCTGCAAACGCCACTGGAAGAAAGACGATCAAGACGGAAGAGATCCATATTTATAAATATAAGAATATATACCAATGAGGACACACCAAACATCAAAATTCAAGCAATGTCGTACGTGATGGTTCATTTGATGCGTTAAAGAGTTTTCATTAATTATTCTTTTTTTGTTGCTTTTGTGTGTATAATTACAGGCTCATGACGTGTTTAATTACAATACTAATTAATCTTTCCAATCAATGTCAGTTTTCGTTTCTACTAACCTTTTCTAAATTGTGTCTCCATTGAATTAAATGATTTGCCATTCCTTATTTATGTCATTTATTACTACTTGTTAAACAAATTAATGTATTAAGAATAAGGTAATGCTACACTTACATAGTCTAATATGTATATAAAGTTATTGTGGCATCAATTATTCAATGGAACATGACTAATTAGCATTCATTATTTTGATTAACTCATATTAATTTTTTTTATTCACTTGATATCACATCAATTTAATTTATATACAAATTAATTTTATGAGTTTAGTATTACTATAAGGATAATGGAGTCCTCAAAAACTTTTACGCATATACTACTTCTATGTGGGCATGAAATAGGGATTAAGTATAACAAAATTGATTGGGTTGTTAAGTTTGAAACGATTGTTATCATTGGTATTAAACTAATAGCGATACATACGAACTAAATCTTCTAATTTATATAATAGGCCAAAGAAAGAACTTTAAGTTAATTAGTTTCGTTTTTTCTTTAGCAAGATCTTTCTTTTATCCAAAACATAACCATGCATACCATTTCTGTTTGAATAATTAAAACAAATTAGAGTTTTACATGTATTGTTTTTGTTATTTAAGCTTGCTCAAGTCAAAAGTTTAGAGCTCACATTTGTAATGCGATGGTCATTGGTTCAATTTCGATAGCTGGCATTTCTTTATTGGTTTTATTTTTTACAAACAAAGAAATTGTAGAATATGAAATAACATAAAAGAAAGCAAACTCATTAAAAAGTTTGACATTGCAAGCAAAGGAATTGTACAGTGCAAAATAACAAAAAATCAAACTCATTAAAAATTTTGACGAGAGTCAATTTGCTTAATTTGGTATGTAATGTCATGTGCATTGCACACTCTCCTCTTTGTAGGATAGTTGAAGCACACATAACTTATCCAGCTTGCATAGGGTAGATAGGTTTTGTACAAACTAATTCTCATTACTCTTGAACGCACATCAATTAATCAATATTCAAGTGAATTCTTGACTTATCCTATTTAATCACCTGTGTACGTGAAGAAATTTGTATAGCCCAAATTTCTTACAAAATGACGAAAAAGATGCTGGTGAAGGCCCGCTTTCTTGCAATCTTTGGGTTCTGTTTTCTTTTCTCGAGGATCTTGGAATCGAAAGCCTTGTGTGAAGTGAGGATTCTGTTTTCTCAAATTTCCTAAAAACAAAGGAAACTAGTTATCAATAGGTGCTCCGGTGGGAGTGCAAGCCTGGTTACTCTGATGCTTAAATTAGTATCGGAATAAGTATAAATCTATTGAAAATAAACAAAAGTGAACTAAAATGAATGAATAAATGAATTTACTTAATTATCCCACTTAACTTACCATTGGAGGTAGTATCTATATAAGTGGAGAAGATATTGCTTAGGCCCAAAAAATCCTGAAATAATGGGCTGTTAGCAGATTTTTTAGATGACTTCGACCACTAACAATCACTCAACCATGTTTGTTGAGAGGATCAAGGTCTAAGTGGGGCATCCACACGTGATCATGTTTAGTCAAGCCCTACTTTCCTTTATTTTAGAGATTGTAATATGAAAATGCCACTAGTTTTCGTTTGGAAAACAAGAATACTATTCTTACAAACTACTTATATAAATTCATCCATACAAACTGATGTGGTATCCTTATATGATCTTTACATTACCGATATTAATTAATGTCATTTATTATTAATATATACTTATGAAATCACATCACGTTAGTTTATATGAATAAGTTTGTATAAGTAATTTATAAGAGTAGCAAATTTATCCATGTGTGCCTTGTCGAAGTCTTCTATGGAGACAAATATCATCTTGGATTGGATCCTTGCTGGGCTGAATCTTAGTTGGGCTTCTCAGCCTCGTATATTGAAACCTTATTCGAACTGGACTCTATCTTTTGGGTTACGAACTTGGGGTTTTGGGCTTAAAAATTTATATCCAACAACATGTTTCTTTGATGTATTAGTCTAATCTTAATCTTCATTTTGTGCACGGTTGCTTTGTTTTGCTTATTCAGCCGGCGTTTAAGATGGGAGCCCTTTTGGAGTGGAGGGAATTAAACTGATATCTTATCCTCATTTACATGCATCGATCTGACTATTAGTTATATTTTTTTTGGCCCTTTATTAATTTCATCACAAATAAATAATGCTATATTTTCAATGTTACGCAAATTGAAGATGCGAGGATAGGAGAAACTAAAAAATTATTCATATATATATAATTAGTTAATTACATATAATCTATATGACTACGAGTAATACAGCAAAATCTGATCAAACATTACAGCCAAGACAAGCCAAAGCATTCTCAACTTCTAATTAATAATTAGCCCCAGTACAGTACTATTGATACAAATTAAATAAAGAGAAAAATAGAAAAGAAATCGATACATATATAGATATACAGAGAGAGATTTTAATTAAGAGAATCATCACCGTAGGTGCATATATATATATATATATAGAAGAATTATGATCTGCTTAGAAGGGGAAAGCAACGTTCCTGAAAATAAGAATGGTGAGATATCATGAAAAAGAGTAGAACAAGTAGAAATCCAACTCCCCAGGGAGTCCCTCCGGCTCTATGAAAAGAGTCTTGGTCTGGCAATGGAATCAGGTGAGAGAAGCGCCTGCTTTCATCGTTGGAGAGCCAATGCACAATTAGTAGAAGTAGCAATGGGGACACCATCAGACATAGCTTCACTTGGTCCAATAGGCTCTCCATTACTGGCTCGTAGTTTAGGTACCATGAGAACCCTATGAACATTAGCAGTATCAGCAGGAAGAAACATCGGTGTACAGGCAGAGGAGGCTGACTCTGAGAAGAAGAAGAATGGTCTCTTGCCATGAATACTCTGGCTTTTGTGTGAACCTGGAAACTAATTAAGCAATGTTGCGTTGCAGGGTCTAATTTTCTCTTGACTGAACAAGCGGTTGTGAAGATTATATAGCTTTATATTAATAGAGAGAGAGAGAGAGAGAGAGAGAGAGGAGCTTTTGTCTGTTTAGTCGTTTACTTAATGGATTTGTCTAGCTAGTTTTCGCACAATATATTATATTTTATAGGCTTCATTTGCTTAGTTAGATTGTGCATGCCTGCAAATTATTATAAGTTGCGAGATGAGGTCCAGCGCGATACCTCTGAGGACGGTGGGACTTTTCCCATCCCATAAAAAAGTTAACTAATGAGGAGCTGCCACGTACCACCGACCACGAAGCAAGTCGATACAACCGAGGTGACCCACGATTTAGAAAAGTGATCTAGTCCAAGCCATATACATGTAACCCTCGTTAAAGTTTACTCTGTCAAACCCTTGTTCTTGAATGGATTAATTATTTTATATTATGTTAGATTAATTAGCCGTACTTATAAATTGTGGGATTAAGAGTTATAAAATTGTGTTAATAAATAGTGTTTAAATAACTCTTCTATATATATATATATATATATATTTGTGCGTAGCAGAGATTATATATGTTTGCTTGTTTAGTTTTCGATCCGCATGAAATAGTCCTCATATCATGATGCTGATGCATTCCTCGGAGGAAGAATATTAATTAATACCGTTATAAAAGCAATCATGATTCAAAATTAATTGTATCATATTGATCAATTGTATAAACAATAGCAATGGCATTTTCCTTCTTTTTAACTATTAAAGACTTAAAAAAGCATGCTCTTCCAAAGAAAGTTGGCTCCCACCATGACCAATCTTTGCAAACTCTACAGGGAGTCGTAGCAGTAATAGTACTTGGATGAAGATTTGCCTAATTGCTATCTTAATCACTTGCATACTATATATACAACTTTAATTTACTTTTACATTTCTAGGATGCTGCTGCTTTAACTCCACTAATTAGCTTATGTATATATAAAATAAAACCTAGCATATTTGGCACCCGGAAATTCCTCAAAAAGATATAATATCTTCATGCAAATCAAGACACTTTATAATTATATCGTTAAAAGTTAAACATACCTTAAGGATTAAGGATCAAGGTGCTGTTTTTAATTAGATTAAGCACCTCAGATGAAATCAAAACCCAACTCTCTATATGTGAGGATAACACTATATATTATCCAAGTTTATATATGGTGTTCCCAAATCATGATACAAGGCCCATGTCTTCCCTTCTTTCTTTAATGACTACATTTTTTATTATCCCTGTAATTAGGTTTAAAAATCATCTATTACTTCCCTAGTATAATTTCCACAATCCTTGACACTTAATGATGAAGGATAAAATAGAAATTTCATACGAAATCTCCAATTAATTTTTAATAAAAATACAACAATCGCAAACTAAAATCTCCTCCTATCAATTGTCGTGTATAAATTAGTCTTCTCTAAACCATCCAAAATAATTAAAAGTTAATGGATTTGTTTTAACTAAGTTGGTCAAATTAATGGATTCTGAAAGTTGATTTTTTCCTAAATTGAACAAAAAGTACAAGGTTAGTAAAAAGAATAATACTAAACTGTATATTAAGAGTTCATATGCAAAGTTTTTAGATCTAGTATTTTCTCAATAAATTATTAACTTTTTATGAATCAAGAGCGGCGCTGCAATTATCATTTATAAATTTATATATGCACACCTCATGTGACATTATTGTATAATTGTTACACCATCAACCTTAGTAGACATTAATAAGTTTTGAAATTTATTCCTCAAATCATTTTATGCCCTTACGAACTTGTGTAAAAAGTTTGTATCATATATTTTTAAAAGTAGAATTGTGCCTGAATTAATATTATTTGCTTTACGTTATTGTATTTCAATTACATAAGATTGTGGACTGGACTCCTCGTTTTAACAGTACAAAAGGATTCTTCTATCTTAAAAGAAACTTGTTGGACTGGATTTGGTAAGTCAAAAAACAAAAATGTTGGGCCAACAAACCAGCTAGCAAAAGTCTATTGCATCACTATCACTACTTTCAGCAGAGCAATACTAAACCACTGAGAACTGTACTGACCCATAATTTGGTTTAGTTGTCAGTATTGAAGTTAAAATGCCAGATTTCAGCATAGTCGGCTTGCTCTTGACTTGGGTCTTGTTATGATGTATATAATGAGATCATTAAAAACGTTAATGATGTCACTGCTTTAAGACTAAAATTTAGCCTCTCTTGTTCTTGGCTTAGTTAGTGGGTTGGTGAAGTGACCCACTTTCTGCTCCACTTTCCATTTCTATATCCACAATTTAATCATAACCTGCCTTATATTTATTAAGTAGAGGAAATAATTTGATGTGCGCATGCGGAATCTTTTTATTAGAAACTGCAGGATCGCTGCCACTCATTCTCTACGTCTTAAATAAGATTGCCAAATGCAGTGAGTAAGATATTGTGATGTGTGAGATCCATCAAGTACCCAAATGCACTTAGATGTTTGAGGTGACAAACTAGTGGCTTCCACATGTCACTTACACGGTAATGCTCAATCTCAATTCTTTTAGTCTCATATTCAGATTGAATTCAATGTAGTTCCAGAAAGTACATCCTATGAGCTGGCGCTAAAAAGTACGCAAAGGCAAGGCTAGCTAGCTCCTTTAAAATGAGCTTAAACCTTTCTCCTTGTTTTACCAATTAGCAACAATGGGCTTGCAGTTGTATTACTTAGTTTTAGTGTCAATGCTGATAAGCTGCTCAATGGCAGACAAAGCAAAAGACCTAGAAGAGTGCACAAATCAGCTAGCAGGGCTTGCTACATGTTTGCCATATGTTGGGGGTACAGCCAAAGCTCCAACACCAGACTGCTGTACAGGTCTCAAACAAGTCTTGAAGAACGACAAGAAGTGTTTGTGTGTGATTATCAGAGATCGAAATGATCCAGACCTTGGTATCAACATCAATGCTACACTAGCTTTAGGCCTGCCATCTGTTTGCAATGCACCTGCCAACGTTTCTCAATGTCCTGGTTTGTACGCGCAAATGCTATCAACGATTACAATTTTTTTTCTTGTCAAACTCATGATATTAATGTAATATTTCTGGGGTTGGGTAGTGCTTGATTATCATGCTTGATATGCATGCAGCCCTTCTACACATGGATCCCAATTCCCCTGAAGCTCAAGTTTTCTATCAATTTGGTAACAGCTCTAATCACGCTGCAAGTAGCCCTGCTTCTAGCCCTGCAGCTGCCGGTAATTAATTATATATGTATATGCGTATTCTGTACAGATCAAATCAATCGTTTTATACTAATTAAAACTAATTAAATTTGTCTTATCAGTTGGAGGGAACTCAATGAGTGATAGCGGCAAGGGAAGTAGGGTCGAAGGAACAAGTGAAGGTTGTTGCGGTGGAAAGAGATGGTTGGGATTGGAGATGTTTTGTGGAGGGGTTTTGCTTTTACTGTATTATTTCATCATATTCTGATTCTGAGCTTAGCTAAGTTAAGCCAAGCTATATATTGTTGGTGTATCTTCAATGACTTTTAACTGTGCCTGCCTTGCGGCTTCGGTTCACTGTTGTTGTTTATCTGTTCACTTGCATAAGCCTTTCAAGTAATGGAACATGTAATGTAATGCGATGCAAGCAGTGACAATCTGTGGAATTAATATAATATTGAGAGAAGTGTGGCGAAATATTTATGTAGGACAAGTTGATTCGATGAATCTATCCGATGAGATGTTAATATATTATCATAAGTAGAATGAAAAAATTAAGGAAGAGAAAACAACTCAGTTATTACATCTAAATGTAATAACGATAGATTATCATAAATTATTAAAAAAATTAAAATAATAATTGAAAAATGATCACTTTCGGAACATAGCTTAATACTAGTGGTTATACATACAATTTCAATATAAGAGAGTGATTATTTTTTTGTTTGAAATTTGAATGGATCTGAATTAAATTAAAGTCTGAAAAAATCTAAATATATAAATCTAAATTATATGTTTATTTGTCTAATTTCAACATTTGAATTAAAATATCTAAATTAATATTTTTATGTATACATCCTTACTGTTTGTCGTTGTCTCAAATTGTGTTTTTTTGACATAGTGATAATATTTGTAATATTAATATTTTAAAAATATTAATATTTAAGTATTTAAATATTAATAATTTTATAATTTTAAATATTTTATTTTATACTGTAAATTAGTTTTTCTAAATTAGTAAAATAATAATTTATATTGTAATTATAATGTAAATATGTATTGCTGTATAAAAGTTACAAATAAAAAGTAATAAATGAATTAAATAGAGATATTTTTAAGAATTAAGAGTGATATGAACATTCAGACATTTGAATTTAGATAAAAACTAAATGTTTTAGTTTTTTTTCATTCACATAAAAATGTCTTAGAGGCTAATTTTTTTTCTATCTGAAGTTTAAATTTTATTGAATCATAATTTTCAGACTTTTTTACATTGATTATTTTTTAGACAAAACACTTTTCTTAGATAAAAACATCTAAATAAAAAAAACTATATTTTCTAATTTTTATCTGAATAGAAAAAATCAAAATAGATTATCTATTTTTTATGCTTTAAAATACCCTTGAAATTTTTATTTAATTCATATTTTGTTAAATCTTTAAACGATCTTTTATTATCTTTTCATATATTTTCTGGATGCTCATTTATTATTTTTTAGTTACATAGTAACTAAAAAATTTTTCATATTATGTGTGAGATATATTAATTAACAATTTAATTTTTTTCCCACTGTAGTATTTTAATTTTGATTTTATTATATTGATTATTTGCAAATGTTTATTAACATATATAATATACAATATGTAGAATCCTAAATAAAGATATATATGTTAAATTAATAACTTTTAGATATTTTTAATTATTAAAAATAATCAATTAAGACTTATTATAAGACCTTAAAAAATAAAAAATAATTATAACATTTAAAAATTTGTATTAAAATGTATTCAGATTTTAGTAAAATTCAGATTTATTCAGATTTTAAATATAAAAAATCACTCTTTTATATTAAGTATTAAATGAAAAGAATCATAAAAAAAATTTAAAGTCTGAAAATAAATTAAACTTAGATAAAAAATAATTGGCTTCTGAGCATTATACGAGATGCTTTATCGATAAACAAACGTTGCATTGCATTGCGGTAAAACTCTCTTTGTTGTGTTGTGTGAGTGTAGAAGAAAAAGTAGCGCTGTGAGGACCAGTGGATGAGATTTGAGATGCCCATTTCCAAACAGATATTAGCAATATAATATTCATTTCCTTCATTAAGACATGTGAATGCGAGAGAGAAGGGACAAACGTTGCAAACCCATAAACAAGGCCCATAACTACCATGTCTGTTTCCACAACTGTCAACCGCCCTTCTCTTACTCTTACCCGAAATGACAATATTACCCATTCATGCATCATATCTGACTTCAACAAATAAATTTCTTCGAAAAAAGTGAAAAAGATAGGAGACCAGCTGCCGCTTGGACTTCGAAGACACTTTCACAAATGAAGATTTACTTTCATAAGACGAATCAATCAACTACCCGAGTCTTTTTTTTTTCATTTTCATATTTGCGTCTATATTAGTATAAGCAAGTATGGCCTATGGGGTTTTGAGTTTGACATTTCCTTCCCATTGCTTGTCAACATCGAGAAGAACCAGAAAAACAAAACAATAAACCAATCTTCTCTTCTCTTCCCCAAGAAATTGGAGCCTCTACTTTGATGGGTTTCTTGGTGCTTTTCTCAAGTATGTGTCTTTCTACTTCTTTTCTTTTGTCAAACTTAATATTGGGTTTAACTTTTATACTTCTTAGGAATTTGTGCTGTTTCTGGGTATGCAGTTACGGCTTGCAAGATCCTTTTTTTATTTTTATTTTTTATTTTCTTCTTCTTCTTCTTCTTCTTGTGTCTTCTCTTTTATATGCTACTCTTGTTTGCATTTTGTTTTTGGCTTTATAAATTGTATAAACGTTTAATGATTGTTCATTTCATATTCATGAGGCGCACTTTTGTTGAAAACCAAATTTTAAGATGTTTTGCTTCTTTAATTCATAGGTGGGGAAGGGCAATTGATGATGTAAATTATGGAGTGTTAAGTTGACGGGTAAATTAGAAATCAAGATTTGAAATTTAGCTGAGGTATTCTTTGCAGGTTTTATGTTAATTAGGATGGTAACCTGGTGGATTTGATGCGCTCTTAGAATGGTTTGGCGACCTTCCTGTTTTTTAAATGTAAAGCTGATATAGAGAAGTCCTTACCAAGAACCTCATACGTTTGAGACCATCTTGAGATCATTAGCTTAATCCAATTGGTCATGCGCTCACTCCTTGTCTATTACTCTTTTCGTATGGGATTTATGCTCTCAATCTCACATGTTAATACAACAACAAATTTTCTATTCGTCACAGAAAAAAAAAATAATAATAAAAAATGGTTTCAGTTTTTACTTTAGTTTTGACTTAAGATCCTTTTGTGATTTTGCGCACTGTAATAAACAAGTAAATTCACTTTGATCGAATAAAAGCAGAGTAACTAAAGGACTAGTTGTTGTTGACTACTTCCTAAATTCAGGTAGTATCCATCTTTAGCTCTTTAACCTTCTAACCTTCAATCTACGCTTTGCAGGTTCTTGCTGATAAGGAAAAAAATAAATAAATAAAAATTTGTGCATGTTTGAAGTGTTTAGAACATGACCTCGTCTATGATAATGGATAGCAGTGTTGAAGATGATGAGTCTTACACCAAGCCTCTTGGAAGAACCTCTGTAATTTTTTATGGCATGGGACACATGCTAAATGATATCACTGCTGCCTGTTGGTTTACTTATCTCTTACTCTTCCTGACAGATATTGGACTTTCCCCAAGGTATCAATTTCATCCCCTGTTTACAGTTTTGTAATAAACTGGTAGAATGCATTTTCCTTGTAGATTCCAGCAGTGCCTCATAGACTTTCAAATCGAGGGAGAGAGGGAGGAAAAACCCATAAAAAAGAAAAGAAAAGAAAGTGATAATAAAAAGGCTGGATTTCTGGGGGGTGGGTGGGGTGGAGTATAGAGAAGAATAGAAAGAAAATGATTGGGTTAGCACTGCCAACCATGAAACGTAAGATAACTGAAATCATAAGAAAATGGTTGGGTTAAATATTTTGGTTATTGGTTAATTCTTTTTTTTTTTTAATACATTTTTTTAATTTTCTAATTTGTTGTGTTTGTTTAACAGGGATGCTGCTGCTGTTATGCTTTCTGGGCAGATAGCTGATGGGCTTGCAACCATATTTACTGGTGAACTGGTATAGTAAATATGCTATATATATTTCATTCATAATAAGTGGCTTATTACATTTGGTTACCACCGTGCCCGCCACCACCTCCAACCACCGCCTTTTTTATTTTTCCAACATCTCTTGACAATACTGTCATCTAGAGTGACCTAGAGAATGCCCAGCCAGAATTCTGTGTTATTAAGTTTTTCGCAAATATAATAGTTGACAAAGTCCACTGCTATGCATATAATGTTGTCAAGAGAATTTAGTTTGTGGGAGAATCACTCACCTCTAAGCCAGAGGCAAGTGATTATGTCATGGACCATGTTTATTGCAAATTTTTATTATATGTTTGAAATCAGTACCAACTTGCATGTGATATATATGGGAACCAATATCAAGTAGTTCTGTTTTGTCGTAGTCAGAATTTATGTAATTTTAAGAATCTTGAAATTTTCCTTCTATATTTTTTATTTTATTTATTTTTAATTCCTTTCAAATATTTTACTTGGCAGATTGATAGGTTTGGACATTTCAAAATGTGGCATGGGGCAGGGTCTGTTTTGGTTGCTGTTTCATTTTCTTCAGTTTTTGGCGGTTGCATGCCTTGTAGAATCCTTGCTACTTCTTCATTGACTGTGGAAACTATCTCATACTGTGTTTTTGCTGCCATCTTTAATGTGGGCTGGGCTGCTACACAAGTTTCACACATGTAATGATCTTTACATCTTAGTGATTAATGGTTCAGATGTGGATAGCATCGTATTTTAAAATTTGTTAAGCAGAACAAAGCAGCACTTTTGAGTTTTTTGTATCATGTTATTGTTAGGATCCTCTTGATTTAGACCACCCTCAATAGAAATGCTGATCTCCTTCCATTATTGTTAGAAAACCCATAAGAACAGTCCCCTTCAAGTTTTCTCTTATAGTGGTATATGCATATCTGTAATAGGATTAATATTTCTTTGTTTGGGCCCCAAATGAAGAGTTCTATGTTATTATATAGGAATCATTCCATCAAACAGCGCAATGAATTGATTGCCTAAGAGCATTGGCCAAGAAGAAGAAATACAATCATTTGTTTAGCTTTCTATATTTATGAATGACTTATTATCTGAATTATAACTGTTCTGTTGAAGGTCAATGGTGAACTGCATTACGCTTAATTCAACGAGCAGAGTAATGTTGACCAGCTGCCGAAATGCTTTTACAATGGTCTTCTTCTCTTTACTTAATATTTTGATGTACAGTTTCTCGCCAACTTCATGCAGCATAATTGAAGGTTGTGCTTCATTTTTCTGGTCATCTAAATTGTTTCCAGGTCGCCAACCTCAGCCTGTATGCTATTGCTCTTATAGTGTTAGGTGTGACCAATGCAAAAACACATACTGATCTTGAAAACCAGGTATGTATGTTTATTGAAAATTTTTTATTTTGGTGGTTAAGAGCCTTCCTCTGGGCATGGTTATTGAGTTAATCTGCAATATGCAGTATCGGTGGATTGCATACGCTTCGATTGCTATTGGAAGCTGCTTTGTGGCAATGTTTCTTCTTGGAACTAAAGAACCAAGGTATCTAGGTCTTAAGAGTTTTCTGAGTTCTTTATAGGTGTTCTGATAAGTTCGGTGTACAGAGGCTGCACTAGAAATGTAAATATAATTTTGTCTTATATGATAGTTTAAAAGAATTTTTGTTGTAACACTACTTAGCTTATGAAGACCGAGTAACTGAGTGAAAAAAAAAAAATATAGTACAAACATATTACTGAGGATTCAGATTTCCCTTGGGCTTCTATATATAAGATAAAGAAATCACTTTTCTGTTGCTTTTAATTGTCTAAGGCAAAGTCTGTGGGTTTTCTGCAAGTGCATGTTTATAAACTTGTTATGAGAAAATGCAACTTTAGGCAATTCTGTTCTGTCTCCTAAGTCAAATTTCAGTGCATCTTACACCTTTAAAGTCTCATGCATAATTTGATGGCTTATGCAGTCATAACTTTTTAATTATGACAATGGTAGACATTTTCTTATGTAGATTAAAGATGGATTTACGAGGAAATGCTGATGCAAGGATTTCGTGGACATACTGGTTCAAGAAAATTTTATACTATCAAGTTGCTCTTGTATATATGCTCACCAGACTTGTAGTCAATGTTTCACAGGTCTGGATCTGAGCAAAACTCCTTTGCTATCGACATTTGATTGGAAAAGCTGTCCACAAACTTTGGCCTGTGCTCATAATTGATTTTTTCCCCCTTTTGCCCAGGCCTATCTGGCATTCTTTGTCATTAATGAATTGCAAATGGCCCAATCAGCTAAAGCATTGGTAGGCTTGCCCAGAACTTGTCAACATTGGAACATTTAACATCTCATATTAGATTTTGAAGATGATTGCGCAGCTAATTATATTGTCTGTTCGATGGGATTAGGTTCCTGCCATAATCTACATATGCAGCTTCATCGTATCCATCATTCTCCAGGTTGTTTTTGCGAAACTTGATTCTGTACTGAAATCATTTACATGATTCATAGTACCTATGTATTGCTTCTGTTGATATTTAACCAGTAGATGTGCACATTTAATAGGAGATGTCATGGACTGGCCAACGCTTGAAGGCTTACTACTCAGCTGGAGGTATCCTTTGGATATTTTGTGGTGCAGCAATCCTTATTTTACCTAGAGGCATGAGTCCTTTCATGTATGTCATATCAATATTTATTGGCATAGCAAATGCTCTAATGATGGTATGTTTTATAGTTTTCTGTTTATCATTCTTTACTTTTTGAATATGACATTTATTTATTTTTTTAATTATACGTTTTATGGTTCTTTTTAATCTTACAGTTGCTGGTATCTTTGATTTTTTAACACAATAGGTGACTGGAATAAGCATGCAAAATGTGCTAATTGGTGAAGATCTGAATGGCTGTGCATTTGTTTGTGGATCATTGAGTTTCTTGGACAAAATTTCGTGTGGGCTTGCTCTGTACATTCTGCAGTCATATCAAAGTAAGTGCACGCAGGTCAATTTTCAAGAAGCTCTAAGGGTTCCGGTACCGAGTTTCAACTTCTGGCTTCTGCCTTCCCTTCATCATTTCTAATGTTTGCTGCAGTTGAAAAATTCTATTTGACACCTGATCTGATGCAGGTACTCCACCAAAACGCCTGGAAAACTACACAACAAGTAATACTTACATTTCGGTAACAAGATATGGTTTGGGTCTTGTTCCAGCATTTTGTTCTCTCGTAGGGGTGGCTGTTACATACACCATGAAGCTACACACCCCATACTCGAAACCTTTAATGGAAACCCTGTTGGAATGAAGCCCAAAAGGAGTTGATTAGCTGTAAACAATGACAGCATGTTATGTAGCCACTGTATTTTTGTTCACCTATCTGAAAGAGAGCACTTTGGCCTTGGTCATTCCATGCGATGGGGCAGATGAAATATTTGGCTGCAGATTAGGTTGAGTCAGATCCTTTTTCTTTTGGGATATATACATATATCTTTGATTTTTGATTATTTCTTTGTTTTAATTCTTTTGCAAGTGAGAGCTATCAGGCTTACAGGACATTGTTAGTATAGAAATTTAAATGTTACAATATTTTTTAGACAAAAATTCGTAGTTGATCCATATTCTCAAAAGGGAAATGAAGAATTACCATTATGAAATGAATGTGAATGGATTGTAAATGTCTTTAGCTAACATGTTGATATTTATGCCTCATCAATGTGATCGGCGCCTGGAGAAATCAAGAAATTCTCTCATTGCTTAAGAATTGACCTTAGCCTCAGGATATCCGGCATGGTTATCGGAAAGCTTTAGCCAGCACTGACAGGAAATGGAGTGTTTGTACTAGTAAAAACTTCCTTGATGTCATTAGTAATAGTAATGGGAATATTCTTAGAGACAGACGAAACTCAATCTGGTAGAATAGAACATTTTAATAAAGTATCGTAATAGGGACACTGTAATTAATAATCTTTATCAGTCTGCAAATTGCAATAAAATTAATTATATATATTTATGGATGAGTCGAGGAAGAATTACAAAAATCATATATGTATATGTATTAATTAAATTGCTTTGGACGATGTCCATGGAACAGACACAATGAGAAGTAAACTCTGGCTCGCGCAATGCAAAGGATTCGTTTAGGTAAATGTATGTAGTAAAGTAATCTTTATCTGAGAAGACGATCTCCTCTTTTACAAACTAGAGAGTTAACTGGAGAACAGGGTTTTTGGTTGATCCTATACGCGGGTGGCGCTTCGCCTTAATCAAATGACTCAAGACTTTTGCATAACGACTTACCATTCTTTTGAGCTTCACTCCTTGTACACCTGTTTGTTGCTGCGATTTGACGAGTTGAAGCTGCTTCTCTTCTGCATCTGCATCTGCCTCTGCGTCTGCCGTGAAGTGTTCACCCAGAGAATTCCTGCCTCTGCTCTCTTCACCAGTAGTTTTCTCCTTTGGTTTTTCATCGCCATGTATCAGTTGTTTCAAGCTCTTACGATCATTAATCTCTTTCCCTTCATCAACCTTAGTTGGAAAACTATCTTCTTCTTCTTCGAGCTTCAGCATTGGCTTTCTGGTTCTCTTCGACATGGTAATATCATAACGTCGTTTACTCGGATGGCGTTCACTTCCCATGACTGGTTGCTAATTGCAAATGCACTTTGGGAAGTAATTAAACATAACATAGGGCAAATGTGATCCGAGTTTGCTTAATAAGCAATTCTGGGGTTGTTTAAAGGCCTTAAAAAAGTTGAAGTGTCGTATTTTCTATTCCTTTTCCAACTAATAAGATTGCATCAAGTCTCCTACAAGTAGCTGACTAATTAACTCGAGAGCAGGAGTTGAAGTGGTACCATTTACCAAACATTAAATGCTGCCCATATGTCTTTTCCTCACTCTTGCATCACCCTCACTGCCCGATTCGATCCATGGTGAAAACAATTAACCATCAAAGTGATTTATAATTTAATGGTCATTGCTAGATATGGATACGGGTATATGTGCTTTTCATGCTTTCACTACGTATCTCCGACAAATCTCACATTTGCACGGACACTGATAAATCAAATGATTAAATATATCCACCTTGAATAATGTATAAGTGGTACACTTTGCTAATATGTGTCTATCATTTGGATATCCTAACTTGGATCCAGTCCAGCTATATTAATAGCTACATATTTGTTAGCTCGACTTATGAACTCTCCTGTAATCCGTTCTTTACGTGTCTATCACGTAATTAAAAATGCTAGAAGAGACGTTGCAACAGCCCAAGCCAAGCAGCTTATCGGCAATTTCGTGCCCATAAACACTGGGCCAGAGGCCCACAGCTTATTGAGGTATTGAGGCTTGGCGCTGTTCATAATACATGAGTTTGAGAATTTTAGTTGAACTCGGCACCATTCATTCTGACTTTTCCAAAGCTCTAAGTTCTCTAATTCTGACCTGAATTTCTCGATTGATTGTGATATTTTAGTCGCCGCAAGGAACAATTACAAACACCTGGTAATACACCTCATGAGTTGTAGTTAAGGGGACTAATTTAAACACGTGCATAGCATAAAGAGACATTATTAATAAGTGCAATACACACACATGTATATAAAAGCATATAACCGAAGCATGCATTCTGATGATCAAATGCTTGCACTTGCTTGTAAGGTGTAAGCTTTTGATTATTTGATATAGGGTTTAGATCTGGAAGTGAAAACCTTGTTGGTATTAGCTTGTCGTTTCTTGCGTGAGCTTAGGCTTTAGCTGCAGGATGAACCTAGAAAGCTGCGCTCTTTCTTTCTTCTTCAAGATGAAACGCTCTTTCACTCTGCAAAAAGCACATCTTTGTATGACACCTGTTCCTGTTGTCTACTCTTCTACCAACGAAAGAAAATGTAAGAAAAAAAACAAAAGCGTCTTCCCCAATGCCTCATTGAGATTCGAAAGTATTAGTCACCCCCGCTCTCTCACCATCTCAAGAGCAAGACTTGACCTTTTCTATTGCTTGGTCGTCGTTGCAGTGCACTAGCCTCTCTCTGCGTTCCACTTTCACGTCAACATGGCTTCATTAACTCCGGGAGTGCTTTCCAAGCTCCTGGAAAACGCGGGCAACAAGAACGTCAAAGTCATAGGAGAGCACCGTTCGCCTCTTCTTCAGGTGATTGAGATCATCCCCTCCCTTGAGGATGATCCCTTTCGAAGCAGAGGCTTCTTCTTAAAGCTCTCTGACTCTCTCCACGCCGCTTATGTTTCAATCTCTCATGACGACCTTGACCTCATTTTTAGTGACAAGATACAGCTGGGACAGTTTGTGTATGTGTCGCGCTTTGATCTTGGTTCGCCAGTACCGGTGGTTTGTGGCTTAAAGGCGCTTCCTAAAAGGAGGCCATGTGTTGGGAGTCCTAAAGATTTGGTGTCAAGTGATCTGCTGCAGCTTCAAGCTTCCAAGACCAAGATTGTGAACAGACAAGGGCTGGTTAATGTTTCCAAGGCCAAGTTGAGAAAGGATGATAAGAGAGCTCAGGGTTTGGAGTTGAGGAGATTGAGTCTGGATTCTGCCAGAAGAGTTTGGGATCATACTCCTACTCCCAATAATAGTACTAAGAGTGCTAAAGCAAAAGAAAGTATCAGATCTTCGCACAAAGCATCGTCTGCAACCGTAAGTGCACAACCAGCTCACTAGTTTTTCCCCTACACAATCTCATTTGTATAATTTTGGTTAACGGACGATAACATTTTAATTTCCCTTCGCTTTTATTTTGCAAGTCATAAGTCTATTTCATTCTTCATCTGCATGTTAAGGGAGCATTTTAGTGCAAATTGAACGAATGTGTGTTTGCAAATGCCGTCTAGACAATTGCTTCTTGTTGAGTTTATCTGTATAATCGTGCACTAAGATGACAATGGCATTACCAGCAAATAACGAGGCCTTTCAGCCCGGAATTTGCCTGCGTAATTTGGTGAAATGACAAAAAATATTAAAGCAAGGATAGGTGTGAAGCTAAGGACACTAAAAAAATTTGAGTGCTTCAATTATATTAATGGCGTGCAGTTGTGGCAGCTCTTTGGCTTTCTTAGCTCTAGGCGAGTGGGTGGGTAGTCTGGAGATTTTCACCCCTGCACGGTGTACGATCATTGTGAGATTGCATTACTTCCTTTATGTGCTTTGTTTGCGATTGTGATTACCATTAGAGGGCAAATAACCTCTGGTCCGTCTCCACCTAAACCTTGAATTTTTTATAAGTTAATTTTGTGACTTGTTACATTTTGCACCTGTCTCCTTTCTTATGCAATTTTTCATGTAGCTGATAACCAGATATTGCTGCAGGTTCCTATCAATAAGAATGTTTCATCGATAAAGCATCCTAGTTGTAGTCTTTCACCATTGGGCAACAGAAATGACTGTCTTCCACTAAAACCGACGAGTACACCGTTGAGAGAGGATTTCGGGTCTTCTACTGAGGGAACCTTCTGCAGCCATCTTGTTCAGGTACCTCTCAATTACGAAACTTGGTCCGATCGTATGATTTCATGGGAAGTGCTACCACCTACCCTTCAGGAGCTTGGAAAGGTATTCAATTAAATCCATGTTGTGTGTAATATTTCAGTCTATGTGATGCCAAATACTAATTTTTATGCCCTTGACACTTTCAGGAATCTGTATGTCAGAGGAATGTTGCCTTTTTGGCTGCCATACGTGCGCTTGAAGAAGCATCGGCTTTTAAGGCTGTCACTTACTGTTTGCAGTATGCTTCTTATACTCCTCTTGACTTTTGCTTCCCCTTTGTTGCTTCATTATGCATCTTGTTATTTGGATGATGAATCTTTAGTTCATGTTTCCGTTCCTCATTAGACCTGGAAATAGATTTTGGTTTACCAAACTTACTCAACTAAAGAGTCTGTCTTCACAAAATGCTAATGTCAAACAATGGGATTCAAATATTTTCCTTCGTGGTCTACCACTTTTGTTGGATAACGGGGAGAGGCCAATATTACCATTATTTATAAATATGAGAGTCTGATTAAAACTCATTGTTGAACAATGAAATTTTATATTGACTTTTTCCATTAAGGTTCAGAGCACAACCATTTTCTTTAATCACCCCAAGTTGGGTGGTCTTTTTTTTCTCCTCACAAAGAAGGATCCAACTAAAGAGATCTCAGCACTGTACCAGAATATTCTTCAAGTAGAACAGCCAAATCAAAGTGTGAGGAGTTCAGGAAGGGTCAAGCCAGAATAACAAAGTCATGTAACTCCAGAATACCAAAATGCATATGCCAGCCAGCAAATGAGAAGCAAAGATACTATTTTAAATATAAAGACAATGCTTTGGTTCATGGAGCTTTAACATGGTAGATCAAGCACAATTATGTTTCATGGACCATATTTTGGAATCAAGAATAGATTTGAGAATGCATTAGTGACAATAGAAGAAACAACTTATTTCAGAAAGTTACGTTTCTTTTACAATAAAATATCCTGTTCTGTGTGCTTTGGGAAATTTCTGATCTAATGTTGTAGTTATCATAAGATCTGGAATATAGGGACTCTGCTCATAGTTATGTTTGTATAATTGTAGAAAATTTTGCACTGTCACCAGCAGAACTTGTGAAGGGGCAATGAATTACTATACAAAATAATACAAAGCAACAAATGGAGGCTTGAAACCTTTAACTCAGAACTAAGGATGGTTTCATACGAATTTTTGTTGCAACAGAACTTTGTTTGTTGCTATCTTTCTCCTTCCATGCAGAATTAACATTTGTTCTGTTCAGCAAGATCAAAGGTTGGAACTGCTTATATCTTGGGAGTCAAACCACGAAGTGTTTAAATATGAAAACCAATTAAATAATGAGGCCAGATTGTAACATTAAATAGTCGAACATATTGTTATTGCATTGCCAAGCAGTTGTTTTTTTTTTTCCCTTTTCCTTTTACCTCTACCCACAACCCTGTTGTAAAGAAATTTGATCCTAGCTCTCTTGTATATCCAACAGAATACAGGGACCTTACCACCTAAACTGCTAGTTTCTGCAACCAGTTGTCATTTCCTTGAAGTTGTGGTTTATGATTTTTTTTTCCCTTGTTTTATCTTGCAATTTATGTGATTCTCAAGTTTTCTTTTCCAGAAAATTTTCTGAGTTGTGTAACTCCTCTCAGAAAGTGTCTGCTGGATCAGTGGTGGAGAAGTTCTTGGAAATGCATCAGAGTATGCACAGAGCAGCAGCAGCAGTTAATTCCTTAATCAACACAAGTCTTCCTGAATCAAGAACTTTTTGTAGCTTACATCTTTTGCCTGATGTGAGGAATACTTTAGGCAATACGAATGCTGCATTATGGGTTCATGCTGCTATGGAGACTGATCTTTCCAAATTCAGTCTGTTCAGGAAGCTGGAAAAGGAAGAAGTTGTTAATGCTGACAAATGTCATTATGTCATTTTAGAAAATAGTCCAAAGGTAATGACTCTGGAGAACCATTCGCCTGAAAGCAGAAAAAGTCCTATAAATCGCAGCTTAACAGATTCAAGTGCTAACCGGGTGCGCTCTCCTACAAAGCAGCATTTTCCAAGCGCAAAGAAAATGAATCCTGAAAGAAAGGAATGGTCTAAGGGAAGTGGATTAAGTAAGGCAGCAAGTTTAGCAGAAAATCTTCTATCGGTTTCTCATCAGTGGTTCCTGAAGTACTTGGAGGATTCATTAAACATAGGATTTGGGCTAAGAAGAAAAGAAGGGAGTAGTGAAATTGCATGTCTTCTTAGGCAGCTTAAAAGGGTGAATGAGTGGTTGGATGACTTGGTCAGGGGTGGAGTGGAAGCTGATGACAGGATAGAGGGCTTGAGGAAGAAATTATATAAGTTCCTTCTGGAGCATGTTGATTCTGCTATTGTTGTGGCTAAATAGATATCTAGACTAGAGCTAACAGAAATTAAAGTTGGATATAGTCAATATCACTGACTAACTTCAAATTCCAGTAACAATTGATATATGGTTAACATTTTGACATCATATTCCGGTCTAGTTGACTAGTAGTTCTTTCACTGGTCTGTTATTTTTTTCCGCAGCTAACTTCTGAGGCTTATTTACTGAATTAGGGAAGCCGATGACAGGACAATTAGCAATTACTTCCAACTCTTACCATCTTTACATTCAAAGCGTATGCATAGATGAAATCTATTTTGGCTTTTTCTTTGTTATATCTCCTGTTTCATTTTCGTACTCCTACGCACGAAGATTTTCTCGGAGTTTTGTAGCCTATACATGTGTGCTGAATATATTCTGAATACTGACTGTTATTAAGTTTTGATTTGTTTTGTTATTAGATTAGGTCCTAGGCTCGAGTTCAGACATCCTGACTTAAGATTTTGGATTCATCTCCTCTGTGATTCGGTGAACGTGGTTTGAAGAATGGGCAAGATTTATTTTACAAGATCGGCAACGGGTTGTGCACACAAAATAGATATCTCAACTTTGTGTTTAAGTGAGTTGACTGCTGAAATATCAATAGGTAGTTAATTAATTTAATCAAGAGGTGTGATGTGGTAAGTTATTTATATTGACATATCTCAGCTCGTCTAAGACACAAAATTGAGATACCAATTTTGTACGTATAGCGTTACACTTCACTTTATACTAGATAGAAGTAGAGGCAAAACAGAGTTTGAAGGGAAAAAAAAAAAAAAAGGACTTTACTTTTCAATATGTTGAAGGTAAACAATATGTAAATAAAAACAGTTCCAAATTCAGTTGGCCAAGAAGTAGCCAGAAGTTGATCCTTCAGGGGACAAATTCGCTGATCGCCGGGGTGGTATGCTGTCAACAGAAACTGCACTGGTCTTCCCTAATGCTTTCATTCCTTTGCAGGACTTCATATGTGTGTGCAGTTTTTCTGGCTTGAACGACTTCCCGCATTGCCTGCCACATTTTTACATGCAAATTTTGGTCACTGGAGATCCTCAACCCAATCAAGCTATTAGCTATACCGACTGACTTGGAACTCTAGCTGGACCTACCCGCATTCTCAGGCATGGCAACACTACTATAATTGTATAATTGACCTTGCAAGTATAAATTGTTAGAACATTACTATGACTACAAAATAGAATTTGGTGCTCTTGGTTGTTACCGTAATCAAGCAATCGACGGCAGATATTAAAGGATATAAAATCATGGCTGAAATATCAATATTCTCTAATAAGTCAGAGATCTTCCTATAGGCTAATTTTATAACTAGGAATGCAATTTCGTCTCCTAATGGACACTTGTCATGTTGTGGTTGCTTTGACCTAAAATCACGGCATCTAGCTAGTTATTAAGTTGGATCAGCATTTGACGTCAAATTTGTTAGTCAAATCCCTAAGATGATGATTAACTTACGTGCAAGTCGGTCCACCCACTGGCTTGTATGCAGCAGAGACTGGCTTTGAGGTAGCGAATTGGTTTTGCTTCTTCTTTGAACTCCTCAACCCATCAAAGCTCCTCCTGCGCCAAAACAATTTGAATTTATATATAAATATATAAATATATATATATATATATATATATATATATATATATATATATATGATAATAAAACACATGATTAGTAAATATTAAAATTATTTAAAAACGTACCGAGAGTTATATTTTTGTTGGTGTTGATTATTCCAGGGAGTGCCAAATATCCTGGCACTGGCAGACCCTCCCAATCCCATTTTATCTAATTGACAAATCGAAGCTCTGCCATCCGAAAGAGTTGAACAAGTTTTATCAGCGCGGTTAACCGTGACGAGAACGGCGTCATTGGTGTCAACGGCACCGCATTTAATCAAATTGCGGAACATGCTAGAAGCTCCGTTTGAGTAGCTTTTGCTCTTTGCAAAGGTTGACTTGGGCGATGATGATGACAATGAGCATAATGAAGCTGGTGTTGGTGTATCACCCTTGTCATTGTCGATGATACTGTTATTTGTCTTCTTCTCCTTGTTCTTGTTCTTATTCAGCAGACTGGAATAAAAAGAATTATTTCCGGAATTTTCTTCTTGTTTGTTTGCGTCTTCAATTCCATCGTGTTCATTTAACTGCTTCATTGAATCGTCCGTCAAAGTTGACCTCCCTGAGCCAAAAAGAGGCATTTCTTGGAACATTTCAGGCGGATCTCTTTCTGCCTGTCCTTGAATAATTTCTTGCCTAGGTGAAGGCGGATGATCATTTCTTAAGATGGAAGTTTCTTTTATGGGAAAAGAACAAGCAGCTGGATCTTCTGTTTGAACTGAAACAACATAAATTCCATTGATTGATTGAATCACATCAAATGCAATAACGAATGAACGAGATTAATTAATTAATAACAGAAGGCCAGGGCTGAGAGGATTAATTAATACTTTCAGATCCTTTGAGAACATATTCATTGTCAGAGATTGGAGTGATAAGATCATCATCCAGTAAGTCTTGCCAAACGTAGCCACTCTTGTATCTCCTACGCGCATATAAAAAATTGAATGTCATCAGTACATAAGCGTTCCATTAATATCAAATACGGATGAAATAGCAGCCAGTGTACCTCTTATAGGACCAAGCAAAGGCTTCTGGCGTATCTTTACCTCGCACTTCTGCTAGCCACCTTTTAACATCTTTTAATTGTTTTAGTTTTGAGGGGATGGAACAAAGAGAATTAATGAAGAGCATCAAGAAGAAAAGAAGAGAACACAGGTGGAAGAGGAAAATAAATTAACTAACCTCGAAGATAAACCCCATTGCGAGTGAGATGATGAACGCGAATGAGATGGGGGTGCTCAATGCGACCCATACGACTGAGGAAATAAATGATATGAAGTCGCCTTACTTCCCCACCATTACCAATGTTACATTTGGCCGCAGCTTCCATTCTTTTTCTTCTCCTGCTACGCCGACAACAAAAACAACAACAGCAAAAATTAAAGAGTATTCTTTCTTTTCACAGATCAAAATTTTCAAAATAATAAAATGAAATACTAATTAAAATATTGGCATGCATGGGAAGCTACGAGAGATCTTTGTCTCCCTGCCGGCCTGCTTCACTAAAATTTGAAAACACGACATATATTGCAATCTAAAATCTTTATATATATATATATATATATATATATATATATATATATGTATGTATGTAGCTAGGTTAGTAGATAATAATTATAAATATATGCAGGCCAGGCTATGGAAAAGTAAGATATCACTGAAATGAAACTTAGTTTTCCTCTTCCTCAAGGGAAGAAAAAGTTCATAGAAAGTCGAGAGTACGCACCCCGTGCTACTTCTTTTCACTTTTCGTTTTTACACACACACAGAGAGAGAGAGAGAGAGAGAGAGAGAGAGAGAGAGAGAGAGAGAGAGAGAGAGAGAGGGATAGTATAATTAAGAGATTTGCAGTTGCAGGTCTATATATGGAGATTGGAGTAGTAAGGTTGCCACCCGGGAGCTTTATCTGATTTCCCGCGATTCAACAAACATAATATATATAGATATATGCTATTGCTATTGCTATTGCCTTGTAAGCAGCTTTTGACCGGAATGCATGTAGTTTCCTCATTCCTGTACTAGGGGACCCTTTTTTTTTTTTGGGGGGGGGGTGGTGGTGTGGGTGGAAGGGGGGGGAGGGGAAGGGGTCAGAAATTTTTATTTTACATTTTAGCAAGGATTACGTACTTTTACTAACGATCGACCCACTCGCTTATGCTGAGGTTTTAAAAGTTATTTGATTACCCAACATATATGTTAATATGGAAACTGAAATGTTCCATGAGCAGACCAAATTATAATGTCCAGTAGTTAGTTGGATACATATTTGATATTTTCATAAATGTGTCGGATTGAGACACCCAATACAATAAAGTACTTAAATTGAAGTTTTCGAAATGAGTAATGCTACTCATACAAACTATTTATACAAACTCACACATACAAACTGATGTGGAATCCCTATATGATCGCCACATCACCCATATTAATTAATGTCATTTATTATTAATATATATTTATCAAATCACTACATTTATTTATCAAATCATATTATGCCACGTCAGTTTGTATGGTTGAGTTTGTATAAGCAAGTTGTATGAGTAGCATTACTCTTTGGAAATCGACGGATATTATTTATTTGAAATAGGCATATAGCATATACATTTTTGGGCAGGATCATAAATGCAATTCAATTTACGTACCTAAGGTTGATTGGTTGGTTTAACAATATTTATCAAGAGAACTAAGACCGAGTGAAGAGCAGGAGGATGATAAAGGACACGTATAATTACGTTTGTAAAAAGTTAAAGAAAGAAATTGACCTCATCATGATATGGAGTGGATGTTCTCCATAAATACCTAGTCCGTCGTCAATTAATTCCATCCCAGTACTGAACCGTGAGTCTCTTGAATTCATTCGCAAGACGACACTGTATAATCTCCTCCCTCTTCCTTCTTCAACTTTTCATAAGCTACTACTATACTTCCACAAAAGCCAAGAGAGAATAAGAAAGAAATTAATGAATAACGGACAAATAGATTCCTAATTAAAAATTAATCAACTACTTAAGCAAACAAAGTAGTCCAGGAAAATAAAATTAAATTAAGCTCGACATAATCAAGTTAAAATTGCAAAAATGAGAAATAGAACACCTTTTAATTCACTTATGAGAGTTCATATATAACTTTTTCCCCCCTCGATCACTAGAGTTAGATCTTAGAGTGATGATTTATCTTGCAGTAAACACCCAACCGTAGTCTAGAGGATTTGATGGCCGGTTTGCCTTTTTATAATCAAGGAAACTAAGTGTAATAAATTATAGGGAAATATAATTGACATTGAGTTTGGTAATAAGCAAAAAAAAAAAAAAAAAAAATCACACACATAAAGAGACATTATATTTAATGTAGATTGACATCTATTGCCTACATTCACAAATGAAGAGATTATTCCACTAGATCATAAATTTTAGTATATATAAGTGATAACATACCAAATATGGTATTCAACCAGATACCTAATACTATAGAGCCCTGAAACTATTTCCTATTTCATTTGCTCACTCCCAATATTATTTAACCGTTTCTTTTATAACTCTTTACATATCCTTGAAACTATTTCGGATGTTTCACCTACTCACGGTATTGTCTAACATCTCTTTTATAACTCTTTACACATCTCTACAAAGGTATATATCTTGAATAATCCTTTATATCCAGTCCCTCTCTCATACCTAGAATTGATTCTCAACTCCTATATTTATAAGTTTATGTATCAAGATCTTATATTTCTAATTAATAAGAGTAGGATCCTATTTATTTTGCAACTCTAATTTCCTATTTCTTCTACTTTTCCTATTGCTTATAGAACTTAAATTGAATTAGGAAACGAATCACAAATCCCAATAATCTCCACCTTGGCAAGTATTCCGTCTAGATGACAATCATCATAAATAACATCCTTACCATAATTGCATCTATTCAATAGTATAATCATAAAAACTTCACTAAAAGTTTTTTATTGAGAATCACTCCACTTACAACTTAAAACCATTATAGTCCATCTCCTTTGTGTATACTCAAAACTCGAAAAATCTTCTTCTCCTAGTTTGTGACCCGAAGCTTTGAGACTGCTTGTAAGAAATTATGCGGAAGTATATATATTTGACTATGAGATTGGTAAGAAACAAAAATAAATCTCACACACAAAGAGACATTATGTTTAATATGGTTCGACATTAATTGCCTACATCTATGGATAAGGAGATAATTTCACTATATCATAAATATACAGGAGTACAAGAGATAAAACACTAAAACTATAGAGTCCTGAAATTATTCCCTATTTTACTTGCTCAACCCATTATTGTTTAACTATCACTGGTACAACTCTTTACACATCCGTACAATTATGTGTATCTTGGTTAACTCTTATGTCTGATCTCTCTCTCATACCTAGAATTGATTCTCAAATCGTATAATCGAGTCTCAACTTCTCAACTCCTATAATCGAGTCTCAACTTCTCAACTCCTATAATTGATTCTCAACTCATATAAAATATAGGTCTATATATGTGAGTATCTTCTATTCCTATTCGTAGTAGGACTCTTATTTATTATACAACTCTAGTTTCCTATTCCTTCTACTTTTCCTATTGCTTGTACAATTCAATTTGAATTAGAAAACGAGTCACAAATCCCAAAATTAAGGGTGTGACAAGAATTAATTCTCAACTCCTATCACTATAGATCCATGTTGGGGATCTTTTATTCCTAATAGTTGTAGGACTCTTATCTATTATACAACTCTAATTTCTTATTCCTTCTACTTTTTATATTACTTGTAGATCTCAATTTGAATTAGGAAACGAGCCACAAATCCCAACATTAAGGTTGTGACAGATAAATGTTTTGTTTAATTTATTGATGTGAATTGTGAAGGAAGAATGAATTATAAATATAACTTAATTAATTAACTTGAGCGTGAGAGAATAATGTTTGATAATGAAATTGCAATATGTACAAATTAACAGTATTGTATGCGTGCCGTTTCAATTAGAACTCATTGATTAGCTAGGTATAGGTTTTCGTTTTTATCTAATCTACGACAACCCTTTAAGACGCAGAAGTTATGAAGCTAGTGTTGTCTTTTATACCTTTATTAATTAGCAGTATGATATATGTAGCGGTTGGAGATAAGGCCGGCTGGTTCGATATTAATATGGCTCAAGTAAATTTATATTTTATCTCCTTCTAGCACTTAAAGCGTGGGGTTATTGATCAATCTTGCCAATAACATGTCAAAATCTGTTCAGTTGATATTGAAATTGCATTATGATACAAAATGTCAGTAGGCATGGGTACGTGATGCTTCAATTCGAAGTAATCATCAATATTATTTTAGGCGATTAAATTTCAGATTTATCTAATTAATTCTACCACAACCCTTTAAGACACGGATTAATGTACGTATTATTTAATTTTTTTGTCGTATACTTTATTTCTTACTAATTAATTAACAATTAACTTATATAAGTGGAGGTTAGCCTATCGTACTCACTGATGTGGACGTACGGAGATGTGAATATATATAAGCAAAAATCAGCATTTCCCTCTTCTTGAATTAATTTACATGAAGTTGACCTTCAACCTTTCCATGGATTTAACATGCATCTGCGCGCCTGTTTCCTTTTGAAATTTATAGATTTTCTTTTTGGATTAAAGTCCTGATAGTATTTCATAATAGAGTAAATTAAAATTTTGGTAGGGAGAAGCAGGTCGGTCGATCTAAGTAATCTAACTACAAGTTGTAACTTTATTAAGTAATATAGTTATATATGATCCTATGCGTACATAATTATTCCACAGGAATTAAGATCTTCTCTTGATCTTAGCTTCTCCTTAACTTTTGTAAATCTTGTATCACGTAGATTTTATTGACTTTGAGTGGTTTAGATATTTTATATTTTTTCTCTTTTCATTTATTGTATATTAACTATCAATCATGTATTTGTATTTTACTAAGGTGAAAGTCAGGTTATGAGAGCATGCTGATCCATTCCACAACACACGTCCTATATTAGAATTTATGAACTTCTGTCACAATTATGATTATTTATTGGTGTGTAGTTACCTATTCATTCATTTACATGTATTGCGTGGAGCTACTAAAAAAGTACTCGTGACTCAAATTGACAAAATCTTTTACCTAACTCTAAGCCAAATCAACATCATTAATGTACCTAGCTAATAGGGATAATAACTTACAAGTAGCTAGCTACTAAATTATGTATTGTTGACACTGAGCTTCATAATGGGTCGGGTAAGCTAAAATTAAACAAAATGTAGCTTATTTCGAACAAAGCTTAATTCATACATAAATTTCATCAGTCTTAATTCTGCAAGTCATTTTGTAATAGATTTTTAGTTACACATAAAGTCTAACATATATTATAGGGATAGTCAATTATATGGATCCCAAATATAATACAATTATTATATTTATGCTATAGATTATATATATATATATATATATATATATAAAGCATGCAACATATTTCTGATAAATTAATTCTGCAGGTGATGATATTGTTACGAGAAATTTTTTTACGAAATATAGAGATTGTTTTAGTAGCTTTATCACTATTATATAAATTATTAATTCCAAATATTTAAATATTATATTAGATGAGATTTAATTTTTTTATTTAAATTTGTAACTCAAAATGCCGACACAACATTATTTCTAAGTTCTAACGATACATTTAATTGGCGTATATAGTCTAATTATTATAGGAATCTTATTGTTGATCGATATACTTGAAATCTTAATTATCGTTATACAAATTGAAGTAAATTAGTTATGCAAAAATATATGTAGTACATTAAACAATAAAAAAATCAAGTTCCAAGATTCTAATCCTAATTTCCAATAGAAGCAAGGCCGGCCAGCTCCTTCTATATAATTTGTAGACAGATATTTTATTGATTTAGATATTATTATTAGTTACTTCTAGTTCCCTATATAGTGCAAAAACTTCATCACTCTCCAATTATCCTACCAAGAATTTCACACGCACATGCATATATGTATATGTATTCAATCTTCATCGTCATTGTCATTGTCATCGTCATCGTCATCCTCGATTATTTGACTTATAATTCGTTCAGTATCATTCTTAATGCGTAAATGATCATGCCTCCTAAATTTATCTTTGTTTGGAAAGCTCGTAACCCTATACTGTTGGATTACTAGGACTGATGCATGTGATGCAAAGTTAAATGTCGCCAATATGTATCCCGTTACTCCCAATTCCGGAAAATTGCTCCACTCTGCTAACCCCGAAACAAGAGGCGATACCATTCCTTCCCTTCTTCCTACTATGTATAGATCACAATTATCCCCAAGTTCTCTTATTGCTGCTACAGTTTCTTCTCCATTGTTCACCACTTTCTCCATGTAACTTACGGACGTGTCTTCCATAGTCTTGAACTTAAACTCATATATATCTTCATCATCCATCTGCTTTTGCCTCTCATAATCTGATGTTTTCGTTGAATCCTCATTCTCATCCCCTTCATGAAGTTTGGCTGCATCTTTGCCGGGGAGAAATCGTACAACTGTTAATTTTACACAAGGATGCCCAGCCATTCTCCAGGCATAAGCTAGGGCCTCTCGGTCATCAGGTCCCCCTATGAAGAGCATAAAGAAGTGTTGTGTGCAAGCAGTGTCGGCCTCGTGGTGTGACTCCCTAATTTTGGTCGAACCCAGTCGACGATCAACAAATATTCCCACTGAACATGGCGTGTTTGCTAACACGTTTAGGTTCACTCCTGCCAAAGCATTATTGGCATTTCCCATTCCGCCTTCTGCTGTTAATTGCTTGTGAAATGGTATGATGATGAGGGCGACACGGTTGTCCTGTGCGAGGCCACAGATATCTTCATGCATGCTCTGATAAGGGGAAACTGAGGTGAGGGTTTGAACAATGACTGCTTCGTTTCTCGTTTCATAATTTTCCAACGCATTCAGCAAGTAGCGCTCTGCCTCTGCTTGTTCGCGACTAGAATTTTTCCCCGAGGATTTGCATCCATCATGCATAATTAGCATGGCGGTTGTATGTCCTATAAGCTCCACAAGGTGGACAGCGAAGACATGGATGGGGTTTTGGTTGGTGGCATTTGAAACTTGGAGAAGGTTAATCGTGCCAGATATATTGCGTGTTGAATGGATGCATGCCAGGATTCGAAATTCTGACTCTCGTTTTCTTCTCTGTATGGTTCGGAACTTGTAATGGATGAATTGCTTTGTGGGCTTGTAGGTGGCAGCGACGATGGGCTCTATTAAACATGTCATTACCAAGTTCGCAAGAACTATTAAATGAAACGTTTGCTTGTCCAAAGCCTGCAGGATAACAAACCATATTATTCAGCCTTTGAATGGGTAAAAATAACTTCTAAAACTCTACAAATGTCGTTTTTAATTCACTAGTTTGAATAAAATTGGGTTCTGATTTGGAAATAGATAGATTGTTTTGCTATAAATTTGAAGGAATACCTATTTATATACCTTTATGTTGCGGCCCGTATTGAGGACAACCAGAGCCAAAACACCTTTGGTGTTCATAAGCAGTCCGAGAGTCAGAGCTTCCCTAGGTGGCAAGCTGTGGAGTAATGAGACAAGAAAGGTGCTTATAATCTTGGCCATGCTTGACGAGACTAAAACTAACAACACCATTATCCAGGATGTCCTTGAGAACATAAAGTTAAGATCTGTTCGAAGGCCAGTGATTACGAAGAAGAGAGGCATCCAAGTTGCTGTAACGAAGTCATGGAGCCGCTCCCTAAGCGTGCTTGTGATGATTTGCTCCCGTGGCATGACAACTCCTAATAAGAAACCACCAACAATGGAGTGTGCGCCACACCCGTCGGTGATGAGTCCACAAAACAAAATACCAGCCAGAACAAACCAAATGTGGTAGTCAGATAGATGGTCTCCTTTTAAGGCCGTGTTATGAAATATACAGGAGAGAGCTGGACGAACAGCAAATACACATAATAATATGAAGCCAAGTGTTGAAAGCACCGCGTAATATCTGCCAACATTAAGTATTAAGATGGCAACAAGAAGGAGTAGCCATGAGCATAAGTCGCTGACAAGGGATGAAGACAATGCAATCCTTCCGATATCCACGCGGAGGAGCTTCAGGTCTGCGAGAATTTGGGTGAGTTCTGGGAAGTTTGTTGCTGTGAGAGAAATAGCCCAGAAGATGGAACCCCTACTATCAACGTCTTCTAATTCACTTACCGCTAGGAAAAATAAGCCGAAACCAACTGCCAATGAAAACAAAATTCCGGCCAAGGCAACGCTAAGGACCTTGGACTTGGAGCGCAAGATTAGACTTACGTCCATCTCTAACCCAACCAAGAAGACGTGGAACACCACAGCCAAGTTCGCAAACGTCTGTAACACCATCGAGGCCGGATAAGGAAATATATACTTTCTAAAGATTTCTGTGTCCCCAATTATACTCGGACCTATCAGCACTCCAGCCTGCATATCATACAATATACGTACGTACGTACAAACGGAAGCCAATTTATATTCATTCCGTAGCAAAATACATATATATTTAAGGAATTGATCATCATTCCATAGCAAAATACATATACAGAAGCGCATACACTTACAAGAAGCTGACCTACAATACGAGGTTGGCGTAGAGTTTTGACGATGGCTGTGACAAGGTGACTCATAAACAGAGCAAACGTCAGTTGCATGAGAAAGAACGGGAGAGATTTACTCAAGGCGATTTTATTTCCCCATAACCCATTAGTACTGCTACTCGAATTGACGTTGTAACACACTTCTAAACCATACTTTGTTTTTATTTTTTCATAATCAAATGCATAAGCATCCATCTCTAATTTTCTATCGTCCCCCAAACCAAAATCAAAAGGAAGAAAATTAAATAAAATAGACAGGGAAGGAAAGTACGTGCGGGAAACAAAATTTAATTACAACTACCTTTTACAACTGGAGCAACTGATAACATAAGGTTGTCCATTGTTTGTCCTCGATTTGCTAGCTGTTCCACGCGGTGTCTTCGATTGGTAGTGGCCACGTCAATCTTTTTCCATACAAATTACAAAGAAGGTGGTCGGGAAAATTCGTCAAAATCTCACACAACGGGTTGTAAATCTTAAAATCCTTCCTGTTATCAGTCAATCTCTTTTTTAAAAAAATGATGATAAAAGTTCAAATGGTCAAGAAACAGGTCAAAATCTTACAGGATATACTGACGATTAATAGGGAGATTTAAAAAATTGCGTGGGATTACGTACGTAGGATTGAATCGAAGCAAACTCATGAGATGATGTGGAATTAACCTTTCTAAAAATTAATTAATTAATTATATATATTATATTTTTTATTTGAACACCTTTACAGCAGCCCAAATATTACCAAAAGTTTTAAAATTTAATAATAGAAGCGCAAAATAAGTTATTCTAACTTATATCACTTTTATTTATCGTTCCTTTTTTTGCTTTTTATTGAGATTATAACAGGAAAATTAAATAACTCAACAAGCATAAATTCTAATTTAATTACGACTCTTAACACTTTTTCCCATTTCTGACGTTCTCTTCTTCCTCTTTTCTTCTACCTTTTTGTCCAACCATCCCACTTCTCTCATTGTGGCCCTTTCAAACCCGAAATCTCTATCCTCACAAGGCTTCTGTCTTTTTCGTTCTTTATGGTGGTGGTTCAAATCTTTATCCCAACAAACATTAGTAACTATATACTGGCAACAAGTGTGTCATATGTACTTTTGTATTAACTTAGCAACGACGTAACATTATACATATAATGGGTTGGAATTAATTATTAAATTTAAAACAATAAAACTACACATCAAAAATTTAAATTAATCTACTAATTACTATTAACTTAATAATTTCTTTACAACAATGAAGCCCTATAATAATGCATGCAAATGAAATAAAAAGGGATCCAAATTAGAACATGAATATAATTATCATGAATATATATATATATATATATATGTATGTATGTATGTTCGTATGTATACATATCATGATCACACACACGTATTACTACTATGTACATGATATATAATATACCAGAGGTTACCACCATAAATCATAAATGTAATCAACATGTTAATTTATGTTACATTTATTCTCTGCATATTGAAAAAACTAATTGCCTTGCAATTGCAATCAAGGATCGATATGATTTTGTTTTCTAGTTTACAAGTACAATGGATTTTGCTACGCCATGCATGTATGCTAGCTTCAAACTCAAACTTCATCCCCACTCCAGTTCCTTTTCTCCTTGGGACCAGTAGGGCCTTCCTCCCCCAACACTTCATTTGGTAGGCTCTTGACAAATTTCTCAAAAGCAGACTTGAGCTTTCCAGGCAATACTTTTTCCACCTTTTTTACCTCCTCTGCAATGTCATAGTTAACTTTGGGACCCCATTCTCTAAAATAGTTGAGCCATGGTGGCTCACTAACAGCAGAGCCCAGATACTCAGCGGCAACGACTGAAAATGCTAGTCCAGTATCAAGGAACATCTTACTTTTGGCTGTATCATTCCTAATTCCAATCGCTCCATTCCCTTGTAAAACTAGTCCAGGCTTTGCATACATCGCATGACCATGCAAGGACGCATAGCTCACAACTTTGTTACCACCTTGAAACTCGACCTCTGATGCGTTCACCCAAGTGCCTCCACTATGTGCAGAGAAGTAGACACTACATAGCATCCCATTGAAGTTGCTGATTCTTAATGTCACATGCTCCCAGTCGCCCACATGTTCTCCTATCTTCCCTAACGGAATATTGATAAACTCAACCTTAGCCCTTGCAGGTCCATTAAAAGGGTAGAACACCCATATTGCAACGTCAGTAAAAGTAGATCCCAGCATGGGTTTTACGTGTAAATACACGTTAGCGTTTTGTAAATCTCCGTTTTTAACCCTCTCTTGTGCCTTTCCATCTACAGGAAGGTCCAACCAATAAGCGCCATCGTTGGAACCACCTTGGGGAAGGTTGGAGCCCATCGACTCGATTTGGATTGGATTAGACTCTTCTCCTTTTTTGTAGAGTAGTGCCCCGTTGTTAAAAAACCAGCTTACCGAAGATGGGAGATATTTTTCATCAGGATGGAAGTAAATGTAAGGAGAATAAGCTTGGACTAATGCCTGGATTTGGGCTAAATTAGGCATACAAGATAAATTGGAGTTTGTGTTCCTTAGACAAGCGATAGATTGAGCCCCAGAGGCAGAGGCAGAGGCCGTCTGTACTGCAAATGTGCCCACGCAAACACCCATGGCTTGGATGCCTCTATTGCTGGGTCTTACACCAAAAAAATTAAGCCCACTTGCATTGCTATCCTTACCTGGTCCCCATATCCAAGTGTCGGTCTCACATTGTTCAGTGAGATCGGATCGAACACATCGGATCTTTTCCAAAGAAGGCTTCTCGGGGGAGTTTGTAATGACATGGCCTACGGCTTTGTAACCAGCAGGTGGTGTGGGTAGCCAGACGTAGGCGGTGCCATCTTGCTTCATATTCAGAGACTCGCTGCTCCAAACAAGACTGTAATCAATAGGTTCCTTTAGAGACCTAGCAGTGGCGGTGTCGGTATCCTCTTTCCCGGCAAGAATCCAGCCAAAGAGCGGCCTTTTGTTGGGTTGGCCATAACACCCAAGCATAAAGAATCCTTCTGGGATGGAGGAGGGTTCAAAAAATGTAGCACCAGTGTTGTCAGGTCCCCCTTCATGGATGGCCCAAACTTTGTTAAAAGATGATATTTGGCATACTTGTAATCCACCAAGATCAATTGTGCCACTCGCAAACCCTTCACCTGTATATATATATGAAAGATATTGACATACAAAATATAATTAATATCTACACACATATATGTATGGCATGAATTATTATTCCAAAAGGGAAAGCATATATAATAAAATCAAATTTTAGAAAGGTCTAATTAGTTAACGTTACCCGGTGGCCATGTTGGAATCGGAGAGGGAAGCTTGAATGTGGTATCAATAGGCAAGTCCTTGCTTTTCTTGCTTTTCTTTGAGATATTTGCTGTGGGACTACTCACTTTAAGGCAATTCCCCATTGCTTTTCTTTGAGATATTTGCTGCAGACTACTCTTTTTTTCAAAGAAAGATTGAAGATAGAGATTTGGTGGAAATGAAAATTCAAAGAGAATGAGAGAATAATGCTAACCGGAGAAAAGCATATTCTGTCATTTTCTTTCTTTTCTGAAAGGGCGCTAAAGAGACGTGTGAAGTGAATACAAATAAATGGATCTGCTAAAGGATGTTTCGTGCAAGGAAGTCAATTGTCTGTTATATGTGTTTCTTGCTCAACTTCTCTTCTACACCAAGCTGCTGTTTTTGTTTGCTTAATTAATATACTGTTGCTTTTCTTGTTTGCTTCACCTTGCAGTTGCAGGGCAATTTATGGGAGGCAAACACAATAGAATACGATTAAGTGACATAGAATCTCAGCCGAATGCCAAAAGCAAAGGATTAACAGTATTTTGGATGCATAGCTAACGTTTAACATTCTTTATTATTTGCCGTATTCATAAAATTACAAAAAGAAGTGCTGGGTATTTCTGTCAAAATCGAAATGTTCCTTCAATGTCTACTTCTGCAAAGAAATATTATGCTCGAAATTAAAAACTAATTAATTAATAGTATAATATTTGAGACCCGCACAAAGTGGCTTTGAGTTTCACAATACCTGGTAACAATAATTATGACTAATTTGTATATTTCTTGAATTTTTTAAGTTGTTAGAGGTTTTTTAGCTTGTAAAAGTCAAAAACAAAATCAGATGCAGAACCGTGAAGGATTGTGTGTTCAAGATATTCAATATCTTGATAATTGATATCAGAGCTTGCTACGTTGAGTAATGGAATGACATGTATTGATTATGAGGATAAGATTTTTTTTAACTGTCTTGCGGCAAATTTCCAATATTCTGCATATTTGAATCGGAGGAGAGAAAATTAATTTTATGGGTAGAATCACCGTTCAAGCAAGTCGCCAAGGGGAGCGGCAGACCTACCAATGGCGCATGGGAGGGTCCCCCTCATGACTTTCCCAGTCTATAATTAATAGTCACAAAATTATTTGATGGTCGGCTGAGATCATTTTAATTGAAACATGAAGCCGCTCTTGAATTTTAATAATATGGTGATGGAGCATTGGCAACTCAATTATATATATATTCTCAGTGCTATTTGTCATTTTATAAGCTTTTTATAAAATTGCTCTCAGGCGGATACGATCTAAAAGAAATTCAGGTCGTCTAGCTTTCCTGCAGCCTCAAACTCCGCACGATATTCCGATAGCTTCAAAGAAGCGTGAATTCCTAGCCATTCAAGTTGAGTGGATTAAATACTAAATAGGCCCACCTTCTTCTTTATCAGTCCCAATCTCATCAAGGGTAAAATTATTGTATTAACAAGACATGATAAATTATAAAAGGTAGTGTTGGTGGAGAAAATTCACACAACCATTTAACATGAATGCATACTTAAAGTGTTTCCAAGGAAAGCAAGCTAGTAGAGCGTTATATATGAAGATGAAAATGGGTAGGGAAATAAAGAAAAGAGGTGTCAATATCTCTATCAGTATTCATGCGCTCCAAACTCTAAACCTGCAACAAAGAACGGTGGTCAGAATACATAAGAGTTTATATATATGCATTCTGAAATAAAGAAAGTACCAAGGAGACTAGGAAGTTGCTTAATTGAATAATTCTTTTCTTATTTATAGAAAATATATTTCTCGAATTCAGTAATGATATATGTACGAAGTTGGTATCCCAACTTTGTATCCTAGATGAGATAGCTGCTGAAATATCAATACGTAGTTAATTAATTTAATTAAGAGGTGTGATGTGGCAAGTTACTTGTATTGGTATGTCATCAGCCACCTCACTTGGGATACAAAGTTGGTATTCCAACTTTGTACTTATAGCATTACTCATCTTGACTTTAGCAGATAATCAAAAAGATTTGAACCTTAATGACCTCAAAGATAAAATCGGAAGTTTTTCTTTCTATATTAAATTTAACCATTGGAGTTATCTTTGGAGTTAGCTTCTTTTCTTTTCTTTTTTTTTTTTTTAATAAGAAACAAAAATTGTATTTAGTGCAGATTTAAATATTTACAAGAAAATAGAATAAGATTTCCTTTAGTAAAAGCAAAAATTAGAATCACCAAAAACCTGATTAAGAAAATCTAAAGTAGCCTAGAGATAGCCCTAAAACAGCTTAAACCATCCCAACAAAAAGAAATGAAAAAAAAAAAAAAAACTCAAGAGATGACAACTTCCCAATTATGGTAAACGAAGAAAGGTGGAATTCCCCGACATTCAAAAGACACAAAAACCCAAGAGATGTCTACAATTGAACTTTGCCCTATGAGAAGGACATGTCATCTTCCAAATGATCATAAAAAATCCTTCGATTAATAGCCATCCTTGCACAGTTCCATAAAACAAAAGCTTTTTTCCCTCCCCCAAAGGCACTATGATTCTCAACCAATAAAGAAAGACAAGAGTTTGGTGTAGCCCAACTCAACTTAGCTTTACAGAAAAGAGAGTTCCATAACCATATAGTGACAGGGAAGTGGAGAAAGAGATGATTAATGCTTTTAGGTTTTTTCTTTTACATAATACAACATTGAGGAAGAGAGTCTTCGATACATCCGCTACACTGCTAATGTGGAACAATAAGCCAAGTGGATGCACCCAAAGTGGGAGAGAGAAAAAAATTTCACTCTCTCTCCTACTTTGGGTGCATCCCATTAGCTTGCTGCATCACGTCAGCCAGACACATGATGCAGTAGATGCACTCAATACTCGCTCCCATTAAGAAGACAAATATCTTTTAGGATTTATTTTTTGTAGAATATCATTAACGTTGATCTTGTTGTGAGCGACAAACCATACTAGAATTTTAACTCTGCTACGAATCTTTGCTTTCCAAATCTTCAAATGAGGTTCAAAATTAGAAATAGAGGAGTCATCCACCAGCCAATTAAAATAGGATTTACAAGATAATTTAACCTGATTTTGACAAATTCTAAGCTCTTGTATTTGGCTTACTTTGATTTAGAGAAACACCCTCAGGAAGAGCTAGAAGATTAGCTTGGATAGCCACTTCTCTATCATTCAAATTCCTTGTGAAATTAAAATTCCAATGACACTATTGAGAGGTCAGGCAAGTTAGCTTACTAGCAATATAAGCATTAGGCCTAGACAACCTAAAAAGTCTTGGGAATAAAAATAAATAGAGGAGAATTGCCTATCCATTGATCCTCTGGAAATCTGATGCTATCCCCTTTTCCGACGACAAAGCTCACATTAATAAGAAAATAATTACTGCTTTGAGAAATAACAATCCATGGACATCTACATCTACTTGAAACCTTAAAGCAACATTAGCAACATTAGAACCCTACCCATTGTCTTAGAGTCCATATTTGCTGCATATAATAGAATTCCAAAAAGAGTTTCTTTCATTAGGAAATCTTCATAGTTGTTTTCCCAACAAAGCTAAATTCCTCTTTATGAGATTACCTACCCCTAGCCCCTTTTTGCTTAGAGGTTGAGAAACAAAGCTTCTTATTACCACTAATTCTATTCCGTTCCCTCCCCCTTCATCCAATCATGAATTATAATCAATTTATCACCTCCAAAAATATTATCGAAGCCTATTCCTCACTATTAACACATTCCTTTACTAAAGCATTAGAACCTGCTTCTCCTTCCTTGATCTTTTAATTGTATGTATGAGACATGGCTCTTGCTTTAGAATTCTTTACAATAGGACAATGAAGATACAAGCATGTTTTATTCTGGGAAACATTAGGTTTCTACCGAATTTTCCTCTATTCACCTAAGTTGCTAGTATTATCAGCATTTAACAATTTTTCAAAAATATTTTCTTTTTCACATATATTTGCATTGCATATTGAAAGTGAGAATTAAAATAAAAGTCTTTTCTTCGTACACTTACTAGTGAACTATCTTTAAAAAATAAAAACTGATTGACATTTTAACACTTTAAGAATACTAATTTTTAACAATTTAACATGGTTAAAGGTAATATAATTTTTTTTTCATATATATATATATATATATATATATATATATATATATATAACACTCAACGTTGGAGTTGATGAAACAAGTGATTTTTGATAGAAACTGTTTTCCCATTGCCGGCTTCTCCCCCTTAATGCCCTTTCTTCATAGCCACAAATCACAATAGTGATCTATCTTCCCCAATATCCCAACTCATAATAGCCCATTCTTTCCTTCCCTTAACAAATAAAAGCTATGTATATGAAGTTCATATGTATTCCATCCATCCATACATACATACATAAGTGTGTGTGTGTGTGTATGTCTATATCTATATATATATATATATATATATATATGCAAGTTATAGTCTTATGAGAATAACATGAATTTTTAATAACTTCAAACAAAAGTAAATAATCAGTAAATTGATTATTTACTTTTGTTATACATAAATTTCAGTAACTACATAAATTGGGCTATTAATAAATAGGCCTACTGGCAATTTTAACATAGGCTTATCTAATATATTAGAAGTGGGTCTAATGTTTTTAACTGTTTAATGCCTATTTAATGTTAATAATTATAACGATAGAGTTGAAGTGATCAAATCCAGTTTGCACGTTCGTATGGATTAAGTGGTCAAACTTAATTGCACATTATCATGGGATATTTGAGGTTAAGGATGAAGGAGCAATGATAACTTTTTAAAGTATATATAACTTGGCTATGGCTCCATTTTGAGATGCCTCTCATCAACAAAACTCTTGTTTCTACCTTCAAATACTAGAGAAATTTTGTTCAATTGATTATTCTATATTTTCTAGAAAAGAATGCACCTTGATAAAAAATTCACTACCATTGAAGTCTAGAAGTCAAATTGCTATTAACATGAATTGCATCGAAATAAGTTTCCTGAGTGGTAGAATTTGATCTTTAGGTCACTGCAATTTTGCATGCCTTGGCACTGATTTGTTTACCATCAGATACTATTCATCCGAAGAGGTACTGTTCATCAACGATTACTGTTTATGTTCACACAATGGTCGTTGCTACTGTAGCAGATTACTGTAGCATCAACACTGTTTTTTGTCACTATAGCAACACACTGTTCATATGCACTATAGCAGAAGAGTTCATTGGAGCCGTTTTTAAGAATTGAAGTTGTTATGTACTTCCTTGAATTGATTATATTCTTGGATCAGTTAATTTCTAGGTTAATTAACTTAAGTCTTGGTAGAACTTTCAATTGATTACAGCATTCTAAAGATCAAACTCTTTAAACAAGATGGAGGCTGCCTTAATTGCTGCAAAATCTCTTATTGATATCTTCAAAATTGAGCCTTTTAGTGAAAACCACTTCAAGAGATGCTAGGAAAAAGTGTTTGACACTTTATATGTAATCAATCTTGTAAGTTATCTCCCCACTAAAGAACCTTCTAAACCAGTAGAAGGAGCATCACAAACATTGGAAGCATAGGAAAAGAAAGTGAAATAATGGAAAAGGCAAATAAAGTTTGTCGATACACCATATCTAGCACTCTCTCAAATGAGTTGTATAATATGTATTGTAGTTATAAATCTGCATATGAAATGTCGAAGAGTCTTAGGAAAAAAATATAATTAGAGGATACTGGTTCTCAAAAGTATGATATAAGAAATTTCCTAAACTACAAGGTGGAAGAAAAATATGTGACGTCTCAAATACATGACTATCACATTCTAATAAATGATCTTAAAAATGAAGATATTATTTATAATGGGTGTTTAGTTAAAAAAATTACCTGACTCTTAGAGAGTATAAAAATAGCATAAAGCATAAGAGAAAACCAATAGAGTCTTGAAGTTGTCATTATTCATATTAGAATTGAGAAATAAATTGAAATAGGGATAAAGCTAGGAAGGCCAAACAAATGAGTTCTAAGGCCTATGTAGTAAAGGACATTTCTAAATCTCTTCAAAAGAAGTCACAACGCCTAAAACCCTCTAATAAAATTTTTTTCAAAAAAAAAAACCCACATTTGAGAAGAAAGGACAATGCTTTGTTTGTTGTAAACTTGGTCATTATGCCAACCAATGTAGGTATAGACACTAGAACAAGAATAATAATAATAAAAATAAGTTGACTAAAATCCTCCTAGGGCCAATTTGGTTGAAGGACCAAAAATTATTGCTACTGTTGTGGTCTCAGAAATTAATATGGTAAATGTAAAAAACAAAGAATAGAAAATCGATTCTGGAGCTACCAAACATATAGTGGCAACAAAAATCAATTTTATGATTATAATCTAGTGAGAGAAGGAAAAGAACGAGTATATCTTGGTGACTCACGATTTGCTCTAGTTTTGGGCAAAGGAAAGGTTCTTCTCAGACTTACTTCTAGCAAAATCCTCTCACTCAGTAATGTATTGCATGTACCATATATTAGATATAATCTTGTTTCTATGTTTACTTGAGAAAGCTGGGTTAAATATGTCTTTTGAAAGTGACAAAATTGTAATATCAAAAAATGAAGTTTTTATTGGAAAAAAGATATTGTAAAGGTGAACTCTTTAAGCTCAATATACTCAATGCGCTTATTAATAAAAGAGCATCTTCTTGTTCTGCTTATATTATTAACTCTGTTGATTTGTGGCATGGAATTAGGTCATATGAATGTTTCTTATATTAAGAAAATGAATTCTTATGATCTATTATCTGCTTCAAACTTTTCAAATATTGAAAAATGTGATGTTTGTGTAGAATCTAAGTCTACAAAGAAAACTTGTACACCTATTCCTAATAGAGAAACTGAACTACTTAACGTGATTCATAGTGACCTAGTCAATTTAAAATATACCATGACTAGAGAGGGTAAAAGGTTTTACGTAACTTTTATAGATGATTATTCTAGATATACTAAGTTATATCTTTTGAAAGACAAAGATGAAACATTTGATATGTTCTTAGTCCATAAAAATGAAGTTGAAAATCAACTTAATGAGAAAATCAAAAGATTAAGAATAGATAGAAGGGGTGAATATGATTTAAATTCCTTTAATAAATTTTGCGAGGATCATGAAATAATTCATAAAACAACACCTTGTTATTCACCTAAATCAAATGGAGTGGCTAAAAAGGAAAAATCGAACAGCCAAAAAAATGATGAATGTACTATTAATAAGTTTTAGAGTTACACATAATTTGTGGGGGGAAGCCATTCTTTTAGTTTGTCATATACAAAATAGAATACCTTATTAAAAAAAAATAAGTAAGACACCATACAAAATATGGAAATGTTATAAACCTAATCTTAAATATTTTAGATTTTGGGGGTCTTCTGCAAAAGTCTTGGTACCTGAACCTCAAAAAAGTAGGTTAGCGTCAAGGACTGTTGATTGTATGTTTTTAGGGTATGCCCAAAACAATGCTTTTCATAGATTCTTTGTTCTTAAAACTATTAGTAATTTGTTTAAAGCAAATACGGTCATAGAATCTACGAATGCAGATTTCTTTGAATCAAGTTTTCTTTATAAACCTAATACTGAGAAATCTCTACCCTTAGATGAATCACCAACTCCTAAGAATTCAGATTTTGAACCAAAGAGAAGTAAGAGATTGAGAAAAGCCACAAGTTTTGGTGATAATTATGTCTTTCTAGTAAACAATAATCCTAAGACCTTCGAAGAAGCTAGGACTTCTCGTGATGCACTGTTTTGGAAAAAGGTCGTCAACAATGAGATAGACTCAATTTTGAGCCATCATACTTGAGAAATTGTTGATTTACCTTCGAAACTAAGACAACAGGGTGGAAATGGATTTTTAAAAGGAAATTGAAGGCTGATTGATCAATTGATAAATACAAGGCAAGATTAGCTGCCAAAGGATTTACATAAAAGAAAGATATAGATTATTTTGATACTTATGCTTCTATTTCTAGAATTGCATCCATTAGAGTATTGATTACCTTAGGTGCAATTAATAATTTATATGTTCATCAAATGGATGTCAAGACTATGTTTTTATATGGTAACCTGGATGAGAAAATTTATGTAAACCAACCTGAGGATTGTGTTATCCCAAGTAATGAGCATAAAGTATGCAAGCTTTTTAACTCCTTCTATGGATTAAAACAAGCACAAAAAAAGTGGCATGTGAAGTTTGATCAAGTGTTAGTGTCAAATATTTTTTTATTAATAACTAAGATAAATGTGTAGATCTTAAATCCATTGATAATAACACTTATGCGATTATTTGTCTTTATATTGATGACATGCTTATTTTTAGTAAAACATGGACTTGATAAATGAGACCAAAATGTTTCATGCTTCAAATTTTGATATGAAAGATATGGGAGAAGCAAGTGTTATTCTTGGTATTAAAATTACTAAATTTGATAATGGTCTCATGTTATCTCAAGAACATTATGTTGAAAAAGTTTTAAGGAAGTCTGAGTTATTTGATTGTAAGCTAGTGGTTATTCCATATGATACAAATACCCATTTAAAGAAAAACTTACACCATAATGTTAATCAATCTAAGTATGCCCAAATCACTGGTAGCCTTATATATTTAATGAATTGTACGTTATTAGATAGTTATAAAATTAACATATCAATGGATAGTTATAATTTATTTTATTTTTATTAATTTATTTTTTTTTTGTAACTTTGAATTATATTCTTGTAAAAAAATGACATAAACAGGCAATTATTGTAAAAAGAGATTAGTCTTTTACTTTTTTATTTTAGACAATTTAACTAGTAAAACCAAAGAAAACTTAAAAAAAAAAGTTAAAGAGTGTTATTATTTGAGCCCTTCGAAATCTCTTTTTAAGCCCCACTTCAATTAAAAAATATTCAAAGATTAAAATTTATAAATATACTTTATATAGTACCAAATATACCCTTTTTTATATATCTTATAGTTGCTGTTTCTTAAAAACACTTATATCATATTTTAAAACTTTTGTCATCAATAATCTTAATTTTCAACTCTTCTTGTCCAGCATTATAAATCTTTTTGTTCTTCATATTTCTATCTATCTATTTTTTTAATTATTTCCTTAGGGTTTTGCTCTTTGATAAAGTTTTCATATCTTAAAATTATATATTATTTTTCCTAATTTTTTTTTGTTATCTATTAAATAAGGTAAGTTTGACATTTGATTTTGTAATTTGTATTGCCCATTCAAATTATAAATCTGAATATTTTTCCTTTAAAAAAGAATTAAGATGTTTAGATAATAAAAAATATTATATTGTTCAATTATATTAAATTTAATATGCTAAATATGTTTGATTACATTGAACTGAATAAGTTGAAGTTGTTCAGTTTGTAATGGTTGAGCAAAAGATTTTACAATAATAATAATGAAATTGAAAAAAAAAAGTTACTTTTTTCTTCATTTTTGTCATTCCAATAGTAAAAATACATCCTCTATCATTCAAAATCACAATATAAACAAATTACATCAATTTCAAATATGTTTAAATACATCTTAATTTGAAGTAAAAGTAAAGACTTAAAATATTCTTTTAATTTGATTTTAACAGAAATTCTGTAAATTAAGTACATTAAAAGGGATATACTAAATATATGCATGTCTCTTTAGTCATTTTCATATAAAATACTCCTGTAATTTTGATTTTAATTAAAGCTGGGCTTAAAATAAGATTCTGGGAGTTTAAATAACAACACCTAAAGTTAGAAATTACATTCGGGCTTGCCCAAAAACCAAGGAAACTGTTTTTCAGACCATGACGAAGCCCGACCCATTTGCCCTAGTCATGAAGACAGAGTGTGTGTGTGTATATATATCTATATATTTATCAATCTCGTAATGCCTTGCCAACCGTGTGATTAGTAGATCTAGATTGTCTAATAACAATAAGGGATAAACGTTGTTACACCGACTTCCTTGTGATCGGAATGGGTAATATTTAAACTTAATTAAGTTGAGCAAATCTAAATAACTGGTCCAACGCATTAAATTATTAGCCTATTAATAGCGATAGTTGAGATATTTATTTAAGGGACCAATGCTTTGAATTCTCATACACCAAATTTATCACTAACATAAGTTTAATATCTGTCACATATACTCAACTTGGAATCCGCCGACGGGTTAGTTGGTTAATGGAGAACAATAGACTTTGCAGTTCTGTTTCGTGCATGAGTGAACAAATTAACAAGGCACAGCTGAATTGGCTTGCTTGAGAATTATAGTAAAGTCTCTACTCTGCAGCTTCATAATTCATGAATATATAAGTTTCACCTAACTTCTACACGCCTAAACGAAACTATAAGAAGTCAAGATCACTCTTTTCCTCTTTCTTGCACTCAATGAATCAATCAAACCAGTGAAAATATTATTAAAATCTTTGGCAACTTTCTTGCAGTGGTGAGCTTCAGTCCAAGTTCTCTATAAAGTCGGAAAGAAATGAAGAGCAAGCTCGTGGTACGTCTCAATTTCTCTTCCACACCATGAATTCATCAAGAGTGATAGCTGCTCTTATCTTGCTTTCTCTCTTCCTTGCCTTGGAGTCAGAGGCTGCCATTTCTTGCAGTGATATAATCAAAGACCTCAAACCTTGTGTGAACTACCTTAAGAGTGGAAGTGGGAAACCGCCATCTGCTTGCTGCAGCGGAGCTTCGGCCCTTGCATCTGCTGCAACAAGCAGTGCAGACAAGAAAACTGCTTGTGGATGCCTCAAGAATGCAGCAAAAAAAATTAATCCGATTTCCCAGTTAGCCCAGGCTCTCCCAGGGAACTGCGGAATCACTTTGCCCGTTCCTGTTTCACCCAACGTTGATTGTTCCAAGTGCTGATCCTTAACACCTTCCTTTTTCAATCAATGTTTCTATCATAGTACTTTTGTTTCCGGTTCCCATTAATCTAACCCATTGCTTTTCTTTGTTTGCAGGATTAGTTGATAACAAAGTGATGTGCCAGCATGTATATGAAATGATCTACCGCGTACGTGCGTCTATATATATATGGCCAATTAAAGATTTGACTAGTTTGTAGAGAAAATCTGTCATACATCCGTTGTATCACCTGGCAGTGCTGAATGATGCAACGGACCAATAAGAGAGTGAAAAAATAATGTAAACACTGATATTTTTAGTTTATGTCTCCCAGTTTCCTTATTTCTCATTGACGGTACCATGTCAACGGTACATCCGTTTTATGACAGATTTTCTCTATTTTGTAATAAGTGGAATCCGTTGACTTCTTGTTGGATTCTATCTGAATAAAGATTAATATACAGTATACATATATGTTGGCTCTCTGGTGTTCAAGTGAATTTTCATTCACGCATAGAAGGATGTGGGCGGATTCCGCAAAACATTGTTGAATAAATGAGATAGAGATTCTGTATTCTTATTCTTATTATTATCATATAGTAACACTCACTCTAATTCTCATCTTATCTTTGCGCTTGTCCTACAACACAGTGCCTCTATTTTCCACTGTGAAGAGGGAGATGATGTGACGGAGTGACACAATTAGGATCATGGAACTTCTCGATATTCGCTCTCTTGTGTGAATGTATGCTCATAGAACGTGTGCCTTTTTTAATGCCGATTTGCTAATTTCTATTTATCTTCACATGAGGACTTGAATAATTTATATAATATTATTCGTAACATTAACATTGCTAGAAGTTAAAAAGAGTTTATTTTGAAACAATGGGTGTTCAGTCTTCAGATCATCCCAATTCTCCAATGTCTCCATGTCTTAATCTGCAACTTTCACAATTAAATTTTTTATTTTAAAAAAATTAATTTTTATGTTCAAACATTAATTAAGAAAATAAATATAGAAATGTAGAAAGGAACGTATGAAGTTACAAGGCTAGACTAAGAGCGAGATAAATTATACATTAGGAAATGAAACACTCGCATATAGATATAAATTCTACTGTTGCAGCCTTGCAGCAGGAGAGAGATTTTTTGGTTTCAATATGATCAATTCAAGGGCAATTAGAGTTTCTACCGGGACCGCCATAGTAAAAGTAGGTGCCCCAATTGCCAGTTTTGCCAGTTTGGACGTCATAACAGTTGGATTGCTCGGTGAAAATGTCGATGCCTTTAGGAGGTCTAAGATTGTTGGAACCATCGACAATTTGAATATTCCTGAAGTAACTAGCCTTGCCAAAGCCTTCTCCAGGGAAGTGGCCGCTACCCATTTGTGTTGTGGTGTGCTGATCATCAGACTCTGAGTTTACAATCTCTCCTCCCCACTCAATCAATGAAGCGCTGTCACTCAGGTAGGAGAAGAGGAAGCCCGGCCAGTAACCCAGTACATAGTCATTCCCGAACTGCATCCACCAGTTTCCCTCTTTTGGATCCTGCCACTCGCATTAATTAATTATACCAACGAAAATATCAATTAATGTGCAGTTGTATTTTAATGTTATTAAACAACATTAAAAGACGAACGTCAAGCCTACAACTCCGACTAAAACATTTCTAAATGAGATAAAGGATAGAGGGGAATTTAATTTACCTTCCAGACAAGTATGCTGATATCATATTGTGAACCACGATAGCCAGAAACAGGGTAGATGCTCGCACCCATCGCTATCTCATTGTTGATCTGAATGAAACCGGAGCAGAGCAGATTGTAGCAACCCGTAGCTTGATATGCATCACTCTATCGTAATTTTTCCAAATAACAATGAAAATATATAGTCAATGTCAATTATGTCATAGACACGTAGGCTTTAACTATGTGAAATATTTTTTAGAAAATTAAAATAGTAAACAATTTAGGAAACTTACAGTCCAATAAGTGAAGAGTCGAGTGTTATTATCTCCATATAAGTCCGGGCTAACCTATTTATAGGATAAAGGGAGTAAATAAGACAAATTATTACAAACGTAAAAGTAGGGGCGGAATTAACCTTTCAGATTACCTGCCAACCAGCTTCAATACTATTGAGGTCTTCTCCAAAAGAGCCTCCCAGTATCCAGATTTGAGACAAGCTGAATTCATTAGGCTGTTGGATTTTGGGTTTCCAAACGTTTATGGTTGCCTTAGCTCCATAATATTTATCTCCTTGAACATATACAATGGCGTGCTAACGGGGAAATTAAAGAAAGCCCACATCAAGATTGAGGAAGAATAATTAAGGATAAACAAATTTGACTTAGGAGAGTATACATTGTACTACCTGGTGGCCACTTTGACCGATGAGGTCAGACTCTACATAGCTGGGTTTAGGGATGGCTCTATGTTTCTTCCTCCCAAATGTTTCTAGAGAGCTCGCTCTAAAAACATCATCTTTTTTAGTTCTCCTGATAGGAACAGTACCTTCCGGGCACCGCCCATTCAAGTGCCATAATTGCGTAACCCGCTTTGACCCTTCCCTGGCCTTGGCGGAGATTTTGTTCTCCTTAAAAACACTTTCCGGGTGAAAATTGGGTCTCATCTATACGGCAGAAACCGTGTAATAAATTGGTGTCACATGCAATTTTAATTAATTTAAACTAAAGAAGGAAGCAAGTAACTAAAGGAGAGTGATTGACCTGAATTGTGTGATTTTTGAGGGAAGGATGATCAAAAGCTGGTTGATGTGCAATATTGACGCAATCAATGATATCACCATCCGGGCTCTGGAATAGACCACATACGTAATTGCATAGTCCACTTACAACATCAATATTCGTGTTAGATATATAGGAGCTCACAGTCGCAGATATAAGAAAGCAGCTAGCTAGTGATAGTCATTCACAAAGTGACCCAACAAAAATCTTTTTTATTTCTTTTTGGAAAAAGAAGGAATATAAACTTTCTGTTTCCTACGAATTCCAGCAAGTGATTTACCGAAATCGAGGATAGGAGTGTGTAACCTTGACGCAAAGGAAAAGAAAGCCAGAGACACACACACACAGAGAGAGAGAGAGAGAGAGAGAGAGAGAGAGAGAGAGAGAGAGAGAGGGAAAAAAATATAACCTTGATGGATTTAAGAGGAGGCTTGTTCAAGCGCTTCAAATGGTTCTGGACCTCCAGCAGCTTCTGGCGAGATACGTTGCTTTTTTTGCCTGCTTCTGCTGGAGTAGTGCCTGCCAAAGCTATCAACATAACCAACAAGATGCAAACCGCCGCAGCCACTCTCCTCTTCCCGCTTTTCAATAAATGCGCCGCCATAGAACTGCAATGATAAGGATGGATGTTGTGGCTAGCTAGATGCTAGTACCTGCCAGTTATGGCCAAATTAAGTAGTTGCCTTCAAAATTGAGATTAGATTTAGAGGAGATTAGTGGTGCGCTCCTAAGACTTGCTGCTTATCGTATGCACAAACACTTTAAAAACGGACAAATTAATATGCTTTACAAACAAACAGTGGAGGTGGGGCTATTCTATTTTTCCAAAAAAAATCCAACAAAAACTGCCGACGCTCTTCTCTTTTCCACTGGTAGGGAAATTAAGAGAATGATCGCTTCACAATAATATAATGGTAAACACTATTTGCATATACATATTTTGTAACATCCCAGCCCGCATGTGGCACTTTGCACTATGTGTGACACTTTGTAAGCGGTGGCCCCCATGCACGCGCAAAGCCCGATACCTCGACCCACTGTTGGATATTGTCCGCTTTGGACACACAGTCCGTCACGGTTTTACTTTCGGGCTTTGCAACCCAAAAGGCCTCCAACAGCTTAAGGAGCTCACAAGATATTTAAGCACATATCACATCATATTCCCAAGCGATGTGGGATGTTACATATTTATCGTTGAGTTGAGTATAAACATAAAGAAAATAGGCATGTTTGAATAAAAGACCACTTCATTTCCCTTCTCTTCTTCCTCAACCTACTATGCTTTTGGGACTTCATCATTCATCACAGGCCTGTCCGTTGCTGTTGTTCGTGTATCTCCGGAATTTTTAGAATTTCACTTCTGTGTAGTAGTAAATTTGTCAAGAATCTAAACCAAAACTTAAACTATACCCAACAATAGTGACGGAGCCAAAATATTCTATTAGTGGGGTAATTTGAATAGAATAAAACGAGATAATTAATAAGTAATATACACATTGAGTCTTTATATTTACTTAATAGCTCTATAGTTTTTTTTTGATTTTATGTTTAAAAATATTATGTTTTATTTTTATTTATATCCTGATATCAGATCTTATTAAATTTCTTTGGATACATAAAAAAAGATTTATATATAGAGATTTTTAAATTAAAAAACAAAAAAAATATATCCAAGATAAAAGAAAAAATTATTATCAAACAGGTTGATGAAAGTCAAAATTTTATAAAGTTTTCATTAAATATAAAAGACAAATATTATGAAATGATTAAATAAAAAGATAGATTATGTTATATTTCTATAACTCTTTGTCCATAGCATAGAAATTAGAGTTAAATAAGATAAGTAGTTTATATAAAACAATTTAATTTTACATAATTTATTGAAGAAAGTGATCATGTTTTAATAATGATTTATATATAATTATAATTAAAAAAATTAATGGTCACATCGAACTCAGTGGGGCCAATTGCCCGCACTCTTGACTCCGTCCCTGGACGTCGACATGAACCATACCATACGCATACCCGGGCTCAAACTCAGAATCTTTTGCTGAATACCATGACAAAAAACTATCGCAACCAAAACCTTCAATTATCATATTAAGGCCTAGTAATAGTATTAATCTTTTATCCTCTACCGAAATTATATATTTAGTATTATCAATTTTTTTATATAAGATAAAACCGATTCATGCTATAAATACAATCTATTTGTACAATCCATCACTTGGAATCACCATGAACATTTTGATTAGTAATATTTGCACAGAAATGCAAGAGTTAACCCTGAACAGTGAAAGTTGGGTTTACGGGTGATCCAAAAGGCGCATTCGATGGAGACAAAAACAGTTATTGACACTTGTCGTTTAGTTATCGGATGTAGACAGAGCCTTAGCGTGACCAACCTGCCCGCTCTATCACAATGTACAATTGAAATTTGATCACAGAAAAGGTTGACCCCTTGAGCTCTAACATCTACCACAGGTAGGGATTTCTTTTCTTTAATTCAGTGATGGGACGAGGTAACAGGGGAGATAAACAGGTTCTTTTATCTTTTATCTGCGACCACTAAGAGCAAGGGCCTAGCTCTGGAAATATCTATTTGTTTGAGTTGTCAATTTTTTTAAGTTTATTAATGAAACATCGCAAACAGAAGATGTGGATGCTCTTATAAAGCCCTTAATCCTTGATCTTAGAACCCTTCAGGATGTGCTTCTCTTCCCCTACACAAATCGATTTCTACAATGCACCTGATGTATATGCAACAATATATTGCGAGTGTCAGCCATCAATTTCATCCATCCATATTCTCCACTACAAAAGACGTATAATTTTGCTCCCCTAAAGCTTTGTTGACGCTGAAATCGATTATCAAGCTTTTACATAGTTCGACAACGGATGATATTTGAGAATACTGAACCACCCAATATCTCATCGCAGCTCAGTATGAAAGTTCATGATCATTAATTTCCTGTTGAATCACATGCACAAACTATATTCTCAGAAGGGAATGCCAGCCCGTGACGCTGATCAAATATGTTGGACCCATATTCTTGGATTTTTCTATCACAAGAGAACATTTTAAAGGCCGATAGGCTCCAATAAGAAGATAGCAAAGTGATCTCCTTCGGCCAAGCTTGCTAGAAAAGATGATTGGGCTCTGAAAAACAAAATTCCAATAATCTAAGTTCAAATTTATTGTTGCATCGATAAAATGCCAAGACAGTAATAGTCTAGTCTACCCTTTTACACGTACGAAGATATCTTATCTGCTTTACAGACACGTATCTTGCCACAAATTCTCATGTCTTAAGCTCAATATCAGTTTAATAGGTTTTGAATTTATTGTGTTTGATTTGCAGAAAGGGGAGGACTTTTGACGCATGCTAGACTAGGCAGCACTCATGATTCTTCTATTAGCTTGGATATGGTAACTAGACGTTTTATTACATACGTGAGAAAAAAGAGAAAAAAAAAATAGACATATGGAAGATAGGCTAAGGGGCTACTTGTTCTTTTTTTTTTTTTTAATTATTGAAATTTGAATAAATCTTGATATATAAATTTGAAGGAAATGTTTATTAATTTATTTAACATTTGAATTGAAATGTCTAAAATTACTATTTTTATATATATATCCTTATTGTTATTTTTTTACTTTGTGTTTTTAGTTTTCTTTTTATTTGACATACTATATTTATTTACAAATCAATATACAAACTTAATATTCAAGTATTCAAATATTTAAAAATAATAATTTTTATCCTAAAATATTAAAATTGATAAATTATATTATGAGTTACATTTGTTTAAACATTATATAATTTTACAAACCTTATATAGAAAAGTGTCATAATAATAAATGAATAATATAGGGAATTTTTAGGGAATTAGAAGTAGGATAACCCATTTAATATTTATATTTAGATTAAACTAAAAAATTCGGCTTTTTCTATTTAGATTGATTTGTCTGAGAATCAATCTTTAAGAAGAAAAAAAGGAGTTAAAATGTTTAAATGAGTAAGAATTAGTCAAATTTAATTTTAGACAAAAAAAAACCCCTAACTGATTCTATTATTCTCCATCGTTACAATAGTAAATAAACACTCGCAATGTATGCTATCGTTAGAAAAAAAACTACACGTTTTAAGGGTATTATAATTGTTTACAAACATTTGATTTTGATTATATTGTTATTTCACTTATAAAAATATCTATAATGCATGCCTTTATCATCTATATTTTTTAGGGTGAGGTCATTTTTACCCAATTTTTTTACTTATTAAATACACCACTTTTTGTTAAAAAAAAATTATTACAGAGTTAGCTCTAAATAAATTTACAATCAAGTACAATAAAATTTAATTAACTTTAATTAAAATTTGGTTTCAACACCCATTTTTGATATCATCTCTTATCTGCCTATTAATTATAAAATGCTTACAGTTTGAGACTGGTTTGATAAAAATTAATTCATTACTCATCTCATCTTCTTTTGGGGTAATCGTTTGCTAGGTCATGGCAATCAAATAGCTTGAAACAATGCATTGTAATCAATTTATGCATGTTTTAATACCTTTTGACTTTACAGAGACCCTATTGTAAAGTGGTGCACGTGAATCAAGCGATCATGCGGAGCGGAACAAGGTTCTTCTTTCATCTAGGATTTGAGTACATAAAAGTGAGAGAGGCTTGTAAAAGTCACGTGGTTAATTTGTTTGTTTGTGTATTTACAAAATTATTTAAGAAAATGCACATTCATCAATTAATATGTAAAAATTAATACCAATTATATATTATTTTTAAAAATAAAAATATTAAAACTAATTATATATTATTATCAAAGTTTAAAAATAAAAACTCAACGTCCATAAACAAGCACCAGTACTAGCTATCATGTAGCAATCGATATGATTGACCGCAACAAGAACGAAATTCACCAAAATTTGCCAATTTATTCCAGCCTCACTCAAACAGGGAGATAATGTTGGTGGGTTGTCTTGTAGAGATTGGTCCATTATGACATCCGAAGCGCTTCATTTTCTGGGGAAATAATAACAACTGATCATACACAAGCCGTGACCATTTTCATTTTCCATGAGAGTCTTCGCTTTTAGAACATGAAGCGATGACAACAACTATTAGACGAATTTTGGGTAATATTGCATTTGCAACTAAATTTTATAATCAATTTATAATAATTTTAGTTGATAAAAAATTTATTCGACGAGTAAAAAATAAAAATAAATAAGAAAATTTATAATACATGGTATAGTAATTATATCTCTAATAAGATTTTGTCAATCCAAATTATAGAGAAAATTGATTATACATAGGTTAAAAGGATAGTATTTATAAACATTTGCGTTCTTGTGGATGTATAAAAAGCTGTGAAAAATTTTTCTTGAATAATATCACGAGTTTATTTTAAAAAATAATTGTTTATAGAACTATTAATAAGATTACTTTTGATCTTATGATGGATCTATAAAATAAAAATTAATATTTTAAATTTAAAGGAGAGATTTATAAATAAGTGGGTGTACTAATAAAAGAAACTTTAGTGTAAACAGTCTTGTTCGTACAAAATATTTTATTGACTTGATTCCAACTTTTATATCCCGACTAAAGTGGCAATTCAAGAATCGAGAGCATCAATTATTGTATTTATATTTATAACCCATCGAAGTGACATGCAATTTGGCTATTTAAGATACTTGGATATGCTTAAATAACTATATTTTATAATTTATAATTTTATGTCCAATGTGATACATGGTTTTACAACATTATATAATTGACGAGATGATTAATATTACAAGTTATAGATGCATGCAAAATCTTGTAGTGACCTATTTGAGTTAAGCTTCACCTTATCTACATTATTGAGTTATTCTAATAAAATTTTTTAGAGCCGCTTTCATTTGAATTTATCTTTAATAAATAAATTATTATTTTTAAAAGAATATATAGTTAATATTGAATATAATCTATATTAAAAAAATGAGTAACGTAAAAAACATAAAAAGAAAAACATGACAAACATAATTAATAACCAAATTCTCGTAAACCAAGAATATCAAATACGGGATGGAGAGTACAGGGTTTTTGGAGGAATAGGGCTTGGCGATCATGTGTATTTCTTGGTTTTTTGTCCTTTGTAAAGACTCCAACAACCCCATCTCTCAGATCTCCGGTCATGCTCTCATTTAGGGGTGAGAATTTTTGACACGATCCGCGAACACGATACGAACACGTTACACGATTAATAAATGGGTCCGGTTAGTGTTGAAGGTGTTCAACACGCCAACCCGTTTAATGACACGAATAATTAAATATATTTTGTATATCTTTAATATGTAAATTCATTCAATAATATAAATTATTACCTACTTACAATATATATATTATAAAACTGAAATTTTTATACTATAAAATAAATTAATTTATAACATGATAAATTATGATGATTTTAATAATATTTTATACTAACAATGGTTTATATTCTAAAAATAATTTTAATTGATTTAAATATAGAGAATATAATATATTATGTATAACTAAGTTAAACAATTAAGTAAATTATGCGAATTAAATATGACACGATTACGACACGTGGGTAACACGTTTAATAATCGGGTGGGTTTGGGTTTCATGTTTTGACACGAATAATTAAATGGGTCGACACGACACGACACGAATCCCACCCCTACTCTCGTTAGAGTCATTACCAATTTCACGTACTTTCCTCTCTATAACTGTATTTTCTTCATTCTCTCAACCGATCATATTCATTATGTTCTTCCATTAATGCCTTCTAACCAGGGGCGAATTCAACCAGGAATTTTTTTTTTTTTTTATCGCTGGGTTGAACTAAAAATTTTCTAATAGGAAATTAACTATTAAATATTTTAGTTGAATTATTATACGCACTACATGTGAAAAATAGTTAATTGATAGAAAAAATAGTTGTACATAATAAAAGTAACAAAATCAATCTTTACTTAATATATGTAACACTTTACATGTGTGGAACTTTTATTTGCTTTTTTTTTTTTGATAATTAAGATTTTGAGATTTTCATACTTCATAAACACAATTCAAAAGAACACCAATTGTAGCACCAAAAAAAAATCTATTATTAAATAACACAAGCACTCAATTATCGAAATTATTTAAACATTTAACATAATATTTTATCTAAAGTTATTGAAAAAAGAAAAAGAAAACACGAACAATTCCTTCTCCGCCTCTCTTCCAACATTCCTTCTTTATGGGCTCCCTCTCCTCCGCTTTTCTTTGGGCTTTCTTCATTCTTTATGGGCCACACCACTTGCCCATGGTTATCCTTCTCCCTTTTGGCCCAATCATAGGTGGACTAGCCTTTAGAAACTAGGAAAGCAGCTGCAAGCATGCCAGAGCTTGATACGGAAACAGTGAGATTGGACATGTAAGGAAGTAAAATCCTTGGTAGAGATCACATAATAGTGCCTAAGTCCTAACGGTAAAAGTGCCAACAATTTTTGAGAACCAATTATTTTTTAAAAATAATTAAAATCTGAATTTAATTTATTCTGAGATTTTAAATCTTTTATAATATTTATTTTTTTACTTAGGACTTAACATAAGATATTTTCATTTTAATAGAAAAAACTAATATATTTAACTTTTATCTTAAGACAAATGTTTGAATTGTTAGTATCACCTTTAATTTTAAAAAATATTCCCCTCTAGTTCATTTATTATCCTTTGTATATAACTTTTATACTACAATACTTATTTAATTACACTATAAATTATTAATTTAATAATTTAGAAAAATTTTTATATTATAATAATAAATATTTAAAATTATAAAATAATAAATATTTAAATACTTCAATATTAATGTTTTCAAAATATTAATTTACAAATATTATTTATATGTCAAAAAAAAAAACACAATTGAAAACAACATCAAACAATAAAGATATATATATATATTAATTTCAGACATTTCAAATCAGATATTGAAATAGAAAGCAAACATATTATTCAGATGTATATATTCAAATATATTCAAACTTCAATTTCATTGAGACTCATTTAAACTTCAGACATAAAAAAAAAAAAAAAATCACCGTTCACGCCGCTGGGCTCTTCCTATTACAAAGGATAAAGGTGGCTCCATAATAACATTAACATCAAATTCAAACAGCTTAATATTATAAACTGAAATCAACCCCCACCATTTTGATGGAATAAGAATTCCCGTGAAACCTTGTGTAATGTACTAACTATTTCTAATCTTTTCAACAGTACTTCCATAGAATTTATTTATTCATGTACAACTTATCATGTCTAACCAAGCAACCAGTGCTTTATGTACACTCAATATTATTATAAACTTGATGGCCTTGCCAAGCATTGACAGCCTTAATAAGCAAGAACAATGATGATTAATGAGATGCAAAATCAGTAAATTACAATAAAGAAAGTGGAAAGGAAAGACTGGCAGAAAGCTTGGTTGGAAAGCCAGGAAGAGCAATCCTTTTTTAGTGTCTGGGTCCACATTCAAATACCTTTTCCCCATGTGAATAGCCAAAATCCGGCACCGCCATCTGCGTGAGTCCCAGGAAAAAACTCGCTGGTAATTGCATACCTTCACCGCCCATCCCCACAAAATGAAAACAAATTGGATCCACTTCAAAGCCAGAAGGCCCACAGGGTTTGGTGAACTCCCAAGAGAATCTCCAAATTGTCCTCTTCCACTACAGAATTCGACGAGTGCTCATATACGAGTACACAAGCTAAGTTTGCTTGGCATCCAATTTCACAACAATGCATCGGGCGATATTGTCTTTCAAGTATCAACAAGGAATGATTTCAGTCATTACATATACCTAATCATAACTGGCCATCTTTAATATACAACACTCCTTTTAAAAAGAGATATTCAAAAAGAAGCTTTTTAAAATTTAAAACTGAAGCAATGCTGCTATAACTAACCTCCATCCGATGGAACAGAAATACAGAATATGACAGGACCGTGGCAATGCATTGACTATTGGCTACAATACCATAAGAAAATAATAAATAAATAAAAACAGCCTCATCTAATCGTGCAGATATCAGGCAGGCCAGAAAGGGTCACTTCTTATGGCATAAACAATAGCCCTACGCAACCGGCATTACTACAATGATATAGGTATACAAGCACTTTTAGGTGGGGGCTTCCACTCCTGCCAAGTCATCATCCTATGCGGAATGAGAAAAAAGTTTATATGAATGTGGGGGCCGGAGATGAGAGGTGGCTGGCTGGCTGTTGCCTTTTGCTTTTGAGTTATCACCCCCTGCATTCCTCTGCTGTTGAATTCCCTTTTCAACATTTCTTTTCAAGTCCCCCCAATTCTCAAGGAATTGACCAATCTTGTAATACCTCTTTGTTTCTCTCCCTCTTTTCTCGGACAACACAACTTCATCAATAAATCTTCCTGCTGCTCAATTTTGAAGAAGCTAAGGATTTCAATTATGGTAAGCTTCCTGCCAGTTGGTTTTTGTTCTTCATTTTTGGTTCACCTGCCAATCTTCTATTATAGGATAAGCACTAAAATAAAAACTCTTTCTTGTGTTTACCGGATGATCCAGGGGACCTCTGTAAACATCATAGTTGGATCACATGTTTGGTTTGAAGATCCTGAGGTTGCATGGATTGATGGTGAAGTGACGGAAATCAATGGAAGAGATGCCACTATAATTGTTACAAACGGGAAAACTGTAAGCTACCATCACTGCCCATTCCATCATCAATCTATTTAGGTTGATATCATATGCATTTCAATTCAAATGCAATAGTGTGCTTTTTTATCAGACTCTCACTATACTGGTAAACGTAACAACAAATTATGAAAGTTTTCCTTCAAGAGAATACTAATTTTCTGAGCTATGCTAGTCTTCTCTGATATGAATACAGCAAATACTAATTTTCTCATGAATCACATCGATCATGATAAGTTATACTGCTTGTATATGCTAGAGACATCCATCATTCACTAAATAAGATTAATTAAAAAAAAAAAGAGTCAAAAGCTATTACTGAACCATCTACTTGCAAAAGAGGGTCATGCACTGGGATTACTTTGCTAACAGCTTTTACATTTCTTTTTGCAATGTCAAGACTATAAGGGTTTTCTAATAGGAGAAAGTGCCAGTCTAAACTCTGTTTCGCATTCAAGAGAATAAACTATGAAAACAAAAAAAGCATTAAATAGCTGTTATATTGCTATTTTTCCTAGTTTTGCTTAAGAGATTCCAATAATATGAAAGGTCCAAATACAACTGTATTTTATATGAATGAACTAAAGCATAGCTTTTACCTCAATTCCAGATAGTTGCTGATATTGCCAGCATATATCCAAAAGACACAGAAGCACCAGCAGCAGGAGTTGATGACATGACCAAGTTAGCTTACCTCCATGAGCCAGGAGTCCTCCATAATCTAGCTTGTCGATTTTCTCTGAATGAGATTTATGTGAGTCACATAAACCTAAATGACACCACATTTAGTGTGATATTGTTTGTCAGTTACCCAAGCTGAAAGATAATCTATTGACTAGCCTTATATGAACAGACTTATACTGGAAACATTCTAATAGCGGTGAATCCTTTCCGGAGGCTGCCACACTTGTATGACATCCACATGATGGAGCAATATAAAGGAGCTGCTTTTGGAGAGCTAAGTCCACATCTGTTTGCTGTTGCAGATACTTGCTACAGGTATATGGGTTATGAAAAAAACTGATATATCAATTTAAAAGTTGTTTTAAAGCAAAAGTTAAGACAAAATTTGGTATAGGGCAATGATAAACGAGCAGGGAAGCCAATCCATTTTGGTAAGTGGAGAAAGTGGAGCAGGTAAAACAGAGACAACAAAAATGCTTATGAGGTACCTTGCTTTCATGGGGGGAAGGTCAAGTACAGAAGGAAGAACAGTAGAACAACAAGTTTTGGAGGTAAGTTAGAACTACAGCTACATCTATATCAGGTGATAGAAATGATTTAAAGAAGAGTTGTCTGTTCATATCTTCAGTCCAACCCAGTCTTGGAAGCATTTGGGAATGCCAAAACTGTTAAAAACAACAATTCCAGGTGAAAATGATCTTCTCTTTCATCAGAGCTATTTCTATTTCATCAAATTGTTGTTTATTTCCTCTTAACTATTATTTTTCTGGTCGAACATACAATACTGGGTGGTTCAATCAGTCGTTTTGGCAAATTTGTTGAAATTCAATTCGATAAGCATGGGAAGATTTCTGGAGCTGCTGTACGTACTTACCTCCTTGAAAGATCAAGAGTTTGCCAGGTCTCAGACCCAGAAAGGAACTACCATTGCTTTTACATGCTCTGTGCAGCACCACCAGAGGTGACATCAGTAAAATTGTCATGCAACAAAGTCACACAATATAGCCTCATTAACTAACAAATGTTCTCTCAGGATGTCAAAAAATTCAAGTTAGGCGACCCAAGAACATTTCACTATCTAAACCAGTCAAACTGTTATGAAGTTGCAAATGTAGATGACGCAAGGGAGTATTTGGAAACTAGAAATGCAATGGATGTTTTAGGAATCAGTCAAGATGAGCAGGTGTTGACATTTCACTTCAGCTTTTTAGTAAATCAATGAATTGAGAATTTCCCTTATCCATCAATGTCTTAAATTAATAGATGCGTGTTTCCCTTGCATAGGATGCCATATTCCGTGTTGTAGCTGCAATCCTCCACCTAGGAAACATAAACTTCAGTAAAGGAAAGGAAGTTGATTCCTCTAAAATTAAAGATGAAAAATCATGCCACCATCTTCAAACAGCAGCTGAGCTACTCATGTAAGATTATGCAGATATGTAGATATATATATATACACACAAATTTTTTTAAAAACTTTTAAATATGCCTGTCTACCGTCTCCGAATATGCATTTATTCAGGTGTGATGAGAAGGCACTAGAAGACTCACTTTGTAAGCGTGTCATAGTAACTCCTGATGGTAACATCACAAAGCCACTGGACCCAGATTCTGCTGCCTTAAGTCGAGATGCCTTAGCCAAAACTGTATATTCCAGACTTTTTGACTGGTAAGAAAATTACACATATCCTTTAGGGGGGAAAAAAAAGAAAGAAAGAAAACAGACTTTTAGATTAAAATTAGGATCTTTTACAGTGTAGGACAAGCTAAAGCTGTTTAAGATATTTTATAGATTTTTTATTAAATAATAATTTCTTTCCTGGATAAGTTATTTTTCTATTTTTCAGATTTGTTTGCTACTATAAATAGGGCCTTTAATGTTATGTTTGAGAGACTTTGATTATGAATTAATAAAAATAAGTTTCTCCTAATTATTTTTTGTTCTATTTCCCTTCTTCTCAATCCCAATTTCTTCTGATAATTTTCTCCTATCTTTTTCCCTCTTTCTATCTATTCCTCCCTCTCTTTCTTTTTCCTCTATATTTCTGATTGAGTGAATCTCTTGCTTTTAAATTTCATCCCCTTTCCTCTACCTTTTTATTTTTTTGGGCTTTGTTTTCCATTTCCTATTGGTTACTTTTAGGACCTTCCATCCCACATCATTTGATATCAGAGCCCAACATTTTCTTTTTCTACTATCTTTTTATTGGTTACTTTTTGTATACTCGATCAACATCATTAATATTTGACTCATACTCTTCTACATTCAAGCCATAAAATAAAAAAATAAAAAGTCCATCAGCCAATCATGCTTCAACCATCCATGTTCCCACCCTCAAAGTCACCAATTCAAGCCCTGCCATGGAAAAAATGTGTGCCCCACAAGTTTGAAAATATTATTCCCCACAAGGTTTCGCATGATTTCACTTTAGTCTATAACAATGTAGTCTTTGCAGTTTTGCTCCCACTAAATTAATGAAATTTCTTTTTCTCAAGAAATTCATCTAGATTTAGGATTTAGCAGATGCAGTCTTTGCAGTTTTGCCCCCACCAAATTAATGACATTCTTTTTCTCAAGCAATACATCTGGATTTAGGATTTAGTTAAGAAAAGTCCATGGAGGACAAGCTAATGATAATTGAGACATTTTCTAGACATTTTGGGAATTTCAATTTGTATTAGAATTGGGATTGTTTTTCTAATTTAATTAAGATTTTTATTAGGTTAGATTTTATTGAATAATAATTTGTTTTCTAGTTAAAAGTTATTTTACTATTTTTTAGATTATTTGCCACTATAAATAAATTGAGGATTTGATTGATATGTTTGAGAGGCTTTGATTATGAATTAATAAAAATTTCTCCTCCGAATTATCTTGTATTCTTTTCCTTTTTCCTTTCTTCTTTCCCCGTTTCTTCAAATTTTCTCCCTTTTGTTTTCTTCTAATATTGTTCTTCTTTCTTTTTCCCTCTCTCCATCTATTTTCTTTCTCTTTCTCTTTTCTCCCTTATATTTCTCTCTGATTTTTTACAAAAGATGACAAAAAAAGGGTTTTTGAGTTTAACTGTCTTCCTACCTATACGAAAAAAAATGGAGAAATGAACTAATAAATAGGAAAATTCATAAACTGTGACAGGATTGTGGAAAAAATAAACAGTTCAATTGGTCAAGATCCAAATGCAGTAAGCTTAATTGGAGTTCTTGATATTTATGGCTTTGAGAGCTTCAAGATCAACAGGTACATCTTAAAATATAATACTTTGATAAAGAGTTTAGCGTCTTCAATATCTAACAAATTGCTTTATTTCAAAGTTTTGAGCAGCTATGTATTAACCTAACAAATGAGAAGTTGCAACAACACTTTAATCAGGTAACAAGATAACATTTCTACACATGGTTACAACATTATTCTTATGACACATTATTACTGGAGCACTCCATTCTCAACAGCATGTTTTCAAGATGGAGCAAGAGGAATACACAAGGGAGGAAATAAACTGGAGCTACGTGGAATTTGTAGATAACCAGGATGTTTTAGATCTTATAGAGAAGGTATTAACTACTGTAAGACTACTGTATGCCCAACTAACATATAAAAGCTATTGTATAAAACTGTAACAAATGGTTACCTGTCCTTGCGTGCAGAAACCTGGGGGTATAATTGCTTTACTTGATGAAGCCTGGTACGTATTCTATGTACTCATAAGATCATATGTGTCTTGATACCTAGAAACAGATATTACTCATCTCGTTACAATATGAGCTTTAACAAGGTAGTGCAAACCTTGGATACCACATGGTAAATGCTATCTCTGGCAATATAATAGAACAAACAGTAATAAGAGGAAACAAGTCAATCCAAGAAAGAAACAAAATACATGAATACTGCAAATATGACGATTACAGCTTCGGTTCATTTCCTTGGCAGCATGTTTCCCAAGTCAACCCATGAGACATTTGCACAAAAGATGTATCAAACGTACAAAGGACACAAGCGTTTCAGCAAGCCAAAACTTGCTCGAACAGACTTCACAATCAACCATTATGCTGGAGATGTAAGAAAAAAGCTTGTACTATTCTTGACTGTCAAACTAAATAAGTTAAAATTTGTTGGCTTCTCATTTAAAATCCTTTTCTCAACAGGTCACATACCAAGCAGATCAATTCCTTGATAAAAACAAGGATTATGTTGTCGCTGAACATCAAGCCCTACTAAATGCTTCCAAGTGCACTTTTGTAGCTCACCTTTTCCCTCCACTGCCTGAGGAAACATCAAAACAATCCAAGTTCTCTTCCATTGGTACCCGATTCAAGGTAAGACATGTTCCAAGAGTAGGTGCATTCCAAGTAATCGAAATTAAACAAAGTCCTTACTTGGTCATCAATCAAATTTAACTGTCAGCAACAACTACAAGCTTTAATGGAAACATTGAACACAACAGAACCACATTACATCAGATGTGTAAAGCCAAATACAGTTCTGAAGCCTGGAATCTTTGAGAACTTCAATGTATTAAACCAGTTAAGATGTGGGGTAAGTTAGGTTCTTCCACCACCACACTGAATAAACTAGTAGTTTCCTGCTATTTAAAAAGTCTGTTCCTACTAAGAACTTTCATTTGCTGCAGGGTGTACTAGAGGCAATTAGGATAAGCTGTGCTGGATATCCAACAAAAAGAACATTTGATGAGTTTCTTGATCGTTTTGGAATGCTGGCACCTGATATTTTAGATGGGTATGATTTCTAACAATAAATCATCTTCCTATTTGCTCTGTATTGCCCATTTTAACATATGTGCGATCAAAGCCAAAACTTCAAATTTAAGGCTGGAATGAGCAGCAACAACGACCCCACCACATCCCTGCCCTTTGTTTATAATTCTCTTTCTCAGCTGTAGTGACATGCAAAATGAAACAAGGCAATTGTTTTGGAACAAATATAATCACCAAAATATCAATCTTCTTCTTTTTCAATTTCCATACTGCAAATAACAATTCATTGCTCTCTCTTGGCAGATCCGATGAAAAAACAGCATGTGTTGCCATCTGCAACATGATGGGTTTGAAAGGCTATCAGGTATCCTAAACATAGAATTTAAAATGTGGCATCAGAATAGATCTTTATAATAGAATTAATTGTCAAACTTCTGTTAAACAATACAAAAAACTTTGTACCTCAATGTTACTTCAGATTGGGAAAGCAAAGGTGTTCCTTAGGGCTGGGCAGATGGCTGAGTTAGATGCACGAAGGACTGAAGTTTTAGCCAATGCAGCCAAACACATCCAGAGGAAAATCCGGGCATATCTGACTAGGAAAGAATTCATTGCACTACGAGAGGCTACAATTTATATGCAAAAGCATTGGAGAGGTTAGTCTTTCTCCCTAGCAATGTCTATATCATAGAATAATACATAAATATCCAATAGTTGCTGTTAAACATGGCACTAGGTTTTATATGTGATCGGTTATCGATGACAAGAGGTTTTTGAACTCATGTCTTAGAAATATGAAAATTAACTTGTTTTCCTGTGCTTGTCTCTTCTTTACGCAGCACAACTTGCGCGAAGGCTGTATGAAGACATGAAAAGGGAAACTGCTTCAATACACATACAGAAACATGTACGCGCTCACACAGCACGGACATCCTACACAAACTTACAGGCGTCAGCAATACTCATCCAGACTAGCTTAAGAGCACTGGCAGCCAGAAATATATACAGATACAAGAGAAGAACTAAGGCTGCAACAATTATTCAGGTAATCAATTTTTGGCTGGGTTATATCACTTATAACTTTATGAAAAGGGTGAACAATAAAAATATCTGAAACGGAAATTGTTTCACTTTAAATAACTCATTAGGAGAAAGTTGGAAACCATCAATGAAATTGAATAACTAATATGAAGGCAGAAAAAGCAACTTTTTAAAAAGTTTCCTCCATATTTATCCATTATTTCATATAATCTTGGAAGTATCAAATACTAGAATGCATTTCAAAACTCCCAGAACAGCCAAGCTAGTAAAAACACTCTCAAGTTAAAGTTAAGGATTTGAGAGTAGATAAAAACATAGGTTTCCAAGGTGGAGATCAGATTATTATCACATTCTTGAGGTTAACTGTGATAAAAGGCAAAGAAATCATAGAACAATCCTCAATCATCAAAGTAAAACTCATGATTTTCATCATTTTATCAATATTTGTTTCTCACAGACTCAGTGGCGACGGTTCCAAGCTCTTTGTGCGTACAAGCAGCAGAAAAAAGCAGCACTAACTCTTCAATGTCTTTGGAGAGCAAGAGTAGCAAGGAAGGAGCTTAGAAAGCTTAGGATGGTAAGTTTCACTCCTTTAGAAAAGAAGTAGAACTTAATTCTCTCTTCTTTTCCCGTTCCTGGTATGCAACTATATAGTTGCACAAAAAAGTATTTATAAAAAAAAGGTTGATAAACAGTTAAAGAAATAATAACACATGCAGGCTGCGAGAGAAACGGGGGCACTTAAGGAGGCTAAGGACAAGCTGGAAAAGCGGGTTGAAGAATTAACATGGCGATTGGAATTTGAGAAGCACTTGCGGGTACATTTTAATCACCTAGTTCTTGAGATAGAATACTTAATAGGGTAATAATTGTTTTCATTCAACCCACCAGAACAGTATTCTACCATTATTTCTAACACATTATAAATTTATCCAGAAAGACTCTGGCAGTTGCAACATTATTTAAATGTTGCAAACATGAAGTATTTTAAATATTCTAAAAGGTCTTGAACCCAACTATTCCACTTTCTGTTAATTTGAGAGACCTTCAAGTTTTATCTAGATAGACAGGTGAAGTTGTATTGGCTTTGTAATTAACTCAGACAGGTGAAGTTCCATTGGCTTTGTAATTAACTCTAGGCCAGCCAAGACACAGTTTGAAAATGTCAAAGCTTTATGATTTATTTGTCATTGAACTCCATTATGACATCAGAAAATCATTTCTTGCAGATTGATCTTGAAGACGCTAAAGGACAGGAAATCACAAAGTTACAAAATGCTTTAAATGAAGTGCAAAAGCAACTGGATGAAGCCCAAGCTGCACTTATCCACGAGAAGGAAGCAACAAAGCTGGCAATTGAGAGCGCTCCACCTATAATTAAGGAGGTGGCAATTGTTGACAACGCTAAGATAGATATGTTGGAAAATCATAACAAAGAACTGGAGGTAATTATTAAGAACACAGCCTTCCGCTGTCCTCTAATTGTGTGGATTTTCCTATATTGGAGGTCATGTACAAATCTGCATGTAGATGAACTAATATATTGATCTTAAATATACAGGCGGTGCTAAATCAGCTAAAAAATACAATTGAGGAATTTGAAAAAAGTTATTCTCAAGTTGAAAAAGAGAGTGCAGCAAGGTTAAGAGAAGCAGAAGAAGCAGAGTTGAAAAATACACTACTTCAAGAGACCATTGAACGGTAGCTAACTAAGAGTATTTCACTCAACATCTCGATGATCATAAATCAGGCCTGACAAACACTTATTAATGACTCGCAGGTTGGAATTGAATTTGTCCAACCTTGAATCAGAGAATCAGGTTCTCCGCCAGCAAGCTTTGGTCACATCAACAAATGAGGACCTCCATGAGGAAGTACAAAAGTAAGGATCTACAATTTGGTGACCTTTTCCATGGTAAAAAATTAGATATTTCTCTTTCTCCTTAAGTAAACAATCAACTTGTCAAGGAAACAAGAATACTTACTCGATTTGATGTTTGTTTATGCCATGAATGAAACACTAATACTAGAATGAGATACAAATAGAAACAACATGGATATGCTGATTTGAAAACTCTTGAAAAAATAGAATACAGGGTCCCAAGGATATTATATCTATATTATCAAGTTAATACATTTTAGCAGTTACTAGACTCAAAATAATTATGATGCATCAATATAAATTAAGTTGTATAATATATATACATTTCTTTATGGATTTTAACTTATATCTATATGTCTATTTGTTATGTTTCTCACTAACACACAGCTCTGTTCAACAAATTACAGTAGAAATTAGGAAGAAATTATAGGGCAGTGGACTTTTCTATTAGAGGTTTTCTGGAAGATTAGGAAGCAAAGAAGGATAAAGGATAGCTTAGCAGACTTTTTGAGAGGCCTGCCAACTCTCCCATTAGCTAGGCCTAACAAAATTTTGTTACAAATCACCCAATGCCCGTTCTTTCTCATTTCTTTCCCTTAATACTCTCTAACCAACTCTCCTCCTCCAGCTCAGCAGAAAAAACTAACTACCAGCCTTATTTGCAAACAGAAAAACTTGACAAGAAAGCAAAAAGCAAACATTTCCTTTCTTTTCCAACCCTGCCCCTAATGTATTCCCCTATTTCTGACGTCTAAAATAGGTGAATCTAATTGGAGGATTAATAATGGGTCTATCATTATTCTATTAAAAGCACATGTGTTCAAGAGTGACTTAAAAAGTACCAGATTTTTGTTTTCCATATTTCATCGATATTGGAGAAGATTGGATATGATATATACACCTAATTTTAATTTCTTCTATGAAACTTAAACATGGAAATGATTTCTAATAGGGTGTGAAAATTAGTTTATATAAAGATTACTAAATGAAAAACCGCACAAGTTAGTCTACGGTACCACTATCGAGATGTAGTCAGGCAACATTTAAGGTCGCAACAGCCTTCTACAAATAAATCTAAAAACCATCAACTGAAACTAGTTACACTATCACACATCTAAAGGATTTATTTTTTTATCAGTCTCAAGAGTAAGATTGCTAATTTGGAGTCAGAGAATGAAAAGCTCCGTAGCAAGGCAGCTGTTGCAAAGCAGATAGCTACACCTGAAAGAGTACCACCACACGTCAAGGTATAACTATCTAGAATCTCCCTCACTTTTTTCATTCTCACGTATAACCATTTAAATATTCATGACTGACCTTTTGGGTTGATGCAGAATTTTGATAATGGACATCGAACAGAAGATCTAAAAACAACAAAAGTACAACTTTCCCAATTCAATTTTCTTCAAGATAGAAATAATGATAGCTCTTGTCCACATACCATTTTTCAACTAATAAATTAATTCTTATTTTCAGGACTACAATCCTGTTGTCTCCATCTTAACCAAACAAAGATCCCTAACAGACAAACAACAGGTATGAGGTTGAAAGCTGAAACTGTCAGAAAAAACAATTCAATTTAAGTTCTTTGAAGAAACTCGTTCATTTATGCAACCACTAAGGACTAAGGTCTGAATCTTTTATCTAACAGGAAAACCATGACGTATTAATCAAATGTCTCGCAGAAGATAAACGATTTGACAACAACAGACCTGTTGCTGCATGTATTGTGTATAAATCACTTCTTCATTGGAGATCTTTTGAAGCAGACAAGACAAACATATTTGACAGGATTATCCACGTAATACGATTATCTATAGAGGTGGCGTCCTTCAACCTAACTTACAAATATAAAATATACATAGTTGAACATAAATTAAATTTCATTTTAGATATCTATTGGATAACTTCATAATGAGATTGGTTTGGATTTGACATATGAAATTAATTTTCTATATTTGGTTCTTGAAGACTCAAGATGACATCCATGATCTAGCATATTGGCTCTCAACAACTTCAACCCTTCTATTTCTTGTACAAAGCACACTCAGGGCAAGCAATAAACATAACGCAGCATCACAACATAGCCGGTCCTCACCTTCCTCTATATTTGGTAGAATGGCACAAGTAAGTTTGAAAAACTCAAATTTTCTGGTATGTTAAATCATGAGAGAAATTTTAAACCTCTGAAAATAAAACCAGGGATTGCATTCATCTTCAATGGCTATGGGAATTTCAACTGGATACAGTGGAATTGTGGGACAATCAACTGAACAATCAAAAGTGGACGCTAAGTACCCAGCCCTACTTTTTAAGCAACATTTAACAGCATATGTTGAGAAAATTTATGGGATGATCCGTGATGCTTTGAAGAAAGAGATTGGTCCATTCTTAAGTTTGTGCATTCAGGTAAGTACCTTGAAGAAGCTTGAACTTCAAATCATGTCATAAGAGCCAATTTCACAGATAAGTTAATTTCTATATTACCGTTAACAGGCACCAAGATCTACACGGGCAAGATCAATCAGAGGGTCATTTAAAAATATCCATTCAAATATAGTTGCAAAACAACAAGCATCAAACATACACTGGCAAAGCATCATTGGCAAACTAGATCGTACCTTGGATATATTATCTGCAAACAATGTAAGCATAAAGCTTTTTCCCAGCTGCTATCTCTGAACCAAAATTCAGCGGAAGTCGGGATTCTCAGCATTCTGCTACTAACTTTTGGTGATTTTCAGGTCCCTTCAATGATCACAAGCAAAATGTTTAGTCAGGTTTTCTCATACATAAATGTACAACTATTTAATAGGTAAGTACAATATCAGCTTAGATTCAGATGTTTAGAATGTTCTAAGAAAATCAAATTTATTCTGACAAGTCAATGTTAAAATTTCCCAAATAATGGCCCAACAGCTTATTACTTCGACGTGAATGCTGCTCATTCAGCAATGGAGAATATGTTAAGTTAGGCTTGCAGGAATTAGAACAATGGTGTCTCAAAGCAACAAAACAGGTATGCTAGCTGTCCACAATGTAATTAAAAAAAATAAATAGATAAGAGGAAGAAACGAGTAAAGAAAATTAAGGTATAACAAACTTTTTGACAGTTAACCGGAACATCATGGGATGAACTCCAACATATAAGGCAAGCTGTAGGATTCCTGGTACATTTCTTGAATCCAGATCTCTTAGCATTATTTTGAGTGAGGGTTTTGCATTACTTAGTATATGTTTCATCAATATGCAGGTTTTGCATCAAAAAGCTCAGAAATCCTTCGATGAGATAACGAATGAACTCTGCTCGGTAATACGCCAAGTTCTACCTATAAATTGGTTAACAGAATATGAAAGGCATATCAATTAACTGTTAATAACCACTTATGAGGCATTAATACTTAATTTTCCGATATTTTGTGTTGGCTCAGTTGAATTAAGTTTCAAATTGTCCAAAAACAAAAGAACATAATAGAACAAACTATTCTTATTTATTTAGCCAATATACCCAACCACCACCCCCACCCCCACCCCCAACCCAAAACCCACCCCAAACCCCAAAAAAACCAAAAAAACAAAAAGGAAAAAGAATATTGTTGAGGTTCTGTTACAGTCCATCTCTGATTTCTTTTTTTTTTTTTAATTCATTTATCAGATACTGAGCCTCCCACAAATATATCGCATTGGAACTATGTTTTGGGATGACAAATATGGAACGCAGGGACTATCTCCAGATGTAAGTGCACATCTGTATAAGCAGTCTTGATATGATTTTGCATTTCAAGCACTACTTCGCAGGAGAAAGCAAATTCTAGGAGCTTTTTTAGATAATGGACCATCTGCATCTAAACAATCTCTAGAAATTTATTTTCTTTTACATAGACAGCTTCCTTATATAAGTTGAGTTAATGAATCTTTACGAGACTTTCTGGGTCATCAGGTGATTGGCAGAATGAGAGTACTGATGGCAGATGACTCAATTAATTTGCCCAACAATTCTTTTTTGCTTGATGTTGACTCAAGGTAATAGTTTAATTGGAAAGTTTCATAAGCTTCCTTCCAAGAGAAGTATCATAGTAATGACTCTGCTTTTTTTCAGCATACCTTTCACAATGGAAGAGATGAACCGATCATTCAGCAACATCAGGCTGTCTAATGTCGATCCACCCCAGCTCCTCCGTCAGAGATCAGACTTCCATTTTCTTTTCCAACCTACAGAGTAGGTTCACTATCGTGCCAACCTGCCGTTCCCAAAGTCAAGAATTGGAATTAGGCTGAGTCCCATTTTGCTTCAAGGTTGAGAGTGAGCGATTGACTGCTCAACTGTATTTAAAAAAAGAAAAAATTATTTACACAAAATTCAGTTAGGATCTTATCAATTATTTTTTTAATTTTTTATTTAATACGCCTTCAGAGATTTATTTATTTTTTTTCCGATTGATAACTGTACCTGGAAAACCAAATTGACAAACTTCATTCATTAATGAGAAAGAAGAAAGGTGTTACTTCTGAACTTCGTAGGTTGTCTGAACGCATATGGATATAATTTCTTAACAAATGAACATTTCAAAACTTACGATTGGATAGGAGAACAGATGAAAGGACCGTACACATTAAACATGAAAGAAAAGTTGGAAAGCGGAAACCTTGCACAAAGCTCAGAAGACAAAAATCTAAGGCTAGGTGAAAACTGAAAACGAAGACTATTTATTACAAAATTAACGCAGAAGTCAGAATAAGATATTTAAATATGAAGTGTCTTCAAAGATTGTAACCTTAACAAGCAACAGAATCATCTGTATCATTCTCCCTAATTTCCCAAAACATATAGACCATAAACGATATAATGATAATGATATCAGTTAATGACCGATTCTAGACTAAATCGCCAATAATCTCCAAATTCCTATCATCTTTCAAACTTCGACTCTACTAATTAACTCGGACAAAATTGTAACTCAGAAACACCAACCAAACCCATTAAGGTGAGTCCAAAAATTATCAAAAGAAAATCTCGAGTTTGACAGTAAAAAACCAAACGAATGACAAACTAAATTCTCTTGGCAATATCACGTACCTTTCGAATCACCATTCAAATCCACTTTCGAACAGTAATTTCGCACCAGCTAAAACGAACCCAGATTGAAATAGTGGCGCCAAATTGAACACTCGCTTATAACTTCGGGATTTGAATAAGGAATGCGCCAAGATGAACACTCACTTCTAGCTTCGGAATTTAAATAGGTTATGATTTTCAAACTTTTGGGGTGTGGCTGGAGATTTCAGGCGGGCGGGAACGGGGACAGGAATCTTTGCGGCATGTTTATTGAATTTGGGTAGGCGAAATAAGAATAATATCAAAAACTACCTCCCACTAGTTTACCCAATATCCATCGACCGTTAAATATCGATGAGGGAAATACAAAAAGACAATTTTAACCTTACATGATATACTTTTTCGTATAAAAATCTAATTATATATTTTAAAACAAAAATAAAAGACAAAAAACTAATCTACGATTTGATTGGATCATACTACGGTACTATTGATATATTGGCACATTAATTTTTTAATTTGTATAAAAGTTGTGAATATAACTTTAATATACTCATTTATAATTTTTTTTAAATGAGTGTATAAAAGTTATAAATGAATTTGTAAAAGTTATAAATAAGTGTGTTTATAAATGAGTTTGTAAAAGTTGTAAATAAGTGTGTAAAATTATAAATGAATATGTAAAAGTTATAAATATGTATATAAAAGTTGTAAATAAGTGTATCTAAAAGTTATATTTATAACTTATTTATAACTTTTACACACTTATTTACAACTTTTATATACATATTTATAACTTTTACATATTCATTTATAATTTTTATACAATTTTAAAAATTAATGTACCGATATATCAGTTACACTGTAACCATACCCCGGTCTCTTATCCACTCTATTCCTTTTCGTCACAAACTTGATCAGCATCTTCTTATCCAATCAAATGACCTAAACCATGGAAACTCAGTCCCTTCACTCTTTTACTATGGAACGTAGTCCCTTCACTTTATTACTTTACGTCTCAAACTTGGAGTTAGGGTTGTTAACAGAGATAAAAGATCATGCTTTTGTTGGAACCCTCTCCTTACCCTTCCTATCCTTTTTGGTTTTTTGGTTACCGGTCACTTTGATTAATCTAGTCTACATAATGGGCGATATTATAGCTGACGATGTACCATTACACCATTGGGCTTTTCCCTATTACAAAGGATAAACATAACTCCATAATAACATTAAGGGATAATTTCATAAATGACTTCGAAGGTATACCGTAATTCTGAATTAACCCTCGGGTTTTAGAAATATATTCAAATGATCCTATTGTTTTATCCTTTTTTTTCTATTTTATTTTCGTGAGTGAAAAGAGGGATATATTAATAAACTTATAGAAAATTGTGAATTAAATAACGTGTAGATAATGACATGTGTACTTTAGTTATTATTTGCTATTTTTTCTTTTTTCCTCTTTCTTCTTTTTCCCTTTTTTTCTCTTTTTTCTCCTTTTTTTCCTCTTTTTTCTCTTTCTTCTTTCTTTCTCCCTGCGAAGAAAGCCCCGCTCCCTTTCTCTCTCCACCTCCTTTTATAAACTCTAAATGTCACTTCTTCTAAAACAGTTTTCACCCAATATCCTCCCTCCCCTCCTCAACTATAACTCCCCCACCGTTGCTCCTCCCCAGAACTTAAAAAAAAAAATTGAACAAAAAAAACTAAACCAAAAAACTAGAACAATATCCTCTCCTATCTAGATTGATTTCGATTCAATCTTCTCTACCAAGAGCATTCCTTACCGGTTATGCCTCCATCACCGCCTTATTCGCCGTTCACACCATGGCAAAAATCACGTCAATGTGTGCGCTAGCTACCAAACCATGGTAGTACCTCACCATGACGACCACCATATCACGTAAGCCATCGCCATACCAAAACCATTAGTCAAAAATCTTCATGTGCAGACACCAAATCATCACAAGCAACCATCTAACCATCACACACAACCTGTGATTCATCAAACCCGACCATAACCTTCTCAAAATTTAGGTTTTTTTTCCTCCCCAAATCCAAAATTTTTTTGTGTGATTGTGCTCAATTCAAGGTTGCAAAATTATGTTTATTGAGGAAATATGATATGCCGTTGAAAAGATTGGCCTGTGCCATATAAATTACCATGGTGAGTTTGGATCTTCATATGGAAGAAGAAAGAGAAAGAAGTGATACGTGCATGACTTTAGCTTAGTGGCTTAGTGGGTAATGGTGTAGTGGAGTAGTGATGTCTTCCCATGAACCCATGAATGTTTCGTTAGCTTTAGTGGGGTAGTGGGGTAGTTGTGTTTTCGTAATTTTTAGCATTATTGTTATTCTTTCTAGCATTATAAGACATTGTAAGACTATTATATATAGGCAAAACTATATATCTTGAAAAGAGGCTAAGGAATTGAAAAAGCCAAATCCTCCATCTCATTTCCTTCTACTTCTTCTCTACCAAATCCAAACATATTAGTGCTATTAAAGGGTCATATTACAGTGCACCGGTTGTACCGGTGCATCACTTCTCAATTTTTTGTAAATTTAGTGCAAAAGTTGTAAATCTTTGTATAAAAATCGTAAATGTGAAAAAAAAGTTGTAAATGAATAATTTTTTATATTTACGACTTTTATACAATAATTTACAACTTTTACACTAATTTACAAAAAATTAAAAAATTTTTTATTTACAATCTTTTTTTTATATTTACGATTTTTATATAAAAATTTACAACTTTTATACTAAAATTACAAAAATTTAAAAAAATGGTGCACCGGTACAACCGATGCACCGTAGCCAAAGCCGGCATTATTAAAGCGCGGTTCTGACCATGGAAACTTGTGGCAAAACGAATACGGAATTCCACAATGAGGTCAACGAAATCTTAGCATGACATGAGTCAAGCTTCGTGCAGATTAATGCTACTCTAGAAACGATATTAACTGAGCTTCAATCTCTACAAGCCTCCCAGAGCCCACACATTAGCCACCCCGAAATCAATCCATTTGCCTCAGGAGAATCATCAAATGCTGCTCATTCTAACAGCAACAATGTCCACCATTATCAACACCTCAAATTGTCCTTCCCAATGATCAACTTCAACGACGAGGACCCAATTGGCTAGGTTTACAAAGCATATCAATATTTTGATTTTAAAAATATTACATCTGACCAACAAGTTAGCTAGCATCCTTCCATCTATAAGGCATTGCGCTAAAATAGGATGAGTTCACCAAAGCTATCTTTTACTGTTTTGGTCCGATTAATTACGAAGACCCATTGGAGGCTTTAGCTCGACTTAAACAGGCCTTAACCATAGCAGCTTACTAGGAAGCTTTTGAAAAGCTTTCCCATCGAGCTGATAGCCAGCTTGAAAATTTTCTTATTGGTTGTTTATTGCAAGACTTCAAGATGACATTCGCCTATATATGAAAACTAAAGAACTTTGAACCTTGGCGGATGCAATAGGAGTCCCTCGATTAATCGAGGAATGAAATTAGTTACAAAAGAAAAGTAGTCAACCATTTCACTTCCAACCAACTCCAGTGGCACCAAAAGCGACCCCCAACCTAGGACCTCTAACAAACGAATGTGTGAATCCAAGTTCAAATACTTCTCTGACAACATTCCATCAAATCACCAATCAGGAGGCATGAGAACGTCGAGAGAAGGGGTTATGTTACTATTGTGATGAGAAGTTGTTCTGGGCCATCGCTATGAACATCTACAATTCTTCATGATCGAAGATTCACCGCATCTAAGCCCTAATAATGATAACAATGCTTAAGAAGAACTAGATAGTCAAGAATTAATGCATTATCCATATACATTTCCTCCTTGTGGAGAAGGATAGTTCCAAGGGTGGGGGAATGATACGTGCATGACTTTAGCTTAGTGGGGTAGTGGTGTCTTCCTATGAACCATGTAGTGTTGATCTTTAGCTTTAGAGGGGTAGCGAGATAATGGTGTTTTCCTAATTTTTTGCATTGTTGTTATTCTTTCCAGCATTGTAAGACTATTATATATAGTAAAAAATATATATCTTGAAAAGAGGTTAAGCAATTGAAAAAGGCAAATCCTCCCCATCCTTCCTCCTAGAGATGGCAATGGGGCGGGGCGGGTCCGGGTCGGCTGGTACCCATCCCCGTCCCGTTTAACTAATTTTTGCCCCGCCCCACCCCATTGCCCCGTAGCGGGGCGGGGTAAAAAAAATTTGAGGAGACCCAGACCCGCCCCGCCCCGCCCCGCCCCTAAACATTTATATTTTTACAATTACATCCCTATAAAATTTATACTTTTTACAATCTCATCCCCATATAATATTTACATATTTACAAATAACTTCATTCTCAATTTTTCATCATATTATTTATAATTATGATCATTTTTTAACAATCATAAAAATAATATATCTTCAAACTAAAATCAAAATGTTTGTATATTATTATTTAATTTTATTAGTAATAATGTTACATATTCTATTAGAAATGATGTTAAAAGTATATTATTGATTATAAACTAATTAATTGACAAATTTTCAAATAGTTGGTAATATAATTAAATAACATGTTGATTTAATTTCAATATAATAATAGTAATAATATGATTGGCATATTCATATGTCAATTAGTTAATATTATAAATATTTATAAAACATTAATAATTTAATTAATTAATTTCAATTACGATAAATCATATATTTAAGGTTATAAGACTATTTTTATCATTTTTTGTTTATATATTTAGAAAATAATATATTGGTTATATTAAAAGTATACATTTTCAAAATAATCTTGATAATATTGTAATAATTTAATTAGTATTTAGTAATCTGTATCAAGATTGTAATATTGTATATATTACACAAATTTAATTATTATAAAATATAAATATTTAATTATCATTTGATTTTTTTATTAGTAATAATGTTACATACTCTATTAGAAATAATATTAAAAGTGTATTATTGATTGTAAACTAGTTAATTAATAATTTTTTAAATAGTTGATAATACAATTAAATAATTTTTCAATAGCATGTTGATTTAATTTTAATATAGTAATGGTAATAATATGATTGATATATACCAATTAATTAACATTATATATATTTATAAAATATTAACAATTTACTTAATTAATTTAAATTACGATAAATCATATATTAAAGGTTCTAAGATTATTTTTATTATATTTTTATTTACATATATAGAAAATAATATATTGATTATATTAAAAGTATACATTTTAAAAATAATATTGTTAATATTGTAATAATTTAATTATTACTTAGTAATCTATATCAAGATTGTATATATTATCCAAATTTAGTTACTATAAAATACAAATATTTAACTATTATTAATTACCATTTGATTTTATTAGTAATAACATTACATACACTATTAAAAATAATGTAAAATGCGTATTATTGCTTGTAAATTAATTAATTGACAATTTTTCAAATAATTGATAATACAATTAAATAATTTTTTAATAGCATGTTGATTTAATTTCAATCTAATAATAGTAAAATATGATTGACATATGCCAATTAATTAACATTATATATATTTGAAATATTAATAATCTAAGTAATTAATTTAAATTACGATAAATGATATATTTAAGGTTATAAAATTGTTTTCATCATTTTCTATTTATATATTTAAAAAATAATATATTGATTATATGAAAGGTATACATTTTGAAAATAATATTGCTAATATTGTAATAATTCAATTAGTACTTAATAATATATATAAAGATTGTATATATTATACAAATTTAATTTATCATAAAATACAAAATATTTTATTTGTCATAATAACATGATCAAATTGATGTTAAAGATGTTAATTATTAAGTAAAATATAACTTTTATTAAAGTATTTTTATTATTTGTAAAATTATTAAGAATTCATATATATGAAAAATTTAACAAATATAACCTAAAAAATTATTTGACAGTCCTAATAGTTTAAAATATTACAAATGCACCCCTATATCTTGCGGGGCGGGGCGGGGCGGGTCAACGGGTCCAAGAGCCTTGCCCCGGACTCGGACCCGCCCCGACCGGGGCAAAATTTGTTTGCCTCGGGTCCGCCCTAAAATACTGTTTTAACGGGTCTTACCCCGCCCCAAACCCGACGGGGCACACCGGGGCCCCGGATCCGTGGGGCAAATTGCCATCTCTACTTCCTCCTCCTTCTTCACCAAATCCAAACATATCAAAAAGTAAACAAAATAAGAGGAAAAAGGAAAAAAAAAAAGAGAGAGGGAAGAGAAAAGAGAGAAAAGAGAAAAAAAAAGGAAAGAGAAGAAAAGAAGGGCATTCGGTTCCCAAGAAAGAAAAAGAAGGGAAAAAAAAAATAGAAGATGTAAAGGGGTATAAAATCTTTACAGTAGAAATCATCAATTTTAACAAAAAGCCTGTAACGATAACGTCATCTGAAGTTGTTTCCGAAACATGGGAGTTGATTCAAATTAAGGCATACCTCGAGGTCATCCAAAATTATCCCTTTGTAGTTATAATTGTAAATACGGATATTCGATTACGTATTTCCCCTTATGTTTTCATTATTGCATTTTTCCCCCTCAATTCGAATTACAACCATTAAATTAAACTTCTTAGGGGTAAAATGGGAAACAAATTGCATTAGAATTGAAAAATAAAACAGTCAGCTTTTGTCAGAATATAATATATGTCAGCCATTCAACTCTAGTTAAATATTAAACCTAACAACAGTTAGGTTGCTTGACCCAAATTACTTCACTTTCACCACTTTGTTTATAGTTTGAAAAAAAAAATCCAAACTTTATCTTCTTCTTTAAGAGTAATTTACCTGCGCATCCCTACGGTTTGGTCAAAGTAAAACTGACCTCTTAACCTTTAATAAATTGATATAAAAACCCCCATTATTCAACTGCCGTTACACCCTCTATTATCAGAATCTAAATCTTATGGGTAAATTGGTTATTTAAAAGCTTGATTGTTAAAATCTTGTCTTAGATTTTGAAGTCAATATTATAATAATGAAATGTTTTGATGTCAATATTCTATTCGCTTATATGGAATTATTACAAACCCCACACATGTATTGTGGCTGACAGAATACTTTAAGACATACAATAGAAACTGACTCCAAAGTTACAAGATTCTTTTCTATATGCAATTACATCAGAAGGTGAACTTCTTTACTTTATTTAGTTTTTATTTGATATTTACATTATTATGTTTTATTTCTTGTCCTTACATCTTTAACTATTGTACAATTCTACACAAGTGATTACTTTTTTCATTTTTAATGATATGTTTAGTGGAATTGTCCGGTTGGACATTTTGTGGATGGTTACTCTTTCTAAATGATTACTGTATAATTTTTTGATGTCATTCTCTTACAGAAAATTTTAAGACAAGAAATAAATGGTCTTTAAGATAAAACATGTTCTCATACAAATTTAGTGAGAGTAACCATCCACAATATGTCCAACTGGACAATTTCACTAAACATATCATTAAAAATGGAAAAAGAAATTACTTGTATAGAATTGTACGATAGTTAAAGATGTAAAGACAAAAATAATAATAATAATGTAAATATCAAATAAAAACTAAACAAAGTAAAGAAGGTTCACTTGCTAATGTAATTGCATATAAAAAAGAATTTTGCAACTTTGGAGTAAGTTTCTACTGTATATCTCAAAACATTTTGTCAACCACAATAAATTTGTGGAGTTTTTAATAATTTCATATAAGAGAATAGAATATTGACATCAAAACATTTCATTATTATAATATTGACTTCAAAATCTAAGACAGAATTTTAATAATTAAGTTTTTAAATAACCAATTTAGCCATAAGATTCAGATTCTGATAACAGAGGGCGTAAAAGCAGTTGAATAACGGTGATCCTCATGTCACCTTGTCAAAGGTTGGGAGGTCAATTTTAATTTGGTCAAATTATAGAATGCCAACGTTAATTACTCTCTTCTTTTAACCCAAATTTGCCTCATAACCTAATCCCATCGGTAGGTCCCTCAAGCAGGCCCAACGTCTGTTCCCATTCATGATGACTGCCTCGGCATAGACTCTTTACATAGTATCACAGGCAGCGGATGATTCTCTACCCGTGCTCCATTAAAATATTTTGGTTCGTCTTCTTCTTCTTCTTCCTCTTCTTCTTCTTCAGGCACAAGTAAATGTTGATGTTTTTGTGTGGTGGCTCTAAATCTATGGTTTAGCACGTGTGGGATTGGAGAGAGCATTATGGTGTTGCTGGAATTTAAGTGAAGGGAGAGACGGACACAGAGAGAAGAAAACCATTGTTAGGCAGAAATGTTATATGGGAGATAGTGTTGTTCCCGTTCCATGTGAAGCTAAGGATCAGCAGCAGCCGAGCCATGAGGTCATGAAAGTGTGGAATCTGCTTTTTTTGCTTCTGCTTTTCTTTCCCCTTTTTTTATATGTCATTAATTTATGCCATGAGGTCATGATATTTCACCTATTGCAGATTTAGTTTCCTAATTTAGTATTATGATTTTTTATTAAGAAAAAGATAAAATCATATTTAAAAATTAATTAGTTTCTAAAAAAAATTTCAAGGCTTGCTGTTAAATTGAGGACCAGACGGTAAAGTATAAAATTCAACATTATGCAATGAAAATCAAATTAGTTTGTATTATTCTACTAATTTTATACCATACAAGTCTATATTAGGGTTGGCAATGGGGCGGGACGGTAGGCACCCAATCCTGCCTCGCTCAATTTTTTTTTTGGTCGGGACAAAAAACAGAGCTGGTCCCGTCCCGCCCCGCCCCGCCCTACCCTACCTCTAAACATTTATATTTTTGCAATCATACCTCTATAATATTTATATTTTTACAACTTCGTCCCTGTATGTAAAGTTTATGTAAGTTTTCATTTTATTGGCATTATACAAATTAAATGGTAATTATATAAATTAATTATATCATTTAAAAAATAGTGACCACTAATTACCATTTGATTTTATTAGAAATAATGTTGCATACTCTATTAGGAATAATATTAAAAATATATTATTGTTTGTAAACTAGTTAATTGACAATTTTTCAAATAGTTAATAATACATTAAATAATTATTCAATAGCCTGTTGATTTAATTTCAATATAGTAATAATAACAAATGATTGACATATACTAATTAATTAACATTATATATATTTATAAAACATTAATAATTCAATTAATTAATTTAAATTACGATCAATCATATATTTAAAGTTATAAGATTGTTCTTATCATATTTCTATTTACATATTTAGAAAATAATACATTGATTATATTAAAAGAATACATTTTGGAAATGATCTTATTAATATTGTAATAATTTAAATAGTACTTAATAATCTATATCAAGATTGTATATATTATACAATTTAATTATTAAAAAATATGAATATTTTATTTTGTCATTATAATATGATTAAATTGATGTTAATATACTAAAAGATGTTAATTATTAATTAAAATATTACTTTTGTCAAAGAATTTGTATTGTTTGTAAAATTATGAAGAATTTACATATATAAAAAGTTAACAAATATAACCTAAAAAATTGTTAAACAGTCTTAAAATTTTAAAATTTTATAAATACATCCCTATATTTTGCCGGGGGGTTGGGGGGATTGTTCAATAGGTCCAAGGGGTTGGACCCGAACCTATCCTAAACTAGTTCAAGATCCGCCCCATTTTTACGGGCCACACTGGGGCCTCGGATTCGACGAGTCAAATTGCCGTCCCTAGTCTATATATAAGGGTAATCAAGTCAACTAGTTTAATGTTGAGGGCAAAATTGTCAACAACGTGAATATACTTTTCATTTAATTATTTTCCTTTTTTTAGTGGATACAGTTAGGGGTGGTAATTTTTGACACGACCCACGAACACGAACACGTTACACGATTAATAAATGGGTCGGGTTAGTGTTGAAAGTGTTCAACATACCAACCTGTTTAATGACACGAATAGTTAAATATATTTTGTACATTCTTAATATGTAAATTCTTTCAATGATATAAATTATTACCTACTTACAATATATATATTATAAAATTGAAATATTTATAATATAAAATAAATTAATTTATAAAATAATAAATTATGATGATTTTAATAATATTTTATACTAACAATGGTTTATATTCTAAAAGTAATTTTAATTGATTTAAATATAGAGAATAAAATATATTATGTATAACTAAGTTAAACAATTAAGTAAATTATGCGAATTAAATATGACACGATTACGACATGATTGCCACCCCTAAATACAGTGCCTTATTTTATTTTTTATTTTTTAAAGTCGTGAGGAAAAGTCGTATTAAAAGGGTATTTGAGTCATATTTTGAAACTTTTCTTCTCTCTCCTGTTTTTTACATTGTCAGAGGCTGCAGCACCGTTTTTGTTAACGGTTTCAATTAGAATTGAGGAGGAAAATCTCAGGGTGAAAAGTTAGCGGAGCAAACGCAGGGGAAAATGGACAGAGCCCGTTGTAAATATGATTATCCAATTATTTTATTTAAAAAAAAAGAAAACAGTATATTTAAAGGAGAGTATGTGGGCTGTAAGTCTGTAACAGAGTTAATGTAACTGCGGTCTAGGTCCAATCGTAATATGCTCGAATAAAACGATCCGACACCCAATTTCAACTTCTACGTCTCTGCCTCGGCCCTCCTTTACTCGTCGATCGCGAGCCTCTAAACGCAGTCGCCGTTTCAGCTATCAGGTAAACCATTCATCACCAATTGCTCATTCAATGGATCTCTCTGTATGTTTTAATCCTAAATTTGAACCAGTTAATGTTTTTGTTGATGTTGTTGCTATGGGACCAATAATGTTTTTCGTTTGAGCCATTGAAATAGGCTTGCTATGCGACCAATTAGGTAAAATTTATAGAAGGAAAAATAATTTTGAGTCACTGTCGTCTTATTTGTTTGTTTAGAACGAAGTTGATGCTACGATGGTTACATTAATTCATGTGGCAATCGTGAATTACAATATAAATTATTGTTTCCTGGAATCGGAAAGAAGTCAATAAAATGAAATCTTGAGGTCTTAGTGGAGTGCTCAGGCCTTTTATATATTTGTGTGTGTGTGTGTGTGTGGGTGGGTGGAATGGTGAACATTGGTTGATAGTAAATTTTAAAACTAGATTTTCCAGGATTCTCAAAATCTAGGTGTAGAAATTTTGCTTACAAAGGGAAACTTAATTATAATTGTTTGAGGCCTTTTGTGGTTCATTTTGTTACTTTAACCAGAGGTTGAGGAAGCTTGAAAGCCAATATGCCTATGAGATCTCATTACGAGATGTAGAATGTTTAATCAGAAACTTTATTTTCTGGTGGTATCATGAAATGTGTTCCAGTTAATTCTCATGGATACGAAGGCAGTCACTTTGGTTAAAAGGTGAATGATTGGTTCTGGAAATAATGTCTTGTTTTAGGTATTGTGAAGGATGAAAAGTTTTCAACTATTGATCCTGGAGTCTCCATCTCGTGCTGATTCCACTTTATGGTGGTTTAAGAAATGGCTTTACTGAGTGGTGAGGTTCTTAGGTTGTTTCTGATTTTTCCAGGCAAAAACAAATGATAACAAAAATGCGGCGGGCTTACTTTTATGATCATACAAAATATCCACACATTTGCAGTGCCAAAACAAAATTTTTGGTTTGCTAATATTATTGTGTTTTAAGTCATATATATTGTAGTTCCCTTTGAGATGTATCGTCAAAATCTTCAAATTGAATATTTTATTTATGTATATTTTTGTTCATCTCCATTGTTTTATTTATTTATTTTCAAAATTCTGAGGAGACCATATGCAATTTTAAAAACTTCATTCTCCTCTTTTTCTTTTCCTCTAGTTAATTCTTAACATTAATTTGTACTTTTATCTTATTTTATTTTTCTTCACATAAACAAAGGAAGTAAGTCAAATCATTTGCTGCTCTTATTAGAATTTAAAAATTCTTCAGGGAAAATCAGAGAGCCCCTTCAAACAAAATTCATTCAATTTCAGCCCAACTCCGCTAGAGAGATGGCAGTGAGACAGAAATCTATGGTAGCATTGCCGAATCTGATAAGAAGCCTAAGGAAGGAGTTCCCAAAAACTAGTCCAAATCGACCATTGCCATCATTGAGACGTGCTTTCTCTCTCTATGATCAAATTAATCTCATTGACAATGTTCCTGATGATCAACTACGCTTTCAAGGGTTTTTTTTAGACTTCTAATTCACAGGCTTCTTTAGTTCCTTGTTTAATTGTGTTTTTTCGTACTTATTTATTTGTTTGATTGGCTAGGTACACTGACACTGGCTTCACAGTTAATGGGGTTCAGTATGAAGGTAGCCTGCTTTGTGTTGGAAATTTGCTTATGTCTTGGACACCCAAGAGGTTCTCTGAGATAACTCCGAAAAGGTATTTATCTCCTTTATTTATTTATTTTTTCTTTTTAAATAACTCTGTTGAAGTTGATTTTATGTACTTTAATTTGGACCACAATAGATACCATCAATATGTCTCAAGCAATTTCAGTGGGACACCTTTTCCTGTGTTAGACACAAAAATTATTCTTTTTTAATTTTTTTTAAATAAGGTATATATAATAATAATAAGAATAACATCAGATTAAGAAGTAGAAGTTCGAAAATTGTTAAAATTTCTTTTCAATTAGTGATGATGCTAAGGTGTACAAATTGTTAAGAGTTCTTTTCATTTGTTGTTTTTTGACTTTGTAATGTTCATCAATCACTGAAAAGGAAAAAAAAAAAGTCGAAATAGGCAAAACACAAACTTTTTACTCATAGCAAATCTAATGCTGTCATATGTTGATTGACATTTCGTTCAGAATTACTGTTCTTGATGACTCGTTGTTGGATGATATTTTAACTGTAGCCTATTGTTTAGTTTTATATTTCTTGAGTCTTATTGATACAATAACAATGATGGTTCAACATCTCAGATGTTGATTCATACTCAAAAGATTATCTCCCAACAGATTGCTTAAAGAATAAGGAGTTCCTTGCTGCCAAATTTTTTAGCTAGGGAGAGAAAATATGTAGGTCTTTTTTATACTGGTACCTGATGTTGCCTCATTTCTATACCATGTGCAGCTTATCTATCTTCCAAATAATGCGGCCTATTCCAGGTGAGGTTTCAACTTTATCTTACAAAGAAGAAAATGTAATGCAGCATAGGAAAATTGATGATGCTTTCTATCCAATCATCTTATCCACTTGTTGGAGGTTGCAAATTATTTTATCAGGGTATTTCACTTGAGCAGAAGGTTCATTTGTGACAAGCCTGACCCTTAATGCCATTTATTACCTGAAAGGGACTTCACTGTGGTTTTATTTTTTTGTCCTCAGATTATTTGATTTGGAATTTCTAATCTTTTGGTCTGGATTTGGGAGTATTACTTTTGACATTTGATTTGGAATTTCTAATCTTTTGGTCTGGATTTGGGAGTATTACTTTTGACATTACGTAACAATATTGCTCTCATTTGTCTATTTGTTTTCCTTGTTTTCGAAGGGTTGACTAAAGTTTCTTTCTTCTTCTTCCTTTTACTGACCTTTCACTTGTGGTGATTTTTTCTCAGAAATTTTGATCCTTGGCAGTGGAAGGTATATTGAACCAGTCAATTCTGAACTTCGGCAATTTGTTCGGTCTACTGGCATGAAATTAGAGGCTATTGACTCGGTATTGTCTTTGTAGCTTTTGTTTATATTTTATGGCTTTTTCTAAATATCTTAGGCTGTTGAAATTATGCTTTATATTATTAGTCCTATACCCCTGGTAGGTATGTATAATTATGCTTTATATTATTAGTCCTATACCCCGGCCAGGATTGTATAAAGTCAGGTTGTTGTAAAATGATCTTCGCTAAAAAACTGCTGTAACATTAGGGAAGAAGTTATATAATCATTAAGGTTTGAGACTCTATTGATAAATATTACATTATATAATTTCCAGCAAGACCCTAAAGATTCATTGTAATTCATGATCAAATCTTACAAAAACTCCCAAGGTTTTCTCTCATTGTGTTGCAGAGAAATGCTGCATCAACTTATAACATATTGAATGAAGAAGGTAGGATTGTGGCTGCTGCACTTCTCCCATATGGAGTTTCTTCATAACGCATGGATCCTACTGCCCGTGAGATGGTTTAGTTGCAGCCTGCTCTTGATACCAGATCTCCTTGATGAGTTGATGCATTTCATATAACTTCCTTTAGATGTTACTTGAAAATGCTTTTCCTCTACCTAGCCAATATTGACTGACCTGTAAGCTGGAAAGCTTTTCGTTTGGTGCAATCGAGATGGTGTTGATGTCACTCAAAACTGCATCTTAAGGCTTTCTTGTGGTGTACACGATTGAGATATCCCATGCCTAATGCAAGGGATCTTGAATTCAGGCTAAAAAAAATAACTAGATGACATGTTTTTTAATGAAGAAACATTGGATTAGTTAAAATTTGTCAAATATTTAATTGACAATGTTGCATTATGTGCAAATTGAGAATGTTGTTCTTGATGGAATATGTAATATGTGCATGTTGCAACACGGAACTAACTGTAGGTAAAAAGATAACCTAATTCACATTAGGCTTGCAATGAATGATCCGCTATATCATATCGTTTTGGGCTTATGTGTAGTTTAAGGTACGCACACCTTCTTATTAAACCCGGAGTGCGGTTATTGAACCCCACAAAATCTCTTTTTAATCCTCTCTTACAAATATATTTTCTTTTATAAAATAAATTAATTAACCAAGAAACTCATTGCCTTCTTACTTTTTCTGGCGTTTCTTCCTTTTTGGTTCTTCCTAAAACACTGATTTCTTGATTTGAAAATCAATCAAATGATATGGATCATTTAAAAATAATAATTTTGTAAACTATTAAATTACAAGACTTAGTTTCTTTTATTCTTTCTCTCCAGTATTATTCTACTCTAGAAGCATTCCCTGAGGTCCAGAGAGGAATGAAGTTTGTAGTAGTAAGCCTCTGTTTCTTAGATAGCTTTCTTTTCCAACACTTCTATGTGGAGATGGATGTCATATTAATATGATAGTTTTAAGTTTACTATTTACAGTTATCAAAGTCTCAAATTTAAGGGTTGTTCCAGCCTTTGTTTTTCTTCAGCTGCGTATATTTTGCACTTCAATTTAGTGTGTTCTGGACATATTTGGTGATTGTTAAGGTGAGCTCTATATGCTGCATGAAACTAGCCTACTTGGTGTTTGCGTGCATGATCGTAATTAAGGGTGGTAATTTTGGGTTACGACACGTAGACATTACTTGACATGACATGAAAATAATGGGTTTGGATTTGCTTAATTGTGTTTATTTCAAAATTTTCAACCATTTAATAACTCTGTTGTGTTTGTGTTGAGGGCTTTCAACTCGCGAACACAATTATAACACGACCCGTTTATGACACGAATCCATTTATGACATGTATATATGTTAAACACGATTGACATGAATACAAATTAAAATACGAGTAACATGATTATTAACACAAATAATATTTTATAATTTTTACCTATATCAAAAATAAAAAATAAAAAAATAATATTTTATATTAATATAAGGAGACATGTCCCCTAAATCAAATATTAAAACAAATTAAACCATAATAGGCTAAACCTAACTAAGCTAAATTAAAAAAAAAGAAGATTTTAATCGTGTTATAATCGTGTTGTAACTATAAACTAGTTGTGTCAATTGTATGAACATGTCCTAATAGTATTTGGATAGGTCACACGAACACGACCCGTTTATTATTCATGTTCGTGTGTCGTTTTATGTTTGTGATGAGCCTTCATGACACAAATAATAAACATGTTGTGTTTGCATTGGGTCAATTTTTATCGTGTTACAGTTCGACACGACACGAACACAACTCGCATACATGAATTACCTTCCGTACTCGTAATTACTTCAACTATGGCCAGCAAAAGATGATATCACTATGCAAGGAGACGTATTTTGACGTTGTATATCCATGCCTACCCTATTTCTTGGAGCCATGGGAACTAGAAAACCCACCAGAAGAGTGTTGCAATGGCTTCAATAAATTCTACCTAGATCTCCCACACTTGGTCGAACGTAATAAATCTGCCATTCCGCAAATTGGGCTTTGCTGTATTAACAAAAGATGCACGTTCTTTTGTCCATAGTCCATTTATATATAAGATGTTTGTAGCTAAATATTAGCTCAACAGTCCTTTTAGCTATAGAAGTTGGTACGTATCACACCACTTACCATTGGCGAATCATAGTATAAATGATTCCAGTTCATGACTTAATTTCTGATCTCAGTGAATTTATGGATTTGAATAATTATAACTGACACGACCCACCCCTAGCTACACGGGCGAATCATGCCTAAAACTGTGGACTATTGATTGTTTCTTAATTCTTGTCATTCTTATGGAACAAACTTGAAATAATTTCCATTACATTCACAAATGAAATTTAAATAAAACAATTTAACTATTGCAACATTGATCTATCCTTGCACCATCACGTGGCTGGACCTCCACACTTCCTAACTAGATCACATTTCGCTTTCATCCTGGGGGGAAATTTTAAAAAAAGAAAGAAAAATAAAAACAAAGATGTGAGTATAAAACTCAGTGAGTGGAGATAAAAATGTATTTGTAAATAATCCAAAAGAAATCATATTGTTATAAAATAATTATTTGCTTTATATAAAAAAAATAGTCTTTATAATCTATAACCTTCATATCATCTAAAATGTCATAAAACTTTAAAGTAAATAACTATCGAATGACTAAATTCATCAAAATACTAGTTATAGTTAAAATAATAAAATAATCATCTTCAATCGTACAATACGATACTCTTTATGATCATGCTAAAATTATCACTTCAGTTATTTACTATACAAAACATAATTTTCTTGAAAATCTTCTTTCAAAAGAAACTTTTGTGAATCATACTTCTTTTTCAAACTAACTCATATAAACATATTCAAAACTCTTTTTATTATACTAAACAAGTACTCCTGGAACTGTCTCATCCTGCCTGGTGAGATCTAACATCGCATAGGCAGAACTATCTGAATTTCCTCATACTTGGTGAGATCTACATCACGCAGGCAGAGCTATCTGTACCTGACGAGATCTAACATCGCACAGGCCTGCTATCTAGTCATACGTATGCGTAAAGTCGCCCCCAAAGGGCTAAAACGCCCAGATCACACGGCCCAAAGCCTCTATGTGTGTCTGAACGGGCCCCAAAGGCTTTTATCTTTCTATCTGAAATCTGCTGTCTCACTGTCTAAGTGAGCTGTGTACTAGCTTAGTATAATATAATTAAACTTCTTATTTTTGCTAAAACTGATTTCTTTTCAAAATTTGCTTCATATGCTAAATCATTGCTTCTCAAACAAATTTATTAAAATTTGTAAATCTTATGTAAGCTGAACTCATAACATCTGAATCCTTGAAAATCTATGATAAATATTTAAAAGAGTAATTGCAATTACTTTAAGAAATCCTCGAAATCAAACTATGAAAAAAATTGATCATAATTATTCTGCTTTTACACTTTTTATAAAATAGTAAAATATGCATCTCTAATAATATAGAAAACGATTCATATATAAAACATGAATCTTTTTTTAAAATGCTAGATCATTGTTTAAAACTAACTTTGCAACCAAAATTTATATCTACGACCATTTGGAAAACTATATTTGAAACATCTTAATAATTGAAAGCAAACATAACAAATAAGTCTATTTACCCTTGATAAATACAAAAGAAACTAACTTGAATTCTTCTGAATTTTACTAAAATTCTCAGAAATTCTATTAAATGCTAAATAAACATAGCTAAATAAATACTAAAACATATTTCTAATTATCTAGAAAAATAAATCTTCTACTCTTTCTAAAACTTTCTAAAATATCCATAAAATAAAATACTTTTCATCTCACTATAAACCATATTTTATATTTCTATCTCAAAATCTCATACATCATACTTTAACTCAAATCTTTTTGACTATTCTAAATTTTTCATAATTCTGTATTCAGGTCCCTACAATTTCTAGAACAGCTTTCTAAATTTGCAATTCACCCCTGCTTGGGCAGTTTTAAAATTTTACATTGTCACCCCTGCAGAATTAAATTTCTACTTTTCAAAACTTTTTCTTTTTACTTTGCTATTATTTTGAATATAAAATCACTTATCATTTTGTTAACCAAAATCACTATTTCTTCAACATTATTTAAAGAAAATAACCCAATACCTCAATTTTCTATACTAATTCATTTAATTACAAAATGTCTCTTTCCAATCATAAACAAAAACTTTCTACTTTCCACCAACATATAATCTATATATTCATTCTACAACTTTCACTTTAATTTTGTTTTTCTCTTGTACTCAAACTTATCAAAATAATATTTACTATATATTCAAAACTAATCTACTAGTACTACCCATAACAATCCTTCTATCCAAAATCTCTAATACTTTACACACTCTTATTTTTAAAATACATAAATCATCATTATCTATTCTAAAAACCTTTAATATAACTCAATTAATTAAACTAATAACTTAGATCATATGAAAAACCATAAATTTAATATACTTTAATATAACATGAAATTCTCAAAACATAATCCACTCACTAATTGGATTGCACAACTCGGTTAGCTCGGATTTGATTCCAAAATCAACATTCCTTCTATCCGGCCACATTCTTCAACAAAGAATTAATCCTTCCTTGTCCTAACATCATAAAAGAGATCATCACATCATATTCAATTTGTAAGCAACTTGAATATTTAAAATTCTCAATATCCAACTTAATATCTTAATCCAATCAATCCTAATTAACTCCATTTCCAAACTTCTTAAACAGAACAGTTCTTGTTCTCTGATTTTTAATAAATAATTTACTTGTCAGAATGGTCTAAAATTTTATACAAATCTTCTATACATACATATCTAATGAAATATAAAATTTCATAGCATTCAAAGTTCATTAAGTACCTCAAAATCTTCATCTTTCCAGATACAAAAATTCTGTAAATTCATTTCCAGAACTGAGCTCTCCATTTTCCAAAATACATGATAATTCGTAATAAATTTGTAAAATCACAAAAATATTCAGAATTAAACTAGACATATATATAAACTCGTATCCCAAATTTCATAATTTTTGAAGACCTCTAGATACGTCAAATCACTTACCCAAAATTGATTTTCTGCAGAAAAACTGAATTTCCAGTTGTGAACAGTAAACTTCGAAAATTCATAATAAATTTCATACTCAACATTTTTCAGTGAATCCAACTTTAAAAAAATCCTTATGATGTCTATTTTAACATATATAAATTTTAGAATCAGATTCAAAGTCAATAAATTGCAGAAATTTTCGGAATTGCTACTGTTCATAGAACCATAAATTTAATTTCAACATCTTAAACCTTCAAATTCACCAAGACAAACCATAAACACATCAAGAAAATGATCAATTACCTTAAATAAGACTTCAATTCCATCTTGATCCTCCTTCTCTCTCTAGACTCTCTCTCTAAAAATTATAAAACATCCAAATATCTCCTTAAATTTCAATCCTCTTGCATGAAAAATACAAAAATAACCTAATATTATATTGAAATTATAAATATTACCTTGTTTTTCTCTTCACACAAGCCTCAAAATCCTCTTCCTTCTTTTCTCTCTTTGCTTCCCCGTCTCCTTCTCCCCTTCTCTAATTATTTTTCATTTAATTGTGAATATAATAAAAGAAATAATTATAGAAAATGGGCTGGGCTCATATATAGGCTGATTGACATTAAAAGAATGCGTTTGAGTTTTTTTTTTAAATGGGCCCAAAAAAATGGACTGTTTCAATAACACTCAATTCTAATTTTAAAATGAAACTTGACTTATATCTGAAAGAGGAAATAAGAGTATCCAAATGAAATCTAGGAACGGTTTTTTTTTTTTTTCTATTTTGTGCTTAGATGTGCTCGACAGATGCTATAGCCGGAGCGTGATCGCAAAGAGAATAGCATTTTAAATGATATAAAGTCATGCTCATTTATGATTTTATATGTTTTTCCTGATAAAGATGATGATTGTTTACTGCAATAGGTTGAACACGTTCTGCCATCGATAAAGATGATGAATTAAGATCATTCTTGGGATAAATTTATTAAAAGTTAAAAATTTATATGAGGGTAATTTTGGTATTAATTTGAATATATATTAAGAAAAGGGCTTAACAGAAATATTAAGGACTTGAATAACAAGACTCTTAAACCCATCGCGATCAATGCTCTCCTCTTTGGGCCAATTTGGCGTGCTTATGTTTTTGTAGCAACAGTTTAACTTTGACTTGATGAGCGTTGCTAGCACAGTGTAGCAGTATATAATTTTTTTGGTGGGGAACTAACATAGAAAACCCCTAGTTTTAGCTAAATTACGTTTTGCCTCCAAATTTTCATTTAGTAGCAAAAAGAGCCCCACTGTGAAAGGAATATATTACTAAATAGGAATCTTTCAATAAAAAGTCGATTTTACCCATTTGTCTTATTCAAGATGAAGAAATAAAGAACTTGATAATCATTAAATACAAAATTAAATATTAAAAAATTAAATAAAAACTTCTCAGATTTTCTTAAAAACCCAACCATGAAAATCTCTCCATTTTCTCCCTCATTTTTTTTTTCATCTTAACAACCAACAACATTATCTTGTAACATCCAATATTTTTCTCAGCATCCTGTAAACAATTAATAAACAAATTTGTATCATAAAATCTGAAAAATAAAAAAATACAAACCCAAACAATTACAATCAACAATTAAAAAAAAAACTGCACAACTAAGTGACTTTTTTTTTTCCCTAAATCCAATCATCAATTCATAAATAAAAGCGAGCTCATCAAAACAAGCAAAATGGGCAGCAAGAGAAGATGGGTAGTAGAAGGTAACGAAATAAAGTTGTGGCCGACCACAAAAGGTTTAGACAACTCAGTTCAAAAATCACAAATCAAACATTTTTTTTTTTTTTCAATTCTCCTAACCACAATCCGTCGCTAAACCACCACATATCAAACTTTTTTTTAAATCTTGGAATAGTGTCATACCACAACAAACCGCACAACTTAATTGATATTTTTTTAAAATTTTAATTAAAAGCGAAAATCAAATTTTTTTCCATTTCTCCCTACCACCGTCCACTGCCAATCCTAGCCACCATCTATTTGCAATTTAAATTATAATACTACAGAAAAGCAATAACATTGAAGAATTGTCACGTCAACTTTGTTTACAAACTTTGTATTCAGATTGTATAAATATAACATTAATCATTATACATAAGGTCTTATTTTATTTACAATTTGTAGAGTTTGACTATTGGTTATCGAATATTGAATTCAGTTTTCTTCCCTAAATCCTTCTTTCTCCACATTCACTTCTTTGTAATATTTCTTGTGATTGGTTTTCCATAATTTACATTGGGCTTGGTGAATAGCTTTGGGCTGTTTGAAGTCCCGTTACGGTTAGTAGCATGGCTCGTACAAGCGGCAAAGTGAACTTCCAACAAGTATTGTATGTGCAACTAATATTATTCATCCCCAGGTCTGGCTCAACCTCTATTTGTAGAGGGAGAAGACCATGCCATTCAATAATTACTAGTTACCTATAACATTTGGAATGATGACTGTGCCAGGACTATGACTGTAACTAGGACTCCTCCTTTCACTACAGTTAAACAAGACCAGTAAACTTATTTTTCGACGCTTCCTCTCTCTCTCTTCTTTTTCTTGCACTAGTTTTCTTTATTTTCTGTCATCTCGATCTTGGGAGCGGTCATCGTTTGAGTCATGCTGTGAGTGCTCAAGTTGTGCATTTGAAGAGGAATTCATGTTGGATTCAGTATCAGGTCTTGGATCATGATGTATTCTACTGGAATTTTCAGCTGAGAGAACTGACTCTAGAGCTTGGCTATTAGCACTAACTAAAACCTCAAACCCTATATTTTGTTCTAAAAGTTCTTCAAGTCTACCAGCTTGTGCGATCCTACTATTTTCCATCTCTTGTTGAGATTGATATTAGTTGGAATATGTGACCTTTCTCTAAAGTTTACGACCCAACATATAATAGCAAATAAAATATTTAATTCAAATTACAACATATTTCTTGTTAATTTCTGCATGCTTTATTTTGTTTTGCTTTTCTATTCTTAGAAATCTTATATTTTGATTTTTAATCTCATGCATTTAATAGGTTATTTTAATTAGCCATCCATATATTCATTTTCTAATGAACGCAAAAGGAGTAAAGATCTTGCGCAGCATAATGCTTTCCAAAATGAGGTCTGCTGCTGCAAGAAACTCAACTTGGTGAGTAACATAAAGTATAGTATTGTCTTTTAGAATTCCCATTAAGCATTCCTACAAAAAGTAATTAAGCGATTAATGTTGTATAATTCTTGCGGTTATTTCTAATATACCAATTGTTGGTTTCCAAAATCAAAAGCCATACCCAAAAGATCAACTCAATCAACCTCTAATGTGCAAAAAGGGTTCAAACACTAACTTAAAGTAGATGAACTAGCCATGTAGAGTGCTGATCTTGGTGTCTTGCTTTGGAAGTGATGAGAGAACTTGAGACGATTCTTGCAAGAAGAGAAAGCCAAAATGGAAAGGTTGCAACCCGCCTACCCCAGTGTCCAAAGTGAAAAAGAAATCACTACAAGAAAAATTGTCTTACAAGTCGACCGATAAATAACACATATGTACATGTGTCGTTTTGCACGCGACTTAAAACCTCATGACATGTATTTCCATACGTGTTGTTTGATCAACCTGACACAAACTTTAATGTCAGTCAGCAAGGCAACACATTTTGGAGTAAAAATTGGTGTTATGTGTCAGTTTTTGCGAGTTAAGTGTCATTTAATAGCTGACATGTAGTTGTTTGTCATTTAAAAGCTGACACGTAAGGTATAAATGTCTCACTACAGGAAAAATCACCTTTAGCGACGAAAAATTTTGTCTCAAAAGGCCCAAAAATCGTCGCAAAATTTTTAGCGACGAAATAAATTTTATCGCACCATCGTAGCAGAAGGTGCGTCGCAGAAAAACCAAGCGAGGAAATGGTTGTTGTTGCTTAAAACTTTTTTGCGACGATATTTAATCGCAAAAACGTGTTTTAGCTACAATGTATTTCCTCGCTAAAATGTTGTTACCTGATTTTGAATATCATTTTGCGATAATATTTCGTAGCAGAAGAGATTTTCAGCTACAATGATTTTCCTCACTTGATTATGGTTGCATGATAGCTAATATTTAGTGACAAAATTTAGTCCCAAAAGATGTTTTCAACTAGAAATATTTTCCTCGTCAAATGATTTGTACTAGCATTTTGTCGTAGAAGGGTTTTTAGCTACAATGAATTTCCTCACAAAATTATAGTAGTAGGATATCAACTAGTATTTTGCGACGAAATTTCGTCACAGAAGGTTTTTCAGCTACAAATACTTTCGTCGCTAAATGTATATCTATTTAGACAAAATGTCGTTGCAGAAGGGTGTTTTAGCTACAAAGTTTGCCTCACTAAATGGTGCTTGAGTTTTTGTGTGTAGCATATAGTGACGATTTGTTTGTCGCTGAAACATTTAGATTGTATGATTCTCCTACGAAATTTCGTCGCAAAACATTTTTTTTTTTTTAGCTTTTAGCTTTTATATTACCTTTACCTATAATATAATTTTCAAAATACCTACTTAACTAGTGTCAAGCACATTAAACCATAGCACCACTTGATTCAAAATGTACTACAAAAGAAGTTAGTCCAAAATGCTTATATATACATGTATAAGCAACTGGTACATAAAGCTTATAAACCATTCACAAAGTGACAATATAGACAAAAATATATATGCTAACTAGTATGAAGATGGTGATTGATATGAAGATAAACCATCATGTTGTCACCCAAATGATAATATATGCAGCAATATGTACACAAAAATATATAGGCTAATAAAGATTGCCTTAATAAAGATTCAAGTTCTGTCTGCCCTACCAAGGATGAAGATTTGATCCAAGTGTATGGATGGAGTGCTGACTGTTCTACATTAGATTCAGATTATTCAACTGAAAGTGTTACTTCAGAAAGCAATATGGAAAGCTCATGTACAGACTTCTCTAAGTATAATCAAAAGACAACAGAAGAAGTAACAGACCTGAAATTTCAAGGAGGCTCAGCACCTGATTTTGATCCTAAAGACTATGGAGAGGAAGAGGAACAATTGAAAAATTTAGTTCATGTTGAAGCAACAGCATTCCACTTAAGAGAGGAATTGAAGATGGCATTTGATGCTTTCAATAAACTTCATTTTCATTCGATACTCACTCCATATTCATGATCATAATATTAATCTAATTATTAACTAAATCATAGTAAAGAAATTTAAATACCAACTTCATAAATTATATATATTTGGTTGATCTCATTCTTATAATACTACCAAGAACTATGAAACAAAAAACATCTTTTGAAGCTGTTTTCTTAAATAGACTGGACCAACAAGAGTATATTTTTAGTACACCATTAACTAAATGTTTTTGGCTTATAAATTAAACATCTCTTAAATTCACATCTTTAAGTTTGTTGACAATTTTGTTTTTCCATATGATTTATATCCTAAGAATGTTAACTTACACTAATTGATGAAGCTAAATCAATAGCTAAAATTTTAAATTATAATTTTAAGCTAGGCCCCCTTAAATTGGAAAGTCAAGCTATGAAGCTTAGAAAGAAGAGACATCTAGCAACTATATATATATAAAGCATGTCAATATGCAAATGTTGTAAACTGCTGTGATACTGAATTTTTTCCCTTCATTCTAACCATACCTTAAATATTCACCATCAAGTTGAATAAAATATAACTTAATTCTCTTTTTCTTATTTTGACATCTTAAACTAGAGTCGCATTTTTCGTGATACAACATCCAAATCATTGAAGTTGCTTTTCTTAAGCCATAGCAAATAGTTAAGGCATCATAACTTAAAAAGTTTTGATAACTAAGAAAAGTAAAACATTAACTTAATACATAAAAATAAAAACTTACATGCTTCTGTTGTGCTGTAGAGTTAACCCATCCCTTTTTAGTGCTGTAATGAGTGGCTCGGAAGGAAGCGGAGAAACTTTGTGTCTCACCCCCTTGCTGTCCAAAACAATCACTTCATAATTAATCAAATTATTTCTTTGAATTTTTTATTAAATTACATTAAGTAGGAAAAGAGAAAACTCTGAAAACCTTCACCTTAGAGCTCTCTAAACGAGGAGCCACAAAAGATTTTGTCCCTCCACGATGAGCAAATTTCAGTTTCTTTCTAGTTTGTGAATTTTTTCGGCATCTCTCCTAATTTTTAAAAGCATATCAAATATGAGCCATCAATTAATTAAAGAATTTGAATAACCTTTGGAAGAAACCTGATTAGCATATTTTACTATCAAAGTATATTTAACTAGCATATTCAACAAGTAAATAAACCAGATTAGCACATCTTAAGTATATTCTTTTTCACTATCAAAGAATACCTAAAGATTGAGATGAAGTAAATTTATGGGAAATAAAAATCATAATAACAATAACAATAACACAGCTTACATTTCACAAATGCTGCACTTTCATGTGTTGCTAATTAGAAATTCCTATGATTGATAACAAATGTTGAACCTGGAGTTTGTTTATTTAAGTTTGAATACAGAGGAAAAACACAATCATCTGCACAAAATTTTTTTAAAATATAAAAAAGAAGCATGACAATAACAGGGTTACTAGAAGCTACCTCCCAGTAAAGTTGGTGGATTGCTAGAATTCTAAATTTCTGTCAAATAAGCACTTAGGTATTCTGTCGATGCCCTTTACAGCTCCAATTTTTAGCCTTTACATCCATATTTCAACATTGAAAGTAAAGGAAGCAAGTCTAACATAAAACAACATACCAATGCTTCCAAGAAATAAGATCAATATAGACAGGTCTATACAAACCATACGGAAAATTGTCACCACTATTTGTCTCTAGTAATATTTTATATACAAAGTAGTATTAAAGAAACTCCTATAACCAAAACAAAAAAAAAATTCGCTCCCACCTCTGAAAACACACACAAGAAAGGGACCAAATTATATATATTACTCCAGAGATGCGACCCAATCTCAAAATCCAACTTACGACTCCCCTAATATAAATTTTAAGGAAGTGATCATTCCAAGTAATTTAAATAGGTTAACAATATTCTAACAAAATTGAAATTAATATACTTGTCATCATTGAAAACCAAATATAAAATTCATATTCATACATACCATTAAACACTTTATAGCAAAATAATAAATCAAAAAAATAAAGGAATGGCAACATTGGATAAATCATAATTGAAATAAATAGTTTATAGAGAATGAAGGATTATACCGCATCTTCAGTTTGGGAATGACATTACTATCATAAATTACTAATATATAATGAAGGGTTGTATAGCTGGAGATATCAGAACTAATATATCAGAAAATCTTTCGTCCTCTTTTAACCATTCAACATAGTTAATAGAATCTTTTGATAACCCACTATATTGCAGATAAAGGAAACAAATCAGAAAAAAAATTAAGGCAGATGACTAATTTATTAATTTATTTAACTAATGTTACAAGAATTTCAATCCTTGCAATTATTCCTAAACAAAGCACGAAGCCACCTGCACCTTGTCCACGGTTTCACCAAAATAACAAAATTTCAAAATATAGTTAATACACAAAGGCCACCAAGTTTTATTAAAAACTTGTAGAACTTGAAAAACACTTGCACAATAACAAGGAATTGTAATTCAAATTAATCAAACAGAAATTAACAAAACCAAAATTATAATTTAAGAAAAATTAGTACACAAGCTAAAAAAATTCACAAATTTAACTTACAGTGGAACGGAGAGGAGATACGATCATGGAACGTGGAAGGTATGGCGAGCCTAGCGACGGGCAAGGCGGGAGAGAGAGGAGGTGAGACAAGCACACAAGTGTGTAGGGCTTGGCAGTGCGGGAGAGAGAGGAGGTGAGACAGGCAGACTGCCGTTGAGTGTGCAGGCCAGAGGGTAAAGAGAGAGAATGGCGGTGGTCAGCGCGGGAGAGAGAGGAGGCAAAACAGGCAGACAAGCATGGAGGGCCTGGCACCACAAGAGAAAGAGAGAGGAGTCGAGACAGGCAGATAGCCGTGGAGCGTGGAGGGTATGGCGAGAGCCTGTCGGCGGGCAGTGGAGGAGAGGAAGGAGGAGAAGGCGATATGCTATTATCGCCAATTGCCCTTTCTACAAGTTGTAAAGCCAAAGAAAGCATTTATGAATATTTATTATAACCTCCTAGTAAGGGCCTTTTTAATTTAAGAATATATGTTATTTCTTTATTACTAGTCTTTTTGACTAAGTCTAGCATTAAGGGACAAAACAATTATAATAAAATAATTACAATTATATTTTAATTAAAAATTAAACTTTAAAATAAAGTCTATGACTCTAAAAGATTGCAAAAAACAGAATTGTGCTTGCAACTTTCTAGACAAATTTAATTATTTTATTCAGCTATGCACAAAACAATGATTAGTGACCCGCCAAAAACGAACCATAATAAAAGAAAAAAGTTGGTGTTCTTATACAAAAATCAATGCATAAAATCTTTAACCATGTGAGATATGACCATATGAACAGAGAAAATGATGTGTATCCTGAAAACTAAAGCCCAAAGAAACGCATAAGATTGAATTTTATCCCTCTAACCTGTAATGTTCTTCCTCTATTGTACTCCTTTCTCGCAAATTACCTAAGTAAAAGTGGCAAAGACAACACATTTCTGTGTGGAACAAGATTCTCTCCTCAACAATTTTGCATGCCACTTTTGTCTTTGTGCAGCCTGTTCACCAAAGAACATAAAATGAGTCTAACATGGAAAAAAAAATTAGAATTCGAATAGTTAAAGTGTAATAATATGAAGACTAGTATAGAAAATATATAACATAACTATATTATGCACCCAGTTAGATGGAAAAACGACTCATCCAAATAAAATCCCAACTATAAGTTCAACTAAGAATGATTGGTCTTAATAAATATGTTGAAAGATAAAAAAACGTACCATTTGAAGTTTGTGCAAAACAGCACCTTCATATGCTTTATAAGCAGGTTTAGCCCAATTTTTATCAATATCACTCAGTGGCATCTGGGCATTTGGGATTGTTAGATGGAATTGAAGAGGTAAAACCAGCAGAGGGTTAGAAAACTTACCATAAAAGCCTTTTGCAGAAGTAGCAGCCAATGAGCTCAGTGTTGCATCTTTATTAGCCATTACAAGTGCAGATCCTTCATCCCATTAAAAAATAAAAATAATTATAATGGAGAATGTTTCTGACCTTCTAGTTTAATCTAGCACCACCCTTTATGAAACCTTCCAGACGACCCATGAACTTTAACCATCAAAATTCTTTTCAAAAAAGTATTAATTTTTAATGTTTGTCACGAGCATTTCCAGGCTAACTCTGTATTTACATAACATAAATCAAATAATCCAAACAATTATGAATTAATTAATGAACAGAATGGGAATGATAAAAAAATTGAAATTTATCACATATTTTAAAAAAATTAAAATTGAAAGGCACAGGAAATGGTAGCAGATTCATCTTACACCTAAGTTGTTGAGTCCTCCAATGCCTTGACCGACCTCAAATGAGCACAACAAAAACGATAAAACCTGGAAACAATGAACCAACCCAAACTTCTTAATTGTGGTCCAACTCTGGTCTCAACCTCAGCCGGCCAAGGTCCACCAATCGAAAGCTGAACTCATGCTCCTCGAAACTTGGTTGCTATCTCCACAAACTTTCTATTCACCGAACAAATCGAACAACAAATTAACGCTTATGCAACAAAATAGAGAAACATGAAGACGTGTTTAGTAGTACTAGATGACCTTGGAGAGAATCTTGTTGTTGACGATAAAGAGAGAGGGTGAAGAAACCCTAACATTCAAATGAGATGAGAGTGTGAGAAAGAGTTTGAGCGGCCAGGGCAAAGAATTGTGAAAAAGAGAAAGAGGGGAAATATATAAACAAGTGGTAAATACGTAATTTTTTTAAAATTTGTCCTGTTTCAAAAATTTTGGGGGGTTTAGGCGCTTTTATTGCCGCTTGTACACAAATTTTGGGTTCTTTCTTCTTTTTTAGTAAAATAAATTTATACATTAGCCATTAGTTAATCTTTATTTGGTTAAGATTATTTAATTATTTGTATATTATGATTTAGTTTATCTTAGTAAAATTAAATTAAACAAAATAATCTTATAAATATTTGTACATTTTAAAAGAGTTGAATAATGTACTCATTATCATTACAAAAGTAGAAAATCATAAATTAGTCTTTATTTAGTTAAAGAATGTCGAGTGATTGGTTTAATAATTCTATTACAATATATTTTGACACCTATTTTTATGATACACATACTTGTAAACTGCAAAACTTATAAAAATTTTAACAAATATTATATCTTATTTGACCATATATATATAATGTTAGTTTATGTAATTATATATATATATATATATATATATATATATAATGTTAGTTTATGTAATTATCTTAGTTTAAATCATTCTAATTGATTAATAAAATTTATAAGCGAATTTGTTTAATCGATTGGTGATTCATTTCAAAATAAAGTACTTCGATACCTAATTTTAGTTCATTAGTATTCAATTCTAAATAAAAAATAATCAAATTGAATCACTAAATAAGATTATTTTAACTTAATAATAAATAATGAAATTAGAGTATATATGTACGATATTATCTTAGCTATTAAGTTTTATAATAAAAATAATAATAATAAAATTTCCATAACCCAATTTCACTTCATGCAATTATATGTAATGTGATTGACTTGTAATTAGTTTAATGTAACATAATCTTAGATAAAAAAAGATTTGGTTTATTAACAACCCTATAATTACTAAGCATTATACATTATTGATTAATTAATAGACACAACCTACTAAGGACATTACTATTAATAGATGTAATTAATCTAATGTTATAATTTTGTACTAACTTGTTCCATAACTATCATAAGCATTTGATTTAATTAATAATTAGCCTGAAAGCAAGGAAAAAATAATTAATAAACTTTAGAATCTTTCCATTTTATATTAACTATTTTAGGTAAGTGATTTAATTAGTAATTAATCTAAATGTAAGAAAAGTACATATTAACTATTTTTGACAATTGATTTAATTAATAATATTGAGATTTATAGTATTACTTATTTAAAACACATTAAATTAGATTATATGGTATAAATCATTAACTAATACCATGCCTAGCCTCAATTAGCTACATATAATTGATTCACTTTCATTTATTCTTAGCTTACAAGTTACAAGCTAAACTTATAATCTTTCATTTCCATATTGCATATTGTACCTAATTTCCCTTATTTTGATATTATATTTTGCGACGAAATTTCGTTGCTGATAGCAATGTAAGAAACTTTCCGCAATGAATTTATTGTCGCTAAAAGGTTTTCCCATATTGCTTTTTCCCTTTTTTATATATTAGATTATGCAACACAATTTAATTCGTCAATAAAAGGTTTCCTTGGTTTTCTTATTTTGTTTTGAGATTATGCTACGAAATTTTGTCGCTAAAAGAAATATAGGAAACTTTCTATGAGGAATTTCTCGTCGCTAAAAGGTTTGTTATATTTCTATTTTCCTTTATTTTGTAATAGGATTCTATGACGAAATGTCGTTGTTGAAAGCGATAAAGGAAACCTTCTGCGGGGACTTATTTGTCGCTAAAAGGTTTATTATATTCAATCTTCCCCTCATTTTCTGATGAGATTCTACGACGAAATTTTGTCGTTGAAAGAAATATATGAAACTTTATGCGAGGAATTTGTCGTCGCAAAAAAGTTTTCCATATTGCATATTGTCCCTATTTTCCCTTATTTTAATATTATATTTTGCGACAAAATTTCATTGCTGATAGCAATGTAAGAAACTCTCTGCAACAAATTTATTGTCGTTGAAAGGTTTTCCCATATTACTTTTTACCGTTTTTAGGTATTAGATTATGCAACGCAATTTCGTAGATAAAAGGATTCCTTGGTTTTCTTATTTTGTTTTGAGATTATGCTACGAAATTTTATCGCTGAAAGAAATATAGGAAACTTTTTGTGAGGAATTTATCGTCGCTAAAAGGTTTGTCATATTTATATTTTCCGTTTTTTTGTAATCAAATTCTGTGACGAAATTTCGTTGGTAAAAGAGATATAGGAAACTTTTTGCGAGGACTTATTTGTCGCTAAAACGTTTCTTATATTGCATGTTCCCCTGATTTTCTGGTGACATTCTGCGACGAAATTTTGTCGTTGAAAGAAATATATGAAACTTTCTGTTAGGAATTTGTGGTCGCTAAAAGGTTTCCCATATTGTTTTTGTTCTTATTTTTCCTTATTTTGTTATGAGATTTTGCAAGGAAATTTCATCACTAAAAGCAATTTTATGCGACAAAGTTGTCGTCGCTAAAAGGTTTCTTTCATTTCGTCTACCTATATAGCTACGATTTAGTTTTTCATCGCAATAAATTGTATATTGCGACGTATTGTCGTCGCTAAAGAGAATTCGAAAAAAATTCTTTTACCTTTTTTTTACGACGACATACAGCGACGAAATACAAATTTCATTGCAAAAAATGGCCTTTAGCAACGAATTTTATTTCGTTGCAAAAAATTTTGTCGCTAAAAACAGTTTTTCCTGTGGTATCTGTCGTCACTCGACCGACACCTTAACGTTTGTCATTCGATAAATGACACTTGTTTATAGAGTTGACATGTCAATTTATTTTGTATATGTCCTTTTTTGACTGACATTGAATTAAATCTTTGTTTAAAAAATATACTACTTGTCGATTCTTTTGAACCGGTAAGCAATATTTATTTTTTTTTATAAATTTGGTTTTTTATATATTATATATATTATCCATGCAATTACACAAACAAGCAAACACCACAAATATCTATATCTAAAGCACAACAAATAGGCAACTAGGGATGGCAAAATCCGGGGCCAGGGCCGGTAGTCCCCGGCCCCGGCCTTGGCATCAGTTATAAACTCCGATCCCGGGAAATTCCCTGAAATTTTTTTGTCGGGTCCGGGGTCGGGTTACCCCGGGTGGAGCTGGGTTTTAAAATAACCCGGGATTAAAACCTGGGTTGTGAATTTTTTTTTTTAATTCCGATTTGTTTCTCTCAAATATATATCTATGTAGCAAGCAAATTTTGGTGCGAAGTGAGCTGTAGCCCAGTGGTGTCATATCATGCATGCTGCTTGACAGGTACCGGGTTCAAATCTTTACATTGCATTTTAATAATTAGCTTAGCTCACTCTCACTTTTTAATAAAAGAATTATTTATAATATCCTCTTTATTTCTTCGGTTCTTCCTCCACTTTTTCCTATAATTTTCTCTTTTCAACTACTACTTTGAATTTCTTTTGGGTTAGCATTGTATGGGTCAAAAGACTCAAAATATCTTAGAAACATTTAAGTCAAGAATCACGGCTGCGTTCTTTAACAAATTAAATAATTAACAAAAGTACAAAACTTACTGATGGAATTAATGGATAATGAGTTGCTGAAAGCAAACACTGAATTTGACTCAGTCGATCTATCAATGATCCACTCACTGATGCAAGAACAGAAGATGAGAGCAACGGAGCTGCCTGCAAATCTGCAATTCGTAAATTCAATAGTGCTGGAAGCCTAAAAATTAGGGATTTACAAGATTATAAATGATAAATAAGGTATTAAGGTATATAACTTTTTAATTTTGGTGGGCAGTGGGCTGAACTGAATTGGGCCTTGATTTGAACTGAATTGTCTGGGCTTTTATAAATTGTTTTAGTAAAATAGTTTATGGGTTTAGGTATTATATTTAAGAATGAAAATTTTATGGATTAAATTGATATTGTTTTATAATTTTTTACATACCCGGGTTTAATTCCGGGTCCTCGGCCCCGGCCTTCCCACCCCGGCCCCGGGCCGGGGCAGAAATTTTCTCCCCAGCTCCGGCCAAATTCTCCGGTTTTTCGGGTTATTACCCGGCCCCGGACGTCTAGATTTTCCAGATCCCCGGTCCCGGCCGGGTCAAATTGCCATCCCTATAGGCAACAAATGTACAAAACAATCAAACCCCCAACAAGCTAAATATATTTCAAAACACTATAATGCATTCTATATCAAACTCATTGCTAGTACCAAATTTTCTAAAATAAATCAGTTGCTGTCATAGTTATTTGTAATATATTCTATATCTTAACTAGAAACTTGGAAAGATGGTAAAAAATAAACAAAAAGGTAACTAATAGTTGTAACAAAGTTTTAGTCAGTATACATTTTGCATCTATAGACTCGATAAAATGCTTTTTTCTTGCCTTCTTCTAGAAATATTTATGCACTCTACCTAGTGCAGCACTTTCACTCCCGACAAATTTCATTCCCTTGATAGCCTGCATCCACAACAAAGATCATCAATTCTTATGAAACCATGTTTCTTGATGTAGACCCCAGTTAATACAACACCATTATATATATAAAAATTAACTTGCGTTTACCAAGGTAAGTCCAAGCCGATCAATGGACGAAATGTGAATAAATTAAATTAAAATAATGTATATATTGTACAACCTCATTATATTAGTGGTGAAATGTGAATAAATTAAATTAAAATAATGTATATATATTGTACAACCTCGTTATATTAGTGGTAGCAATTAGGAACGTATTGCATAATAAAAGATATTAATAAAAAATTGCATTAAATCCATATATATGATGCATTCAGTCAAGTGTCAAAGAAGCAAAAGACAAATATTTTAAAAGCATAAACTCTGGCATTAACCTCATGGATTCAAGTAAGCTAAGCAAGGATTTTTAAAGCACATATTATGTATAATAAAGCTGCAATACAAATAAAATTTTGCTTTGTTTTCACGTAGTAAAAGATAACTTAAAATTTGCTAATAATTCATTCAACAAACCTTGCAGATCCTGGTCATGCAAGACACTAGCTAAAGACAATACATGTAGAAACATAATATAAGTGCTTTTAAAAAAAAAGAATTGAAAAAAAAATTCCAATCAACTATTTCATTAAATACTAGTTAGAGCCTAAAGATAGTAAACAAGGCAATAAATCGCAAAGTAGAGATATAATATAATAAAGAAATAATGCATATATATATATATATATATATATATATATATATGTATATATAACCATGTTATAGTTTCTAAAAGAACAAAGAAGTTGAAATTTTTCATAACCTTTGCATTATACTAAAGATTTTGAATAATAGTAGACCACAAATTAAGTTGTAATTTTTTGTTCCGCTCTAACTAAAAAAGAAACAAGTTAAGAGTGTCTTTGTAGGAAGTTACACCAAAGTCTATATATTGAGCTGGAACTAAGCTAATTTAGCTTTTTAACAAGTAGTTACTTCAAAATATATTAAACAAAAAATATATAGTTGGAGAAATTCCATTTCAAAATTGACCCTTTCTGTTTTTATTTTAAAATTTTAACTTTTAAAAGCGAGAGATTGATAATGGAAAAATTATAATTTAACACCTAAGATATAATCCTGGTTTAAATTAAACAAAAACCAAGCAATTTGACCATATGTGTTAAGGCAAGGTTAGAGTTAATTCTTGAGCTTAATAATTAATTCAAAATTTTATCATTAATCTGTCTCATTAGAAGCAATAACAATATCATCAGGGTTTATCTAACATTTAACGCTTAATCTAAACAAATACAAATGCAAAATAGTAATAATAATAATAAATAACAAGATTGGCTGCCTACCATGTGATTGTGATAGAATTTGAAGAATAAGCTGGGTATGGGCTTGACCCAGCTGGCTTGACAATGATGAGCCATCATGTGTGGATGGCTCGGATGGCTCGGACTCATCAAGTTGGCACTCCATGTTTGCCCTAAATAGCATTAAAGCATCATTCAATTGTCATGATAAGAAAAATTAAATTAGAAAAATTAGAAATGAACATAATCATTGCTAAGAAATTTTATCAAACACCTAATGCACTATGAGCAAAGAAACATATTTTAGCATTTCAATAATATAATTAACTTCAAGCAATCCTCATCAATCAATTAACAATTTTGCTTTTGCTTTCAGAACCTATCTAGAAGAGATGAGATATACTAAAAGGTTGTATAATTTTATAGTTTAATTGAATGATGCTTTCGGTAGGAAATTATTAAAAAAATAATTTATATATCGAGTGAATGGTTTCGATTTTATTAGCCAGCAAATAGAATAGTAACAAAAGCTAATTCATGAGCTTGCCAACACTCGTGATTTTATTTATTTTAGTATATAATATATAACATATATGAGCTATTATGGATTTGCTTAGTAAAACTTGCATTAATATAATATATCATATATAATATTGTTTTCAACCATGAGGGCAAGTTCTCGTATGCTGTTGGGGGCGGTGGAATAAGGGGGCCGAAAACAGAATATGCATGCACAAATAAAGTCAGGTTCACTACTTCTTCCCACCGAATGTATCACAAAAAATGTATAGGGAGGTATAAAATTAGCTTGACCTGGTTGCCTTGCTTCTACGTTCTGTATGCAGCCACATTGCCAAACTTCTTTTCTGCTGATTCCTATATTTGCTTTTTGTAGCACCAAAATCATACTGTCACATGGTCACGAATTCATAACAATAAAATCTGAAGCAATGAAAGCAAACCTCAAGCAATGGTATGCCACTGACGCAAAGAAGCAACAATGTGAGGAAGATTAGCAAATTTTGAACCTCTAAATGTATGTGTGTAATGAAAGAACTATTATATATAAATCAAAGTTATGTTTGTTTGATAATTACAATTAAATGAAATGAACTTATAAATATAATATAAGTTATGCCTAAACATGTGCTTGTGTAAAGATCCCTGGAATCTTAAAAGTTTTGTAATATTTTTACCTAGAACAATCTAGAGGAATTACCAAGTACTCCAAGACAAAATGAATTTCTTGTATAGACAACTAACATGTTAAAAAAAAACAAATAAGAGTATTAACTGTATATAAAATAGAATAAATAACACGTTTAAAAGAAATTAAATTATAAATTTGATAAGAACAAATGATTGCCATGTTGTATCAGTAACTGCCAGCATCGCAAATTTAACAAACAAGGAATAAATTTACTTGTTCTTAAAGAATGAATCTTTCAACCATGTAAGCAAAAACCTAATTTGAAAAATAAAAGCAATCCAAGACAACTTTGATAAAAGAGGTTCAATCTTCGCAGGAACAAAAAAGCATGCATATATTCTAAGATGCATGTTGTTCCCCATTAGTTTCGACTTTGAAGCGTTGATATCTCAACCTCCATGCAAGCATCAAGCAGCCGAGGCAAAATACATACAAATCTATGATGAACCTTCCTATGACATGTTGATTAAAGGAGTAAATTATTTAATGATGCAAATTGGTAAAAATTTCTAACTTAAAAGCGTAATGGGGTTTTGATATTCTTTTATCAGGATTGGATGCCTCAAAATGAAGCGATCAAAGTAATTCATGGCAATATATCGGACTCGTGCATCAAAATTCTCACATTTTGAAACTTGCATGCAACCGAAACAAATATACATGCATGGTTAGTTTCAACTTTTAGGAATTTTTATTAGAGATTACTACCAATCTTGAAAGAAACATATAGCTTTTTTTTTTCCTCTTCTACTTTTTTTATTTTATTTTCTAAGTAGGCAAACAATGCCAGTGATTTATAAGTCAACCTTGAAGTAATTTTGAAACATACATAAATTTATGGAAAACAAAAGAAAACAGACAAAGATTAAATCTTGTATAATAAATGAATAAATAGAAGGGTTGGCTCAGTTCTTTCACTTCATTTTCTACATTCTTTTATTTTTCCAATAGCCAAACATGGTTTTATAAGATTAATTGACAGAAAACCATGAAATGCAAATTTACATTGTTTCCTTTCTTCTCTGTTTTCCCATCAATCAAAGAACAAAAAGCTATGTTTTCTTTCAACTATTATTTTCTTGTCCTCTGTCTCTCAACAACCAAACAAGACCTTTCCAATTCAAAACTCTTAGTTTTCCTTTCTTTCCCTGTGCTTTCTCATGAACCAAATCAAGAAAAAGATTCCAACTTCAAATATTAATTTTATCCCAATGGCACCAAGAACAAACTCACCCTAGCAAAACAATTTTTATCTTCATATCAAAAGACCACGATCCTTAACTTTGATGGCGGTTTCATGAGCCTTGCAAACTATTCACCTGTCGAAGTTGAGTCCCAAGCTCGAGATCTTACTGTATTTCAACAAGACAAATAAGCAAATCAGAATGATCTTGAGGCTCTTGAATTCCGGTAGTTTCCTCTAAGCCAAGACTGAAGAAAAGGAAGAAGAGGAAAGTTGAGAAAAGGTTTGTTGAGTGGAAGCATGAGGGATGGCGATGCACTTGAGCACCGTGGCCATGAGATCAAGAAGAACACTATGAATAGAAGAAAAGATCAATTGAGAGAATTAGAGCACAAGAGAGTTAGGGATTTTGAGAGATTTTTTAGAGTTAGGGATTTGGAGGGTTACATAGTAATTGGGAAAATACAGAGAGCTGACTTTGAACTTAGAACCTAAAACACTAACACTGTGTTCCTTTTTGAATTATGTGTTTTTATTTCCAAAATGATTTGGAAAATGAATTTCTGTGATTTAGAGAAACTATTTTAAGTAAAGGATATGCGTTTGAAAATGAATTCTTAATATGTAAATTTGAAAATTGTTTTAAGAATATATGTTTGGAAATGAATTCTTGAGCTAAAATTTTGAAAACAAAAACAAGATGTGTATTTGGAAATGAATCATTGACATCAAATTTTGAAAACAAAAATATAAAATGCGTTTGGAAATGAATCCAAAACACTAGTTTTTATAAATTGTATAAATAAAAGGATTATTAACAAATAATACTTTAAACTAAATGCATGCTCCCATTACACATATTGTTAACAAATAACAAATGCTTAATTATACAAAAAAAATCACATTTTGCTTCTTACGATATTTTCACCCAAGTATTTTCTTCTTTTTTTCACTTTACTTTATAGTGCTTACTATAATTGTGTTTAGTTAAGATTAAAGAAAAAAAAAGAAACATTCAAATAATCTTCCAATGCATGCTTTGTCTACATATATATATACATACAAGGCATACATACATACATATATAACGCACGGGCTTCAAAACTATATATGTATGTATATATAATACGACATAGTATCATTTATTACTATTTCCTTACATAACCGAATGCAATGCAATAAAAAAAAATATATGATTACAAACATCTATCTCCCATGTTGAATATAATCCTGCTATATCCTTATAGCTATGTTGTCCTTATACTGTCTCTATGCTTCTGTTCGTTCAATGGACATGTTCAGTTCAACTGTGGGCATATCTCCATGTTGCTCTTCCATAACTTCAATGTCATCCATCTCGTATCTCCTAAACAATCTATCAGACCTACTGTTAAGTCGAATAAAATTATGTAATGTACAACATGTCAAAGGAATAAGACGTTGGGATTGGAGACTAAAATTAGGCATTGATTTGAGAATTGGAAATCTTTTCTTCAACACTCCGAAACACCTCTCAATTACGTTACGCAATTATGCATGTCTTTTATTAAATAACTCTTCCTGTCCAGTAGGCTGTCTTCCTCCCCCTCTAAATTCACTTGCATGATACCGTTGGCCTCTATAAGGAGCAAAGAATCCTTCCATGTTACTATAGCCTGAATCAACCAAATAATAATAACCTGCATACCATAGTTAGCGTCGCATGCGCATGCATAGCTTCATCAAAATTGGAAACTTGTTACAGTAGTTTATACATTATTTCTAAGTAACTTATACCCATGTCTAGCATAGGAAAATCATTATTCTCGTTATAAAGTGCATCTTGTAATACCTTGAACCATTTGCACTGCCTTCTCATCCTGTTAGCACATAAGTAAATAACATTTCGAATGAGCAAGCACACATTATGTTTTAGGTCACATCGCCATGCCGATACGATATGTCATTTGCTTATGCGCCGGTATCGATGCTGTAATATGGGTGCCATCAAGTGCTCCAACGCATCCCTATATCAACTACTTCATTAGCATAGTTATATACATACAAAAATTAAGGAAATATGCTACTTTATACTTGAAAATAGGGGTAAAACTTGGGATTATGTCATACTTCTAGAGGTGTTGCACCTAAAATTCTTAGTTGCACAATTAGTGTCGCTAACTGAATTAATGCATCAAGCACTCACTTAAATTGTCGGCCTATAGTATTGGTTAATCGATAAAATCGCTCGGTAGCAATGCAATAACGAACACTTTGTGATACGATGTACAAGAAAATCCCCACTACCTCAAGTACACTCACATGGTCATGTTCATCCTGCTCAATCAAATTATCTTCAACTAGCCTATCACATAAGTTATGAAATATATTTGTATCCATTCTAAAGTGAGCATACATCCTATTATCATTCCTTCTTAGCATAGCCAATATCCATTCCAGGCCTATAAGTAATGGAACTTGGCGTGGAAGGCACTGAATTCATTGTTGACGTTGTCTCCGTTGATATTCATGTGTTGCAACTACAATTGAACACCAATCTATTGTGTCTACAGAGTTGTCAATTCATAGCTTGAGTTATTATCTGCCATTGTATATACACTATTGAAAAAGACATCAACTCAGGTGTTAATTGTCTATAATCTACTTATTAAAAATTATGATACTACTCTCAGTTTGTCAAAGTCAATACGGTTAATTAACAGTTTGTTGAATATAATTTAATTAGCTTGATTATTTGAATACCATATTTTCGTTATTGTGAATAATAATAATTTCTCCATTTTTCATATTGTAAATAATAATGATGACTATATAATTGTAGGCTGAGTATATAAGGAAAAGTTATAGCATTCACTATGTTTATACAAGTAAATGATAAAGTATGCGACACAAATTTAATTGTAAGAATATTGAACCTGATTACAATAACACTATTTAATAACAAATACCCAACATTGTGGCATAATATACTCACAAATTATCACACATTAAATTAGCTACAATCCACCATTACCAAAATTATCACATATTAAATTTGCTATAATCCACCATTAGTAAAAGTAGTATAATAAGCTCAAATGATAAGTATGATATGACTAATAATAAAAGTTCAAAGCTAAAGCATTATGGAATAGTCAAACACTAGTTTATCGTAACATTAACACATAATAACATCAAAATATCCGTAAAAGATGACAAACAAAGACAGACATAAGACAACAGTAACAATAAAGTTTTTGTCTCAAGAAGGCATCCAAATAAGAGTTACAAACCAAAAAGCAATTGAACAAACACCTAAACTATTAGAAAGGAAACTATCGTACACATCACCTACAAGGTTGATAACCACTCCCTCCTTCTCTTATCCGAGAGACCTAGAAAAATAGTCCTCTATTCAGGTTTTTCAGCTATAATGTTCAAGAACTTTATGAAGACATCTTTCTCAATACCACCTAAATTTTAACAAATGTCAATGCACTCTTGAATTGGATTCTTTTGAGGTGGTGCTTCCTCTAAAGGGCCATTCATACTTTCTTGACTTATTTTCTGACTCATAAGCTCACTGACTATCTTAAGAAAGTTGTCCATCTGGTCATTGTTTTGGGTTGAATAACGATCAAGGTTCCTATTAGGTGCCCTACGTACCCTTTTCCTCCTAGCACTCTCAGTAAGGGACCCTACAACTTGGTCATTATCCTCCTCATTTTTTATATCATGAACATCAATGTGGACTCCAAAGTTCATAAAATTGTCCTCCATTTCCGGTCCTCATTTGAGGTTCAGGGCATTTGTCTTGAAGAAAACCTCCAAACACCAGTTACAGTAGAACTATTAAATATAACTGCTAACATGTCGTAGTGGTATAATCCCCTCCGTTTAAATTGTTTTGCAGATGGAACTTTCTACAAGTAACATAAGTTATTAGTGTTTTGAGTAAATATATATAAACATGAGTAACTCTAATTCAAAGATTTACCTTAAGGTCCTCCTCCCAAACATCCTTAGATGCTGTCACTGTATTAGTATCAGGATTCAATCCAAAACCGGTGGATGCAATTAAATCAGAGAATTCACGATGTTTTTTTTCACTTATACTTAAGTTGAGCCACAGAATAATGATATTGGGTTTCGTTGTATAATTTGTCTAAAATGGTATTCCATACCTTCTTTGAAAATGTTAAAGTTTGTAATTCACCTTTTAAAACATGCTCATGACACAAACGAATACAAATATATTCTCTCGTAGTATTCTATTCAACTTTATCATCATGTTCATTGGTAGTTGATGTCATACCATTACAACTAATACTACAAAATAAAAGGAAAAATTAATGACATATAAGCATTGACATATCTCAATAAACTATTAAATAACTTGTACATGTAACTGAGTTATGCGTACTATTTATAATTAATCACAGTCGAGGATACTATTTGAACAACTGTTTAAAATTGTACCCGTAAAATTTATATTTAGAGAGTTAATTAATTTTTATGCTAATCCATTCAACTATGTTTCGTTAATTAGAAAATTATATATATTACTGCTTTTATCTTTATCTCAATATTCACAAAATTAATCTGAATTTTCCTATTACAAAATTGATCAATCTCAGAGATTCTGGAAACTTAAAATTAACCATGACAAGCACATCTTCATTAAAAGCATGACATAACTATAACATAATAAGTAGTGTGCTTTGGACTATGGATCAACAAAGAATCATTTTTTCTTCCCATTCACAAACAATGCATATTATATTAATTGTATACTAGCAAGCATCATAAAAATACTAGCATATGCTTTCTAGTTCTAGAACACGTATATATTTATGTCGTAAATTTAAATAATTTGTATTCAATATACGTCTTTGATATGATCTACTACATGTGCTAATCTGAAATAATGGAGGTTCCCAAGGTCAATGTAATTTTTATAATAAATGTACTTACAATATTGTGTATATATTAAAGAGTATTTAATTTTTCACAAATAGAGTCAAATACAAAAGTTCTACAATTCTATATGAATGCCCACGGATAAAATTCGTAAATATTAACTTACCAAAGCATTCTCTACTAATTATCTATTTATTGTATTTTGTATAAACTTCTTTTTTTTGTTTCTTAATTTAAATAAATGGCAAATTCAACTTCACTCTTTATAATCATATCATGGCAACACAAGTGGGATGACTGGCCTAGTCTTGTAGAGCTACAAGTTATCGACAATCTGATAAAGATGTCGAAGATAACTGATCTTAATTTTATTTTTATTTATTTATTTTGCTTCTTTTGTCAAGGCTTAAACTGCAGTCTCCCGAGCTACTGTTTTCATGTTCCTAGTTGTGATGCTTCTCAGATGTGTTATGGAACAAGTGGTATATGTGTTAAACACTAGATGTAGCAGCAGTTAAGGAAAATGAAACACAAAAAAAAAAAAATCAAAAAATAGAGCTAAAAGTAGATCTATGGTGTCCTGCAAAAATGGACAGCAAACACACAAAAAAGGCAACTAATAGGGTGAAAAAACTACTACAATATGGCCTCTTACCCAGTACAATAACGATTTACAAGGTTGATTTCATAGCCATGATGGATGAAGGTAGAGATCAGCTTGAGAGTAGAGGAAGAAGATGTGACCCAGGCGAGAGAAGATGAAATGTACTACAAAAAATGGAGAGAGAGAATGGGGAATTATATTTGAATTTTTAAGCATAATAAACGGTAATAAAAGGGTAACATACTGTTTGTGTAGTTAGGGACAAATTTAGGGGTAGAGACAGAAACATGTTGGTTTTATGAAAATAAAAATCGGAAACAAAAAAGGACAAGTATCCCTCAAATTCCAATAAATTAAAAACAGAAAATATTGGGTACGAAACATAAAATAACACGGCCTAAGAGAAGCATATGTGTCCGTTTTTTTGAATAAAATAACACAGCCTAAGAGAAGCATATGTGTCCGTTTTTTTGAAGAGGTGGGTTGACCAAATGGTTGCTGAGTCATACTTGTCGGTATTTAAAAACCAACAAAAATAAACTGACATACATGCCCTTTTTTCACGTAGTGAACGAGGCCAACTCACACACACGTACATGTGTGCGCGCATGTGAATGGGGGTAAGGATTTCCTACGTGATGTTAGTTTACTAATATGACCCTTGAGATATATACACTAATCTATTGTGCTCTCCCTAAAGCCATAGAAAGAGTCTAAAAGTTCTACTTAAAGACCTCACCTTGAAGAGTTGGGTGCGTGTATGAGCATCCAAAACATTGAAAGGATCATAAAGTAGATATTTATTAGCATCCTGGTGAATTGCATGGGCTGTTTGTATCCTCTGTTTTTGTCCTCCTCCTCCAGAACTCATATTTATCTTTTTTCACCAATCTCTGTTAGATCACCACAGGAGAACAGCTCAAATCCTTGGTTAAGATTACACATGCATAACCATACGCTTTTGTACCACTGATCTTGACAGTCCCTGCCAAATTTTGCATTTCCCTAATAATGCATGCAAGCAGGCTAGACTTGTCTGAACCTACCATCCGACAGATTGCCACTTTCATCCCCTTCTTCACTTTCAACTGTATGCTATCAAGAGTTGGCAGCTTGACTCAGAATTCCAGCTAAATTTCCTATTTTCAATCTCAACTTCAAACTCTGACTCATCTTTCAAGACATACTCAACAGCATCCTGCTGGATTTCATCTTCCCGGAGATGGGAAGCAATCCAATAAGCAGAAACTCTGCCCTGTGCAATCACAGAGAGTAAATCAGGTAAATTAAATATAGGATCTTGTAACATTCGGAAGATGGCCTCTACAACAAAATAGACTTTTCACGAAAGGGGATTTACGGCACATAATAATTAAATGTTATTAAAAATTGACAAAGATGGCATATTAAATATCTTAGCTATTAAATCAATTTTTTAAAAGCATAATTTTATGATTTGCTGTTAAATATGTATAAAATTCTTACTTTAAAAGCAATGAATAATAATTGCAGAAAAACAACTTTTAACGGACTAAAAGTAGCTGCTAGTAAATATTAGTATTATACAAGCATAAATAAATTGCCTTTAATAAATTTATTTAAAATGGCATGTGTATTATGCTATTGAAAATTAAATATTAAACTAATTATTTGGCTAAATTTCCTCAAATAAGTTAACATTTTCCAATTTTTAATCTTTAAATTTTTTCTTCAATTAAAGATCTCTAAAGCAATCAGGATCCTTAATTTCCTTAAAACATATAACACTTCATTATTACCCAAATTGATTAAAAATCCCTAAAAGCTCTACCAAATTGCAAATCCCTTATCAAAACTTTCTGATCTCAAGAATCGAAGATTATCCATTTTTGAATACGAATTGTGGGATTTTAAGTTCGTGGTTCGTTCAATTATGGTTTCAAAGTTTCCCCTCTGTTGTGATTTGATATATATATATATATATATATATATATATATTGTGTTTTTAGATATGAATGATGATTATAGCTTGAGCATGAATATTTTATTGGGGGATTGAGGTAAACACATCTAATATTGCTTCTTTCCTTGTGGCTACGTACTAAAACTCTTTGTACTTGCTAACCTTAAGGCTTTTGCAGTAGCCATTAACTATTCATTGACGTTGAAAACCATTGGTATAGTCATCTATATCACACTGGCAGTTCATTCTTTTAGGCCTTATAAGTTAAACCATTATATCATTTTGAAACATGAATTAATACTAGAAAGTAATGGACTAGGTAGAACCTTTTCAAGTGGGGCAATTAAAACATATTACTAAAATTTGACTTAATCTAATTGATTTCTACTTAAAACATTTTGATTCACATTTGAGGAATTATGATTTTGATTTGGCGACCCATAATACATAATGGTTTCATGATTTACAGTTTAGAATTATCTCTACGAAGTTAATTCTATTTAAGAATGTTTAATTTACCGACTATAAGTTCCAATATAATATTAGGTAGAAAGCATAAAATTGATAATTTTTTTTTAATTAGTATTCACTAAAATTTATGCTTAGCTTGAATTTTATGCTTATATATACTTTAGACGTTTTTATAATTTTTTAAAATATTACAATTTATCCTCTTAGATCAAATTTAATTAAAAATACGGCCCCCAATAGATTGATAATTACAAATTACTGCTAAATTTCTAATTTTTTCATTTTCTCCAACGTCCTGAATAATTTGATAAAAATACCCTTTGACTATACACTCTTACAGCCACCGCCTTTGACCAAAAAATAATAAAATAAATAATTAGATCAATTAACATAATTTTTTGACTAATTTACCCTAAAAAATCGTACACAATCATGTAATCATCCATCACTCACTCCCACTCTCTTTCGCTTCTCTGCAACCGAAAGCCTCTATACTCTTTCATCAAACAAACAGGCCTTACTCTCTTGCCTCTGCTCAAACCTTAAACTAACCTCACTAAATCAACGCACTCTCTGCCTCATCGATCCTCTCCCTCACCCTTGACTCTCACCTTGACTGAATCGTGTTCTCGGCAGTCATCTCGAAGCTGTCACACGCCAAGGAATACAAGGAAGTGAAATGGATATTCCTCGATCCTAGACTGGTATTTGGCGAAGATCTTCCTATCAATAGACTGGAATTTGTGTAAGATGCATCTGCTCTTTCTCTCTCCATTTTCTTTCTAGACAGAGCAAATATAAGGATAAAAAAATTGGAAGATGATAAAGGAGGGCTAGTGGGGTGATGTCAGTTGCTCGACCGCCAAGGAAAATCGGCTTTGGGATGGTTTTCTAGTTTCTGGCGACGAATGTCGGTCAGCGATGGCTGGACTTTGCTAACCGTAACCGGCGAGTCGATTTCGGTGGGTGTCGATCAATGCACAGCTAGTGAGGGGTTTTGTGTGGTGGTTACCAAAACTTTTTGGAGATTTGATCGGTTAAGTGATAAAAGAGGAAGAAGTTGATGATGGGTTTGAAGAGGAAGGATAAGACGGGTGAGGGTTTGGGGCTGGGGTTTGGACAGAAGAAAGGAAAAAATTAATTTATTTTTTGAAATTTATAATAGAAATTATTATCTAATAAGATTTAATATATTTTTTGTTATTTAAATTATATTATTTAAAATGATTCGGGGGCAATATAAGAATTTTGATTCCATGAGTTTTTGGTTCCGATTAAGTCAATGGAAAAATTCGAAATCCAAGGGGTACTTTGTAATTATTAATCTCTCAGAGGGACACTTTTTTAAGCTACTCAAACGGTAAATGTAATATTTCCTAATTTTTTTGAAATATAATTTTTTTTCTCCAATTTTCAGGGACTTGAAGCTTAATTGAAGAAAATATTATTGAACGGAAAGGAAATTATATACCATCTTAGAAGAAAATTTTCAACATTTGTTCATGACTAGATACTAATTTTTTTTTTTGGTCCATTCATTATGTAATTGAACTTGGGAGATTTTTCCAAGTGTTCTTAACAAATTATGTATAGTTATATAAAATTGTAATATTACAATTTTATGTGTACATTTAAAAAAAATTAGAAGAGTTTAATTATTGTAATGTTATGTCATTTAAGTTTATGAAATTTCAAATTCGAAATTTATTTAAACAAAAATGTAACTAGTTTAGAATTTAAAACATTAAAAAACTTGTATATATATATATATATATATATGGCATAACATTATTTGCTATTGTAAAATTTTTAATGGTACATTATATTTGTTGTTACATTCAAAATAAAATTTTATCATTTTATTTATAACAGTTAAGTGGTGAATGCTATTGAAGAGAGAATAAACGGCTCATATATTTTTTAGTCGTAAAATTGTTTTAACGGTAGAGCTTACGGATTCGACTTTTTGCCATTGAAAATAAATTACTTTCCACAGATCGTGGATCAACGGCACATCCATTTAAGCCATTACATCATTTTAACAGCAACTTTTATTAGCCGTTAAATGCTAGATTTGTTCTAGTGCCAATGCAGATAAGACTCTCCCGGCGGTAAGTTGAATCTTCATTCGCATACATTCGCCAAAAGTCGCCACAGAGATGCATGTGGGTGATCCCTGATGTTGCAGATAGCCGTAGTGACTTCCACAGCCAGTTGCACTCAATTTTCCTGCCTGTGGAGGTACTAACTATCCCATGCTTGAAGTTTTAGTGGCTTCATGTTTCTTAGAACTTCTGAAGTGGCCTTCATCCTATTATCCTTAGCATCCATGATCTTTGATTGGTATCTCTTCTGGATTCTTGTAATAGGTATATTGCAAGACATAACTATTGAAGTTTTGCTACCAATGCGGCCAAGGACCCCAAACCTATTATATATGTACGTAGAATGTAGATGGCGAAGGATATCTGCAATTCTTTGGGCATCTGCACTCAATATTTAGTTGATAATTTCTTCACTGTGACTTTGACGAGATTGACTCGACAAAATGCAGTCCCTTTTGTACATCTCATCTATCAAAGCTGATCTTAGGCGAAGGCCTAGCTGGCATGCTTGGAAGATCCATTGCGTCCGTGCTATTGTCTCAACCATCTTTGCACCTAGAAAGACTAGAGCAAGAAAGTACCCGCTGTTCGAGCTCCTGTTTTTCCTCTTGGCGAGGAAATTAACAAGGTCATCAATAAGGTACTGGAACATGATTACTTTGGCATATTGATCTTGCAATATGCTAGTTTCAACAATTGTTGTTCTTAACATCTCTTCCTAGATGTGTGGCCTGTAGGTATCCGGTTCACTTTCAAACTAAATGGTTTAAATTTCAACTAAACTTTAGTTGATATTCAAGGTCGTGTAATTAATACCTGGGCTGATATTATTAATCGTGAGAATTTATTTGAAAAAATTAGATTTTCATCGAAATCTCATCAAAGGCACCATGTGCGTCCAAAGACGTAAAACTCTTACTTATAACTTGCTTCAAACAAATCCCACTCCGTCCTTTTTTTGATAGAATAGACAAACCCCTTTCTTTTGATAATTCTAGACTTTGGGCGTGAAAAAAAAAAAAAAAACAAAAATGTTGTATTTATAAAAATGATCTCCAAAAAAAAATGAAAAGCAAGAGATAGACATGAGAGACTGAATTGAGCACGGCTAGCGACGGCAAAATCCTGGGATAATTTTCTATTTTCGCAAACACTAAAAAGTTTTTTGTTATTAATTAACATATGTTCTAAGGGCATATGCTCATATCTAAAAACTTTTGTATTTTTATTATGTAAATCACTAAAACATCTTATATGTTTTAACAACAAAATTTAGTAAATACCGTGACATATAACATAATTTTGAAAATAACTTATATGAATAATGATACTTTTCTCAAATTTTTATCTCGAATGATATGACAGATGAAATATCATTTATACTTATATGACTCATGGGATCATATGTAAGGTGATATTGCAATGCTACATTATTTTGACATAAAAATTTAAGGAGGAGTATATATGACATTCAAAACTCAAAAGGTACATTAATTATTGTGTATGGTGAACTTAAATAGGTTTGAGGAGATTTATATAAAATGAACCAAATAATGAAAGATATATAGATGGAAAATTAAGCAATATATTTTTGAAATAAGTTGTAAGAAGCATAAAATTCAAAGGAAAATAATTAAAAAAAAAGATTGACAATATATAACAGTAAAGACAGTGAGACCGAGATTTTTGGATAGACACTAAGAATAGGAATTTTCTTCATCTAGAAATGGTAGGATAATAGACTGAATATAATAAAATGAAATCTTATAACATCAATTGCAGTGGCCTTGCCGTGTACATAAGAGAAGAAAAGAGAATGCATTAACCGAGAAAAACGCGGGTAGAGAAGAACATAGTCAACAAGCCCCGTAACTATATGTATGTGTCGTTCTAACCTCTCTTATTTTAATTATTACAATAGTTAATTAATTCCACCCTGGAATAGTGCTTCATTTGCACTTGTGCACAATCACATAATGAAATTATATAATTCCTTCTCTGTGAGTACCTCGATCGCTTTCTCCCTCTCACTCTTAATTCTATCCCTTTTACTACCTGGATTAATTGATGAAATTAAATTAATTGTGTTAATTATATCACATGCTGTAGGGCTTGGGCCTGGGCATGTCCTCGACTATGCCGCAGAGTAAAGCGTTATCAGGTAGATTGTACTCGTCCCTAAGGGAGCGCGCAGGGGATAGAACGCTAGCATAAAGCTGTTGGCCCAAGTAGGCCCTCTCCCAAATCTCAGATCTGATGTTCCACATTCCAGCATTATCGAACGTCATAAAGATGGCCGCCCAAGATTTGGGGTACACCTGTATAGTGTGCCTACTCGTTGCATCAAGTAAATTGTAGTTCTTCCTCTTCTCAGGAGTCCAGACGCCAGGCTCAACCCTGTACAACAAAGCAAACGCCAGCAAATTAAAAACATGAGTAACCTCCCCCTCATTAAATGCCACTAGCTCTATATACTTACGCAATAGCAAAGAATGAGTAACCATCCACGTGCCAAGACTGGATGCTTTTCTCGTGATTTTCGAAAATGATCTCCACATAGTTGCGGAAGGTCATGTTCATGACAATCGGCTTCACTGAAACATCTGAAATCTCAGCTGGTGGCTGGTCAGGAATTGTGTCATACTTGAAAACCTTGTCAGCAACTCCATAGTACTCTGCAAGCTTGAGTGGGGTGGGGGGGTTTGTATGCGAGACACCATTGATGGCATAGCGAAGCTTGCCATCGACCCTAGTGGCAGTGTTAACGAATTTGATTGTTCGACTAACGTTGATGTTACCATAGTGGAAGGAACCCTGAGGGTTTGGTCTGGCTGCGCTGGCAGTCAGGTTCCAGCGGAAGGAACGGAACTGGTTCAAGGACCAGGCCCAACCGACAGGAGCCTTAGGAAGCTCAGGTGAGGCTGGGCCTGTACCATCGATGTAACGGATAATTGCTGTGCTTATCATCTCATTCTTAGTGAATCGGGAGGAAGCAACCATATAGTAGTCCTTGGGAGGCTGATCAGCAGTCACGAGCACTCCAAAGCACTGCCCAACATGCACGTCAAGAGATTCGTACACGTTCTGCAAAGTGTGAGAGCCTTCCATCTCTACAAGCTTCATATTGTGGCCTTGGATTCTGAAGTTGAGCGAGGTTTTGAGTCCAACGTTGCATATCCTGTACTTGTAAATCTTACCAGACTTCATGGTGAAAAGAGGCTCACCGTTTCCATCGGGCTTGCCCGATTTCCCATTGATGAGGACACCGTCTGGCCTGGCAAGGGAGCGTCCACTATCCAAGAACTTTCTTAGAACGCTGTGGCTCTTGGTGTACCAATCATTAATGAGGACAGTGTAATCATCCTCAACAAATCTGTCATAAGGAACGGGAACGAAGGAGCGGCTATGAATACGGAGGCCACCGAAGCCACCAGCTGCCTTGTGAAATGCTGTTGTTGGGTAGTAAACGTAGCTACCAATCTGGTCCTTAACCTGGAATCGGAAAGTGAAATTCTTCCCGGGAGGGATGGGGCAATTGCTCCCAAGAACTCCATCATTCCAAGAATTCTTCCTGTGCTGAATGCCGCTCCTGCCAGCCAATATGATTAATTAATTAATTAGACAATAATTAAAAACATAATTAATTTGAGAATATATATGTATGCATATTAATTACCACGTTAGAAGGAAAGGCTCATCGAGATTATTGAATACATTGACGTGAATGTTGTTGTTGGTAGTGGAGTTAATATTGGGTCCGGGAAATTCGCCATTGATAAGAATGCCCTGCTGAGGAACTCCCAAGGGAGAGATGGTGCCGTAGGTGATATTCCACGTGAAGAACAAGTATGGATCTTCTCCCTGTACCACCAGTACTCCAGTTGAAAGGCATAGCAAAAGCATTAACATTAACATGCCCATCTCTTTTCGAAATTCCTAGTATTCTTATTTTTTTACTAGTATATATTGGACGTCAATCCTACTTCCTCTTATATATATCTATACGTGTATAATTTTACAAAAATATATATATGGGAAGACGCCTAATGGAAGAAGATGCTTTGGCTTCTTCTACCGCCTTGAATGGCATCTCACCCATCACCATTTATACAGGAGGTACCAACTACAGAGAGATTGAAGACCGTTCACTTCTCGTCAATTCCCCTGTCCGCTTGTCCCTTCATTTGCGCCATTCCTCTCATTTCTTCCGGTAGCAAATGCTATTTCTGCCTCCACTTTTACCGCGTAAAGCAAAATTTTTCTATTTTCTACAAATGTTAGCTTTGCAGTTCCTTTTCTAACATCAGTTTATTGTAAATTAAACCAGTTTTGTAAAATACACATCGAAATTATATAGTTGTTAAAGATATAGGATTTTTCAGGAAATACATATATAGTTATATGTAAACCTTTAAAAATAAGAAAACTGACAAGTCTCCATATGTATTTACAATATTCTATAAATTAAATCTTTCCTTTGATCAATATTCTTTTTTTTTTCTTTTTAATTTTCCCAAACATTCATGCGGCACAAATTGTTGGTTGATAAAAACCGTTTAAAACTCATATTGTATAAAAATATTAATTTGAGATCTATAAATATTAATTTGAGATCAATTTGAAGAATTACAAAACTTATTATTTTTAAGTTACAAGGTTTAGCTAGAACATTGTGACTTAGAGTTATAAGAGTTAATTTTTAAATTATCTAAGTAAGTTAGGAGATTAATTTAGTAATTGAAAACGAGGATATCTTTCTAAATTGCAAATTTATCCTCGATAAATTATTTAAACTTCTTTATAAACTTTTTTTCCACCTCACTCACATAACCCTAGTTTGGTATTAGTTAAAGATTTTTGAGAAATAAAAAAGCATAGATTTTTAATAATGAAAGAAACCCAAACAATTTATGATATACATTAAATTACAAATAATATGAAATCGAAAATTTTAGTTTTTATTTCATTATGTTTTTCACTTTTCATGATTTGATATCTTCTATATATATATATGTGTGTGTGTGTGTGTGTGTGTTTTGAAAAACCTGCTATATATAAGATAAAATGTAAGTAGTTTTTAATTCAAACATCACTGAGTTAAGCATAACAAGTTAGTTAAATATTCCTCCTATAATATTTTTTTATTGCACAAAAAACTTGCATTAATAATATTAACTTATTCGGCAAATTTTATGTTCTTAATCTTGAACTTAAAGTTATGCTTCATAGTAGCCACATCATCATTTATCCAGTTACGTCTATAAGCTCATTTGGTTTTCATTTAATCATTTTTGAATATTTAGTTGTTGGATAATTTATTATTAATCCAGCAGATGACAAAAACAACAAATTTAATATTTAATAATATCTTTAGTTTCCTTTTGAATATGTTTTAATGAGAGAAAAAAAAGATTGGGAGTCTTTATCTGAAAGAAAATTTATTGTGGGAAATAAATATAAGATATATATATATATATATATATATAAAATTTAAAAATAAGAGGAAAAAAATTAAAATTTAAATGAGATGTAATAGAAAGTGGGTTTTAGTTTGGGCTGCGAGAAAATCTAATCACTCAAGTGAATAAACTCCAATGGCTCAATTTTATTAAGGGAAAATTGAGAAAATAACCCAAATTAGGAGACTTTTTTAATAAATAATTTTTTCCTAAAAATTTGTATGCCAAGACCCTCTCTAACGTCTGATAGCGTTCAATGGATTTGTCAGACAATATCTGACGAGTGCGTCCGATAATGTCTAATAGTGTCGGATACTCGACAAGTAAAGTTTGATACTCGACAAAGGATCATAACATGCAAATTTTCAATAACAAGATAATGTTTGCAATCCACGCTTAAATTTGAGGTATTTTTTTATTTTTCTTTTTATTGAAGCATTTTATATCATTTGACCCCATTTCAATCTTATTAGACCTGATCATTTCAACCAAACATATATATTTATATAGGCACGTAACCAAAAAAAATTTCTTGGGTGGGCTAAAATTTTTTATGTAAGACTTAGTTTTCAGTCCATTACACGTTATATACCTTTTTATTATTAAAGAAAAAATAATATAAAGTTTAATTTTAAAGCTTTGAAAGGAAGAGTGGAGGAAATTTCTATACTAGAATTTTTTTTGATAAAGTTAGATTTATGTAATTGCTTTTATAACTAAATAATAACCAAAGAATTTTCCTTCCAAAATTGTATAATAATATTTTTGATTTATTTATCAATAATACTATACTTATAAAGTCTACATATAAAATTGATGTGGCATCAAGTGTTGCATATAAGCTTCTTTCTTTTCTAAATTTGGTTGGGCTACATAAATTAAATATTCTATATATATTTTACTAAAATATTAGAACAAATATTTTTTATTTAAATTTATTATTATTGTTAAAATCTTAGCAGGGATACCAGCCAAATGTCATACACTACCCTAAGCTTTGGTATAATATCACCCAGAAATATAGTTTCATATTTGTATCATTTCGATCCTTAAGGTTTGTGTATTTGTATCATCTAGGTCTAATTGATTGATTCTGTTGACTTTTTCACAAACGGATACTTGCATTTTCGTTAAAGCAACAAATCACATGTAGCTTATATCATATACTTTACAAAATCTTTTGACAAAAATGCTGTCATTTGTTTATGAAAAAATAGATGGATTCAGTTCTAAAAAATATTATGCCAAATTTTAGGAGAAATATAATATTAATATACACACACACACACACATACATACATACATACTTTCTCTACAAATTTCACCCAATGATATAAACTTAAATCTAATATACATCAAATCATCCAATATTATCCTATCGATACTTTTTTTTAAATAATTATAAAATAAATAATGTAGTTTTCCTTTGCCTTTCAAACACAAAAACTAAGGAGAAATTTGATTGGCTATTTTGTTTATATGAATTAGGACAATTCCGTTGGCATTATAATGGAAAAATAGATAACTCAACGAGCACAAATAACAATAAAGAAAGAGTGGAAAAACAAAACACAAGAATTTAATGTGTTGTGGTTTCTTGTCAACATCTATGGGACGAATTCCAAAATAAACTTTTAGGGTGCGTTTGGCACATCGTATAGGATTATATAATTATTACTGTAGCGGATAGCATTGTATTGAATTGTATAACATAAGAAATAAGTAAATTGTATACTATGCTTGGTTTGTCATTGTATTGGATAAATATTAACCAATACTGTGTTTGGTCCAAGATTGAATTGGATTGCATTAAAATTTTTATATTAATTAAACTAATTAAAAAATATATTTAACAAATTTTAGTAAAAAATTAAATTCATCGATTTTAACTAATTATGAAATATTAAATTTTTAAGTACATAAATAAGTTAATATATTTAAAATAACAAATAAATATGAATAAATTAAAATTTTAATTATAAAAAATGAAGAATATTTAACTAAATATGAGTATACAAAAGTTTAGAATTAATTATTTTAATTAAATTTTATTTGATTTAAATCATATATTTAGTTTTATAATATTTCTTTTCTCTCTCTACTTTCCTTTCTTCCTCGTTTTTTTGGCTCAAGTTGCAGACCTTCTCTTTCTGCCAATCGCTTCTGTTTTTATTTATTTGTTTTAAATCGATTTCAAGTACTGGTGGCTTAGCAGCTAAGCATCCTTTGGCTGAAATTTGTTAGCCAGTGAACAAGCCATGCTCAATCTCTTTCTCCATGTCAGCCATGCCCGATCCATTTCTGCAAGCCAAGTCCTTTTCTTTTTCTTTTTCTTTTTTAATACCTTCTTCCTCTTGATTTGATTTTTGATGGGTTTGAGATTTTGGTTTGTTTGTATTGAAATGAGATTTTGGGAGAGGAAAGGGAAGAAGAAAGATTAACAAAGGGAGAAAGAGATCTCGTAGCGGGATTTGGCAGTGATGGGGAGTTGATGGCAATGGTGGCATGGGAAGGGAAGAGGTCTTTGAGGGATATGTAGGATTAAGAAGAAGATTTGAGAGAGGAACTCACCAGATGATGATGACGCTGTGGATTTTGGGAGGCTGGAGTGGGAAACGAGAGTGAAGAAGGAGAAGCGAGAGTTTCGCTAGAGAAACTAAATGCAAACAGTACTTATGCGGCCTTAACCCAAGGTCCCCCGCGTGATAATTTTTCCTGCCTTTATGCGCTCCTTATGCGCTTTTTTACAATCCTATCCCACTTAATTTTTCAACCAAACACTGCGAATACAAAATTTTATACAAACAGGCCCCTTTATACAATGCTATCCGGGCCATCAAACACGCCCTTAGGGATCACAAACCTCCCAAGCGAATATTGAGGAACACAACCCTATACCTTTTTATAATCCAAGCACTTCCGACTTCACCACAAGAAAAAAAGTTCATATCGGCAATAAAATTAAAATACTATATTTTTGAATACTCCTAAGCCTTTTCCCTTTTATTTTTCTTTTGGGTAGAATATATTTCTCTCTTATTTATATAGTTACCGTTATCATCTTTATCGCTTTTCTTCAACAGAGGCATATATCTTTATATATTAACTCCAAAATATCAGCGGTTTTACTCGGCCATTGATGTTGTAACAAATCATATAATTGATGAAAACTAAATTTTTAATATTTAGAATAACCCAACTACTGAAAAAATCATTCTAGCGCAAACTTAATTAAGGTCTGTAAATTATATTTATTTGCTCACTATCAAACAAACAAACTTAAAAAAAAAATCTCGAGAGAGAGAAATCTGATGGGTTGGTGGGAGAAAACACTTAAAAAAGGTTTTTGAAGAATAAAATTTTGCTTGAGAAGATGCCTAGTTTGGCCAAGAAAGATTTCTAAGAGAACAATTTAGAATACTAATATGAAAGAAAGTAATTCATGTTAGAAATTGGAGGTTTATTTATTTATAATGATAATAAGATGGCTGAATATATGGCAAGGAAAATACTTATGCAAAGTCACAATGCTGAAGTGGTATGCCTAAACACTAGTATTAAGTCATGTGTCGAGGGTAATTATTTTTTTAGTTATTTTTTCAACCACCCATGATAGCTTATTATTATTTAATCGAATATGGTTGTTGAGTCGTCTTCACTTAATTTTTTCAACTACTCATGATAATATATAAGCATCTCATCAGGTAGGCTTACCAAATCAGCATGGTGATATGATGTACTTATACTACATAAATCTTTTCCGTCATGGCAACATATGATTTGTTAAGCATACCATGTAAGCAAAATAAGGTATTCCTCAAGTTGCATAGATCCTTTTGTGGGTAATTTAATAAAATAAATAATTTCCACACAATCAGATTAGAAAGTAAAATATATTTATATATTTAACTGAAGTTGCCTCTTTGCCCATTGAGTACATCAATATTACAGTACTTAATTTCCATCTATAACTTATAACTGTGATATATATATATATATATATATATATATTATAGTGTTATTTTTGCACTTTGTATACAAACTGATTTGGCATTTACTTATTTATTTACACATCATCATATTTTACAAATAAGTAAATTTTGTATATTTATTACTTTAATTACGTCATGACACATCAGTCTGTATGCAAGAGTTTATACAAAAAGCTTATAAAACTATAGCATTATTCATATATATAATATTAGATTCAAATACTTTGGCAAAGTCAATCTGAATAGATCGGATTGTAAAGCTAGCATTCTGTGCTTGGCAAAGTAATAAATTAATTAAAATGTATGAAATTACATGAAAATATTTAAGAAGATAAGCAGGGCAGGAAAATTAATAAATAAATTTAATCATGACAGACAAAAATTTTATTGCAATTCTTGAAAGGGTTCAAACAAATATGTTCATCCTGCAGCCCCCAATTTTTATAGTTCCTTCTAAAAAATTGTCATGTGATATTCATTACATTACATATATTGCCTCAACGAGAAAGATTTATGTGAGACAGGCATATCATCTTGGCATAGTGATTTGGTGAGTCTATATTATGAAATGATCATACATGATCATGATTAACTTGAAAAAATTGAATAAAAGAAGACAATTCAACCATCTTATCCAATAAAATGATGACAAACAATCATCGGTGGTTGAAAAAATTAATTAAAAAAACAAAAAAATTAAGTACCTTCAACATATGATTAAATATTAGGAATTAGGCATATTTTCTCAACAATATGTTTTTCCTGCATGATTTACTGGCTGTAGCGTGCGGGCTTTGGCATGTCCTTGACGATTCCACAGACAATAGCAGTGTCCGGAATATCGTGCTCGTCTCTAACGGAACGGGCAGGGGAGAGACTACTGATATAGAGCTGTTGTCCCAAGTAGGACGTCTCCCAGTTCTCAGACCTGAGGTTCCACATTCCAGCATTGTCGAAAGTCACGAAGATGGCTGCCCAGGATTTAGGGAAGACCTGAATTGTGTGCCTGCTGACTGCGTCGAGGAAGTTGTAGTTTTCCCTCTTGGAAGGATCCCAGGTTCCAGGCTCCACGGCCATCGGAAAGAATGAGTGGCCAGCCAAGTGCCATGACTGCATGGTCTTCTCGGGGTTTTCCAAGATGATCTCCACATTGCTGCGGTAAGTCACGTTCACGACATTGGGCTTGACGGAAACATCTTTCAAATTAGCCGGTGGCTCGTCACGGATTGAGTCATACTGGAAAACCTTATCAGCAACTCCGTAGTACTCAGCAAGCTTGAGTGGTGTAGGTGGGTCAATGTGCGAGACACCGTTGATGGCATAGCGAAGCTTACCATCGACCTTTGCAGCTGTGCTAACGAGCCTGATTGTCCTGGAGGTGTTGACTGCACCATAGTGGAAGGAACCCTGAGGGTTTGGTCTGGCTGCACTGGCAGTCAGGTTCCAGCGGAAGGAACGGAACTGATTCAGGGACCAGGCCCAGCCAACAGGAGGCATAGGGAGCTCAGGTGAAGCTGGCACTTTGCTATCGGCGTAGCGGATGATGGCTGTGGAGGTTTGCACATGCTTGGTGAATCTAGTAGAAGCAACAATGTAGTAGTCCTTGGGAGCCTGGTTGGCAGTCACAAGAACTCCAAAGCATTGCCCAACATGCACGTCAAGAGAATCATAAACGTTCTGGACGGTGTGCGAGCCCTCCAACTCCACCAGCTTCATTGTGTGACCTTGGATCCTGAAATCGAGGGTGGTCTTGAGTCCAACATTGCAGATCCTGTACTTGTAAGTCTTGCCAGCCTTCATGGTAAAAAGAGGTTCACCCTGGCCATCGGGCTTGCCACCTTTCCCGTTAATGATAACACCATCTGGCTTGCCGAGGGTGCGACCACTGTCCAACTGCTTTTGAAGTTCGGTATGGCTCTTGGTCCACCAATCACCTATAAGGACAGTGTAGTCACCCTCTGGGAATCGGTCATAAGGAACAGGGACGAAAGAACGACTGTGAATAGTGAGGCCACCGTAGCCACCTGATGCCTTTTGAAGTCCAATCGACGGGAAGTACATGTAGCTACCAATTTGGTCCTTGACCTGGAAATTATATGTGTGATTGGTGCCTGGAGGGATGGGACAGTTGGTGCCGGGAACACCATCAGCCCAAGAATTCTTTCTGTGCTGGATGCCGCTCCTGCAAGTTAATCAAGGTATAATTAAGCCGCGATAATATTTAACTAAAAAAATAATTAATTGATTGAATATAATGACATACTGATACAGAAGAATAATAATTACCAAGTAAAAAGCAGTGGGTGATCAAGGTTATTAAAGACGTTGACGACAAGGTTGTTGTTGGTAGTGGAGTTGATAGTGGGTCCGGGAAACAGGCCGTTGATTAGAATGACCTGCTCCGGTACTCCCAAAGGAGAAAGGGTGCCATAGGTGACGTTCCATGTGTAGTGGAGTGTAGGATCCCCACCCTGGACCAGCAAAGCTCCTGCCGAGAGGCAGAGCAACATCATCATCAACATCAACCTAGCCATTTTGTTTTTCTTCTCTTCTCTTTTCTTTTCTTTTCCTTTTTTTTTTTTTTCAATTAACCTTTTCCAAATCACCAACTTCTCTTCTTTATCTCTGTCCCCGATGGAAGAAGATGCTTAGCCTTTAAAGGAGAAAGAACAATTGTACGGCAAAAAATATATTTCTGTATTGATATTCACAACCTTATACAAGTGAAAACAGCAAAGAAGGAAAGTGCAATTTGAGAATTGAGGAAGATTGCAGGTACAATAAATAAGCCGTGCACTACAATTTCTCCTAAAACTTTTCCTTTAAAAAAAAAAAGAAATTATTTACATTAAGACGCTGATTTTGTGGGAATAATTGATGTTTTCATATCACCCTTCTTCTACCGCTTGGAATGGGCTACCTCCTGTATCCCTTCTGTACATCCATAAAATGCTTCCAGACCATTAATTTTCGACAAATATATTATTCGTTTACTTCTAGTTTTCTATGCCTAGCATTGCACTCTTCCTTTCATTCGTTCTCATTATTGTTTTACAGCTTCTTTGCTATTTTTGCCACCACTTTGACCGCGTAAAACCCCTCCTTCCTCCTATCGTTTGCCTAAGATTACTCCATCCTAGCTAATTGATGATCTTTAGAAAACTTTAAAATATTTTAATTTGGTTCAGGTTGGTATATGATGCTTTAATTTTTAGATTTAAAATTTTGAAAGTCAATTAATAACTAAATACTTGTGTTATATAATAGCTGAAGGGAGGTTAAAATATTTATTAAAAAAAATTTAAACATCAATAATCAAAACAACTTTTCGATATATAACATTTGAATGAATGGTTATCAGTTGATATTAATAATTAAAACTTCTAAATTCAAAGTATTTAAGTTACACGTTATGAACCACTTATAAATATTAATGATTTAGATTAGGTAATTAGCTTAAAATTAATATAAAATGACCGTGCAACCAATCATAATCAAAGTGTTGAACATACACTTGTTCTAGCTAGCACTTCCCAGAGTCCAAATTTATTATCATCTTAGCATTTAATATCTGTTGCTACTATAAACCTTGGCTCAACATCAAACTGATTCGTTTACTGAATTAGCTTGGTCTTGTACTCTCCCTCTCTCTCTCCATACATACATACATATACATATACATATATACATACATACATACATATATATATATATATATAAAATTAAAATTTCAACTCTTATTTTGAATCTCACACTCGAATACCTGAAAGCTACGTACACCAAGGTGAAAGGGTGAGAGTGAGCATAAAGTAAGGTTTTGAGATATAAAGTCAAGAGAACAAGTGTTGCTCAACTCTGATAAAAGGATTGCATCAAAAAGTAAACAGAAATTTGATGCCACCCCCAGATGTATTTGTTTTGATTGTGGAGGTGGGCATGAGTGGTTAAACTATATGTCGATGTCGAGCATTCTTCAGAATGGTTTGTTACTTTCCTATCTTTAGGTGACAGATAGGATATTGGAAATTTAAAGCCTATTTTAGTTTGTTCAGATTCGGATTGCGCAAACCACAATAACACCATAAAAACAGGTTTTATGAAGAAGATTAATATCAGAAGAAACCCGGCTCTCAAATCTCTTGAACAGTTGATCAGAGAGGTACGGGCCGAGGTGGGCCTCAACAATGGGCCTTAGAGTGGCACGGACCAGGTTGGCTTTGGCTCTGCCATAGGAAACCGGATCCCTAATCCACTCTTCTTGCTTCGCCTCTGGATGCTCCACTATTCTTTTGTACTCAATTCTTTGCATCTCAAATCCACCACATTTTTTTATTGCCCTCTCCACCTCCTCCACGCTTCTCATATATGCCGGAATATTGAACATATCTCTTGTCTCTTCGTCTATCAAATGCTTTGTTTTTTTTAAAGAAAAAATTAAAACAAAAGAGAAATTAATGTTATTCTTATTTACGTAGATATATAATTAACCTGATGATTTATGTTAACTATGTAAAGCAAACAAGACATTCAGATACCTTCATGTTATTAACAAAAATGAAAGACAGGCTGAGACGAAGAATAAAATTACGTAGACAGCTGAGAGGGCGTAAGTACCTCATTTAACAGGTCTTGCCAAGCCTGATCCATAGAAGTGGTGAAAGGATGCTTTGCCCTCGAGTCTGGATCACCTAATTGATTCTCCGGTGACTGTGGTCCAGGCCTTCCTCCCATCAGTATAAACAACATTCCCCCTCGTGCAACCTCTTCTTTCCTGCAACTTAAGAAGTCTTCCAAGTCTTTGGCTGATTGCTTCGCATATGCTTCAACAACCTCCTTCTTTGCTCCCTCAATCCATGCTCTTCCTTTGTTCCAAGCTGGTGATCTCTTATCGAGCACTGCATCTGGTATCTGATTTATTTAACAGAAAACGCAAAAAAAAAAAAAAAAAAAAAATGCATCAACTTTAATAATTGGATTACTAGCATTACTAATTTAAAACTTTTGCATGATACAGAATAAATTACTTTTAACAAAACCATAACAATACTTCAACTAATATATACGGTTGCTAGTTAAGATATATAAGAAACTATCAAGCTAGTAGATATCAATGAAATAGTAAACAGTAGTACCTACCTGAGAGAGCCAGTGTAAGGCACTTAAGCTAACCGCAACATGTAGCTTTCCCTTTGGAAAGAGACGCTGATAAAATGATCCAGGCACACCAGCAGCATAATACTGCCTTGTTTCATTAACAGTCAATGATCGGAACAAAGAGTTAAAATCGTTCGACGGGAGATCAGAAAAAAAGACCTCAAATTCTGGCTCGAAGCCACCCTCTTGAAGATATCGCTGCCTCAAGCTCTCCACAACCATGTCGATTGTGGCTAAAGTATTATACCCAGTCGCACAACCCAAGTCTGCTATTCTTAGAGAATCAGCCTCCTCCTGGCTGTTGAAGAAAAGCTTCATGGACCGAATAGCAGTTAAAAGCAATGGTTTACATAAGGTAACAGCTGCTGCAGGAGCTTGTGAGTTTTTTGCATAGCTACCATCCTCATCTCCACCTTGCATACACAGGAATCTTTGAAGACCTCCTGCCCACAACTGCCACTCTTTCATCATATAGTTTTTGGGCTCTACATTCTTAGTAGAGGTCGAAATAGTCGTCAATGAGCTGGACAAGTCCATCTCCTACGCCGTGCGGGCAGAAAATTAAGAAAGTTGTTGATTAGAAGATCTGATGGTGTCGATCTCTTCTCTTCCCGCAGAAGAGAGAAGTATAGGCTGCCAGGAGAGATGAGGAGGAGGACTTAAAATATAAAATACAATAAAATATGTCAGTTCTTGCTTAATTGATAGTTAGGGTATTGCTCGCAGGCACAGGGAGAAATATTTTTGAGAACAACTCAAGAGATGGTGAATGACCCACACAAAAGGCAAAGGTAGAAGCTAAAATTAGGAAATTTTCTGGGTGTTTTTCCTTTTAGTACATGAGAATTGCTTGCCTCTATGATTGAAGTTAGTACTTTACAAGAGATGTTATAGGAATAATGAGAACCAACCAATTTTTTTATCTTTATTTTTATGTTTATTTGTTCTTCTCTAGAGAAATTTTCATCATAATTAATCACATGCGGAGCTGCTTCTACTTCACCATCTCATGAACCGTACCAGGACTGCAGGACCTATGAATATATCATCAATTTAATGGACACCAAAAATAGGTTATTAACTTCTAAGGAAAAAAAAAGGAAAAAAAATTAAAGATATGATTTCCTACATGTATTAATCAGCTTCTCTTTTTTTTCTGGTTAATTTGAGGATTAATTATGATATACAACATAACTTAACAAAGCTAACGATATTGTTTTCTATGTATCGTTTTATATAGGTATATGTCACAATCGAGGATTGTTTATTAACTTAATAATAGTGACCAGTGAGAACGCGTGATTAACACACAAGTACGACAGCACCAATATTCAGATATTTAGCAGCGGACTCAAACCCCAAACGAAGGCTAAAGGAAACGAAGACAGATGATCTTACGATTTTGAGGTCAATTTCTAATTTATTATTGTACACACCAGTGACATATTTGACTGCTCAGGGATTCGCCAATGGGCGGTTTTTTTGAGTGAGTAATATCTTTCTAAAACTTTTCCGATGCCTTAACTAAACACAAAGTGTACTTCATTTTCTTTTCCACTCATGCACTATACACAAGCTTAAATCCACGTGCTCTACAATGTCACAACAAACTCAAACTCATCAAATACTGGTAATAATACATTATTGTTGTTACTAGTTTAAATTGATGACAAGTGCATGTAAATTGATAAATTTACGTACCAGCTAGATTTTGCATTCACGTCCATAGCAAGGAAAATATCATATATATATATATATATATATATATATATATATCTATGTATGTATGTATGTATGTATGTATGTATGTATGTATGTATGTGTCTATGTTGCATAAATTGACTTGTTTGATATGAAAATTAATAGTGAACCACAATGTGTATGATGTGGCACTTGTCAAGTGCCATCGTTGATGTTAGGTGTTTTGCCTAACATATAGTTTTATACAAAATACAAAATTAAATCACGTATTAGGAGGAGATTCAAAGTTATCTATCATATATCTACAACTCATTTATAGTTAACTCTCTTTACAATTTGAGTCGACAAAATCCTAATGAAGATATAACTTTTTTTATTTTTATTTTTTTTTGTTCACTAAAATTTTGTCAATTCAGATTGTAAGAAGTTCGTTATAAGATTTGGTTATAGATATAATATTACTCTTAATTAAAAGTCTTCAACATACGCATACATCAATCATTTGCAAGTAGATTCCGCTCATCTATTCTCCTAAAAATTTGCTCTGAGGTAATATTAATATTGCATGAGATCGACCAAATTGATCATGGGCCGAAAATCATTCTGTGAGCAGTATTACGAGCCGAATAACTACGGCATCAATATACTCATTAATGGAAAATCTAGATGGTCTAATTACTCAACAGCTAGCAGTCACTTTTATATGGACTTATATATTTATCAAAGATGTGATCGCAAAGTTGCCTTGTCTAAAGTGTATGTATGATGCGTGCCAACATCATTGTCTAAATTAATATTGAAAAAATGATTCTGAAATAAAATAAATATTAAAATAACCAAATTTACACAGCAATTGAAATTTGATGAGTGAGCACAATCTTCCTCCAAAAAAAAAAAAATCAATACAGTTAGATCGAGCATATATATAAATGCCCAAACATAACATAAAAGTAACAAAATTGACTTTTTTTTTTTTTTAAATAATCGTTAACTGACGACATTCCGAGTTCTGACAACAAAATGGGCTTCTGGATGCCAACAAAATTAAACTCAAACAAGCACCTCACAAAACTAAATTTCATTGACAAAACTATGTTTTCCAGAAAACAAACCCGGCCATTGCATGGAAACCCAATCTTTTGAACATGTTAGACATGATTATTGTGCATTCGTAACCTATATGTGATGTATATGAAATTAAACATGAGAAACATAAATGCGCGTTGGAAACTGACCTTGAATTAATGTGAGTTGCAAAGTGATGTTGTGATTGTGCTTGTAATAAGTAGTCTTGCAGCAGTCTCCAAAGTTACAACTGTGACCTGCTTGAGATTATTGGAAGCATGGGAGATTGATCAGTAGGATGTAAATATATGGAAGATGTCAAGTACTTTGAATAAGGGTAACGTTTGAGTAGTGAAAATGTTAGTGGAGGGGAAGGAGGAACGGCTTGCTTGTAATTTATAATGTGAGTTTCAGGCGCATTTTCGGTAAAAATTGCTATTTTTCAAAAATCCGTAAAGGATTTACTTGGTAATATATACGTAGGATAAATGAATAATATATAGTACATAATATATAATAAAGAAATTAAATTTCTCTAAAACCGAAAAAGTTATTAATCTAAATATACATGCATAGAAGCTGAACAAAAATGTAACCAACGCAAGAAATTACCTGGAAGCATTTTGCATATCGAGATGGGCAATCAGTCAAAAAGAAATTACAAAGGGAGAAAAATTTAATATGATTCCACATTAATGGTCTATATTTATAAATGAGGAGATAACTAGATCATAAATGTAAAAGATTATGAGAAATCATACACCAAACCTGGTATTCTAACGGATACCTAATCGATGTCTCTATGAAACTCTATTTTATGTTTCATCCTTCTATGTATCTTCCCATATCCCGATAAGGGTGCATACTTTAATTAACCCTTTTATGTTCTAGTCATTTTCTCGTATCTAGAATCAATTCTCACATCTCATATCCCTGTAAGGGTGCTTACATTGGTTAACCCTTTATGTTCCAGTCCCTTTCTCATATCTAAAATCAATTCTCAATCCCTCTATTTTTAGGTCTTTGTAGAGATCTTTTATGCCTAATAGAAGTAAATTTCTATTTACTTGTACAACTCTAATTTCCTATTCATTCTACTTTTCTTAATGCATGTAGAAGTCAAGCCAATTAAGGAAACGAACCAGATATTCTAACAATCTCTATCTTGACAAATATTCCGTCTAAGCGATAAAAACAACGAATTAAACAGCTTCACCATCATTGCAATAGTGCAACCATAAAAACTTCACCAAAAGTTGTTATCTAAGAATCACTCAACTTATCACTTGAAACTATTGTAGTCATTGTATATACTCAATCTTTAAAAATATATTTATATATTTTTTCCTAATTCATAGCCCAAAGCTCTGATACCACTTGTGAGAAATGATGTAGAAGCATATTGTACATCAAGATTGGCGATAAGTGAACAATAAATCACTGTACATAAAGAGACCGTATTTAAACCACGGATGAGATGATAAATCCACTAAATCATAAGTGACAAGAGTACAAGAGATCACATACCAAACCTAATAGTCTGTCTTATCTATCAGCTTACTTACCTTGGTTAACTCTTTATGTTTAGTCACCCTCTTCTAGAATTGATTCTCATCATCACTATATTTATAGGTGTATACGGAGATTTCTATTCCTAACAACGGGAGTAGAATTCCTATTCATTTCGCAACTCTAAAATTCCTACTTCCACTTCTTTTTCTTATCGCATATAAAAGTCAGAGGAAACGGGCCACGAAGTCTAACAAACAAAACAATAATACATGGTTCGCAGAGTAGCGTTGAGTTATATTAACCTTTGACTATAATTTGTAATTGTTGATTTGCGTAAACATTGATTGCAGTAGTAGTAGTACAGGAACATATACATGTAATTAATATTACCATTTCAAAATTTGCAGCATATCATGCTGATATACATGTTTCTCTCTCTTGCATGTGCGTAGAGAGAGGAGGAGGGGCCTGCTAGACGGAAATGGGACGTTAGTAGCCCTTTTTGGTATAGTGTAGGAAGTTTACAAGTACTTGGGAACTAACTGCATTTGCGGCAATGGGGGGACCCAAAGCTTGTCATTCGTTCGCCTGTATTATTGCATAAGAAAATGGCAATAAAACATGATCTTTTGTTGAAAGCAGGAGGACCTGAAAAGAAAGGAAAAGAGAAATTAAGTGCCGCAGCTAGCTAGGGCACGTATAGCCCTTCCTTTCTTCTCTTTCTCAAGCATACAGTATGTGAGGATATCCTTTATATGATGTAATTAAATTAACTACACCACTAACCAATGGAGATCATATGTGTGTGTGTGTGTGTGTGTGTGTGTGTGTGTGTGTGTGTTGTAGTCTTATTATAACTTGCACTCGGGTCGTGTCTCTTCAATGTATATTATTGGTGTCTGCACATTATAATTATATATAATAATTCAGCATATATATGCATATTGAAAAGGTGTTTGATATGCGAATTGGTTGAATAAGAGAGTGGTCCTTTCTTAAGCTAGTAAGGAGTTGTCACACCCTATGTATGGGTCAGTGGGGATTAAGCATCGCATAACAGTGTGGTCCACCCGAGACAGCTTCCACAATCTTCTCTGATCAGTGAGCCAATTTGCTAGCTTGCGCCAAGTAGTAACCAAACATATGTAAATGGAATCGAAATTACGAATGTCAATGAGCTAGCTTTTTGGATCTGATGATCAGATTTTAATTTCATATGATAAGATGAATTGTATAGTAATAAGTAAAGACCATTAGGAAATTGGTTGGGTTTAATTTACCTAATAAATTGGGAATGAGTTGATAATATGAGACTGAGAGGACAGGTAATCTTTGAAAGCAAAAATGTGATGCAGTAGGTGGGTAACCTAGCTAGCTAGCCTTTTTCAGTTTTTTTCATTGATAGGACTCACGGGGACTAACAGTCTGTCAAACGCAGAAACACAAACACAGAGACCATCCATACCTGCCGAATCAGAGCCCCACTTTTATTGAAATGCTGACTAAAGTCTAAGTAAAATCCAGTTTCACCATTTATATATATGTATATATGCATCTCCATCATTCATCATTCAACTGAGGAGTGTCAGCGAGACAACTCGTTTGAGTGGTTACTATCAGTATTGCTGTGACCCATCTGGAACTTAACCCCACCCAGCCTGCCTTCCTTTTCAAAATCCTTTTCTTCTCTACCTTATTCTTGAAATGTCATAGTATGATTTTATTTTATTTAACACAAAGCCTGCGGTCCCCCATAAATCAAAGGTTTTCTTTTCAACAAGATGGAAATTGAAAACCACCCCTGTATCTCTATGTATGTGTGATATTCCTTTCTGTGTGTCACATAGAGAGAGAGAGAGAGAGTTTGTGTGTCAACTTTACTCCTTTCCTTCTCAACTTTAATTTCGACTATTCAGACTTGAAAGGAATCTTGACATGGATTTAATATTGGTCCATTCATGTCCATCAATTGCATGCTTCAAGGGTCTCTCATATATTGGATATATATATATGCTATTTTATACATCATTTACAGCACGCGGCTTCAAAATCGCGTATATCATTTTCTGATATATCATATTGCTGCACAGCCTCCCTAACTGGGAAACACACCCACACACATTGTTAATTATTGAATATTCATCTAATATATTATGAGAAGAGTCATTGAAACAAAATCAAACAAATCAATACTCTTTTAATTTTATTTTAGGTTGAACCCTTCGCCCTGGCCTGCGGGGACTTCAAGGTTTTTAATACAAGCTGTCAAATGTCAGAAAGAGATGCTGAATGAAATGACTAACATTTAATGTATGTGCCATAGACAGTCGAGGACCCAAGACAACATCTTCGGGAGAGAGAGAGAAGATTTAAGAGAGCTTAAGCTTAGCCTCTGTGATTTCAAGATATCTCATCGCCAAAAGAGTTACTTCCTACATCTTAAATACGATATCAACCCTCCTCCCGCTATACCCAAAGCAAATTCAGTCCCTTCCAAGAAAATGCGTCTCTTCAACTTAAAATTGCATATTAACTTATGAGATGAGAACATTGGAATAAGATTAAAAAATCATGTTTCTGAAAATAAAAGAAAACCTGCTGAACTAAACAAAGAAATTCACGTTGACAACATTAGTTGGATCTTTCTCGATGATACACAATTGGTGGGGGTTTTGTAGATCGATTTAAGACATGTTCAACATGTAGTATCAACAAATGCATCAATGATGCGAGACCATTAAGTTGCCAGCAGCAACCAGGCCTCTGAAGGTTTATAATGCCTCGCACTTTTTGCCGATATTTCTAAATACAAAGTTGAAATTGATGATGATGATGCGTTAACAATATGTTGTGAACATAATAATAAAAAATGTAAACGCGTTTGGGAAATGGATGCGAAGAATGGCATTGGTTACAGATATCTCGGAGAATACTCAAAACTGTGTCTCTGTTATTAATTCCAATCAACAATTATAAAAGAACAAATGCCTATAAGCCCTTGTATATACTGAGCTTCAGGCAAAACCTAAGAGATATTGGGAAATATAAGATAAATATTCATCCTATTCTAATTTCAATTAGAATAAGAGATAATAGATAAATAAACATCCTTATAGAGAATATTAAACAAAGCTAGTACATAATACCTGCCATCTATGCAGTCTGCACCAACAGCTACCTTTCTAGATACCTGTGGCCATTGTAAAAAACATAACAACCTGAAGTACAAGGAGCCACTAGGCTGCTTCAATTAACCTTTAGTAGCCAGGTTAAAAATCACCAACTATCAAAACCAATCAACTATGCTTTCTGATTAAAAAATTAAAAAAAAAAATAAAGAATACCATGGTCACAACCACCAGAACCTGCAGTTAAGCAATGAACCCAAATTAACATTGGGAAACTGTTTGGCACTGAGACTAAGCAAAATACATCAGGAATGAGCATTATTAAAACTGTAAGATGGGTGTCACACTATCAAACTGACAATTACAAGTATCCGGCTTTTTTCTTTCCTATTATTCACTATTCGAACTTATGCTTGGCAAATATTTCTGAAATTCCTCTGCTAAACAAACAGATACGTTGGATTATTTTGGACTTGAATGAGAGAATGAAGGGAGAGAAGAAAATAAAAGACCACAACTAACACAATTGTCACCCCTGATTAAACACCAATTTGCAGCAACCTTGCATAACCAAATTATTTGCTTTCTCAAACACCGAATCATCAGAGTTCATCTTTGAGGAGGATCCACTGTCCTAACATTTGCACTAGTCATCCCTTCAATCCGATCTTTGGTGATTTCTACAAAATGACCCACTATTTCATAAAACTGCTTCAGCCCAGACAGCGGAAGAATAATGGATGACCGATCAGAACCAGCAACCTGCAGTTTCAGAAGCCAATCCAGTTCAAATAAATTGGATTAATATTGGAAAACTTCAATAACAGCTAATTTTAAGTTGAAAATACAAAAATAAGCATAAGTATCCTCATCCGTCTCACCTCAGATATCCTCAAGAAATGACCCCTGTTGTTGCTTCCGAGATCAAAGAAGAATCTTTTCTGATCAGCTCTAATTACTTTTGAAACACCCATGTTACCTATTTCATCTTGTGCCGGTAATTCGACTGACCTGTCCACATTTATGTCGGAAGCAGGGCCTGGCTGACTGCTGTGGCCAGATATGAAACCAGCCCCTACATCATCCGAAAGCCCAACAAGACGCTCTGAAGGTTCAGAACTTTGCTATTTTCATACACAGACAAGAAGTTGGAGAACCAAAAAAAAAAAGAAAAAAGAAAAAAGGATGAGTAAGACCTCTCATAAACACAGCAAATACTTTTTTTGATGAGAAACCGGAAAGCAAGGAGTTTATGCATGCAATACAAGAACACCTGATTGGGCAGTATGAAAAGCCGTGATGCATCATTAATCTCTGCCAGAATATTCCTGAATGCAGCCCACCCTTCATCTCGTGAGCTTCCTGCAGGAACAATAATAGTACTGCGATTTCTACTAACAGATGCTTCAGATACCTGCATTAAGTAAATTTATTAAGCAATAAATTTAAGAGAGTGAAAAACAAACAATTGTTGTTAGCCTTATCCTGTTCACATTTGTTACGATCCCACATCAAATAAGTAAAGGATTAGATGGTGACATGTCTATGATCCCACATCGACTAAGTCTATGATTAGTTGGTAGCTTATAAACTTATAGACTACCTCCCCTTACAAGTCGGTTTTTTAATGTGACTTTTACCCATGGGTTTGTAACAATTGATATCAGAGCTAGCCCACACGAGGTCCACATTGCAGAAGGGCCGAGCTGGGAAGACCAGAGTGAGCCACCGTGGACGTCAGTGTTTGAAGCGTGATGGTGTGTTACGATCTCGCATCAACTAAGTATGGGATTAGTTAGTAGCATTGTTAGAATCTCAAATCGACTAGGTATGGGATTAGTGATGCAGCATGATTTATTTTTACATTAAGGATAATTAAGTCTTTTCAATAATTTAGTTATTTAAAGTTTAATTGAATTATTAATTTTATGATTCAGAGATTTTGACTCAATTATGGATCTTGACTTTTCCTAATTTGATTCAAACCCAAATTGTTAGTTTAGAGATTTTTACTCAAATAAAGATTTTTACTTTTCTAATTTGACTCAAATTCTAATAAGGTTGGATTAGTATAAATATAGGTTACCATTATTATTTTGTTAGACTTTATACAGACATTATGCAGATATTGATATTTCAAATTAGAGAGATTATTCAGATAGATTGTTGAGTTGTTTGTTGTGTGAGTATTAGTTAGAGGTTGTTTGTGTTTGTTCTTCATTTTAATTTGTTCTTGTACGGGTTCCCCATTGATTTAGTATCAGAGTCGAACGTCTATTGCGCAAAATCATCCCAAATTTCGTAAAATCATCTCGTCACCGTTCGTCGCCAGAGTTACTGTTTGTCACCGGCCACCGACACATCGCCTATCATTGAATACATTAAATCGTAGATTGGAACATCCACATCATTCTTCCCTTCATCACCGTCACTAGAAACCCCTCAAAACGCCCAAACCCGTTCGTAGCTGTCACTGTTTATCACCACCAATCAGCGAATGGTGTTTCACCTCCACCACCAAGTCATAGATCGGCTCCTCCTAGTCAACTTTCCCTTCTTGGCCGACTACTAATTCCTACCAGAAAGTCTTCAAAACTCAAAAAATCAAATTTTAGGCTTGCTTGGATAATATCAGTCAACCCCTAAACCTTTGAAGAGTTTGTGGAGTCTCTAATGTCTCATAATTGAGAGGTTAACCCATTTTTGTGCAGCATTCCATATATTTGATTTTTGCAGTTTAATTCCAATGGCTTATTGGGCTTATCAAAGCAATTATGAACGTAAGAAATATGAGATTTGCCTTCAACAAATATTTAAATTTTTATAGGATTCGTTGCCATCCTTATGTGAAAATTATTCTTCTTGAGTTCCGTTGTCATTATATTAAAGAGATTCTTCGCTGGTTTGATAGCTTGGAGTGATATTTTTATGATGTAGATCTTCCAGAAGATATGATGATTAATTGTAGTTTGATTGCTTGGAGTGATATTTTTATAATGTAGATCTTCCAGAAGATATGATGATTAATTGTGGTTGTGACCCAATTGAGAGATTTTACTTTTGAATGGTAGATGGTTAAGCACAAATATACAAGAAGAACGGGAGAACTTCCAACATGAGACGAAATAAAACGTTTAGTAATTGATACTTTTATACCTTCACATCTTAGGTTTAGATATATGCCTAAACGTCAAAAAGTGGTAAGTTATAAATCTAAAAATCATGAGTATTGTGATAAGAAAGTTAATTTGGATTGGTTAGATAGATTGATTGCCAATACCATGAGTTTTGTAAGAACTTACCTATTGTCACTCAAACACCTTCCCAAAGTGGTGCTTCTTCTATCTTTTTCCTATAACCCTGTGTGAAAGTCCGACCTACCAAGTGTGAACTTATAAAAGCTAAAGTTCCATATGCAAGAAAAGAAGTTGAGAAAGATGTTGAAAAAGCTTGTATGATAAAGTTCCAAGTAAGATTGATCATGAGGTTGAAATTCATGTTGAAGTTAAGATTGAAGAGAGTTCTAGTGAAGACGAGCTCGTGGGTGAATTCGAGTCTATGAATGTTGAAGATTTCAAAGTTGAAGAGCATCCTATTGAAATTGTGCCAAGGGTTGATGAGAAGCCAATTAAAATCATTCATCCGTCTAAAAAAGAAGACATACCAAAGCTTGAAGTTGAAGTCTCCAAACCAAAGATTTAAGTTGAATTATCTTATGAAGAAAAAATTTTTGAGTCTCCAAAACTACTTCAAGAAGTTATTTCCAAGTCTAATAGTGAAATTGATTTCTTGAGAGTCTCTACTGTGTTGGATAAAAACTCAAACCAAGGCATGCTTGTCTCTATTGTGAAGTCTCCTATGATGTTGATTGCTTCTTCACCAACATTGACATCCATCAATGTAATATTGCTTTGTGTTCAACCGCTAGTGTCTATGTTTTTGGACTATCATGAAGTGTAGACTTAGATCGACGACGTTCCTATTTTTGTACAAGACAAAACTTGGTGTTTTATCGTGTTTTGGCAACATCCGCCTTGAGCAATTCGCCAGGAGTCTAGTTTTTCAAGCGGAGGAGAATTGATATAGCATGGTTTATTTTTACATTAGGGATAATTAAGTCTTTTCAATAATTTAGTTATTTAAAGTTTAATTGAATTAGGAATTTTATGATTTTGAAATTTTAACTTAATTATGGATCTTGACTTTTTCTAATTTGATTCAAACCTAAATTATTAGTTTATGGATTTTAACTCAAATAGAGATTTTGAATTTCCTAATTTGATTCAAATTCTAATAAGGTTAGATTAGTATAAACATAGATTATCTTTATTATTTTGTTCGACTTTATACAGACATTATTCAGATATTGATATTTCATATTGGAGAGATTATTCAGACAGATTGTTAAAGTTGTTTGTTGTGTGAGTGTTAGTTGGAGGTTCTTTATGTTTGTTCTTGTACGGGTTCCCCGTCAATTAGTTGCTAGTTTATAAGCCTAAGGACTCCCTCACCTTGCAAGCTGGTTTAAGGATGAGTTCCAGTTTGTAACATTAACCTTTGACTTCCCTCAAGTGAATTTGATCAAAAACATTAAATTTTGTTAAATGAAGAAGGTACAAGAAAATGGAAGTGAACAAGAGGTTCACAACATGAGAGAGAGAGAGAGAGAGAAAGAGAGAGAGAGAGAGAGGAACCAAAAAAAAACTAACAAAAATGTTTACCGAGGGAAACTCAAAATATTACCGCTTTCCAATCCTTTTGGTTAAAATAAAAATAAAAAAGGGAAGTCCCTTGAAATTATTCTAAAACTATTGCCCAAAACAAGCCAAGACATGAATTTTATCCCATGATATCTGAACATCCTCTTCCAAAACGTCTTCATATACCTTTCTTTTCTTTCCCAACAAGCAGCCAAAAGAAAAGACCTCTACAGAACCTTAACTTTCACTCCTTGGAAAGCACAATTATGGTCAATAGATAAGACAACACATGATAGTGGAACAACCTATACTATTAGCCACCTTCCACCTTTAATACCCATTTTAGAGAAATCCCCAAAACATCTTATCTCAAACAAGTTTCAACATCATACAGAAATTTTCTTATGGAGACAACAAAATAATAAAATTATAATATGGAGTCGGCATTTGACATGTTACATCAATTTATTCAACCTTTTTTTTTTTTGGGTCTTGAAATTTGCAAGTCAGAGTTAATAAAAACTTCAGCCTTTTCTTTATCTTTTAACAAATCATATATATTTAGAACTAGACAAAGATTGTTCAACTTTCCAACCATTATTCAATGCTCATCCAAACACTCCAATGAAAGCATGCAGAGATAAAAGTCAACTCTTTTAAGAACCAGAAAGAACATGATTACATGGATAGCAATATTTGGTGCAGGTATGGGGCTGGACCTGGGATTGAAAAGGGTTTGGTCTCAACTCTCCGTGCATCTCCGGCACCTTCTCAAATATTTATCAGTTGATGTCGAGTCATAAATTCTAGATCATGCAGAATCTCCCTAAATTGCCAAATATTTGTCACCAACATCTTCAAGAACTGCTATTTAGTTTTTATTTCTTTTTCTTGTTATTTCAATTCATATTCCTTAGCAAAATATTTATTTTGGTTTAGGAAATTAGGATTTCTTTTCTCTAGCAACTAGCACTAGCTAACTGTAAATAGATTTGTAGTCTCATAAGTTTTATTAAGACTATCAATCAGAATCCCATCATTAGTTTCAATAAACTTTTCAGTTCCTACGCCAAGAAACTATGTTATAATTTTCTTCTATCAATGGAAATGCAACTGCCAGAGAAGTGGAGATGCCATTCAGAAACTAGTACTATGAATGGAGTTTGAAAGCCTAATTGGTTAGTGGGGCTTGGAAACGTGGGAAGAAAGCCTTCGACAGGCAGACTAGACCATACCTTATGGCCCAAAACATCCAGGACAAATTCCTAATTATAATCAAAAGGCCCCTGTGAAGAATTTTCTTGAGTAGTTTTGACAAAATTTAACCATTCCTAAAGTAGTTCCTGATTCAAGCATTGAAGAGCAAGGTTCAGATTTTCCACAAAATAAAAAGAAAATTACAAAAAAAAAAGACATAGTTGAGATGGTACAAGAAATTTGAAAATTGAATAAAATTGAAAGAGAATTCCTGATTCAAGATAAATGGCACATTAAATTGAAAATTCAAATGAGACAACACAATTTGAAATTTAAGTGAAACAACTCTTGAGAAGGGTATACAAATTGAAGTTGAGGTGAAAGAAAAATCTGAATTTAATTGAAATAAAATATAAACCCTTCCATGATCAAAATAACATTGTTGAAGTTTTCAAGATAAGATTCTTCGATATTCAAAACAGCAAAAGCAGGGCTCCTAACAAGAATCAAATGACAACGAAAGTTATGTATACATCCCTCAAAAGATCTAATTGTTTAGTATATCCTCTAGATAGCCGAACGCAAAGGCTGAGCATTTTTCAAGGGAAGGAGAACCAATGAAGACAAAATCATGGTTAATTGATTTAGGATATTACATATAACACATATGTTTCCCTAGTAAAATGATATTACTTTTGTATATTGTTTTGACTTATTTATTTTCCTTTAGTTTTCGTTTCGATTTAGGAAAATTAGGATTTCTTTATTTCTTTCTATTAGCACCTAATACTAGTTTAATATAAACTAATTGCATTCTCATAAGTTTTCAGCATATACTAGGCTATAAATAAAATTTTTCTCATTAATGTCCATAAACTTTTCAATATATACCCAAAAAACCCCTTTTCAATATATACCCAAAAAACCATGTCACAGTTTTCTTTCATCCTTTCTGCATTTCCATTTCATCAATATCAGTTAGCATTGGCAAGTTAACAAACGAAACAACATTCTGCTGAAACATTCTATAAAATTATGAGAATGAACTACTGAGTGAAATCAAGCTGAAAGGAGCAATGTTAAGGACCTTGGATATTGAAAGGGAACAAGGAACCAAATAAATCCAAAGAAAGGCGAGAAATAATTGAAGAAAGGGGAGAAAACATAGAAAAGGAAAGGGAGAAAATTCAGAAGAAAGAGAAGGGAAAATTAGACTAAATATGGGGAAAAATCTTTATTATCAAATATACAAACAAGCTCAAAAATCATAATAACTAAGACACTTAGTGCCAAAATCTTACTTCAAATAGGAAATAAATTCCTATTACAAAATAAGAATCAAATCCTAATTCAAGTAGAAAATAAACCAAAATAAATCCTACTGAACATAGAAACCAATTTAGTTAGAACTCCTTCTAACTGAAAGTCAAAATCCCTAAAATAATGAAATTCCTAAGAATCAAATAAAAAATCTTAATTTAGCTAATTTGTTCCCAAAAAGATATATTCAAATTCATGCTTGACTGAAATTCATCTATGATAGTTATTTTCTTGTTGACAAACACCCAATAAAAATTTTTTAAGGTAAAAAAAAAAAAAAATCGTCTCAAAAGAAAAGTATTATCCCTTTTACCAAATTGACCCATTAACAATTAACACATGTAATCTAATAATTGCTATAATGATCTTGGTTTAGTTGGATTGCAGTCAATTCAATTTCCTAAGGCTCTATCTCCAACCTGAAGAGATCTCACCAACTGGAACATTTGGTAAACAAATAAAACGGGATCCTCATGAACCATCTTAAAATAAGGATATTACCTCACAGTTTGAGCTTCTGATATTCCCCAAAAATCTATGGAAGCCATCCATGATTGATTTTTCAACCATGAAGTCAAACTAAATTAGAGATTAACAAACAATAGTAGCACCATTGTTTCAAGGTAATATGATGTAAAATGATGAAAATGAACTATTTCAAGGTAGATAAATCAAGAAAAAGATGTAGCAAGAGCACCATGGAGAACAACCCTAAAAGTCCAAAGATTCCCAACCGTAACAACAATAAATGTCAAAAATAAAAGTTAGACATGAACAAACAATTTTGGAAGCTAATTTCGGGTGGGCCTGAGCTAGAAATCAACCAAAATTATTATGCAAGTGTGTAACATTTACCATCCATCTCAATACGATTGTGAAATATAAATAAACAACACAAGCTCTTTCCAGATTTGTGAAAGAATAATTGTCACAATTAATATCTATGTTACTGAAACTTAAAGAAAGGTGTAAGATAGTTTAGGAGAGAAATATTGGGAATAAATATACGGTCGTGTAGCCTACCAGAGATATAAGATTTTTTGTTATTGGCTTAAAAGCAGCTATTAAATGGATACTTGACAAACCTTTTTTTTTCCCAATTACACTCCACCCCTCCCCACCCTTCCCATACACAAACACAAATTCAATGGATCTTCCTCCAAGCAACAGATCTAATGATTTGACTATCCTGGGTAACAAACTAATAGAAATACACATAAAAAATAAAAAAAATTAAATAGAAATAAAGAGGTTATATGAAAAACATGCTTGCTTGAATTTGTAAGACTTCGTATCCGCAACATGGAACAACCATTTCAAACTTAGAACAGTCAAAAAGCATTCCTCACCAAAAAAAAGAAAAACAAAAGCTAGTTAAGCACAATCAATTTACATTTCTGATTAAGAAATTACCCGTTATATACTCTCAATAAAATGATTCAAAAGAAAAAAAAATTCAAGGGGATATCATACCTTCAAGAAGCGACCCCTTCTGTTCTCGCCAATGTCAAAGTAAAACACCTGTTAAAAAGGATGAATAAATAAATATACAGAGTCATAGAGAAGGAGAATAAAAAGAAGAAGAAAGTGGTTGCCTTGGTGTCCAGCTGCAATTCTTTGCTGAAGAGGTCATGATCATCTGAATTTACATAGTAATTAAAGAGATCGAGGAACCAAGAAATGCCAGAGAAAGGAACGATGATAGTGGACCTAGTAGCCGAAGTCTTTTCAGAGATTTTCAAGTATCGGCCACGTGGGTTCTCCTTGAGATCGAAATAGAAAAGCTTGTGCTCAACCTGCAATGTTTTGCAAACAAGCTCCACGTCATTTCCTCCTCCTCCACTACTGCCACCACCACCACTACCACCTCCTCCTCCTCCTGAATTCCCTTCCATTCAATTCTTTCTTTCTATTGATAATTAATAATTTTATATACCAACAATTCACTCTACTCAGCTCCAAATAAAAAGCTCTCTCCTTTACTGGCTAACAATCATAAGGTTTCAAAAAATGGGTAGATCTGGGAGACAATTGAGGTGGGTTTGTGTTGTTGCAGCACCATACACATCACAGAGGTCAAGAAAGTCGTTGTGGGGATTAGGGATTCATTGTGGAAGGAGGGGGATAATGGGAATTGACTCAGAAGGAGTAGTATTACTAGTACTCTACTATATTTCGTTTCCCGTATTCATTTTTTTTTAATTTATTTTTATATATTTTGACCCTTTTACTATTTTCATTTATTATCCATTCCACTATTAACTGTCGCTGGTTGGTTGGCAGTAAATTCTACTCTTTGATGCCCGAAAACGGAGTACTCTAGTCAGAACCCTTTCTGGGTTTAACTTTTTATCTTTTGAGTTGGGTTCTGACTGACGGCCACTTGCTTCCAATTCCATCAAGCTCCAACCTTTGAATTTACCGGCTATAAGTTTAAGCTTAATCCAATCCATCTCTTCAACTCTTAGAAGAAATCATCTTTGAACTCTGTGCCTACTTTTTACCTACAAATCATACCAAATTTAGTGTCTATCTATGCCTTGCCTACTTTTTGCCTCGAATTCCATTAATCTATTTGTATTTGTAACCAAATTTAAGAAATAACCTCTAAACTCCCTGATGGGTTGAGATGATTTTTCATCAATTCTCTTCAAGCAAATCAAAATCACTTCTTTTTCCTTTTTCACTGATCGACAGTCACAAACGTCTCCTCTGCACGACAACTGCACAGTACCTGTTTACTTTGCTGAACAAGTGCCATAACCTTAAACACATACAACAAACACATGGGTTCATGATCTTTAGAGGCCTTGATCAGGATAATCTCCACCTTGGTCGCTTCATTGACATCTGCTCTTCTCTGGCCTTCTCCGATTATGCATTTGCAGTCTTTACTCACAAATCCCGACCAAATGTCTATCTCTATAACACTATGATCAAAGCTCTCTCCCACTCTTCCTCTCCCTCCAATGCTATCTTTCTTTATAACGATATCCAAGCCAGTGGCTTGCGGCCCGACACTTACTCATTCCCTTTTGTGTTGAAGGCTGTCGTTAAGTTATCAGCGATTGAACTAGGAAGAGTGATTCATTGTCAAACAATAAGAACTGGGTTAGACTTTGATGTTCATGTTGTCACGGCCCTTATTCAAATGTATGGAGCCTGTAATTGCATTTCTGATGCGCGAAAACTGTTCGACGGATTGAGCTGCAGAGTCAGAGACGTTGCCCTTTGGAATGCAATGGTTTTTAGCTACGCAAAGGTGGGTGATGTGCATAATTCTCGAGCATTATTCGAGCATATGACCCAAAAGGATGTCGTTTCTTGGACTGCTGTGATTGCAGGATATGCTCAGATGAAGCTGCCCATTGACGCAATTTCCATCTTTCGAAGAATGCTGTTCGAAAATGTAGAGCCTGACGAAATCGCTATGTTGGCTGCACTTTCTGCTTGTGCTGATTTGGGTGCTCTTCAGTTGGGGGAGTGGATTCATAGTTATATTGATAGGCATGGATTGTATAAGAGTGTTCCTCTTAACAATGCACTTATAGACATGTATGCAAAGTCTGGAAGCATAGAAAAGGCTTTGCATGTATTTGAAAACATGAAGAATAAGACTGTCATAACATGGACTACGATGATTGCTGGACTGGCTCTTCATGGTCTTGGAAGAGAAGCCCTTGATATGTTCTCTCGCATGGAAAGGGCTAGAACTAAACCAAACGAAATTACTTTCATTGCCATCCTTTCTGCTTGTAGCCATGTAGGCTTGGTTGAACTGGGGCGCCTGTATTTCAAAATTATGAAATTAAGGTATGGGATCGAACCAAAAGTTGAGCACTACGGTTGCATGATCGATCTATTCAGCCGTGCTGGTTATCTCAAAGAAGCACAGCAACAACTTAGAACAATGCCATTCAAGGCAAACGCAGCTATATGGGGCTCTCTTCTTGCTGCTTCTAATATTTATGGTGAGGCTGAGCTTGGAGAGCATGCTTTGCTGCATCTGATAAAGTTGGAGCCCCATAATAGTGGAAACTATGCACTTTTATCGAATATATATGCTTCTCTTGGCAGGTGGAATGACTCTAGAATGGTAAGGAAGGTGATGAGGGACACAGGTGTTAAAAAGATGCCAGGATGGAGTTGCATTGAAGTGAATAGCAGAGTCCATGAATTTATAGCAGGAGACTCATCACATTCTGATTTTGACTGCATCTATCATATTCTATGCAAGATTCATGGGCAGTTAAGGATTTCTGAGCATCTGCAAAACGAATTTTGTGGAGTAACAGAATGTGATGAGGGATAGAATGTAATTTTATATCCAGCAATGGAAGCTAGAAACAGCCTTGAGTACTTTGATAATTAATGCAGTAGGACCATCTGACTTGTGACAACTCCCCATCATGTTTCTAGGAGCCATAGTAATGCAGTTTACATTGAGGTGTCTTATTCTTTTAGATTTGGATCCACTTACAGACATGTTTTAAAGAATTTGTGAGAATGGGATTTATTTTCTCATCGGGAGATCAAGTATTGGAGTTCATGCATGGAGCTCTGTTGCATTAGAAAACTTGTGCCAACCCATCAACAAGCAGTTAGATCTTACAAATTGTCTGCCAAGATGAATTGCAGTATACATAGTTTTGGCAAAGTCTGAAAGGAAACCAAAAAGGCAATTCATCTCCATTCATAATTTTGACTTCATTGAAGTATGTAATTTTTATTCTGCCTTCTGAATAGAGATACTGTTTGGTTGTGTTTTTAATATAGTGGTCATCATTATAGATGGTTGGGGGAATAAACTTTTATGAGAAAATTCTGACTAGATGAGATATGATAGGAAAGAAAAAAAGACCAAGCAAGAAATAGAGAGAAAGAGGGAGAAATGGGAAAAATTTTAGAAGAACAAAGGGAGAGCTGTTCCTCTCTGTTAAGAAGAAGAAGCCAGCTCTTTGCCAGCTCCAAGTAGGTGGCATCCTAAAACTGTTTCAAGTAAGCCGACCCTTCCTCTTTCTCTAGACTCCAGTATCCTACTATCAAGCTTGGGAAATAGCTACATAAGGAGAGTGAGTTCCTTGAGCCACTGAAAAAACTTAGGGGGGAAAACCAATAATCATAATCAACAATCATCAAAGTCCCCTACAAATTTATAATAACACCCACTTAACACAGGCCAAGACCTTTTAAAACTAGGATATAAAAGAGCTACACCATCATACCCTCCCTAAACAAGAAAATAACTTAGGAAAATAAAATCAAACCAATAACAAGTAGTAAAATGTTCAAATTCATAAAATAACGGGTATTTTAAATTACTATCAATCACATATCATTATTAAAATTAAAACAAAAAAAAATTATAAACCAAACGCATATTCTTACCAAATTTAGAACAAAAACACAAGATTCAAAAACAAACACACCAGCTTCTAAATAAATCTTATTCCTATGCCTCATTACTGGAGTTTTAACCCTGAATCAGCCAATTCACCAAGAAGCTGACAGTTTCCTCTCAAATCACCTGCATTTATATAAAGCTCTGCTAGTTCACTCACAACTGAGCTCGAAGCCCTGAAAAACTTTGGTCATAGATATTCAAATTTTGCATGAAATGGAAATCATCATCTCTTTGGAAGTATTGGTGAAGCAAGAGGCATTTTATTGTACTTTTAATCTGTTTTCAGAAAATAAAAACAAAAATGCAACAAGGTAAAACAAACTGAATGGTTACATCTCCTTTTCCAGTCTCCTTGTACAGTGGTTAAAGATGAAGTTCATAGACATAAGAACTAGTAACATTATCAACATAACCTGATTGCATTTACAGAATGGACCAACAACATGAGTGTCTTGCAAGAATAATGCCAACATGACCCCAATATTATATGATAGAGGAAAATCTAGATAAGTCTCCAAAATACAGACATTTCTCCAAATAAATATATACATAGACGAAATATTTGTTATATCTATGTGGTACACTCAAAAACCTCTTCATAGTCAAGTTCTTTTTTCTTTTCATGGAAAAATCCAGCAATGTTCATGGGCAAAAGCACTAAGCAAGGAAATTTTATTCTTCTTTTTACATAAGTACACAAAGGTGCATAGTTGTGGAATTGCTTTATTGGTTTAAGCATATTCACTAGCATACAGGGAATGATCAAAGACTATGTAAGCATCAATTTCAGCCTCAAGCCTATTGCAACCACCATTTACCAGCAAGTCAAACTTGCTTAACTTCATTCTGTTATCCTCAGGAGCTGCTTCAAAGCATTAAACCATCGAAGAAGTCATGGTTGAGTCCTAGGTCATGGAATCCCAATCCTAAAAGAACACTGGCAAGTAGTATACGTATCCTTTGTTTAAGGACATAAAATGTTCCTGGCCAAACGTATGAAAGAAAATGGTGAGATTTTGAAACAGAACTAGTTAAACTTGTACGGATTATAAGATGTTAGCTGTTTGTGAGAGTTTCATAATTCCCCAGTAATATTAAGTTGACTATTACTGATAAACGAATAAAATGGTCAGAAGTCAAATGATATGTATTTGGTTTAGACCAGCAGATTCTTACCTTTGCTTGATGCACTTCCTTGTAATGTTGAGCATGGCATGTTTGGATACTTATCATTTGTCTGGTCCATAAATAAAGCTCTTTGAGATCTCAGTTTGAATGAGCCAGGTCTTGTTCCTATTGGTGAGGATTGAGAGGAATAATCAAGATCTTCCTTCTCATAATCTTTCATACCTATTTCAGTTGACACTGGTTCACAATGTGATTTCAGTCCCGATATTGAGATGGAAACACCATAATCTTCCTTGGAGCCCAAGATACTATTAACCATGTCAGATGGAGAAAACAAGCACCCATCATTCTTCGCTAAGCTATCTAGATATTGCATATCACCTCTTACTGCCTTCATTGTCGGCATTAAGTACAATTCATCACTATTGTCACATTGATCAACACTACAGCAGCACATATCAGGTGGAGAAAGAGTGCCAGATGCATTATTGTCAATCAATGAGCCATCAATAAAAGCTTGTGAATGTATCATTGTCTGGCTGCCTGTCATTTGAGATGCAGAAATGAAATCTAGTCTTGAGTCCCTGTCAAATAAATCCTTTAACATTGTTTGTGGTTTTTCACTTCTTGCCTCTGCTAGTGGCATATCAACTCCCTCAATGTCAAAATGTTTCTTCATGTTATCATCACCGACAATGTTTTCCATCGTAAACTCGTATGTGGGCACTTTAACATTGTATAATTTCTCCACTTTGTTTTGTACTTTTCCTCTATGCTTCTTCTCTTGGATTGGAACAGCTCGGATCGGTTTATTTCTCCGAGTGCCACTAGTAAATGGTTCATTTTTATGAAAAAGCGAATCATCAACCTTCGAAAATTTTGTGGAGTTAAATTTTTCTTCCTTTTGCTTACCACATTTCTCATGGTAACTAAGGAGAACCCTTTGACGAATTGAAGCACTGTGTGATTTATCCTCCTCCTCGAAACCAACTATGTTAATGTCACTTTCCAGAGTTTCTTGGCTGTATTCTGTTTCATAATCTGCACTACGTTTCATGTTCAAACCTGCCAAACAGCTAGATCTGGAAATACTGCATTCTGAGTTGTATTCTGAACCATTTTTCACAGGGAAGGTTACTGACTCAGCACGATGAGATGATGGCCTTCTCCTTCTCTCAAGGATATGCTCTTTTCTTTCTAAAGATTGAAGATCCCTTCCAAATTTCCGTCTGCTGCAAAAAGTTGGCCTCATAAATCTTGGTAATTGTGTCAAGGGAGCTGATGTGACATTACCAATTCTGTCTTTCTTAACTTTGAGGTTACATAGTGGCTCTTCAGCAGATGAATTGGAAACTTGTAGTTGCTCTTCAAAGGAAGGGGCTGCCCTGGTAAGATTTTCTAATTTCTCATTTAACTTTTCAATCTCTCTTCTAACTCTTAGGCGCTCTTCTTCAATAGTTTTTATCTTCTGCTGCAAATTCTTCATTGAAACTTCTTTCTGGTCTCTTACTTCCTGAATTTGAGTTTTTCATCTCAATTATTGTAAATGAAATGCAGAATTTAGATTTATGGTGAGACAAAAGGACTTCTGTTGTTAGCTTCAGAGATAGCAGGTCTAGTGAATTAACTAGGTAATGCACAAAGAATTACTATCTATGTTTCTTTTATTTATTTATTTATTTTAATATCAATTCTATCCTTCTCTAGGCTTGTGTGGTATGGTGTATTTGCAACTTCTTTAAGACCATAATCGGCGTGAATAATTCATCGATAAGCATTTTTCTTTTTCCCTAGAATATTGTCTATGATTTGAACATTTTTTCAATGTAGGCTATATTAATTTTTCTGTTGCAAATCGTTATTACTATGATTTGGTCCATAATTTTCACAAAGCATGTACCTTATTCTACATCTTAAAATTTTAGATGACACCAATAGGTTATACAGTACTTCCTTATACTCAATATCTCTGTCATGACAGTTGCAAAGTCGTTTAAATAATTTAAAGATGGTTTAGGAAACACAATTTATAAATCCACTTACTATTGAATCCTCATGCCCTAAATGAACTCTTTTCACCCTGGAAGCAAAATTAAGTGAACATATTGTCTCACACAAATCTTCTTCTTTAGGGCTGACATGGACAAGCATCAGTGTCTTTGAATCCTCACCTGAAGATATTGAAAACAGTAAGGCCTTTCAGTTGCCCCATATCATTAACTCAAATAAGAATGGTTACTCAATCATAGAGTTCTGCAATCTTACAAAAGATCATTTACTTGGGTTAAGTTTTACAATTTCTTAAACCGTGAAGAAGGATGAGTTTGGTTTGACTAGATTCTCTGGAGTATCAATAGTGGCAACACTTGAGAGGGTACAAGTGGACCACTGCATTGGTGTCATTTGCATGGTATAAATTGGAAGCATTCTACTTCTCATCTTTTTCTTTCAAATCTACCACGTAAGTAGATAATAAGGTTTAGGCTGAAACATTTTCTGACAAATTGACCAATGATAGATATTCTGGAATCATTTAGGAAGAGTAGAATTACCGAGGGAATCTTTAAGAACCTGCGTCAACTTGCTATTCCTGTCAAAGGTAAGAACTTGTCGGTTAGATATGGTCCACAACTCCTGGGAAAACAATTAAAATTCCAACTTTTACTTACCAGTTGAGCGATGAAGTATGTATATTTGAAATATCAAACACTACTAGTTTATTTGGCATCGAAATTAAGAAATGTTTGAGCATCTGTGAATTCTCTTTTAGAATAGGTCAAAGTTCAAGAAGTTATGCTGCATTTGATAACAAGGAACTTAGCCATGGAACTGCAATTTTATGGTTTTAGCTATCGTTGTCTTCCTTAAAAAAAAAAAAAAAAAAAAAAAAAAAAAAAAAACCAGCAACAACAACGGCAACCCAAAAAACCAAAAAACAAAGTACAAAATACGAAGAGTACAGACTGGCATGTCCACTAATTCTGATTTCAGAGCTCAGCCCACCATACCAAATATGTACAGTTTATTTGGAATTTTCCATTTCTGTTTTTTGTATCTTCTAGGTAATATGAAGCAATTAACTTTGATGACTATCATTAGAAGTTGCAGGGATAACATAAGTGTAAGTAGAACTGAAGGGCTATGTAGCTAACTTTATGTTAGAATGGATTCAGTTTCGCATTTACCTGTAAGGTACATGGCGCTTTTTCCTTTGGAGGGCATTAATGACATCTCCAAGAGCACAAAGTGACAAATTAATGGCTTTTCCTTCATCAAGTCTTCTCCCCCATGCCTTTGTCTTCAGCACACGCTCACTTCCCCCAAGGTCAACCAACCAAATTTTATTTGTTTCCCGTCGCCTCTCAGGAGCATCAAAGCAAGTTACTGATATGCGAATCATGCTGTTAAGAGCAATGGTCAAAAAAGCAGACTTAGAACACATAATATTTTGTTGTCATTCACTAAGCAGTTACTTAAATTTGTATCCATATAGCAAATATTTTTTACAACTAACAAGGTTCCCAGCCTTGACTATGCTCTCTGTTCGTGTTGGACTAAGTTACTTAAATTTGTATCCATATAGCAAATATTTTTTACAAGTAACAAGGTTCCCAATCTTGACAATGCTCTCTGTTCGTGTTGGACTAAGTTATTTAATCTTTAATGCACAAATTTTCAATATAGTTCTAGTAAGGAAAAGTAGTTACCAGTGAGATCTACTGGAAGTTATGTTTGAATTTGTAGAGGCAGTTGATCTGAGCCGGCACCCTAATTTATACAGCCTTAAAGCTTGGTTAAATTCGCTCACTTGGATGGTAACTAGGTTGTCAATTTCAATCCCCATCTTTGGATCTGTTTGAATTGAGAGGCTGCAAATAGAAGTCATAGAAATCTTTCAGATAACATCTTTTACAACATAACACAACAATGTCAAAAGCCAGAAGGTTAGTAGCAGGGGACTAATTTTCTCATCATAGATAGCGAAAAGTGAAGGAGTATTTGGTGAAATATGTATTCCAAAATGATGTTCTCCAATTTTTTTAGACAAAGATTAATGGATTTTCTGAGTTGAAGTGAGTGGTGAGATATATAAATCTGAATCTGTGTAGTGGTGGATAAAGATAAAAATGTTTATTTGATTTACATTAAAAATTAACTGCTGTCTTCCCTATTCTGCAAAATGGTGAAAAATACTCCTATCTTCCCATTTCTGTCATAGAAAAGAATTTTGTATTTCCTAGATAAAGAAATTAAGGCATCATCGAACAAATTTGAATTAAAAGATATGAACTAATAAAGAAGTACTTGGCTTGTCAAAATGTCATCTGAGAAACTCTTGTAATATACTAAATTTGAGCTAGTTTGTATTTCCTAGATAAATTTGAATTATATAGAATGTAAAATAAAAGAGTGGTTAAAGAATTGCAGTGGACAATGTAGAAACCATTGAGCATAAACCAGATATTTCTCTCTGATTGAAAATTCACTTGACCACTGAATTTGGAAAAAGTTAAAATATTAAGATGCCAAAGATTCATTACATCGTGAAAAAATCTCAAGCCCCAACCTTACACCTACTCTCACTTTCCCCTGACAGAAATTACTTATTTAAAATATTGCAGGGGTTTTCTTACGATTAGAATTGTCATTACGCAGCTTAGAAAAACACATTTTCTATTCCAAAACTATTCAAACTTCCAGCAAATTATTCGGAGTATATAAATTACAGGACTCAGAAACTACCCAGCTCAGGTTAGTCTCACTTCAATAGGATGAAAGATCATCATATAGACTGACATGGGCACAAAATAGCACCTATTAACCAAGTCTGTTGTTTATCTTTTCCATGTTTCTGCTGGACAGTCAATGCTGGACTCAGGACTCTGTGCATCAATCTTCTTAGATTTTCCGTATGCTTAAATGACGCATCATTGGAGTTTTGCACATGGTTATAATGTGTGAAGTTGAAAAATTAATGTTGTTGTTCAATGTCACCACCAGGAGCAAAGCTGTGTAGACTATAGAGTTGCATTTATAGATGGAAACAGTTAGCCTTGTGCAGAGGAAATGCAGACTTACCATGGTGGCATAGGATCCATTGCTTTTGTTGGCTGAGTTACAAGCAGGTCTTTCAGATTTCCCAAGTAAATTTCAAGCATACTAAAATTGATGAGAAATGCATGGTTGCTCTCCACGACTTGCTTAAACAGAGCTTCAATTGCGCGGGGCACAATGCCAGGGGATTCTGGTGTACCTTCCTTCAAATTTTAGGTAAATAACAAGTACACTTAAAAATTTTAGTTAAATCTCTTCACTTTGAGATAAATGTAAACAAATGGAGACAGGAAGGAACTAATCTAGATAAGTTTGAATTATACTTATTATCTTTGTTAGAGACAGTTACTTCTTTACAAGCCAATTAGAGCATTTAAGTTCCATACACACCACAAGGAATTTCTTGGTTCAGACTCCCGACTGTTTGAGTATAGCGTGTCATTAGGCTTAAAACATGGCATGTTACTTGGAGATAAACCTATATTATAATGTGAGCAATAGAAGGTCCTTACCATTGTGAAAGTTTTTCCTGTTCCTGTCTGCCCATAGGCAAAAATGCATGCATTGTAGCCATCCAGGACCGATTTGATGACTGGTTCAACTTCTGAAAAGACTTCATCTGAAAAATTTTCAACTGTCAAATCATGACTCATGAAGAAAATACTTCAATAAATCTTGATATTATAAAACTATTTTTCTATTTGCAGCTTTCTACTGAAGAAAGAGTTTGATATCTCATGGTAAAAATTGTTGTACTTCAAGCACCTTGTGATGAACCTGGGTGGAAAACTTTGTCAAAACTGTAACTTTTACTCTTATTTTCATCGAGTTTCAGAAGAGCATTGCTTGAATCTGAAGTTACAACAGGTCTTAAACATCCGAAATTCTCTCCCACTCTGATGGGTCTAATACGACAGAAGACACGGATATTCCCTGCATTATTACAGATATTATGAGTAAGTGACCAGAATCATTCTACAACAATTTTTAAGGTTGGGTGGAAGCAGTGTCGTTGATACCAATGATCCTTAAACCTTGATAGTCAAACTGACTTACACTAAAAATTCCAAGGTAATGTCACCTAGATTTGATTTTTACAGGGAGAATAAGAAAGCTTCAGTTTAATATTTTGTTATTAGTTTCGTACGTTTATTCACATTAATGATTGATGTTTCCAAATAGAAGATAACTAACCTTTCAAGTCCAAGAAATCGTTTAGTACCTGCCTTCTTTGTATGTTTAATTGATTTATGAAGGTGGTTAAAGCAGCAAGTTCATCTGTTGATTGCAAACAGAAAAATTTGTTATACCTGTAATGGTTTAAGAAAATGGTTTAAATGAGGAAAAGAATGAAAGTAACTGGTATCAGTATGAGCTAATAATTTAAGAAAATGTGACATGATCACAAACACATCAACATGAACACTGCATGGACACACACAAGTGCACGGATTCAATTTGCTTTCGGTTTTTCGGAGTGTCTATACCTTTTATATGTGAAACAGAAGTTGCTGAACCAACCTCTTTGCCATCAAAGGAATCCCCTGTCTCTAAGATTTTCGGTTTTACATCAGCAGAAGATGGTAAGCTTTTTATTATGTCACGAACTGATTTGACCCAAGCAGAAGTTAAATGTGCCTTAAATCCTAGTAGAGAATGAATAGTTTCAGCAAGGTTCCGAGCAGATTGCCTTGAGTCTGTGGCCTTCATCCTCTGAGTGTAATTAAAAGGAGTGTTATCCCTCAAATTTATTTCTGCTCTATTCCATCTCTGCAACCTGCAAAATACATTTCGCAATAAATGAATTGATGTTTAGATTAAATAGACTGAGTTGATTGAGTTCGTGATTAATGATACGATAAGAATTGACATAGGCAGACTGCAGAACGCCATAATCATTTCCGTAACGTGTAGATTATTTGATGATGTTTAATGGCCAGACTGAATTTATTTGTTAGGAAAGAAAGTTGAGAGAATTTACTCTGTAATGATATCCTCTATCACATGAAGAAGGATTCATGAAGATAATATATCCCTTTCTTTGATAACTGGAGTGGCTAAGAATGTTAAGGAGAGAAGGTACTGAAATTGGAATGGTACCATATGGAATTGAAAATGGATTGTCTACATTGTAGCCTTCAGATTTAGATCAGCCAGAAATGAAAATATAGAGAAGAACGGTGCTTACCTTCTTGATTGCTGAACTGCAAAAGACAAGGAATTATACTAGCATTTGGTTTGTTATGGTGACGATAAGTTACTAATCTATTCTTTAAGCTTCCAAACAGAAATTTCTTCCTGAGCTGATTAAGTTTTCCTGGCAATGAAACCAGCACATGACACTAAAAAGAAGGGAATTGCGCAGAAACAAAAAATGCAATGAAACAACGAAAGGCAGAGAGGGCGGAGTTTCTCGAACAATGAAGTCTATGATTTGCAACTTTGTGCACTGTTGATCAGTCTTTTCTTAAGGAGATTTCTGAAGAAAGTGAACTTGATGACTACATTTTTTGTCCCATCTGAGTTGACACCTGCAGGCTCGTTCCCCTTTTTCTTTAATTTATTTATTAAGATAGAAATATCTATAAGTAGATTGAAGAGAACAAGAACCACCATGCCGAATCCCACCCTGGAAAAGAATGAAGAACAAAAATATGTAAAAAGGCAAAACAAAACAAAACAAAAAAGGGTGTCTGTAAATGAAAGATTTCGAGGAAAGGGATGCAGAGATAAGAATACCTTGAATCTTGCTGCTGCACAGCTAAAGTGGAATACTAGAACCAGTCAACCAGTTATCCTAAGCCAAGGCAAGACGTGGTCAGATAGTGCTCCACTGCATATGTTTGTGTCAGTCAAAAACTTTGAAAGAGGCATAGAATTTGGGATACCGTAATATAATCAAAATGTTAAAGCAGAAACAATATAAGAGGGAGACATATAGCAGCTGAAATGACATGAGTAGTTGTAATGCTTAAGAAAGAATTTGCGTCTTAGCTATGAGTCAAGACTATTACATTATAACACTGAAGGAAAAAACCTGCAACTCTTATTCTTTGCTGAGAATTCTCAGAAGCTCCATGTGAAAGCATCCAATAAAATAACACTTGTTTCTGCTAAGTTATACAGATAATTATTGTTGGAATCTAGCTTCTTGACAAAATACCTACCTTCCTTTCCTTTGCATGATGATTGATGAATACGAGAGAGAGCTGAGAGAGAATTGAATTGCCTGTGTTAGTAAGGGTCCCAGCAGCATGGATTGCAGCAATAAGTGCAAAATTTCACTCATCTTCTCTCGACATGGTTAGAGTAAACGGGTCTTCACTGTCATATGGTTAAGAGTCATTTGCAGCTCACCAAACATTGCCTGTTCACACACTCAATATATGGTCCAATCTTGATATATTTTATGTTTACAAACTACGCCAACATAGACCTATCAGATGGACCTAAGAAAATACCGTTTCAACTTACGATAACGACGCAAACAACAAGAAAAAATAAATGACTTAAATTTCCATTAATAATATGCATTGCTTTTGATCTAGTACTATGAATATTTGGGGAGTGACATTTCATCTCCTTGTGACCAAATTACCCAACCGCTCAGAACATTCATTCGATGGAATGATAATAAGTTAAGAATCCCCAAAAGATGGTCAATACACTTCCTATATTAAAATGTAGCCGAGGCAGGTTAGGACCAAGTTTATGCTGGAGGTGGCAATTAATCTACTTGCAAGTGTCATTGTCACGCATCATATAAATATATATGCATGCATGTGACATAACTGGAGGTTGTGGGGCTTGCATTTGGATGTAGAAGTAGAATACAGAATTTGTAATTAGTAGGGAATGTTGTAGCTATGAGGTAAAGTGTTTATATTAAATATGTTTATGTTACACACTGGTTATGGTTGATACTTGCTTGTGATGAGTCTTGGTAGCCAAGAATTGGACAGGTGCCATGGCCATGCTTATATATATATATAATGATGTAAGTTGAATGCCGAGATCACCCCAAGCCAGCTTTTCTCCTGTAGAATTTAACTGATTCCTTGGTTGGTAATGCTAATTAAAATATAAATAGTGGGAGTTGGAAGGCAAGGGGAGAGGTGATAGATTTGTTCGTTGGTGAACATACAAGTAGGTCCTGACACTAATTGTGACATGACATGAGGCTAAAAGTGAAGCCACTGATGGGTCCATGAAGAAACCAAGGCGGCGTCTCATGCAGCTAACCTCGCTGCTACTCGAGTGATAATGATCAACATTGCCTTCTGCTGTGCATTCTTTTAGACAAATTTGCTTTTGGAATGCACTATAAATTAATGCTCATGCATAAGCTCGATCGCTAGCTATGTTGTCACCAAAAGAATCATGTTACATACATATGATGTTCAAATGGGAATAACTGCAAGTTCACAATTATTAATACTTTCCATTATATAATTTATCGACTAGTTCTGCAATTTTCACAAATTCTTCAATGACACTGACAATTTATATAGAAATAAGACCAAGAATTGTTCTAGTTCCAGCATGCACTGATTTTAAGGAGTCAAAAAATCTAGCTTGCGAATTTCGGGCGCATTCCTCTTGACAGCTTCACGTTCATAACAGAGACCAGTTCCCGGAATCTATCAGAGCACAGCCCCAGCATTCTAATCTTGTCAATATTCGTTACCGCAACACATCTCATTCTTGTTAGGAAATTGCTTAGAAGCATATAATAAGCATCAAGATTTATAATACATGAATAAATCTTATGTCATATAAATAGGCAACTTCTGAGGTTGTTCGGCATCACTAGCTTACGTTCACAACGTACCCAACAAAGTCGAAAAGTTATTCATTGTTTCTATACATAACATTAGCTTACTTTGATGTTTAAACGCAACTTTTTCACAACTATTATTTGTTCCTCCACTCAGCATTAATTTAATCTCTTCCACGACACTCCTCTCTCATCCCTTGCATATAGTCCTCTCCCATGAATTAGATATGATTTTCAACCCCTACATTTATAGACACATTTCAAGACTTTGAAATGCTAATAAAGATAGAACTCTTATTCGTTGCATAATAAATATAATTTTCTATTCTTTCTATTTTTCCTACTTGTTGAAGAAGTCAAGTTGAATAAGAAAATGAGTCACAAAATCGCAAAAATTCTCAAACCATATATCATTCATATCCTCATTTTTCCTGATTTAGAGTATGCTAAAGTTCCAAAATACTCTTTGTTGAAATACTTGCTTCACATCATTAATTTTGCACCCATCTACTCCATGCTTCCAAACCTTTTTATTTATAGAGTTTGGTCATTCTTGTTGTAGCTGACACCTCCATGGCTTTATTGTCACTCAAGCTTACATGACATATATTTGATGTTGGTGGCCAAACTAAAGGAAAAAGACTTTTTATAAGCTATCAAGAAAGCATTTTCTTAATGGTTTCAAATTAATTCAATCGCAAGTGCCAAATATTGTCAAGAAACTTGATGGCCTCTTTACATTTATATTTTAGAAGTGAACATATTTGTTGATAAATGCACTAAGTTAATTAAATAGCAATTTAACATGGAAATAAATAGAGAAACTATGGCAACCAAGATTCTTAAATGTATCTTTGCATTTATATTTTAGAAGTGAACATATTTGTTGATAAATGCACTAAGTTAATTAAATAGCAATTTAACATGGAAATAAATAGAGAAACTATGGCAACCAAGATTCTTAAATGTATCTTATGCCAGTTTGTGAGAGAGGCTATATAGTGGACTTATATAGCCCCTCAGGACACCACAGACCATGTCACTATTGTCTACACTAGCTATACATAAAATGATGCAGAAAGAAATCTCAAAATAATGACCTGCAAGCTCCTGAACAATGGAAAGGAAAATTTTAGAAGTTAACCGTGGACAAAAGGGAGGTGAAATATATGAGAAAGCAAAGGAATGGTAGATAGATTGACAAAAACAAGTAGAACGTAAAATCCCTATGAAAGCCCCTATAATCTGTTCACCATGAATGTCAAACCCTTTTCATTCGATAAACATATGCATGATTCTCCTATAGAGAGATGTTATACTTACAAAGTCTACATATATTTTGTATACAAAGTTAATGGATTATCACTTATTTTATACCACATGACTCATCAGCATTTATTACATTGACAACTCATATGAATATTTCATTCAATTGATGCCACATTAGCATTACATATAGACTTTGTAAATGTAGCATTATGGTTCTCCTATAAGAATTGAAGTAACAAGATAACCCAAGAAGTGGAAAAAGCAACTAAGAAAAAAGGACATAATGGTGGTAACTGTTGGGCTAAGACTAATTAAGCAATTTGATCCATTCAAAACTTTCGGCCACTTAGTTGGACAGTTTGTATAACCAAAACTTGCTTGAGGCATTAATCTTATAACAAAGACTGGTGTGTTTAATTTGAGATCCGGCAATAATAAATAATATCGTAATCAGAGATTAACAAAAAGAATTATGACCAACGACATCTAGCTAGTACCTTCTTAAATATTAATGCAATTCCAAATCTAATGCTATTGTCATAAAGCAAATTGTATGCAGCATGCATCAATGAATGATCGATCTGGAAGAAGACTAACACATAAATAGATACTTAAAGAAACTTCCTAATAATTGATCGATCCTGATTTATAGACCAAATGTCACTGAAGATATTAGTACACAAGTATGTAATATGTAACAATAGTAGAAGCTAATAGAAGCATGCATATATGAAATCCAACAAGCCAAAAAAAGAGTCTAGGTAACACAATTCCTTTTCCCCACGTTCAACCGGGTCTCTTGGTAATCAAGATCAATAATATAACAAAACAGAAAAAGAGTATTAAGCATATACAAAAGCGAAAGCTATTTATCAAAGCAGTAGAATAATAGCATATATAATGATATATACCTCTTTGATTAGTTGAGGAAGATGGATTTACATCAACGAATAAAACAGGTCACCCAAGGCCTCACATATGCAGCAGAAAGAAACATGTAGCCACGGACAACTTGCCAACTTCATCTCTGTGATTCTTTTCTACAAATTAAGGAAACAACAGAAAAAGATCAGCTGCCGGCAAGTCATCCTTGGCTGCACAATACTTTCTAAGCCTGCATGTGAGGTCATAGATGAAGAGGATACCTATATATCTTTTGGTGCTGAAACTAGCTATTTTCCTCCCAAGCAAAGTCTAATCCAAGAGATTTGTATAAAAATGGGAGGGAGAGAGAAAGATAAATAGCAGCGGTTGCACGAAGAGAAAGCACCATGAGTGTTATACAGAATGCAAAAGGTGGAGGGGAAGGGGTGAAGTGAAAGAGTTAATATTGCTTGAGACTGTATTTAATAGATTATTGATGCATTATCTTGAACAAAGCTCTTGGAAGGATATAATCCAGATACATATGGCCCAAAAGAATAATATCAAGAGGGGATAAGGTTCTTGCCCATTTCATTCCGACTACCCTTCTTCTCCTCTCCAATTCTAGATAATACTTGCTAAAGAAATGAAATCATCTAAGGGAAACAAACAGGTAGCTTTATATATATATCTGAAAGGAAAGATATAATGAACAAAATCCATGACTTTAAGTGCACCTGATTTGGGAAGTTTCAAAGGGTATAAAATTCTATTAGTGACAAAGCGGCGATAGCTAGCTATAGCTTTTTTTGTTACTAATGCTTGCAGCATTCCCTAGACTGTAAAAGATAGAAAATTGATGTAAAGAAAAGTGGTGGTGCTTGTTTCAACAGTCAATGGTGATATCGTACTAGTACTAATAGTAGTTGTTGGCAGACAGAAATTATATTCACGTGCACCCTTGAGTCATGGCATCTCTACAGCAACCCAAAGGGGCAATGACACGAAGAAAGGAATAACAAAACGACATCAAACAAATAAAGAAAAAGATTACGAGGAACAAGGGAATCTCCTATACTGTCACTAAAAGGTCATTTTCCATTAACTTTTATATTTGTAGAGGAAAAGAAATCAGGATTGATTGAGGTACGCACAGTTGAATAGGAAACATGTAAAATGCAATGTAAAATGCAGTGGAATGGTGCAGCAAATATATTATATCACATTCATAGATGTTATATCTAGGAAAGTGAGACAACTCCAAGATCAAGGCCTGCTATGCTTGTGTTCTGTATCCTACCCTGCCCCTTTTTTTTTTAATACTAGCTTCAAAAATTGATGTAGGATTCCTTCTGTCAGTCTCTTCACTTCATGTATACGGTAAAACCAGTACTAGAACAAGGTCTTGCTGCAGGTTCTCCGCTCCTTCGTTCCTCCTATTTCCAGAATTTTCTCCCTCCCTCTTTCCTTTCACAGACATATTATATCATATAGATGGTAATTCATGAAAGAACGAAAATAAAGCTAAAGAAGTGGCTTTCTTAGGCCTTACACGTAGAAAAGTGAGAGTAACATTTACAAAACCCAGTTGCCGCTATCCTAAAGTGGGTCACAACAACCCACAAGGGGTTTGTGATGGAAGAAGTCTGTAGAAGCAGCAGCAGTGGAAAGTTAATAATAGAACATCAGATAAGGCTCACATAAGATAAGATGCCGACCTAGATCACATGTATTGAACCCTGTCATTTATTTAACCTTAAGAATTTGGAGAAAATTCGAAAAATATATGAATTGCAAAAATAATTCGACCCTTAAAAATTTACTCGTTAAAATCTTCTATCGAATAGCATAGCAAACACTTGTCGACTACTGTTAGATGTAATAATCAAATATTATCAATTATTGACCGATTGATATATCTATCAAATATCGTCATATATTGTCCGATAAATCCATCAAATACTGTTAAATAGGATTATGATATGTCAATTTTTAAGACTAAGACATTTATCAAAAACTTCCTAATTGGAATTATTTTCTCAATTTTTCTAAGAGATTATACCACTGGTCACTCCAACAGCGGTAAACGTGAGGAGAGACACTAGGGAGCAACTAATAGAAAAGTTGGAAAATTCTCCAACTTTGAAATCTCAAATCAGTCCAGTGAGAAACTTGGTCCGATTACGCTTCAAGAGAAAATCACTTTAAATCACACACGTTGCGGGAAATTTTGAAGTATTAATTTCACAAATGGGGTCATGATGACAGTAAGGAGATCAACGTATAAGATGGGCAAATTAAATTGGTCCTTAACCACAAAATTTTAATATTAAAAAAATCCACGTGGGCTAATTCAACATCTCAATTTCAGCCACACGGAAAGAGCCTTTCTCCTCTCGATGCAACAAGGAAAATTTGAACACTTTCCACATAGGAAAAAGTACATACTTGAATTTAAAATAAAATAAAATAAAGACGCGTCCAATTTCCTAAAAAATAACACTGATCTCTTGAAAATCTCATTTTGGGCTCCTCATATGCACCTTTATTGCACCTTCAGAATTTAGAAACCGAGAGAACATGGCGTAAGCTACTGCAATCAAATTTTGTCATACTTCACACATTTACACAGTCTACTACAATATGCATATATTATACTCTCCTTTTTCTCTTGATATTAAATTAGTCATCTACAGATTGCCCTGAACAAGTAATAAAGAACGATATACATGCTTAAAAAAATGTGTATCAGCCTCGGAAGGGATGTGAATGTAATAATGAATTTATCCAGCAAACTAATCAAAGGCTCGTTGCATTGTAATCCGGTTATGATGAGGAGCCCTCGCTTAAAACACACAGATCTCAAGTAAACTAAACACCATAACCCACCTGGGAAGATGAAAAACAGAAACCTCATCCACAAGTACACAGTAACAAAAGTATATCCTGTGCAGAGGCGCAACACCAAAAATTTTCAAAGTCTTGGTGATAGAAATAGTATAGCATTTCTTCATGTCATTGCCGAGTGGTCAGAATCAGATGCATACTTTCACGGAAAAGCCAAAAATATAACCTACAGCCTCAAACCAGGAAGCAATTATGAAGAAACATATGAACATGGATTATGCTACAAATGTACCCAATGAAAGTTATGAATCTCTATCTCATAAGAACAAGGACACTGCAAAATAAAATATGCCATGTTGATGAAGAATGTCTCTCTCCATTATTATAAACACTGCCAAATGTGATTTCAAAAAGCTGACAAATATTACAACATAACATCTCTACTCACTGCAACTATATATATAACAAACAACCAATACCTTTTGCCAGTCCCTGCAAAAGAGGACCCCTGGGAGCCCATAACATTAAGATATTATCTTGGAAAAAAAATTTATTAAGATTCTTGGGGCGCCTCAAATCTTGTCGGAGTGTCAATGCCCATCATACAGCAAAGGCCCGATATTAAAATTAGAAGAAGAACAATCCCCTGAAATTCACGCAATGAGTAATATCAGGATCCCATATACGGAAGGCAGAAGAAAACAAGGAAAAAAAAAAGAATAAGAAGAAGAAAAAAACACCTCCTATAGACAGAGAGCAGCAAGATAAACCATGGAGCAACTCTATCAATACATACATATTAAACAATTCTCATCCCACCAATCTAAGAATATTCAAGATCAGCTCTAAAAGATACAAAATAAAACACAGAAGGAATACATGTCCCCAAAATTAGCCTTACTTTTAGAGAATGTAGAAACATGAAAGAAAAAAATACCTACTCTTGCTAGTTATTAACAAGATTTGAGGAAGCCACAAAGTAACTCCAATGTAAAATAATAATACTAATAATAAAATTTAAATAAAAAACTCAATTAATTGCAACAAATTTAGAAATAGGCCACCAATTTCATAAGAAAAGTTTCATCGGTAGCACCCTACTTTCTAATATAAACGAAATGGTCAAGATTTAACTGATAAAATTATGTAATTAGTGTTTCAATTTTAATCCGAATATCGGATGAAAGCAGCAGCTATTGTGTGAATTTATAAGGTTGTTTCTAATCCGTATTCTGCTGGAAGAGCAAGAGAACCTAATTGAGAATATGCATATCAAATAAGTGGAAAATGGTTCTGCATCCATGCAGAGTATGAGAGGGAGGGAAGAAAGAAGAGAGAAGAAAAAAAATAATAATTAAAAATTAAAAAGAATAGACAACTCATACAACAGGAGTTATTAACACTAGAAGAAATGAACTGTAGCACCATTTTTAGCTAAGATATTGCATCTTCACAAGCCAAAGTGCTTATTAGCCTTTCCCACAAGTAGCCACACATCTCCCTAGTCAACAGGGCATCTCATTATATGTTATGAACTTCCCAAAGGTCAAAACAAGATAAAAGTAGAGAGAAGAGAACGGTGCCTCAGGGCTTGGCCTTTCAGCATTTGATGAGGCCGGGGCCCAAGAGACCAGATAGGTTGTTGTGGATTTCTGTTTTCATATAGAAGTTCATGATAACTCATTTAAAAAAAACAGTCAAAACAAATATACTTGTTAAAAAGAAGATCTTTTCTGAATTTAACAAAATAAAATTAGAGGACAGTTTTTTTAGTATCGACACACAAAAGCCACCCACAGTTATTTTAAGTTATAAACGAAAGAACTTATTAGGCAATAACTTACAACTAGAACTCCCTCCAGAAGAGAAGATTTAATTTGGCAAACTTCGTCACAGCGTGTTGAATTGGCTGACCCATTTTGTACTGTATCTGCAGCAAGAAACCTTTGTAGCTCCCGAAAAGAAGGATACTGAATAGACCTAACGGGATCAGAAACATAAAGAACTGCATACTTTGCCCCGGACTGCTCCACAGAATCAATAAGCTCAGAGATAACCTCACCTGTAAATTGGATAATAAAAATTCACATAAATATTTCTCAGATCAAAATATAGAAACGACATTACCCTCCAAGAGCCATGCAAACGACCCAAACATACTTTCAGGACGTGGTTGTTCAAGTTGCTTCAGAGAATGAGTGCGTTCATAGCAGAAGACAATCAAATCAGCTTGCCCCTCTGGTGCCTTTTCCATCCTTGAAAGCAGGTGATCCTGATCATTATATATGGGAAAAATTTGATAAGAATCAATAACAAGAATGAATAATACATCAGCTATTTTCCATTAACCCAAAAAGTTTCATAAAAAGTTAGCTTACATGGACTGAACGCAAGTCTGCAAGCTTCTGAAAATTGCCACCCTCTATAGTACAGGACTCTGAAAATGCAACATTATTGATTCTTAATTCATCCCCACAAGCTTCTGTAAATTCTGACACCAACAAACTCTCCATTGCCGTTTGGTCTTCTGATGCAGTAACATAAGGGAATGCCATGGAAAAATTGGATCTTGTAAAAGAGACCTGTGAAAGAGCAACGAACATAACACTATTAAGTGAGCTAGGGATAGAATTATGAGAATGTGGTAAAACTCCATTTACCTTGAGCAAGTCTAACAAAGCCGGGTCAGCATGTCTGTTTCCAGAAATATGAGAAGATTGCAACTACAGATAAGAAATGAATAACCATCAGTAGGCAGAATGGCTAACAGCAGGACAAGGATTGGAATGCGTTAGATTACAAAGAGTTGAAAAAAAGGGTTCAAAGGAAAATTGTTAAATAGCAGGCATTGATATGGAGATAAGAGGTATAAGATAAAGCTGAGAAGCAGTTTTGATAGAAATATAAAGCTAGCTTAGTTAACAAGCCATGGGACAAAAATGAAGTAAAAGGGTAGGTACCTCTCTACCAACAAAAACAAGTGCCACATCAACAGATTGCTTCCTTGAGCACTGAAGAAAAAGGGAAAATAACTATAAGGATGGGAGAGATAGAATTGAAGAATTGAAGAAAGAAAGAAAGAGGGTTTTATACCAAAAAGTCGGACCAATGGCCTTGAGAAAGAACAGAGTGGGCGAGATCCTTGGGAGAGATTGTTTGATAATTTAATGCATCATCAGAGGTATCAAGTCTGAAAAAAATCAATTAATCAGTCAAAAACAAAAACAAAGAAAATAAATAAATAAAGATGAAATTAAATGAAAATTAGATTCTAGTTAGATGATGATGCATACTGATTCTGATGAGGAGACCAGAGAAAGGCGGGGACAGTGGAAGGAGAACCCAAAGCAAATGCGTTTAGATATTCCAATAGCATCAACAACGACAACAAAACATAACTGCTCTTCATCATCTTCGTACCTTCAATTTCAATTCTTTAATTAAATTATTAATTACAGAAAGAAATCTTATGTATATATCAAAAGCCAATCACGAACAATAAAATAAAAGATCTAAGAGGACAAATTGAAACTAACCAGAGGAGAATAAATTTGTGAACAGTGCAGTGCAAGTGCAGGTGCAGCAGGAATAGATCTTGATTACGATTATTCTCTTTCCCTTCCCCTTGGCTCAAGGTCCAGGCAGAAGCACGCAATTAGTACTATTGTTTGTTTGTTTCTGTCTTTTGATTGATTGGGCTCTTCAAACGGATCATGTCAGCCCACCTTGGCCCCAACCCAAAACATATATTGGGTTGGGTCGTTTAATATTCCAGACAGCCCATTTATCAGATATCCTTGCTTCGCCAGTGATTTGGTTATCACTCGAGCAGCGCACAGCAGGGGAAGAGACGCTTCAACGAGCCATAAATAAAACAAACAATTGAGTTAAAAGGGACTTGAATTTCTTTGAAAAATATAAGCCTTAACTCTGCAGCTCAACTTCTGCAGTAAGGAAAAGTTGCTTTATATATGAGGAGCAAAAAACTGTTATACCCTAGTGCCAGGTGTTGGCAATTAGGAGACTTTATTACAATAGCCAAATGAAATAGGACACATGTCCTTTACTAGAAGGTCGTAAACATAATATAAACTAACTGCACTAAACACAAGATAACAGACTTCCTAAGCAACATTATCAGGAGAATTAAGAAGATTAATAGAATTAACAGAAAGGATCAATTAATCCTCCAGGTGGGAAATGTGTGTTGTCTTAACATCCGCCCTCAAACTGGAGAGCACCTCTGTGACTCCAAGTTTGGACCTAAAGCGAAGAAATTGTGGAGCTGCTAAAGGCTTTGCCAGGCAATTGGCTAGCTGGTCATAGGATGGAACATAGCGCACCTCTAGGAGCTTTCGCAGAATTCTATCTCGCACAAAGTGGACATCTATTTCTATGTGCTTGGTTGTTGCGTGGCAAACTGGATTGGAGGCAAGAGAACTGGCACTTGTGTTGTCGCACCAAGCAATAGGGCATGAAACTGTTTGGCAATGGAGTTCTATAACTAGAGATTGAATCCGTGCTATTTCTGCTGCAACATGAGCTAAAGCTCTGTACTTTGATTTTGTATTTGACCTAGGGACAACAGTTTTTTTTTTTTAAATTGCCAAGAAACCAAGGTGTCACCAAGAAAGACACAGTACCCCCCAATTGACCCATTTTCTTCTGTGATGCAAGCCCAGTCAACATCTGAAAAACCAACAAGGTCCATATTGTCACATGTTCTAATATGCAGTCCAAGGAATTTAGTTCCTTTTAGGCACCTTAGAATTCGTTTTACACCTCGTCAATGAGTTCTTTTAGGTGCTTGAAGGAATTGACTCAGTTTATTGACACTATAAGCAATGTTAGGTCTACTAAGAGAGATGCTGTAGAGCACCCACAGTGCTCCTATAAAGAGAAGCATCTGAGAATGGTTCTGAGTCTTATAAGTTCTTGTTTTTGCAGATTGCTATTGGTGTGGAGCAGGTTTTCAAATGTTCGAGCTTCAACTTCTTTAATAGGTCTAAGATATACTTTGATTGGCTTAAATACATCCCTGTAAGGTCTCTTCTTACTTCTATTCCAAGAAAATAGTGCAAATCACCAAGATCCTTAAAGGCATAGAGTTTATTAAGTTCATGAATAAGATCTTGGACAATCTATGGACTGTTTCCTATAACAAGTATATCATCCACATATACAAGTATAAAAATCAGAATGTTTTCCTCCTTGAGGATAAAGAGGGAGGAGTTTGATTTAGAGTTTGTAAAACTCTAGCTTAGAAGAGTATTTTTCAACTTATCAAACCATGCCCTTGGGGCTTGTTTAAGCCCACAAAGAGCTTTGTGAAGTTTGCTGACATAGGATGGTTTAGCTGGATCAATGTAACCTTTAGGCTATTTCATGTAAACTTCCTCATCAAGATTCCCATTCAAAAATGCATTATTAATGTCAAGTTGTCTAACTATCCAATTTCTAGCCATTGCCAAGGTTAAAATCACCCTAATTGGTCCAGGTTTCACCACAGGACTGTAGGTTTCCGTGTAATCAACTCGAGGAGTCTAATGGAAACCTTTAGCTTCTAATCTGCCCTTGTGTCTGTTTATGCTTCCATCACTATTAAATTTCAACTTGAAAACCCATTTATTCCTACTAGGTTGTACTGAGGAGAGTAGGGTGCCGAGACCAGGTTCTATTGTTAACATGTGCTTCAAATTCACTATCCATAGCCTTTTTCCAAACTGCTGATTTAAGGGCTTCTATAACAGAAGTAGGTTCACTCTCCTCATTGTTTGTAATGTGTAGTAGCTCAGAATTGTAGGCTTTGGGTTTAAAGATTCCTCTTTTAGATCTGGTGATCATAGGATGACAAGGTAAAAAAGGATGAATAGGAGATTATTGATCTTTGGTGGTGATGTCATTTTTGGACTTATAGTGGGTTTAACTGTTTGGAAGGTGTTTGATCAACATCACGAGGGAAAATGTGAGGTTCTGTTTGATGAATTGGTTTGATTTTTTGTAGCTACTTTTGGAGAATTTCGAGGAGATATTCTTTCTAAATTAATGCAGGTCTCAGGCATCCTATGATGTTGTTCTTTAAGTGTCCAGTCATTAAAGAAAGGGATAACAAAGCTAGAAGAGACCGTGATAGTAGAATGATCATTTGTGTTGTTTCTAAAATTGAGAAAACCATTTTTAAAAGAGAAATCTGATTCGTTGATCACAACATGCTTAGATAGATAAATTCTTCAAGTACGACTGAGGCATTTATAGCTTTTGTGTGAATCACTATAACCCAAAAAGACACATCTCATTGAGTGGAATTGGAATTTATGCTTTTGGTGAGGTCTTAGGCAAGGAAAGCATGAACATCCAAATGTCTTTAAGGACTGATAGTCTGGAATTTGTTTACAAATTTTCTCCCAAGGTGAGATTCCATTCAGTATAACTGTAGGTAGCTTGTTGATTAACCACACTACAATGTGGAAAGCCTCCCACCAATATTTTAGGGGCATGTGTGCCTGTGCAAGTAAAGTTAGCCCAACCTCAACAATATGTCTATGGTTTCTCTCCACTTTGCCTTGTTGTTCATGTGTATGTGGACAAGCAATTCTAGGCTCTATTCCACTTTGTTTAAGGAATTCCGTGAAGGCTCTAAATTCCCCTCCCCAATCAGATTGGATACTTTTAATGGATTTCTCAAATTTCTTTTCAATATTGGCTTTAAATTGCTTAAAGATCGTTAGGACTTTGGATGTGTTCTTGAGAGCATAGATCCATGTGAATCTACTAAAGTCATTAACAAAATTTATGTAGTATTTGAAGCCTGAGTTAGATACAATAGGAGTTGGTCCCCAAAGATCTATATGAATTAATTCTAAAATTTGCTTTGTTTTGCTAGTTAAGTGCTTAAAAGGAAGGGCATGTGACTTTCCTAATTGACAAGCATCACGGAAGCTAATAATTTCATTGATTTGAACTGGTTTATTACAATGTTTCAAGACTTTATTCAAGACCTTAACGAGATGGATGTCCAAGCCTTCTATGCCAGGTGTTTCCATTGTTTTCTTTTGATGACCAATTTGAGACAAAAACAGATCGAGAATAGGGATTAAGATACTTAGAAGACAAGCTATTTGAAGAAGATTTGAAGGGAAGATAGGAAACTGGAGAAACTAGACACTTGGGGACTGCAGCAGCATAACATTTTGAAGTTTTATTTCTTCCATGAGCTTTCAACTGACATTTGGATACCCTGAGACCTGGACAGATTTGATAAAGGCCCTCTTTAATTCTCCTCTATAGCAGTACCTAATGAGTTTGTTTGTCCTTCACAACACAGAAAGTGGAATGAAACTCAACAAAAACCTTGTTATCTTGTGTGCGTTTTGAGATGCTCAGCAAGTTCTTTGTGATTTTGGGAACATATAAAACATTTCTCGGTTTAAGAGGTGAATTAGAATCAATTGAAGCCAAATTAGAGTGACCAATGTGTGTGATTTTGAGCTTATTTCCATCACCAACAAAAAGGAATTTCTTACCACTATATTCACTTCTAGCATTGAGGTAATTTGGCTCAGTAGTGACATGATTTGTTACACCAGAATCTGCATACCAAGCATCATCAGTAAGTGTTTCTGGTGAAGCAAAGTAGGCTTGTTGTTGAAAGTTATGCTGAGGGAAGCCTTGTTGTGATTGATTTGATCTTTGAGGGTCTTATCTATTGCTGTGATTGTTTCTATTTAAGCTTAAGGACCCCATATAGCTTAGGTCAGTCCTGTAGAAACAAATTGAAGCAAGATGATCAATCTTGTCACAAATTTAGCAGATTGGCCTTGAATTTTCGAACCTGCTTCTACCTTTTCCCTTTGTTGAGTTTTTAGAACCTCTTTTGTATCCTTGATGAGACACCTCGTTACCACATTGCTTGTTTTGATCCCTGGTGTTGTTATTTTTCTTACCAAAAGTAAGGTTGGCAAAGGCTTGATTTAAACTAAAGTTGCCAAAGCTATTAAGCCTCTCCAATCTATTCTCAAAACCCAGCAAGGTTGCTTGAAGTTCTTGTCATGAGTTTCTTCTTTGGATTGAATCTGGACTACAATGGGAGTGTAATCTGCATCAAGTCCCAAGGTAATAAAGGAAACTATATCATTCATCTCTACTGGACTACCTGCTATTACTAGATTATTAGCAATCTTCTTCATGTTAGAGAGGTATTCATTCATTTTTACGGACCCTATTCTGCAGTTTTGTAAGTCAAAACGAAGATTTGCAATCTTGGATTTGTTTTTTACTCCAAATAGTTAATCAATAGCCTTCTAGAGACAATAAGAGGATGAAGTTTCGCCTATTACTTGAGCTACAACTTCATTTGTTATTGAGCCTAAGAGCCAATCAAACTAAGAGGTTGTTGATAAGTGTCTATTTATATATCATTTTCATATCAATTCGTCCATGTTTCTTTGCTATATTCCTTGGTATTTTTATGTTTTTGTGTGGTTTTTGATGTTTGTAGGAGTTTTGGAGGAACTTACACAAAATTGGAGTAAAACCCTTCATTTTCACCTCTGCTAGTCAACCAATTTCTTGGAGTCGATTGTATCGATATACAATTAACCGGATAACATGCTATATACCATTGAAAAGCTCTCGAAGTCTATTTTCTGGAGAAATTTACGGTTCACGAATTTATGTAGTGTACCGAAAGTTGTGATAAAAATGGTATGAGAAGTGTATATTTGTAATTCCATATATCACTGTAGCATGTTATTAAATACGGGGCACTGTAGCAAGTTACTGTAGCAGAGTATTTAAACACATTTTAGGGTTTTATTTTCATAACTTGAAGAGGGGAAAACGTGGGAGGAGGCTGCATTTCTGGATTTCTCTCATCCCTTGGAGTTCTTGAAGGAGAAAGAAGATTTTGAAAGAGGAGGAACTACAATTCCAAGAAGATTCATCTACAAAGAAGATTTTCAAAGAATTTGCTAAGTTCTTTCTTTCCTTTTCAATTCTGGAATTTCTCTGTATTGTATTTGTTATTCTGATTGAATATGTGTAACTAAATCTGAATTGGTTGAGGGTGATTTCAAAGCCCTTGATATGGATTTTGTGAGTTGATTGTGTAAGAAATTGTTATCCAATTCTCTAATTGAAGTTGCTTGTATTTTCCCATATCTAATGCTTATGATTGCTTACTGATTGTATTTGGAATGGCCAACTGAATATAATCTGTTGTTGTCTATTGCTAGATTAGAAATCTTGATCCGTAATTGTCATGAATTTCCAATCATTAGTAGCAAAATTGTGATCAGAGATTGCAATTGGAAAATACAACCTAGGTTAAATAATCCGAACTTGTGTGATTATTGCTTAGATCAACCTATCTTTCTCATCGTAATGCTTCTATTAAATTAAACTTAGAGAGCTTGTTCTAGGTTGTTTAATGGATAGAGATTAAATAAAGAGCTTGTTTTATTTAACAACAAAGTAAGGAAAGATTGGGATAACAGAGCTTGTTGTTATCTACGGTTGATAACTTCAATGCTGTAATTGGATTACAATTCTATGTTAATTCACAAATTCATATCTTGTGGCAGAGAAAGAACCCTTAACCAAGTGTCTCTCATTGAATTTTCAATTCATTTAATATTGTGTTGTGTTATTCTTTATTTGCCTTCGTATTCAGTTTAATTAATCATTCAACAAAACCCCCCATATTTAGTTTATTGTTGCTGAAAAATAACAAATTTAATTAGAATCAATCCTCGTGGGAACGATATCTCACTCATCACTTTATTACTTGTGCGACTAGTATACTTGCTAGTTTCGAACGCATCAAGTTTTTGGCGCCGTTGCCGGGGATTGATTTTCTAATCAATTTGTTATTCTTTTTTTACTACTAATTCTTGATTGTTATTTCCTGATTGTTTGTGTTTAGGCTTTTATGTCCGAGGGAGAAGCGGATCAACGACTTAAGAGAATTAAGGAGTTTCTCCAATCCTCGAATTTAAGGCTAAATCGGTCAATTTCAACTCCACCTCCAGAATTTGACCTTGCACGACACACTTCCCTCCCATCTTCTTGCAGTTCAATCAAATCTGAATCGGAAGCAATGGCGATGGAAAACGATCAGACTCTTAAGGAGTTAGCGGCTCCAATTATTGATCAACAACCGCTATGCATAAGCACCAATTTTGAGATAGATTTTGAACTTAAATCTGGACTGATTCATCTCTTGCCTACATTTCATGGTTTTGCAGGAGAGGATCCGAACAAACACCTCAAAGAATTTCATGTGGTATGCTCAAGTATGAAGCCAACTGGCGTTTCTGAAGAGCAAATAAAATTGAGAGCTTTCCCATTCTCATTAGCAGATTCGGCAAAAGATTGGCTATACTATCTACCACCAGGTACCATTACCACTTGGAATGAGATGAGCAAACTCTTTTTGGAGAAATACTTTCCAGCCTCGAAAGTTACAAATATTAGAAAAGATATTAGTGGCATTCGACAACACAATGGAGAATCACTTCATGAATATGGGGAGAGATTTAAGAGGTTATGTGCTAGCTGTCCAAACCACCAAATTAGTGATGGACTCCTAATTCAATATTTCTATGAGGGTCTCCTACCCATGGAAAGGAGTATCATTGATGCTGCTAGTGGTGGAGCACTAGTTAATAAAACACCAAACGTGGCAAGACGTTTGATTAGTGACATGGCAGTGAACTCCCAACAATTCAGCAGTAAATTTGAGCCACAACTACCAAAAAGAGTAAATGAGGTAAGTACTTCAAACATTGAACAACAACTTTGTGAACTTACCTCTCTTGTAAAAAAAATGGCTGTAGGACATATGCAGCAATCTTATGCATGCGGGGTATGTTCTGCCATGGACCATCCAACCGACATGTGTCCAACTTTGCAAGAAGGAGATACAGAACATGCCAATGCCATGGGTGGATTTCCAGACAACCAAGGCAAAGGTATGACCCTTTCTCCAATACTTACAATGTTGGATGGAGAGATCACCTTAATTTAAGATATGGGAATCGTCAACCAATTGCCCCAAATGCCATACCAAATCGACCACCAGGTTTCAATCAACCAAGGGTGCAGCAACCATTTCAATCACAACCACAACCAGCACCACAACCAGCTCCACAAAATTCAGGTATGTCTCTCCAGGATATTGTTAAAGCACTTGCCTAACACAATGCAATTTCAGCAGGAAACTAGGGCAAGTATCCAAAACCTGGAAAATCAAATGGGACAATTGGCCACTAACCTGAGCAAAATTGAGAGTCAAAGCTCAGGAAAATTACCTTCTCAGCCGGTGATCAAACGATGATCAATCCAAGAGAGAATTCTTGTGCTGTAACTTGAGTATAGTGGTGAGCAAGATTAGAGAGTTCCACCAAAGGAAATCACAATGATGAAGGGGGATGGATAATCGATATACACCATGAATAAAACTCATTTATAAGGTAAATCCTAAAACCCATATCCACTTTTATATGTACTGTCCTCACCTTTAATTAGCAGATGTTGCAAAATCAAGGAAGGAGGAACAAGAACAAGAAATCCTGGAACTTTTCGCAAGATGAGGTAAACCTACAACACTTGCTGGATGCTATCAAGCAAGTGGCACGTATGCAAAATTTCTGAAGGAGTTATGCACCAACAAGAGAAAGTTGAAAGGAAATGAGAAGGTAAGCGTGGGGGAAAATGTTTCAGCTGTATTGCAAAGAAAAATTTCTCCGAAATGCAAAGATCAGGTACGTTCACCATTCCATGCACCATTGGTAATACCAAGTTTGAAAGAGCTATGTTAGATTTAGGAGCATCTATTAATGTCATGCCATATTCTATTTATGTTTCCTTGAATCTTGGACCCCTTGCGGAAACTGGTATTATCATTCAACTTGCTGATCGTTCTAATGCATATCCCAAGGGAGTTGTGGAAGATGTGCTTGTGAAGGTGAATCAATTGGTATTTCCAGCAGACTTTTATGTTCTTGAAATGGAGGATGAGACATCTCCCAATTCAACACCGATTCTTTTGGGGAGGCAAGTTCCTGTGGAAAACTGCCCGAACGAGAGTGATGTTTCATGATGGCACTCTTACCATGGAATTTGATGGCGAGGTGATTCGTTTCAATATTTTTGAGGCAATGAGATACCCTAGTGACTTGCATTCTGTTTTTGCAGTTGATGTTATTGATTCTTTGGCACAACAACTTTTTGAGTTAACTCGCAAGGATGCATTGGAAGTAGCCATTAGTGAGCACATTGCGGCAGAAAATTCCAGAGAATCGAGGAAGTTGATACAAGTGTCTAAAGAAGTGGAGGAAGCTGTGGCAAGCTTGGATGAGACTATAGCTATCACCACATACAGGTATGATGTTTCGTACATTGAATTGCCTTTATCTAATGAGAAACTTCTACCTTCCGTGATGAAAGCACCTGCCTGGCGCTAAGCCCTGCTTTCCAGATCATTTGAAGCATGTATTCGTAGGTGAGAAAGATACTTTGCCAGTCATAATAGCAAAGGGTCTTGCACCATTACAAGAAGAGAAACTCATCCGAGTGCTCCGAGATCACAAACACGGCCAATGGGTTGGCCAGTCCGGCTGACATCAAAGGTATTAGTTCGGCCGTATGCATGCACCGCATCTTGTTAGAAGAGGGATCCAAGCCCACTAGAGAAGCACAGCGGAGGTTGAATCCTCCCATGATGGAAGGTGTCAAGAAAGAAATCCTGAAATTGTTAGATGTGGGTGTGATTTATCCAATTTCGGACAGCAAGTGGGTGAGTCCAGTCCAAGTTGTTCTGAAGAAATCTGGTGTTACGGTGGTTAAGAATGACAATAATGAGCTAGTTCCCACTCGTATCCAAACCGGGTGGCGAGTTTGTATTGATTATCGAAAGCTCAATTCTGTAACTCGCAAGGATCACTTTCCTTTGCCATTCATTGATCAAATGCTGGAGAGATTAGCGGGTCATTCTCATTATTGTTTTCTTGATGGCTATTCAGGATATAATCAGATTGTCATTGCCCTGAGGATCAAGAGAAAACTACATTCACCTGCCCATTCGGTACATTTGCCTATCGATGCATGCCATTTGGTCTTTGCAATGCCCCTGCCACTTTCCAAAGGTGTATGGTAAGTATTTTCTCTGATTATGTTGAGAATCTAGATTGATGTGTATTTAGGATTGATTTTAGTGTTCTTTGGTGATTCTCTTTGATATAATGCCTTGACACCTTACCTTATATTCAAAGATGAATTTTTTGATCAACTAACACCTTGTCTGAATGGGAGAAATGTAAGTTTATGGTTAGATTGAGGGTATAGTTTTCGGGGATGAGTGTTATTTCTGCTAAGGGTATAGAGTGATAAATCCAGATAAAATCTTATATGTTCCTTACACCTCCACAAAGTGTGCGGATATTTCCGTTCGTTTCTTGGTCATGCAGGTTTCTATCGTAGATTCATCAAAGATTTCTTGAAGATAGCATTGCCCCTATGCAGATTATTACAGAATGATGTGGCCTTTGAATTTGATGAGAAATGCAAAAGGCATTTGAGAAACTGAAGGAACTCTTGACTTCGGCTCCAGTAATCCAATCTCCGAATTGGGATCATCCATTCGAGATCATGTGCGATGCAAGTGACTACGCTGTGGGTGCCGTTTTGGGTCAACGAATTGGCAAAATTCCACATGCCATTTACTATGCATCTCGGACTTTAAATGATGCTCAACTTAATTATTCTACCACTGAGAAAGAGCTGCTAGCGGTTATTTTTGCTTTAGAAAAGTTTCGATCTTATTTGATTGGTACTAAAGTAACCGTTTATTCTGATCATGCAGCTTTGAGGTACTTGCTCACAAAGAAAGATGCAAAACCAAGGCTTATCAGGTGGATACTCCTTTTACAGGAATTTGACTTGGAGATCAAAGATAAGAAGGGAAGTGAAAACTTAGTTGCAGACCATCTCAGTCGCATTGTCCATGACGAGGATGTACTGCCATTACAAGAAAGTTTTCCGGATGAACAATTGCTGTCTCTACATGTAGTAGCCCCTTGGTCTGCAGATATTGTTAATTACTTAGTTACCAAGAAGCTACCACATGACTTGACTCGAGCCGTCAAAGAGATCAGATCACAAAATAACATGCCTAAATATACATATGGGATGAATCTCAATAATGATGGGAAGCATTGTTCTGATTCAAGTGTAGGAAGGTGGTGTTTCTGAATCTGAATTTAATTCAATTTTGACCTTCTGTGTCATTAATTATGATGTGGCGGTCACTTCGGACCAAAAAGAACAGCCCTGAAAGTTCTTGATTGTGGATTCTACTGGCCATCAGTGTTCAAAGATGCATATCTATTTTGCAAAGCTTGTGACCGTTGTCAAAGGACAGGTAATTTAAGTGCCAAAAATCAAATGCCACAAACCCCTATACTTATTGTCGAGATTTTTGATGTGTGGGGTATTGATTTCATGGGTCCTTTTCCTTCATCTTTTGGTAATGGTTACATTATACTTGCTGTGGATTATGTTTCTAAATGGGTGGAAGCAAAAGCTACGAGAACTACTGATTCTAAAGTTGTTGTAGATTTTGTGAAATCTAACATTTTTGCGAGATTTGGAACACCAAGAGCCATGATAAGCGATAGAGGGACACACTTCTGCAACAGATCATTTGAAGCCTTGCTCAAGAAATACAACATCACTCACAAGTTGTCTACTGCATATAATCCACAAACTAGTGGTCAAGTTGAAGTTTCAAATCGAGAAGTCAAGTCCATTCTCGAGAAGACAGTGAATCCGAACCGAAAAGATTGGAGCCTACGATTGAATGATGCACTTTGGGCATACCGAACTGCTTACAAGACACCTATTGGTATGTCTCCGTATAGGTTAGTATATGGTAAGCCATGCCACCTTCCAGTGGAGCTCGAACATAAAGCATGGTGGGCAGTAAAGCTTTGTAACATGGAGATGGATGCTGCTGGAGAACAAAGGAAGCTTCAACTGCAAGAATTGGAAGAACTTAGAAATGCTGCCTATGAGAATTCCAGAATTTACAAGGAGAGAACTAAGGCATTTCATGATAAAATGATCTCCAGGAAGAATTTTGAAGTGGGACAGAAAGTTCTTTTATTTCAGTCTCGCCTCAAGTTATTTTCAGGTAAATTACGATCTCGATGGGTTGGACCTTTTGTTATTACTAATGTTTTTCCCCATGGTGAAGTGGAAATCAAGAGCTTAAAAACGGAAAAAGTATTCAAGGTGAATGGGCACAGGTTGAAGCCTTACTATGAGAATTCAGTGATGCAGGACATCGATGAGGTACCTCTCTACGAGCCAACTTATCTTGATGGGTGAGGACAGATAACGTCAGGCTGAGGACGTTAAACCAAGCGCTTATTGGGAGGCAAACCAATGTTTTTGAAATATAAATAAAAAGAGACAAAGAAAAGAAGGTAATATTGATCAATTTTTGTGTTTCGAGGAGATTCCTCTCATGGGCTATTATAATTGATCAGGTTTTATCTCTCTTTGCCATTTGTCTTATTTGCTTTGTTGTTTGTTTTTGACTTTCATTTGCTCTTGTGTTTTTATTTCTTTTATGTGTCTCTATTTTCTTTTCTTTTCTTTTCTTTTCTTGTGTTTAATTTGATTATTCCGTGCTTCGAGTTCAGTTGTGCAACAGCTTGAGGAAACATTCAAACGGGAGTTGAAGCCATTGTTCGAAGGTTTGAAACGTGCATATCTGGGAGAAGAACAAACTCAATCGCATTATCGGTAATATCTCTCCTTTTCTTCTCTTCAATGGATGCTGATATCTTTCTATCGAACCTTCGTAAATATTTCCCTTCACTTCCTCAAAATGCTGTGTTTAAAATTTATAAAGTACGGATGACTAGACTTTGGGCATTGATGCTCCTAAATGTGCCTGCTGATATCGATGGCTTATCGAAGCCAAGGTGAGATTGTCCGGTGAGCCGGACATTAATCTCGCAAAATACATGCCTGGTCTAGGAAAGAGCTACTAGCCAAGAGGCGAAGAGCGAAAAGGTTACAAGTATGTTATAAATGTGCTAGATGGAATTGTAACCAGACTTGTCGTTCATTAGGTTTTGCGTCCAGGAATAGAGAAGATAAACTTTCATTTATTAAGAATGGTTGAGTAATGAGTCACTGGATAATGTTTTGTTAACTCTCGAGTCACATTCTTGTGGACTTGTTCAGCGTGAATTGCTTAATCTATGGACACAATTTCGTGATGAATTGCAGTGTTATAGTCTAGGGAATATGACTAAAAACGACCCTGTTTGCCAGTTTATAAGAAAACTGGATGGGAAGCAAATCCCCGACTCATAGAAGGCGTTTCAGCCGGTACTGGACTTAAAACCAGAGGAAGATGTGAGCCACAATCACAACTACTTGTATATTAGAATGTGTGTTGTTGTTGTAGACTTTTTTTTCTTGTTTCGTTTGATCTGATTATCAATGTTGTTTTTGTGTTGTTGTTGTTTGTTGATTTTGTTTGTTGATTTTGTTTGTTTTAATTTCAAGTTTTCTTTTTGACAAACCATATGACTACCCTATGGCATAAGTACACGTGGGAGACAAGTGTGGAGGTTTTGTCAAACCTCCACCGAAAGTGTATCTCTATTTTTTATGCTTCACGTGGGAGACAAGTGTGGGGGTTTTGTCAACCCCCGCCGAAAGTGTATCTCCATTTTCCATGCTTCACGTGGGAGACAAGTGTGTAGGTTTTGTCAAACCTCGCCGAAAGCATATCTCATTTTTTCAAATCTTGGGGCGATAAATCTGCATCGAGCAACTCCCACCGAAATTATGTCCCCATGTGTCAAATTTGAGAGTTTTACGTGTGTATATATCCATTTTGCATATTCTCAAATGTCATTTTATAACCTGTCTTGCACTTGAATCGCATAATACCTAACGTACATCATTGTCTTACACAAGTTTAGAGCACTTTTAGAAATGGAGAAAACACCAATTCGGCGATTCCAAAATATATGCGTATTTTGTGGATCGCAATTTGGTAAAGATGGAGAGTTTACAACAGCAGCCCTTGATCTTGGTAGGACATTAGCTTCGAGGGGCATTAATTTGATTTATGGAGGGGGTAGTCTTGGGTTAATGGGGTGTGTGTCGACAGCTGCATCCCTAGGAGGGAGCAAAGTTCTCGGCATTATCCCTAAACCATTAGCTGTACGAGATATCGTAGGCAACACAATCGGGGAAGAGTTACAGGTCTCTAGTATGCATGAGCGTATTGCACATATGGTTGTTTAGTCCGATGCATTTATAGCTTTGCCGGGTGGTTATGGTACATTAGAGGAGATATTTCAAATCACCTCTTGGGCACAGCTAAACATCCATCGGAAACCCATTGGTTTGTTAAATGTTAATAATTTTTTTGATGGTTTGTTGTCCTTTCTTGATCAAGCTGTAGAAAAAAATTTCATCTCACCGTCAGCAATGCAAATGCTGGTTACAGCTTCAACTGCAGGAGAGTTAATTGACAAACTACAAGAATTCGTCTATTCACCTGATCCAACAATGGCTCGGATAAATTGGTTTGGAGAAGGCAACAAAAGGCGTCAACTGGATTTAACCCTCCATCTGTAATCTCTATTTGCTGGTTTGCTTCGTTTTTGTTTGCTTTCTTTTTAGTGTGTTTATTTGAGATTTTTCATGTCGTTTCTTTTGAGCTTTTTCAGGTTATTTCTTTCGTCCCAGGTAATATTTTCTAATCTCGGTTTTTAGAGTGGTGGCTTAAAAAGTTCAAGTTCTCTTGAAACGCATTCTGGATCTCTTCAATCCATAATGGCTGAATAAGGAGGCTAACTTCTAAACTTTTTAGACCCATTCTAACTAACTTGTTTTTGTTTGCTGACTTGTTGAACTTTGTTATTTTATGAGTGAGTTTAGTTTTGCGTAATTTAGAGTTGTTATGTGTTTTTATCTTTATCAGTTTTGATTTTAAAAAAAACAATTGTGGAAAAACCTGATGAGGTTTCTTTAACCCTTGAAACGCATTCTCTCTAAATAAATCTGTAGTTTGTTATTTCATGTTATTTGAAGTGTCTTGTTTCTTGTTTTGTTCTTTCATAATAAAGGTATATAGGCTGGAAACCTTAAGTCTGCGGGCTACTGGTCCTTAGGATTGTTGAAATATACAATCTTGACTCAGGTGTAACAACGCCACGTACCTCTTTTCTTGCATTTTGTGGGTCGATGATAAGATAATGATTGAATTAAGAATAACTCTTGGAAAATAATAAATGATGCATGGATCTGTGTGCTTGAAATATTTATTGGTTTTCGCTTTTGCTTTTGATTCCTTGCGCAACATTGAGCACTGAGCTATTATCACTGAGTTATTTGTTCACTTAGAGAAAGTTTACGTAATTTAAATGTTTCTTCAAATTTCAATGAATTCTAGAACTTGTTTGATGGTCACTCAAGGCGAAATCCTAGGCTGTGCAACATTGGGGAAATGATTTAGGCCATCTTTGGACCGTTTGAGCCTTAATAGCCAACCTGGACTGAAATTGATCCCTAGTTACCCCTTTGAGCCTTTGTAAGCCTTTTTCTTTGTTAACTCACTAAAAGATTTCCTAACCTCAAATGAATTTATTCCAAACAGTTTATCCCTTACCTATGAGCATGTAGATCATTCACAATTAAATTTTGAGCTATGTTCTGGTTTTGGGAAGTTAGAGGAGGTTGGGATGTGTCATGAGCAATACAAGTGAGTTCTATTGTGTTTAAAAAAAAAAAGAAAAAAGAAAAACAGAAAAAAAAAATCAATCTGTACTTATCGTCCACGTACTTACACATTGAGGACAATGTGTTGTTTAAGTGTGGGGGAGGGAAACTGTAATAAAAAAAAAGAAGAAAAAAAAAGAAGAAGAATAAGAGATCTATACCCTTAAGTGTTCTTAAAAAGAATGAAACAACAAAGTGTGGGGGTGTAGTTTTCTTTTGTTTTCTGCAACAAAAAAAAAAGATTGAGTGTTCTAAATAAGTTTGGGGGAGTAACCTGGTGAATTGAAATAAGTTGTGTTATAAGGGTTGAGCTCCACATAATCTTGAATGATTTATGTGTGTGTGGGTGATTTGAGCCAAATTATTATCCTTTATCATACCTTCACCAAAGCCAAACGTTACAAGCTTAATAAAGTCCTACTTGATCCTTGGTGTTGTGCATGTCTACATTAGTGGAGAGTGACTTGAAAAGCAGGCCTATGGAGTTCATTTATACACACATCTTCAATATTAAATATGATTCATTTCTATGCATAAACTTATCTAGGTTACAAGTGATTAGGTGAGAATGGCTCTACACACACACACTTGAGGAATTGAAGTGAAGCGAAACTAATCTTTGAGATGAAATTCTTGATCAAGGGTATTATTTTGAAGTTTTCCTTGGGTTATAATTAAGTACAATCTTTGAGGCCTATTTGCAAGATGAAGCATTTGTGTGTTTTTAATTTTTTGTTGATTCTGTTTCGGTTTAGTTTTATTTCATATTGTCGTAGTTGCTCGAGGACTAGCAAAGTATAAGTGTGGGGGAATTTGATAAGTGTCTATTTATATATCATTTTCATATCAATTCGTCCATGTTTCTTTGCTATATTCCTTGGTATTTTTATGTTTTTTGTGTGGTTTTTGATGTTTGTAGGAGTTTTGGAGGAACTTACACAAAATTGGAGTAAAACCCTTCATTTTTCACCTCTGCTAGTCAACCAATTTCTTGGAGTTGATTGTATCGATATACAATTAACCGGATAACATGCTATATACCATTGAAAAGTCTCGAAGTCTATTTTCTGGAGAAATTTACGGTTCACGAATTTATGTAGTGTACCGAAAGTTGTGATAAAAATGGTATGAGAAGTGTATATTTGTAATTCCATATATCACTGTAGCATGTTATTAAATACGGGGCACTGTAGCAAGTTACTGTAGCAGAGTATTTAAACACATTTTAGGGTTTTATTTTCATAACTTGAAGAGGGGAAAACGTGGGAGGAGGCTGAATTTCTGGATTTCTCTCATCCCTTGGAGTTCTTGAAGGAGAAAGAAGATTTTGAAAGAGGAGGAACTACAATTCCAATAAGATTCATATACAAAGAAGATTTTCAAAGAATTTGCTAAGTTCTTTCTTTCCTTTTCAATTCTGGAATTTATCTGTATTGTATTTGTTATTCTGATTGAATATGTGTAACTAAATCTGAATTGGTTGAGGGTGATTTCAAAGCCCTTGATATGGATTTTGTGAGGTGAGTGTGTAAGAAATTGTTATCCAATTCTCTAATTGAAGTTGCTTGTATTTTCCCATATCTAATGCTTATGATTGCTTTATGATTGTATTTGGAATGGCCAACTGAATATAATCTGTTGTTGTCTATTGCTAGATTAGAAATCTTGATCCGTAATTGTCAAGACTTTCCAATCATTAGTAGCAAAATTGTGATCAGAGATTGCAATTGGAAAATACAACCTAGGTTAAATAATCCGAATCTGTGTGATTATTGCTTAGATCAACGTGTCTTTCTTTTCGTAATGCTTTCATTGAATTAAACTTAGAGAGCTTATTATAGGTTGTTTAATGGATAGAGATTAAATAAAGAGCTTGTTTTATTTAACAACAAAGTAAGGAAAGATTGGGATAACAGAGCTTGTTGTTATCTACGGTTGATAACTTCAATTGCTGTAATTGGATTACAATTCTATGTTAATTCACAAATTCATATCTTGTGGCAGAGAAAGAACCCTTAACCAAGTGTCTCTCATTGAATTTTCAATTCATTTAATATTGTGTTGTGTTATTCTTTATTTGCCTTCGTATTCAGTTTAATTAATCATTCAACAAAACCCCCCATATTTAGTTTATTGTTGCTGAAAAATAACAAATTTAATTAGAATCAATCCTCGTGGGAACGATATCTCACTCATCACTTTATTACTTGTGCGACTAGTATACTTGCTAGTTTCTAACGCATCAGTTGTCAGTAGAGATCCAATCTTCATATTCTGGATCAGGCTGGAGCTGGGAGCTGGCACCAGCTTCAGAGATTGAGAAGCCTAAGATGAACTCTAGAGGACAGATCTTGGTTCCAAGCACAAATCCCTTGAGTCTGTAGCCTCTGAGAGTTGGTAGTACCATGGCCTTTCAAACAGTGAAGTTGTCTTCATCCGGCTTGATAAGGAAAAGTTTGGCTTAGGGGATTACCGAAATGAGTGTTTCCATTTGAGAAATTTCCTCGTCAGGATGAACCAAGTGTTAGCCCTAAGGCTACATGATAATTTTGATGATAACAATACACATTGATTAATTGAGATTTACTAACATGTTTATTTATGTGCAAGAGTAAGATCATTGAAATAATTCTAAAATCAAGAAGAGGCTTATTAAAATGAAGTGTTGAAGTTAAGGAGAAGACTACATGTTAAAGGCACCAAAGTTTAAGAACAAGGTTTGATTCAAGGAATGTGACACATGAGCAATGTTCAATCAATTGGTCATATATATCTCTACAAATATCCAAATGACGTGATTCTTGAGCCTTTGGAAAGCTGACTCAATTTATAACATTTCATATGTTTTAATGAAATTCAAATTTCAAGTGCAAGGTTGTCCAAATCATCATGCAAGTTGAAAGACAAATGGAAGCAGCTGACATGAGCACCGAATACTCCTTTGGACATATCTTGAGCTAGAAAAATCAAAATGACTTGATTCTTATGGCATTGGAAAGATGACTTAATGAAGAACATTTCATATGTTTTGAAGAAATTCAAATTTTCAAATGGAAGGCTGACATAATTGACATACAATTCGGTGGACTGACACAGAGAAGAAAAATCAACTCACATGAGCACCGAATGGTGTTTTGGCCATATCTTAAGATAGAGATATCCAATTCTTTGATTCTTAATGTTTTGGAAAGCTTATTCAAATATGAAGATCTTTTATGTTTTGAAGAAATTCAAATTTCAAACGGAAGGCTGACAGAATTATCATTCAAGTCAGTGGACAGACACATGGAAGAAAAATCAAGTCACTTGAGCACCGAATGGTGTTTTTGGCCATATCTTGAGCTACAGATATCCAAATAACTTGGTTCTTGATGCGTTGGAAAGCTTATTCAAATGGCAGATCTTTTATGTTTTAGAGATTTTCAAATTTCAAACGAACATTGACAAAAATGGCAGACAAGATTACGGTTTTTATGGTGGGCAGAAAATTTGGAGATGGTGTTTTCACTTGATTAAGTTCATCTCATTTGCCTATAAAAGGAGCCATTCTCCCATGCATTCAAGAAGTGCAAGAGAAGCATTTATCAAGCAAAAAACCAAGAGAAATATCAGATTATAGAGCTTTTATATTCTTTATCTACTCTTTGACAGAGAGTTGTACTTTTGTTGTAAAACTTTTCTTTGTTCTGTATATTGTGAGAGTGAGATCTTCTTGTAAAGGATAAAAGTTATCCTTGAGAGAACTCTTTCCTTGGTGAGGTTGTTCATCAAGAAGAACTCTTGGTGTGGTGTTATCAAGAGTTGAAGGAAATTGCCTTGGTGAGGTTGTTCATCAAGAAGAACTCTTGGTGTGGTGTTATCAAGGGTTGAAGAAGTTGCCTTGGTGAGGTTGTTCATCAAGAAGAACTCTTGGTGTGGTGTTATCAAGAGTTGAAGGAAGTTGCCTTGGTGAGGTTGTTCATCAAGAAGAACTCTTGGTGTGGTGTTATCAAGAGTTGGAAGAACAAGTCTTGGTGAGGTTGTTCATCAAGCAAGTTGTAAAGATTTCTACAACTTAGTGGAAAGCTTAGCTCGTGGAGCTAGGAGCCCGTGGACGTAGGCAAGGTTTGCCGAACCACGTACATCGAGTTTGCACTCTCTCTATTTCTATACTCTTTACATTTACATGCACTTGTGATTGTTCATTATTATTATTCTTTTGATTGCACATTTGATAAATTCTATTTTCATCTTCTTCACCTTTATTTTCAAAGAAAGAGTTAAATAATCTTGATCTTCAAAAAAAAAAGTTTTCTAAATCCGTTTTTATAAATAAAAACCCAATTCACCCCCCCTCTTGGGTTGCCATACCTGGGTCAACAAGTGGTATCAGAGCAAGGTTGCTCAATTTTTTAAATCTTAATCGATTTTTGAGCTATGACAACTTTTAATTCAACTTCATATGTTGAGGGACTTTCTATCTCTAGACCTCCATTTTTTAATGGAAGTGATTACTCTTATTGGAAAACTAGAATGAGTATTTTCTTGAAATCTTTTGATTATGATTTGTGGTCTATTGTTTTGGAAGGACCTTTTGTTCCTACTAAAATTGAAATGGGGAATGCATGCTTAAAGAACCTAAAGAGTTTAGTGAAGATGATAAAAAGAAATTGAGTTTGAATGCTAAAGCTATGAATGTGTTATATTGTGCTCTAGATATAAATGAGTTTAATAGAATATCTACTTGTTCTACGGTACAAGAAATATGGCACACACTTGAAGTAACTCATGAAGGAACTAGTCAAGTTAAAGAATCTAAAATTAGTATGCTAGTTCATAGTTATGAGCTTTTTAAGATGAAATCGGATGAATCAATTTCTGAAATGTTTACTAGATTTACGGATATTATTAATAGTTTGAAATCTCTTGGTAAATCTTATTCTAATGTCGAAATGGTGAGAAAGATTCTTAGGTGTCTACCAAAATCTTGGGAGCCAAAGGTGACGGCAATTCAAGAAGCAAAGGACCTCACCAAACTACCATTAGAAGAACTTATGGGTTCTCTCATGACTCATGAAATCACCTTGAAAGAGAATGAAGAAGAAGATTGCGAAGTGGCAAACATGTGCTTCATGGCTTTAAGAGAAATGAGGTAAGTATTCTAAACCATGATCCTAAGCTTTCATATGATGAATTACTTGAAGCATTCCAAAATTTACATGTGCAAGTTGATAAACAAAATTCAAAAATCAATGCTTTCAAAAAGAAGTCAAAAATCATGTTATCTCAATTAGAAGAGTTGGTGGAAATAAATGAAGCTTTAGAAAATGAAAATGAAATTTTAAAGCAAAAAGATTTTGAAAGTTTGGAAAGTCAAATACATTTTTTAAAAACTGAAAATGATTTTAAAACAAAAGGATTTTGATAAATTAGAGAAAGAAAATGCTATTTTGAAAAAGGAAAATAATGACTTAAGAAATATTGTTGATAGTTTTACAAAAAGCACAAAAAATTTGAATTCTATGTTACAATCAAAGGTGTGTTTTTGATAAAAGAGGTTTAGGATATAAAACTCATAAAAATCAAAAGTATTTTAAAAATTATTTTGCTCATGCATCTTCTAGAAATAATCCTAATCATTCATGTACTTATTGTGGAAGAAAAGGACACAAAGTGCATTCTTGCTCCATTAAGAGAAATCCTAATTTGAAACAAATATGGGTTCCAAAAAGTATCATAACTAACCCCCAAGGACCCAAGAACTTTTGGGTACCAAAAAGTTACTCCTTGAATGTTGATTGTAGAGACAAAGGAGTGGCAAACACAAGTGGTACTTAGATAGTGGATGCTCAAGGCATATGACCGGAGATGCCTCCAAGTTCTCAAGATTAATCATGAAGAAAGGAGGATATGTGACCTTCGGTGATAATGCCAAAGGAAGGGTAATCGGACATGGTGATATTGATGATGATATTGTTGAAGTAGAAAGGCAAATCAAGGAATCAAGGCTTGATGAAAAGAGTCAAGATGATTTACAACTTCAACAAGACAAGCTTGAGGAAGTAAATGATTCTTCTCAAGAATTACCAAAGGAATGGAGGTATGCAAAAGCTCACCCTAAAAGATCTCATTATTGGTGAACCATCACAAGGTATGAGAAATAGATCTTCTTTTAGGAACTTTTGTAATCATTTTGCATTTGTCTCTCAATTTGAACCAAAATCTTTTAAAGAAGCCAAAAATGAGAAAAGTTGGATTTTGGCTATACAAGAATAATTAAACCAATTTGAGAGAAATCAAGTTTGGGAATTAGTCCCTAGACCTAAATATGACTAAACCCTTAGTCAAGATATATTTTGCATAATTAGAAGAGAATTAGGCATGTTGGATATGTCTTAATTTTGTTTTTATATGATAATCTTTGAATGGTAGCATATGTTAAGGGGGAGAATATATTTAGGGGAGTAGTTAATTTGATTACATCTTTTTGATGATAACAAAAGGGGGAGAAATAGTTGAGTTGGATTACTTATATTCATAACAAGTGCCATTCTTTTTGCTTATTATTGATTTTATTTTCATTCTTGATTTTAGATTATATTTTAAAGTAATCAATGGTTTGTCATCATCAAAAAGGAGGAGATTGTTAGCCCTAAGGCTACATGATAATTTTGATGATAACAATACACATTGATTAATTGAGATTTACTAACCTGTTTATTTATGTGCAAGAGTAAGATCATTGAAATAATTTTAAAATCAAGAAGAGGCTTATTAAAATGAAGTGTTGAAGCTAAGGAGAAGAATACATGTTAAAGGCACCAAAGTTTAAGAACAAGGATTGACTCAAGGAATGTGACACATGAGCAATGTTCAATCAATTGGTCATATATATCTCTAAAAATATCCAAATGACATGATTCTTGAGTCTTTGGAAAGCTTACTCAATTTATAACATTTCATATGTTTTAATGAAATTCAAATTTCAATTGCAAGGTTGTCCAAATCATCATGCAAGTTGAAAGACAAATGGAAGCAGCTGACATGAGCACCGAATACTCCTTTGGTCATATCTTGAGCTAGAAAAATCAAAATGACTTGATTCTTATGGCATTGGAAAGATGACTTAATGAGTAACATTTCATATGTTTTGAAAAAATTCAAATTTCAAACAGAAGGCCGACATAATTGACATGCAATTAGGTAGACTGACACAAAGAAGAAAAATCAACTCACATGAGCACCGAATGGTGTTTTGGCCATATCTTAAGATAGAGATATCCAATTGCTTTGATTCTTAATGTTTTGGAAAGCTTATTCAAATATGAAGATCTTTTATGTTTGAAGAAATTCAAATTTCAAATGGAAGGCTGACAGAATTATCATTCAAGTCAGTGGACAGACACATGGAAGAAAAATCAAGTCACTTGAGCACCGAATGATTTTTTGGCCATATCTTGAGCTACAGATATCCAAATGACTTGGTTCTTGATGCGTTGGAAATCTTATTCAAATGTGCAGATCTTTTATGTTTTACAGATTTTCAAATTTCAAACGGAACATTGACAAAAATGGCAGACAAGATTACGGTTTTTATGGTGGGCAGAAAATTTGGAGATGGTGTCTTCACTTGATTAAGTTCATCTCATTTGCCTATAAAAGGAGCCCTTCTCCCATGCATTCAGCAAGAGCAAGAGAAGCATTTTATCAAGCAAAAAACAAGAGAAATATCAAGTCTAGAGAGCTTTTATATTCTTTATCTACTCTTTGAAGAGAGTTGTACTTTTGTTGTAAAAATTTTCTTTGTTCTTGTATTGTGGTGAGAGTGAGATCTTCTTGTAAAGGATAAAAGTTATCCTTGAGAGAACTCTTTCCTTGGTGAGTTTGTTCATCAAGAAGAACTCTTGGTGTGGTGTTATCAAGAGTTGAAGGAAGTTGCCTTGGTGAGGTTGTTCATCAAGAAGAACTCTTGGTGTGGTGTTATCAAGGGTTGAAGAAAGTTGCCTTGGTGAGGTTGTTCATCAAGAAGAACTCTTGGTGTGGTGTTATCAAGAGTTGGAAGAAAAAGTCTTGGTGAGGTTGTTCATCAAGCAAGTTGTAAAGATTTCTACAACTTAGTGGAAAGCTTAGCTCGTGGAGCTAGGAGCCCGTGGACGTAGGCAAGGTTTGCCGAACCACGTACATCGAGTTTGCACTCTCTCTATTTCTATACTCTTTACATTTACTTGCACTTGTGATTGTTCATTATTATTATTCTTTTGATTGCACCTTTGATAAATTCTATTTTCATCTTCTTCACCTTTATTTTCAAAGAAAGAGTTAAATAATCTTGATCTTAAAAAAAAAAAGTTTTCTAAATCCGTTTTTATAAATAAAAACCCAATTCACCCCCCCTCTTGGGTTGCCATACCTGGGTCAACACCAAGGGCACTGATGGAGGATTCTCTTGCACCTGACCCAGGAGTCATGGCGTTTGCCTGCTAAAGATTTGATACCAACTTTAATTTCTTTGAAAAATATAAACCTTAGCTCATGCAGCTCAGCTTCTGCAGTGAGGAAAAGTTGCTTTATATATGAGGAGCAAAAATATGTTAGACCTTACTGCCACGTGTTGGCAATTAGGAGACTATATTACAATTAAAGGTGGGAATTCGTGTCGTGCGTATCGATCCATTTAATTATTCGTATCAAGACATAAAACATGGATTTGATACGGTTATTGAACATGTTACCCACGTGTTGTAATCGTGTCATATTTAATTCACATAATTTACTTAATTGTTTAATCTAGTTATGCATAATATATTATATTCTCTATATTTATATCAATTAAAATTATTTTTAGAATATAAACTATTGTTAATATAAAATATTATTAAAATAATTATAATTTATTATTTTGTAAATTAATTTATTTTATAATATAAAAATTTCCGTTTTATTATATATATGTTGTAAGTGGGTAATAATTTATATCATTAAATGAGCTTACATATTAATTATAGTCAAAATATGTTTAACTATTCGTGTCATTAAACGGGTTGGTGTGTTGAACACCCTCAACACGAATCTGACCCATTTATTAATCGTGTATCGTGTTCGTATCATATTCATGTCTTGTTGTTCGTGTGTCGTGTCCCAAATTTTTATCCCTAATTACAATAGCCAAATAAAATAGGACACATGTCCTTTACTAAAAGGTCCTAAACATAATATAAACTAACTGCACTAAACACAAGATAATAGACTTCCTACGCAACACTATAGGGAGAATTAAGAAGATTAATTGAATTAACAGAAAGGATCAATTAAGCCTCCAGCTGGGGAAATGTGTGCTGTCTTAACACAGGGAGAGGGAAAGGGTGTTGCATTCAAGGAACGAGAGTTACATTGAAATAATTAAGCAATCGATTTCATTCCTATATATTACTTAACCTTTTTTTATATGTAAAAACATCTTTTTAAGTGAAATCATAATCCGAAGATTTATAAATTAGTTTGAAACCTCTTTTACAAATGATGATACATCAAAAGGTCCTAGTTAATTAGCAAATCAGTGGAAATTAAGATGGAGCCTGAAACGTTAACAACATATGGGTTTGGTTTTGTGTTAGGGCGATTGGTGGTGGTGTCTTTACTTTTATGTATGCCCCTTCCAATTCCATCTGCAGACATTTAAATGAATGAATTACAGCTCGAGTCCTAAGTAAAAATTAACATGTTGAAGATCTTTCAATGGGCGGGGCCAGAGTCGCCAGACCCAGACATCAATTGATTGTCTTATTGATGGACATCATCACCCAACCACCATCACCATGCTAGTTCAGTCTTAAAAAACTTAATCAACCACCACCTTTAATATACTTCACCTCTGTTCGTGATTCACTTAATTTGGATCGAATTGGCAGAGACAGGCTTACGTAAACTTTAACACGGGTGAGTTCCTGTCTAATAATCTTTATTTTTATTGGTATACTGGATCGAGCAGTATAAGTATTGGCTACAGTAATAATCAAATTAACCCCATGAGTATGAGCAGGCTTTTGCATTAATCCTGTGAATGCTCTCACCCCTCTCCTGTGATAACTATTAATAATTCATCTGTCTAAATATCCTAGCTAGCCACCGCTCCCATTCACGAAGCCTTATACATCACTTTCATTCCTCCCTCTGCTTCTAAACCAAATGCCTCCAACATCCATCAATTACCAATGAAAGACCTCTCCTTCTTTCTCTTCAAGAACTCTCTGGGCGCCAAGATGAAGAAAGGTATCAGAAATTTTTGCAATGGGGATGGCTCAACCTCTACTCTCAACCAACATCACTCCTCTTGCATGATCACTCCATCTCCTCCTTTTCTGCACGATGATGATCATCATCATTCATCAGAAGAAAGGCCGCCCACCTTGGAAGAGATGATATTGCAGCTAGAGTTAGAAGAGGAAATTGCCAAGAAGGCGAAGCTTAATGAATATTATGCTGTCCGAGGTAGAATGTCATGTGTTAACAATTCTGATATTCTACGTTCTGCAAGGAATGCATTGAATCAGTATCCTCGCTTTTCGCTGGATGGAAAGGATGCCATGTATAGGTCTTCATTCCGAAACTTGAACAATATTAATAATAGTGCTGGAAGAAAGTCTGTATGCTGTGATTATAGAATAGGAGAAAGGTTTTATACAAGTTATTTTGGTTCCAATTCAGAGATCAAGACTAATTTGTTTCTTCCACCGACTCTGGCGGGAGAAAGTGTAATATGGTGCAAACCAGGCGTAGTAGCCAAGTTGATGGGTCTAGAGGCCATGCCTGTGCCAATAAGTAAAAAAGATACTAAAGATGTTAGCTCTCTTATAAAGAGGAAAAATCTCAGGAGAAGGGCTGAAAGACACGAAAGGGAGAGGAAACTTGACATGGACGTGAGCAAATGTGAGGGATCCAACAGGAGAGGGAGGAATAGTATGCCTTCCTCCTCAAAGGCAACTGGGTACAGAGTTATGAAACCGGTGACATTAGAGCCAGAAAATAATGGAGGGGGTTGGCCAACGCGGCGCTTTTCTTTAGATTAATTCATTACAGCTAGCTAGCTAGCTTTCCGCTTTTATTCTCTCTGTCATTTAATTTACATGATAACTAATATGTTTTTGATATAAAAGTCACATTACAAAGTGTTATATATATATCATACCACACTCCTTTCTGCTGAAAAGTGAATGTGTTGCTTGTTTAAGAAGAAAAAATATATCAAGTTCCTCAAATTAAGCATTTGAGAACGAATGCATAAATTTGGTGTAATATACACGCACAACAGACAGAAAATTAATTAGTAGTTCAATCATTAATTTCAAGTATTCAACATAATTTTGGATTCAACACAACAATATTGTTTATATAACAGCTAGCAGCTGCAGGATCAACTATATATTGCAGGTAATTAAATTAACAAAAATCCATTTGGGTTCAGCTTGTTTCTAAGCATGCATTGTATTTCTTAGTTTATTAACCTATCTTATGTAAGAAGTGTATCCAGGATCGATGCCAATTAAAAATGTCCACTATGATTTCTTGCATCATTGTATGGACACCTGCAAATTAAGAAATTATAATACGGCGGTGGGAGAGATCAGTGCGGTGGAAGATACATAAAGCTGCATTTATAGTTCGAATATTTAACTTTGTGAAAGAAAGTTGTAAAGAGTAATGCGCGCTTCTTTGGCAACCAGCGGACATATATATATGCCTCGCTATAAGTTGGCTATTTATTTATCTATGAAACATGAAAAACAATGAAACTCATCAAGCAGTTAAATCTGAAAGGATGGTTAGCTACATACCATTACGTCCGTCCTTCATTCCTATTTAATTAATTTGTAATATACAAGTATACCACAGCTTAGCTAGCTCCATTTAACTTTAAAGGGTAGTCAATACGTCGATTTTCCTTATTTTTCCAGTGGCAACAGTAAACCTATCACCAATCTCATTCATTTATTAATACATCTCTATTTCTAAAGAGCACAGACATTTCTAAAGAAAAATATTGACTCCATTTCCTGCTCAAGAAAGGCAAATGATGAAGCCAAAATAAGTTAGGGCATAAATTAGACTGGCTCCAACTTTTAACATAAAATTCACCTATTCCCCCCACTTATATATATATATATAGATATGGCTGGCTTCCTGTATTAATTTATATTATAGTTTGTTTTAATAATAAATTTTATCTCTCACGTAGCAACTTGGAAGGCTTAGAATAAAAAGGAAGCTCGCTTCCGACCCTAGGTAAAAGACCTCTTTGTTCTAGGTAAAGACGGTAAAATTTGATAATTTGCATCGCTGTTCTTGAATAAAATGTATATCTGAATTTCTGTTATGTACCCTCCCGATTTTTATGTTCGATTTGCAGCTTTTAGGCTATTTAATTTATAATTTATATGTTTTGTATAATTGTGTTTGGTGATTTCTCAGCATCCCTATTGAGCGAACTTTGTTGGATAGACGTTGTTATTATTTATGGCCGGTTGGCTTGTTCTTAATTTGGCTGATGCTCCACTTGATCCATTTTCTTATCTCTACTTGATGCAGCCTAATTATCACGTCGCTATAATTTGCTATAAAGGAGTGCATGCCAACATTGAATTGTCTTCCTCATTAAAATGGAAGGATATAGCGTAACATGTAAAAACTGGAAAAATGATGAGCATCAACTTGGACAAAATTGCTGCATACGCATCCATATAGCCTGATTTGCAAGTTAATTTGTTTCCAATTTTATAATTAATCCGAAAAGATCGGAGAGTTTTATGCTAATAGCGAAGTGGGGTTGTCTTAAGTCGTTACTAGCTAGTTTCTTTCAGAATTAAACATTAAAAAAAACCTTGGTAATTGACTTCGTAGATGAGTCCACATGAGTCTATTGCTTGCATATGTAATATATTGAGATTTGTTCTCAAATCATATGGCGTGAAGTAATGAAGTTCCACAGTGCAGAAGTGTAAAAGCCTCCACTCCTGATGCATCCTAGCATTAAAAAATGGAAAAGTAGGAAAGAAGTCGAGGCCTGTGTGGAGATGCTAATTAATACATTGCGTAGAAGATATGGCAGTTGAGGAAGAGAATCCCAAGTGGGTGTTTAAATTAAGGCATAGTAGAGCATCCTTTTATATAAAAGATTTCGCCCTCAGTACTGCATAATCAGATGTATAGCCAAATTAACATATACATGTTCATAAACCATGCGTGCGGTGCCCAAAGATTAATTTTCTTTTGCCATTTGATTGAGATTAATATTGGGTATTGAAGAAAAGCAATACATACCTATAAAGGTGTTTACCAAGCGAAAACATTCTCTAGGATAAGGCTCTATTTATTAGAGCCATGTTCACATATAAATTCATGCATGCTGTAGTATTGTTATATATATATTTAATTTGTTGATCTGTAAAGTTATAAATATTTTTACACTTGAACGGTGCAGCATTTACTTTTGAGAATATCAGATGGTTACAGCTAAGACTGTTTAATAAAGAGAAGAAAAAGTTTAATTCTCTAACTAGAACAAAGGACAGAAGAATAAAAGTAAAGCTAGGGAAGGGGAGGGTTAGAGTACTGAAATAATTGTATTTTAAGCTGAACGGTTTGCCACATGCTAACCACTTTGATTCAACCCATAAGATCCTGAATTTGAGGTGGTCAAATTTCCTGCTAATCTTTTTAACTTTGGTACACTTTTACATATGTATAAGATACAAGATTCTTTCCTAACTATTGGTGTCAAAAGTCAGAGAGGGATTCCCAACAGGAACGGCAAAAGCATATAATTTACAGCTTCCTAGAATATTAGCTTGCATGCTAACGAGTCAAAATAAAGTACCCACCACACGCATGTGCCTACTTGAGCCATCAAACTCGTATTAATATTGTTTAATTTACAAAAAAAAAAAAAAAGATGACCCTTTATTCGGTCAAGTTAATTAATATGAGGCAGCTAGTGGACTACTTAAGATTCTTTTATTAGTATGGCTATAACGAGCAGAGAGGAGATCGGTTTAATTTGCATTACAGGACAATAGAAGGAAAAGGGAATACTTGGAATATTGATCTCTTCGTCTTGGAGAGAGTCTAAGAATATATAACACATACCATTAAGACTTGTCAATCCTACCAAAGTTAAATATTGGTCGTGTCCAATTCCTCGTCTCTCGAGTGCCGTTAATTTCAGCCTGTGGAACAACGATTAACTATATAAATATATCTTGAGAACCGAATCTTATAGCATGAGATTGCTACAATCTACATAATAAACACTAGACAATCAGCTGTACGCTAGCATTGATATGTTACTGTCTATGAATGACAGCAAATAATGCTTCGTGGACGACCAATTAGCTACAGAAAGCGCCTCAATTCAATTTCCTTCTTTCTTTCTAATCCTGTTATGCACTTGATTGTTCCCAGGATTCTTCGTGGCAGATAGTACAATACAGACAGCAATTTTAACGAAGCATAAGCAGGAATATTATGTGAAAACTATGCAAATTTAACACTAGATAGATTTATATATGAGAAGTCACACCCGTTTTAGAATCATCCTCAAATGTACATAGTTTTCTTTTATTCCAGCCGTTGACATTTTCAATGTGGATGAGAAAATCACACATTCCCTCATCAAATTTTCAGCTCCACTTGAAGACCCTTTTCGTGCATTCCCAAGGCATCTTGGTATTGAAAATAGAGGTCAAAAGTCCACTTAACTGCAACTAGGCAGGCTCAGAGCTTTTTAGGAGTGCAGAATTCTTTAACCCTGTGGTTGGACATTTTTAACGGTTCCAGTTTCAGTTATCAGTTGTTAAGATGCTTCACTTTTCAAGTTTAGTTTTTATTTTCTATATTTTTAGCCATACAACCAATATTTTATTTTCCCACTTCCCTTGCTTCCTCATCTATATAAACATTTGAATTCCTCACTTGCTTCTCATAGCCTCTCTCTTGTTGCTTCACTTGTGAGCCCCAATCCACCTTTCCCCCTCCACTCTATATTAATTGCTTCAAACTCTCTTCTTCCCACTCTGTTTCTAGATTTCTCCTTGGGGATCGAGAAAATGGAAATAGTTCTTGGATATATCATAGCAGCACTGTTCACAATGTCAAAAACAGTTGAGGGCTATGGAGGTGGGTGGACTAATGCGCATGCTACCTTCTATGGAGGTAGTGATGCTTCTGGGACAATGGGTAAGTTAAAAAGTAAAATACACAGCAAATTTGTTGTGTACTTTTTTGTTTTTTCTTATGTTTATATAGGTCTAATCTTGCGTATATTTGAAATTTTGTCCAAATAATGATCTTTTTGGTTTTGGTTGTTATTTTAATAATGCAGGTGGGGCTTGTGGATACGGAAATCTTTACAGCCAGGGTTATGGGACAAACACAGCTGCACTAAGTACTGCTTTGTTCAACAATGGGTTGAGTTGTGGAGCTTGCTTTCAGATCAGATGTGTAAATGACAAAAGATGGTGCTTACAAGGATCCATTATAGTCACTGCAACTAACTTCTGCCCACCAAACCCTGCTCTCCCTAATAACAATGGAGGTTGGTGTAACCCTTCACTTCATCACTTCGATCTCTCTCAGCCAGTCTTCCAACAAATCGCTCAGTACAAAGCTGGGATAGTCCCAGTTCAGTACAGGAGGTAATAGATATATCTTTTTGATTTGGCAGCTAGGCCTATGTTATATGTTTTAATGTTGATAATATATGTATATATGTTGCAGGGTTGCTTGCAACAAAAGAGGTGGGATCAGATTCACAATCAATGGACACTCCTACTTCAATCTTGTGCTCATAACCAACGTTGGTGGGGCAGGTGACGTGGTTTCTGTGTCCGTCAAAGGTTCGGATAGTAGTAATTGGCAGGCCATGTCCAGGAACTGGGGTCAGAACTGGCAAAGCAACTCTTTTCTCAATGGTAAAGCTCTGTCTTTCAAGGTCACAACCAGCGATGGTCGCTCTGTCATCTCCAACAATGTGGCTCCAGCCGGCTGGAGTTTTGGCCAAACCTATACTGGAAGCCAGTTCTAAAGTACCAACTCACTAGCTAACCATGATCACACTTCCAAACTGTGTCTTTAACCTCTAACTTAAATTTAGAAAGACTTTGTTTTAGTCTTTGTTTCATAAAATTAATCATATATGCGTATGTGGTATATATTTATATATAGTATTGTAACATGGTGACAATCATGGTGGGGTTTTTAATTAACATAACCTCCCATGTTTTTGCCTAACTGTTTGTTGTTTGTTGGGTTTTCATCAATAGTCTGGGTAAACTGAGGATATCTACAAACAAACTGTAGAAGGCCTCTGCAACTGCTAAGTATACTACAGTTAGCTGTTTTCAATGTATTGTTGTTGAGTTTTGGCGATTATTTTGGCTGAGGTGAACAAGGCTTTTCACCCGCCCAAGCTCAGTTGGTTTCTGAGGTTTTACATTTGTGAGTTTTAGTGCCAGGTATTTTCTGTAATGGCATTGTGAGTGAAGAAAGTGTTGCTGTTAGAGGCTTGTTGCCTTGATTTTGTTTTGTACTTAAAATCTCTATAGGAAATAATTACACGGAGTGTGGTTAATGGAAAAGTTTCTTCAACTCAATTCTGCTCTGCTTTCCACTTTCCAGAAAGCACTTCAATGTTGCAGATCCAGTAATAATTTTCAATTTATTTCAGTCAAACTAAGCACATTAGTAATAATGAGATATTAAAGAAAACAACAGGCAGGAGCTATGATACCAATGTCTTGGTAATGGAAGTTTAAAAAATGGAAGCTTGGAGCAATACTTGATGAAAATAGCTCAATGCCAAATCTCCCAACTTGATTCTAGTCACAACTTCACATGCCCTCTTAATTGCCACGACTCTACTCATATACGATTTTTTATTTGATGTTTAACCAGCAATCATTTCCATAAACAATAACAACGTTACATTTACAAACTCTTCCTATAAATTTAAAGATATATATTCAAATAATGTAACTTAAAAAATTATTTATAGTAATTACATTAATAATATGATAACTATATAATAATATCACATTAATTTATATAAAAAATTATAAATGTCATAAAACTCTTTCTTGATTCTCAAATATTAAGGTTGACAATTCGTGTTCGTGGGTCGTGTTGAGTTATGACACGATAAAGATTGATCCAACACGAACACGACCCGTTTATTATTCATGTCACCAAGGCTCAATACAAACACGACGCAATTATTAAATAGATAACATGACACGACACGCTAACACGAATAATAAACAGGTCGTACTTGTGTTATAAACGAATACGACTTATTTAACACGATTAAGACACGTTTACATGATTGACACGATTATAACTCGTTAATAAATTATGACCCGTTACAGAATTAGGTTTTCAATTTTTGTTAAATGATAATAATATCCTAAGTTTTAAAATTTTTAAGGTTTTAAAATTATATTTTTATTTTAAAATTTGGATACATGTAGGGACTAAAATGTCTAAAATTATAATATTAAATTTAGCATTTTTAAATTTAATATTATTTTGTAATCGTGTCAATATTAGTTTTAATCGTGTTATTGTGTCAATCGTATATAATATGTATTCGTGTTACTCATGTCATAAACGTATTTGTGTTATAATCGTGTTCGCGTGCTGAAGACTCTCAACCCGAACACAACGCGATTATTTAACGGGTTGATATCTTCGACACGAACACGACACGAATACGAATATGTCAAAACCCAAACCCGCTTAAACCATGTCGTGTCAAGTCGTATTCGCGTATTGTGTCAAAAATTGTCACCTCTATCAAATATATAATTTTCCTTGTAGAAGAAAACAATTCTTTCCTTGTTCGAATGAGCAATTAGACATTGTATAACTTTTCTTGTGAATTCAATGCACTCATGCCTACATAGCCAACTGCAAGTCTCGGGGTGGGTCTTCCTAACGGCAAGGGGGAAATTTTAAAAAAATTTGCAGTAATTCAAACTTTAACAACTAAAGAATTAGGAAAAATTGAAAAAATAGATAAAATTAGGGACCTTAGTGAAATTTGGACACATCTTGAAAAATTTTCATGCCATAGACACTTTATTGACAAAAAGACTCAATTACCCTTGGTTTTTGACTGTAGAGGGGGAGATGGGTTTCATTGATTTTTCGAGCATTGTCGAGTGTCGAGTGTCGCATTGTGTTGTGTTGAGTCGTCACAACATCACTCGACACAATCCCACTCGACACTCGACAAATATCCGACACTCGACACTACTGATGCGTTCGAAACTAGCAAGTATAATAGTCGCACAAGTAATAAAATGATAAGTAAGATATCTTTCCCACGAGGATTGATTCTAATTGAATTTGTTATTTTACAGCAAAAACAGAATAAACGGGGGGGTTTTTGTTGATTGATTAACTAATGAAATATTAATGCAAGTAAAGAATAACACAATGCTAACTTAATTGAAGTGAGAATTAATCACTGACGGAAATCTGGTTAAGGGATCATTCTCTGCCACAAGATATGGATTTGCGAATTAATCATAGAATTGTCATCCAATTACACTATTGAAATTATCAACCGTAGATAACAACAAGCTCTGTTATCCCAATCTTTCCTTACTTTGTTGTTAAATAAAACAGGCTCTTTATTTAATCTCTATCCATTAAACAACCTAGAACAAGCTCTCTAAATTTAATTCAATGGATGCATTACGATAAGAAAGATAGGTTGATCTAAGCAATAAACACACAAGCTCGGATTATTTAACTTAGGTTGTATTCTCCAATTGCAATATCTGATCACAATTTTGCTACGAAGGATTAGAAATTCAAGACAATTACGGATCAAGATTTCTACTCTAGCAATAGACAACAACCAGATTATATTCAGTTTGCCATTCTAAATACAATCAGTAAGCAATCACAAGCATTAGATATGGAAAAATACAAGCAACTTCAATTAGAGAATTGGATAACAACTTCTTGCACAATCAACTCACAAAAATCATATCAAGGGCTTTGAAATCACCCTCAACCAATTCAGATTCAGTTACACATATTTAAAAACGTGATAAATACAATACAACATGGAGACATTCCAGAAAATGAAACGGAAGGGAAAAACTTAGCAATTTTGATGTAAATCTCTTTGAATTGTAGTTCTTCCTCTTTCTAAGCTTTCTTTCTCTTTCAAGAACTCCAAGAAATGAAAGAAATCCAGAGTTGTAGCATCTACCACGTTCTCACCTCTTCAAGTTATTCAAATAAAACCCTAAAATGTGTTTATATACTCTGCTACAGGAACCTACTACAGTGTCCCGTATTATACATGCTACAGTGATTTGTGGAATTACATTTATACACTTCTCACACTGTTTTGATAATAACTTTCGGTACACTGAATCGATTTATGAACCGTAAATTTCTCTAGAAAATAGATTTCGAGAGCTTTCCAAAGATATGTAACATGTTATCCGGTTCATTGCATATCAATATAATTAAATCCGAGAAGATGTTTGACTAGCAGAGGTGAAAATGAAGGGTTTTACTTCACTTTGGTGCAAGTTCCTCCAAAACTCCTACAAACGTCAAAACCATACAAAAACATAAAAATACCAAGGATTATAACAAAGAAACATAGATGAATTGATATGAAAATGATACATAAATAAACACCTATCAACTACACATTTCATCACTCGACAATCACTCGACACACGATATTTCACCACTCGACAAGCACTCGACACTCAACATTTCACCACTCGACAAACACTCGACACTCGACATTACATAACTCGATACGACTCGACAGGTTATTGTCGAGTGTCAAGTGTCTTCTTCTTTGCGATATAACACTAGATTCACAACTCGTTTCATCGGTTTTCACAAGCATTAAACCACAAAAATCACATTATAACACTCTATTTCTCCTTAAATAAGTTCACAAATCCTTCGAAAACTAAAATCCCGAATTTAAATTCTGTAAAAACTAAATCAAATCTGAAGAGAGAGAGATGGGTTTCCATAATTTTTGTCTGATGAGAGAGAAATAAGGCTCTGAAAAAAATTGAATACATAAGGGTAATTGGGTCTTTTTGTCAAGAAATTGTCTATGACATGAAAATTTTTGAGGATGTGTCTAAATTTCAACTAGGGTCCCTAATTTTATCTATTTTTTCAATTTTCCCAAAGAATTATGCTTGAATAACCACCAAATTTTTTAATCTTTTCAATTAGTCCCCAAATTAACAAATTCGCTTATTCCTAATGGTTTTTTTAGAGTAGGGCAGAGTGAGGAATCTTCATACAGGATGTACTTTTCCCAACCTATGCCATTTTCTATATCAACATCTTCTATATAATTAAACTTAATATTTTAACAAAATAATATAGCATTTTATTTTTTATAATAATATAATTTTATATTTTTTCAATAATCAATAAATTAAATGTCAGATAAAAATAGTATTTATAAGTTTATATATTTTTATTTGTAATAGTTTATCCTATAAAAAAAATAACAAAATATTTTATATTTATATATATAATGGTAAGGTGCAAGGTAGACATTTGGTGCAAAGTAATAAACTCATTCCCATCCTATCATAATGCGATATCAAAATTTTATCACATCTCTGTCCCATCTCCATGAAAACTACCATCATCTTCACCCCAATAGAGGTCAATGATCTCCAACTCCATGGTACATATTCATTTTCCCTACTCCTTATCCACCCTTGGTAGGTTTGTACATATCAAATTTCTTGTATTCATTAATTATATAGGTAATACATAGTAATCTTTATTTTATTGTACTATATATATAATACATAGTAATTATATATTGGTTAGAATTAAAATCTTATTAAATCAATAATTTCAAACAAATATGACTTTTATAAACTTCAAAATGTTGTAATATTTAACGAAAAATAGGATTGCATAATGCAAAGTAACAGATAAGTTAAAAATAAGATAAACCTCCTCTAAAATTTGACGTCCGATGGGACCCTTTTAAGTTTATAAAATATCAAAAACATCCTTTATTTTTTGTTAAATAAATGAAAGGGATAGTTTCCTTGGTAACCTTGAGGTTTGACTGATTGCTGATATGTCTCCCAGGTTTTAAAATGCTTCCGATGACCCTATTGTTACCTCCGTTTTCTTGCCACGAGTGAATGGAATGGTATATTAGTAAACTTGTTTGACATCTTACTTTATTTATCATTTATTTTATTTTTTCCAGCATTTTGCTGATACCTTTCTTTCTCTCTTTTTTGTCCTCATCTTTTTCCTCTTTTTCTCTTTATTCTTTTTTGTCTCTTCCTACAACAATTTTTTATCTCTTACTTCTTCTGTCTTTCTTCCTGCGAACTAGGTATCCCAATCCTCTCCTTTTTTTTTTCCTTCCCCATTTTCGCCTTCTTGTTCTTCTTACACTCCGGTTTCTTTCTTCCTTTTCAACTTCTATTTTCTAGAATGCCCTAGTTATCGATGTTGTTGCTTGGTGATGGGGTTTTAGGTGGTGTTGTTTGGTGGTGGACGGTGGTTTTGGTTATAGGTTGTCAGAATTGGTCTCCGCGTGGGGTGTGTGCAGTGACGAAGTCAGATAGTCCTTCACAGAGGAATTGACATAAAATTTTATAAACAGTAAAATTTTTGTTAGAGAAGTTAATAAACAATAAAATTTTTATATAAATAATAATATATTTAATTATTAAGTAATTTTATGTCAAATTAATAAATTAATTATTTAATATTTTAAAAGTATAATATAATATCTAATTTTTTATATTATTAACTAAATTATCATTTAACCATTGATCTTTATTCCTTAATATCAGTAATATAATAAATTTAATTATTAAGTAATTTTATGTCAAATTAATAAGTTGATTATTTAATGTTTTGAAAGTATAATATAATATCTAATTTTTTATATTATTAACTAAATTATCATTTAATCATTAATCTTTATTTTTTAATATCAGTAATACAATAAATAATAACTGTTGTGTATATTAAAGTCAAGAGTTACACAATGGTAAACTTGAAGAAGTTTTCTTGAATGGTGTGAGTTCGAATCATGAAAACATATTAAAGGGTATAAAAGTAATTTCAATATTAACTATCCAATCTAACGGAGGGAAGATAACGGCGGGGTCATTGGAAGCTATTTCCATAACTGAAGGACATACATAAAAAAGGCAAACCTCAGGGTTACACAAGAAATTATCCCTAAATAAAACAAGTTAGGTGCACGGCAAACCTCGGGGTTACCAATGACATTATCCCTAAACAAAATAAAATAAATAAAATAAGTTAAGTACAGAGTGGGGGACGAAATTGATAATTGGGTAAACCTCAGGGTTACCAATGAGATATCTCTAAATAAAATAAGTTGATTAAGGAGGGTTTAAGAGAGTATATGTAACACGTAAAACCCTGAAGGTGAAGAGGGACTAAATAATATTGGGTTCCCGCCCAGACTCACAGAAGAGTTGAGAGCGTGATACTAGTGCTACCGATTCTGCAAATGGCCACTTCAATCGAAGTTGAAGAAGAGATTGAAGGAGAGCACGTCGAAACTACCGATTTCTTTTTCGAAAAAATCGGAGAATCTATTCCAATCAAATCTCAAGAAGACGACTCCGACTCCCATTTCGACCTCCAAAATCCTCCCTCTCTTCCTCTCGCCGTCTCCCAATCTTCTCAACTCATCTTCGTCGCTCATTCCTCTGGTCAGTCTTTAACGTTGATTCTCTAATTTTGTTTAATTGATTTAAATTTTTGCTTATGCATTGTTTTGTTTAGGGTTTTGTGTGGCGAAGACGGAGGACGTGATTGATGCCGCCAGGGAGATTAAGGAGAAAGGGAAAGGTTTGAGTATACAGGAATTGAGTGTTGTGGATGTTCCTTATGAGAGGGTTCACATTCTGGCTTTGTCCACCGACGAATCCACGCTTGCTGTTTCTCTTTCTCGTTCACCACATATTAATTTCTTTTCGATCCCGTCCCTTCTTGATAAGGTTTTTTCTTTTTCTTCTTTTAAATTTATTTTATGATACCGAAAATGAGTTATCAATTCAACTGAAGTTCAACTTGTTGCACTCCTTATGCATAATCGAGTTCAATTTAGAGTAACTGTTACGAAAACTTCACTAATTTGAACAAGGTGATTTTAGGCGCAATCAACTCTAAATTTGTCATTTGTAGATCTACAACAAGAATACCACTGTATAATGTTTGCATCCTAGATGATGTGACATTATTTTAAGGCTGCCACATGGCTGATGGAATGGCATTGAAAATGAACTAATGTTAAATTGCTTGGAATAGAAATTTTGTAGGCATAGTTTTACTATGCGGTAACCGATCCCTTCGTAAAATCTATCCTTCTTGACCTTCAAAAAATTGTTTTTCTTGTGGAAAAAACATAAATGTGCACAAAATTGTTTTCTTACTACACAGGGAGATGTTGATTAAAGGCTGAAATTGCTTGATATTTGTTATGGAAAGGATTTATGAACTATTGTTCCATTTGATTTAATTTCATTCACGGCTGTGTTATCCTTGCTCAGGTAGTGAAACCATCTTTCTCATGTTCTCTCGATGAATCTAGCCATGTCAAGGACATACAATGGACAAAGAAAACAGAAAATTCTTTCCTTGTTCTTTCAAATTTTGGGAAGCTATATAGTGGAGTTGTTGATGGTCCTCTTCAACATGTGATGGACAATGTTGATGCTGGTATGTTTTACCTGCTTTCTGCCTCATAATATTTGGACATTTTCACTTATCAATGATTAGTTTTGTTGGACTCTTATTTAAACAGTGCTTATCTCCATGATCATTTGATGGACGTGTACAGTTTGAGTTTGAATATCTCTACATCCTCTATTGTTTCCTCTTTATATATATATAATTTCCTCTTATTGGTTTCATTTTTGTAGTATTCCCATAGGAAAGCCCTTATCTTATGCCCTAGCATAAGAAACTGATTTCATGAACATGATGAATCATGCTACCAGTCTGGAGCGCTTGTTGAGCATGGTTTTCAAGAAAGATATAAAAAGATTCTCATGTTATAGTTGAAAAGAGGTTTGATTTTTTCTTGTAATATTTTTAACTCTTGTTTCTTTTTTATTTTTCTTTGTCACAGTTGAATGGAGTGTAAAGGGAAAATTTGTTGCTGTGGCAAAAAAAAATGTTCTTAGCATCCTGTCATCTAAATTTGAGGAAAGGTTGTGCATATCGTTATCGTTCAAGTCATGGATTGATGATTCTGATGCTAACTGCAGTGTAAAAGGTAACACTAATTTTCAATTTATTGTCTTTTTATTCTTATATGTCTAATTTTCTGAAAGCTCTCTCCCATTTTGTTTTTCTTTCACTGTTTCCTAGATAGAAAGGAATCTTGGTATACTCTATGGATTGATTTCGCTTGGTTTTTGAATGCCTATTCATTAATTTATCCTTCCATTGAACTCCATTCAAGCATGTACTTGTGTCTTTTCTCTGTCTAGTGACCGTTTTGTGTTTGTAAGCTCTTGGTTTTATTGGGCTTTTTCTTGATTGTCAAAGCAATATGAAAGTGTGAAGAGGTGTTTATGAATGATAGTGGCTTATAAAAAAAAATAGGAAATTGAAGTGCAGGTCATGCTTTAAATAGAAATCTTTTATGTTGACATAAGTCTGTTTCAAAACTTTCTGCATTACCTACTTCTGAAAGTACTTATTCAATGTTTGCATCAGTGGATTCTATCAAGTGGGTTCGCCGTGATTGTATTGTCGTCGGTTGTTTTCAATTGACTGAAGATGGGAAGGAGGAAAATTACCTTGTCCAAGTAATCAAAAGCAAAAGTGGCAAAATTACTGATGTGAGTAGCTATTTCCTGCACATTGATGGTCAAAAGATTTTCATTCTCATTGAATATTGGTTGAACTTATTTTATTTTATTGTTGCCAATAGTTTCTTCCAACTTGTATCATAGAGTGAAAGGCTAGATGTATTGTTGACCAAGTTTGTTACTTGGAATAGAAAACTGCACTTATCATGTTTTGTTTTCCAACTTCATAGTTGAAGCACTATTGTGTATTTTTAGGAATCAGGTTTACAGGGAATATAGACCAGCCACATAATTAAGCTTTTAAAATTTGTTGTAATCAATCTTTCCCTACTTGATTGTTGATGAGCGAACTCCTTAACCTATCAAGCAATGCATGTGCAACCACCAATTATAGAGGGATCAATCTGCCATTTTTTGTTAATTTAATTCATTGCTCACATTAACCATTGTGATAATAACTTTTCTTGTTCATCTCTGTTACTGTATCACATGTTGATTTGAGGATATACTTTGTGCAGGCCTCTTCTAACCCGGTTGTTCTATCCTTCTGCGATTTATTTGCTGGTTTAGTTGATGACATTTTGCCCTTTGGAACTGGACCTTATTTATTATTGAGCTACTTAGATCAATGGTATAGTCTTATTACTTTCATATAATTGAACTTTTATTTCTTTCTTTAATTATTGTTACTTTTTTAATGTTTGGCATTTGTGAATATTAAATTCATTTCAACTCCAGATCTGGTGCATACTTTTTATGTAGTTTGATTAATGAAGTATGCCTGCATTTTTAGCAGTTAAATTATTTGGACTATATATACTACCTCAGATAATTTGAGGCAATGTCTAACCTTATGGTTTTTCCCAAGAAAACACAGTTATGCTCAGTAGGGGTACGATCCAGTTTCAGCTGGTGAAATAAAATTAAGTCTCTTGTATCCAAACATTAGGAAACCCTATACTTTTTAATACATCGATGGTAATTTATTTGGCAATAGTGACTATGACATGGGAGAGGATATCTCCTTCAATATTAAAGTACAAGAGGAAAAAAGTAGGTCCAAGCTTGATTAATCAAAAGTCTAAGGACACTAATTTGATTTTAAATAACAGCAATAACAGTGTGTAACTTTCATTTGTCTCTTCTGTTTGCTTTTGATTGAGCTTATTTGAAGTTGGAAGTGTTTGATTTGTTCTTGTTTACTATGAATTTTGTTTATACTTTTTTAGATGATGCTTGTTATCTAAAAGGATTTCTTTTTCTTGTTTTTGTTTATAGATATGACTGAATATTCAATGTGGCGGAAATTTTAGATCATCTCATATCACCTTATTAAAATATAGACACTCCAATTGGTTTCAAAATTCATCAAAAGCCTCCACAAAAATCTTTGAATTTTTTAAAAGCCTTCCCTTCTAATGAAATTGTCAACTAAAAAGCTAACCAGCTAGTTGAAGTGCGTATCTAGGCGATATCTCAGGTAAATGAGACTTATAATTTTGTCTCTTTTCTTGACTTTGCCAGCAATGTTTTCTAACTTTTATTCACTTGACTGTCAATTACGTTTTGTAAACTTGAGTTACGCAGTGAGTAGGTCCTCTATTATTACGTTCTTTTGGGTGATATCCTTGAAAGTATTCTCTTCTTAAGTTTCTGAACCCGCCAATTCATTGGTGACAGCAAAGTTAACTTCTTTTCTCGATTTTAATTTCAGTGAGCTTGCAATTACTGCAAATAGAAAGAATACAGATCAGCATATTATGTTGCTCAGTTGGTCCCTGGGTGACGGAGGGAATGGTGTTGATGTTGTTGATATTGACCGAGATAATTGGCTTCCAAGGATTGAGCTTCAAGGTGCTTAAACTTGTATTCTATTCTAGACTTTTTGATGCAAATGGCCAAATGAATGTTTTGTTTTGCCATAGTATTCTTTATTCATAAGCGATTATGATTAGTATATGCAAATGTTTATTGAGTGCAAATGTTTTCTACTGAAAGACACAACTAGATAGCATATCTTTTGATGGATCTCTAGGAGTTGTGAAATTGTGTATTGTTTAATCAAAGGATAAAATGGCTTGAGCCTCAAGCATAGTCTTCAAATACTGCCCATTAAGAATTTCTTTATGTTAATTTACCTTAATGATTGGTTTAGTGGTTCAGGAACTATTCTTTGGCTTTGGAAAGGGTATTGATGTTCTAGAAAAATAATATTAGTTAGTAAATCTAAATAAACTTATAGACTGCATGTGCAGCTTCATTTTCAATCATTAAATGACATTTATATTTGCTTTCTGCGTTTTTTCCTCTAAAATTATCTTGTAAATATTCTTCAATGACCCTTTTTTTTTTTTTTTCAGATAATGATGATGATAATTTGATCTTGGGACTTTGCATTGACAAAGCTTCCCAGTATGGAAAAGTAAAAGTCCAACTTGGAGTTGAAGAACAGAAAGAACTTTCACCATATTGTATTCTTATGTGTCTCACTCTAGAGGGAAAGCTCAATATATTCCATGTTGCAAGGTAGTCCTCAATGATGTTATACATCAGTCGTTTATTGGCAGAGCCTGCATTATTTGCTTGCCTGTGCTCTATTTTCTGAGTTTGATATTGACTTGTGTTTAATTGTAGTGTTTCCAGAATGACAGCTCCGCCTGAGATTGTTTCCACTCCTTCTGACGAGGAAGAGGATACTCCTGCTTTGGTAACTGTAGAACATGAATTGCCTAAACTTTCTTCTGGATCAGGGGAGCACAAAATAGAATCAGTAGCTTCGAGTCTTCCATTGACGGATATGAAATTGAAGGAACCTAACACACTTGGTGGTGGAGAAATTACTGATGAAAGCAGCGTTAAGCAATTTGATGAGTCTGGGAGTTCAACATCTATGCTTGTTAATCAAACACTCTATAAAGATACTATATATAGAAACCAGCAACTGGAGGATACAGATGGTCAACGTGTACACCTACCAGTGCAGAAAAGTTTGGGGCAATTTTCTTCCTCAAAACTAGAAGGACCTGATTATGCAGCCAGGGATTATGTCAAGACAGAAACTCAAAACATTGCAGGATTTGGTTCAGGAATTGCTCCTTTCGCAGGAAAATTTCCAACTAATACCCCCAGCCAATCCAGTAATAAGGATCAACCTAAAAGCTTTGAATTTGGTAAGGAGACACTGGAAAAAATCGGATCAGCTAGCTCGCAGAGTGCATCATCTCAGTCATGGTCAGTTGGAAAACCCATATTTCGGGAGGAATCTAATGTCAGATCGCCATTTGCATCTTCAAGTCATAGTCAAGGCAAAAATTCTGAAAATTTTGATTTTAGTGTAGGTGCTACAAATGTTCCTGGTGGCTTTGCTGGAAAACCTTTTTCTTGGAAGGATGCCACTGGCACATCAACTTCTTCTAATTTTTCTATTAGATCAGTGCGGGGTGATGAACACAGAGCTCCAACAGGGACAGGGAAAATTGAGTCCTTACCCTCAATACGTAATACACAATTTTCATCATCACAGCTAAATGTTGTATCTGGAAAGTCTCACAGCCACAAGCTTTATCCTTCCAAGGATGATTACAAAACTCCCCCTGCCGGAATGCCAAATTCAGAACTGAACTTATCAAAGCAATCTGGCAATGTAATCAATGTCTTATAGTCTCCCTTCATGTGCCCATGTCCCTGCATACTGTGTGATGAGCAATTTCTTTTTGTTTTATTCCCTTGTTTCTACAGTTCTTTTAAATCTTTTCTATTTTCTTGATCTGATTATGGAGCTTGTTCCTTTTGTTTACTTGATAACTTTGTGGCCAGCAGTTAGTTTCTATGCAAAGAGCGAATGTGTTTTGAAATTTTCCTTTTTTTTTTCTTTTGGGAAACAAAATGATTGTCAGAGGAAATTTTCCATGTCATGCTTAAATCTTTCACAATTATCTATTACTAGCACATTCTACGTAAATTCTTAGTTTGAAAAATGGAAAATAGGCTATAACTTTACTTTATTTCATCTTGAGATGATTGCCAACCTGTTTGACTATCAAAATGTGGCATTCTCATATTCACATGATTCGTTCATCTCTGTTCAATACATGTCTTTGCAATTTGGTGATGCTTCTTGCTTAGGGCCCTTGTCTTTATGTATGGATTTTTCTGTGCATGTTTGTGTGGTTATGTTTCCCTTTTATATTCTTTGTTTAGGGAACTGATTTGTATTTTTATGACATTTGTTTGCTCTTTTCAATGCTTCTCAGGATCCTTTTTTTTGTTTCAATTTGACAGATTAAGGAAATGGCCAAGGAATTGGATACACTTCTGCAGTCAATAGAAGAGACAGGTGGCTTTAGGGATGCCTGCACTATCTTTCAGAAAAGTAAGGTTGAAGCACTGGAGCAGGGCATAACAAATCTCTCTGAAAAGTGCAGAATGTGGAGGGTGAGTTTAACACCAATGGCTCATATGTGTTATTTAGTATACATATAGATATAAACAAAAATAGCAAAATTTAGCAAAAAAAGGCAATCACTTGAGAAAATTTGGTGTCCATTTCTAACAATGCATAAGCAGGACTGAACTCTGAAGTCAGATATAGTGTACTGCTTCAGCTAGCTTTTCAGCTAGAACATCCCTTTCCAATTGGTATATCAAGGAGGCTCTTAATGTTAATAAACTAGAAATAAAGCTAAGACATATGTTTCTGTTTTAATTATAGCACCTATCAACTTCTCAGATGCCACTATCAAAACCTGTATTTTTAACATGCAAGCTTAAACCCAAAATTCTATTTTTGCTCCTTTCAGTGTAAGGGTAAAGGGGGCTTGCCACCCTCTACTTAAGTTACGCAACTGAAGAGGTGCTCGATAGGAAGCACACAACACAAATAAACCATTTCAATGTAGCTTAGACATCTGGCTCGTTGCTAGAAAGACAGTCTTTTCTCGCTTCCTAGAACTTTATTTTTGGAACACAATTGAAGAGCCAGAATAGGAGCATCTGATTCAATCATTTTTTTCACTCAGACCTTCACTACATTCTTATCACATGATAAATATTCTAGATCAATTGCATCTTGCATAACGAACTGCTTCAATCTGTGCAATTTTGGGTGCCATTAACTTCGAAGCTTCATGGTTACTTGCCTCCCATCGACCTCCTTATTTGTGTAGTCTACTACTGTATAGATAATTTAATCAATTTTAAATGTTAGCCATATGTTTGTGCACACATGCTTTTCATTAAGGCCTTTCTCAGTGTCTTACCAGGCTCTTATCTTGATTATCTTTGGACTTTGTAGGGCATAATGGATGAGCGGCTTGAAGAGATTCAAAATCTTCTTGATAAGACTGTTCAAGGTATTCTTCATTGATATGCAACTACTTCTTTGAGAATACAAGCCTGGTCAAATGGATATCAAGATCAGTCAAATGGAAGTAGTTTAAATTTTCAACAATTCAAAGCCTATGTAGGAGATGATGAATTTTCCTTAAAAGTATTATGGTAAATGTTTTGTGTGGGAATAGTTGAAAACTTTAATAGTGCTCATTAAGGAATGGATGATGGGAAGTTAACATACCAAATTTTTGTAAAATTGGCTTTCAGTTTTGGCAAGGAAAATATATGTGGAAGGAATTGTTAAACAAGCTTCTGATAGCCGATACTGGGACCTCTGGAATCGGCAGAAGTTGAGTCCTGAACTTGAGTTGAAGAGGCGACATATATTAAAACTGAATCAGGTTTATCATTAAGTAATTTCTCTAGTTATAGATGTATCCGGCATGAAATTTATATTTTTAACCTTTTTCTCTCTTCCAGAATTTGACGAATCAATTAATTGAATTGGAGCGGCATTTCAATACCCTCGAACTCAATAAATTTGGAGATAATGATGGGATTCAAGTAGGTCAGAGAGCTCCTCAGAATAAATTTGGGCTATCAAGGTATGATCATTATTATGTTTTTTTCGCAACTTCAATATTAGTTTTTCTGATATTGGTCATTGGTTGATATAATATTGTGGCTATTGAAAACTTCAGTGAAGTAGGTGGAAGATGTAATTTATTTGTGCTTATTTCAATTAGCTAATGGTGATTTTCTTACTTCTCTGACTCTAATGTACTCTCATCACAGGCACATTCAACCACTTCATAGTTTGCATACCACAATGAGTTCACAATTAGCAGCTGCGGAGCAACTTTCTGAATGCCTTTCTAAACAAATGGATCTTTTGAGTATAGAGTCACCTGTAAAACAACAAAATGTTAAAAAGGAGTTGTTTGAAACCATAGGAATCCCATATGATGCCTCTTTCAGCTCTCCAGATGCAAAAGTTAGTGGGCCCTCTTCTATGAAGAAACTTGTACTATCTTCTGGTTCTGCTGCTACTAAAGATCAGTCCAGGAGACGCCAATCAAGTGCCATGAAGAGCTATGATCCAGAAACAGCAAGGAGGAGGAGAGATTCACTGGACAGGGTAATTGTTTCTTCAATTGCTTTTTGTTGTTTCCCTTGTGCAGTGGAAGCCTTTTGTTCTTGTTTTGTCATGTCTTCGTTTGATGGTCAACCCAAAAGTGTGATTTACAGCTATTTTTGGTAATATAGTTTACAACGTGAACTATCTAAACTGAAGGTTTCATCTTGCCCAAGTTTTCCTGCTAGGTGGTGTGTTTGTATCACTATGTATGCATTTTAACTAGTAATGTGGTGGCTTTTATTCAGATGGAAAATTTCACCTCTTCTATTTCTTTAAACCCTCTTCTAGAAACATTCTCACTTTTACGAGTGACAAATTGCTTAACCTTTCGGGATATTTAATACATTTTTAACAAGTTGTCATGAGGAAGTCTTTTCTTCTTATTTCACGATATTGATGAATTATGTTGTCGTTTGCTTGTATACCTTGTTGCAGAGTTGGGCTAGTTTTGAGCCTCCTAAAACAACTGTGAAGAGGATGCTTTTGCAAGAACAGAAGGGGAGTCACAATAAATCATTGTTTAAGGATAAGCAACATATTAGCCCTGGCATGTCGGATGGACCAGCAATTGTTCGCCCAAAGGATCGAACAACCCCTTCATCATCCTTATATTTATCTGGAAACAATGGTGAATGTCTGATTGCTGACGATCTTCATACATGGACATACCTATTCAGTTGCTGGAAACAGTTATTAATTTTTTTCTCTGTATATTTTTAACTCCGGCAGGCGGTCAGGATACTTCCCCAAAACAGGCTTCTGAAAACCAGTCAATTCTGTTCAGATGGGCCAATGATCCTCTAGGGCAGTCTCAATCAACAGCATTGAAGTCTCCTATGTTCCAAAGTACCTTTGCTTCTACAATATCTTCTCTTCCAGCCTCCCAATTGCCTACCATGGGAGGGCAAATTCAAGCTCGAGAAATTTGCAATATTAATGCGGCTAAATCAAGCTCTGGAGTACTTATGTTGAGAAAACCAATTCAATGTTGAAGAATGAGACCAGCTCTGTTTTGCAGTCTGAAACTAAACTATCACAAAAACCATCAACCTCTACTGTGTTGCCCACGTTGATGCCGTCATTATTGAAAAAACCCAGTGAAACACCAAATTCCGGGAGTGTGCCAATGTCTTCAACAATTGGAAGTGAGAGGCATGGGGTAACAACATCCAAAACTTTGACTTTTGAAACCGGTAAATATCGTGATGCTCAATTGTCAACCTCAGCTCCTGTCTCCACTGCTTTTTCCCTTTCTGGAAAAGTTCCACATTTTGATGTTGCAAGCCAAAGCAATCCTGGTGAAAAAGTATCTAGCTCTTCTGCATGCTTAATACCACATTCTGCTTCTTCAACTCCAATAGTTGATTTTTCAACAGCTCTCCTATCCTCAATATCTACTTCATCTTCAACTTCCTCATTTTCTGCAATGTCCTCTGGTGGATTTTTTACTAGCTCTAAATCTATCATGGATGCTAAGCAAACATTTTCTTCATCATCTGTCTCTTTAGCTTACACTTCTCCTATTGTCTCCTTGTCCTCATCATCGGCCTCTTCCTCTACAACCCCTTCTAGTTTATACTCTGTTCGGGCTCCAAAAACACTGGTGTCCTTGGCTTCTCCTTCACCAATTGTCTCCTTGTCCTCTTCATCAGCCTCTTCCTCTACAACATCCTCACCTTCTAGTTTATTCTCTGCTCAGGCTCTAAAAACACCAGTGTCCTTATCTACTCCCTCACCTGCTGTGAACTTGACATCGGAGTCTCCTAAAACTGAAGTTCAACTTCCTATGGGTAAAATTAGTTCAAAAACTGATGGGAATGCTACTACGCAAACAACAGCAGTGCAGTCTGGGCATACTGCAGCTGAATTTAGTTTAAAGCTTGAACCTTCAGTATCATCTGCCTCTGCTGTTGGAATTTCAGCTGGCTTGTTATCGGGAAGCCAGAGTGGTTTGGCAAATGCTGTATCTAATGCGGTATTGAATGCTCAGTCAGAGCCCTCATCTTCTGTGAATACTTTGTTTTCAGCACCACTCCCAGCTTCTGCTAGTACAAGTGGTGGAAAGAATGAAAGTTTAGATAGCGCTGTAACGCAGGAAGATGAGATGGAGGAGGAGGCTCCTGAGACAAGCCAAGCAACTGAGCTTAGCTTGGGAAGCCTTGGCAGTTTTGGAATTGGCTCAACACCCAATCCAGCTGCACCCAAACCAAATCCATTTGGTGGGTCTTTTGGTAATGCTGCAATGAATCCTGTGAGTTCTCCCTTTAGTATGACAGTTCCCGGTGGACAACTGTTCCGGCCTGCCTCTTTTAGCTTTCAATCTCCACAAACTTCCCAACCGCCCCAAACGACTCAGCCAACAGCTTTCGGTGGATTCTCTGGAGGCTTTGGTACTGGAACAACTGCTCAAGCTCCCACCCCAGCTGGGGGGTTTGGCCAGCCAGCACAGATCGGAGCAGGGCAGCAAGCATTGGGATCTGTTCTTGGTTCTTTTGGACAGTCAAGGCAACTTGGTGCTGGTCTACCAGGAGCAGGGTTTGCTTCTGCCAGTAGTTTTGGTGGTGGTTTTGCTGCTCCCAGCTCGACGGGTGGTTTTTCAGGTGCTGCAACTGGAGGTGGGTTTGCTGCTGCTGCTACTGCTAGTGGTGGATTTGCCAGTTTGGCCTCAGGTGGAGGGGGATTTGCTGGGATGGGTTCAGGTGCTGGATTTGCTGGCGCAGCTTCAGCTAGTGGCGGATTTTCTAGTGTGGCTTCAACAGGTGGAGGATTTGGAGGATTTGCGGCTGCTGCCTCAGGTGATGGTGGATTTCCTGTTTCACGTAGCTTTTTTAATTTCTTTTCGATATTCCTACACACTTGTTTAAATTATTGTGGGTGGCTTTGCTCATCTTTGTCATATATACATATCTGTAGGTGGTGGATTTGGAGCTTTCAACAGTCATCAAGGATCAGCTTTTGGTGCTAGTGCTGGGGGAACTGGAAAACCTCCTGAACTCTTCACACAGATGAGAAAGTAAATATGGCACATTTGAGCATCTCTCTTCTTCTTCTTCTTCTTCTTCTTCTTCTTTTTCTTCCAAGAGTACCCTCACGTTGCTTGTAAAAGAGACAGAACCTGCTTCTAGCTGTTTGTAGCAATTATACCAATACGAGGAGTACGAGCTTCATCATGCTTTAGGTTTCATAGTCGGTACTTAATCAATAGCTGCTAGTATTTGTGGTTGTTACATTTTCTTAATAACTGGAAAGAAGCTTTGGTACTACTGGTCGAGATATCAAAGAAAAAAGAAGAGGCTTTCCTGTGGGATTATGATTTTTGTAAATTCCACATTATGCCTTACCTACCCGTTTGGTCGCTGGACCTGGGATTACTGTATCATACTTGAATGATTATCTTTATATTTATTTTCTAAAGACATTTTGCAAACCATGTGAAAACAATAATGCTATGCCGGTACTATGATACCTATGAAATGTGAAATAAAAAAAAAATGCAGCATTCCCTTTTATTTCAAATCTTCAAATGCTTGTACAAGACGTTTGTAACCAAAATGTATATTAAAAGATTGACAAACAAAAAAAAAAAAACAAAACAAAACAAAATTCGAGTGCACCGACTCTGTAGTCTTTCTATTTTGTGTAATCAAACAGGAACTCCTAACTCAGAAATTTTCATTATTCGTTTATCCAACGCAACCCTCTGCCGCTTCAGAATTGATGCCATTGAAGCAACCTGATTAAAAATGACAGAGAAAACACCTTCAAACAAGTTATCAATCAAAAATCAAACGTACAAAAGTTTTGCGTGAACTTGTGTATGTGAATCTACTAAAAGTATGACAAGGATGCCGAACTTGCCTCAGCTCGAAGTTTCAAAGCTTCTCTTCCAGGTATTTCTCTCAGGCCCTCCATCAAATCTACACCAAATGTAAAACAAAGTGGGCACATGATAACATTGTCATCAGAGCATCCATAACATCTAAAAAGCTTTTGTTTTCAACACCCTTGGACTTCATTGTAAACAGTAAGCATGTAATTGAGCCAAATATTTGTATTATCAAGCTCGATTACATATAAATTAAAAAAATAAAGGTTGAGTTTTATATACCGAATTAACTTAGGCTTGATCATGAGCAAGCATAAGAATATTGTTATATAAGTTGATTAATTACCAACCACAGCATTCAAGTGGAATGTATGTTGTCATGTCCTTTCCGTGTATCTCATACATGTAAACTTTAAAGGCCAACATATGCAAAGGAAACCCTTTTCTATCATCTATGATATTGTATGGAACATCTTATCCAATCTGTTTCACTAGTCAACCATATCTAATAGCTTTATTTATGCTATGAGAAAAACAAAAAATTAGAACCACCAGGTTCATCAGAGCAGAAAAGCCAACAAAGTGATGAGTTATAAAAGATCCCGTAAAGGCTCTAAAGGCCCTCTCACCAGCATAATAAACAGAAAGAAAATTAATCAGGAATTACCTGCAGCTTGGGTTTCAACTTTGTAAGCTTGTTTTGCAAGTCGCTGAACTTGACTTCCAGAATTCCTACAGACATAGCTCGACGTGATCAAAATCACAGTTAATGAAATTTAAGCAAAGAATAGGAAAAGTTAATCAACCTGAGCTCAGTTTCCCCATGTTTCATTTCCTTTTCAGCTAGAGCAGCCCTTTCAAGCAGTTTTGTGCTCTCCTTTTTCATTAATTCAACAGAAAGGTTCAACTCCTTCAAATTCTTCTCAGCTCTAACATACCGTGCCTGCGAATGTGGTTGAGGCAAAACAATAAAGGAAAAGATGAACAACTGAATTGTACAAAAACCAAGTCCTGGGTTTTCATCATATGTACAGTGAACAAGTTGAAACATAAAAATTACAATTAACAGACGTATACAATCAACATTCTAATCATAGTTTCATACATAGAAAGGAGCTTCTATAAATTAAAAAGGACAGATACCTCCTCACTTTGCAGTCGACCCAGTGTATTACGAAACAAAAATCTTCTGGGGCCTGCAGATAAACCATCAATGGCATCAATTCAAGTAAGAATCAGAATGCACCATATACTCAAAGACGCATTCATAGTGTTCATAGGGTTGAAACACTTGAAAAAAGAGTCAAAAGATTCCGGGGGGGCAGAAAACAATTGGATCATCCCCACAAGTAATCATATGCAGAAAGAGGTTCGTTCAATAGAAAGGTTGGAAGTTAAGACGTAATGCATCCCTCCTTATTCATATTTACGTTTGAACACAACACAAATTGATGATAGTATATAGTCCAAGATGGGGAAATCAAACAGAGGGATGATTTTACAAGGAAACTGAAGGTCAGAATTGGAGCCTAGATGGAGATAAAAATGTGTTGCTCATTCAACGATGAGTAAAGAGAATTGGAAGAATCAATGATTCAAGTATACATACATACATACATATATATATATAAATGGTTACCTCGCATAAGAAGGAGAGCAGCCGAAAGAGAAATGCCAATAGCAGCAACGGGATGTTCCTTGGCACTTTTCAAATCCTCTGTAGAAAAAAAAAAAAAAAGAATCAAGGCATGAATGTTTTTGTTTTTGATAAATTCCAATGGAAGTTGAAGGTGAAGTGGTACCTTTGAGTTTGCTGAGGATAGCATGCTCGTATATTTGATACTGGGCCAAGGCATCCTAGGTGTCACAGAAGAAACAATGAAACACAAGACAAGTATTATTATTACTATAATTAATATTTAGATTGAAAGAAAAATAAACCTCGAAGGAAGGAATTTTCATGTGTTGAAGTTGAAGAGAACGAGCAGAGCGAATTGCAGAGTCTTTAGATTCGATAACAGAGCGTTGCAGATCTTCTAACCATTTTGATGCTCCTGCTCCTGCTCCTGATTCCCCTTGTGAACCCATTTTCTCTCCTTACTTTCCCTAACCACGCCACCCACTAGTACCACCACTCCACTCTCTCCGACGGCACCAGGACTCCTCTAGGCCTCTTCTTCTCCGAGAAATAAAATAAATAAAGGTTTTCGGGATAATCACACTTTCCCCCTCAGGTTTCGGAAATACACATTAACATCCCTACGGTTACCGTTAGTATTATTATTATTTTATAACATTATGGAATTCGTTAAATAATAATTAATGTCTTCATTATTAATATTATTATATATTTCCATGACATATATTTATAGAGAAATTTGTGTTTATATACAGATGAAACCCCCGACGGAAAATTATTAATTTTCTTAATCTATTTTTAATTTTGTAATACAGTATTTAATAAAATATTTTCTTTTATAGTTATAAAGCTAAGTATATTCTTTGATCCATCAGCCGACCGCTACCTAATAGTCAAGGAAAATGGCCAAATTTTGACAGCAGCAGCATACGAGGTGCACGTGAGCAGTTTCAAGAGCATAGCAAAGCAATAGCATCGGCAGGGGGCAGAAGTTGAGGGCTTATATGAAATTTTGGTGTTGATTTGTTTCTTCGTCTGATTTTGATTTTGATTTGTCGAGTTGAGATTGAGTGGAGTGAATCTAATAATGATATTTGATGACTGGTTGTGTCGTGTGTTGATTGATTGATGATGCGCGATTCTTCTTCTCCTTCTCCTTGCTGTTGTTGTTGCTGCTGCGGATGTTGTTCATCACTCACTTTCCGTCTCCGAGATGAGATACAGCGCTTCCTCCGCGATTACGATCGCCTCCAATATATCGCCGTCGTCCTCATTTACATTCAAGTAACTATTTCTCTTTCCCTTTCCCTTTCAACTATAATATAATATAATATTTCCTTCCTCTCGCTGATTCGATTTCTTCTTCTGCTTGTGCTGATTAGATAGGTTGCGCTTTGATTGGATCTCTAGGAGCATTGTACAATGGCGTATTATTGATCAATTTAGGCATTGCTTTGTTTGCTCTTGTCGCCATTGAGAGTAGTAGCCAGAGTCTTGGTAGAACTTACGCCGTCCTTCTATTCTGCGCCATTTTGCTTGATATTTTTTGGTTCATTCTCTTCACGCACGATATCTGGACCATTTCCCCCCAAAACTATGGATCCTTTTTCATCTTTTCCGTCAAACTCACTTTCGCCATGCAAATTATTGGCTTTTCCGTCAGGTTATCCTCTTCATTCTTGTGGATTCAGATGTATAGATTGGGGGTTTCTTATGTTGACGCCATGGCACCTCCTCGAGACACCGATTTTGATGTCAGGACTAGTTTCTTGAGCCCTGCAACCCCTGCTGCCATGGCTAGAAACCGTTCCGACTCTGATGATGTTTTGGGAGGATCTATTTATGACCCTGCTTATTACTCTTCTCTTTTTGAAGATGGTCGAGACAACAAGTACTCTGCGGTATGTATGCTTATCCCCTTCTTTCACCTTTCATCACTCTCTTCCCATTTGCTTTAATACAACTACAATCCAAGCTGTTGTTATTGTTTTTGGATAGGAAACCTGGAAACTATTTGAAATGATTAAAGGGTTACGTGACAACCCAGGTTTTCAGTAGATTGTAGTTAACTGAATTTGGAATGCAGTCGCCAACTAAGTTGAATTTGCTACTCTTTATGTATATATAAAATATATTTGCTTTTTTTTTTTAATTTATGAATTATAAGTAGGGAGGATAAGAAGAGGAGACGTAATGATAAATTAGGCTGTGGATGATCTGGCTCCTGTAATTCAAGACGCTAATTGGCCATAAATCTTAATATCAAACTTTAAACAATGCAGCTCACGAAATATGCAACACCTAGTACTTTGGTACGTTAGTAAAGAAATTTAAATTCTGCCACATAGGGCCTTGTTAATGAAATTGAATGTTGATTGTAATTGACTCCTCTAACTGCTGCTCGAGGCACAAATATTCTTCATTGCCTTCGGGTACTGTGCTTGAAGTTGTCTCTTTGTGGGCTTTGCCCCCGGGGATGAAGACGAGTGCAATAACTCTAGCTCAGTTGCTGAAGACATTCTGTGAAAATCACTATGCCTCAGATTTCTCGAGGTTGGCAGTCCTGCTTTGTGTCACTTTGCCTTCTTGTAATGTAGATTATGGTTTTGAAACAAAAGGATAGGGGAAAAAAGGACTTAGAAGTTCTGAGATATTTCTGTATTCAGACATGGATTCTCTTTTTGTTTGGTTTTTGCCATCAATCAGATGTGTGGAGTCACTTTTAACTACATTCTTGACATTTTTGTGAGAGCATTTATGATATTAGACTTGGTGTGGTCAACCGTTTGTCGTAATTATATATGAAGCTAGTTCCATGCGATCAGTATTTCTAATTACCATCGTCCTCTCTTGCACATTATATGAAATCAATGATCATTTATTATTTTATTTCCCCTTTTTTTTTATTATAGGGTCAGAGCGATGGTATTATTGACCATGGTTCTACGTCTGGTATTGAATCTCCTCAAATTAAGGCACCAACAGGCACATCTTTTCAGTCTATAGATGTAAGTATATGCCACTATGTTGTTTCTCATTTATTGTGGACACTTAAGGGACATCACAGCTTTTGGGACATCACTGCTTTTGGGACTGTTCTTCGATCTACAAGAGGAATTTGATGCTCACCCAATTCAAATATTTCTGTCAAAAGCTAAGTTTTTAAAGGAACAAGAAGTTAAATTTTAGGGTTAGAGTTATGTTACAAGTATAGTTGCCGAGTTAAAGAAGAACAAAGGGTTTCTGGTAGTGTGAAAAGCATAGCTATTTTAGAATTTCTTGGATAATGTCAATAACAGGGTTAAATAGAGTTCATGGAAAGATGGAATGAGAATCTCAATATCAAATGGCGCAATTATTATAGACTCAGCTTGAGATATCTAATAATTTTTAAAGATAACCCAATGTTTCCAGAAATTATTGGAAACCTTCTCGCCATTTGTGATCCATTCAGTTAAATTGCCGTATCCTAAGTCAATGCCGATTTTACCTGTGGATCACATAAAGCCTTTCGCTCTTTCTCTCTCCAGTTTCTTTTTGACTCACTTATTCGGGAAACTTCCCTCTTCCCGTTAAAATTTTCTCTCCTCTTTCCTTTTCTCTCTCATTTTTCTCACCATTCTGGCTGAGCTGATTAAGAAAGAAGGAAGATTAAGGAGAAAAAAGGAGAAGACAAGTGCGGAAAGAAAGGGGAGAGAGAAATAATATTCTTTTCATTAACATCCTGATTTTAAATTCAGTAGAAAGACTAATTTCCTAAATATTTATGGTGAGGGGTTTTTCATGGTTTTTGAAATCATTGGGTGTCTTTGAAATTAGTGAAACTCTCAAGGAATGCGCACCCTATGAAAAATATGAAATTAAAGCGAATAACACTGACAAGAGAAGGCAATGAAAGAGTGGCCAAAAAAAAAAAAAAGATTGATAGAGAAACTTGGAATCTCACCCAGGCCTACTAGGAGTCTCACCTAGAAGAATTTGATGGAAGCTTACCATTAAAAAAAGCAAATAAAACATGATTTTTCTAGATCTCTCTGGCTGAATTGTTTATCTAATGACTCGTTAGATAATAGTTCTAATTTAATAAGGAAAATAGTTCTTCTCTTTCAGAAAATTTAATATTATTGAGTTAGCTACTGTATTTGATTACCTAAATAACCTAAATAAAAGAATTGGACATTAGTTTTTAAATAGTGTAGCAAAAATCTTCGACTTTGAACTCACTTTCATGCTTGACATACAAAACTCTTTAAATGTTATTGCATTTTCCTTCTCATCTGTGAACGTAACCGTAGAAGATTTCAGTTATTAGTCGTATCCTTGAATGTCTCTGGGTGTTAAAGTCAATTTAAACACTTAAGTGTACAAGAGATATGTCTAAACTGGTTCAGATTAAAAATTGTAATTGTATTCATTTTGGATTCCTACTCTTTTACCTCATCCAGCTCATGTTATTTTGTCATTACTGTAAGTTATTACTGAAATGTTGGAGTATTGGTTGGTTGATTGACCTAATAAATCCTGGCAAGATCCTGTTCATTATGGCTATGGTTGTTAATCTCAGACATTACTGTCAACTATATTTACTGAAGTAAAGAGATTGAAAAAAAAAAAAAAAGAGAAAAAGAAAGAGGCCAAAGCACAATATTTTGATATATAACTGTGAGCTGTAACGCACAACACATTTTTGGATGGAAATAACTCTCTAGTTTCCCTCAGTCTGCTAACGTTTGTTGGTGTAAAGTGGAACTTTTCATTCCTCTTGTTGCTATTCTGAGCTTAATAGAGCATTCCCCAACATTTGATTGGTAGATGGTTTGCAACAGTTGTTGGTTATGGCAGAAATGCTGACATATGTGAATTTCATTTTTCCAAAAAAAAAAAAAAGTGGATTTCAGCTTTGCCACTTCATAAAAATTTGTAGGAGTCATGGTCATACAAGAATTGTGATGCCTACTCATACCCTTGCTTATGATTTTCTTTGATCCTAAAGGAATCTGTTGCTTTTTTGATTTTGTTAACAAGGGGTTTGAAACTGTTTTATGCAACATACCATTTTTATTTTATTATTTAGTTAAATTGTAAGCAGTTGTATAAAGCAAATATTTAGAGAGGCTGTGGCCCCCCAACTCCAACATGGTACTGGCATATTTGTCTTTTGATGTTTCTCTCATGATTGAGCCATGTGAAAAAGTTCGAAATAATATATTTATGTATATTTAACCACCTCAACTAATTAGTTCATTCATTCTGATTTTCTTCTTGATGCTATATCATTTGGTTTATTGCCTCTTACTAGATTTGTTCCTTTGCAGGAGGAGAATGGAATAGAGAGGCCTCAGAGTGTTTGAATTTGAGTAGAGCATGAGTGAAAAGCTTGGCATGGTCTCCAATCTCTTTAAATTGATTTTTGAGGTTTATTTTTCGTTGAAGGGACCAGGAGTAGGATTTGTACAGTTGCCCAGTTTTAGGAATTCTTTTAAAGAGATGATAGCTGCAATCAACAAGTTAGAAGAATCTCATTGGTTATTATTTTTTTTAAAATTTTTTGGTTAATTATTTTGTTAGGAGTAGATCGGAGACAAAAACTTTTGCTTTCTGAGAATGGAATGGCAATGTTGATAGTAAGGCAGGATTGCATTAGGGACTTAGGCAGGTTAGTTGGAGGAGACGAGCAAAGCAATTTGAATTTGCGTGGTGATCATGGTGTATGTAGGCGGTGGGCTGGGTGGGTTTGGGTTTGGGATGCAATGCGGTGGGTTTCTTTGTCTGTAAGAGTCCCCCTTAGCTTCTTCCAAAAGCGGATGTTAATTAGAGGCTTTTAGGGTTGAAATTTTGATTCTTTTGATTCAAGGATGGTTTTATTTATATTTGCAATTGAAATGAAATTATTGTTATCTTTATCATATATTGATTTGAATTACTAGCATTGCATAGCTGGGTTGGGTTGGATAGCATTTTTTTATTTAGGAAATTATTAAGCAAAGGTGAACACTTTTAGTGATATTAAAAAATGGGTTGCAATTTTAGCTGTTTTTTACCTAAATATTAAGGATGAACTCGAAATAGAGAGGGACGGAATTAGAATTACTAATGATGAAAGTTCGAGGAAATAAGTAGTTTATTTTATGGATGAATAATTGAAAATAGTATTATTAAGTTAAAATAAAATCATTTAATTTAATCTTTAATACAATGTTAATAATACAATGTTAATAAGTAGAGTTATGTTATAGTATAGTTGTTATATTTATACAGTAATTTTATTGTAGCATGTAAAAATCATAAATTTAAAAAATTAAATTTATGATTTTTACATGTTTTTTATTTATAATTTTTTTATATTTTTTATCAATAATTTGTATTTATTTATATATATTTTTACGACGTATTTATAATTTTTATATAAATAAATAGTTATTATATCGATACGATAACTATATCGTAACAAAATCCTAACGAGTATGTTTGGAGACGTATCAGTTACGACTGTCATAAATAAATAAATAATGGCAGGCAAATATCCAATGGAAATGGAAAGTAGAAAAGCATGTTGAATTCGATTGTCGCGTTGTTCTGGCCCTCAAACATATTGTTAACGTGACGTGGCATCATATCATCAGAAGGGATTCATTTCTTGAAGTGACAGAAACGAATCACATCCTGCCACTTCATAACGCGTCAATTTTCTCTTGTTTATTTATTTATTTAACATTTCCAATTAAAAAAAAAAGACGAACGCGGTTGGGCTGCTTATTTTCCTGATAATAATAATATTAAAAGAATTGAGAAATAAAGCAAAGAATGTTTTTCGTCACTCAAAACCAACGCAGACTACTCAAAAAACTCAAGACTCATCTTCTTGATAATTCTAGTAAGCTCCAGTTCAAATATGAAGTTTGTTGTTAGTTTTCTGTTATTAATGTTTTAAATACGTGATGTTTCCAGATCCTTCTGTTGTGTAATTTCTATTTTTTGACTTGTTTTTATACCTCTCACCTACCTTTCTTCTTCTCCTTTTTTTTTTCAAGCAAAATAATAATAACAATAATAAAGTTACAAATAAAGATCCCTCCCTGGTTAAGGTTAAAGATACCACATAATAATAGTGATAATTCATATTTATCATCCACTCTTCCATTCTTTCTTTCTTTCTTCCCTTGAGCATAGGAAAAATCGGTTTTATTAGATTTCTTGTATTTTTGCTGAGATCATTCCACCTCTTGTTGTTCTTTCTGTGTTCTTGTTTTTGCTTTGGTGAGATTCATTTTCTCTTCTATTTTCAGATTCCATGTCTGGGTCTTGTTTCAATTTCTTGTGATTAGAGATGGGTAATCTGTTAATAATTCCCAAAAATTTTATTAATTGCCTATTTTTGATGTTCATTTTTATGTGGGCAAAGTTGATTATGATTTGCTTTTAACTTGTGACAGAAAGGAGTAGAGATGGATGAAGGAATGGCGGAATCAAGTTATTGGTGTCACATGTGTTCACAAATGGTGAATCCTATCATGGAAGTAGAGATCAAATGCCCATTTTGCCAAAGTGGGTTTGTTGAAGAAATGAGCACCACAAGTCACAACAATCCCAACAACTCTGATTCGGATTTTGGATCCGATCGTGCCCTCTCTCTTTGGGCACCCGTCTTGCTTGGAATGATGGGCAATTCTCGTTCAAACCCTAGAAGATTTAGGACAGAGTTTGAAGATGATGATAATGATGATGATAACAGCAATCGTGATGAACTGGATGGGGAACCTGATTCCATCATCTCTAGGAGAAGAAGAAGAAGAAGTTCTGCTGCTATTCTGCAGTTACTGCAAGGAATTCGATCTGGATTGCCATCTGAATCTGACAACAATGAATATGTTAGGGATAGGGATAGGGATCGGGATAGGATCAGAGATAGGGATAGAGAAAGAGAAAGAGAACGCTTGATTTTGATCAATCCCTTTAATCAGACTATCATTGTGCAGGGCTCTTACGATGGTCAAAACCAGAATCAGAATCATACTACCATAGGATCATTAGGTGATTATTTCATTGGGCCTGGCTTGGATTTGTTGTTGCAACATTTGGCTGAAAATGATCCGAATAGGTATGGGACACCACCTGCGCAAAAGGAGGCTGTTGAAGCAATGCCTAGAGTGACAATTAAGGAGACATTGCAGTGTTCAGTGTGTTTGGATGATTTTGAGATTGGTGCTGAAGCAAAGGAAATGCCATGTAAGCATAAGTTTCACAGTGACTGTATATTGCCATGGTTGGAGCTTCATAGTTCCTGTCCGGTTTGTAGGTATCAATTGCCTGCTGATGAATTGAAGCTGGAGTCAGAAAGGTCTACGAATAGCAGTAACCAAAGGGAAAGCAGTAACCAAAGGGAAAGTGAGCAGAGTAGTAGCAGTCATGGAAGTTCTGAAGAGATAATTGCGGAAGGGAGAAATGAGGGAGGGAGAAGGTTTCCCATTCCATGGCCTTTCAATGGCTTGTTTTCTTCGTCAAGTTCTCACTCTGGCGGAGGAAACAATTCAACCTCAAGCTCAGGTTCTCAATCTGGAGGTGCTTCTCGAACGAACGGGAATTGAGTATGTATTCATATGCTTTATTAGCTGGTTGTAATCTGTGTTGATTGAATGTATGTGTTGCCTATGTACATAGTATCTTTACTTACAGAATTGCGAATGTTGGAAGAACACATTGTGTTGTCATCTGCCTGTGGTTTGTACATTTTTTGCTGCCTTAGAGAAGAAATTATGCTGGCGCTGCTTTTACTACTCTACTTAATTTGCCTTTATTTTCAATATGTAAGTTCACTTTTTGTTTTTTCTGCTTCTTTTTCTGGTTTGCTTTTAAAGATTCAAAGATATTGTACTGCTATTGCGGAATGGTGGATGCATTTTATGCTTGTTTGATTTGGTATTGAGAATTGACAATTGATATGGACTAAACTTGTATAATATAAGACCTTGAAAATGGCCTATGTGGTATCTGACTCTTCCCATCAACTTACAATAACAAGCAAACAGTTCAATTATGTTACCTGTTGATCTTAACGAACTAAATAATATTTCTTTCTTTTTATTGTGAGTTGCGGTGTGAATTGGAAAACGTCCGATATATTATTATAATTATATATCCCACCCTTGCCTACCTCCTCGAACATGTATGCTATGCGTATTGAATAATGAAATAAAGGCGATTGATTGAACGTGAACGGCCTAGAATATCTGCTTTTCCCTCGCTCGCATAGTCAAACCACGCGAGATCGTCATGCTTTTGAGTTCTAATCGTTCTATAGTGTCCAGCTGTATGATTTTTGACTCTTGAATGTTGGAAACTATATATAAGCTGAAAACTATATATAAGCCTTTCAGCTGCTGATTTATTATTTATGGGTAATAAATAATGATCCCAGTTGTCTATCTGAAGGAACAGTACGGAGTTGCTTATCTTATTGTTGCAGTTCATAACCAGTTTGGATATCAAAATTGTGTAAGATTCTCGAGGAGAAGCTGAAAGATTACCCTCTACGCCCTAGGTTTTCCTGTATTTGAAACAAGTGGAGAGTGCTTATGTAAAAGCAAAAAGCATTTATGTCATTGTCACAAATACAAAAAGTTATTCTTTTAAAAGTGATATATGCAGCTCTCTTAAACATGGCTGAAAACTAAAGGGCAAAGAAGAATAAAATTAACTCTACTAGGTCAAAAATGTGCACTGTTCAAAGATATTCGTAGATCTAATAAGCACAAATTCATGTTTCCTGTCAAATTTATCATAAATTTGAGTTTCTCAGTCAAAATATGGAACCAGAGACAAGCTGCTGATATCAGACAGCAGCATTACCCATGCATTGGAGAATACCTCTAACCAAAAAATAAGATCCAAATGGATAAACAGGAAAAACAAAAACAAAAAGCTGTGACAATCATCAATTCACAGTCAAGATCTTGATTACTGATGCAGTTCCAATGCGGTGAAGAGCCACAACCGAATCTCCCTTCTTGCAAAGTCCCTTTTCCTTGGCATGTCCAATAGCAAACTCCAGTGCTTCCTCTGTTGTCTCTTCATGAGAGGCCCTGGCAGATCCTGCATATAAAACTGGAACCAAGCCACGAAAGACGAGGCTATGCCTTGCCGGAGCTTCATTGCTACATGACCAATCAAAGGAATCAGTTTTAATCTCAGGAACGACCAGAGACAAAATAGGCATGCCAGGCCTGTACTTAGCCACCAGTTTTGCGGTACTGCCTCCCCTGGTGAGGACCAATATAAAAGCTGCTTTTACAGAATTGGCTGTTCTAACAGCAGAAGATGCCAAGCTCTCCAATGGGCTCATAGGCACTGGTGAGTGCTCCATAATCCTTTTGAAAACATCACCATAATCGAGAGTACTTTCTGCTTCTAGGCATATTCTAGCCATGGTGCGAACTGCAAGCTCTGGATAAGCTCCAGCAGCTGTCTCACCACTAAGCATCACACAGTCAGAGCCATCAAGAACTGCATTGGCAACATCAGTGGCCTCAGCTCTAGTTGGCCGTGGAGATTTGATCATGGATTCCAACATCTGCGTTGCCGTGACAACAGGTTTTCCTTGGAAGTTGCACTTGTAGATCATTACCTTCTGAGCTAAAAATATCTTTTCGATAGGAATCTCCATTCCAAGGTCACCTCGCGCCACCATAAATGCATCCGAATTTGCAAGGATGTCATCAAAATTTGCCACCCCTTCTTGGTTTTCAACCTATCAATTAAATTCCAAAGAAACAACCGGATATATGAGAAATTGGATTTACAACAAAGAAGACAACTGTACATACAGTGTATAGATACATTTCATGCAGATAGCTTAGTGATAAACCAAAACTTCTCCAAAAAAAAAAAAAAAAAAATTCTTTATATACTATTTCTCCACTCCATGTCACCAAAATGATCATCTTGAAATCTCAATAGACTTTTAAAATTTTTTCCTTCCAAATCCTCTGACTAAAACAGAATTTCTAATAAGAATCATTAACAGAAATTCTAATTCCAAGCATACCTTTGACATGAGCATGATATTCTTAGCATGCTCCCCAAGTAGCTTTCGGACTTCCACAAGGTCTGAACCTTTACGAACAAAAGACAAAGCAATCATGTCAATTTGGTTGGGGATTCCCCACTTCAAGATATCTTCCTTGTCTTTCTCTGTCAAGGTAGGGAGATCCACTATAACTCCGGGAAGATTAACATTCTTCCGCTCACCAAGCATAGCAGAGTTCTCACAACGGCATTTAACCAAACCCGCTTCCACATCACAAGATAAAACAGTAAATGAGATTGTACCATCAGCGCAAAGTATTACGCTTCCTGGCTTGACGTCCTGAGCCAACTTTTTGTAGCTCATGCAAATCATTTTGTCATCACCCTTTATGCTGTAGTCAGTGGATATGGTGATTTCTTGACCTTGTTTCAGTTGGATGGGTTTGCCATCTTTCAGAAATCCAGTTCGAATCTCCGGACCCTGTGAGATTGCATGTCAAACGAAAATGAGTAAAATCCTCGAATGTCCTATCTCTCTGACCATAATTACCATATATTCATTCAGCTTTATTTTAGCAATCAACCAAAACTTGTAATATTAGATAAGGAAAAAGAGAATTGACACCTTGAAACTGGTTTATGCCTTGAGAACAATTAAAGACATTGTTTGCATTATAAACTGGTGTGGTTCAATGCACTTCACTATGTGTTTCCTAATTTCTGATGGTGTGGCGTTTAGTTTCTACAAGAAACCACCGAATCCTCACTTCCCCAACCATGGAAAAATGAAAAGACCAAAGGTGGTTAAAATTTTTATAAAAAGATTAAAAAAAAAAAAAAGAGGAGGAGTACCAAGTGTCCATTTTGTGTTTGCATAGTGAATTTTAACGTGCTAATACATGTAGGAACTTCAAAGATAGCTATCGTTATTACCATGTAATCCAAAACATCAATAAGAAGCTTAAGACACAAATATTAGCAAGAAGCCATTCAATAGTGTTTTTGTCCAAGCCTAAAACACATTATTATTCTGAACCACAAAGGGATAGCCACGGTTCGAAGTAAAGCTATAGGCAATCAATTACAAAATCAACTTCCCAAAGAATTTATTACAAATGCCTATCACTGGATTGGCGACTATATAATAAAACTGATGATAGGTATGGCAATTCAGAAATGAAATGAATTTCAGACGATTATGTAGCGATTTTATGGTCAGAGAAAATAATCAAAATTGACTAAGAACAGAATTCACTTGCTTCCAAATCCCTTGAACGAGTTTAAGCTTGGTGTATTTAGTCTTGAAATTGGAAAGTCAAATGATACTCAAAGCTTTTCCTTAACGGAATAACTTCCGGAGGCGGAAACAAATCATCAATTAAAGAAACAAGAGCCGCATATGTTTAAGCATACATGTTGGTCAAAGAAACACAAAAAACTAAACTGTCTTTCATTTCATCAAATTGCTTGCATGAGTACATTAGTATTCTATTCAGTCAGTAAAAGCAACATAGCAAAAGCATAAGAAGGACTCTAAAAGCATTAACAAACAGCAAAAGCAATAACAAACTGTTATTTCCTAAATAAACCAAGCAGAGACTATGAGTGGGAAGCAGGAACAAAATACAAAGACCAAAACAAGTCCCAGACTTGAGAAAGAAGCAACTAAAACAAACCCCAAAAACAGAGAGTGAAAAGAGGAGGAAAGATTGGGAACAGAAAGCATCATCATCAACAGCAAATCAAAGAAAAAGAAAACAATCCCAGATGCAAAAGAAGGCAGAAACATATGAAAGATGATACCTTGGTGTCAAGCATGACAGCACAGATGACACCAGTGTTAACCATGGCAGTTCTGAGATTGTCAAGGGTTTCTTGATGGTACTCATGAGATCCATGGGAGAAGTTGAAACGAGCGACGTTCATGCCAGCTCTCAGCAACTTTTCAACCATGGGAACCGATCTTGAGGCAGGTCCCAGAGTGCAAACGATCTTCGTCTTTGGCTTCTTCTCCAACATATTCACTTTTCCCTTCTCCATTCTGCAGACGACCCAGATGTGACTTTTCAGAGACTTTTGTTATAGAAAGAGAGAAATGAGAACAAAAACAGAAGCGCGGCTGCGTTGCGTTGTGTGGGTGGTGATGTTATGTAAAAGCATGTGATAATAAGCAATTAGATAGAGAAAAGTAAAAGCATTTCCTTAACCAGTAGATATAGCCTTTTCTTTTTTTTTTTCTTTTTTTTTCTTTCCCCTGTTTCTTGAAGAGCAAGAAGGCTTGCCTTGCTATTGCTACCCTTTTTGAATGGGAATACGCCTGTGTTGCGTTGCGTGCTTGCTCACTTGCTTTTTATACATTTACTTGTATAGTCTCTCATTGATTGCTGTCAAACAATCCGAGGATACTTTTACCAAGTAACACTGGTTAAATTGTTAAGTTGACAATAATTGAGTAATTTAATGGTTTTATTAGCATAGCTGATGGTTTTATCATATTTATAATGATTGCAATATGTTTAGTTTAGTTTAGAAATTTCCTCAAATTTCGCCTCTGCTCACTACTTCTAGAAAAGTGGAAACTAGAAACGCCTCAAAGAGGGTGCGTTGACATGGGATATGACCAGGTGAGCATGGACTAGTATAACAAATTCACGTTTTTGACATCATAAAATGGAAGGGGCATGCTTTGGTTTGGTTCGGTGGGAGCTACGATGGTGCGACAATTAGCTGTACTTGGTATTAATATAAAATAAATGCACTTGCTTTGCCTGTTGTGCGCATAATTTGGCTTTTAAAGAGGCGGGTAATGGGCATTAAACCTTTTGTTTGGCAGAGGGTCGCTTATCAATGAGCATATTATATGGCTCAACACTTTTTTTTTTTTTTTTTTAACCGAGGTGTCTGGGTCAGCTTACGCGTACCACGACTAATCCTCGGAGGAGACTAGCGCAACCACAACCCACTGTCACGGTCTCCCACTTAAATCATGGAGGAGGCCATTGTGGAGACTCTAACCCAGGACTTCACCATTGGTGCTGTACTAACTCCATCCTGACCCACTTCACCACTTGAACCAACCCATTGTGGGTTATATGGCTCAACACCCATAAACATAAGGTCGTTTATTGTATTATTTTGTCCTGGTCAGCCACACTACAAGATGAGCCTCGCTCTACGCTTTCCAGATGTCAAATGTTATGATTACATCGCTTGATTTGGACATGGTTTTAGAGAAACCATCAGCTTCAATCAACGGTCAAGTGAAAGTATGAAATGATGTATTCAATTCAAGAAGGTGGAAGCACAAAGCACAATGAGTGCAAAGGCTTCTCACAGGCACGGCCTAAGTTTGTGTACAGTGGGATTTTGCAGGAAAATGAAGAACCATTCGCCACAAATTTTCGTAGTCAACACAGATCTGTCCTGTGGCTCTGAGACAGTTGTTAAAAGCTGCCGGCCTCGCCTAGTTTCACATGTTGGAACTAGTCAACGTCCATTGTTTTGATTTGCTTTTCCATAGCCATTAGATTTTGAATCAAAGAAAACTCTTCATTGATTTCTTTTAGGCAGTCCACCGTTTTCTGGGTCGAGGTTAACATACCCTATTTTTTGTCCATAGATAATTGTATGAAGAATATTGAATTGAAGCAAATGAGAATGTCTTTCATACTTTAATATGAGAACAAAATATAGGATAAATTAATTAGTTTACACTAATCTAATGGCTCTTCACTTGACAATATTATCGAACAAATAACATAGGAGTGCTCCAAATTAATTGTAGCCAAACAAACCTTCACAAGACTTGTTTCTCTTCATCTTCACAATAATGAGAAAATAAAGAAAACCAGTATAGAAGGATTAATAAATGAAAAATGAATTATACCACAATAATCTTGACTTTCCCCCTAACTTTTTTTTTCTTCTTCTTTGATTGGCAATTTGTAAGTGCGATTTGCCTTTAATGTTCTAACATAAGTAAATAATATTATAGTCACTCTAAGGTCTAAGCTCAACTAAAAAAGTGTGACATGAATAATGGTATCAAAATCAGTTTAGTTCAACCGGGCTTGTCATAATTGTGCCTCAGCCTCAAACCAACACTACAACGATCAAAGAACTACATTTCCAATATGAAGTGCACTCAAGGACGTAAAAAATTTAGGAGGCCGCTTCAAATATTGCTCGAAATTTCTGTAAACTACCTGCCCAGAGAGGCTGCAGTACTCACTCTTCTTCATCTTTGGAGATTGAACGTAACATTAACTTCACAGCATGATTAGTCCAATGGTCAGCATCCTCCAGAGCATTTTGTAAAAATTCTTCCGTACGATTTTAAAGTTCATCATGGCGCTGAGGTTGTTCTTTATTCATCAACTCTAGTTTATTTTGTAGTTCCTATCATATTTCACCATATATACCCAATTTTATCAGAAAACTCAACAACTGGACAGAAGCTGACACTTCATATTCTAGAAAAAACAACAGATGAATTACCTTAAGCTTTTCTTCCACGCAAAGAGCTGGGGTAGACAACAATGCAACATATCTGCAACGATGAGCTACAAGTTAGAAAGCTGAACAAAAAGCAGAGGAGAGAGAGGGGAAAAATTCTTACTCGCAGCGACTGGGTTCATCAACATCAGTAACCTCATTAGTCAATCCACATCTCAGCTTGACCTGCAAGAAAAATTCTTAAAATCAAAGATTTATTTCTAATTTTTATTCAGCCCCTTCATTACAGTGAGCCTATTTACTTTTTTTTTTTTTTTTAAAGGCATTTTGTAATCCACACATTCTTCAAATGTAAAATCCCAAATTCCTTGCATGTGACCATAGGACAAAAACATAATAATTCATTTCGTTTTTTCTTACTCAAAAGAAATCACTTAAAGTAAAAAAAAAAAAAATGCAAAAAGTGTTACACCAAGTACAGCAAACCAAAACATAGCCAAAACAATAACATGAGAATAACTTACCTTCAAACTTCTATCAGGCCCATTCCAACACTTGTCACCATTTGAAAATAGCATGGTTCGGTAAGAATCCTCGAATTTGTCCCAGCTCCTAATCAGCAAAAAGTTAGGACAGGAAGAAATTCGCACATAACATAAGAGAGAGGGGCTACATTCATTGCTAAATTAAGAGAAAGGGAGGAAAAAAATCAAAACAAAACAAAACAGACACCTACCCCAAATTAGTTGTTGAGTGACCCTCCTCTTGGCTAGCTGATTTGTATGGGCAGACTTTATAAACGTACCTGCAGCAGGTTAACCCAAGGTAAGCTAACTGGAATTAATGAAAAATACAAATGACTTGAAGATCTAAAATAAAATATGCCAGATAAAACAACTATGAGAAGAAAAAGATTGTAACTTGTTCTGCTTGCTCTCAAAACAACGACCATAAAACGAGTAGAACTCCTTCTCTGGCCCTGTAGTATTAAACTTCAAGTTCAGTTTAAAGAAGCCGTGCCAATAAAAACAGATTCCAGATCATAATAGCAAATACGGGTTCATTTTATCCTAACCAAAATCATGCTTAAGCTTCTTTGTCAAACTTGATATCCTTGACTGTATTTTAGACAACTTGGCACTGGATTCTTCATACTCCTTGCGTACGCGAGTAGCCTCTAAAGAAGCAAAACACAACCAATGACACATTTCTTTTCTGTAAATCTTCACTTTAACTATATAATAACATACAGCTTTTATCTGTACCAGATTTGTCCACTGGAGTTTGGAACAGATTAACAGCCTGCATAATACTCCGTGCAGTTTGTTGTATCTTCTCCAACCAAGATGGGCTACTTGAGGTTGTCATATCTAATGACATGGTTAGATAAATCAGAAACCAGCGACTACATCAGCCTAACAAGAGCTACAGTACTGAAATAAATTGATGAAAACTGAAAAGAAAAATTACTGGAGATTAAAACTTGCAAACCTGATGAGTCGAATTCATCATCTAAGTCAGATTTGTATGAACTACTAGTATCATCATGATCTTCATCCCCATAATGTTCATCTACATCATTTTCTGAATCATGATCGTCATATTTTCCAGCATCATCATATTTCTCAGAGTCATCATCGGTGTCAGAAGCATAGCCATCATATTCCTCATCATGAGTATCCTCCGGCATCTCTTCATGGCCTTGATGATTATTTTCTTTTACACCATCTTCCCCAGATTGCTTCTCGGGATTTTCTCCTGTCCAACGAGATGCGACAAGGCGACCCAACTCTTCCCTTGACAACTCCTCGGTACTTCCAGATGCATCACTCTCCTGCAGATATTATAAGAAGTGCTAGCACTTGAGCCAACCAGAAATTTCAAAGTTTTGCTAAAATTTTAGGCTTTCAACAAGTTACAATTCTAAAAATAAAGAACTCAGGAACTCCTAAAATGTTCCAAATTCTGAAATACATCTCTTAGCAGACACCAATATTACAAGTAATAAGAAATGAACAAATCCAATATATCAAATTCACTTCTTAAAAGTAATAACAAGTCTCCAATATATGTGTCAAAACAAAATGAATAAACTCTTTGCTTGGCCAATATTCCACCTCTCTTAGAAAAAAATAACAAGATACCTTTGAAAGCATTGATTTTGTCAAACTATTAGACATTCACAGATATTTCGTTAAGTGATAAAACATTGATTACATAAGAGCACCATAAAGTTACTCTTTCTCTATTCCTTGTATTCCTCACTTCTTTTGGGTATTTTAGAGTTTATAAAAGAAAAACAATTTGAAGTCAAACAACTTCTGCAGTATACTCTTTCGTACCAAACACCTAAAAATTTCAATTATTGCAAAAAAAGATTAGAAAAGCATCAACTTACTAGAGCATTAAAATGTTGAGAATATTTTAAGTCCTGAATAAAGAGGAAAACAAATGGTTTAGTTTCTATTAGGAAAATATTCACATTATGAATATAGGTTGCTACATGACTAATCATAGCTAACTGTTTCGTTTTCTTAGCTCATTATTGAATATTCAACATAATACGTGTGAAAGCTACAAGTATATACCAATCTCATCATACAACTTACCTATGGTTTTATCCCCAACAAAAATTTTGGGTGTAACAGATAAATGTTGACTGTTTTCTAGAACCAACATAACACTACCCTGAGCCAAAATTTGTGAAAGTAATTTAAATTTAAAAGGGGTGGTCATCTCCCTCCCACCATTAACTAAAAGCTTTAATAAATATTAGAAAAATTACCACTTTCTTCACTTCATCCGGAGACAACTCACTTCCAGCATCATGAGCAGTTTCAGTTACAACTGCAGAACTGTCCTTGCTTTTTGGTGAGACAGTTTCCTCCATCTTTTCAGTTTCATGCTATATTGAGAAAGAGAACATTTAATGATCTTATATTTTCACTACAAATAACAAAACTTGGGCTGAACCATATATGTGAAAGAATATACAAGTGTTCTCCATTTACCTGCTCTACTGCACTCACTGGTGTTTCCACGGTTTTGGAGGCACCATCTTCTTCATCTTTAGCTACTTGATTATCATCGGCATAGCCTTTAGCCATGTCCTATTAGAGAGCAGGGCATGTGAGAATTTAAAGAAAGAAATTTTTGCAAGGCAGGGTGAAAGTGACCAATATATTAGATTAATCACAAAATAAACATCCACATATGAGCTTCCCTGCAGACATATGACCATACTGAGCTTCCTTGTATACACATGACTGTACCTGTAACTGTAAATGTACAAGAAACAACACATATTTGTGGCAAGTGCAACACTAAAGCAAAAATATGAAATTTTATTGCTGGTTGTTGAAGGAAGAAGAATCAGCACCAATGTGAGATGTGCAGAAGTTCAAATGAAACATAGTTAATCAAAGGGGATAAGTGCATGATATATCTGAGAAGTACACCTTATAATGAGTTTCAATATACATGCATGTAACTTTGCGAAAAGCTCTACAACAGATAAGTGTGCATCAAATTAGACAAAATTTAATAAACCAAGTTCTCAACAGATCTATTAATTTCAATTAAGAACAATTTTACTATGCTTTTGCCAACTAAAACTGGCTTCAACAGCGGATAATTAGATTATATATACATGCAATACTACATCATAAACCAAAACTGTATCCATGGCAGTACACCAAGAGAGTAAAGTGGTAGAGAATAATAGGAAAGATACAGAATTCTGGATAGGAACACTTCAATACATTTCTCAGAGGGTACAAGATTAGAGCAATTTCAAGAGTGCTCCTCTCTCCCTAACCAACTTCTCTCTAGATCACTCTGTCCCACCCTTCTCTCACTCTTCTCTTTTAATTCCACTTTGCCTAAAAGCAAAATAACTAACTAATTCCTTTTAACAAACATTGCCACCTGGCATTTAATCTTTTCCCACTGCTTAAATCCCACCATGACCTGAGGTAATCCTATAGGAGCCCGTCTCACATTCTTTTAGCCATCCTAGTATAGATCAACTCAACTGGAGGCCTATCATAAATAAATTACGTTTCATCCGCCATTAGGTATATCAATTGATAAGTTATAATTATGCTAGTGTGTTGATAAGATATTTTAAAGGTTCACAAATAAATTAAAGAGAGACAAAATTACATGTGCTAGAAACATATTTTGAGATTCATTTAGGCATCAGAACTAAGAAGCAGTCTAACCTGATCCTTTGATGAATCCTCCGAAAGACCAACTTCATCATCATGTGTAGTATCCTTGGGATGCTCTTCACTGCTAGCATTCTCCGGGACTTCATTATTTTCCTGCTTAGCTTCCTTCAAATATTCACTTTTCTCTCTCTGAGCTTTTTCCTCAGCTTCTTTCTTTTCCTTCTCTTCCTTTTCTTTTTGAATACGCTCTTTCTCCTCAGCTTTTTCTATTTGTTCTTTACGCTCTACATGGGAGTAGAAGCAGAATAGTTAAAAGATGGTGAACTCTAGGCTACGAATGACAATCAGTTAGGTCCATATATCCAGAGATTAATAGTGACAAGGTAATTAAAAGACTTCCTCTCTCTGGCCTTTGCAATACAAGATAGGGCAGAAGACTGATCAAACAAAACCACATGCAGTACATAATGAAAAATTTAGAGAGCAAAAGTACAAGGAAAGCCTGCAAGATGAGGTTGCTCTCACACATCATTTTATGTGGAGTCAAATAAATAAAACGAATATCATAAAGTTATCTATTTGAAAATTGAAATGTTTGAAAAATAATAGTAATGCCCAACTTCAACAACTTATAACTTTTAAGCAGGATAAATAAAATATGGCACTGCAGTAAATTGAGGTTGCCTCACTTCATTTATAGAATGGAAAGCTTGTGTATTTCGCATACATCTTTTCCAGATAGTGCAAATAAAGCTAAAGTAAGAGAAATGAATTGGGTAAGCGCGTCACAAGTATTATAAAATTTATATATGTTGGCTACAGAAGCAGCTATACTTTCTGTATCTAATGTAAGGCAACTAAGGAACATGGAAACAAAACAAATGTAGCATGAATGAGTGAATATTAAGTGCATATATAATGGCACGTTGACAGAAAAGGAAGCAAATGTGAAGTTACAAAATTGGGGGAAACCATCACATTTTGTGTATCAGACCACTAAAAAGTTCAGAATCATAGATCAAGAAGCGCCAAGTTGATCCCACTAAGTGATTGTCATGCATTCAGATAACCCAGATACCATATGCTTGACCAGTTAATGGGTTAAGAAGCTTAAACATATTGAGATGCGACTAAGAGTATGATGCTGGAATCAAAAAATTATACAACTCATTGAACATAATTAAAGAATGAAGAGATACACAAGGTTCAGCCACAGAAAACACATAACCATACCTTTAAGCTGTTGGACAAGCCCTTTTAGTACTTTCTCTTCATTTTTCAGCTTCGATAACTCTGCCTCATCATTGACTAGACTTAACTTTGCATTTTCAACTTCCCGCCTTCGTAAAGTAACCCCTTCCTGATATGTAGCTATCTTTTTCTTCAACTTATCTCTAGCTACTTTACCAGCCTCCCAACAAGTATTTGTGCACTTTACCTTACCATCATACTCATCACTCCCATCACAGCAATCTGCAAAAATGTTGGCCATTAAGACAATCCCTAAGAACTATTGCCCATGTCCCTAAATCAAAGACCTTTCAACACCAAAATTTTCAATATTCAGGCACTTTGTTCTTGTCATGGGTGAGATATCCAAAAACAGAAAAGAAGTTCAAACACAAATATAGATTTTCAGGTAAGAGACTTAACAAAGCTAGAAATTGGTATTTCAAGTCAGGGGCATACTTACCGCAAATACCATCATTCACCCTGGAGGAAAATATCACAAGAGGAGCATGCCCAGCATTCCGACAATAGAATTTTCCATTCGGGCATGCCGACGTTCCTGGAAAACACAAAATATAACGTTCACAATAACAAAAAGATTATTACAAAAAAATACATGGACATAATTATCCACCCAACAATGGAGACAGGTCTCACAAGAAAACAATACAATCCAAACTCAGAAAACCGATCCCCTATATTTTTAAAATAAAATCCACATTCACTGAATTATGATTCACAATAAAGTAAAAAAGATTTTTTTTTAACAAAAAAAGTTAAGCACAGTGAATGCACTTGCTTTTTGTTACAAAAAGGAGCCAGTTCAAACACTCCTTGCTTACATCTGATTGTTAAAAACTAGTTTTTTTTCCTTTTTAAATGAAGAATATGAAGAAAAAGTATGATATCAGAAAATCGAATCCCATTGTAAAATCTAATAAAGTATTATTATCTATTAAGAAATAAACGAACCAGGCTCATCAGTGCCATCAGGGCAATCACAGAAATCGTCATTGAGCTGAGCTTTAGTGAATTTCTTGGATCCATCTCTGCATTTGATAGTATCTGATGATGTCTTGTAATAATTCTCATCTGGGTATTTCAAAAACAAATAAAATCACAAACCCATATCTAAAACTCAAACAAAAAGAAACATGGACAACAGTTCAAAAAAGGGCTGACCTTGAGGAGAAATTCCGTAAAAAGGGTCTTTGAGAAGAGAAGAGGCAGCTGTTGATCTGAGGAAAAGGGATGGAGATAGGCATAACAAAGCCAATAAAACAGCAGAGAAGAATACTCTCATCTTCCGCAAAATCAAAGGAACTCCTAAGTGGGAGTTTGAGAGTTGGCCTGGAATGGGAGAAGCCTTTTCTCAGTGTTGGTCAGTGACTCAGTGCGGACTCTGGAGGTTTATAGAGGTTGAAAGCTGAATGAATATTGATATCGTCAATTACTTAATACCCTGCTCTCCTCTCCTCTCCTCTCCTCTCCTCTCAGTAAAATAAAATATTGAAATAAATTCTTTCTCTTGTTTGCATTAAGTAATGGATGAAGTAAAAAAAAAAAAAAATTAAAAAAAAAATTATTTTTTATTTTTTTTAATTGGAAGTGGTTGGATTTGCATTCCATTTCCATCCAAGACTCATGACAATCAAATTACAAAAATTAATACCCATATAATAGTAATACCTGATCTATCTTATAATCATTTTTTTGTGACATGAATGTTGCTAATTGATAGATCATAATTAAATTACCCTAAAAAGAATGCTGAAGTCAGTCAAAAAGAAAATATTTGCACTTATTTCACAACAATTTCTTGTACATGGTCACTTAAATTTAACGGGGCAAACAATAACAGTACAATTTTCAAGAATGGTATATTTGTTGGGTGTCAATGAAACGACAACGTTTTGCAAGGGGAATAAGATATTTCATTGCTTTCCTCGAGGACGTTAGACTATTATTTGCTGCCTGAAAGATACGGAGAGCGAGAGGGGGAGTTCATTATCCAAAGGCTCGAGCTTAGTCTCAATGGAGGCAACTTCGCTTCTCACTTGCTCAGCAAAAACAAATTTCATACTCCATCTCTGCGCTTCTTCTTCTTCTTCTTCGCTTCAAAACTACACAAAAACCCATTTGCTGTGCAGCAGCAGCAGCAGCTTTGCTTCCAGAAATTGTCAGCTTTCAACACGCTCTCGAACCTCCTCTCTCGTCACTTGCACCGCATTTGCTCTACAGCAAACTTTGCACAGGTCAACAAACTCCATCAGTACCACCACTGCTTCCAAAGACATGCTGCCAAAGATTGACAAAAGCGGCAGGTTTTGCAGCCCCAGAGCCGCCCGAGAGCTCGCAGTGTAAAGACTAAAGCTTTTTCTTTCCAACTCAATCTTCATTTAAAAGCAAAATACATTTTTTTGTCTAATTCTTTCTGGGTTTATTGGCAGACTCATAGTTTATGCGGCTTGCTTAGAAGGGTCAGACCCCATTCGGCTTTTTGAGAAGAGAGTAAATTCTAGAAGAGGTTTATATTAACCCACTTACAAGCAATTAAACACAACTTGTGCTTCTCTTGTGTTTTTATAACTAATTATCTTCTTTGCAATTCTTTCACTTCAGAGCCTGGTTATGAATTCGACAAGGCTTCGTTGTTGGAATATAATCACATGAGCTTTGGAGGCCCCCCTGTGACAACGGAAACGGTTGAAGAAGCAGATGAGCTTCTGCACAATGATGAGAAGGAGTCTGCTATCGGTAACAATTCATCTCAATAAACTGTTATACTTCCTGTCCTCAAACATGTTAATGAATTTTTTTAGGGTAAATAGGTTTCCGTTTGTTTGTTAGAAGGTAAAGCAAATTTGAAATGGTATTTTTCTTCTGGAAATCATAACGTACAAGAAAACTTTGTTTTTCCCTTGTCATACTGAATAAGATGCTCTAGCTGTAGTTATAGGGTGAACTTGTACTTGTGCGTAAAACATTGTTGGTGTTAACAATCTAATAGAAGTGGCTTAGTCAATGTATCAGACTTTGAGGTTTGCTAGATGAAAGAATGATGTTTTATGTAGCAAGACAAGCTGCTATTCATTATTTTTTTTTATACTTCATCTAGGTTAGGCATAAATTGATAATTTATCATCTTGTGAGTTAGATTCAGTTGGTAAATTTGACATGTTGTCTTTTTTTTTTTTTTCCTTTTCTTTAATGATGTGTATATCAAATGGTTTAATTAATATTTACTTGCACCAGTTTCCCTTTTGTTCCTGTACTTCTGTATCCTTAAATTGGTTTTGTATTTTTGTATCTCAGAAGAAGAAGTCCTTTCAGCTCCTCCAAAATTGGTGTACAGCAAACTACTTTTGCGGTAAATCATCTAACTAGTACTATAAGCCTCAAGTACTGCCTTTGTATTTGTCTTTGTGAGAGAAAAAGAGTGGACAAGTTAGCTCTGTGTCTAATGTCTTATGCTTTATTGCAGTTTCACAAGGAAGCTTTTGGTTGCAGTTGTGGATAAGTGGGATAGTCATGTCCGAATTATTGACAAAGTTGCCCCACCAAATTGGAAGGTCTGGGAACTTTGCTCTTGCCATATTGTTACGCTGATATTGTAAAATGTTAAACTGTAAATCATGCAACTAGTCCAGGTTCATGTTTTTTGAATTTTACCAGTTTAATCTTGTTTCATCTTCCTTTGGATGATTTATCTTGTTTGGTCGTTCTTTGGGCACTTCTATTTCACATTGTAAATTTATCAGAGGGAAAATTTATGGTATCTGTTGCTTTTTAAATTATATTGAAATATTTATTAGCTCATGTAATATCATAAATTTGTAGAATGTATTTGTGTACATTTGATTGATGATGTGTTCTGTCTCCAAAATACCTCAAAAGTAAAATGTTGCTTTCCATTTTGGATAAGATGACTCCATTCCAAGTCTTTATAACTCTTCATATGGTATTTTACCCCTTCATCATTGATATATTTCAGGATCAGCCATCGGGAAGAATTTTGGAGCTTAGCATTCTCCATTTGGCCATGTCTGAGATAGCAGTTCTGGGAACACGGCACCAGATTGTGATTAATGAGGTAGGTCCCTGTTCTCCTGTCTATTTTGTGTTTCTCTTCTGCTATAAGGCTGGTTTTATTTTCCCTCTTTGACATAATTTCTGCTTGAAGGCTGTTGATCTTGCCAAACGGTTCTGTGATGGAGCTGCACCACGTATAATTAACGGATGTCTTAGGACCTTCCTGAAGGATCTTGAAGGAAGTGCTACTACCGAGGGTACAGAGACTAAGCAGGAAGTGGCAGTTGAAGTATGAATTGATGCCATTTCTGTTCATTCTCTTCTCATATCGTTAACAAATCCCACAAGCCAAAGTGGGCTGGAGATCTTCACCTTGAGTAGTGGATTAGTTATATGATTCTAGAAAGCCTCGGAAGACCTTATGGTGTGTTGGTTCTAGCTTAAGCTTGGTTGTAAGAAAAAGCAAAGAGAGTGAATTTACATAACATTTTGGAACCAGATAAAGTTCTGGTTAATAACATTTTGGAAGCAGAATATATATTTATGTATGTATGTATATGTACTTACGATGTTTTTGTATAATATGAATTTTGAATATTTGTGATTGCCTTAGAAAATTAAAACAAATTTGGTGTAGGTATTATTGTTAGTTGAAATACGTTTTTATGATTGTTAAGGTTATTTAGAAAACAGAATGTGGAATTTTATTAACATCCATCTCTTCTTATGATGGATAGACAAGTCAATATATAGCAAAGACTAGAGGTGTTTTTTTTTTTTTTCCTGTGTAAAACAAATCTGAATATGTATGTTTACCATGGAAGCTTATTAAGACGTTAAACAAAATCTACGTCTGTTCTGTTCAAATACATTAAAGAAAGGTTGAGATAGTCATAAATTTTGCAGGTGATTTGATATAGTGAGAATGATACAGTAGAATTGATTGCGTCAGGGTCGTTTGTTTTTTTCACTTATTATTTGGGACCGTTTGCTGTAAGGAATAAAAATCTTGAGGGTGAGATTTACATTGTTATAAAAATAAAACATGGAAATCTGATATCTGGGACAATATGATTACCGTGTTTGATTTGCTATAGAATGTTAATTTTCTTTATTATGTGAGTAACCTTGATAATACAAATTTTGTTACTTTATCAAAAAGACTTAAAATTTTTTTCTTGCTCTAGCATAATTGTAATATAAATATATATATATATATATATTCAGTTACATATATATAAGGATAATAATTTTGAAGATTTTAAAAATTATTTATTATGAATTGCTATAAATAATTTAAAAATATTTTGAATTTATTATAAATCCATTATAAATTACAATAAATATTTTTTCATAAATTTATTATAAACTACTATAAATAATTTATAAATTTATTATAAAATGTATTAATAAATTTATTAATAATTTTGCTGTATGCTATATTGAAAAGGTCAAATGCATAAATATTTTTTTCTTTTTAAATCACATTTTTATTACAAAGAAATCATTCTTGCACATATACAAAATGTTGTTTTCTGTTTCGTTAGATTTGATTTAGTTTTTACGGAATCTTAATTAGGGATTTGAGTTTCCGTCGGATTTGTGAACTTATTCTGTGTTTCTATGGATAAATCTAGTGTTATTATGTGATTTTTGTGGTTTGATGTATATGAAAACTGTGGAAACCGAAGGATTTTGTCGCGAAGTAGACGATGGCGAGTGTCGGATTTATCTCGACTCCACTCGACACTCGCACTTATATGTCAAGTCGTGTCGGATTCACAACCGACATTCGAACACTCGATATCAGTCTATTTTCGAAGGCATCGAGTGTCGGATGGAAAAAAAAATATGAGTGTCGAGCGTTTTGTCAGGTTGCTTGTTTTAGCTTTGTTTTTTTTGCCTTTTTGCATCATATTTAACTATATTTCTTGCATTCATATTTTTTTTTTCAACATTATCATTCATATGGCTACATGATAAATTCAATCATTGTTCAAAACTCGACAAAACTCGAGAGAGCTCGACACAAGCTTTCATCCAACATGTCGAGTGTCGGATACATGGCTCGAGACATCTTTATGTCGGTTTTTACGTATCCGGCACTCAACATGTCGAATGAAAGCTTATGTCGAGTGTCGGATGATGATCCCAACACTCGATGTCTTCGAAAATATATTGATATCGAGTCGATTGTGAATCCGACACGATTCGACATGTAAGTGTCGAGTGTCGAGTGGAGTCAAGTTAAATCTGACACTCCCCATCGTCTACCTCGCGATGAAACCCGTCGGTTTCCACAGTTTTTATATACATCAAATCACAAAAATCACATAATAACACTAGATTTATCCCTAGAAACACAGAATAAGTTCACAAATCCGACAGAAACTCAAATCCCTAATTAAGATTCCCTAAAAACTAAATCAAATATAACGAAACAGAAAACAACCAAATAAATAAGTAAAACTACGAAAAAACTGACAAATAAACGTATCCCAGTTTAGGACAGTGAAATGAACAAGAAGGAAACGTGGTTTTTTATTTTAACAAATTGGGAATGCGTTTATACAGTCGTTGCAGTTGCGTGTGACGTATGCTCAGGTGCCATGCTGGTGCGACTACCACGATGGAAGGAAGAAGAAGATTAGAGAAAGGTGGGCAAAGTTGAGTATTTGCTCAATCGACTTCTCGTTTCCGCTGCCCTGTCACGTTTTCTTTTTTCATTCTCACTGTCGATGGAGATTTTTTTATTTCTCTTCGGGTTTGTGATTTCAGGGCATCTCAAACTCAAGTCCTATAAGGGATTGATATTACCCCGTTGGACGGTAATCTGAATCACATGGGAAACATAGATTCTAGAGTTTAAATTATTTAAAATGATAACCAAACACGGATTGAGAATCATTTTTCCATTCCCAAGCCCCTAACATCCCATACCAAACGGCCCCTTAAGTCTAAAAAGACTTAAGATCTAGGCGAGCAATTACTCATAATTAATGATATGTTAATTTAATTTGTAAAGTTTTAATTCCTAAGGTAACCATATTAAATATCAATTATCTTATTTTCCATAAAAAAAAAGGTAAACATGCCATATTAATATTAATTTTTTTACCAAACATTTATTGGAAAAGAAAAAACAAATATGTTATTAATTTGATGAATGGTGTTAGACTTATAACATTTATATAATTCAAATTTTGCAACCTAATGTGACAGTTTACATGATAAAAATTCACAGGAAGAAGAAAAAATCAAAAAAGAACGAGGAAAGTTACATTTTCAGTAGAATTTTATCATATAAATTGTCATATTATATTATAGAGTTTGATATAATTAAGTGTTAGAAAGTGACAAATCGTAAAAATATTTACTAAGTGTTAAGTGAAAAAAAAAAAGAACAAAGGACCCTTAGTTGACTAGATTTAATATCTCAAGTCAATATCAAATAAAATAAATAATGTTTTCATACCATGTGTTAATGTCATATTACGAATCAATTTTATTATTATTATTGTAGATATTAAAATAAGGGTAATGTTTTTTGTGTGTTAGCGTTAAATGGGCGGTGACTGGAGTTAGTAGTAAATGGCCTTGGGCTGGGCTTGGGTTGCAGGATGGGCCAGGCTGGGAGGGGAAGAGAGAGAAGTGGAGATGAGAAGCGGGGTTTCTAGGGTTTATAGGTTTCAGCTTATTCTTGTCTATATATAGATAGAGAGGTGTTGGTGTGATAAGAGTAGGAGGGGATGAGATATGAAGCTGTCTGCTAGTGGTTGTTTGAGGTTGAGGGTTGTTGTGGGTGTTGTTGTTGTTTTTGGTAAGTGTCAAAGTGTTAAGAGCCTAATATTGCAATTCTTTGATGTAGTCCGTTGAGAGGTGATTCAAAGAATCTATCGTTAGGCAAAATTGAAGTTAGATATACATACTTCAACTCGTGTATGTATATTCTACCTTTAGCTCCGTTTTGTTCTTTCATGTCCTAGGATTTAGCGGTGACAAGGTAGATACAATTAATCCCATCTTTTTTTTTTTTTTAAATATTTGTTTGATGAAGGTGGGTGATGAAATAAATCAGACGGATTCCCATTGATTTCTTTAAAAATGATATCAATAACCAGCTACTTCTGACACCTTCATCTTCTTTCAATCTCTTCTTTTTTCTATTTTTTTCCCCTAAAATTTTGGTTTTTTACCTGCTTGTAACAAATGACTACAAAACTGATGGCCGGTGATGTTAGAAAAATATTTGCTACTCTTGATGTGGGATTTCTTCGTCCTTCATCTGATGATTCCTTGTCCACCAAGATCTCTGAGGCCTTCCTCTTTCAACCTTCGCTTCTTCTTTTTTTTTTTTTTTCTCTCTCTTTTAAAATTTTCTTTTTTTTATTTTCTCTTTTAAATAATGTTTTAGCCATTCATTAAAATATATTTTTTATGTTAAAAAACCAACCTTTTATATTTGTTTCGAATAAAAAAAAAGAATGTGTGTTGCCTGGTTAATTTACATGTCAAAAAAAATTTGCATGTGCACTTAGTTGAAGGACTGAAATTTTTTGACTGGAGGAAATCGAACTGGATACATTCAAGGATGTTCTGAAATAAGTTCCTCTTTAACAGAGGAATAGTGGAAAGAATTAATTGACTGATACCCTCTGGGAAAGATTTAAATATAGATCTCTCCATATCCTCCGAAAAATAGCATCTTTCTGATACAAGCAGCTTTAAACTTAACCAGGAAGGAATGATCAGGAATGAGAATTTAAGTTGAGGTTTAATTATTAAGAACGTAGTTTGTTGATGTGTTATTTGTATCAGCTGTGTCGACGAAGTGCTGTCATTACTCATTGTGGAAGCATAGCACATAAAAGAACATGTCAAAAGTAAAATAGAAAAATTAAACCTAAGTGCTCATTTCAATTAATATCAGTTAGTTTTACAAACAACTTATTCCTACACGGTATATTAGAAAGTACATTTATTTCTATCCTGCTGGCCTCCATCTTTCCACTTGTTGTATCGATCATGATGGGGTTGGATTGGGATGCATGTGTTAGCTAATAATTTACAGTTGATTTTATTGCATCCAGTATCTGCACCAACATCATACTCATTATCAATAATATGTCATTATGCAGCTACATATGGATTCAACATGCTTGCTTACTTTGTTCTTGGTAGGCATGTAAAAAGGCTCGAAAACAAGAGGGAAAGGGGTGTCCAGACCACAAACTCTTGCAACAGGAGCTTCCAACTGCAAGCAAACCATTTCACTTTTTCAATTTATTATCTATCATAATCCAATTTATTACATAACAAAAGCCAAAGAACAATCAGCTATCAGAATTGTGTAAATTGTTATTTAAATATGCACCAAATTCTCAACAAAGATAAGCTTATGACTAGATATTTAGAAAGAAACGAGCAAACAAAAACTATGCAGAAAGTGATTACTCTCAAGAAGCAACGTTCAACGATAGAAGCTGAGATTTCAGCACCAAAACCTCCCGTCACCGGAGCTTCATGACTAATCTGCACAAAACGCAATAGACATGATCAACTATCTCTGCCTTGACAGATTGCTAGAAAAATAAAGTGTTAAAATTCTATACTTACAAGAAGTCTGCCGGTTTTTTTAACAGAGGCCTCTACCATTTCCTTATCCCAGGGAATTAGAGTTTTCAGATCTATCAGTTCACAAGAAATTCCTTCCTGCAAAAACTCAAGAGTCATGTAACTATTTGAATTTTCCACAAAAACAAAAATAAAAAAATGAGAACCAAAATCCACGGGTTAGCACAAAGAACAATTTCCCTTTTCATATAATATTACCAATTCAAACCTTGCATTTATGCTGATGTAATGACTTCAAGTGTGCAATATGCAAAATTTGAAAACCAGTTAGAGCTATACAATGTATAATATCTAGAACTCCATTACAGTGCAAAAAAATATGTAACATTAGCAGTTTAGATGCTATTAAGGCACGGTATAATTCAGTTCACCGAAGATGAAAATTTTGCAGCCATGAAAATAACTTACCTTTTCAGCATCAAAACAGGCCTGTTCCATGATAGATAGTTGCGCTCCCCACCCAACAAGCGTTATATCGCTACCTTCTCGAATGACCTGGGTATATACAATTTTCATCAGATTTAGAATTCTCTGTTGAATATAAAACAAGAACCACATACCTCCGCCTCTGACAAAGGTAACATATAATCATGCTCAGGAACCTCTTCCACCGACAAGCGGTAAAGCCACTGAAGATCCACACTCAAGATTTCAATTACAAGAACCAACAGTTGACAAATCGCATATTAATGACTCAACTTGAGGTGAATTGAGTATTGTACCTTTGGCTCAAAAAAGACAACAGGATTTGGATCACGTATACTTGACAACAACAATCCTTTTGCCTGTTTTGGGCTTCGAGGGATAACCACCTAAAAATTTATTTTCTAATGTCAGAAGCAACCCCAAGATCCTATAATTAGAAAGGGGCTACAAGACGTGAGCTCACTTGCAACAGGATCTAGGAACCAATATAAATTCAATAAAAATAAAGATAAAAAATTGATACCGAAAAGAAAGGAAAAGGAAAGAGGAATGAAACCAACTTAAGAAGGAATTTTACTTTGATACCAGGGACATGACAAAAAAAAGCTTCAGGGGATTGTGAGTGATAATGTCCACCATGGCCCACAGCTCCATAAGGTGCTCTTATCGTTAATCCTGGGAAATCAAACACAAGCTCATCAAGCTCAAAAGCAGAAAGGGATGAAAGGAAGAAACCAAAAAATAAGAGTTAAGTACAGAAGCAACAACATATGTTACCGCCACAATTAAATTGATTCCCACTTCTGTATCTAAACTTTGCAGCTTCATTAACAATCTACAAAGAAAATTCATGTCAGCTAAAGTTATAGGGCTATATAATAGAACATAGCATCTGAAAGAAAGCATTACCTGATCAAAAGCAGGGAAGATATAATCTGCAAATTGGATTTCTGCTATGGCTCGATTACCCTACATTTGAAATAATGAAAGCGAGTTATAAATGGGTTAAAGAAGAAACTCAATTGAGGATGACTCGAAAGCTAACGCTATCTGCAAACAAAATTCTTGAACACACCATGGCAGCCAAACCGATGCCAAATCCAACGATGCCCTGCACACAAAAATAATCAATGTGAAACTTATCAAATATGCTTTGCTCGAAAGACAATTATAGTAATCATATTATAGAACCCATTACATGAAGAAAAATTTCAAGACTCGCTCTGACTTAATATGGTGGAGCAGTAATGCTGACATAGTTTTTGATACTAAACATTTACTTAGGATTTACCTGTTCACAAAGAGGGGTATTGAAAACTCTACTTTTACCAAATCGATCAGCTAATCCTGTTGTGCAACGAAAGACCCCGCCGAAACTCACATCTTCTCCAAATACATAAGATCTGTAAATTAATTAAAAAAAAAGAAATGAATTGTTGGGTTGATTTTTTTTTTTTAATAAAATTTTACTTCTCGTTTCATCTTCCTGTAAGCTTGGTTGTACATGTCTAATATCTCCCCAATCAAATGCACTCCCAAGCTAGGCTATTAGGCCATCAAAGCTTGGTTCAGTGAGCCAGTAAGGAAGCCATAATCTCTCTTCCTCCCCTTCCAGAGGCAACACTTAGCTCAATCAGAAAGTAGCAAAAATTATGTTTTGATGCTGAAATGCATCAAAATTTTTCTCCTTTCACAAAACGTTATATTAGACCTTGAAAAAAATGAGAAAGAATTCAGGATTCCTTCTATACCCATAAATTCAAGCCCAATTCAGAGGCCGTTGAAATTCTAAAAGGAAGCAAAGAATGAAAAGAAAAAAAAAAAAAAAAGGATGTGCATGTTGTGAAAACAAACCGGGAATCGGTTTCCAGGGCGATGTGAAGAGCCTGATTGATGGCAGAGTATAAATTCAAAGACTTGGCACCATCTTTTTCTGGGATTAGGTTGTCGCAAGAAGATGAAAAGTCTCTCCTGGAAATACAACCAAACAATCTTCTTCCGAATCTCCTCAAACTCAAACCGGAAGCAGTTGCCATTGTTTCTCCCAATTTTTCTGGTTCAGATAATAAAGTCCTCTACTTGTATCAGTTATTGAGTTGTCTTGTCATCTCATACACGTGGCATCCCCATCTCAAATGCCCAGCGTTGCCTATTTTAGCTATATTTTTAGAATAAAATAATATTATTTTCATAATTACGAGGTAGGAAGAATTTCTTTAATAGCCCTGAGTTATGGCCCTATCAACTTAGCATCCCCCACATTTCAAAAATAGGTTCAAATGATCCTGATGTTATCTTTGTTCTGTTAAGTTGGATGGTTTTGGAGCGTAGTGGTAAACTCCAAGCCAAACAAAGTTACTCCTCCTTCCACCCTAACCAACACACCACCACCATCAAAAATTCGTTTCCAGCCCCACCACAAACACTCTACCACATTGACATTAAAATCACTATTGTCAATTTAAATCACCCATCATCTAAAAAAATCATGTTTTGAGGCCATTGATTGTCCCATTTATGTGTTCCATTACCATCTGGGTTTCTTCTCTTAATATGAAAACGTGATTTTAAGATATTTGATTATGATAAGAAGATTGTAGAAGTTATTCAACGCAGAAGCAGAAGGCCCGCCATCGCACACAATAGTGGACAAACCAAACCAGAGCCACATCCACCACTAGCTGATCGCACAAGCCACCATTGACAACCCAGACCAACCCATCACACACCACCGAGACCATAGCCACGTCTCCCCCTATTCCACCACCTATTTTTGCCAATTACCTCTGTGAGCACCAAAACCATCTCCACCTTCAATTCCTTCTCCCTCTCCTTTTCTTATGCACTATTTGTTTCAAACCCCAATCCAATTGAACCCCATCTGCAAATCGCAAAAACCAGTCAACAAAACTCCCAAAAAATTCATCTCCATGTTCATTATTTAACCAAAGGAGGAAAAAAAAACATAATTTTTGCTTCTAGGTTGTGTAAAGGTTGTTTGATTCAATCTCACCGTCACATGGGGATTTTACAAAAAAACCAAAATCAACACATAAATCAACCTTGTGCTTTTGCATTGAGAGGTGGTGGCTCTTTTTCAGGGTTTCAGTCATCCTTTTTTTTTTTAAAGAAAAAAATACATTAGATAAATAAGTAGTCTACACATTTCATAGTTCATCAAGGACTTCATCAAGGAGGTGGTGTGGTGGGTGGAGGTCCTAAAAGAGATGCTTTTTACTTGGGTTACTTTAGTTCGAATACGATGAACGAAAGCAATTTTTATATTTTCAAAACTAAATTGTTATAAGGGTAATTAAGTCATGAAACCCTTCTAAATGTGTTGTCAGAAAGGGTATACAAGTTATTTCACTGTTAGCAGTCTTAACTTAACAAAAAAAAGATAACGTCAGGGTTATTTTGACCTATTTCCAAAACGTAAGAGATAAATTGTAATTTTACACCTTACCTCAGGGCCACGGAGAAATTTTTCCCTTACAACGTAAAACAATGTATTAAGTAACCTCCATAGTTTGCTTGTCATAAATTTCACCTCTTTCATTTATTTATTGATATAATGACACAAAACGTTGTTTAACTGCCTCTATATTCAATATAAAATTTTTTCAATAATATATAATTCGAGGCTTGCAATATGATTAGAGAAATTAATTGATTTAATTGTTGATGACCTCAATGTCAATACATTCAACTCATCTCCAACTAATTTATTTTATTGTTCAATTCAATATCAACACATTGTCTCATCAAAAAATATAGTGATCCGGGTTATACTTCTTGCAAATCATCACTAACCTTAAGATTAGATCAGATGACTGAAGAACACGTGTTGAACGCGCGTTTTCATATAGTTTTCTATTTCGTCAAAAGAGCAAAAGAATAATTTGCTCAATCCAATACTAGGGACGGGCCTTCTTTCACGTAAAGTGAAAAGACTGACAAATTTCTTTCTAAAGTTGTTATCGAAAAGAGAGAGAGAGAGGCCAGTCTTGTCCTTTGCGTGGCTATCAACGACTAAAAACTCTTCTGTAATGCGTCGGCTTTGCAAACATTGACTTGCGTCCTCCTCAAATATAGGAATCAAACAACAATGATATGATGCCCTGACGAAGATCAGAGCAATAGCTTTCCGCCAAAAGCTTTACGACATTTTAACACAAGCACACAACAATGTTTAACTTTCTCCAATCACATGAAGCAACGCCTAAATTACAAAACAGAAAATAAAAGAGATACTCTATTTCTTTTGCTTGCTTAATTAAAAGCACTATTACATTTAAATATTTTCCCACCTTGCCTCTAGCTTTCTCCTCCAAAATACAATATGCAAGCTGCTCCGCAAGAAAGCAGATCTAGAATTACACAAGACGGGAAAAGGCCAAACAGGTTTTGAGACGTAAATTATAAAAAAAAAAAAAAAAAGGAAACATGGAAAAAGCCACTAAAATAGCATATCCCTAAACCCAAAATCCTAGCGGATGAAAGCTTGTCAGAAGATAAACCACTATTTAAAATTTAAAAAAAAAATATCACCAAAGAGATGGCACCAAACACTACTTCCTTCAATTATGAGAAGCCTAGCTTGCCACACCAATGAACCATATTCTTCCAACACTCCAAAGTGAAATTCCATCCCTCAATGAAACATTGACTTGTAACGCAGGACAGATCCAACATGGCGGTCTAACTTATACTGAGGACCGGCCAGAAGTTAATTTCTGTACCATCTGAAACTGAAACCAGCAAAACCTTCTTTATCCAACACCTCCAAAGAAGACCAAGCAGACCGCCTTACCAAACCAGCAGAGGCTAGCAACCATTTGCTACTCCATTTGCCAAAATCCCATTCTCCGAAAGTGCAATTGGTTTAGCACCCTTGTTGGCATCTCCAGATTTTGCAACTGATCCATTCTCAGAAGGCTTCAGGTCACCATTAGCTTGAGGAGTTGAAGTAGGTTCTTTAATCACTTCTAAGGCAACCTCCAAAGACTTCTGCGACTTGAGCTCCCCATTTGGCACTTCTTTCTTTTCATCTATGGGCTTTCCTTCCCATACCTGCATTGCAGAGATGAAGTGCATGGAAACAAGCGATGTTATTAAAACCTGAAAGGGGAAGGCCTGATTATACAAGAAAATTGCATACAAAAGCAGTCTCAAGGTGGGGAATCTCTTGCCTGTTTCTGAAACTGCTGTTGTTTAGCCTTCTTTTCCTGGATAGTCTTCTGTCGAGCCTCATAAAACCCGAAATCATCCAGTATACACGTTTTACTGGAATGCTCCTTGAATATTTTGATCATTTTAAGTCCCTGCTCTAACTTAATCTGCACAACAAATTGAAGCTTGGAATTAGAGTGGGAAACACCAATTAAGGAGACCGAGATAATTTCTTTCTGTTTACAAATAAGTATTTTACCTCCTGAGTGTCCCTACTATTAGTGACAGGTTTGTTCTCGTTGTTCTCAAGAGTAATGTGCTTCAACAAACTATTGGGTACATCCTTTACAACATGCCATGTCACCGGGAAACAGCCAGTCCACTTGTCTTGTTGCCAATATTCCACATTCTTGTTAAAATCAACAGGCCCAGCCATCTCTGCAAGGCCAACAAACTGTCCACTTGTATTGACCTGTCAAAAAATTCAAACTTAGAGCAGAATGCCAAAATAATACAAAAGTAGAGAAAGGATAATACATCAAATAAGCTCTGTAAGTTTCACTGGATTCTTACTGAGAAGAAAAGAAATACTGGGCAGCTACCAGACTTCTCCTGAGCCTCCTGGTATGCTGCATCAAGCTTCTTGTTACCATTTGGGGTGCTAGCCCAAACGTTATACTTGATACTCTTATGGACATCATCCTCACTGTATGACTTAATAACAAAAAATTTAGCATCGGTGTAATCCTCTGGGAATTCTGCTTTGTTGTATTGTTCGCGGTCTGGAATTAAAGTTGTTTTATCCTTCTCTTCATCAGCTGTGCCATTTGTTGCCACATTCTGCTCTTTGACAGCTAATGTGATAGGTGCTGAACCCTTTTGGTTCTTGGAACCCTTGGCTCTTGGCCCCCTGTTGAGCTCGTTCAAACCATCCATGTTCTCATTGCCATAACCAAAGTAACCATTGCCACGTCCCCTGGACTTATACTTACCATCAACAGCCAACCATCCACGACCATTTGTTCGCAGATCATAACCGTTAGAACCAAAACCCATTCCAGATCGAAATGTGTTCCCATACTGACCATATAGCTTGTTTGGATACATCCTATTAACATTCATAAAACCCTGTGCAGTACCCATGCCAGACATTGGTCTTGGTTGGTGCAAACCCTATCAAGTCAGAAAAGATAAATTGTAAGCATCCTATCTTCAAGCATGCTTAACTAACAAGGCAAGCCACTCATCGCAATTAAGTCAGATAACAAATAATATCCACTTCACTCCTATCAAATTCAATTGACAGTTAAAATTAAGAATTGATGAACTCAATCCAGGCAATATACCACACAAATTTCTCAAAATGCTGGTTCCATAGAGCAGAATCAAGCTCACCATAAAATGCGAATTTGGACGGTAATTTTGATTTCTTGTTGATGCAACATTATTGACATTTGAAATTGAAGAATTGAATGTAGTGCTATTAACTGGCCTATGCTGTGAATCTGAAATCATGGAGCCATCCAACCATGGTATAGGAGACCGCATTCCATCAAAGTTAAATCTTGGATCTTGATAACCAGAAGCAGGAACACGCCCAGGCAAAGCACCCCTTCCATATGCATTGTTTGAATTAAATGTAGAGTTTTGATATGTTGGTTTAAAAGGAGCTGCACCATTATTTCCCTTCACACCACCATTTGGAACTCCATTGGATTTTCCATTAGTTGCTTCCACTGACAGCGGCTTCTGGTCGGGAGCTGTGGAGGTAGAAACATCTCCTGGAGGAGGAGCAACAGGACTAGGTGAGTATGGACTACTTGTTGGAGTAAGCGGCTGAAAATAGTGCGGGTATTGGTAGTGCTGAGGTCCATACAGCTGCCCTTCACTTCCCATTGTTGGAACAGGTGAAGTCGCCGGTGAATATGGCGCATATGGTGCATACCCAAAACCATGGTGATACATAAGAGGCGCATTATCCCCATATACTCCCTGAAAATAAACCACGAGAGCATAAAAAACCAATATAGAAAAGGAACTTCAATAAAATCTAGCTTAGAGATGATATAAAATCAGGGTAGAAGCTTGGTAACTTACGGAAGTCATATCAACTCCATCTTGAGTCACATATCTATAGTCATCCCACTCATTACAATTCCCATCAAACCCTACAAGAATTTATATGCAGGTTAATGTCAAATGTGCTCATACAAATACAACCAACTGTTATTGCACCAAATACTATAAAATCAAATAAAATAATAATAATGAATCCCCGGGCAGAGTTCACTACCTACCCCCAAAATAAAAAGCAGGAGATTGATAGCCGTTAGGGAGATAGCACATGTTTGGATCAACATATTCGTTCAAAAATGGCGTGCCAGACCGCTCTGATGGGATCTGACATGTTGCAGCATTGCCAGAATCAACAGACCCAAATTGATTGGGCGTAGGCTGGATAAAAAAGTCAATCAAGCAAAGAAGCATTGGTTTTCATTCATCATAAACATATTTCCACTCTAATAATTTCCAGAACAAAAAATAACCCCGTATTATCATATCTTACCTTCTTGGTAGGTTCAGGAATTTCAAGCACCTTAGCCTGCGAATCTAATGACAACTTCTGCAGCAAATCTGAAGCCTCTATGGAAAGCAAAAGTAAAGGAAACACCTACTTTCCTCCAGAGAATGAACACCATATACTAAATGCTTCAATTTCTTAAATTACAATACAACAAACATAACAACCAATAACTCATGAATCAAAGTATTCAAAACAACAATTACTTAACATCGAATTCAATTTCAAACAGTAAAATTTAAATCCTTGACCAAAATCCATAAAAGTATCAACGCAGAAGCAACACAAATAACCAAAAACGTATAACCCCAACTCAAAATTTCACAAATCAATCAAACACATCTCAATCGAATGAAAACAAAACAAAACTCAATTCACCCAAATAGCACGACAAACAATTTTCAACGAATCTCAGCATAAACAACCAAAATTTCATAAACTCAAAATCATTCACCAAGCAAGACTATATTGATTACATACAAATCCAAAAACAAAACCCGGATCTATAATCAAGCACACACAAAGCAAACAAAAACCCAGCACGATCCAGACGGAAAACAAGGAAATTGAAGTAAACCCACATCGTTATTGATCAAAAGGATACGATCTACAGCAGGAGCAACTGTAGTAGCCATGAATAACAAACGACACGAACAAAGCAAAGAACAGATCTTGATCTCCGGCTTATAAACCTAATCTAATAAAGCCCTTAAAAAGAATTCGGACAATAAAAATAATTAAAATTTCAAGGGTTTTAAAGGAGTAAATGGGAATTGGGTCTCTCCTCACCAAAGCTCGCAGCCGCCAAGGGTTTGGGTTTAGCGAAAGAAAAGAGAGGGTTTTGTCAATCCAAAAGCGGTGATTCAAATAGCACCACGCGACACCTTCCTTTGCGTCTCACCCGCGGGTTATTTTATGATCTCATTCCTCTTCTTTCATTGGCTGTTTTGCATGCGTGGAATTTGATTATTGGTTTTGATTTGTTACTACGAACGGGTGAGGTCGGTTTGGGTGCCTCGAGTGGGGAGGCTGTGTTTGGCTACCTTTTAAGTGGTCCAATCCTTGTGGTGCAAGTGTTGTTTGGAAACCCTAATTACGATTTACGACTCACATTGAGGATGGGCCATGGAGCCCATTCACTACTTTGGGTTTGGTCTGGCTTTAATTTGTGGGCCCTGTTGAGCTTGGAGGACGTGTTCACACCCATAAAAATGTTATTGATTTTTAAAATAATAAATTAGATAAACGGAAGACAAAATTAGGAAACAAAACAAGATTTTATTATATAGAGATTGGGTTTAAATCTTTCACTTTTCATCTTTCATCGTTTGTTTCTGCAAGTTAATGGTGGGTTTAGGCGAGCAATTAACTCATTAATTAGACAGAATGATATGGTAGTGCCACGTCGGCTACCACATCAATAATTTAGTTAATTAGGTTGTCTACCATGTTTTACCCTTAACATGGACACTATTATTTGTTAAAAGTCAAAGTTGTTATATATATTTTTCTTCGGTTTATACTATATTTAAAAAAAATAATTTAAATATCTTATCGTAAATAGTGTGTTAAATCATCTCTCTTTTTAATGATAACTAATAAGAGATCACTTGACACATTATTTTAAATAAAATATGAGATACTTCGAATCTAATTCCATTCCTCTAAACTCTTGGCAAATAACAAGTATATATAAGTACAAATTAAAAATGGTCAATGATATATTAATTTCCATCCTATATAGATAAAAAAATAAGTACATAAATTTTTGTTATTACAAAGCTTGATAAACCAAAACAAGTTATGAATATCCATGCGTACAGTTTGTTGTCATGAATGGATGTGATTTTGAAATATAGACTGATTAATTAATCTTCTGTACTAGTTCAAATTAATTATATATTAATTTGTTGTGGATTTTGATACATGGATATGAATAATCTAGACAATGATGTTAACGATATTATAATAGTTAAGAGTCCTTCTAGGATCGAATAATAAGGCCACAAAATAGAAGTTTCAATAACAAATTAATATTATGAAATTAACGATATCTTAAGGTTTCCCCTCTCGCAATTGAGTTCAAACATTAACCAAATAGCTAGGCAATCAAATAATAAAAATCAATCTAGCTAGAGATTCAAAGAAAGGAAAAGGCCGGTTTCATTCCATATAGGATTAATTATTGCTTACATATATAAGTGCCATGCATACAAATATAAATGCATGCACATGCGGACAAATGAGGCATGAAATGAAGCTTCAATGGATACACGTGCTTAATTAATAAAGCTAGATGCTGAAGTGATTAGTGATGGTATAATTAATACGATGATGATCATCACAATCCACAGTGTTGTTGACGAAAACAACAATTGGGCTCCTAACAAAGTGAAACCCATCTGACCAAACTATCTCTCCAAAATCATATCTCCCTTGAGATTTCTTCACTGGTTTCAGTGTCACATAGTATGAAATCTCTGCTTTGAAGCATGAGAAGAGCAACACCCTTGGCCACACGGCAACTTCAACTCCATCAGGCTCAACAACGGTAGCAAAGTAAATGGCATTCTTCTTTCGGCCCACATTTCGAGCAGTCCTTTTGATTGTCATTGTAGATTGCAGATTCGAAACTGTGATTGATGGGTAGTTTATATCTTCAATCTTGGAAATTTTGCATACTTGTGAGCAGCTTGTGTCGGTTCCAGGAGAGGGGAGAACTATCCGCTTTATTTTGTCTTGATCGTAGCCACTTTTGCAGAGAAAGAGAATGTAATCATTTGGTTTGATATCGTAAACAAGGCCAGGATCCATAGCTTTCAGAGGATTAATGTGGCCAGAACCTATGTCAAAGGGATCAGCTACCTTCATCGACCCACCATCCAGAATTCCATCAAGAGTTGTGTCTCTAACGTGTGCTGACAAAGCAGGCAACTAAGCTAAGTGACTATATATGTCAACACGGTGCGAGACAATGTTTTTCACGACTAAAGTTAACTTAACAGTTAAGAGAAGATAAGAAAATTAAGTATTTATTTCAATATAATTGATGTAATCATTTTGTTCTTTTACTTATCACAATTTAATGTAACTTAGGCTTCCTTAAAATACAAAGCAGTATCTTTTATGGTCAATTGCTATACTTATTGATGGGGGTTCTATTGATTTTGAGCAAAACCCTATATATATATATATATATATATATATATATATATATATATATATATGTAAACGTCTTCTATCAAACACCTCTAACTAAATTTAACAATTTATCTGAAAAGGTATATTCCTCATAGGAAAAATTGAACTTAGTTAAACTAGAATTAAAAAAAAAAATTGCAGTATTTTTTTTTTGTTTTCGCATTTTTTCCTCAATCTTTTACATACCTGTGGTCATGAGAGCAGATCTAATAGCTGCTGGGGACCAATTGGGGTGTGCGGATTTGATCAGGGCAACTACTCCGGCAACGTGAGGGCATGACATGGATGTTCCTGATTGAAAATTCCATTTCACAGAGCGGCGATCTGAGGGCAATAGAGTTGGAGGAGTTTTAGAAGGCCATGCTGCCAGGATACTGATTCCGGGAGCCGTGATGTCTGGCTGTTACATATAGAAAATAAAAGTTCTTGTAAGCCTTGATGAATTTGAGGAGTACTGATGGATGTCTCGATTAATATATATCAAAACCAAAGAAGAATTTCCTCTAAGCTTTTCCATCTGCCATGCATGTATCATTAAAGCTCAAACCAAATAAAGGATAGAAGGACACATCATGATGAGGCACGTACAATGCATTATCATCAGGTCTAATATTGAGCAATCACAACCCTTAATCATGGACAATGAAATGCTTAATGGGGGACAATAGTTATTGTTAGTAATTCCATATATTTTGCCGGTGATCAATTTGCCTGCTACAAATATATATGTCCTAGATAGCAGCGCCAGCTGAGTTTTAGTCTATGAAAATTAAGTTGACGTTTACCATAATATATAAGTATACCTTGAGAAAATCAGGGGAAAGTGAGCTTGGCCCTCTAGAAGAGAAATATGCAACTGTCGGTGCTGGTACCTTCCCGATAGTTGTTTGACTTGGTTTTAGCTGCACTGGAGGCAGCCTTCATTGGCACAGTGGTATCCGTAATGTCAGAATAATGAGAAAAACTTTGCAATTAAACAAAAACGATTTCTTTTACTTTGAGAATGATATTCATGTTTCAGATACATATGTTAATCCTCCAGGAGCAAAAACGTTTCTGATGATCAAATGGATGCTGCTGTTTGTGGGACAAAAAGCACTTTGTCACAGCCTAATTTGTACTATATGGTCCCATAAATAACGGTCTATATATATATATAGAAGGTCTCAAGCAGTTAATTAATTTAAGTGATCATTACTTACGTAGGAAATTGAGCAAGATAGATCCGAAGTCTAGTGGCTTGACTAATATCCAAACGGACGGTTGGGATGACATCAACCTCACCAATTTGCCTCGCCACAGTCTCAGCAAAGATCAAACCTGTTCCATTTATCATCTTTACTGCTTCTTCTGCTTCTCCAATGTCTACCGATCCTACTGTGGAGAAGCATAACAGTACCCTTGGCCGAGTGACTAGTTTCCTATTCCATTTCTCCAACTTACAAACCCTGATCGCATAATTACGTAATTAATGCAAATTTTATATAGGAAGCAGAATTATACAAAAGTCATAGTTATAGGGAGCATATTATATATGATGTGTTTGTGCATAAGTCTAATATTATATCTTAAATATTGTCTAGAGAGAGAAATCAGAGACCCATCTTCAAAGTAATTAGTTGCATATGCCAATTTTGCATTAATCTCTGTGCTGATAAAGCTTTCTCCCTGTACAAAGAAGGTTACACAATTAGCTTCAAGGATATTGTGCATAAATGTATGTTAATACATCACATTATGTCGAAGCTAATTGTTTGAAGAAAATAATTCTGGTACTGGTGGCCCTTTACAATGCAAGGCTCATAAATACAATATACCCAAGTCAAGAGTTAGTCACTTCATAACCTTCACTGCATAAAAGAATGTAAAAGGACCTATACTTAATTATCTAGATTTCAATATTCCCTCTATATATAGCTAGGTAATTATAAAAGCAATATGCTAGGATTAAAGGAAGAAAAGCCCTTGTAAAGCAAATTAAAAAATATAAATGACAAAGAAATTAGTTTCCATCATTAACCATGGGGTTCATGGTTCAATTGAGTGCAAATTATTATGAGAAAAAAGGAAGGAAATTAGGAAAGAAAACAAGTGTAGCCATAACATCTACATGGAGATCATATTAATAACGAACCATAATAGAGAAGTCACCATTGACCACTATTTCAGTTGGAAATGTTCTATCAATTGTTGAAGCAGCCACACATATGCCCCAGGGTGCAACATTTCCAACTAGAGATGGGTCCGGTCCATCATTGCCTGAAGAGAACACCACGGTGACACCATGTTGCATTGCATGAAAGGAACCGATGTCAGCATTTGATGCAAAAAACGGAGCCAACGGTGGGGATTCACCAAATGAAGCCGAGATCACATGAACTCCATCACGCAAAGCATCATCAAAGGCTGCAAGAATATCTGCCTCGTTGCACTTCCCATCCAGACCCCTGGCCCAGCATATTTTATAAACAGCTAACCGAGCCCTAGGTGCTCCACCTCTTGCTGTGCCCTGCCCGATACCGAAGAAACTTGCATTTCGAGCTATGGATCCAACTGCCGTTGAAGCTGTGTGTGTCCCATGACCGAGGAAATCGCGTGTTGATCGATATTCCTGGCTGCTACTCTTGTTCAATGGCCCAAATGCCGCTTCATAACCTTTAAGGTAGTAACGTGCACCGATCAGTTTCCTGTTGCACGCTTTTGATGGATCAAACTTTTCTCCTTTAACACATGTTCCCTTCCAAGATGATGGAACAGGGCCAATGCCCGGCTCTTCCTTGAAGCTTTCAGATTCTGGCCATACACCTACAAAAAATAATTAACAGAAGCATAAGATAAAAATTTGGGATATGCTTTTGAAATTAGATTTGTTCTACATTGTTATCATTTGAATACTTTGCAATTATAAGCAAGAAAAAGTTCTACTTAGAGGACCTGTATCTAAGACTCCAACCACTATGTCACTGCAGTAGGCTAGCTGCAAAGGAGTAGTTTCATCGTAATTGTCCAAAGTGAGGCCCAAAAAGTCCCAGCTTCTTGTTGTGTGCAGCTTCAGTGTACGGCCCTCAGTAACCGATACCACTCCTTCCACCTCTGCAAGCAGTTTCTTTTCTTTATTACGTGTAATTTTTTTAAGGTACTGATGAAAATTACTTACAATCTCTTAACAAAAAAATCTAGGTTATTTTCTGAGGATTAGCTCATTACTGGCCAAGGCTGCCGCTTGGGTTGAATTGAGCTTTGCTGAAAAACCAGAGAAGCTATACTTGTAGCTGTATAGCATGGACTGTTTAGCTTCTTCTTCACTGAAAACAAGTAGAAAGGATAGCTCAATAACAAATTATTCATTAAAATGAATTAATCAAGTGTTGAGCAATATAATGGAGAAGTAAATTAAACCTTCCTGAGACACTAGAAAGTAGTTGAATATGAGACTTTGAGGTGAGGTATGGATCACGAAGTTGGCTGAGGCCTAAATAGACAACATAAACCTGCTGCATAAAAAACAGAAGAGGACATATATTAAAATTAACATTGATATGACAGTAGAGAAAATGATATCATTTACTATTGGAGATGGTATATATCATAGGAAAAAAAAAAGTTGAAGCACTTTGCGATGAAATAAAGTTACTTGAGATGCAAAGGTCGAGTGCACAAAATAAAGAGGAAGTGAGAGGAATAGGCCCCAAAAACAATGAAGATGAGAAGCCATTGTCTGCTTGCTGGTAAGAACCACATGGCTGGTTGGGGTTAAATACTAGATGGAAGAGTAGGCATATGATTTCCTAGAGGGTATCCATGGGAAAGGATAGTTACAGTGCGTGCATTTGAAGGCTGTAAGGCTGCACCAAGACACTTACATACCTTCTAGTTTCATGATGATGATTTATCTTCCAAGCTAGTTGACAAGGATCAAATTAGCACTTCTAGCTAACACCAGTACTATTTTTTTTTTTTTTTTATATGTTCTTCCCAGTTGTGTAGTGCTGTACCTCTACATGTATAGGTAGAATTATAGCCTAAGACTACCTACATAAAGCTCCATCATATACCATGAATACCATAAAGAGAAATGCATGTGGCCTTCATCATGCATTCTTCAAAAAAAAAAAGCTTTCAGCTATAACTAGCCTTAATATTATTCCTTTTTTTCAACTAAAAAAACTAATTATTTACTTCAATATATTAAATAATAACAGTTCATTAGCCTCCGAATGCATCAACAAATTCGTATACTGTATCTTAATAATATTTCTTCTCATTTAAAAAAAAAAGTATAATTGCTAGCAAAGAATTTCTTCAATAACATATATTAAATTTGAGCCCATCTATTAGTATCATGATCGAAACGAAGTGTAATTCTGACAATAAGAAATTAAGATAAATTCTATACAACTTATCTTGGCTACCAATTTTATCCGTAAGGTGAATTAATTAATATATCATCTTCTCATGGAGAATGTATGCAAGATTGATCCTAACTTAATTACTTGAGCTGTTATTTGGGTTAACAGTGAATAGCTTAGTCAGGGTGAAAAGTGTGAACATATATATATATCTTTGATCAGGTATATATATATAGAATTTCTTATTACTTAGTCAAACTATTCATCAGAAACTGAAATAAACATTATCTAAGCACTGGTTTCTAAGTAGCTATATATAGGAATTATAGGCTATAGTTTTGCCCTAAGTTGTGCATTCTCCTCCCTTATCAATGTTGAAGTGAATTGAGTACACTATAAGTACATTAGTTTCATCTAATTATTGTTAATTCTCAACTACATATACTTGTCCATATATTTGTTGTGTCAAAATAAGCATTTATATAGGTATGCACGGGAGCAAGCTTTAAAAGATGAAATGATTCAAGCCTAGCTATCTTATCAATAATCTGTAGAAGGGCCAGTAGAAGTGGCTATATATGTGTGCCAAAAAATTACTTATTCTACTTGCCAGAAACAACAAACAAAAACAACACAAGAAGATTTGTCTGCCCTAAATTGTAAATGCTCCTCATTTATCAGTATTGGAGAGCATTATGTACATTATAAGTACATTATTTTCATCTAAATTATTAATTCTCAATCATATTTATCTGTCCATATATTATGTCAAAATAAGAATTTACTTAAGTATGCAAGGGAACAAGCTTTAAAGATGAAATGTATCAAACCTATCTTAGCAATAATTCTGTAGATGGGAACTAAAGTAGCTAGTAGAAGTAGCTACTTATATGTATGTAGTGCAAAAAATTACTTGTTCTACTTGCCAAAAATAACACAAGAAGATCTGTGTGCTCCATCAAATCATGATTACTAAGCTAAATATTCATACACATTGCTTGAATTTATCGATTACTTTGCGTAATCACAAGTTCAAAATCAAAGGACTTAGATTATACGAAACACGATTTACCTTCCAATGTATATATATACTTCACATCATTGAACCTACTTATTCCATATGAACACTAAGGATTTACTTTGATGATAGGCAAATGATCTCTTTCATAGCAATCCATAATTGCACCTGATAAGCATTTGTCATAATTTGAATGAAGTAGAGCATCTTGTTTGCTTTGTTAAGCAGGAATTTTAAGTACAAGATTTTTTTATCTTTTCATGAAGGCATTCTAATAGTTATATGGTTAAATTGACATTACAATTACCTTCTAGATCTATTTAACCAAATAATTTATAAGAAAACAACTAATCAATTATCCATATATTTGCAAGGACGAAGGTTTTATTTATATATTTTACAACTAAACAAGTAAGATCTTACGATTTTTATGGTTTCAAACATAGTAATTTATATTCTAATTATCCATGCACTAATTTTCCAATTTGAAGCAAAAGAAAGATTTACTTTTTGATAGTATACCTACCATGTTATTTATAATAAATTGTAGTAGTGTTAGAAGTGTGTATATATATAGGTACTTCATTTTGTATCCACCAAAAACTGCCTGTTAATTAGATTTATCTAGCTGATAATAAATAAAACAAAATTTGATTTTACATAATTTGGAGGAAAATATAATATTAGTGATCGCTTTTCCTTTACTTGTATGGATGACTAGTGATTCTATCATGTAATATGCACATTTTATATATGTAGGTACTAGAGCCTCTAAAGAAGTTCAAAGCAGATCTACATGTAGGGGTATAATTTGTGTTTTCGAAGTCAAGCTTTACACATCTGCTTGGTATGGATTATAAAGAGCAAGAGGTACTGATTTTATATGTATGTGTAGCATCATTTTGTCTCTAAAGAAGTCCAGTGGATTAATATATGCCTATACGCCTTCATATAGTTAACATAAAAGAGAACTTAAAGTAGGCATGCAGCCAACGGATACATGTACATGTATATAGTTCATGCCCTCGAAGCCATATGCATGCTCCCCCGAAGTAACTGTGTACTAATTAAGAATAGTTTGGCATCTAAAATTTTAGGCGTCTGAAGCCTTGATGATCTCAACGATGAGGGCACTGAAGAGTCAGCTAGCTATTTGAAGTGCTCGATACATAAGCAAGGATGTCCTCTCAGTTGCATGGCTATTAGGTAAGCATTAATAACAACTTGTGAAAAAAATACAAAAATATTTCAAACATAAATTACTGTTGCCCCAGCTCCAAGTCCATCTAGATGATTATCAAACCCGAAGCATTGTGTTTGTTTTGTCTTCTTTTGTAGAATGTAGGACCTGTTGAATAAAAAATCTCATTTTATTAGGTGTTATATATTTGTATAAAGTGGCTAATGCATGTGTATATATATATGTGTGTGCGCGCGCTTGTGTGTGTGTGTGTTAATGAATCTCTTGAAATCATAATTGATCTTCGAAGATTTATGGTGTCTTAATGAATATCTTAAAATCATAATTGATCTTTGAAGATCTATGGTGTATTTGTCACAATATTGTGTTAATGAAAAGTGCTTGCTAGCTAGCTGAAGTCTCTCTAATAATGTTTACCTTAACTGTTTGTATTACTGCCTCTTTGTTGATAGTTACGAGTAACAGACTATAATTAATTTGCTGGAAATATGTAAGACTATGATTATCATGATTACTAGTAAATATAGCTTCTAAAATACTCTCCAGTTAATTATCTCTATTAAAGTACGTACCATACTTGAATAAGAAATTAATTATATTTATAGAAACAATATGTACTTTACAGGGTGCACACGCGCGTAATAGTAATTAGTACTTGTATTAGCAAAAAAAGTACTTAATATTGCAATCTATGTATATATTTATGTAAAATGTATTATAGCCAGCGTTGAGAGCGAAATCATGCAGGGTAAGATTATAATAAGATGGTTAAGAAGACGTTTAGCTAGGTTATGATATATATGATTAAAAATACTTCTATGTATGTGTGTATGTTCATGTGAATATCATAATTGATGATATTCTTCCAAAGACACATTATTAAATAATTGTATAACTTGGTCATTGTATTAGTAAACGTGCTTTGTAATTGCAATCAATCAATATTTGCATAAAAGCTTAACGTATTATTGCATTCTGAGATCAGTATTTTTAATCATCTAGTGTAAGATTAGTATTCGCTATATGTACTGATATAAATATCAATTGGGTTATGATTATAGAAATTAAATTTTCTTGCCATGTATAAATTAAAGATTATGATTACCATAAAACTAACATTAATTTCTGATCTTAATTATATGTGAATATCCATATTAGGATATGATTACGGTTGATTAATTCTTGTACGTTACTCTTCAATTAATAATCGACACTTTTGTCATTATGTATACACAGAACTGAAAGTGCTTTATAACCGTAGTCTATATGTTTACATATGCTATTGGGGCTAGTGTTAACAACAATAATAAGAAGAATCATCTAGGTTAACATTATAACGTATGTTATGGAATATGGATATATATATATATATATATATAACTAAGATGATTAGGATTAATTAATAATACATCTACACAAAGCTCTCTAAAATTCACAATAAATTATTGTCATTATACAGGAGCCATTATTATGTAGAGGAAAGAACATGTTGACTTTTACAATATCTGTGCGTGGGAGAGAGAAAACGATAGTGAGAGAGAGATCATATGGCAAAAACAAGCGGTAGTGAGCAATTCAGTTTCATTCTGTGGTAATCTCTCCAGGGTTTTGATGATATCTATCTGTTCCAGAAACAAAACAAGAATATTGGTCGATCGATGGTGACCATACCTGATCAGTATTGGACCCACTTTTCACTAATGATTCATTCTTTCAGTTTGCTTAAAGCTAGGCCTTGCAAAGCTAGCAAGATATTGGAGATGGAATATTTATTTATCAAGGTAGCTATCTCTTTTCACGAACATACATACATCAAACATACATATATCACGGTGTGGGACAATATTGAGTTGAACTTTATCCAGCATTTCCAAGTGTGTCTTTGCGAAATCAAAAACAATCCATTACTTTAATCCCACTTTACAAAGAAAGAAAGAGAGAGATAGATGTTCTTTCCTTCTCAGATTAGATAGATAATTATCTTCTTAATTAATGTTAATTATATTGAATCATATTACCCTGCAGATTATGTATATAATATATATATATATATATATATATAGAGTAATTATTTAATTACCTGCCGACTTTGATCAAGTACAGCAGTCAAATGCATGATGGATAAGAAAATGGCTTACTAGAGAACGATTCAATGAGTAGCGTTGATTAATTTATCATTTCTTTGTAGAAATATATGTAAAGCTCATTTTCCTTGACCATATGGTCAGTTGCCCACCCCCTGGATGTCATCTTTGACATGCAACATATAGTTTTCAAGTCGGCCGTCTTGTTGAAAGGGTAAACTACTGGAGGTCAAAAGCATTGAGCTTTCTGGTTGAAAACTTTTTGTTTCTCGAATATTTCGCAAAACAAGGACAAATAATTAGTGTTCCTGACGGTGATAGAGATGTGCTCTAATGCAGAAAGGATATTTATTCCAAGGTCGCAACCAATATATATATGAATATGTAGAGTACTTTTAACTGTGTGCTAGCTATCCCAGAATTTAAGAGAAGAAAATGCTTCCTTTCCCATATATATCAATTGCAGAAATGATTGGAAACCAGCAGATGTAGGTATTAATATTAATATTAAGTAGCTAGCCGGATATATATATTTTATTATTAATATATATGCTATATTTGACGTCCCATTCAACCAAACAACATTCAAGACGAAAGCTAGCAGCTACAATTTTACTTCCTGAATGAGAATATATAAAATGTTTTTCTTACAATAATCAGCATGCACGTGTGATGTTTTTGTTTTCTCTTCTTCATACAGGAACTTTTCTTTTTGGGTTAGTGCAACTTGCTAGGCTCCAAAGTAAAACAAAATGAATATATTGAAAAAGTCTTTGTAACATATATATTATAGAAATATTTAAACATCCAATTGATTAAGGACAAATATAGTAGTCCATGTTTTTCCTTCAATTTTGACTAAGATGATCGATGAAGTAATTAATACGGTTCCTTATCTATCGAAATGATAATTATATGCAATTTCGTACCATTCCTTTCCTGGCGAAAGGTCGCACTACCTTGCCGACATTAAGCACTTCTCTAAGTTGAGATGTTCATGCGCATGATGGTTTGTAGGCCACAAAGCTTTTTTCTTTTCTTTATTTTACCAAACTTTAGGTTGATTTCTCTCTATTCTTATTCAGAACACAAGTAGTTAACAATTGGACAAAGTAGATGAACCAAATCTAGAAGGGAGACGTTTAAGATTCAACTCATCGGATAGACTTTGATGCAACATATAGTACATGGTGATCATGATGGGGTATATATTTAACTCAGCAAACTAACAAACTTTCAGCACGACGAGCCCCTTTACAGTTGTTCTATCAGAAATTTTATATTAAAATTACTAGGTTACTACAAGGAATAGTTAAAAAGATTTTCAAATTTTATATAAAAATGTTGGTCACTCCATCTAATAGATTGATTTATTAGAATTTTTACAAGTGAGATTAAAACTATACTGGATGATTAAAGCGAGTCCCTAAGTTGATAATATCTTTAGTTTTGGATAAGAGATCAGAATTCTGATTTAATTAATAAACAACTTTAATATATAAATGATCAATTGAAATGTATAGTGGATAAAAGACAACTGAACTTTTCAAGGGATTGGCCACATATATATATACCTCCACAATTTTCTTTTTATAAGTACACGTAAACTCTGAACTTCAAAAAATTATAAAACCTTTCTAGTATAGAGAAATCATCCAATAGAGTGATTTTTGTGTCAATAATACAGTGAATGATATAAAAATAAATCAGGCTGCAGAATTCCACGCCTAAATCACTAACCAAACTTTCAGATCATGCTGCTTAGTTTTGCTTATGGGACACTTAAATGTCGACCAACTTGACAGAAATATGGGTTAGCACATGTTAAACACAGATTATATACAATCCACCTAGAGCAAAAAATACTAATTATAACAAACTGATAAACTCAAATGATAAGAAATGAAAATGTTAGGTAAGGCGGTTGCAAGTTTCCTGCAATTGGGTTCATTGGAAGTGTAAACTGGGAGAGTTTCTAGTAAAATATAATAGTGTTTGCAGTGTAGGTGTGTGAACGAGGAAAAGAGAAGGAAAAGGCTGCAGGCTAAAGGAAAGATATTGAAAGAAAAAGATGGGTGGGGATTAGAATGCATCTTACATGCGCACTAAAAGAAAATAAAAATAAAAACAAATTAAGAATTATATATGAAAGCAAGCGCCACAAAAGCCATAACAGTTCAGTTTTTGAATCAAAATGCAATACCCCTGCCTTTTTGTGGACCCATTATCGCCATAGCCAAGCATTGGCCTCCACCTCAACACTCAACCCATTATTTTCAACAAGAACATTTCTCTCTCTTTTTCCCCTTCTCCTTCTCTCTCTTATAACCATTTGCATAAGAAAAAGACAACATGTTTTTTTCCTTCTACAACCCATGCTCTTAAAACAGAGTGTTTTTGTTTTGTAAAGGTGTTTTCTTTGATTTTAAACTAAAAAAATTTGGTTTTGGCGATGTGTTGTTGGTGAGAGACTTGGGTTTTGTTGGGTTGCCTTATCGGTTTTTGGTTTTTGATATAATGGGAAATTGTTGGTGCAGATGGGAGCCTTCAGTGTATATAATTTCATCCAATGCAAAGTCAGGTTCGTTTTTACTTTTTATCCCTAGTTTCATTAATTTTCTGTGATGGGATTTTGATTTTCATGCAAATCTGGAAACGGGGTTTTGGTTATTTTCACTTTTTCTAATCGAATTCAGTTTAGTTAGTTTTAAACTTCAATTCAAAAGAGCATACTCTGTTTTCCTCTGTTTTTGAGTTTCTGGTGTACTTGTATATTCTGCTTCATCTATACCTAATTTAATAAGAAAAATTTCAGTTCATATTCTTTTTTTTTCCCTCTATTTTCCAGCATCCTAAGCTAGTAGATTCTTTGGATTTTGTAGAATTTTAGATTATTGGTTGGATGATCTGTAGGGATCTTATATCATAGTTTTAAAATTTTTCTGCTTAAAGATGTAAACTTTCCAATTCGATTCCCACTACGAAGGTGGTACATTATCTGTACTCCCTTTGTTGCTAGTGGATGCTTTTTACTGTAGTGCGCTGATTCTTATCCCAGTAGTAATATTTATCGGTAACTGTCATGAATTTATAATATGTATTCAAATTTAATTTCTCTGTCCCTTTTTACCTGACAAATTCAACTTTTTTAATATTGTCGTAGTCTGAAATTCGATTTTTGATGCCATACTTGCCCATGTTCATTTATGCTTCAATTTCAGTGTGAAAGAAGAATATAATAAATGATTTTCTTCTTTCCGGGATTGAGTTAATGTATTTAAGTTGCTGTGTTATGTACGTTATGTTTTGTTTTAGAATCTTCAAAAGACAACAGTCCAACGGTGAAAGCAAAAAAGAATGGAAGTAAGTTGCCGTCAAATCCCAAAGAAGTAGAAGACTTACGTCGTGATTCAGCTTTAAATCCTTTGATTGCATTCACATACGACGAACTGAGAATAATCACCGGAAACTTTAGGCAAGATCGCATTTTGGGTGGAGGAGGATTTGGAAGTGTTTATAAAGGGTTCATTTCTAAGGACTTAAGGGAAGGACTTCAGCCCATTCCAGTGGCTGTTAAGGTCCATGACGGTGATAACAGTTATCAAGGCCACAGAGAATGGCTGGTAATCTTCATCTCCTGCATTTCTTTTAACCAAAACAAAGTTAGATACATTGATATTTTATCTACAATCACCATTGATTTCATAATGTATGTTGTGTGTGTCTAGGCAGAAGTCATATTTCTGGGGCAGCTTTCTCATCCAAATTTGGTTAAATTGATTGGTTACTGTTGTGAAGATGACCATCGGGTGCTAATATACGAGTACATGGCTCGGGGTAGTGTGGAAAACAATCTATTTTCGAGTAAGTATATCCTTACATTACTATTTTGATCTTCAAGAATCATACCATACACAAGTAAAGGTAGTAATCACTGAGGATTAGATTGATAAGAGAGCCGTCAGGATAATCTTTATTGCCGTAATGATATTCTACAATATGCAGCTACTCTTTAAGGCATTGATTCAGTTTGTTTCATGTCCATATATAATACCCTCATTGGAAGCATTTAAAGGAAAGAAATACTTTTAAAAGATATTAGAATGATTTTATAGCAGCCCGTGATTAGGAGTCACTTTCGGAGAATGGTAAAGGTGAAGGTGGTAGAAGTTATTGAGATTTTTTATGATCAGTTGATGGTTGCTATATTTGTCTACTATGCATGTTATGTGTGCAACTAAAAGGTTAAGGGTGTTCATTTGATTTCACTTTATACGAATAATTTCATTCTGAACTCAATAAATTAGTTCTAAAAAAGGTAGCTAGTTGATACATAAGAAAGACTTAAGATTTTGTTTTCTCGATGTGTAACATATGTATCTCTTCATTGTTGCAGAAGTATTGCTTCCTCTTCCTTGGTCTATCAGAATGAAGATTGCATTTGGCGCTGCAAAAGGACTTGCCTTTCTTCATGGAGCAGAGAAACCTGTCATCTATCGTGACTTCAAGACATCTAACATTCTGTTAGACATGGTTAGTAGACTGAAGCCCTGCACTTTGTATCTCTGAAATCAAATCAAACGTTTGCTTATTTTTCTTTCTCATACAATAATAAAGCATTTTTTTTATCTCTATAAGAGAATAATGTCATGTCTAGAATAGTATTTAAGAGTACAACCTTAACATATTGGCTCAGTATCCAAACCAATCATAAATGAACATGTGAAGTGAGCGACAACTAATAAATCAGTTTTCAAACTTAAATTGTGAACTCATAGAGCGGGTAGGAGAGAAGGGTATATTCCAAATAATACTAAGCTAGTATTGCAAAGGGTAGAGCTTCGATAACTTTGAATCATAAAAATGGTATTGCCATTAACTCGCAGATAATGATAAAGACCAAGATCATTGAGAGAGTGACAGCATGGAGCGTGCCTAGTTTAAGAAACATTGATTATTACACTCCAAGAGATTCATCTTATTCATTTATTAAAGTTGAAGTTTGACTTATCTTTTGTTTTAAATGCCATGTGCAGTGTTCTACAGAGAGACAGACAAATGCCATGTCTGCATCTCTTTAAACTGACAAAGGTCGAAGTAGTCAAGTTACTCTCTCTCTGCGACTCACACTCCAAATTTTCCACTTCAAATATTTTTCTGTTGGAACCATCAAAATTTCTAAATTAATATGTTTTGGTCTTCTTGCAAATGAAGGATCTTGTGATATACAATCTAGTCCTTGTCATTTTATCTTTGACCTGAATTTACAAGTAACCAGTGCATTTTTAATTTTTCTCTATTGAAGTTGTAAGAGAAAGTCTCAAGAACTAGTCACCCAATAAGTTAACTTTTTAGATTGAACACCGAATGTTAGGACTTGGTGATTCACATAGAGACAAAGATTGTAAAGGAAGGGTCTTGAGTTTATAAGATGAATATAAATTGGTCAATTTATCATTAGTTACCATATATATTTGGGTTGACATGTGGTTCCTCTTAAGAATTTCCTTATCATGCATGTCTTATATGCAGGACTATAATGCAAAGCTCTCAGATTTTGGTCTTGCAAAAGATGGACCAGAGGGAGACAAATCTCATGTTTCAACTCGCGTAATGGGAACATATGGATATGCAGCACCCGAGTACATAATGACAGGTTAGGTTAATTAACAACTAGAAATTCTAACATTTCTATGCTAAGAGATCCTTGGCTGTGAAACCTGAAAACTTTGCAGTTTTGTATTTGTTTATTAGCGTTTGAAACAAGCTGCTTCTAACTATCATGTGGCATACGTTGTGAGATTATTCTAGTTACTTCAACAGACTTCTGAACTGATTCAATTCTTCTGTGCAGGTCATCTAACTCCAAGAAGTGATGTATACAGCTTTGGTGTGGTTCTGCTTGAACTTCTCACAGGAAGAAAATCTTTAGACAAGTCAAGACCAGCCAGAGAGCAGAATCTTGCAGATTGGGCTCTCCCTTTGCTCAAGGAAAAGAAAAAGTTGCTCAACATTGTGGATCCTAGATTGGAAGGAGATTATCCCATCAAAGGAGTTCACAAGGCTGCCATGCTAGCTTATCATTGCTTGAACCACAACCCAAAAGCAAGGCCTCTAATGCGAGATATAGTGGATTCCTTAGAGCCTTTGCAAGTCCCTGATGAGGCTCCCGCTCAAAAAACTATGGTAACTGTGATTAGTGAGGAAGCTAATGCTGAACTTAAACGAAAAGATGATGAGTCACATTAATGTAATTAACATGGGGTTATGCTTCTTTTCCGGATTATTAGAAGGAGATCAGTTTTTGTATCAGATATATAGCTTTTTTTTGTGTGTATTTAGTAGAAAAGATATGCATCTTTTTTTTATCCCCTATTTTCCATTCATTAAGTCTGCTAGCAAAAACATGGAGCAGCAGTTGCATATTGATGATTTTCATGAGTTGCATACTATACCCTTGCATCAAATTTATGCATGCATGTAGATGTATATCTTGCTAGCCCTTATTCTACTGCAGTGTATTACGAGGCAAATCCAAACTGGACTTGCAGACAACATTTAAGACACTCTATAATTGACTTGACTAAGCTGCTTGTAGACTTATCTTTAAACAAGAAATTTTGGAGTCAATAGAAGTCATTTAGGATTTTTCATCAACTAAAGGTCAAGAAAGCTGGCTGGCTACGTAAGCTAGCCAGTAATGGTTACATCATTGATTTCTCAACACCACTCTCTGGATAGACCTTGGACTATAAACCTTCTTCAGCTACTTTTTACATTCATTAAGTGAGATGGCATTTAGCATCATTAAGCTTAATTATCTATTCATGCATTATTAATTAATTATATGAAATCATCTTCAACATACAAAGTGTTAACTATATTATATATCATATGTATGTAATGAACTAATCAGTAATTTACAAACAAATGACTAGTACAGTTGTAGAAGTACTAAGTACAATATATATTAAGATTTTTATTTTTTTTTTTTTTGCGGTGGAATCCATCAGCTTCGAGGCAGGTGAGATTGGACGAATCCTAGTTGGAAAGCATTGGAGGAAGGCAGCGCAGTCTCATATTGATGAGATGTGATTATATATTCATTGTTTTTACGACACTTGTTCATTGAAAAGGCCACATAACAATATGAGGGGAAATCAAAACGTTGTAACCATCAAATAATTTTCTCAAAGCACTTTTCACCGACCCTGTGGGCGTGTTTCTCTAAAACGTCAATTAGTAGCTATTAATAATCTCCCTATTTTGCACGAAAAACGTGGATAAAATGCATTACAGTGCTTGAAAGATGTGGTGCTTATTCCACGTTTCCAAATTTATGTAAATGGGTTCTTAATTATTGGAAAAATAACTTGACTTTTGGCCCAAGAGAGCGTGTGAGAACAAACAAACTCCCCTTCAATATGAATCCACAAAAACTTGGCACTATTGTGAAGATTGCGCTTGCCACTTATCTATATAATTAGTCAGCTTTTGTGAAGAATGGTGGACAGCTAAAAGCAGAATATATATGTACAGAACTAGATAGTTGTTAAGAATTATAATTTATAATTGCACGCACATGGAAAGGAAAGCTACATTAATATCAATTATGTGATCGATCGTTAGCTTACAGCACTTATTATTACATGATTTTATGAATTTTGGTAATGATATGTTTAATTAATTATGCGAAACAATTGAAGCGTTGGCAGTGGGCACAGGAGGTAGAAGGATAGCTAGTGAGCTAGTAATGAAGCTCACAATTTAATTTATATATGATTGATATGTTTTCGCTTGTCAAAATATGAATTATTAATATTTCTCAAATTTTAAATGGATTTATTATTATCTATTTTAATCGAATATTACAATAAAAGAATTGCTGAAAATTATTTTTAGTATTATAAACAAAAGCAAGCATCCCTAACTAATTTAATATGTTACTTTAGGTTTGAAGATGTTTGATTAAAATAAACAAGGGGTGGAGGATATTTGATTAAAATAAACAAGGTAGAACTATATGCGTCTGTCAAAGTATAGATTCACTATCTATAGTGTGCTAAGTTTACTCTTACTAATTAAGTTTTATTAACAGATCTCATTATCTCAAAAATAGTTTTAACAATCAATATATATTAATTAAGGGAAGTTATTTCTATAAACTCTTATATTTGATCATATATATAGGTAATGAGTTTATTTTTACTGTTAATATATGTTACACCGTCCGATAGTCCCCTTATATAAAAACAAATCATTAATGAAACTTTTATTTTCTCTCTCTAACTAAAGTTTGAGCAAAATGTTATTTCAAATCACATCTTCATTTACATGAAGTGGATGTGGAATTATCATATAGCTTATCAAATCATTTTATCGTTTATATAATGAATGACACATTATTTGACACATCTTCATTTATGATGTGATTTCAATTTAGCTTATCAAATAATTTTTGTTGGGGGGTGGGGTGTGGGGTGTGGGGAAAGAGATGTATTGTTCTAGAAATAATGTTATATCTACAACCAATTTCATACAACCTGATTAGTTGACAAAAATTCATCAGAGAAATAAAAAAAATGAAAAAATGAATTCACAATATATAACATGGTAATTTTATCTCCAAATAGGATTTTGTCAACTCAGGTGATAATAAGAGTTGGTTATAAATATGTTATATGTATAATATTATTCTTATTTTTATATACATAGCTGAGCATTTTTATCATGATAAAAAAATTATAATAAGTGAGGGGTATTGAAGTAAGGTGAGAGTTATTTTCGTATTTCAATATAATGATAAAATTGGCTATTTGTGTAAATTTTTTTTGGTACTTATCATGTATTAGGCTACTAGTTTTCGATATTTGAAGAATAATAATTGAATATTTCATCTAATTATCTACTCGTATCACACAATTGATGACAACACTACAACAAAATCGGCCTTTTATGTCGGCTAAAAAATGACATATATCACTATATATGTCGATTTCTGTACGATATAAAGTGACCTATCACATATTCCTATATGTGTCATTTGGTCAAACCGACACAAAATAATATGAAATATGTGTCATTCAGAAACAGACATGTATGGAGTAAATAATTGCCATAAATGTATAGGTTTTCAATAAATATGTGTCTGTTTGTAAGTGACACAAATATAGTGTCAGTCATCGAACGACACATGGATCAAATCTTTTGTGTCACTTACGAAGTGACACCTAGTTTAAATGTGTCATTCACATAAAATATTATGTGTCACTTATGAAGTGACACATGTTCATTAACTTGTATCGTTTTTTGGCCGACATGTAAATTCGACCATATATCTAAATTTGGAATTCAAGCCGTATTATATAGTTATTATTTTTAGAAATTTGATTTTATATGTGTATATATATACAAGAACACCTAGATAACAAAAACAATGTAATAACTCAATAATTATAGAAAAACATTTCATCATACACAACTGTGCATTAATTCTTTCACCTAAAAAGCTTCAAAACCAGATCACTCTATTACTACCAATAGAGCTGGGACCAATCCCCATAGGGATGGGCCCCCGCAACTCCCCAGTCCGTTTCGACCGGGGATAGGGAATAACAAACGGGGAGCAAGGCGGGGATGGGGATAAAAATTTTTCCGAATAAATGGGGATGGGGATGGAGATTGTGTTCCCCAACCCGGCCCGGCCCGGCCCGTTCCCCAAATATGTGTGTATATATATATGATTGATAAAAGAAAAACACATCAACTTTATTTCTAGAGGATAGTGAAGGATTAAAAAAATTGATGTAATAATTTTAATTTGATTTTGCTTTTCAAATTTATATATGTTAAAGTAAACATCTCAATGGTTTGTTTAAAACTTTTTTCACTAAAAAATATTGAGTATTTGATTTTTTATGAATTTTTGAAAATGACTCTGCAACTTTGGGATTTTTAGTTTTCTGGAGGAGATCAGTCTTTAAAAACTTATTTGAGATACCTAGAGATATCAAAAAATTATAAAATTTGGTATATATTATCATGTTTGAGTCTAATTTGATCCTACAAATTTTTGTAATTTAATGATTTAACTGGGATTTTTTATGTATTTACAAATGAAGAGAGGTCAGTCCTAAAAGCTTTTGATAGAATTGATAGACCCCAAAATATAAATTATTTTAAAATACTTTTTTATTAAAAAAGTTTTTAGATTTGACAAGCTTAAAGATAAAGGTATTTATGATGTTTTTGTGAAATTTTAGGTCAATTAGATTAATAGATTGATTATAAAAAATTAAAAAATCAGCACTGCTCTATTTTGGAAGCTTGAAAGTAAAGTTAATCAAAAGTTGAAAAATTGTTATTACTTGTGCTTGCAATGTTGAGAAAAATGCTAAAATATAATTCAACAAAAAAAAAATAAAATTATTATATGTAGCTTGGGGCGGATTGGGGATGGGGATGATTTAAAAAATTAGGGATGGGGATGGGGATGGAAGTTAATTTTTAAATTGGGGATGGGACGGGGATGGGGATTAATTTTCAAATTGGGGATGGGGATGGGGATGACATCCCCGCCCCCACCCCGGCCCGAACCCACCTCTAACTACCAAACTACAAAAATTGATCATGTCATAAACAACTTTAGTGAGAGCTTTAATAGCTTACTTTGGTAATGGAGGTATAAATCAATAGTGTGTCTTTCGAACCACATTAGAAAGAAAATGATGAGAATATTCCAAAAGAAAAAGATATCAGCTACAAAATGGAATTGTCATAAGCCTTCCAACGTGAAAGCTAATGTTACAAATTCATTATGGTCACTTGGAGTTTGAGGTCATTAATGGAACTAGGACATTTGAGATTAGGCCTTCTAACAAGTGATGTAACTATGGTGCATGGTCAATTGTTGGAATACCATGCAAATCTCCCATGGGGGCTATTTTCTACTCTAGGATAAGGGTTGATGATTAAATTGATCCATATTTGATAGCTCATGAATATTACATGAAGCCATATGCAAGGCTGTTTCACCTCATACCATATCAGACTAGTTGGCCTGAAAGTAATAGAGCTCCAATTCTGCCACCTATAAAGACAGGAAGGGTTGGAAGGCCTAAGAAACTAAGAAAAAGAGAGGCACATGAATCTACTTCAAGGAATAAGAGATCATTCAAGCTTCATTACAGCTTTTGCAACTCTTCAACCCATGAAAGAAAGACATGAAGGCTTGTTCCATCCAATGCAAGAAGACCAAGGGCTAAGGTAACTACCAATTTATTCTCTTAAGTATTTTTCATTCTTACTTTATGCAGAACATAAATTAATATTTTCTTCATATTTGGCAGGGGCAAGTAACAGGACAAGCTATTATTAAGGATCAGGTACAATATAACCATCAATATAATGTTAATCAATCCTTCCAAGTTAACTATGTTACTACCAATCAAGCAAAAAGAGATTTTCAAACAGAATACCTATCAATGAAAACAGAATATAAATTTCTAGGATAAGAAAGCAATGCGCCACCTGCCTCTAATAAATTTTGAAGCTAGCATACATGACTTGATGGAAAAGATAAAAGATGGAAAAAGGATGTCTGAACAATATTACCCAATGAAAACACAATCAATGACCATCTAAGAAATCCAAAATATTTCATCATCTAGTTCACATCCAAACAATATCAAACTGCCAACAGGAGCCTGTTTTGACTAATATCAAAATAGAAGTAGTAGCTTATTATGTACCTTCAACAGTAGGCTCCTTGGTTGAATGACTAAAATTTAAAAAGATATGGAGTATGAACTAATCCATCATTAGCTTTTGTGGATTAAGAAAAGTTCCAAACACCCAACTACCGTTGATTTCCAGAGAAGACTCGCCCGCCAACCTCTTGCCAACTTTTGGGGATACATTTGGATAAAGAAATATTATATTAAGTTAAACAAAAATAACAAATGCATTTTCAGCTACATGTAGCAAATGGCTTTCAAAAGGAAATGAAAGTTGAAGAATTTGGCATTTTATTATAATCAAGAAGTTATAAACACTATTATATATATACCCAAAAACCCCAGTAGGAAACAAGTAGAGGAAACACAAGAGGCACTTCAAAATTAACTACAATATACCAAAGCAAAATTAACCGATAACTACAAACACAAGAGGCAACATAAGGTCCAAATACTAGCAAAGCTAAATGACTAGCATTTGAGTTGTGTCAGCAAAACAAACAAACTCCAAATAACTTCATTAGCTACTTCAACCATTAGTTCAATGAAACAAGCAGCCATCTCCTAAAAAAAAAAAAACTTCAAATATTCACAAAGCTACCTCAACACAAACACATGTTATGTACTTCAAAATTAATTATAGTATGACACAAAAAAATTAACCAACAAATAGAAACACAAAAGCTAGCATAATAATAAAAAAAAAAAAACTTCAAATACTAGCAAAGTTAAATACTAGCTACTAAAACCATTAGCATTTTCTCTCTATCAGCAAAACATACAAACACCAAGTATCTTAATTAAATACTTTAACCTTTAGCATTTTCTCCCAATAACCAAACCAAAAAAAAAAAGATGAAACTTAATAAAGATCGAAGGTAGGACGTAAAGAAACAATAACTATATATACTTGAAAGATGAAACAAATGATGCTAGCATTAAGATGGTATTAAAAAATAAACAAACTGAAGATCATCAAAAAGATGATATATAGTAGTCGAACATATGAAACCAAAACAAGACAGATTCTTTAAAATTTCCAAGGCTCTATCATCCTAAGATAAAGGAGAAAAAAAAAAGAACGCTTTTTCTATATCACATGAGCAAAAGAGAAAGATAAAGTGCAAAATGTTGAAGAAATAGACAAAACTAAATCCAACCTAGTGGGGAGTTTCAAATAGACATGAACATAACATCATTTTTTTCTTTAAAAAAAGGAGATCGACTAAACAATAAACTCTATCTATATAGAATTAGACATTTCTTATGAAAAGCTAATAACGATTGCATAAACATGATAAAGCCAAGTGATGGATTTCTTGTGACCTGTGGCCATTGAGCTATATCCATGATGGAACTGAAGAGAAATTGACACAAGACAAGAAGAAATGAATGACATCTTGAATAGAGAAAAAACAAACATTTTTTTTCTATTGAAACTGGTCATAAAAGCAGGAAAAAGAGTGTGAGACAACTAATTAAATGTACTATAAAAAATACTATGGTGCCACAGATGGAAGGAGCGACATATGATAATTGACAAGCCTAAAGCATCATTTATAATATCGTTTATGACTTAGCAATTCTTTAAATCCCAAATGAATCATTCACAAAATCTTAGGATAAAGTAATGAGGCAATTAAAATTATGAATTTAAATACTGAATAGGCTAGTGAAGGTCTGATGAATCTTCACTACCAAACCATGTTCTGTAAACTAGCATGACTAGTTATGCACTTGTTCTCCAATATAGAACTGACTTTCTTATCAATAAGTTGGTTTAAGGTTAGCATGGATCATCAAATTAAGTTACAGCAATCAATCTTAATTCATAAGAGTAGAATTATAGGTCATGCATTCCCTATTTATGCAGGAAAATGAAGTCGATAAAGAGGATACCTACATCCAATTTGGCAGCCTTTTCTTCAAGTACATGCATTACTTCTTCAGGTCTAGACATAGTCAAGACTAGAACAGTCCATGATGCATCAAGAAATGCAAATACATACAAAGAAAAGCAATTAAATTTTATTTATATATACTATGTGGGAAAATAATAATCTATTTGCATAGATTTTGTGCTTTGAGTATTATATAAATCTAGCTAACACCTTAAAAAACCGGCCTTCTCCCTAGCAATTTTCTCCTAGTGTATTCCTTGTTATTAATAGGAATTAACCAAAAAATAAATAAATATAAGAAACCCAGCTTTTCTTTAAGAAAGATATTTTTAATTCAAATATGAATCACCCATGTCTTTTTATAATTTTTTACTCACAACAATTTTAATATACTTTTAGCTTCTTTAAGACTTGAAGCAATGGTCTTGCCACAAAGAAATATTTAAAAAATTTGGCCTTTTATCATGGATTAATATTGTCATATTAAATAATTCACTAAAAAATCAACAACACAATATTTTATTGTACATGCATCAAATAACTCTTACAAGCTTTGAACCTCGAAATAATTATACAACATATATCATTCAAAGAAATAATTATAATAAAGTGCTTATACTAAGCAAAAGCAGTAAAAATTAAAGTACTGAGCAAGAATTATCAATTGATTAAAAGGCATAGAAAGCATGTATCTTACATAGAGTTAATAAAGTAATTTTATGAGCATCCAAACAGTGCCTTGCATATATAAAAGATAAAAACAAAGCACTGAGAAAGCAAAGAATTAGTTAATTAAAATCACAATTGATAGACTAAATAATTAAATAATCAGGGATAAAAGAGTTAGCTAATTAAAATCACAATTAATTAGCAAAGTTCAAAGCTCTTCTTTCCAAAACTCTGCTACGTATCACACAGCCTTTACATCATAGACATTAACCTATAAAATCTTTATTATAACATAATCAAGAGCAAATACATAACAGCCTATATCCAAATTTACCAACAATTGAAAAGTTCAACCTTTGCATCAAACATTAACCTATAAAATCTCAAAACAACAAAAAATAGAAACTCAAAATAGCATATCGATAGATGTCAGAACAACAAAAAATTCAGTATTGAAAATAACCCCTGCAAATCATGAAAAAGAATAAATAACAACAGAACATTACCTGTTTTCTCCTCTTCGAACAATGCAGATCATAAAACTTTCCATATCCCAACTAAGTAATATAATTGTATTCTTGGGTTGTGTTTCACTTGGCCCTATATATAACAAGTGGGAAAGGTAGTTGATATGATGATCTGTTTGGTAGCTTCTTGTCTAGCTTATCACATTCTTGAATGTCTAGCTTACAAATTCACTTGTATAATATAATGGTTAAAGCTTGTATACCTTAGCACACTATAGACAGAAACAAAGACCATGTTGGCACACAAGGCTTTCATATGAGCAAAATACTTGAGGCACTCTTAAAAAAATTAAAAGATTCCTTATGTCACTTGGCACTCAAGTGCTTCTTTTATCTTTCTCTCACATACGGTAATAGATCATAAGGTCTTAATTCATTAAACAAGAGAATGCAAATCATTGACCTAAAAGGATCACCATGACGAAAAGGTTGAATTAATCTAACTTAATCACACTCTCCACCTAATCAATTACAGTAGAAATGAACCTGAAGAGAAACATCTCCATTTTCTCCCTCCATTTTGACAATTTCATGATATAGTTCCATCTTTTTATCCTGCAAGCGAACTATTGCACTTTCATAAATTTTAGGTAAAGAAGTGAAAAAATTAGAAAGAGATGGAAGCTAATTTGGATTTGCAAGTTCCAAGCAGGTTTTCTTAAAAAAAAAAAAAAAAAAGCAGAAAAAATAGCTTTGCAGTCAAATATTCCAAGATAGTTGTAAAATATACAATAGGAATGTATACTAATACGAATTCCAATCTTTAGTGCATCACCTCTCTTTCAATTTTTTTTTCCCTATTTTTTCCTTATCTCATTCTCTCCTTTCTAATCGTATTACCCATCTCTTTCATTAGAACAAACGAATTTTAGTGTCTTCTAGTTTGTCTTTAGAAACCATGTATATAGAGCTTAAGAAAAACAAACAAAATTTATTATTAAATATTGAAAGCATGAAAGACAAGCTTTAAAGGCTTGTTTCCCGCTTTATCTAAAGGCAACTTCCCATCCCCAGCCACCTATGTGAAAACTTTAATTCCACTCAATTTAATTTAATTAAAATAACACTATGATTGCTCATACAAATATAACAACTACAATAGTATAAGCAATTGTCAGGTGCTACTAAGGCCAAGCACAGTGGAAAAGCAAGTTCAAAGAGCTTTAAAGAAGAGTACATAAAGGATTAAAAACACAGAAGTAACAAAAGTTATAGCTAAATGGGACTGAAAATGCCAAAGATCTTGAAGATCGAGTTTTGTTGAGTACAATATCCCTCTTCAACAATATTATGTATCCATTTATTAGCTCAATTTAATTAGTCGTTCTCCATGAGTAGCAATTAATTGTAATGAAAACAACAAAGTGTTAAAAGGTCGATCCGTCTATCAACATAGACGAAGTACTTCTAAAACATGTTTAAGCAGTGAAATCTGAATATTCTAGAAGTCTTTTGCCTTTCTTTTAAATACTAACAAGTTTTCTTGTGATATAACAAAGTTCAACCTTGTCCATTTGAGCCAAATTAAATGATATTTAATAATAAACTTGTAATAATATTTAAAACAATAAATTAAGATTAATTCTATTTATCTTAAATTTTATCTCAAGCGATATATATTAAATATTGTAATATCTTAATATACACACACGCACACATACACGTGTGAGGAGTGATATATATTGTAATTAATGTTACATCATTTGATATGAGAGAATTAATATGATTATTTAAAGTGACTAATATTATTCATAATTAATGAGTTATATTTTAATGACATATAATCATAAGATACATTATTAAAAAAAATAAAGAAATAAAAATTGTTTAATGTAGCGAAGTAAATGAATCCTGAAGAAAGAAAAAAAGCAAGTAAAGTGAGAACAATAGTAAAAGGGCGCCCTAGGGGAGAGAGCAGCTAGGGCAATATAGAAATGAAGAAATGGAAGAAGTGAGAGTAGTGATGTCATAGAGAAAACGTCATGCAGAAACCCAGCTGTCTAATGTGGTAAAGAGCTCGTCTTTATCACTTCCATAAACCATGATGTCTGAATGTGGACCACTTAATTTCTTCTCTCCTTTCCTCTCGTTCACCCATTTCCATTTGATTAATTAGCTAATTGATTCAATTCACAAGGGTTTCCCTTCCCCGGACTGCAGTATCCATGGCCCCCTTCAACTTCACCTCCTCCTTACACGTGTTATCATTCATCGCTTTTCCCCCTGTTGGAAACTCTTACAGGCTAATCGCTTGACTCCTCGTCATGCCAATGAAGTCCATATTTTTGGAACTTTGTACTCACCAAATACCATTCTAACATCTATACCATACATATGTATAATCACTAAAAAACTATATATATATATATATATATATATATATATAATATCTATCTGTCTTGAATGGAGAGAACACAACCCAAACCTAGCTTCATCTGCCAAAAGAGATTTATTTAATAGATAACTATCTGGCCCTTTTTGTGCAAGTGTGTTGGTCATTTTACCAGCAGCAGCAGCTAGCTAAACATATGAATACGGAAGCTAATTCTTCCACCAGAGAGAGAGAGGCCTCCATGTATGCATGCCCTTTTCTTTATATTATTATTCCATTAATTCTTCTTCTTCACTTTTTCTTTTCACAGCTTGTATTTGTGTGTGTGTGTGTGTATATAAATATATATATATATATATATATATATATATATTATATTTATTTACTTCTTTTAGATACATCTATCAGAAGCAAGCAGATCTGAATAGTGTCGGCTGTGACTGTGAGGAGGGTTTGATCTTGTAAATTTGGATGTAGGCTTAGTTTTATGGTTGCATTTTTAATTAATAATAATCTTAATTTTTCTGTATATGTAGGGCTGCCCCTAGCTAGCTAGCTTTCTTGGTAAATATATTCTGTACGTGCAAGTTTCTGCATAGATCTAGATCTGTAAACCCTTAAGACCTCACCTCCACCTTCTCCACTCACGTCGCTTCTCATTCTACCATCTTTTGTTTGTTGATTCATAAATGAAGACACACACGGTTGGTGGATCCATACCTCTAAGCTGGGTTTTGGGTTAGGATAGAGTTGATCTGTCAAAAAAATAGAAGAGGAAAATAATAATAATAATAATAATAGATTAAAAAAATTAAATATAAATAGCTGCTTGTTTTAATCATGGAAAAAGTGCATATTTGGCTCTACATGTGTTCTGGGTTTGCTTCTTTTTCTACAGCCGGTGAGTTGTGATTAAGCATCTATATATATATAGTAGATATATATGCATGAAATAACTTAATAGGCATATATTCTTTCTTGCTAAACTTGTTTTTAAGAGGGAAATGTGAGAGAAAGAAAGGGGCAGATTTGATTTCCTTGTTCATATATATGTAATACTGAGAGTTATAACTAGCTAGCTAATTGCTGTCTAATTTTACGTTTGAATTAATATTAGGGATCAAACTGATGAAGAGGCCGTTTATGTGGAGGAACAAGAAACGGAAGGACGAGGCAATAGATTGGTTTTACCAGATGATGGGTATGAGTGGAGAAAATATGGCCAAAAGTTCATAAAAAACATTGAAAAAGTCAGGTAAGACGACGCAAGCTACATTTATGCATTTATTTATGCATGAAACCTCGCTAGCTTTTCATTAATTAATTTCTGTCAACTAGCTAGCCAAAAATTAGCTCTCTCATAACTTTTTCTTGGGCAGCTTTAGTAATTAAAACATCAGCAACAAGTGTCATTGTACAAATTGTACATGTGCATGACAATTACGAGCCACAGACAATATTGCCAGTCAAAAGTGATCATAGATATATATATATATATATATCATGATCAGTTAATTTATAGTTGCAAATATCTCGATCGGTCATAATGTATTATTAATCTGCAGTAAAATGAAGAGATATTTATATATATGATCGATGATCATGACTACTAGTGACACATGAATCATGATGGATCACTGCATATGTATGGTGGTGTTTAATTATTAGGAGCTATTTCAAGTGCCAGAAAGCTAACTGTATGGCCAGGAAGAGAGTTGAATGGAGCAAATCAGAGCCAGGTAACATTAAAATCGTGTACGAGGGAACGCACAGCCATCGCTCAGCGGCAGCGGACACTGCTTCCTCACAAGCTGCCTCAAATAACACCAATCAATATAACTTGTTAACTCAGGTTTTGGGAGATCAATCAACATTTACTTCAGGGAGGCCAGCAGCAGGGTCATGATCACCCAACTCATAACCTCACATACTTTAGCCATGTGTCAAAGGGGGTTAATTTTTCAGTTTTTTTTTTCTCAAGTTTCTTAGTCGTCCATGATAGCGTGCCATCATTTCAATGAATATGGTTACTGAATTGTTTCTTTTTCAAATGTTTCAATCTATCATTAATCGTGTGTTATCATTTTATTAGATAAACTTATCAAATCATTATAATAAGATGATATATTTGTCTTACATAATTCGATCTTTCTCATCTATTAATAATTCCTTTCTTCCAATTAATATTCTAAATGCTAAACTGCATGCAAAAATCCTTCGAATTAATTTCTAGCAGAGCCACAAATTAATATTGCATTCCTTTAATTACCTTTTAATTTGTGTAAAGGAATTAACTTGAATTCTTCTCTGAATTTCCGCCTTTGAATATAAATCGAAACATGTCTTTCATGGCTCACGTATTTTACTTTTGTGGCATGCAAAATTTTATATATATATATATACAGAGAGAGAACAGTATACACTATCATATACATTTATTGAGATCATTTACAACAAATTTTTAATATAAAATATCTAAATATAAATTTATGGTCAAAGTCACATCTAATTAATAAGTATAGTCACCAACTATCACAACTGTTAAATTAGATGAGATGAAATAATCATATATAAATTGGTGTTAAAATATTTATTAAAAAAATATATGCACACATTAATATGAATATATATAAACAGTCAAAATAGGATGTCAATTTGTAGTGATCATACATCACCATGGATACCAGTAGGTATATTCAAGATCCAAGACCCTTTTACATGAGATATAAACAATATATATAATGTGACATTGTTAAAGTGTGATAGCCATATATATGTAACAAGGATAATATCATCATTATTATTGTTATTGTCATTGTTATTATTGTTATTTTTGAATTTGAATTTAAGTCTTACCACAAATAATAGTTCAAAATAAGATTTTATAATACACTTCTATATCATAAAATAAATTTGTTGATAAAACACTTTGCATTCCAATTGTTTAAAAACATCATATCATCAAACATCCCACCATGCCGTTAGAAGTTAATTAAATAGTGAACGATATGATAATTTTGTGCTCTTATTAATTTTTTAAAATTATTTAAAGGGTTTTAATGAAATTTCGTGTTTCTAAATTTAAAAAAAAAACCGAGGGCATTTCAGATTATTACAACTTTTTTTTTTTTTTGGAAATTTCAAGAGAAATATTTGTATTTAAACCAAAAAAAGATGCATACATTTATGGTTGCACAAAATTGAGGGCAAATACTCATCCATTGCGGTAGACTTGGCAGGCAACACTCCATGGAAGAAAGCTTTATGTAATAAGTTAGCTTATAAAATCAGTAATTAATTACACGCCCAATGCCCATCCAAGAATTAAGCTATATACTTAAGTACTTTTTATGATTCTCATCACATAAAAGTGATGAATATGAAATAAACTTTGTGATTAACTATTGCGGCATAATATATAAAAGAAAATGTTTAATGTCATAATAAAAAAATATTATGATAGACGTACATTAATGGTAAAAAGAAAATGCAATGATATTGTACATTCAGTAGTGCTAAATTTATAACCCAAATAAAATAAAAAAATCTATATCTTAATGTGACAGCCTATATAGTAAAAATTAATTGAGGAAGTAAAACACAAAAATAAATAAAGAAAGTTATATTTTTAATAAGATTTTATCATTTATACCGTTAAATCAAGTTATATATTTTGAACTGTATTTAAATTATAAGTCTAACTTTATTGTTGTCCATTAAACTAAAGCTAAAATTCTAGTTGGCTGGCTTTTACATAACCGCATACGCCTACGCGCATTTGTTCTGTGACCGGCCCAATTCACTCAATTTAATGGGGCCAAAAGTTTGACTAAAATTTGTTTTACTTAACGGCCCACTCCCCCCACCTAATCTTTTTTTATTTTTATTACAGACAATCACTATGTGCACCCGAGGTTTCCCAGAAATACCCAATTATTCCTCACTTTTCTGAAATTAAATTTGCCCCCTGAGGTTTCTCAGGGCGTTAAATTGAACAGAAAATTAATGATACAAGGGAAAATCGTAATCATATTAACATGAATTTTGACACATCAGCATATCCACATATAATCAATATATAATCATAATTAAACCAATAAACCATGATTATAAATTAAATAATTAGCCATAATTTTTTTAAATAAAAAACACAATCTAATCCAACCCGAAATTATCACCAATTTACCCAAAAAGAAAATCCAAAAAAATCATCCTGAACCAATAACACCCCCATCCTACGTCAACACACCACATCACATCAAACCATCATCACCAATTCCTCATTGCCACCATCTGGGATATTTTGACTTCACCACAACACAACCAGAATCTCCTCCGTCAACATCACCGTCTCAATCACAAACCCATTCCAAAAAATCCTTTTTTTCTTTTAATTTCTGTCAGCAACAAAAGAAGAGTATAAACAGAAGCAAATACATTGAACAATCAAACCCCGTATTGAAAAAAAAAAAAGTGAAATTGAACTCATATTCCAATTGAAAAATACAATAAAGCTAAGCAACCTTGAGAGTAGACTCCTAACGCAGAGCAGTAATTCTCTCATGAAGAGCTTCAAGCACAGTCATTGGCAACAACTTCTTGGAATTAACACCCCTCTTCTTCTCAAGCACTGCCTTTGTGGCCTCTCTCTGCAGTATCACCAGTACCACCCTTTTCACGCTATCTTTTGGTTGAGTTCCTCTTTCCTCTCCCTGGCCTCTCTCGCTTTCAACTCGATAAGATGAACAGCTCATTTTCTTTGGGTTTTCTCAGCATTGGTGTTGTTGGCACAGAGGAGGTAGTAAGAGAATGAGATCAGCGGTAGGGAGGAGGAATTGGGCTTTAGAGAGACAGCTGCTACGCCTACTGTGGCGGGGGAGGCAAGTAGTGCGATGGTGGTACTGATTGAGGACGAGATCGGCGACAAGGAGGAGAAATTCGGGCTCAGGTGAGGCGGCGGCTACGCCTGATCTCGATGGAGGAGGGGGGGGGGGGGGGGTAGCAGTGGTAAGGTGTGGTGCGATGGTGCTATTGATTTGTTAGGGTTTGGGAGAGAGGGAAGAACGTGAAGCAGCAACAAACAAAAGGGATGAAGAACAGAGGGAGGACCGAGAAGAAGAGAGAGGAGAGAGAAAGTGGGGTCATTTAATTCTAATTTTCATGCACATTTTTTAATTACTTTTTTTAATTTTTATTTGGTCAAATCATTCAAGAAAAGGGTAGCGGTTTGAATATTATATTATCAAGTATTCAACAACAAGGGCATTTTCGTCCATTCAAATTGAATGGTTTTGTGGGAACTAACGTTTTCTGTTAAATTTAACGCCGGTCAGGGACGAAATCATTTACGGCCAAACCTCAGTGAACAAATCTTAATCTCTGAAACATGAAGGACAACATTAGCGAACGCCCAAATCTCGGGGGCAAATTTTATTGTCCCTTTTAATTATCATCGCATTAAATATAATTCATTTTAACACTTATCTTGTAACAACTGAAAATATAATTATCATGTATCACGAGTCATACATTAATGTTATGAATGAAATTTAAAAAATTAATTCATAAAAATATAATTATTTTCGAACTACTTTATTAATATATTTGAAATTACTTTTTACCGTATTTTTTTTATTAAATGTGAGAAGTGATCTCCTAACTAGTAACTAGTACTCTAGCTTTTTTTGGTATCCCATATCCATTTAGGGTATATTTGATCCATCATATGGTATAGTATAACATTAATTGTATTAAATGACATTGTATTATATTATATTGTATGGAATTGAGTAAATTTTATACTGTGTTTGATTTGTTATCTTACTTTATAAATCATGAATAATATTAATATTTGATAAAAGACTGTATAGATTATATTAAATTCTTATAATAATTTAAAAATAATAAATATTTCAAATTATAATAATTTTAAAAATTATTTATAATAAATTAATTATTCAAATAATTAATTTTTTATTAATTTATTTAATAAAATATATTAAAGTAATTGATTCTATATAAATATTTAATAAACTACATATTCTAAATATTTATTTATTTATGTTTGTATATTTATTGACAAAATCTTTAAAAAAAAGTAAGATTATATAATTAAATATTTTTAATAATAAAATATAATATAACTACTTTGATCATGTAGTCCCACCACCAAAGCACATTATGCTGCGCCCACACATAATTTCGGCTCATTTTATGGGGCTGTTGTCGCCATTTTTCCATACTATCCAAGCTTCCAGTTACACCAAACACAGCTTAAAACTTTTTTATACAATCTTTCGCTTTTATGCTATCCAATATATGATACATCAAACACGCCCTCAATTATTTAGGTACATTCCATTTATGCCCAAACAAATATAATGAAAATGTGGGAATATAAACAACATTAAGGATGCGTATCACACTGTGTAAAGAGATTACACAACTTTTATGAATGTACTTTTAATTATTTTTTTAATGTGATATTTTGCATTATAATGATTATAGATATTAGATAATATATTTAGTAAACTTAATATTACAAAAACATAAGATGAATTCTTTTTTTCCAATAGAATATTATATTTGACTAATAAATGATAAAAACCTCCTTATATAAGTTAAAACTGATAACATAAAAATTGAAATCCTCAAGACTTGTTTGCCTCGGCTTTTCCAAATAAATTGAAATATATCTTATTAGTGTACAGTTTATAAAAATAAAGCTTTTATAAAAAAATTAAAAGTTATTTGATTAGATAAATATATAAGTATTTTTTAATATTAAATTATCAAAATTATTTTTTTAGAAAGGAAGAATAAAGTAAATCTTTTAAACTATAGTAATGATGTATTTGATATTTGACAACTTAACAAAAAAGGTATAAAAGTGCTTTTTTAAAAAACCTTAATTTTAAGTTTCTTTTAAAAGATATAAAATAATTTTTTTTAATCATATATAAGTTTTTTTTTTGGGTGACAATTAAACAGCCTAAAAAATTTTAAAAGAGTTTCTAGTATTGAGCTCTCAACTATTTTCGAACAATTTCGGCTAAAATAGCAATCATATGAACAGCTTCTTTTTACACTATTTTAGAAACCTAAGAACTCAGTTAATTGGTTACGTAAAATGCATAATTTTTCATCCTATCATAAAAAGGGGAAACGAATACTCAATTTGAAGATAAAACAAATTTTAGTACTTGATCTTATAGTTCGATATAAAATTATATCCAAAGTGGTATATACAACTGCGAAGGTTTGCATCTTTGAGATTCACACTGTAATATGGATCGAAAGTCGAAAATAAATTATTTTAACCTTTGTAAAAAGAAAACTTACTATTGAATCTCCTTCCGCGCAGATCATGTTGAGGTGAAAAGCCATCGAGTCACTCTTTAGAGAACATTTTCTTCACCGTCACTGCACATGCAATGACCCAATAGGGAGTCATAAAATCAGCAAATATGCTGTTGTTTTCCTCAATTGGTGTCTCCTCATTAGGCCACTTTACAACAGGAAGGTTTAGTCAATTCTTTAACAGGCATGCAATCGAACCGTCATCTCCTCCTACTGTTTAGAAGTTTACGGATTCGTGTCCTATTTTAACCATTTCTTATCGTATTACTTGGCAATGGGTCACCCACTGCCAGTTTTTAAAATGTAGGGTGAAGGGGATGTGATTAAAGTAACATATAGGGGTTGTGTGAAACATACAAGGGGTAGAATGATTTTATCCAAAATAGAGCACATATTACTAACAGCAAAACCCAACAACGTTCTAGAGTGTTCTAACGTAGGACAAAGATTATAAATCTGACGGTCCAGATTAAATAGAACCTTCAAGACCGTTTTTCCTCATTATCAAATCCCCATTTTAAAAACCTAATTCTAATGCACTCAACTCTCTAGAGGGAGCCACCAACTTCTAACTACACAGCAACTGGGCTGCTCTGCTCTGCACGCTCTCCTTATCCTCTAAACCCTACGATTCTACTCACCCAACCTTCGCCGATTTACAGTAAGTTTGTTCAATCCTTAAACCCCTTTTCGTATTTCTTGTTCTTTTCCCTTGTTCTCGATTGAAAAGGGAAGATGGGCGCTGTTGTATTCCTGCTACTTTTCACGTTCAAGATGCTCTTTTGAGCTTTTCGTTTGTTTTTGTGGCTGTTTTTTTGTAAACGGGTCGTCTCTGTTTTTGCTTGCGAATTTGTTTTTTGTTAGGTGACGATTGAAATGATAATTGTATGGGTGCTGTTATGTGTCTGCAACTTTTTAACGTTCAAGATGCCTTTTTGAGCTTTTCATTAGTTTTTTTATTTGTTTTACATAATTGGGTCGTTGTTGTTTTGGTCTAAAATGCTGTTTTAGCTAGGTGATTGATATAATTATTTGACGTAGCTTAGCTTAAGTGGGATTGATTAATTGATTGTTTTGGCTGTTTGAAGATAGGAGGGCTACTTTTGCCTTCTTGGTCAATTCATGTTCTTTTGGTGCAAAAAAAGGTTACTTTGATCATTTTCTTTAGTTTAAAATTTCGATTTTTGAAATGGTAAAAAGTTGTTAAATTTATTAACCACTCCAAAACTTACATGCTGTATAGGGAAGATTGTAGAGTTCCGTTGGGGCTTCAGCTAGGAACTCCTGTTTGCTTAGCGGGTTACATGGGTTTTCTGGGTAATTAGAAAAGAAAATTCTAACAATATATATACTATTGGAAAACATGTAGGAGCTGTGCTTATTGAAATGTTTTTCGCTTTCGGTGATGTCATTTGTAGAATATTTTATGTCTCTACTCTTTATTTATTTATTTTAGTTATTGCATATTCATGAGGGATTTTGTTTTGAGAGTGGCTGTTGACCTGGTTGATTGAATATTTCCAGCAATAAACGAGCAAATGGCGTCGACTTTTACTGCCATGTCTTCAATTGGCTCTATGATTGCTCCTAATGGTCGCATGACTGATAAGAAACTTGCTGCTTCTTCAAATAAGTTGTCATCATTCTCTTCGATTTCTTCAAGCTCATTTGGTAGGAGACAGAGCATAGCTCTGCGAAGGACACGAACCCCAAGGATTTATGCTGCAAAGGATCTGCATTTCAACAAGGATGGATTTGCAATGAAGAAACTGCAAGTGAGTCTTTCTGTGCAGTCATTGACAATTCAGTGATTTATGTTCCGTGGAATTGTTGGCTTGGCTTTGTATTTTTGGTTCTTAGGATCTTTTATTCTTTTTGGTGTAGAATGGTGTCAACAAGCTTGCAGATCTGGTTGGGGTTACCCTTGGTCCGAAAGGCAGGAATGTTGTTCTGGAGAGCAAGTATGGTGCCCCAAAAATTGTCAATGATGGTGTAACTGTGGCTAAGGAGGTAGGCGCTTTTTGCTCTTAATTGTTTATGATATTCTTCTTCTAAGAGGCTTGAAGCTGATTTCAGGATTTAAAATTGGAGTAGAACAATATTATTTTTTTTCATCTCCTTTGCTACTTCATTATTCATCTGGCACTCTCAGTTTCTATTGTAGCGAGTTTTTGTTATTCCTTTTGAATTATCTTATGTATTCAAATCTTCATCATTCTGTTGCTTCATCAATTTGAACTCTTATTATTTGTGACGCTAATGGGTTATATTCCCTTTTTTCCCAGGTTGAGTTGGAGGACCCAGTTGAGAACATCGGTGCCAAATTAGTTAGACAAGCAGCTGCCAAGACCAATGACTTGGCTGGTGATGGAACAACAACGTCGGTTGTTCTTGCACAAGGCCTTATAGCTGAAGGTGTCAAGGTTTGTATAACTAAAATGGTTATTGTGTTGTTTTCACCTAGACAGGTAAACAATATGTTTCTCTTTCATGGTTTTGCAGTCTTTGTTAATTACTTTCAATTATGCAGGTGGTGGCAGCTGGAGCAAATCCTGTTTTAATCACAAGAGGCATTGAGAAGACAAGTAAGGCTTTAGTTTCTGAGCTCAAGTCAATGTCGAAAGAGGTAATGGGAGATGCTTTTTAGGAAGTTTTAAACTTTTGGAGCTATCATAGATTTCCTTGTTCATTTTTCTAAGTTCCGGCATAAGGGATTCTCCGTGTATATTGTGGGATTTCAGGTTGAAGACAGTGAACTTGCAGATGTGGCAGCAGTTAGTGCTGGAAACAACTATGAAATAGGGAATATGATAGCTGAAGCCATGAGTAAAGTAGGTCGGAAGGGTGTGCTGACCCTTGAAGAGGGAAAAAGTGCAGAGAATATGCTTTATGTTGTTGAGGGGATGCAGTTTGATCGTGGTTATATCTCGCCTTACTTTGTTACTGACAGTGAGAAAATGTCAGTTGAATATGAGAACTGCAAGGTGTGCAATTTATTACGAACTTAGTTGCATCTTTTACTATATTTTTCTGTATTTTATTTTATTTATTATCTTTTTAATCTTCTGAATATTAACATTAATAGTTCTGTTTGTTTTGTTTGCAGTTGCTTCTGGTTGATAAGAAAATAACAAATGCAAGGGATCTTATTGCCATTTTGGAAGATGCAATTAGGGGTGGCTATCCAATTTTGATCATTGCAGAAGACATTGAGCAGGAAGCTTTAGCAACTCTTGTTGTCAACAAGCTGAGAGGGGCATTGAAGATTGCTGCTATCAAAGCTCCTGGATTTGGAGAGCGCAAGAGCCAGTACCTTGATGACATTGCTATTCTGACTGGAGGTAAGTACAATTACGAGTTTCCTTTTTCTTTTCTGTTTGGCAATGCTTATGGTTTTTGTGTTTTTCTTTTTCCCCCTTCGTATTGCACTATGTTATGCTCGAATTGAGAAGATTAAATTAATTGAAATATGACTATTTGTTTCTATAAATTGTTTTCGTCCTGTTTAGATAATTATTCCTACTACATCTTAGAAGGTGTTGCTGAGAGGTCTTCTCTATAAATCTACAGGGACTGTGATCAGAGATGAGGTGGGACTTGCCTTGGACAAAGTTGGGAAGGAGGTCCTTGGTAATGCTTCTAAGGTGGTTCTCACAAAGGATACTACTACCATTGTGGGTGATGGAAGTACCCAGGAAGCTGTAACCAAACGAGTTGCGCAAATTAAAAATCTTATTGAGGTAAAACTCTTTCTAGCAGACATGGACCCATGTTCAGAAACTCAAGAGTGATTGCTTGTGTTTGCTTGGATGGTTTTTGTTGGATATTTGTATGCTAAAATTAAAGGCTTTCCTGCAGAATGCTGAGCAAGACTATGAAAAGGAAAAACTTAATGAAAGAATTGCAAAACTGTCGGGTGGTGTTGCTGTGATTCAGGTAACTTTTCAATTATTGCAAGATAATAGGTGATATTGAAGATCTTCTGTTTATGTTGTGTATTGATGTCCTGTTGAACTTTCAAGGTCGGTGCACAAACTGAAACAGAGCTCAAAGAAAAGAAATTGAGAGTCGAAGATGCTCTTAATGCAACAAAGGTAATATACATTTTAATGCCATTGTATGAAAATCTGTTCTTAGTATCTTGTTTTTCTTCTCTTGACAATTGTTGTCACATTTAAAGAAGTTTCAAATTTAAAGTTCCTATGGTTTTCAGGCAGCTGTTGAGGAAGGTATTGTAGTTGGTGGTGGATGCACATTGTTAAGGCTATCATCAAAGGTTGATGCCATTAAGGAAACCCTTGATAATGATGAAGAAAAGGTATATGCTTCAGGTGTTTTCATTGTTTCAAAGACATGACTTTAGCTAGCATTTGATTTTAAGTTATTGAAAGCTCCCAAATGGATTTAAAATTTCTGATCAGCTTTGAGTTTTCCTGGGAATGTGCATATTGTTAAATGGTGCTTATGGTACCTTGATAAATTGTAGGTTGGAGCAGATATTGTCAAAAGAGCTCTGAGCTACCCACTGAAACTAATTGCTAAGAATGCTGGTGTTAATGGAAGTGTAGTCAGCGAGAAGGTATAAAATTTTTTATGCTCGCGAGGTTTTCTAGAATGTGTCGAGTTTAGTTGCTCCTAATGATAATTCTGTATTTATCTTGCAGGTTCTCGCTAGTGACAATCCTAAATATGGGTACAATGCTGCTACTGGAAAATATGAAGATTTAATGGCTGCAGGAATCATCGATCCAACCAAGGTTAGTTGCTAATTCTGCAGTGTGGAATTAGACCTTTTCTATGCACCTTCTCTCTACTATTTCACCATGAAAGTTGACAGGAGTGGTGAGAAATTTTTGACTTTCTTGATTCAGGTGGTTAGGTGTTGCCTGGAGCATGCTTCTTCAGTGGCAAAAACCTTCCTGATGTCTGATTGTGTAGTGGTTGAGATTAAGGAGCCTGAACCCGTGCCTGTAGGGAATCCAATGGACAATTCAGGTTTGTACTAAACCAGTACCAGATGATGCGATTGGTTACTGACATTTAGGGTGTTTTTGACATTAGTTGCTTGTTTGCTTTGTCAGGATACGGCTACTAGGCTAACTAAGCAAAGAGATACAAGGAAGACAGCTAATAAGGTCCACCCTCCATGGTAGTAGCACTAGCAACAATTTGAGCCAGTGGGCTTATTTCTTTTTGTAAATTTTAGCTGTTAGTACAACGAGAAGAAGAATATATGGATTTTGATGAGAGCTCAAAAGGGTACGGCTTGTATTGATTTTATTGAATTGCAATTTAAGAGAACAAATTCCTGTGGTTTTTGAACCTTAGTTTTGAGTGTGAGAAATTTTTTTTTTTTTTTTTTTTTTATGATCTTCTTCTTCTCTTCATTTGATCTTGACTTTCTCCATTCCTATTCAATGATTGATGTAGATTTCTCTCGTACATGATATTATCATAACATGAGATTAGTAATTGGTATAGGGAAGCGATTGTATAGAATACCATTTCATTTACATAAACAAGAATGATTACGAGTATGCTCTTGAATATGTATGTGCATACGAAAGCGAGGTCATTATTATTACAAGCGATGATAGCTCAGAAGCATGCTCCACCAACGCATTACTGTTCCTTTTTGTGGTTTCTCAGTTTTATTGAAAATCCAAACTAGTTGTTATACTAATTATCATACTTATGTAATCATGGTTTATAATGGTTTTCTTGAACGTTCATCGAGGACTTGAGAGTTTACGGAATAAATTTGGTCGATTTTTGCTATGTATTTGAATCTAAAACTTAAAACTTTGTTACTTCTTGTCTATCTTAATCCAATAGTTTGAAAATCATAGTAAAAAGAGTAACTAAATAACTCTCTCCAACATTTGGTGACGAAGAAAATCTCCAAGATGGAAATATTCAAATTAAATTTAAATAATAAGATAATGTAATCCCTTTGTTGGTGGATGATTAGTGGGATTTTAAATGTTGTCCAGTTTAGTAGTTAGATGTGTATTTTTGAAATAAAATCAAGGTGTGCGTACTCATGCCTTCAATTCCACCTGTGTGTGTATATTTTAGTAAATAGATAAATAAGTAATGTGGTTATTATATTTTATAGAAAGCAGAAGTTCCCCATTTCATCAAAAATTTAAAAAAAAAAAAAAGTGAAAGAAGTGAATGGTCCACATCTTCTTGGTAATGTATCTATTCACGGTTTTAAGCGCTTAATTCAACCTCCATTCCAACCCAATATAAATTATTGACATTGCCCTATAAACAATTAAAAAACATTGTTGTAAATTGCAACAGAATCTTCCCTTCCTTCCCCCTAAACAAGACATTTCCCGGTCAAACAAAGTATAATATAATAACATAGGAAAAATCTTATTATATATCGAATTCATTTCTGTTCATCCAAAACATCTTGCCAACCTGCCGTTCCAACACTTTATTTTAACCTTCATTTGGGCACTTTCTTTATAAATATCTTCAAATTCTTTCAAACAAAACAAAACCATTATAATATTATATGAATCTTCTTTCACATTTCCGCTGCTTTTAATAAATTATTAATAAATGATGTCACTTATTAATAAAATTTTGTAGTTAGGCAATATTTATTGGCATACAAACATGGGCACTCCACCCCTACCCTTCTTAAGCCTATAAAAAGTGCCTTCTCTTCTCTTCTATTATTGTCATTATTATTAATTGTAAGTTGCTTTATTATTAATTATTTCATTTTATCAACATTATGTACCAATTAACAAATATTAAATTGTTAGATTAGAGCATGTACGGTTACATGTTAATCATGATTTTTCATATATTACCAAAACAAATTAACCAACAATATCCAATAATCCGTGTATTAAATTTGTGCTATATATATGTTTATATATAGTATGGTCGATAATATTAAATTGTTTCACTTCTTTCACAACAAGACAACTATATGTGGTGTTGTTGAAAGTGAGATGACGAAGCTTAAGATGGTTGACAAAGGAAAAGGTGAAGGATTGGAAGAGAAAAAGAGATGAAATTTACTAGTAACGGCAAAGTATATAATATAATTTATATAATAAGATATTGAGAAAAATATATTTAAAAAAAAAAAAGAAAAGCAAAAAGGGGAGAAAGAGAAGGGAATGCCATGCATGGTGATGGTTATGGTAATGGTAATGGTAATTGCCAAATCTCGTCATGTAGTTGGTGAGTGTGTGTTTGGTCTTCATTTGTAACACAAACACAACACAACTCAATGCCATCTCTTTCTCTCTTTCTTGTACACATAATAATCTCTCTTTAACTTCCTACTTTGTAAACCTCTTCTTCTTCACGCCGCCTCACTCTTTCACCTTACCTCTCTGTCTCTCTGTCTGTCACTATCGAAATTTATCAATTACATAATAATTCTCTGCTCAAACTACGCATACAAATTATTACCTTTTGTTTCTGTTTTTGTTTTTGTTCAGCCTTGGCTTCATTGTCTGTTTGATGCCAGCTCTTCTGTTGCTGGTGAGTCTTTCATCATATCAACTACATTGTTGCCGTTTTTTCTTTTCTTTTCTTATTTATCTTAATTGGGTTTGTTTGTTTTTCCATTTTTAATTCGTTTGAGTTATCAAGATTGAATTTTGAATGTGTTTTGGGTTGTTTTGGTGATCAGCCTTTTCTGGGTTTCTGCTCTTTCCATCATGTGATTGAAAATTTGGATTCTTTTTGCATTGGAATTCTTCTACGCGAATCTGATCTTTTTAATTCTTATTATGGTGCATGAGAATCACGGCAATTGGTATATATCACTCTGATGATGATTATATGGGTTCTAAACTACTCCAATGGTCATTGTTTTGAATTTGGCTTTGTACTTCTATTCATTTTCTAGTGTAGAAATGTTGTTTGCTTGATGTTCTGATGACTCGTTCAGTCATATGATGAAGGCAAGTTATTTTGTTGGCAAAACATTCAATGGGTTCTAAAGAGTAAGTAGCCATCAAATACTGGCTGTTTTTTTGATTAATGGTTTGATATTCGATTGTGTAAAATTTCAACTTTTGTTTGGACATTCTGAGTGATTTTGTCGCTTCACAATGTCGGTTGTGATTCAGTAATTATGTCAATGATAGTTAGAATGAAGTTGATGGTCTTATGTTTGGCGGGTTTGAGCAAATTTCTACTCAATGATTTTGACATAGAATTTTTCTGCATTGAAGGGCTTTTCATTTGATCTGCATTGAAGGGTTTTGGCAGAAAGGAAGTCTTAAAACATTTTGTATTTCACAAAATGGAAGATGGGAGAACTGAACCGGGGGTTGATGAGTTTGAAAAACTCCTTGGTGAGATACCGAATGCTACTTCCGGGAATACACATTCTGAGGAATCTCGTGTTGAAAGGATTGCTTCAAATTATAGCTTGTTGCCTATAAGTGTCAATTCCTGCAAAGGACCTTTGTCTGAAAAACTTAAGAATAATGGAAGTTTGGATGAGGGAAAAATATCAGTGGACAAGCCTCAACACTCACCAATCAAGAGGATGGAACAGGGAGAAGCAAATCTACCTGATGACCAGTCCTTGACATCTGCATTTGCAGAACTGAGATTTAATGGTGGAATGACAATGGAAACTGGGAATCCTTGGGCAAAATCCTCACCAGATCGTGCTGTTTTACTGGATTGCCAGTACACAAACAGCTTAAAGGAGTTGGTTTCTGATGTAGATCCACGGCTGATGGTTGTTTCCTCTCTTCAATCCACAAATAATAAACCTTCTGCTTTTGATGAATTTGATGCAACAAAGGTCAGACAAGAAGGTCCAAATTTTGTAAATCTCGAAGTTCAAGAACTCAAGAAGCTTCAAGTTGGCTATTGTCAGCCGGTTGAAAATTTCTCTGCTGCCTTGCCACTACCTCATGGGGTACAAGGTTTCCAGTTCCTATCTAATGTAGCTGTTCCTGGTGTGGAGTTTCCTATAATGTCCAATCAGCAGCAATACTTTGCAGATGCACAATCTTCATTTCCTTACTTGCATTCACAACATTCGAACCAGCCTCACATTAGTTGGAGGAATATTGAACAGGAACAATATCATAGGATGCATCAGCAGTATCTGTACCTGCAGCAGCTACGTAATCAACGATTGGAGACCCAGCATCCCGTTCAACTGAATGGAAATGTTCCGACTAAGCTCTTAGGTCGTAACATGAGACAACCATCTTTTGAGATGCCAAACCGACTTGAACATTCTAATCAAGAACAATTCTGGAATACTTATGCAGTTCCAAGGGGCTTGAACCAAACAAATCCTGCTTATTCCTCCACAGAGTACAATGCCATGCATGTTTTGGGCAAAGCGGGGAAGCATACTTTTCCTGAGAAGATTCTAACACGATCACAGGGATTGAACACACTAAAAGCTGTGAAATTTGGAGCTGTTGGAGGAAATGAATCACTAGCTCATGTCAACCAGAATGGAAAAGTTCTGACAAATGGTCATGTCTGCCTTAGCTTATCCAATCCAAATGTTGGATGCTTTGAGCTAGATAGTTTAAATTCATGGTCTTTGTCCCCTGAGTCTACGGATCTCAAAAGTAATAATCTGAGGCCACAATCACATAAATATAATTCAGTGGATGAAGTCACTTGTAGAATATATCTCATGGCAAAGGATCAACATGGTTGCCGCTTCTTACAAAGAAAAATTTCGGAGGGCACCCCAGAAGATATTGAAAAAATTTTTGTTGAGATCATTGATCATGCTGTTGAACTCATGACAGACCCCTTTGGAAATTACCTGGTCCAGAAGCTTCTTGAAGTATGTAGCGAGAATCAGAGAATGCAAATACTTCATGCCATCACTAGAAAAGCTGGAGATCTTGTTAGAATTTCATGTGATATGCACGGGTTGCTCCCTTTCTCCCTCTTTTTCTTTTCTGCCTTGTTGGCTGTGCTGGCGTGTGTGTGTCTTTCTGTTACAATCAATGCTGTTGTTGTTGTCCATTTGACATACTTTAGTGTATTTATTCTCTCAAACACAGGACACGGGCGGTTCAAAAGGTTATTGAAACCCTTAAGAGTCCAGAGCAGTTTTCCTTGGTTGTTTCCTCACTGAAACCTGGTATTGTAACACTCATAAAAAATATGAATGGCAATCATGTTGCACAACGCTGCTTATTGTATTTATTGCCAGAATACAGCAAGGTAAATTATATTTCTCTGTACAGTTTGTTTACTTTGCACAGGTTATCATGATGCTAAAAAAGAGGTTTATATGTGTGTGTGTGCGTGCGTGTGTGTGTGTGTAAATAGGAATTCCCTCGTTTATAGTCTGATGATAATTCTCTTTTTATGGTGGCTTTTTGTTCTTTTTCATTCATGTATCTCAATAAGTTATTTTCCGGTTATGGCCTTAAATGCTATGAAAATCAAATTAGGAAGATTTCATTTTACAGAAATTCCATGACACCACTTAGTAAAATTGTTTGTCTTAACTGTTTACTCAGCTCTTCCATGTGGATACATCTGATGATAATTCTGTTTAATCTGTATTTTACAATACATATAGATATTAAAAATACTACTTTTGATTTTTTTCTGCAGTTCCTTTTTGAAGCTGCAACTAGTAATTGTGTTGACCTTGCAACTGATCGCCATGGCTGTTGTGTGCTTCAAAAATGTCTTACACATTCGGAGGATGAGCAAAGACGTCGTTTAGTCTGTGAGATCACTTCAAATGCTCTAATCCTTTCACAAGATCCGTTTGGGTATCTTAATTTTTCCCTTTCCGAACCTTAATTTAACCTGTTATTGATGTGTCAATTAACTGCATGAATATATCACAATTTTCACTTGTTATGAATGGTGATTGGTTGTACTTCTTTATGCAAATTGTTTTGAAAGGGTGGCCTACAATATAAAGTATAAATACTGTCCTTGTAAATGACAGAAGGATATGCATCGCCACTGCAAATATTAAATAGATGGATGAGACCCTATTCATTATAACTTTATTACATTTTATAAGAGTACTTATTAACAAGTTGCATTTTCTTCTAGGAGTTTGTCTGCCTATCTATTTGTTTGTTCTGTAAAGGTAAGAGAGAAAAAAGCAAGTATCTAGATTATCTAAAAGACCTTACACTTCTCTGAACTTTTTATTTTTTATTTTCTATTTCTTTTCTCATAATTCTCAGGATTTATATCACTGTTGCTATACGAGGTTGTTTTTAACACTCTAAACTTGCTGAGATAGTCCAAGGTTTTTTTTTATTTTAATTTTTTAAAATTATAATTAATTCTTTTCTTTTCTTGGAGGATTTCTTGAGAAGTGATTAGTCTGACATAAAAGAAGATTAAACTTCATTTTGTCCACTTTCATTCATTGTCTTTTCTTTTCACCATATAGACATGGCATGGTAGTTACCGTGCATGAGAATTAGAGCAAAGCTGAGGGTAGTCAGAGAGTGGCCCGCCAAACTTAATTCCACAAAATATTTTGAGAATGTCAAGACCAAACAGTTCAAGATAGTTGGAAAGTGTTCTAAGAAGGAATTCAGAAACTGCCTTTCCTATGCATATTTAAACATACAGTTTTAAGTTCCAAAGTCTATAACTTGTAGTTTTGCAGGAATTATGTTGTGCAATTTGTGTTTGAGCTTCGACTCCCATGGGCAACAATGGACATTCTTGATCAGTTGGCGGGCAACTATGGAGATTTGTCCATGCAGAAGTACAGTAGTAATGTGGTTGAGAAATGTTTAAAATATGCAAATGAGGAACACCGTGCTCGCATAATCCGGGAGCTGATAAGCAATGCTCACCTGGATCAAGTCATGCTAGATCCTTATGGAAATTATGTTATCCAAGCAGCATTGCATCAATCAAAGGTGAGTAAATTTATTGTTTGCTGAACCATGCTTATCGTAAGGAAAATCCTGCAGGGATCCTTTTTATAATGTGAAATCTGCATTCAAACATGCTCGGTAACTATTAAATGATTTTTGACTGTTTGATTCTATTAGATTCTTCACAATGAAATTTTTATTTCCTTTCTTTTCATCATGAACAGGGAACTATTCATGCCGCATTGGTGGATGCCATAAGACCCCATGTTCCTGTGCTCCGAACCAGCCCATACGGGAAGAAAGTCCTCTCTAGCAATAGTTTGAAGAAATAATCTACAAGTACAATGGCAGAAATGTTTTTGCATGAAGTTGTACATTCTCCTCAACACTTTGTTTTTCCTTTTTGTGGGGGCAGTGCAAAACTTAGGTATAGTTGTTCAAGATCATCCTGTAACTTCTATCTATAATAAGCAGGTGAAGAAAGCTCTGAGCTAAGCTCTATTTATGGATTTTGAAGCATAGTCCTTAAAAACAAGGATAAAGGATGCTATTAACAGCTCATCTGGATCAATGAAAAGTGTTATTTTAGCTTGTTTTGCTATTCAAGTTTCATTCTGGACTTGTGAAAAGTTTTGCATAACGTGGGATCCACGTATGTAGATGAGCTATTTTTTCATTTTTCATAGAAATAAAAGAATGTGAAGAAGATGTAAAGTTCTTTGAGCTTCTGAGAATTGTACTAGGTTTTTTTTGAGAGAAGCTCAAAGCTTGGAGATTGTTGCAAAATAGCAGTATTTACCATGTTTATACGCCGGACAAATTTTAGCGTGTACATTTCATGTCTCTATAAATTGCCACGATCAGGCAATAATTATCATATATGTTTTTCTGCCTTAGTGAATGCAGTTTTTAAAGTCTTAGTTTTCCATCTTTTACTCCCTTGTTTTCTTGTTCTATGATGTCTAGAATTTGATATGAAACATAATGGAGTAGTAAGTCCTAAGTCTGCAATGCTAAGGGAATTATTGATGTTCTCCTTTAATTTTGCTTGAATATAGCAGTTGGTGAGCCCACATGCAAACAACAAGGCAGATGTAAAGGTCTTGAAAGACAAATGGTTAACTGCAGATTGCTAAGATTGATGCCTTTTGCAGGACTAGTTAAGCAAGTTTCCAAATGAAATAGCTGTAGGAATACTGAAATGATGGATTATGTCACTTTAAATGATGTATACAGGATTGCTAAACCACAGCTTCCTCGTCTTACAGCAAACTGAAACTAAAACAAAAAAGCACTAGTTGACTAAGAGATTAAGAGATTCTCTTGTAACTGTAGCACTGGCAAGTAGACAATTTTTTGACAGTTTAATGATATTGTTAAGGAGAATTCTCGGCTGGTAGGCTCCGGAGACAAGAAATATTCTATTCTGTTCCTGTTAAAATTCACTTAAAATCTTCTTGTCAGGAAAGCCACAGAAAGAAGAAACCACCCATTGAACATCAGAATAAACATCTTAAAATATCACTTTGAAATAATACTATGAACAAAATAATCGTACACGAACTGTTCCAATTATCTTCTGGTATTCTATGGCTCTGTCAACCCTTTTCTCTTCTGTAGCTCCTGAGCAATCACCAACTTGAATCTTCGTATTTATGATGCAAATTCCTGGCTTTATTCCTTGTTGAATATGCCAAATAATGATTTAATAGCATTGATGGCATTCTCGTTTATAAACGATTCATCATATTTTTTCAAAAGAGCATCAAATTCCTCGGAAGTTCTGAGATTGGCAAGGTCAGGATCTGTGCGGATTCTCTGTTAACAATGGCAACAATTTCAGAGAGATACTTATGAATTGATACATTGAAAGTAAATCATAGTACTTTTCATCATTGATACATTACCTTAAAGTCTTCATATCCTGCTTTCATTGCATCTTTGAGAGCTGAGAGCCCAGCTTTTATCTGGTAACGTAATAATATATTATGAGACTCATAATCTCTTATAATCTAAACCACATTGGTGATGATCTCTATGTTATTGCAAACAAAAGTGATACCTGATTAAGTTTAGAATAACAACACGCAACATTGTAACATGCTACTGCTTCTTCCAGTGCACTTGGTTTTGATCCCAACACAGACTCAAATTTCTCTAGTGCTTCCTCAGATTTGCCAGCCCTTGATGACCCAGAAAAAGAAATGAGAAAAAGGATTAGCCAGATGAAAAAGGACTTGGTTTTGATCCCATACAGACTCACATTTTTTCCACTGGGGCTGTTATTAGAGAATGGTTACAAATCTGAAAAAATAAAAGAGAAATAATCAAGTGCTAGAAAAAGCTTAATTGCCAGGAATTACTTGTAAAGTTGCAGCCCTTCACGAAGGTCCTGTTCTCTGCGTTCTTTCTGCTCCTTTTTTCTCAAGTAATTTTGCATCTGAAACAACAGCCAAATTATAGAACTACGCTGGTGTTATCTTACCAAAAAGAAGAAAATCCCTCGTAAAATAAACCAAGTAGTCAACCCAACAGAATAGTTTATTAAAATGAAAAGCCACCTCCTCTCGGAGGAGACACATGGTATTCATTTTTGTTTGAACACTAAGTCCTCGCATTAATAGTTGGTGGATTTAGCTTTAATATCAGAATTAGAGGAATCAGCTATCTTAATTCAAAAGGCTAGCCTATTGGGTGAAGAACCAATTCTCTTTATAAACCCAATACCTTCCCTTAACATTCATTCAAGAAGGTGGGACAACTACCACAACAAAAGAAAAGGAGATGAATAGGTATAGGATGCAATCTCAGATTCATTATAATTGCCATTCCTAAAAAAAAAAACTCACTTGGATATCCCTCACTCTGTTACTAATTACACCAGAGTTCCTCTCTGCTCTTATAATCTCTTTTTCTGTCAATTCGCCCGTCTGTTCTATCTTCCCTGCAATACATGAAGTTATCTTTATAAAGAAACCTTTAATCTCTAACAAAAATTTAATACTAATAAGTCCATGTTTTGGATGTGGGGGAGCTTGTTTTTGGTTATTTTTTAGTTTGATGGGCATGGGTTCTTCAATGAATCTTGAACTGAAGGTTGTTTGAAGTACTGAAAGTAAGAAGAGGTGAAGAATCAACCGTATCTCTTTTGCATTCTCATGAGCAATGGGCCAATTCTCTGGCGGATAGTGTACATTGTCCTTCCATATTCAGCAGCAGGCCATATTTCTGTCCCAAACACTGCACTGCATACAATTTAGAGCTCCTAAGGTCACTTTCTCTACCATGAGTGCATTCAAATTCGGACACAAGAATAAAAGAAAACATTAATTAGATCATTGATTAAGCTTAGTCTGCTCAATTGACATTTTTAGGAGATTTGTGCCACATATTTCGGCCATACAAGCAGTAAATTTTCTAATAAATGAAACAAAATGTGAGAATTGAAATAAACTATATACCTGGTGGCAATTACTTTATCTCCCACAGTAAACTTGCCAGTCTTGTCAGCCGATCCACCTGGTGCAATAGCATCAATGTAAGTTCCACCATCTCTTCCCTTAGCAAACTTCAGCCCATAAGGCTGCTCTATTTCCACCTCATACTCTTCATACGGTTGTTCTTCCCCTTCACTACTTTCAGTACTCTTCGGTGTTTGTGCCTCAGTTTCTGATGCTTTAACGATCAAAACCGAAGGTTTCGCCCGAAGGGTATCACAGGAACAGGTTGAAGCACTCAAGAATGAGTTTTTCTTGGATAAGAATTGCTTGGTTTCAGAGAACAGCAAAGCATTTTGCTTTGCAGCTTGAATGGTCCTTGGCAAAGGTGGTGAAGAGTAAAGAGATGCATAACTGCTGGGAGCTAAAGACATGGCTGCCTGCTTTAGCTTCTAGAGCTTCGGTTCCGTTCTCAGTTCAATCAATCAAGTTTAGATGTGGCAGGCATTTGTTAAGACTTGGTGATTTTTGGAGGGAGGGAGGGAGGGAGAGAGAGACTGCTGTCAAAGAAAGAAGAGGTTTAGATCACAGGTAGTTTACTAGTGGCTCTAAACGATCGCAGTGGTCTGTCTCTGGTTCAATACTGTAGTAACACGTGGCTGTCTGTGAGTGGATAAAATGTTGTTGTGTATTAACACCTTTTGACCGCAGGTTGTTGTGCATATATATGTATATAAAAGAGAAATATTATCTCTATAATTTATTTTCAATTAAATTTTTTTATAATATGAGCTTATAAAATATTAATAGATAAATAATGATAATATCATGTGATTTAATTATTTAATTATTTTTATATTTTATATTTTCAATCATATTTTATAGACTTAAATTACCCAAAAAAAAGATTATAAAAAAGTTGTAAATTTACCAGTAATCTAAATGTAATCGTCTTCTATAATTCTCAAGTGTTCAATAAGTCATTTGTCAAAGAGCAAATGTATCTCTCCCTATTGGGAAAAAAACTAAGAGGACTGCTAAGATTAATATTTGAGGCTACATCATCAAGAAATAGTGATTTTCTTTATTCTTGAAGGCTTCGTATATTTTCTATCTTACATGGTGGCTTTAATTTTGGAAGGGTAGATTCTTTATTCTTAATCTGATCGACAAAGACTTTGTTATCACTCCTAGCATGGAGATTTTTGGTTGACCAAGTAATCCTATAACGAACACTCTACTTGGTCGACGTATAACATGACTCTCAAATTCATCACCAAAGACATTGCATGGCGCAAGTTCGTCAATGTTAGAAAAATATTTAATAAGAGCTGCACGTCTCTGAGTTTAATTATTGCCTCCCAAGTTTCATTAAAATTAATAAAATATAGGGATGATTTCATGGGTGACCTTTAGGTTTGCTATATTTTTATATATGTCCGCTAGGTTATGGAAATAGCTTCCAATGACCCCGACATATGTTTCGTCTCTTGCATCGATTTAATATGGGTGGTGCAAAGACTGTTACTATACCATTGGTAGCATATTTTAGACTCTCGTTTGATTAGTGTCCCAAGACAGATGAGGATAAACTTCAAATGGACAAGATTTCGTATGCAAATGTAATAGGGAGTGTCATGTACTTGCTGGTGTGCACTCGTCCAGATATTGCGCAAGATATATCAGTTATCAATAGATTTATGGGGAATACGGGTAACGTTTATTGGGAAGCGGTAAAATGATTGCTGAGATATTTAAAAGGATCAATAAGTAGAGGATTGATGTTTGGTCAAATGAAACAAGAAGGAACTGTTTTGAAGGGCTTTGTTGATGCAGATTATGCAGGGAATCTTGATAAAAGGAGGTCTCAAACGGGCTACATGTTCACATTTGGTGGAGGATGTGTTAGTTGGAAAGCTCAGTTGCAATCTATTGTTGCTTTATCGACTATAGAGTTTGAATATATAGCTGTTACTAAAGCTATAGAGGAAGCTTTGTGGTTAATGGGTTTGGTTGCTGAACTTGTCATAAGAGTCTATGATTGTGTTTTGTGATAGTCAAAGTGCTATACATCTAATGAAGAATCAAATGTATCATGAATGTACTAAGCACATTCATATGAGATTGTATTTTGCTCGTGATGTTGTAGCTAAAGGACATATTAAAGTGGAGAAGATTCCGACGAAAGATAATCCAATAGACATGGCTATGAAGGTAGTACCATTGAGTAAGTTCTTGCATTGTCTGGACTTATTAAAGGTCTAGAATGAGGTTCCTTAATGATGTTCTATTGAGGGGAGACTGCAGTGTACTATAGAGATGGAGGATTTGATATCCAAAGTGGAGCTTTGTTAGAATTGGATCTCAAATCGTAGAAAGTTGGCGTTATACATGGATCCGCGCTCCTGTGCCATGTGACTCGCACTCCTGCGCAAGTGCGGCAGAAAACTTGCCTCCTACGCAAGGTTTGTTATGCCGCTGCGCAATGTAGACAGAGACGTTGTGCTCCTACGCAAGATAGGTTGTGCCACTGTGCCAAAAGCGTTTACTGTACATCAACTTGACGCTATTTAAAGACTATTTTTCTTATTTTGAGAGATACTGAATAATATTATCTTGTAAGGTTTTTGAGGGAACGTGAGGATTAAGAAAAGAATGCTTCTTGGTGTGAGAAAGTATTACAAACCTTGTAATCTTGTTTTCTTTATAGTGGAATAATCCTTCTGTAGTCTTTTGAGTGGATGTAGGCTTAATTGGCCGAACCATTATAATTTTTGATATTATCTCTAGATTATATTTTCTACTTGTTATTGCTTGATGTGATTAATATCTCTATTGTGCTTGATATTGTTTGATTTCTAAGTGGAATTGGTTTGCAAGATCCGTGGTCTGTCACAACACCGTTCAAGAAATTTTTTTAGAGATTTCTTATTATATATGAAAAATAAAGATGTGAAACTTTAAAATGACATTAGTTTCATTGAATTTGGCTTTAAAATGGAATTTTGGTGAATTTCCAAAATTGCTTGTCCGAACCTAAAATTTTTATTTTTCATTAGAATAAGCTATACATCTTTGAAAACTAGTATTTACTGAAGTGTTTTCTTGGGAATTCAATAATTTCACCTTAAAATATATTCAATTATCTTTCTTTTTCAGGTTGAATCTCCTTGATCGCATTTTTATACAATTTTTAAGAATTTTTCAACATTTACTGTAGAATCTTAAAAATTTATATCGTTAACTGAGTAATCTAGATATTTTGTTAAAACTATGTTAATTGGAAAGATGTATTGCAATTTCAATTTTTTTTCTTATTCCATACATAATAAGTTTTCAATTCCTAGTGGTTTCACTCAAATTAGAGTGTGATATGATTTTTGAGTGTTTTTCAAAGTTGATAGCAGTTTGCTGAAATTTTATTTGTTTATATAAAATATAAGTAAACTTGGGATGGTGAGGCTGGGAAGCGCCAACCTAAGGGATGGAACTTATTGTATATTCATTTGGGATTGGTAAGGCTAGGAAGCACCAACCCAAGGGATGAAACTTATTATATGTTGACTTAGAATTGGTGAGGCTACGAAGCGGCAACCCAAGGGATCGATACATGAAATTATATTTGTTCAAACTTGAATCATGTTTAGAAATGGAAATTTTGAATGTACAATCAAAGAACTATTATATTAGAAACGTGCTATTAATTGATATTAGTTTTTCACACAATTATATTATGTTGGTTATGCCTATTGCACAGTTGATGACGTTTGACGATTTTGTATAGCTCATTTGTGTATGGTAATAGATAGATCTTTGATAAGTATTTGGATATCAAATATGTATAATTTGCATGAATGCATGAGTGCTTTATTTGGACATGAAATTATGGAATTCCTACTGGGCTGTGTATGCTTACCCATTCCTCCATAGGTATACAAAAGGATGTTTGTACTAATGATGTTAAAGAGGTCTTCTAGAGAGTCTAGATGTTTGCATGCATGCTATGATTTTGGGGAAACGTGTTGACTTAGCCTAGATTGTGATACACAATTTTGTTGTATAGATAGCAAACCATGTACTAAGGTTTAGATATCGACAAATGTAAAAGTCTATCTCAAATAGATAGCTAAACATTTCTATTTGGCACATGTGAAATGCATAAATATATTGTATATTAGAAAATGATCTTGGATGATATTTAATCAGATATGAAAAAAAATCTACATCTTTTTCTATTTACATTTTTATCACACCTGAAATCTTTATGTAAGAGATTTTAGGGCGTGACAACTACAAATCTCAGGGTCACCCAAGAAATCACCCATAAAATATGGGAGGTATGAGGCTCCATAGAAGTTTTACTCTAAGTGTTGTTGAAGGAGTTTTTAATTCTCCAAATGCTTCTATGGCTCCAGGTGTTAACACAAATTTTTTCACATACAGTATAGTATCAACCAAGCCCCACGCATCTCACGTCCTATAAGCAAAATCTCCTATAAATAGGCTCATTTGCTTCAAATGAAGGTTTGAAACACTCTCTAACCCCAAAAATCTACACTTTCCTCTCCTCTCTCCCTACTCGACCACATACTTCTCTTGATATTCAGTCTTTGATTTGAGCGTCGGAGGATTATCGTTGATAACACTATCGACGCCTTTGACATTTGTTTTCTTTTTGTGTGTAGATTATTTACACTGTTGGAGCCTTAGTTGATCGAAACGTAGTAGCCTTTATTGACAAACACGAGACCTAAAACCCCTTATTTTCACCATCCTTTTCTCCACTTTTCTGTATTTCCCTTTTATTGAGTCAGATTTTTCACATTAAATATAAATTTTACTAGCCAACTGATAGTCGATGAATTTTTGGCATCAACACTCCTTATTAATTAATACTTGTACCGTAACTAATATCTGAAAGCCATCGTGTTAATCATTCGAAGCCCTATTAACTAATTGTATTTTTTCTCAAAAACTGTTTGATTAAGTGAACTAGTTCCATCTAAAACTTGTACCAGCAATAGTTGCAATTGGAAAGAAAAATCATGTATAAGTGATTATTACTGGAATTTAAGTTATTACAATTAAAGGTTTAACATCAAATTATGCCTAAATACCCCTCGTAACATAAAGTTACGTCATCTTATTACATCTCTTCCAAATGGAATCTCTCTTCTATATCATGTATCATCATAGGCATGCATTTTCATGCTTACGAGATTTTTTGATTTTTTTTTTTAGTAATAAAATGTATTCAATATTCTATAAGTGTCTCATAAAGAATGCTTCGAACATCTTATGGGAATGAAGTGTATTTTGAAAGAACCTCTGGATATAATCTTGACACGTAGAAAATGAATTTTAACTAGCAAGAAAGATAAGTAGGTTTGTATGCCAATGATAAGATTGTTTAAAACTGTTGGGAATATTTATAATAAATTTAAATAATATAATCAAACAACAAATATTAAAAAAATAAGAGAATATTAATTAGATTAATATATTAAATAAATAAAATAAATAAAGAGATAGAGTAAGAAATAAGTGGCCTGAACATTTAGGAGGCATGTTGAAGGTATTGTCCTAAAGCCAAAGAGTCCTTCCCTCGTGTAGGTCATATTGGTACTCAAGGGCTCCAAGATATAACCCTATGCTCACAACCTATCTTCTCGATGAGCACGATCACCAGAAGAAAATAACCTGTCTTCATGTGTCACAGTTACTCAAAATCATCAAATACTGAAAATATTTCATGTCCATATTAGAACTTTTGAGACTCCTTTATATAGTAATCTCTTAACTTATGTAACTTACAAATTAATTCTTGTAACTCTCAAGCCATAAGTTCTTAATAAAAGTATAAACGTTACAAATAATAAGTGTCATAACGTTCATGTTTTTATTATACTTGTAACGTATGAAATTAATCTCAAAATAAATATTGTAACTTATGGTGTAAATATTTGTTTTAAACCTTTTATCTCCAACAGTCCTCCACAAAAGGTTTAAAACTTTAAAGCTTTATAAAATAAAATATCAAGATAAAAATACTCATAAAATAAAAATTATATATAAAGAGCAACATTCTATTATGCAATGGGTATAGGTACCTTTCGGGTTTGAACTTACACTTAGTGTTAATAGTATCCATTTGAGAAACCTGAGTGAACAAAGTCTTGAACTCGATTTCTTGACCAAACTTCAAACTATCACACACATAATATCAACGAAGACATGGTTTTGGCGAGTTAGCGCTATTAATGGTCATGCGCTCAATCTTGATTCTCATGAGAGCTTTAGAGAACAACCTAATTCTCACAGTCGCGGCCCTCATGATGCTCTCATTTAGATGAGTCTTCAAAAGGTATATGTGATCTATACCTCATAAGAGTATCTAGCCTTTGGACTCATTCAGGATAAATATATATCATTCCTAATATCACATATAACAAGCACTTTACCATAGGGATGAGCAGGATCATATCTCTTCTAAGATATGTCAGAATAGTTGTGCTTAATAAGTCACGCAGTACATATTGTTCCTACCCATTGAACCTCCTTCATGGGATCTCCAATCACAGAGGTTATGTTACTTCCCTAGGTGACTCCCTTTTGGACTTAAGCACATCCCTCTCGACAATTTAAATAATTAATTAGCATGCTTAAAATCTTTATAATTGTACAAAATCTCTCATTGATTTTATCTTTGAGAACTTGTTCCCATTATTTTGATGATTGCTTCCACTAGCCCTCTTAAATAATATTAAATATTTTACAAAATAATGTTAGAGAGCATAAAAATATCAAAGGCACAATAAAGAAAATTGAAGAAGCGCTTAATCACTTTATAAATAATAATATTTTCGAACTCATACACAAAATTAATAATTATTTAATAACTTATGATATCATTTTTTTCTCCAACTATCATAAAAACATTTAACAACCATCAAATAAAGAAAACCCCCACATTAAGTAATATTTTAAGTACAGTAGCAATAACTCCATAAAATATTATTGCACTAATTTTGTTAAATTTTAAAACTCATCAAAATAATGGCTACACTCAAATCATTGTCATCTTAATTGTACAAAATTAAGAACTAAAATATTAAATCGCTTAAAAACTAGAACCCCCACATTAAAAAATATTTTATCAATCCTCACATTAATAAGATATTTATTGCTAAAACTGTAAATATAATGTATAACTCATATATGTATTTAATAATAATAATAATTAGCATTTATACTACAATTTCATTCAATACAACCACATCAATTATCATAATAATCTATTAGTCTTTTTAACATACTCTAATAATCAATTATTTAGATGTTATCATCTAATATACATGATAGCCACAAAAAACTATGACTTAATAGCACACCATCATACATATGAGCTTCTAATTAAATATGTGAAAAACACATGCTTTATTGTGTAATAAAAATTTATGCATGCAACTCATAAATTGAATTCTTAATCAATAATAATATGCAATAAAGATCAAAGATATTATAAACATATATGAGTTTACGAATGCATTTAAAAATGCATGTTAGCTCCAAAGCAAACACATATTCAATTAATATATAAATCATTCTTAGTTGACTCATAACCATAAACAATAATTATACTTAGTAATATATATATTTATTTGTAACTGAAGTATTTATTAGACCATAATAAAAACTCATAAAATGTTTTGATTATAAAACCACTACATGTAACTCATCTATATTCTTTGAAAGAAAAAAAATTGAACATGGAATCCTTAAATGAGTTTCTAATATACTCATGTAATTGTGTAATAAAATTTAATGTATGCAAGTAGCATATAAATTAGACATTTAACTAATTCATAATAAAACATAACTCTCATATATTTAATAAGTAGCCAATATCACAAACAACAGACTTTAATATAATTAATATTTGTATCGTTCAAATAAAAACAACAACGAGAATATTTATGTTACCTCGTTGACATCTTTAAGGTAAAAGACTTACATGATAGTTGTTGAAAAGTATGCTACCGATCAATTTAGCTCAAACTGTTTCAACTGCAACTTTAGTATTTAACAATTTCAACATTAAAATTTTGTTAATGAATACACAAGAAAATATATGAATAATCAAATATTTGAAAGACTCTAAAAACATGAACATTTTTTTAGCTACTTGTAGTATATATTAAAATATCATAAAGATGCATTTCATTTTTTTTCTACATGTTAATCATAGACAATAAGATTTTACTCATAATCATATGTCAACAATAATTCAATACATAAAATATATAATATATATTCACACAATGCAAATAACTAATTATCATATCGTTGCATTTCATTAAAATATATGAGGCACTTCTTTGGCTTTAGATTGTTGGGAATATTTATAATAAATTTAAATAATATAATCAAATAACAAGATATTAAAGAAATAACAAAATGTGAATTAGATTAATATATTAAATAAATAGAATAAATAAAGAGATAGAGTAAAAAATAAGTGGTATGAGTATTTGGGAGGTATATCTAAGACATTGTCCTAAAGTCAAAGAGTCCCCCCCTCGTACAAGTCATATTGGTACTCAAGGGCTCCAAGATATAACCCAATGTCAACAACCTATCTTCTCAATGAGCACGATCACCTGAAGAAAATAACCTATCTTTATGTATCGCAGTTACTCAAAATTATCAAATACTACAAATATTTTATGTCCATGTTAAAATCTTTAAAACTCCTTTATATAGTAATCTCGTAACTTAGATAACTTACAAATTAATTCTTATAACTCCCAAATTATAAATTCTTAATAAAAATATAAATATTACAAATAATAAATATCATAATATTCATATTTTTATTATACTTATAACGTATAAAATTAAACTCAAAATAAATATTATAACATACCGTATGAATATTTATTTTAAACCTTTTATAAAAAAAAAAAAAACCGCTGGTTAACTACTCGCAATCTTAGCCACATCTTTCTTCCGGACCAGTCTCTCTCTTCCCCTCCAAAAATTTCTCCATGTCTTCTCAAATGCCTGCCGCATTTAACTTGATTGATTAAACTGTAGCTTTAGAAGCTAAAGCAACTTGGACCCTTGAGTGCTGACTGCTTCGCAATAGCATTGTTAATTCATCAGTGGAGTTTGTTACTATGTTTATAGTTTATATAGCAGCATCTCTCGCTCTCTTTCTTCTCTTTATCAGAGCACTCAAACCAAGACTCTTCCCGCATCCCCGTCTCCCACCAGGAAGCCTAGGATGGCCTCTTCTTGGCGAGACTCCAGAGTTTCTCCGGGCAAGCATGGATGGAAAGCCAGAGCGGTTCATAAGAGAAAGAATGGAGAAACATGAGTCCAAGGTTTTCCAGACTCACATGTTTGGGGAGCCCATGATTGTGTTTTGCGGGCAGGATGGGAACAAGTTCCTGTTCAGCAATGAGAACAAGTTGGTCAGGATCTGGTGGCCCGCCGCCATCAGGCAGCTGTTCAGGTCTTGTTTGATTACAGCGGTTGGGGATGAGGCCAAGCTGATGAGGCGAATGCTCATGACTTTTCTTAATCCAAAAGCACTCGCCAACTATGTCGAAAGAATGGATGCCATCACTCAGCAACATATTGCAACTCATTGGGAAGGAAAAGAGGAGGTGAAAGTTTATGTTACTGCGAAGTTTTACACCTTTGAATTGGCTTGTAGATTATTAGCGAGCATTGATGATCGTGCACAAATGTCAAAGCTTGCTGCACATTTCGATTTTTTTATCAAAGGGATGTTTGATTTTCCAATCAACTTCCCAGGAACAAGTTTTTATAAAGCAATGAGGTCTGGAAATGCTGTGAGGGAAGAGCTTCGATTGATTGCTAGACAAAGAAGAGCAGCTTTGGAAGCTAAAACTGCGTCGGCAGAGCAAGATCTTCTGTCACATTTGCTTGTGACTGCAGATGCAAGTGGAAGGTTCTTGACAGAGATGGAGATTGTTGATAACATCCTGTTGCTGCTATTTGCTGGCCATGATACTTCAAGGTCTGTATTGACCTTGCTCATGAAGTATCTGGGAGAAATGCCTCAAGTTTTTGAAAATGTGATGAAAGGTTAGAGTATATCCAAGCACGCCGTATAATTGGTTGCTAATGCTAATTCTAATTAATTTTCTGATAAATTTATTGTTAATTTGTGTTGTATATGTGTAAACAGAGCAGATTGACATTGCCAAGTCTAAAGAACCAACCGAGTTATTGAAATGGGAGGACATACAGAAGATGAAATACTCATGGAGTGTGGCATCTGAAGTCCTAAGACTCTCTCCGCCTGTAACCGGTGCTTTCAGAGAGGCCATAGTCGACTTTACTTATGCTGGCTATACAATCCCCAAAGGATGGAAGGTATATCATACCCTTACTAGCAAAACTTAGTTATAAGATCTAAATTTTGAATAATTAATTGTGAAATGTATATGTTGAGAAGAATTTAACAACTTGACCACATTCGCCGTTATGTGCTAATTTCTTATTGTTTGGTTCAATATTAACTGTGTTCCAGTTATATTGGAGCATGGGGTCGACACATAAAGATGAGACACTCTTCCAAAATCCAGAAAAGTTTGATGCAATGAGGTTCCACGGAGAAGGGCCAATTCCGTATTCATATGTTCCATTTGGAGGGGGCCCAAGGATGTGCCCAGGAAACGAGTTTGCTAGGCTGCAAATACTTGTTTTCTTGCACAATATCATCAAAAGGTTCAAATGGGATGTTCTAATTCCTGATGAGAAGTTTGGCTATGATCCTATGCTTTCACCACACCATGGACTTCCAATTCGTCTTCGACCACATCAAGTTTCAACTTAACATGTTCACCTCCATTTTTTTCCAAGTATTTGAAAGTTATCTGCAAGTGCTCTGGTATTGCATGATCACTTAGTTACATGGCTACTCGGATAGGATTGTTCCCCTTAGATTTGTGGTGCTTTACTTTTCCTTTAGGGCTCCTGTTGTATTGATATACCGCTTTTTATTTACTTTCCAAGGAGTTTTATGTTATTCGGTTTAATCAAAATTATTTGAGGGTAAGTTGCATTTAAATTTCGATTATTTGATTTGTACAAATGTGAAACTAGAAGTGCCCAGGCCAAACAAAGACCAAAAAAGATAAATCGTCCAGAGGAAGATGAAGCAAGATTAAACTGGTAAAGTTGAGAAAACATGAACCTGGACTAGTTGAAGTTGCATGAATATTTAGGGTTTAACATTTTACAATATTCATCCTTACAATATGCATGCGCAAAGTTCCCAGACCTTCCAATTTGGCAGGGCAACTTTATCAATAGCATGACTATCCCACTTTTCCACTTAACACCAACCAAAAAGCTTCGTTGTGAAACGGCAACAGAACAGAAGACATTAGACACAGAATGATGAAGCATGCAGTTGTACAGAGCAGATATACTATTTCTAAAATAAGATATCATTTTAGAATCAACAGCACCCAACGCATAGAAAACCTCCAAATGCAACAACTTAAAAGACAGGGAGTAACAAGTCCGAGATATAGGCCACTAACAGCTTGCTTTTAATTTAATTTCACAACTCTACCTAGTATTTTGAATGTGTCTGATGAAGAAGAGTAATGTTACTCATACAAATTATTTATACAAATTCACACATATAAACTTATGTGGCATCTTTATATGATCGTTACATCACCCATATCAATTAATGTTATTTATTATTAATATATATTTATCAAATCACTGTATTTATTTATCAAATCACATTATGTCATATCAGTTTGAATGGGTGAGTTTGTATAAATAATTTGTAAGAGTAGCATTACTCACGAATAAATCCACTTTGAAGTTGAAGATGGAATTAAGAGTCAAAATCCAATTAAACCACAGATTTTAATCCCAAAACATTTCCTTCGCAAATTTAATGGATTCTTAAGTGAGCACAAACACCAAATTTCTGGCTAGCAGCTACTTAAGGCAATAGTAATAAATTTAATTTCGATCAAAGTGGGAAAATATATATAGGTCATTTTCGACATAAGCAATAAGTGCATTTGTTTTTTCCTTATTGCTTTTAACTTATCACTTGTATCCTAAATGATTTAGGAATATTTTTTCACTCTAAAGGTTCAATTAACTTTAAATATATTAACACAAACATAATAAAATAATACCCCAAACATTGTACCACTCACAAAGTCTTTCCACCCATTAATTGACGTGATATTTATTAGGCTTTAGCTTCATTCTTTCTTCTTCGGTTTTAATACAATTTATTATTTTATATCAAATTAGGAAACTTAAAAAAAAAAAAAAAAAGAAGAAGAAGAAGGAAACATCCTAAAACCAACCGAGTCTGGAATCCTTTCCATCTTAGAAATTGCTAGAAGAGGAGATTCTTGATGCAATTGAAAGTGGTACTTGTTCATACGATGTGACACTGACTATGATGTCATATGATTTTGTTATACACAAGCGGAAGCGATAACTAACCGAACAACCCAAAATGCACAACCACAACTATGCCAGATAATTGAATATAATAGCAACTAAAGAGGCAACCAATCAACCACAATGTAAAAATAGAAAACACACCAGGATTTAACGAGGTTCGGTATAAATACCTACGTCCTCGGGCGCCGCTAAAGAAACTTTCCACTATCTTCAAAGAGAATTACAACCTTTTGGGCCACAACACAAATACCACAATTATTGGGCTAAACTGCAATTACCCAAATAGTTGGGTCAAACTGTAATTATCCAAATAATTGGGTAATACTACAAATACCCAAAACAAAGGGACAAAAAGCAAATATTACAAACCTTAAGGTCCTTACTGAAAGGCCCTTAAACTATGAGGTCTTGTATGTGAGACCTTACAAATAGAGGGGGGTGGAGAATATTTCACTTGGGACACATAAAAATTTCCCATATGACTTCCTTTTATAAGGGCCACATGACACCTACATTTTGCTCTTAATCGATGTGGGATATGAGCCAACAAAACTAACAAATCTACACCTTGGCGAATATGGCAACCCACCACAAAACTCTTCTTTTTTCCATATTCTTTATCACAACTGCAACGCCTCCAAATGCGCCCAATGGCGCAGTCAAACAGGCACAATGTTGATCAAGTCCAAACAATGACTGAACTTGATTGCTGTCACAACCTTAGTCAACATATCTACGGGATTTCGGCAGTCTTAATCTTCTGAAGTAAGATTCTTCCTTCATCAATGATTTCCTGCACAAAATGATACCGAATATCAATATGCTTCGTACGAACATGGAACACTGGAATCTTCGCTAAGTGGATAGCACTCTGACTGTCAGAATAAAGAGTAACTTCTTCTGTCCAATTTCCAATTCATCCAGCAATCCTTGTAACCAAATAGCTTCATTCACAGCCTCTGTTATAGCCATATACTCTGCCTCCATAGTAGACAAAGCCACTGTAGACTGTAAAGTAGACTTCCAACTCACTGGTGCTCTTGCAAGAGTAAACACATAACCGGTTGTCGACCGACGTTTGTCCAAATCACCAGCATAATCTGAATCAACATAACCAATAGCATACTGACCACATGTATCATCTCTCTCAAAGACTAAGCCAACATATACGGTTTTCAGCAAATACCGTAGAATCCATTTCACTGCTTGCCAATGTCCTTTACCAGGATCATGCATGTACCTGCTCACAACTCCAACTGCATGTGAAATGTCGGGTCTCGTACACACCATAGCATACATCAGGCTACCAACTGCATTAGCATACGGAACTCGAGACATATACTCTCGTTCCTCATCTGTACTAGGAGATAAAGATGCACTGAGCTTCATATGAGGAGCAAGTGGGATACTTACAGGTTTAGACTGCTCTGTAATGCCAAACCGTTGTAATACCTTCTTCAGATACTGCTTTTGAGTCAAACAAATCTTGCTTCTCCCTCTATCTCTGCTAATCTCCATGCCAAGAATCTTCTTAGCTTCACCCAAATCTTTCATCTCAAACTCTCGATTCAACTGAGTCTTCAACTTTGCAATTTCTTCGACATTCGTCGAAGCTATCAACATATCATCAACATGCAAGAGTAGATAAATGAAAAAACCATCACGTAGCCTCCGAAAATACACACAATTATCAAATTTGCTTCTTGTGTACCTCTGACCCATCATAAACCGATCAAATCGCTTATACCACTGTCTGGGAGATTGCTTCAAACCATAAAGCGATCTTTTCAGTTTGCAAACCAAATTTTCTTTACCAGCAACTTTGAATCCCTCTGGCTGAGTCATATAGATTTCCTCTTCCAAGTCACCATGTAAAAATGCAGTTTTTACATCCAATTGAACTAGTTCCATATTCATCTGAGCTACCAAGGCCAACAAAATTCTAATGGAAGAATGTTTCACAACTGGAGAAAATACCTCATTGTAGTCAATTCCTTCCCTCTGAGCGTAGCCTTTAGCCACCAACCTTGCCTTGTAGCGGATGTCATTCTTGTCAGGAAATCCATCTTTCTTTGCATATACCCATTTGCACCCAATTGCTTTTTTACCCTTCGGTAGTTGAGCTAGCTCCCAAGTTTCATTCTTCTGAAGAGATTGCATTTCTTCGCTCATAGCTGTCTTTCACTGATCAACTTCAGAACATCTGACTGCCTCTCTATAAGTGGAAGGAACATCAGCATCTACAATTGGAAGTGCATAGGCCACCATATCAATAAATCGAGCAGGTCTGCGAATCTCACGTCTTGGCCTATTAACTGCAATAGATTCTTGTTGCTGTTGAGGTTCCTGAGTAGAACCCTCTCCATCATCTCCCGAATCCTCCTCTGTCACAGGAATATCAACATCTGTCTCAACAGATCTAACTGGGTTCAATGTCGTCGTTTCAAACTCCACCTGCTGCTGAGTCTGCTCCACCTGCTGTGGAGTACCATTCACCTTTGTCTGGTTTTCTGATTTCTTTAACATTGAAGACTCATCAAATGTCACATCTTTACTAGATACAATCTTCCTCGAACTATGACACCAAAGACGATATCCTTTTACTCCAGAAGCAAATCCCAAGAAAATCGCTTTCTTGGCTCTAGGATCCAGCTTAGATTCTTTCACATGATAATATGCAGTGAACCAAAAACATGTAAAGAATCATAATCAGAAACAGGTTGTCCAGACCATACCTCCAATGGAGTTCTATCACCAATAGCAGCTGAAGGTAGACGATTAATGAGATGACATGCATAAGTCACAGCCTCAGCCCAAAATTCTTTGCCTAACCCAGCATTAGACAACATACACCGAACTTTCTCCAGCAATGTCCGGTTCATGCGTTCTGCCACCCCATTCTGCTGCGGTGTACCTCTAACAGTAAAATGACGTACAATACCCTCATCTTGACACAATTTCAAAAACTGATCACTGCAATACTCACCACCATTATCTGTTCTGAGATGCTTGATCTTCTTGCCAGTCTGTGTCTCAATCATTTTTTTCCATTTAAGGAAAACACGGAGTACATCATCTTTCGATTTCAAACAGTACACCCAAGTTCTTTTGGAAAAGTCATCAACAAAAGTAACAAAGTAGTGCCTACCTCCCATAGATGCGGTTTTAGTAGGTCCCCACACATCTGAGTGAACGTAATCAAGAATACCCTTGGTATTATGAATAGCGGTGCCAAATTTCACTCTCTTCTGCTTTCCCAGAACACAATGCTCACAAAAATCCAACTTGCATGTCTTTGCACCTTTCAATAAGCCTCGTTTTACCAAACTGAATAAGGCTTTCTCACCTGCATGTCCCAAACGCATATGCCACAGTCTCGTAATCTCTGAATCTGCATCATTATCAGAAACTGTAGCAGCTGATCCAATAACCGTACTACCATTATAATAATACAAGTTGTTCCTCCTAGTGCCTTTCAATACCACAAGAGCGCCTGAAGTGACCCTCAAAATACCATCTCGAATAGATATACCACAGCCTTTAGATTCCAAGGCTCCCAAAGAGATGAGATTCTTCTTCAACTTCGGTACATACCGAACATCTATCAGAAATCTAGTCAGTCCATCATAATTCCTCAATCGGATCGAACCTATCCCAGCAGTATGGCAAATATCATCATTGGCCATATACACAACTCCACAATCAAGCTCCTCAAACTGAAAGAACCAATCTCGATGTGGACACATATGATAAGTACAACCCGAATCCATAATCCACTCATCAGAAACAGAAGTGGATGGATGACCAACTAGACATATATCTGAATTCACTATCATCCTCACGCTCAACAACACATGCATCAGAAACAGTCTTGCCCTTATCTTTCTTTTTCAACTTAGGACATCTTTCTTCCAATGCCCTTTCTCACGACAAAAGGCACACTCATCTTTTCCTAATCTACCCCTCGACCAAGATTTTCCCTTTTTTCCTGGTTTCCTACTATGACTACGCCCTCTCACTGTCAATGCATCTACTGACTCATCCCTATGTTCCCTTTGGTCTTTCTTACGAATTTCATAATTCAACAAAGCAGAACAAACTTCTTCAAAAGACAGTTTATCTTTCCCATGGATAAGAGTAATGCACAAATGATCTAATTCATCCGGAAGTGAGCCAATCAATAGCATAGCCTTAATTTCATCTTTGAAGGTTTCATCTAAGTTTAACAAATCAGCAATTAACTTATTAAACTCATCAATATGAGAACTGATGCTCGTACCTGGTTTTAACTGGAGACGGAACAATCTCTTCAATAGGTACAGCCGATTCTCATTGCTTTTCTTCATATATTTGTTCTCCAGCGCCTTCCACAATTTGCTTGCAGATGTCTCCTTAGTGAACGGATACTTTTGTTCTCTACACAAGCAAGAGCGAATCAACCCACAAGCTTTTATATTAAGCCTGTCCCAATCTCTTGCACTGATATCTTCTGGTTTTGTTTCTTCCAGAACAATATCCAAATCCTGCTGATACAACCCGTCCAACACCTCACTCTGCCATAAGCCGAAATTATTTCGGCCATAAAATTTTTCAACATCTATTTTTGCATTTGTCACAGTCACTGTCTTCTCAGATACAGTAGACGATGAAGCCATTACAACCTCTCACAAATAAGCTCGATACACAAATCACCAATAACCAAGCTCTAAACAAACTATTATATTCAATAACTAGAAATCCAAAATCAACAGCCCAGAACAGTAGTAAGTGCTTCAATGAAATAGCCACTAACTACCCAAAACCTTCGGCTCTGATACCAATTGTTATACACAAGCGGAAGCGATAACCAACCAAACAACCCAAAATGCACAACCACAACTATGCTAGATAATTGAATATAATAGCAACTAAAGAGGCAACCAATCAACCACAATGTAAAAATAGAAAACACACCAGGATTTAACAAGGTTCGGTATAAATACCTACGTCCTCGGGCGCCGCTGAAGAAACTTTCCACTATCTTCAAAGAGAATTACAACCTTTTGGGCCACAACACAAATACCACAACTATTAGGCTAAACTGCAATTACCCAAATAGTTGGGTCAAACTGTAATTACCCAAATAATTGGGTAATACTACAAATACCCAAAACAAATGGAGAAAAAGCAAATATTATAAACTTTAAGGTCCTTACTGAAAGGCCCTTAAACTATGAGGTCTTGTATGTGAGACCTTAAAAATAGAAAACACACCAGGATTTAACGAGGTTCGGTATAAATATCTACGTCCTCGGGCACCGCTGAAGAAACTTTCCACTATCTTCAAAAAGAATTACAACCTTTTGGGCCACAACACAAATACCACAATTATTGGGCTAAACTGCAATTACCCAAATAGTTGGGCCAAACTATAATTACCCAAATAATTGGGTAATACTACAAATACCCAAAATAAATGGGGAAAAACAAATATTACAAATTTTAAGGTCCTTAATGCAAGACCCTTAAACTATGAGGTCTTATATGTGAGACCTTACAAATATAGGGGTGAAGAATATTTCACTTGGGACACATAAAAATTTCCCATATGGCTTCCTTTTATAAGGGCCACATGACACCCACATTTTGCTCTTAACCGATGTGGGATATGAGCCAACAAAACTAACAGATTTTTCGTTAAAGAGGACGAAAAATATTCAATAGATAGTCCCTTAATATTTCACAATTAATTATTAATTTTTTACGTCACTTATATTTACAGATTTTAGATTAATAAGTATCAATAATAGGGAGAGACGACATGAAAAGATATTTTATTTGAAGTATATACATGTATGTATGTATGTATGATCAATAATAGAGCTAGGATTAAAGAAGGAATTAATTACTAAAATTTATATGTTTAGGAAATCTTGTCTAAGCAGGAGCATACATTAATTAATTTCAGTCGATTCCTTATTGGAAACACTTGTAGAAGAAGGAAGCTGGCTAATTACAGAGCCTTTAAAGGGAAGCGATAAGTTAAGCTATAGACTTAATTATTCTAAGTTGTTCTCTCTTAGTAACTGATTAGTGTTTGTGGCTTCAGTTTTAATTTATTCTAAGTTGTTCTCTCTTAGTAACTGATTAGTGTTTGTGGCTTCAGTTTTAATTTACTATGATGCCGCAGAAGCAGGGTAAATCAGAAGGAGGATTCAAGGATGATGTGGTTCCAATCGATCATGTTAAGTGCTATGGATGCCAAGAAATAGTTCCTTTGATTAAGAAGCACTACAAATTCTGCCCCGATTCCTATTCCCAATGTCGACGTCCTGACTGCATGGTTGTTGCATCCCGAGGCCACATTGCCAATCCTTCAAAACTAGAAGAAGAAATGGACTTCCTGTTGAATCAATCCTTTCAGCTTACCTTATATCCGGACGTCCACAATACCCTTATTCTTCTGGAACGTAAACATGGCCTTCGATTTCTCCTCATCAAGACTTCTTACCACTCCTGGATGTCAATTAATCGTCTCGACTCCCAAAGCTTATCTGAGATTGATATTGAGGCGTCTGTTCTTGTTCCAGGGGAGCCCAGATGGGAGATTGATCGTGAGGACGGGAGAGAATTGTTTGCAGCTGCAGGTGATGGTGCGACTGTTGAGGAGATCAGACAGTATCTGCTGGAGAATACGGATGAGAAGATGAGAGATTATGTGGCTGCTCCTGCTCTTGCTGCTCTTCATCCTCAATGGATTCCCTTGAACGTGGACTTGTTGAAACTGACCAACCTTGCCTCTCCAAACAAAGACAAAGTTGAAGCACATTTGGTTCAACTTCCATGGTCCCTGGACCCCATCAACATACAAATATCCCTCAAACAAAAGATGTTTAGATAATCTAATCTTTTGTTTACTAGTTTAATTAGTTATTTGATGAATTTGATTATCATATTTTAAATATTTATTTATTTAGGATATAAAATACATCCTCAATTGGAACCCATTTCTAGCTTATTAACTTGAGCACGTCAAGCTTTTCCTTTTGTATCTTCTGAGAGAGTAAACGTCTTTAGTATGCCGTGGGACTTGGTGGGTCATTTCGCTTGGTAACAAGGTTTGTAACTTTGTAAGGTCGTAAAATGGAGCAAACTATGTGCCTAACATAATTAAATTTCTCACTAATTAAGTTGATGTTAATTCTTCAGAGAGCTTTTACTAGTATGTGATAATTAAAGTAATCGTCAAAAGTTAACAAAATCTCTAAGCGCACAACTTGCTGCACAGCCAGCGTCAACTTCTCTCTATATGAAGATGTTAGCTTTAATGATACTTTTTTATTTACCTACAAACGCAAATTGAAGTTGTTATCTTAATCTCTCCTTAATTGATCTTTTCCATCTAAATGAAAGCTTCAATTGGCTGTGTAGATTATGTTCAGAATAATTGTCCCGGAACATTCTGTATTTTTAAGAGGCTTGGCAGGAGACAATTCAGGAGGAGGGTAAACAACAGCAGTTTCAGAAACAGGCAAGATACACCCCTCCTGGAAGACTACTCTAGTCTGCAATTTTATGGTACAATGACGCCTTCTTCTGTTCAGTTTTAATAATAATATGGTTTGGTTGCATGCTATTGATCTCTGCAATGCAGGTGTTAGATTTGTCCTGCTTTAGATGTCTATATTTCATTGAGGGATAGAATTTCATTTTGGATTCTTCAAGAATATGGTTCATTTTGGTTTAGCATCTTTTATTTTGATTTTAAATAGTGGTTTATTTTCTGACAAAGTTTTCAGTTAAGCAAGAAAAAGAAATGAGCATCTTATTATTTTCTGCTTTAAAATTTAAGCATTGCCTGATTAAGTTGCAGAAAGTTCTTTATCATTGGGTACTGTTTTAAAATGGAGTAAAGTTTTCAGTAGAAGGTGAATGCTGCATGATAGCAAGAGGGAGGGACAGGTACCATTGCTCTGGTGAATGGAGTTGGAAATTGTCCTCTGGTCCTAAAGGCACCATCAATCATTATTTCTTTACTGCACTCCCCGTATTTGCTGAAGAAGAAAAAGAACTGAGGATTGCTGCGAGTCAATGTATGCAAATCCTACACTAGTCTCTTTGATTCTGGGTTGAATTTTCACCCCTCGATGATGATGCAAAGGACAAGACAAACTGCTCTATCTCATTTCAATAAACTTTAGAATGAAATTTGCAGTCAGTCACTTGACATGTAACCCTTTTATAATCATGGACCAAGGCTATTTTGCCCAAATTTCTCTCCCAATTTAGCTCTCCTTTGCTCTTTATCGAAATTTACACCAAAACTGAAGATCTTTTTCTGATGGAATCTCTCTTACTTTTATTCATAGGCATGCATAAATACTAATCTTTCTCTGCTAATGAGATTCATTTTACATGTATCAAATTGATCTACAGAGGTTTTTCAAAATTATAATTTTATTTACTAAATTACACCCTAACATAGGTATATATGGCCTTCAATTGAATTCAACATATATTGAGGATTGTGTATCAGGGTTTTTAATGTTGTTATTATTATTGTTATTACTATATTCTTATAGAAAAGATGTTTTGCCTAAGTAGCTAACCAATTTTATAGGTTCTGGATGATCACTGTCTCATAAAAAACACTTCAAAGAACAGATGTAAAATATATTATCATTTGATATGAGGGAAAGTAAACTAAATACAACGGGTAAGCATAATTTGTACCTACAAAAAATGCTCTATACAAATACACCAGAGACTCTAAAAGGAAAAGTTAGCACCACAAATATATGGCAAGAAAGAATCTTAGGTTTGTCAGAAGCCGTGTAACTAAATGAACCTGCAAGCATATTTATATACCACAAAAACTTGCAGATAACTTTCAAATACTTCCTGAAAGTGTAGGTGAATTTGTCTTAAGTCGAAAGTTGATGTGGTCGAAGACGAATTGGAAGTCCGTGGGATGGTGAAAGCATAGGGTCATGACCAAACTTCTCATGAGGAATTAGAAGATTCCATTTGAACCTTCTGATGATATTATGCAGAAAGACAAGTATTCGCAGCCTAACAAACGCGGGTCGTGGGCACATCCTTGGTCCCCCTCCAAATGGAACATGTGAATATGGGGTTGGCCCAGCTCCTTGGAACCTCAATGCAACAAAGTTTTCTGGATTTTCGAAGAGAGTCTCATCTTTATGTGTGGAGCCAGTACTCCAATATAACTGAAACACATTCAAGCAAACAATAAGAAATTCTTACCACCAAAATTGGCAATTATTCAAAATTTAGATCTTCTCCTGATCTAGTGCTTTGCTAGTGAGGGCATTACCTTCCATCCTTTGGGGATAGTATAACCAGCTTAAGTAAAATCAACCAAGGCCTCTCTGAAAGCACCACTTGCAGTAGGAGATAGTCTAATGACTTCGGATGCCACACTCCATGAATATCTCAGCTTCTGTACGTCCTCCTATTTCAATAACTCTCCTGGTTCTTTAGATTTGGCAATATTAATCTGCTCTGTTCATACATATGACATAAGATAATAAATGATCAGTAAATGAATTACAATTATCATCCTCTAAATTGAAGCCATATAACGCTTGATATACACTAACCTTTCATCACACGTTCAAAAACTTGAGGCATTTCTCCCAGATACTTCATGAGCAAGGTCGACGTTGAAGTATCATGGACAGCAAAGAGCAATAACGGGATGTTATCAACAATCTCCATATCAGTTAAGAACCTTCCACTTGCATCTGCAGTCACAAGCAAATGCGACAGAAGATTTTGTTCAGGGGACGCAGTTTTAGCTTCCAAAGCTGCTCTTCTTTGTTTAGCAATCAACAGAAGCTCTTCCCTCATAGCATTTGCCGACCTCATTGCCATATAAAAACTTGTTCCGGGAATGTTGTTAGGCAAATTAATCAGCCTTTTGTTAAAAAAATCAAAATGGACGGCAAGCTTTGACATTTCTACAGGGTCATCAATGCTTGCAAACATCTACAAACTAATTCAAAGGTGTACAACGTAGCGGTGGCTTTAACTTTCACCTCCTCTTTCACCTTCCCAATGAGCTGCAACATGTTGCTGCATGACCAAATCCATTCTGTCAACATGCTTAGAGAGTGCTTTTGGATTAAGAAAAGTCATGAGCATTCTTCTCATCAGCTTGGCCTCATCCCCAACCGCTGTAATCAAACAAGACCTGAAAAGCTTCCTGACGGAGGTGGGCCACCAGGTCCTGACCAACTTGCTCTTTCTGCTGAACAAGAACTTGTTCCCAGCCTGCCCACAAAACACAATCGTAAGCTCTCCAAGCATGCAAGTCTTGAAATCCCTGGAGTCGTGTTTCTCTGTTGAACAGAAGCTTCCAGCAGAAGTTTGTTACGCAGAATAACTAACAAAACTGATTTCATTAATTGTTAAGCTTTACATGTGTTTCTTTATATACACGATTAGCTTAATTGTATAGACTATCAGCACATATTAGCTCACGTGCCTAGTTAATGAAAAACGTGAGTTCCTTGTATTTGCTTAGCTTGCAAGATACTCATCTCTAAGGTATCTGTTCTCTGTTTTCCTTTTGTTCCAACACCTCCCTTCAAGTTTTTGACTGTATCCTTCTTGATCAGCAAACTTGTTTGAAGACAGAATTCCCAGCTTATCTCTGAAGAGTTCGAACTTGATACCAGCTAGAGGTTTAGTCATTATGTCTGCAATTTGTTGCTCAGTAGAGATATGTTTAACACTGATTTGCTTTGACAAAACCTTCTCTCTAATAAAATGAACATCAACTTCTATATGCTTGGTGCGAGCATGGAAAACAGGATTAGCAGATAAAGATTCTGCTCCTTTATTGTCACACCACAAGACTGGTACTTCAGCTAGTTTGAAATTCAGTTCTTTCAGCAAGCTTTGAAACCAAATAATTTCTGTAGCAGCCTGTGACAATGCCCTGTATTCTGACTCAGTTGATGATCTTGCAACTGTTTTCTGCTTTTTGGATGACCAGAATATTAAATTGCTTCCAAAATACACACAACATCCGGAAGTTGATCTTTTGTCATCAACTGAGCTTGCCCAATCTGCATCACTAAAACCATTCAAAACAAGTGATGTCATAGGTTTAAACAATAATCCATGATTCAAGGTTCCTTTAACATATCTCAGCAATCGTTTACAGGCTTGCCACTGCAGCTTTGTTGGAGCTTGTAAAAATTGACTAAGCTTATTAACAGCATAGGCAATATCTGGCTGAGACATAGCAAGATATTGTAAAGATCCAATTATGCTTCTATAAACTGTAGGTTGTTCAAATACTTCACTGTCTTCAGCAGATAACTTTTGATTTGCTGTCATTGGTGTTGGACTTGCATTGGCTTCCAGCATATGGTACTTCTTTAACAAGTCAGTAGCATACTTCCTTTGTGTTAACAATAAGGCACCTTGGCATTGCTGTACTTCAAAACCAAGAAAGTAGCTAACTGTTCCCAGTGTCTTCAGTGCAAAATTTTTGTTTAAATCACTGATGACTTTCTTCAACACTTGATTGTTGTTTCCAGTGATTAAAATATCATTCACATAGACTAGCAGTAATATTAGAGTGGTTTCATGTTTGTAAATGAATAAGCTAGTATCAGAGGAAGACATATCAAACCCCCACTAAAGCAAAGCTCCTTTTAATTTGTCAAACTAGGCCCTTGGAGCTTGCTTCAATCCATATAATGATTTGTGCAATTTACAAACAAATTGAGGATTTTCAGGATCAATATAACCAGCAGGCTGATACATGTATACATCTTCTTGTAAATCTCCATTTAAGAATGCATTATTGACATCAATTTGTTGGATGTCCCAGCCAAATGTGATTGCCAGTGAGAGCACAACTCTTATAGTGGATGGCTTAATAACAGGACTGAATGTTTCAAAATAGTCAATTCCTGCAGATTGTTGAAACCCTTTGGCCACAAGTCTGGCCTTGTGTTTCTGAATGCTCCCATTTGCATTATATTTGATGCGAAAAATCCACTTGCAGTCTACTATATGCATGCTGGAATTGTAAGGAACTAAGGACCAGGTTTTGTTTGACATAAGTGCCTCATATTCAAATTGCATGGCTGCTTTCCAATGAGGATTGGATAGAGCCTGTGCTACTGTGTCAGGTGTTGTAGTGTCAAATGATGCAACAGTGTAAGTTTTTGGTTTGAAGATGCCATCCTTAGCTCTAGTTATCATTAGATCTGTGTTTATGACTGGAGCAGGATGATTAATTGATGGTAATGCTGCTGAATTTTCAAAGTTTGGTGAAGGGCTATAATGCTGAGAAGATTGGATCATAGATGTGGAGTCTGAAGTAGCTGAGTTATCTGGTAAGTTGTGATTTGTATTTGTGGGAGTTGATGATCTAAAAGATAATGAGTTTGGTAAGGATAAAGAGGAGGAGGTTGGGAATGTGTTTGAACCAGCTGTTATATTTGAAACAACATGATAAGGAAGAAGCCAGGATGAAGATTTACATATAACTGGTGGCTGGCTATTGTCATGATTGGATTTGATAAAGTTCTTGTCTGAGAAAGGAAACTGGTTTTCATGAAAGATAACACTTTTGGAAATGTAAATATGACCTGAGGAATGTAGACACAAATAACCTTTGTGACAGCTACTGTATCCAAGAAACACACAAACAGAGGTGTGAAATGAGAATTTCTGTGATGAATAAGGTCTAAGGTTCGGATAGCAAGCACACCCAAACACCTTCAATTCCTTATAGTTTGGTGTCTTGCCAAAGAGTTTTTGAAATGGTGATGCATGATGTAAAACTGAAGTAGGTAGTCTGTTCAGTAGATATACTGCTGTGTGGAAGGAATGCCACCAGTACTTTAAAGGCATTGTTGCCTGAGCCATTAAGGACAATCCAATCTCAACTACTGATCGATGCTTTCTTTCAACAGTACCATTCTGTTGATGAATATAGGGACATGAATGTCTAAGTACAATACCAAGTTTATCAAACAATTGTTGAAGAGGTTTGAACTCTTCTCTACAGTCAGTTTGCAAGCATTTTAGTTTTCTGTCAAACTGTCTTTCTACTAAGTTAATGAACTGATTAAGATAAGTTGCAACTTCAGAATTAGATTGCATAGGATAAATCCAGCTGTATCTACTATAACCATCAACAAGCAGCAGATAATAGGTATAGCCATCAATTGACTTTACTGGTGAGGGACCCCAAACACCAGCAAAAACAATTTCAAGAGGCGCTTTGACATTAGATTGAGATGATGGATAAATGGAGTGACAGTGTTTTCCATATCTACAAGCTTCACACTGCAGCTTGTTTATCTTATGTACACTCAAATTGAACTGCTTAACAACATGAGCTAATGTCGTTTCATTCGGATGGCCTAACCTTTTATGCCAAGTAGCTATAGTGGTTTCAGCATCAGAATCTGTAGTTGTACATGAAAGCATTGAAATGTGACTTCCAACTGACTTCTGAGGTGAGTTGATGGAGGACTTGGGATTGATTAGGCAGGAATTTGATGATGTGAACAGCTTGTATAAACCCTCCTCAAGCTTGCCTTGCAGCAGAATTGTTCCTGAAATCTTGTCCTTAACAAGATAGAAATGAGGATGAAATTCCACAAATACATTGTTATCAGAAGCAAGTTTGGAAATGCTTAACAAATTCTTTGTTATTTGAGGAACATGAAGAACTCTTTTTAGCACCAACATTCTAGAGTTCTGTAAGCTAGTTAGGAAAGATGTACCAAGATGAAAAATTGATAGAGAATTACCATTCCTTACTTGTACACTTTCAGTGCCAATGTAGTCTTCCTTGACATCCAGATTTTGCAAATCCTTAGTGATATGATCAGTTGCTCCAGTATCCAAGTACCAGTTGGTATCAGCAACCGTATTAGGTGAAGCTATATAGGCTTGAGAGTTGTTTGACCCTCCTTGCTGTGAGATATTATTTTGTTGTTGTCCTGAAGTAATCTGAGATCCTTGAAAACTTATATCAAACCGATAATAGCATTTTAGAGCAACATGACCATGTTTCCCACACAGTTGGCAAATTGGCCTGTTGTTGTTTGAGCCACTCCTTCCTCCATTGGAGTTAAACCTTCCTCCTTGACCTTGTCCTCTACCTCTGCCTTTTCCTCTAAAGTTTTGATTGAAAGAAGATCTGGTGAACTGATTAAATTGCTGTGCTTGGCCAAAATTGTTAAACTGGTTTGTCCTTCTTGCAACATTTGCACTGTGATCAAGATTAACTGATTGTACAGTGTGATGCTGAGCTAACCGAAGTTCATAGCTAGCTAATTGAAACTGAGCTTCTTCCAAGGACACAAAACCAACTCTAGAGGTTATATTGACTACAATAGCATCATATTCAGGGTCCAAACCATCAAGAATGTGCAATAAGAGATCAGATTCTGTTATTTCAGTACCAATAGCATATAAAGTGTCTGAAATTTCTTTCATTTTGAGGAAATAATCACTGATTGTTAAGGATCCTTTTCGAGTGGTTTGTAGTTGATGTTTTAGGTGCATAGATCTGGCTCTTGATTCTGTTTGGAACAATTTTTCTAGAGTTTGCCACACACTCATGGAAGATTGACATCTAACTACATAGCCAAACATGCCTTCAGTGATTAATGCTAAGAGCCAACTCAGTATGAACTTGTCAGTTTGTTTCCATGCTACATAATTAGGATTTGTTTGCTTAACATTTTCAGTTTCATTGCTAGAATTAACAATTGATAAAGACAGGTAAGGAGAAGGACGGATCTTGTCACCAGTTATGAATCCTTCAAGATCGTAGGCTCCCAAAGCTGGAATGATCTGCGATCTCCAGAAGCCATAATTGCTTCTGTTGAGCTTGATTGAGAGTGGAGGTAAACTTGGAGGTAACTGCATCGATAGGTTTGGAGAAGAAAAATTGGATAAATTTGATGAACCAGAGTATCCATCTCTGCTGAGATTCAGTGAGCTTGAGGCTGGATTGTTCATGCTTGTCTCTTCAGTTTGTGATTTGTGTTTTCTAGAAAATTGTCTGGAGAGTTTAGCTATTTGTGAAGAAATTTTTCTGGATCAACCATGGTGCTCTAATACCATGTTGAACACAAGCTTCCAGCAGAAGTTTGTTACGTAGAATAACTAACAAAACTGATTTCATTAATTGTTAAGCTTTACATGTGTTTCTTTATATACACGATTAGCTTAATTGTATAGACTATCAGCACATATTAGCTCACGTGCCTAGTTAATGAAAAATGTGAGTTCCTTGTATTTGCTTAGCTTGCAAGATACTCATCTCTAAGGTATCTGTTCTCTGTTTTCCTTTTGTTTCAACATTCTCGATTCTTTGTTTTATGAACCTCTCTGGCTTTCCACCCATACCTGCTCGGAGAAACTCTGGAGTCTCGCCAAGAAGAGGCCATCCTAGGCTTCCCGGAGGGAGACGGGGATCTGGGTAGAGCATCCAACTAGCTTCTCTAGAGATCGATGAAATAATAGAGTCGTTAAGGATGTGTTTTTTTTTGTTTCGAGTGTTTTTGTTTTCAAAATGATTTAGAAAATAAAGGATATGCGTTTGGAAATGAATTCTTAAGCTGAAATTTTGAAAACAAAAATAAGATATTTATTTGGAAATGAATTATTGATATAAAATGGAGAGAGAAGAAGAAAATTAATAGAAGATGAAAACAGAGAGAGAAGAGTTAGGGAGGGATGAATTTGAACTCCAAAAATGTTAAAAACAATATTTTGTGAAAAGATATTACAAAAACATAAAATAACACGTTTTACAATAATTCTGTACTCTGAAAATGTAAAACAGTTTTTAAAAAATAAGAAAGAACAGAGCCTCAGAGGCATGCAGATGGAGTGAAATGACATATTATCCATTTTACTATCTTATCTACGATATGTCGATCACTTTAAATTTCTTTGAATGACAGGTCATTTATTTGAAATTCACAAATTTTTTATTTACATAGTATGGATGGGTATTAATTATTTTTGAAAAAAAGTAAGCAAAACCACTAAAAGGGATTTCAGTATACATGTCTTCAACTAAAATAATTATGAATATTTGGGTAAACAGATTAAATTAACTCCATTGATGTTAATTTCTAAAATCCTATTCCTATATATGGTGTTCAATATTCACAACCAAAGAAATAAGTTGTATTTACTTTATGGCAACGTTTATAAAGTTTTGATTACCTATTAATGAGAATGGATTGCATGTTAATTTCTCAATTTAGGTGGAATTAGATAAATTTCTATTAGTTAATTATATATTGTAGTATATCCAATGTCCAAAGTATGTAAAGAGCCTTTCTGGTAAGGAAGAATGACATTAATCAATTATATCCTTGTCAACTACACGTGCAGTAGACAAAGCAAAAGGATTTTGCTACGGGTAATCGTATATTTTATGTAAAAATCGTAAATATATTATAAAAATTGTAAATGAATAATTAAAAATTATATATAAAAAATTGTAAATAAAAAATATGTAAAAATCGTAAATATAATTTTTTTCATATATTTACGATTTTTACATATTACAATAAAACTATTATATGGTTATAATGACTGTACTATAGTACGACACTATAACATAACCGAACAAAACAAACATAATTGCGCGTTAATTTTGTGTAATGTTGACTTTTGATAATCATGTGTCGATGTATGATCTTTGCTCGAACATATGTACAAATTCAAAACGTTCAATTCTGGATACTATCAAAGACTACTTCCAAATTTTGGCCTCGTTTTAGATGAAGAACGAGTTTGCCATTTTGATCAATAACACCCCTGAAATTGTCTAAAAATAATCATGTAACATTTTCTATTGATAGAAGTATGAAAAGCCCATTTAACCCCTATTTTCAAATAAATCCAAAAATTATAAAACTTTTTAATTTCTAACGGCGTGTTTGATGCTATGGATCGGATAGCATGGCATAGCATTATCAATTTATCATTATTTATGTTTACTGTGTTTGGAGCTGCACTCGCCGGGGAAGGGATAGCATTGCACTGTATAAATGTTTGAAACTCTTTGTAAAAGTTAACCCGCGCTGCTCTCGGGTTAAGGCGGGATAGGCGAGATGTGTTTGTTAATATTTTTTAAATATCAAATTAAATATTAAAAATGTCGAATAAAATTTTAATTAATTGATTAATTTTGTAAATCATAGGAATATTAAATTAATAATAAAATAATTGAAAATTTAATTATAATTTACTAAAATTTAAAATTATAATTAAATAATCAATTATAATTAATTAATTTACATTTCTAAATTTTTAATTAAAATTTTATATGATATTATTTATAAATTATTTTAAATTAATATAAAAATTAACCAATTCAGCATATTATCAAACATAATATTATTTAGCATTTATCTACTATCCAAACGTGATAAAAGTTAATCCAATCCCGCGTAATAAAATCAAAACAATATCATTGAAAACAATTACAGTTATACACTCTTGTACTTCAAACGCACCCTAATCCTAAAGCAAGCCCTAATTCCCAAATCAAGAACTCTTATAACGTCACTTGGCCGTGGTGCATCGTCGGATTCGTCGTGATATGTCGCCCACTTCGTCGTGGTGGTAAGTTGCCAGACTATAGGGAGGCTATTGAGTTTCTTACTCTAATCTCTTCTCTCCTCTGATTTCTTCTTTCTCGGTACTTTCTTACTTGTGATAAATAGTGGAGAATGGTGGTGATAGTTGACAGTGGAGAAATGGTTGTGTTGTATGATTTGTTATTTGTTTTTGGAGGTTTAAAGGCTGAATTTTGGGACTTTTATCTGGGCCGGTGGCACTGGAGCTTCGGGGAGGATGTGGCTTGATGCGCAGTATAATGGTGGGATCTTGAAATTTCAATTTGTTTTTGGGTCTTGATCTTTGTATGTTTCGAGGGTGTTCATAGTAACGTTGGTGATCGGATGTTGAAACTTTGGCTATTTATGCTGCTGTTGTTTCTTTTTAATCCTATTTTTTCTCTTTAGGGGTAGTAATGTTCAACTTGATCTTCCATGGCTACAGGAGGAAAGTGTTGTGGGCAACTTGAAGACCTGAATTTGAGTTCCTGTAAATGTCTGGCCTCGTATTGCAGCTTTTAGGACTAATGTATGATTGAATCTTCAAATAGTCAGTGCAATCGTTGTCAATCAACAACTGAGGTGTACTTCATGCGGACAAAGGATGTGCTCGATTAGAAGTTTGGAAGCTACTTTGTACCTATGTAAAGTGCGATAAGTAATTGTGATGCAAAATTCCTATTTTGCCCTGCTCCGTTGGTGCTTAAGCTAACGGAAAACGTGACATGATTATTTTTAAATAATTTTAAGGGTGTTTTGTAAAATGGCAAAATCGTTCTCTTCCCATGTTGTAGCCCAAACTTGTTCTCTGGCTGACAGTAGGCCAAAATTCGAAGGTTGTTTTGATATTGTCCACATTCAAAACTGTGGAACTGTAGGCTCTGTTCGTTTTTGTTCTGCACCCAGCGTTTCCCGTCTTCAATTTATCGGAATTCGGGGGATTTGTGTCCGTTTCTGTATTCCATTTCCGTTTCCATAAAAACAACAAAAATGCCAGTTTTGCCCCTAAATTCAGCCCGGATATATATACAGTGCATTTTACTCAACCGTAATTCCACTTCTCTCTCTCCATTTTCTACTGCAGAATCATCTTTCCTCTTCTCTTCTCCACTGGCCCAGATCTCATTCTAGTGAAGAAATCGTCTTTCCTCTTCCCCTCTCCGCTGAACCAGATCCCATTCTTCTATTTTGCAGCTGATCACTTTCCCTCGCTTGTAAGGTAAATAACTGTAATTCCACTATTGCTTTTATGCTTGTATGTTTATTATAACTTGCAGTAGGTCTTGAATGATTCATTATTCATTGATTGTTGTTTTAAAAGTACACACCTGATTTCTGTTCTTTTTCCTGATTCCATTGGCAAACAACACTTACGATCTATTAATCTTGACCCCAGCTAGCAACTAGCGATTAGTTAATTCCAGCTTGGAAAAAAATTAAACTCAAACAATTAAATCCCACTACCGTACGTTCTACCTAGTACTCATCCATCAATATTTATATGAATGTGAAACTGAACCTAAGCAAACTGCATTTCGAGGGACAGCTCCAATAAATCTAACTGATAGGCTCCATCAAGTCCTTAGATGGGCAACTGGTTCCATTGAGATCTTTTTCTCGAGGAATAATGCACTTTTCGCCAGTCCCCGGATGAATTCTTGCAGAGAGTGGCATACTTCAATGTGGGAATGTACCCTTTTACATCTATGTTTCTTATAGTCTACTGCATCCTGCCTGCAGTGTCTCTATTCTCCGGACAGTTTATAGTCCAATCCCTCGGTGTAACCTTTCTTATCTTCTTGCTGGCCATCACAATCACTTTATGCATGCTTGCTTTCCTTGAAATCAGATGGTCAGGGATTACTTCCTTCTGGACCAAGTCTTAATAGAATTTCAACTCAAGGAAAATGTTAGCCCCTGAAATTGTAAGAGTAATGTCAAGATTGTGATATTCAAAGTAGTAGATATATGAAAGAGAATCGAAAAATATTTGAGGAAGAAAGGAAGAAATGAGTTGATAAAAGAACGGTTGAACTGTTAAGTCAATAGATTCGTTTCTTGGGAGAGTTGGCTTCGCTGGCTCCAATTTGTAACATGAAGAAATAGGGTCCAGTCCAAGCTCCAAACCCAACAAGTCAACTTAAATGATGTTAACGTTTTGGAGTAATAGTGATGCTGATAAAACACAAAAAAGGTGGGTGGAAGATGTTGACTTTCAAGCACTTGTGACCATCCATAGCCATGAGAAACCCGTTGTGGGCTCCTCCTCTACAATCTCATTTGTTTTTTTGTGATTCTTTCCAAGCATGTTCCTTTATCTACAAATGAATGGTTGAGTCCACAGTTGTCTTGAAGGGAATTTTATTCAAAGAGTAAAACAAGTTGCTATCACTTAATTTTTTGTTATTAACAAAAAGGTAAAAAAGAACAAGGAATGAGTGATCTACAATAGTTTAATCATATACATGTTGTTGTACCTTGCACGTCTAAATTTAGACTTATTGAGTAGGTTGAATTGAGAAGGAAGAATGAAGAATAGAAAACAAAATTCCAACTTAAGCTGGAAAAAGTGTTTTTATTATCTGAGGTTATTAGTTAGTTAAGGTATATATGTATTACTCTTCATGATTGGTGGCATTTTTACGACTTATTGAGTATATATGTATTACATAATTTTATTGGACTTAATAGTAGGTTTGATCGATTGTTTATGAGATACGAGGTGGATGACATTGAAGTTATGGAGGAGCAACATGGAGATATGCCCACAGTTGAATTGAACATGTCCATTGAACGAACAGAATCATGGAGATAATATAGGGACAACATAGCTTTAAGGATGTGGCAAGATTATATTCAACATGGGAGATAGATGTTTGTAATCATATATTTTTTTTTTATTGTAATGTGTTCGGGTATGTAAGGAAATAGTAATAACTGTTAACAAGCCTATTATTTATACAGTTTGATAGAACAAGCGTTTTGAATTCATTTCCAAACGCATTTTATATTTTTGTTTTGAAAATTTGATTTCAATGATTCATTATCTTGTTTTTTGTTTTCAAAATTTCAATTCCAGAATTCATTTCCAAACACATATCTTGTTTTTGTTTCCAAAATTCTAATTCCAGAAAACATTTTTAAACGCATATCTTGTTTTTGTTTTCAAAATTCCAATTCTAGAAAACATTTCTAAACGCTTATCCTTTACTTAAAATACATTCTCTGAATTCAAGAAATTCATTTTCTAAATCATTTTGGAAACAAAAACACATGAAACAAGAAAGAACACGCCCGTATTTTCCCACTGGAATCAGGTCACAAAATGGCCATTTTCTCGGGCTTCTGTTGCCCTGGAGGCCCATATAGTAATTTGGAGGATATTGTTTCACCAATTTAAAGTATATTATAAATCAAATTTCTGTTAGAGATAAAAATAACTATTTTAATAGTTGATGTTAGTTTTAACGGAAAAGCTGACTTAGAAGATGTAGATGGCTTATATTGAATTTTTATTTTTTAATTTTTAAAACTCTAATAATTCTAGTTCTGTTAATAATCCAATTGTTATAAAATTAATTTGGTAAAATTACTTTTATTGACATACATAAACACAAATAAGGGGTGATAAAAGAGAGTGTCACTAGCTAGTATATTCCTGCAGTGATTTATTTAGAAACAACGGAGGCAAAACTATCATTGTAGTAAATTACAAGTGCTATATGGGTATGTTTGGTGCGCGACACTGTATAGTACTATTTTACTTTATTGTATTAAATAGTATAATATATGTGTTTGATGCTAATTTAGTATAGTATTAATTAATACAAAGTACAACCCTTAGATACATCAACATTGTATTAAATTATGTAGAGTTAATCCATTACATTGTATAGCACTAATAAAAAATGTCAAAATTATCCCTATAAAATTTTATATATCCAACAATACCTTTTAATTTTTAAATTTTTAAAAATAAATAAAGATGTATTTAATAGATAAATTATAAAATCAAATTTATTTAAAATTTATTTTCTAAAAATAAAGAATGGATGAAGGGAGTCATCGCCCCCACTAGGTGACATTAGAAGTTCACTGCCCCCATTGGACCAATTGACACCTAGCATACCACTATAAACTCGAATTGTATAATAGGTCTAGCGGGGGTGTTGAACCCCAAGTAATTTTTTCAATAATTAGCAACTATTCAATAAATTACTAAATAACTAATTTTATAAATAAACTAAAAATATATTTAAACTTTGTATATCTTTTTTGAAAAAAAATCTTACTTTTTTGTACAAATTAATACAATATATGAGTATACCAAACACTATATAATTTTGACATAACATTATTTTTAATACTATACAATGCTATACTATACTATATTATACTATACAATATCGCGTACCAAACATGCCCAACATCTGCCCTGAATTAAGCACAACCTAACTATTTTGGGTTGGTTGAGGCTTCCATTGCCAATGGCTTGAATATATATATGGTATCATGAGCGGCTGAAGGTTCACAAAGTGCAGAGAGAAATTAAACTTGTGGTGCTTCTTAAATCCGACTTTGTGATGTAGCGAAGCATGCAGCTGGCTTAGAGAGACATAACCAAGAATGGAGTGACGAACGGAAGCAATTACTATGAAAACTAGCCGAGTGAATGGGGAAAGAACTAAAAATATCCAACTCTCTCTCTTTCTCTCTCTCTATATATATGTATATGGCAAAGGTCTTTTAACACAAATTTTTTACACAATTTATCGACATAAAATTATAGTTGTTGATCTCACGAGATCCAGTGGTTGGGATTAAAAGTCAACAAGTTACATTTAATACTACAGATTCATTAATCATCTCAACCATTAAATTTTATAAATCAATGGCTAGTCAACGAATTAATTAAAGCAGCAGCAACTTGTTCTACGTCCAATAGTACATATTAATTTTGGAATTGAAAAGTAGAGGGATGGTATAAATTCTTTACTTAATTACAAACCATCAAATATGAAAGGGTTTAATATATTATGTAATAATAATTATAATAATAACAGTATGATTGGAAATCAAGATAAAATGTCCACGATTTATCCGATTAAACAAGTCAATTTATTTTAAATCTTATCATTCAAGTGCATATATAAATTGAATTACTGTTGTTTCTTGCCTGTAATTAAGTATATAAAGCATTTCTCAATTGAAAGTTCCCGAGATATGCCATGTTGGTTACAGAATGAAGTGGACTGTAACAGAGACAATATTCGAAACTCTTTTAATTTCACATTCTCATTCGCTTGAAAGTGGATTAATAGAGAGAGCTAAGTAAGGAATATCGGAGTTTCTGTTACTTTTAATGCCTTTGGGTTCTCCACACTCTTACAATCAACTATTCTATTATATATATATATATATATATATATATATATATATATATATATATACACACCGAAACTTAGATTATACTTTCGATTCTACATTTCACAAGTTGTAATTATATTTGGTTCTATATTTTGGTTTGTGTTCACATTAATTTCGTAAGTTTTAAGTAATGATATTAATTTAAATCGTGTGAATAAAATAAATCAATTAAGTTCTTAATTTATGAACATCGATCAAGATAGGCGCATGAATCATTTACAAAAATAAAACTGATAAAAAAAGTAATTCGATAGTTATCTATTAAATTTCATAAAAGTAATCTTCCTGATTGTTTAATCAAAATTTAAATGTCAAATTACTTCAATTTGAAACTTCTTCCAATTAATTTTCTTGTAGCTAGTTTCTTTTATATATCATTGTCTGCATGTGTGTATATATATATATATATAATGTTAAACTTACAATATTCATACAACATAAACTTTACAATGTGATGTGGCAGTTTAAGTAGTACAATCTTATTGAAGACATAATTTCTTTCATTCATTTTTTTCTCTTCCAGTGAATTTTCGTCATTTAGGCTGTTAAATCATATTGTAGAATTTAAGTTGTATGAATGTTGTAAGTCTAAGTATTATCCTATATATATATATATTTCATACTTTCTTTTATAATTATATATCTTTGATAAAATTATTCTAAACATGATTTATCGATAATATATTAGATTAATAAATGATGAAAACTTTAATGTCATATTAAAAGTAACGTTCAAGTTTAATGATATTTACAATGTTAATTATTTAGCAACAAATCTAATAAAAATTCACTTAAAGGTGGTGCCGGGCCCTTTCTCTTCCGGAGATTCATTGTTAATTAATTGCTCTTTCCACCGTCGGATAAGATTTTGCGTATTCATTTAAGTCAAAAGTTTTAATAATCATAAGATCCATATAGTAAAGAAGTAAAGCCGAACAAAATCTGTAGGTAATAGTAATATATACACTAAAGAGTAATCAACCATGCATCCATGAATTTATTCCTTTAATTAATTATTTGGTTTCTGCAAATTACAAACCATCTTAATTTTAGATTATCACGAGCTAACCTCATGAAAGGTTGGTGATACCTAAATATAAAATATTATGAATGTAGAACATGTAAAATGTTGTCGGAGAGCTAGCATACATAGAAGCTTCATGCGGACAGATAGAAATTAAGCTTCAGTGATGAGTGTCGCAGTGGCCAGGAGGAGGGCCTGCTGGGATGTTGGTGCAGGGATTAGGATGAGGAGGTGTCACCGGGGACTTACTACTCTAACTTCACCATCAAGAGAGGCTCGAGCCCGATTTAAGTGCTTGATATCAGTAGAAGGCGTTGGCCTTGCAGCAGTAGTATTCAATAGGCAACAGAGAAGGATAACTAGTTTAATGATATTATAAAGGGATTTAATTATGCAAGAAAGCATTTCCTATCTTGCGATGACAGAAATGAGAAGATTAGCAAATGGTTAATTTGGAGGAAGAAAATGCATGCGTTATCAAGTAAGGATGGATTAAGAAGGTTTTAGTTGTTCATGGGATTTGATGGATATTATAATTATGTACCTGTACTTATATACAAATGTGTATGTCGAAACGATACCAAAAAGTACGCAAAGGGAAGAAATGTGTATGAATGGGCAGCAAGTGTATGTATTCCATTCCACCAACGGCTGAGACTCGCCAACATTTTCTTTTCTAACTGCTGGCATGTGTATATGCCAATGCAATCCCGCTTTTTGCTTTTTGTTCCAGACTTCCAGTAAAATTCGAGGCCACCGAATCTCATATCGATCGCCACAAACACACACTCTCACACCCATCATTGAGATGCTCCACTCACCTCCATTTTTCGACGACGTTGCCTTCATTCTTCTTAATTTGCATATATAAGTTAAGTTTCTGGCTGTACATGCCTTTAATTTTGCTTTGGAACCAAAAGTAATTATATATAAATACATTTATCATGCCAACACCCTGGGCTGCACCCTCTGTCCCTCCACTTGCGGCGGTATAGTGGTATTAATTGCCCTTCTTTAACGAGAGATTCGATATACTTTTTGACTTAATTACACCCAAAAAGCGATTTCATTACAATAGTCTTGTCTTCTTGTTGACAAATCGTCATAACACAGCCACCGCAACTCCTTTTACTCACCAACCAAAAAAAAAAAAAAAAAAAAAGAACTACTAAAAATATCACTTACCTTATTAATTTTATATATGCAACGAGTCCAACCATTCCAGAACACAAAGTCGGATCATGGATATTATCAATATTAAAAAATTAAGTCAAAATTTCAAGATAAATATTAATTTGACCTTATAATATTTATACAAGTAATAAGGGCATTTTATGTGAATGAGGTCAAATGACTATAATATATTTTATCAAAACTTGTTACTTTAGAATCCAATATATGTATGTGTATGTGTGTATATATATATATATATATTCAAGAAAGTTTTTATTTAGATAAATATCAGTACTTTATATATGTTTCGCTGTATTCGAGAAGATAGATCATTCCAGTACGTTATGTCCAGAATATATATGCCTTAATTATACGATCTTAATTCCCTCTTAATTAAAACTGTTTGAAAGAAAAAAATTACAAAGACGAAGATGTCATTTATATATTCATTAATGGTATACTTTAGTCGACAGAATATTCCACGAAACTCCTGCACGTGTTAGTTTATATATAGTGTGAAAAAGAGTAGTTCGATTTACATATTCAACGAAATCTATATAATTTGATTTGAAAAACTATTATTTGATAAACAAAATATAATAATAAATGAGAAAAATAAGAAAATAAGACAATAATCACATATTCAATAAGATTGTTTCATTGAGTTTATAAAATCACATTATTTGTTCCATAAAATGTGATAACATTTATTTGGGGTCCTTGAATTGATATGTTAGCTATACTCGGTACTTCTTTTAGAACAAAAAATAATGCAATCCCGCTTTTTGCTTTTCGTTCTGTTTTTTTGGTTGTTATGGCAGCTCGCAGGATCTGAAATGAACGTAAACACGTTAAAGCGCAAAACCCACACATATATAATAACTTTCTTTATTTCATTAACATCAAAGATTGAAGAGAGACATGTATGGATATATACAAAAGATAACATGAAATTCTTAGCTTTAATGCATAAAAAACAATTACAACAGCAGAGGCCGTATACAGTCTGAAGATATCCTCAGTTTAACCAGGCTCACGCCCGCATGGAGAAAGCCCAACGGCGACAAATAGTTAGGCAAAAATAGGGGGTGTTATGTTAATTAGAAACCGCAACATGTCCGTTACCGTGATAAAATGCTACCTATACCACACACACATATGATAATTATATTAAAAGACTAAAACAAGGTCTTGCACAATTTAAGGTTAAAGGTTAAAGACTCAATTTGAAAGTGCGATTATGGTTAGCTACTGGGCTGGTACGTTGGAAGTGTCATCGCATGTAGGTTTGGCCAAAACTCCATTCACATGGAGCCTCATCATTGGAGATCACGGAATGACCATCGCTGGATGTGACCTTGAAAGACAGAGCTTTACCACTGAGTTTTACCGGAGTTGCTTTGCCAGTTCTAACCCCGGCTCCTGGAAATGGCCAGCGAGTCCCTACATTCAGAACCTTTTATGGACACAGAAACCACATCACCTGCCCCACCAACATTGGTTATGAGCACAAGACTGAAGTAGGACTGTCCATTGATTGTGAATCTTATCCCACCTCTTCTCCTGCAAGCACCCCTGCATTATATGCTATCAACACACATATATTGTTAACATAGGCCTAGTAGATTAACACATATATACTGTTATCACCACATTTATTATTAGATTCCTCCAAAATGTCTAGCCTTTCCCGATACAAATTGGAAGAAACTATTGACAAAAAGAACAAAATAAGTTCAACTCCCATTTACAAAGAATGAAAATTTTCTGAACATCAATGTGCAGGGAATAGCTACTCATGTTAGTAATTTTGCCATTTTTCTCTTTTGATCAATTGGAAAAAGGTAATTTTCCTCCTCCCCATGTTCAGTTGATTGAAAGTGACCTGGGACATTACAAAAAAAATCACGGCAAACTCAATTGATAGAATCCATTGATGCAATTATTGAACAAGTACTCTAGTTTCAGAAGTTGATAATGGAGAAAGTTTTAAACACAAACTAATGGTAATAGAAAGACATCTATTTAAAGCATAACTGGCACTTCAGTCTCATAATTTTTCCATAAGTATAGCTGTTACTATTTGCATAGTCTTATTTTTAGCTACATTTACGTATCATTCAACTAAGACATATCTACTTTACAAAGAAAACTCGATCATTATATAAGTTTTACTAGTCTGCTTGGACTCATGTTGAAATTATGGCCAAAACATAGAAAGGATTGTCACCAATTAACCATCTGGACAATTTAAGAAACAGAGTCTAGCACCTTTTTGAAATTTAGAAACCAGTCCTTAGAGACATTAATGGTGCCACTGCACACTGCATAATGCAAGAAACATGCACAGTGATGCCATAGGCCTAGCAGCCTATTGTCATATATCAGAGATTCTAATCCTAGCATCATGGAAAGGTTTGGTTTCATTTCTGGGAATTGGGGACATGCAACATGATTTTGAAAATCAATCTTCTACAGCATTAGTTGAAAATCAAACTATATGTAAAATTTCTCTATAGTGAGAGACTATTAGAAATCAATAGAAGCAAAGATCAATTTGCAAAAAAATTTCTAGAAGAAACAATTTTCTAGAACCTGCTCTTCAAGTGGCAAAGCAAAACAAACTATATTTGGAGAAAAACAAGATAACTACCTCCAGAGCAACCTTCAATACCCAGCAGATCAAATGGTTTAAAAGTACCAGACACTGGATTCTCACTGAAGAAAGGAAACGACACGTTAAAACAAACATCAGAGAGCAAATTAAAAAAGAACATAAATTAAATGCTTCCATACAAATTAATGGAAATAAGATAGGAAACTCAGAAGAAATGGTTTAAAATTTAGTTTACTGAATATAGGAAAGTAAATTAAGAGAAATAGTTAAACTAACTAAAAGAAAAAAGAATGATAATAAAAACAATAACGAAGTACCCCAACAAGATGTTTAAACAGTTACCAACATTTGCCCTTCCAACAATTGCAACTTTGGGTAAAAGATGGTCAGGGATCTGAAGAACGAATTTCACATGAGTACAATATATATGTGAAATATTATTATACTCAAATAACAAGCTAATTTCACATTATTATTAGTCATAACGACTCAATGAAAAGGTTCTGTCCAGAAAAAGAAAAATCACAAAAGCCTCAAATTCACTGAGTCATTGCAACTGTTGATGGTAAATTCAAAATGGTAAAATAAAACACCGATGTTTACCAGTGTGTTCTATAATCTCAACATCTTCAGACATTTAGAAAGAAAAAGATTGGTAAAGCAATGAAGTTGTATATTTTCTATCATATACTGTTTCATTAATCAAGGTTAAGGTCTTTCATATTCAAAACAACGTCAAATTTCTTAGTCATCTACACAATCTGGGCCAGACATAACTACTCAAAAGATTTTATAAAACTTAAATGAATTTTGAAAATTTTCTTTAATATCCCCCAAATTCATCAATAACCTCTGTGCTCTGTGGAAGTTTCATTAAATGCATTGGAAAACCTTCCTCGCAGGGCACGTTCCTATTATTTTCAGAGCCAAGAACACCTCCCCGTAAACTATCAACTCTTACTGTTTTTCATCCATGTATATTAGCATACTCTTGTAATAACGTTTCCAAAGAAATAAACAGCAACGAAAAGAAAAAGAAGATGAATAACCGGTCACCAGAAACTAGGAAACTTTTACCCAAGGTAATGAAACCAAAGAAAATGAGTCGAGAATAGATGATCACTGACATCCCCTGTTCTACTTTTACGCCTCCTCTGCTTTCTGACGGACTCCCTTTGATCATCTTTGCCATCTTCTGAAAGCAGTACACATTATAGAGTGGTTATATTTTACTAATGTGATAAAGAATGCTGAAAGTGCATTTGAATAGTTGACAAGTACTTCCACATCAATTTTGTAATCTTCAGCTAAATTCCTTCATGAGAATGTTAAAAAGTGCCTAAAACTTGCAGCATTAGCAGTTCTTAATATACAGTTTCTTAAATAATAAGTGCTTTACTGAAGAGTTATTTTACCAAAAACATAAAAAAGCGCCACCTAACAATCAGTAAATCACGTCAATAGAATCTCTATAAAGGCCTAAAATCCAATTTCTACACCAAAGAAGCAAATTTCAAATAACCTATAAAAATTACCATAAAAACTTAAAAAGTATAAAATAATAACCAATAAACTACTTCACGAAAACGCTGTTCGGAAATCAAAATCTCTTCCAGACGCACTACTTAAACGAAGCTCATCGATTCTCAACTCGTGACATAACAATGTGGACTACTCGCGAACGGCGTCCTCGGCTTCAAGATCAAAAGCGTCGAGGTCAAATGCGTAATTCTGAGCATCAGAGTCGTCACCAGCATTATCAATTTCTTCAAACTCGTCCTCTTCTTCCGATTCTCCGAACTCTTCTTCCGTTTCGTCAGCGGACAAATCAGCGCCGTTTGAGGGAGAGGAGAGACAGCGTGTTGGGGAGAGAGAGGGAGAGAACGAAGGAGAGAAAGAGCGGAGAATTGGAGACTAAGAGCGCAAAGGAGTCGACGGAGAGGAGATGGAAATTTCATGGAGATCGCGAAAGGAGACAGCAAAAGAGATTCAATTTTAGGGTTTTAAAATTTCTTTCGAATTAAAAAAAACGACATCTGCGTCGGTTGAATTGCTGCATTGTAAAGATTCATGCGTCGTAGCGTTAACTCATCTGAAAGAGGTGCAGTAAAAAACACTTGTTTTTTTCGTAGTGGTATAAGAGTGAAGCCGACGCCGAGGGAGGAGAAACAAATACAACGACAACATTTCGTTTGGTTTGGTTTCGTTTCGTTTCGCTTAGTTTAGTTTTAGTTTGGTTCGTGGAAACAAAACAGCGTCGTTTTGTGGAATGCATCTAATTACAAACAAACGAAGCTCTCTCTCCGTCGTTCTCCCTCTCACAACCCAGAAACGAAAAAAAACTTCCGAGTGTGAGTCCATCCAGTCCCAATTCCTGCCCAGCTGGCACACTCTCTCAAGATGAAGATCCCGAACACCCTTAAGATGAAGATTCCTGCCCTCCTCCTCTCAAATTCAAAACAAAACATAGCCTTTCTTCCCTTTACTTCCCTTCCACTCCAAACCAAAACAACAACAGAGCCATTTCTCAGCCGCAGAGCAGCCATGGTGGATCACAACAAATTTAAGAAGATTGAAGCGAAAAGAGATTGGTGTTAGGAACAAAGAAAAAGATGCGGTCCAAAAGGAACAGCCAGCTACCTGATCAGACATTTCGAGGAAAATCCACTGGGAGCAGCTCAAGAGTGGGCAGATTTCTGGATAAAGAATTCAAAGCGGAAGATTGAAGAATTCCAGCGACGAGCAACAACAAATGAGGATGACTTGACTGAAACTGTTATCAGAACTGTGATTGATCTCGGGAGTGGAGGATCGACCTTCCATCCTGGCGAATCCTCTCTGTCTAGGGCTTCTGTTCCTGGGCCGTCTGTGCCTCCGCCGGTGGAAGAATCGACCTTCCATCCTGGAGAATGCTCTAGGGAAAATTCAGTTTCTGGGTCGTCCGTGCCTCCGCCGATGGTCTCTGATGGTGTTCCGCCATCCACTCCTCCTGGGGTGGCCTCTGGTCTCTTGGCACCGGAAAAGCGCTCTGTTTTCTTCGCGGAGGCCGTGCTTTCTCCACAAACTCCGGTTGTCTCAAATAATGCGACCAACCGGTTGGTCTCTGCGTCCACAACTCTGCCGGGATGGCTCCGCTGCTCTCTTGCCACAGGAGGAGGCCGAGACTCCACTAAGCCCACTTGCTCCGCTATCCACTCCCGTGGTCTCTGATGGCGGAGCAAGTGGACTTAGCGGAGTCTCAGCCTCCCCGCTATCCACTCCCGTGGTCTCTGATGGCGGAGCAAGTGGACTTAGCGGAGTCTCAGCCTCCCCGCTATCCACTCCCGTGGTCTCTGATGGCGGAGCAAGTGGACTTAGCGGAGTCTCAGCCTCCTTCTAAGAGAGCAGGGAGCCATAAGAGAGCACATCCGAATTTATTCCTATCTCCTCAATTTAATCAAATTAGGGTTTATTTATTTATCAAAATAGTCCAAAAACTTGGTTATATTTAATGTTTTTCTATATGTTTATTAAATAAAAAAAAAACAGATCATTAAAATAAGTATTAAAATAAGTTTAAATAATATTATTTATATAAACTATTTATATAAATTTATACATATAAATTGATGTGACATCCCTATATAATTATCACATCATTCATATTAATTAATAATATTTATTATTAATATATATTTATAAAATCATCGTATTTATTTATCAAATTATATTATGTTATGTCAATTTATTTGAATGAATTTGTATAAATAATTTAGAAGAGTAGCATTACTCAATAAGTTTTTATGGATAAAACTTTACGGACATTTGCCAAATTAAGAAATAGAGAATGAAAACAAAAATGTTAATTATTCGTCATTCCTATTTCTTTTTTTTTTTTGGGTAGAGTGAAATAATAACAACTTTAAAAATTTGGAGTTTATAAATACATGCATTACTCTTTAATATTTGCGGGCACACAATGAGGACCAAAGCATGAGATTAATTATAATTAAAAACGAATTGGCCGTCAGATGTTCAAATTGTTAGGTGAATCTCATCAGTGGAGGTAGTTACGCAAAATATTAATATTTGCAACCAACTTTGAAAAAATTACAAACAGTTTTGTGCACTTATGGAATAGTGAGTCCAAAGCTTTCGTTATTATTGCACTTCACTGTGTATTAATTGGATTTATTAAAAATAAAATAAAAAACGAAATTAATTAAAATTCGAAAGGTAAAACAATATCTATATTAGTTATGGACAAACTATTTAAATAAATAATTAGAAAATAATATTTCAGAAAATATATGTAATGCCCATTGGGCTTGAAGAAGGCCTGACCCAGCCTAAAATAATAATAATAATAATAATAATAATAATAATAATAATAATTATTATAATAATAAATAAATAATAAGAGAAAGAGAGACGGCAGAAACGGGTAAGGAGGGAGGGGAAATGATTTGTACTGTTCACGTCGATTACTGTTCACCGCCGTATTTAATCGTCGATTCTGACTGATTTTCGGTGAGTCTCCGATCCCACAATATGTCGTTTTAAAACTTGTAATGTCCTCTTTCCATCCATATATGTGTTGTCCTTGGATTCTTCACCGTTTTTGCGGATCGAAGCATGGAAGCCGATGGCTTCCTATGCGTTTTTCGGCCAAAATCCGGTGAGTTACCAGTAAATCTATACATTAAAATAAAGCTTGTTCTATACTCTTTCTAACCATACCATTTTTGTTACATGTTGATATATGAATTTTGTAAATCGGAGAGAAATGAAATTCGATTACTATTCACTCGCCGGCGACAACTTTCCGGCGACATTTCCGATTATGCTTTCCGGCCATTAAAAAAATTCTTATAACATTATCCATCCATAAAAAGGTTTAAATTCAGTGAGTGGATTATATTTTGAGAATTTCATATTATATTAAAGTGTATTAAATTTAAGTTTTTTTCATATGATTTAAGTTATTAGTTTGATTAATTGAGTTATATTAAATATTTTTAGGATAGTTAATGATGATGTATGTATTTGGAAATAAATACGTGTAAATTATTAATTATGGATAAGAGAGATAGTTATGGGTAGTGCTAATAGATTAGTTTTTGAATATATATATAGTAAGTGTAGTCTTGAAAAGTTTGAATACAATAGAAAAAAATAAATTTAAAGTGAAAGATGTAGAATGAATGTATGTTAAATGATAATAGAAAGTAGAAAGTTTTTTTTATGATTGAAAAATAGACATTTATAATTATATGAATTGGAATAGTAAATTGAGGTATTTAGTTATTTTCTTTAAATACATACACATGTTGAAGAAATAATGTTTTTTTTTATTTACAAAATGATGAGTGATTTTATATTTAGATTAAAAGCAAATTAAAAGGAAAAAGTTTTGGAAATTATAATTTAATTCTGTAGGGGTGATAATGACAAATTCTAAAACTGCTGTACAGCAGGGGCTGATTTTCAAATTTAGAAAACTATTCCAAAATTTACAGGGACCTGAATGCAGATTCTAAAAAAAATTATAGGATAGTCATAAATATTTTAGTTAAAGCATGATATTTAAGAATTTAGAAATCTTTGAAATTCTAAATTGAAATACTTGGGAAATTAGTTAAATTTTGAAGTATAATTTTATGAAAGGATGTTATATAGTATGTCATATAGAAAGTATGAGATTTTGAGATAAAAACATAAACTATGGTTTATAGTGAGATGAAAAGTATTTTATTTTATGAATATTTTAGAAAGTCTTAGAAAGAGTAGAAGATTTATTTTTCTGGATAATTAGAAATATATTTTAGTGTTTACTTAGTGATTTTTTTTAGCATTTTATAGAATTTCTGATAATTTTAGATAATTTAGAAGAATTCAAGTTAGTTTCTTTTGTATTTCTCGATGGGAAATAGACCTATTTGTTATACTTGTTTCAATTATTAAGATGTTTTAAAGCTAGTTTTCAAAATGATTGGAGACATAAATTTTAGTTTCAAAATTAGTTTTGAGCAAAGATATAGCAGTTTTAAAGAAAGGTTCATATTTTATATATATGAATTGTTTTCTATATTATTATAGATACATATTCTATCATTTTATAGAAAGTCTAAAAGCAGAACAATTATAATCATATTTTTTATACAGTAATTTGATTTCGAAGATTTCTTAAAGTATTTGCAATTACTCTTTTAAATAATTATCATGGATTTCCAAGAATTCAGATGTTATGAGTTCCAGCTTACATAAGTTTCACAAAATTTGATAAATTTGCTTGAGAAGCAATGGTTTAGCATATGAAGCATATTTTGATGAGAAATCAGTTTTAGCAAAAATAAGAAAGTTTAATTATATTATACTAAGCTAGTACCCAGCTCACTTAGACAGTGAGACAGCAGATTTCAGACAGAAAGTTATACAGATAGAGGCCTTTGGGGCCCGTTCAGACGTACATAGAGGCTTTGGGCCGTGTGATCTGGGTGCTTTAGCCCTTTGGGGGCAGCTCTACGCATGCGTATGACTAGATAGCAAGCCTGTGCGATGTTAGATCTCGCCAGGTATAGATAACTCTGCCTGCGTGATGTAGATCTCACCAGGTATGAGGAGATTCAGATAGCTTTACCTGTGCGATGTTAGTTTTTGCCATGTACAGATAGCTCTCCCTACGTGATGTAGATCTCACCAGGTATGAGAAAATTCAGATAATTCTGCCTATGCGATGTTAGATCTTGCCAGGCAGGATGAGACAGTTCAGGGGTACTTCTTTAGTATAATGAAAAGAGTTTTTTTTTAATATGTTTATATAAGTTAGTTGAGAAAGAAGCATGATGATAGGTGTCTATTTATGTATTACTTTTATATCAATTCGTCCATGTTTCTTTGCTATATTCCGTGGTATTTTTATGTTTTTGTGTGTTTTGATGTTTGTAGGAGTTTTGGAGCAACTTGCACAAAAATGGAGTAAAACCCTTCATTTTCACCTCTGCTAGTCAGTGATCTTCTCGGATTTAATTGTATTGATATACAATGAACCCGATGACATGTTATATACCGTTGGAAAGCTCTCGAAGTCTATTTTCTGGAGAAATTTACGGTTTATAAATCCATTCAGTGTACCAAAAGTTGTAATCAAAACAGTGTGAGATGTATAGAAATATAATTCCACAAGTCACTGTAGCATGTATAATACGGGGCACTGTAGCAAGTCACTGTAGCAGAGTATTTAAACACATTTTAGGGTTTTATTTTGATAACTTGAAGAGGGGAGAACGTGGAGGAGGCTGTATCTTTGGATTTCTCTCATCTCTTAGAGTTCTTGAAGGAGATTGAAGGCTTGGAAAGAAGAAGAACTACAATCTTGAGATATTTTCATCAAATTTGCTAAGTTTTCCCTTTCCCCTTCATTTTCTGGAATTGCTATGTATTGTATTGTATTTGTATTGTTTCTGAACATGTGTAACTGAATCTGAATTGGTTGAGGGTGATTTCAAAGCCCCTGATATGGTTTTTGTAAGTTGATTGTGCAAGAAGTTGTTATCCAATTCTCTAATTGAAGTTGCTTGTATTTTCCTATATCTAATGCTTATGATTGCTTGCTGGATTGTATTTCGAATGGCCAACTGAATATAATCTGGATATTGTCTATTGCTAGACTAGAAATCTTGATCCGTAATTGTCTTGAATTTCTAATCCTTAGTAGCAAAATTGTGATCAGAGATTGCAATTGGAGAATACAACCTAAGTTAAATAATCCGAGCTTGTGTGTTTATTGCTTAGATCAACCTATCTTTCTTATCGTAATGCATCCATTGAATTAAATTTAGAGAGCTTGTTCTAGGTTGTTTAATGGATAGAGATTAAATAAAGAGCCTGTTTTATTTAACAACAAAGTAAGGAAAGATTGGGATAACAGAGCTTGTTGTTATCTACGGTTGATAATTTCAATGGTGTAATTGGATGACAATTCTACAATTAATTCGCAAATCCATATCTTGTGGTAGAGAAGGATCCCTTAACCAGATTTCTCTATTGATTTTTCATTCAATTTTACTTTCTGTTTGTTATTCTTTATTTACATTAATATTTCATTTAGTTAATCCATCAACAAAACCCCCCCATTTAGTTTGTTGTTGCTGGAAATAACAAATTCAATTAGAATCAATCCTCGTGGGAACGATATCTTACTTATCACTTTATTACTTGTGCGACTAGTATACTTGCTAGTTTCGAACGCATCAAGTTTTTGGCGCCGTTGCCGGAGATTGATTTTCTAATCGATTTGTTATTTTGTTTTCATTGTTGATTCATATTTTCTTTGTTTTTCTTTTCTGATTGTTTGTGTTTAGACAACATGGCAGTAAACTTCTATCAATTCAGTAGCGGATTTGAGCCACAAGTACCATGGAGAGTAAATGAGGTAAGCACTCCGAACATTGAACAACAACTTTCTGAGCTAACCTCTCTTGTGGAAAATATGACTGTAGGAGATATACAAAAATCTTATGAATGTGGGATATATTCTACGATGGAGCATCCAATCGACATGTATCCAACTTTACAAGAAGAATATATGGAACAAGCCAATGCCATGGGTGGATTTCCAGGACAAACGAGGCAATGGTATGATCCTTTCTCTAGCACTTACAATGCTGGATGGGAAGATCAACATAATTTCAGTTACTGGAATCATCAACCAATCACTCCAAATGTGATACCAATCGGCCACAAAGTTTCAATCAACCTAGAGTGCAGCAACCATTTCAAATGCAACCACCACCAATGCCACAACCAGCACCACAACCAGCTTCACAAAACTCAGGTATGTCACTCCAGGATATTGTTAATGCACTTGCCACTAACACAATGCAATTCCAGCAGGAAACTGGGGCAAGTATCCAAAACCTGGCAAATCAAATGGGACAATTGGCTACCAGCATGAGCAAATTCGAGGGCCAATGCTCAGAAAAATTATCTTCTCAAACGGTGATCAATCCAAGAGAGAATGCTTGTGCGATAACTTTGCGAAGTGGAGAGCAAATTCGAAATGGAGAGCAAATGGAAACTGGGGCAAGTATCTAAAACCTGACAAAGAAATCACAAACTGATGAAGGAGATGACACCACTTCCACCATGAACAACACATCATCTTCTAAGGTAGATCTCAAAACTCAAATTCCTTCTTATGTTACTCATCCACCATTTCCTAGCAGATTTGCAAAATCAAAGAAGGAGGAACAAGAACAAGAAATTCTGGAAACTTCCCACAAAATCGAGGTAAATATACCACTTCTGGATGCTATCGAGCAAGTACCTTGTTGTACAAAATTTCTCAAGGAGTTATGCACCACCAAGAGAAAGTTGAAGGGAAATGAGAAAGTAAGTGTGGGGGAAAATGTTTCAGCTGTATTGCAAAGAGAAATTCCTCTAAAATGCAAAGATCCAGGTACGTTCATCATTCCATGCACCATTGGTAATACCAAGTTTGAAAGAGCTATGTTAGATTTAGGAGCATCTATTAATGTCATGCCATATTCTCTTTATGCTTCTTTAAATCTTGGACCTTTTACGAAAACTGGTATTACCATTCAGTTTGCTGATCATTTTAATGCATATCGCAAAAGAGTTGTGGAAGATGTGCTTGTGCAGGTGAATCAATTGGTTTTTTCAGCAGACTTCTATATCCTTAAAATAGAGGATGAGACATCTCCTAATCCAATACCGATTCTTTTAGGGAGGCCATTCTCGAAAACTGCTAGAATCAAGATTGATGTTCATGATGACACTTTCACCATGGAGTTTGATGGCAAAGTGATCCGTTTCAATATTTTCGAGGCAATGAGTGAGCACATAGGGACGGAAAATTCCAAAGAACCAAGAAGGTTGATACAAGTGTCCAAAGAAATGGAGGAAGCTATGGCATCCTTAGATGAGACTATAGCTATAATCACAAACAGGTATGATGTTTCGTGCATTGAATTGCCTTTATCTAAAGAGAAACTTCTTCCTTCTGTGATGAAAGCCAATACCTTGGAGTTTAAGCTACTTCCAGATTATTTGAGGCATGTGTTTTGGGGTGACAAAGATCCTTTACTAGTTACAATAGAAATGGGCCTTGCACCACTACAAGAAGAGAAACGCGTCCGAGAACTTAGAGTTCACAAAACAGCTATTAAGTGGACGATTGCTAAGATCCAAGGCCCAGCCATATGCTTGCACCATTTCTTGTTGGAAGAAGGATCCAAGCCCACTAGAGAAGCACAGCGGAGATTGGATCCTCCTATGATGAAACCAACGTCGGGCTGAGGACGTTAAACCAAGCGCTTATTGGGAGGCAACCCAATGTTTTTGTAAAATAAATAAAAAAAGAAAAGAAAAATAAAATAATAATAAGCTTGAGGAAACATCCAAAGGGGAGCTGAAACCATTGCCCGAAGGTTTGAAACGTGCATATCTGGGAGAAGAACAAACTCAATCACATCATCGGTAATATTTCTCCTTTTCACTTCTTCAATGGATGCCGATATCTTTCTGTCGAACCTTCATAAATATTTTCCTTCACTTCCTCAAAATGCTGTGTTTAAAATTTATAAAGTACGGATGACTAGACTTTGGGCATTGATGCTCCTAAATGTGCCTGCTGATATCCGATGGCTTTCGAAGCCAAGGTGAGATTGTCCGGTGAGCCGGACATTAATCTCGCAAAATACATGTCTGGTCTAGGAAAGAGCTACTACGCCAAGAGGCGAAGAGCGAAAAGGTTACAAGTATGTTATAAATGTGCTAGATGGAATTGTAACCAGACTTGTCGTTCATTAGATTTTGCGTCCAGGAATAGAGAAGATAAACTTTCATTTATTAAGAATGGTTTGAGTAATGAATCGCTGGATAATGTTTTGTTAACTTTCGAGTCACATTCTTGTGGACTTGTTCAGCGTGAATTGCTTAATCTATGGACACAATTTCGTGATGAATTGCAGTGTTATAGTCTAGGGAATCTGACTAAAAACGACCCTGTTTGCCAGTTTATAAGAAAACTGGATGGGAAGCAATCCCCGACTCATAGAAGGCGTTTCAGCCGTTACTGGACGTAAAACCAGAGGAAGATGTGAGCCACAATCACACTACTTGTATATTTGAATGTGTGTTGTTATTGTCAATTTTTTTTTCTTGTTTCGTTTGATCTGATTATCAATGTTGTTTTTGTGTTGTTGTTGTTTGTTGATTTTGTTTTTTTTAATTTCAAGTTTTCTTTTTGACAAACCATATGACTACCCTATGGCATAAGTACACGTGGGAGACAAGTGTGGAGGTTTTGTCAACCTCCACCGAAAGTGTATCTCTATTTTTTATGCCTCACGTGGGAGACAAGTGTGGGGGTTTTGTCAACCACCGCCGAAAGTGTATCTCCATTTTCCATGCTTCACGTGGGAGACAAGTGTGTAGGTTTTGTCAAACCTTGCCGAAAGCATATCTCATTTTTTCAAATTTTGAGGTGATAAATCTGCATCGAGCATCCCCCACCGAAATTATGTCCCCATGTGTCAAATTTGAGAGTTTTATGTGTGTATATATCCATTTTGCATATTCTCAAATGTCATTTTATAACCTGTCTTGCACTTGAATCGCATAATACCTAACGTACATCATTGTCTTGCACAAGTTTAGAGCACTTTTAGAAATGGATAAAACACCAATTCGGCGATTCCAAAATATATGCGTATTTTGTGGATCGCAATTTGGTAAAGATGGAGAGTTTACAACAGCAGCTCTTAATCTTGGTAGGACATTAGCTGCGAGGGTATTCATTTGATTTATGGAGGGGGTAGTCTTGGGTTAATTGGGTGTGTGTCGACAGCTGTATCCTTGGGAGGAAGTAAAGTTCTCGGCATTATCCCTAAACCATTAGCTGTGCGAGATATCGTAGGCAACACAATCGGGGAAGAGTTACAAGTCTCTAGCATGCATGAGCGTATTGCACATATGGTTGTTAAGTCCGATGCATTTATAGCTTTACCCGGTGGTTATGGCACATTAGAAGAGATATTTCAAATCACCTCTTGGCCACAGCTAAACATCCATAAAAAACCCATTGGTTTGTTAAATGTCAATAACTTTTTTGATGGTTTGTTGTCTTTTCTTGATCAAGCTGTAGAAAAAAATTTTATCTCACCATCAGCGAGGCAAATCCTGGTTTCAGCTTCAACTGCAGGGGAGTTAATTGACAAATTACAAGAATTCGTCTATTCGCCTGATTCAACAATGGCTCGGATAGATTGGTTTGGAGAAGGCAATAAGAGGCGTAACCTGGATTTAACGCTCCATCTGTAATCTCTATCTGCTGGTTTGCTTTGTTTTTGTTTGCTTTCTTTTTATTGTGTTTTTTTGAGAGTTTTCATGTTATTTCTTTTGAGCTTTTTCAGGTTATTTCTTTCGTCCCAGGTAATATTTTCTAATCCCGGTTTTTAGAGTGGTGGCTTAAAAAGTTCAAGTTCTCTTGAAACGCATTCTGGATCTCTTCAATCCATAATGGCTGAATAAGGAGGCTAACTTCTAAACTTTTTAGACCCATTCTAACTAGCTTGTTTTTGTTTGCTGACTTGTTGAACTTTGTTATTTTATGAGTGAGTTTAGTTTTGCGTAATTTAGAGTTGTTATGTGTTTTATCTTTATCAGTTTTGATTTAAAAAAAAAAACAATTGTGGAAAAACCTGAGAATGGCAGAATATGGGGTTTTTTTTAACCCTTGAAACGCATTCTCTCTAAATAAATCTGTAGTTTGTTTATTTCATGTTATTTGAAGTGTCTTGTTTCTTGTTTTGTTCTTTCATAATAAAGGTATATAGGCTGGAAACCTTAAGTCTGCGGGCTACTGGTCCTAAGGATTGTTGAAATATACAATCTTGACTCAGGTGTAACAACGCCACGTACCTCTTTTCTTGCATTTTGTGGGTCGATGATAAGATAATGATTGAATTAAGAATAACTCTTGGAAAATGATAATTGATGCATGGATCTTTGTGCTTGAAATGTTAATTAGTTTTTGCTTTACTTTGATTCCTTGCACAAAATTGAGCACCGAGCCATTATCACTGAGTTATTTGTTTACTTAGAGAAAGTTTATGTAATTTAAGTATTTCTCCAGATTTCAATTAATTCTAGAACTTGTTTGATGGTCACTCGAGGCGAAATCCTAGACTGTGCAACATTAGGGAAATGATTTAGGCCATCTTTGGATCGTTTGAGCCTTAAAAGCCAACCTTGACTGAAATTGATCCCTAGTTACCCCTTTGAACCTCTGTAAGCCTTTTTCCTTGTTAACTCACTAAAAGAATTCCTAACCTCAATTGAATTTATTCCAAACAGTTTATCCCTTGTCTATGAGCATGTAAATCATTCACGATTACATTTTGAGCTATGTTCTGGTTTTGGAAAGTTAGAGGAGGTTAGATTGTGCCATGAGCAATGCAAGTGAGTTTTATTGTGTTTGTAAAAAAAAAAAAAAAACAATCTGTACTTATCTTCCACATACTTAAACATTGAGGACAATGTGTTATTTAAGTGTGGGGAAGGGAAATTGTAGTTAAAGAAAAGAAAAAAAGAAGAAAAAAAAGAAGAAAAAGAGATCTATACCCTTGAATGTTCTTAAAAAGAATGAAACAACAAAGTGTGGGGGTGTAGTTTTCTTATGTTTTCTACAAAAAAAAAAAAAAAGATTGAGTGTTCTAAATAAGTTTGGGGGAGTAACCTGGTGAATTGAAATAAGTTGTGTTATTGGGTTGAGCTCTTCTTAGCCTTGAATGATTTATATGTTTGTGGATGATTTGAGCCAAATTATTATCATCTATCATACCTTCACCCAAGCCAAACGTTACAAGCTTAATAAAGTCCTACTTGATCCTTGGTGTTGTATATGTATACATTAGTGGAGAGTGACTTGAAAAGCAGGCCTATGGAGTTCATTTATACACACATTTCACTATTAAATATGATTCATTTTTATGCATAAACTCATCTGGGTTACAAGTGATTAGGTGAGAATGGCTCTACACACACACACACTTGAGGAATTGAAGTGAAGCGAAACTAATCCTTGAGATGAAATTCTTGATCAAGTGCATTATTTTGAAGTTTTCCTTGGGTTATAATTAAGCACAATCTTTGAGGCCTATTTGCAAGTTGAAGCATTTGTGTGTTTTATTTTTTCTTTGATTCTGTTTCGGTTTAGTTTTGTTTCGTATCATTTTAGTTGCTCGAGGACTAGCAAAGTCTAAATGTGGGGGAATTTGATAGGTGTCTATTTATGTATTACTTTTATATCAATTCGTCCATGTTTCTTTGCTATATTCCTTGGTATTTTTATGTTTTTGTGTGGTTTTGATGTTTGTAGGAGTTTTGGATCAACTTGCACAAAAATGGAGTAAAACCCTTCATTTTCACCTCTGCTAGTCAGTGATCTTCTCGGATTTAATTGTATTGATATACAATGAACCCGATGACATGTTATATACCGTTGGAAAGACTCTCGAAGTCTATTTTCTGGAGAATTTACGGTTTATAAATCCATTCAGTGTACCAAAAGTTGTAATCAAAACAGTGTGAGATGTATAGAAATATAATTCCACAAGTCACTGTAGCATGTATAATACGGGGCACTGTAGCAATTCACTGTAGCAGAGTATTTAAACACATTTTAGGGTTTTATTTTGATAAGAGAGGGGAGAACGTGGAGGAGGCTGCAGCTCTGGAATTCTTTCATCTCCTGGAGTTCTTGAAGGAGAAAGGAAGCTTGGAAAGAGGAAGAACTACAATCCAAAGAGAATTACATCAAATTTGCTAAGTTTTTCCCTTCCCCTTCATTTTCTGGAATGTCTCCATGTTGTATTGTATTTACCACGTTCTTAAACATGTGTAACTGAATCTGAATTGGTTGAGGGTGATTTCAAAGCCCCTGATATGGTTTTTGTAAGTTGATTGTGCAAGAAGTTGTTATCCAATTCTCTAATTGAAGTTGCTTGTATTTTCCCATGTCTAATGCTTATGATTGCTTGCTGGATTGTATTTGGGTGGCCAACTGAATATAATCTGGATATTGTCTATTGCTAGACTAGAAATCTTGATCCGTAATTGTCTTGAATTTCTAATCCTTAGTAGCAAAATTGTGATCAGAGATTGCAATTGGAGAATACAACCTAAGTTAAATAATCCGAGCTTGTGTGTTTATTGCTTAGATCAACCTATCTTTCTTATCGTAATGCATCCATTGAATTAAATTTAGAGAGCTTGTTCTAGGTTGTTTAATGGATAGAGATTAAATAAAGAGCCTGTTTTATTTAACAACAAAGTAAGGAAAGATTGGGATAACAGAGCTTGTTGTTATCTACGGTTGATAATTTCAATGGTGTAATTGGATGACAATTCTACAATTAATTCGCAAATCCATAACTTGTGGTAGAGAAGGATCCCTTAACCAGATTTCTCTCATTGATTTTTCATTCAAATTAACTTTCTGTTTTGTTATTCTTTACTTGCATTAATATTTCATCTAGTTAATCAATCAACAAAACCCCCCTCATTTAGTTTATTGTTGCTTTCGAATAACAAATTCAATTAGAATCAATCCTCGTGGGAACGATATCTTACTTATCACTTTATTACTTGTGCGACTAGTATACTTGCTAGTTTCGAACGCATCACATGATTCACAAAAGTTTCTTTTGAAAGAAGATTTTTAAGGAAAGTATGTTTTGTATAGTAAATAATTAAAGCGATGATTTTAGCATATCATCATGAGTTTTATTTTATAAGATTGAGAAAATATGTATCTTTTTCACTGTTTTTAAAGAGTATAGAATCAAGCAATTTTATTCGAAAATTTTTAATCAAAAGTTATTTGTTTTGAAACTTCTATGAGAGATTTGATGATATTTTGACAAGTACGATAGAATTTTCTTAAGTATAAATATGATATGAGTTTTCTAGTTAGAAATGTATTATATGATTTTATTATGAGTTAGTCATAGTCATGCAATTTATGATTGTTTAGAAAATAAATTTAGCAAGTGATTGAGTATATGATGAGAGGAATGTTATTTAAAAGTTCTATGTTATTTTATTTCTTTTGGCATCTGTTTATACATTTTTTTTTTTAGAAAAGAAAGAGATATAGTGATATATGTTGCAGTATATACGAGACTAAATAAGGGTGGTTCAAAGTAAAGGTAGACAACTGATTTGCTTATATAGTTTAAGAATATTAAGTTATTTAGGTAAGTAAGTTGAAGAATTATATAAAGTATTTTTTTTACAGAGGGTTAATAAATTTTTTCTAGTTGTATTATAAGAATGAAGTTTATAAAGAAAGTTGAGAAGAAATAGTCGTTTGTACGTTATTTTGGAAAGAAGAGTATACTGGTTCCCTTTTAAAAGTAATTATACATTGTATTTTGTTTTAAGAAAAATGAGATTTTAGAACACAAAGCTTTATTCAAGAAATGAGTTGTACGAAATAAAGAAAGTAATATTTTATATAATAAAATTTGTCCACTCACTGAGCCTTTAGCTCACTCTTTTCCTATTCTTTTTCCCAATCAGGTGCTACAGGTTTGGTGCTAAGCTGTCTCTGATGCTAGGGAAGGCCACACGATGTATAATAATTTTTCATGCATTGAAAGTATTTCATTTTTTATGTATTGTATAAGCTTTTAAATATTAAGTATGTTGAATATGACTTATTTATCTTTTAGTATATTGTGGTTGATAAGGACGAAAGTTCCAAAAGAAATTGAGAAGAGGAATAATTTAGAAGTGTATAAATGTGTGTTTTTACAGGGGGTTTTCTTTAAAATTATAGGGGAAACTCTGCCGGTTTTTCATTAAAATTTTCGGAGCATTTTTTTTAGTATTTTACATAAAGACCTGAACTTGAAATAATTTTTTTATGAATAGTTTTGTCAAAGTGGCAGAGCAAAAACTGTAGGAAAATAGTTAATTAAGGATTGTTCTCTTAGTGAACAGTTTTAGGCATGAATTGCTCGTGTAGCTAGAGGTGGGTCGTGTCAATATATGTAATAATTAATTCATAATCTATTCATTTCCCCCAAATTTTACCTTTCTATTGCCCAACAATTCTCTCAATCGAAATGACTGAGGACCCGTTTTCAAATCAAATCGACTTGAACAATTGGAATATTTCATCATTTACAAGGATCTCTTCTCTTCAACAGTTGAGATTTGTGATTTCTTTTCATCATTTAAGCTGATAGATAATATGTGTCGAATTATGACTGCAGGCAATTTCAATTTCGTCGAAGCTTGCTGAGGCTGAGGCTGAGCAGGCCTATAATGGTAAGAATTCGCTGCGCTTGGCTGTTTCAAGTTCAATTGTTGATGAAAAGTTGGTTGAATTTTGTATTTCATGTTCTTTTCCTTCTTTCTTTCTGATTGATGTAAAAAAACTTGAAATAGTTTGAATTGGTGTTACCGACTGCAGTTTTGAGTTCTGCATGGATCAACTAGCAATTTTATTTGCTGATTGACAGCCAGAAATAGTGTCTGATAATAGAGACAGATTTGTATACACTTTGGACCTCACTTCCGTGATACTGCTTCATTTCTAATCCCTTGTCGACTTAACTTATCATACAACAGGTTATGGGAATATATTGGAAATTCAAAAATTAGTTGTGATTTTTTTAATAGACTTGCTGCTTTATATGTTATTTATAGAAAGTAGAAATAGAATAGACAGACAGATTAAAAGTTTCAATTTTATAAACATAAGAGAGAGTTTCGTAACGTATTTCCAGAAAATAGTTTTCACGACAATTGACTAGGATATCTCTTTCTTTGGGAGGCGGTTTTGAGTTAGTCTAGACGACTATCTTGGGCATACAGGGCTACTTGTGTTACAAAGTGTACAGATACCTATAGATTTCTGTATTTCTTCTTATATGGTTTATGATGCCTCAGTCAGGTGTTTTTGGTCTCAATGAGTCCGCATTATACACCCCCTTTACTTTGGCTATTTTAATAAATTTTATTCTTGTTTTTTTTCTTTTTTATTCTTTTTTTTTTTTAAGTGAATGCTACTAAAAGGTTGCTAATATACTTCAGTGTCTCCGAGCCTCTTGTATTTTTTATTTTTGTTTCAATGTTATCTTTTCTTGGCTTTTTGCTTCATTAAATGCTCATTCTAGTATTTGCCTTTGTTAGGAGATCGAACACTTTCACCGCAGCTCAAATAAAAGACAAGAAACAAATTGTTATATTAGAAATAACAATTTGGGTGACACTGCCTTCCACAATAAATAAAATAGACAACTTAGGCGGCTCAGTCTTACCACAGTAAATAAATTAAAGGCAATAAAGAAAATAAAGGCACAAAAATTTAACGTGGTAAAACCCTCAATTTGAGGGAAACCTCCACGGGACAAGACCAAAAATATTTCACTATGAAGAAAAATATTACAATCTCTCTCACAATTAGAATGGAGGAGATTACAAGGGAGGAAGAAGAGAAAAGCTTAATACATAAGCTTGGTACACTTGTAAGAGGGGGAGGAGGTTTTATTATATAGCCAAGCCTCCCCACCTCTATTTTATTTTCCACCAATGTGGGATTGTGTGAAAGGCAAAATGCCTTCACACCTTACACTTCACAGCCTTAATTCCCAGAACATAGAGGTCTGGCTTTAAACCAATCCCTGATTATAATAAATGGCTTTGACAACTATTCTTTTGGTTCCATATTTTGACATGATTTGGGTGCATACTTTAATGAGAGCCCCCCTATTTTTGTTATTTAAGGTTCTAACAGAGAGCTTCAAGCATTGCTTTACAATTTTATTCAGTGGCTTTCGACAAAAATATACCTGTAAGTCCCCATTGGCCCAATAACATGGATTTTGTTTAAGCCACAGACCTATATCAGTCTTTTGACAGAGCATGCAAAATTAATCCACCAACAATAGATCTTTCTTGGAAAGACCATCTCCGCTTTAAGATCCAATTAGTGGTTTCACTACATTATTACTTTATCACTTAATTAGTAACATTCTGTCAGTGCTTCAGGTACTTGGGGTTTATTGAGCACACAGAATGTTTCATTTCTTGGACGTCCGGCTGGGACGAGCATTTCTGCTCCAGAAGCTTTGAACCTTGTTTATTCATCTCCTCATACTCTGTTATCGGTCCAGGCTATATCGCCTTAGTTCCAAGCCTTGAAGAAACTTTGCTCCACAAATTCAATAGGCAAGTTTACAAGATCTCCTTTGTTTGGCTTTTCTTCAGAAGAGAAAAAAAATGTGGCATTTAAATATACTTGTACTTTGCTAATTCAATTTGATTTAGGTTAGTATGGAGAGTAATGGCAACGGGATCTCAATTGATGGTATGATACTTCCCTTAGAGCTGGTGAAATTAATTTTGGTGAATCTGGAACAAATGGTCAGCACAGCTTTTATCAATATATTCCCCAGGTGTGCTTATCTGGGCATCTGCCAAGTATAATAAAAATCTGTTAATTGTGTTATTTTTTTAATATATAAATATATATTGGTAGTTAAAAATGATTATACATGGAAAATCATAATCATATTTGGCATCATTGGTTCATTATCTGGTTTAACCGTCTGAAAACGAAGTCATAATATGTATGTGATTAAATTCTTTCTTCTATTTAACATTACTGCTCAGATTTTTTGGAAATAACTAAAATTTAAATTCAGTTTGTTCTAATGCCTTAATGATCAGAATATAAAGCAGTTGAGTTTTCTTTTTTATTTTTCCTGGAAAGATGGTAACTCTCTTTACACTTTTTTCCTTTTTCTCTTTGTAATGCAAACTTATGGTAATTTGCATGGGCTGTAATCGAGGGTTCAAGCCGTCATTAGTAGTGTAGTATGCAGTATTTAATGGAACTTCAGTTACCAGAACATTAGCATGAAGGGAAATCTGCTATGCATACTCTCTCTCTCTCTCTCTCACACACACACACACACACACACACACACACACACACACACACACACACACACACACACATACACACGCACAGGCACAAGCACAAGCACACAGGCTAAATTTTGTTTTTAATATCATCAATTTGCAGACAGCTAGCCAATGCAGCAGAAGCTGATTTGCCTCCTACTCATCACATTCGATTAGGTTTGGCATTGAATTTCTCAGCCTTCTATTGTGAGATTTTGATTACTCTGAAAGGTTTATGAGATACCATATGCTTTTCTCAGTTAATTTGGAATTCTGTTCCTGCATCCTTTATTTGACATAGAAGTTGATTCTTTTTTTTGTCCCCTTCTTTTCTTTAGGCTTGCCACGTTGCAAAAAAGGCTTTCTAGTTCTAGCAGTGTCAGAGCCCTTCCCTTCTTCACCCACTTGGTTTAGTTTTTAGCTCTGGAATATGAATATATAATGATAGTTTGTAATTTCATCTTAGTTTTTTTATTGTATTTATGTTTAGTTGTTTTATTCACTGTTGAATTGGAGTTGCACTTCATGAAGTTATTGCAAAAAATTTTCTAATATGAAGGTGTAGAAACACGGAGTCTCAATGAACTAGAGTTCATAAACGGCATGTGGGTTTGAATTAATTGTTTGTCGGGAAGCAGCCCGAAAGTACTTTTTAAAATTATGCTTGCCTGTAGTAACACCATGGTATGGTAGAGCATGTCATTTTGAATAACAGGACGTCACACTTGTTGATTTTTTTTCGGATTGATTTGAGTACAGGGGCCGACCAATTGATGATAGAAGAAGTTATATGCCAGTAGTAAATCAAAATGGAATTGCAATTGATCCAAGTAACCAAATTTTGTCATTGAAAAGCTTTTTTTGGCACCGAATTTCTTTGGTTTCGGACAAAATTATTTAGTCACTATATGACTCAGTTGAGTCACAGGGGACAGGGCGATCCCATCTTCCTTTCCTCCAACATTTGAAGCCTCCTTCTCCACCTGTACGTCTACGATGCGGCACAATTAATTTCTTCTTCAATCTTCATCCAGCTAAGTGTTGTGTGGAGGGTGGAGCTGAAATGAAACATCGTTCATATAAATGCTTCTCTATGACATGTCGGTATTTTTAAAATGTTCGTCGGATGAATGACAATTCTCTACACTTGGAACGGGAAAGAGCGAACTGCTCGCTGCTGATTCGGCCGATTATTTTTGTACGTCTTGTTATTGTTATTTGCATATTGATCACTTTAGGAAAGAAAATTCCTTAAATGGATTGGGTATGGATTTATTTTAGTTATTTAAAAAAAAAAACCCTAAAGTGATTTCAGTATATATAATATATGTTTTAAATTAAATAATTAAGAATATTTTTGTTATGTGCCCCTGGAGATCACGGGTGACCAATTTTACAAAATCAAGTCAAGTGTTATAGAGTGATCCAAATTAAATAAGGAATAGGAAAAGGAAAATTAAGACCTTAATTGAGAAATAAAATCGGCATGTTCTCTTCCAATGAGGAAAGGAAGAGCCTATTACTGTTACTATAAAAGGGGGTGAGGTAAACTTGTTCCTCTTCATTGGTCAATGAATTTGACTTGAGCGTTTGTGTGCGGTTTGTGCTATTGAATATGAACATGGGTCCAGGTAGATCAGAAGCCGATGGAGAGAAACTCCAATGTAGTGTTTGCTATGAGCCCTTGGCGGCTCCTGTCTTTCAGGTTAGGTTTGCTAATTTCAATTCTTTCTTTCTTTAAATTTCTGCTTGCCCCTATTTGTTGAGAAGCCCTGATTGAGACATATATAAATTTAATTTCACTTAATTATAAGCACGAATGAATGCATTGATTCTATGAAACGAACAAACATTGGGTAATTTTGGTTGGTTTCAGTGTGAGAATGGCTATATCTGCCACAAAATCAATAACGAAACGAATGTCCCTTCTGTTGTTGTTCTGAAATAGAGAAAGCCTCAGACTCTGCTGCCGCTGTTGCTGTGTATTATGGGTGCAGACATGTGGTTCCTTTAATCAAGAATCACTACAAATTCTGCCCTGATTCCTATTCCCTATGTGCACGCCCGGACTGCGTTGTTCTTGCATCCCGCGGCCACATCGCCACTACCAATTATTCAACATCAACCGTACTAGATTTTGTTGAATGAGTCCCTGCAGTTTACCTTACCTCCGGACGTCCACAATACCGTTGTTCTTCATGAACACAAACACAGCCTTCAATTTGTCCTCATCAAGAGTTCTTACCACTCCTGGATGTCAATCAATCGTCTCGACTCCCGAAGCTCCTTTAATATTGATATTGAGGCATCTATTTTTGTTCCGGCCGAGCCAGGGCTGCAGCTTGATGATGAGGAGAGAGAAATGTTCGAAGCTGCAGGTATTGGGTCGACTGATGAGGAGATCAGAGAGCATCTGCTGGAAAATGGGAGTGAGGAGTTGAGAGAATATGTGACCACTGCTACCCTTGGTCCTCGATGGATTCCCATGGGCGTGGACTTGGTGAAGATGACTAACCTTGCCTCTCCAAACAAAGATAAGGTTGAAGCACATTTGATTCAACCTTCATATTACAGAGATATGCACGACGCGCCCTTCAACATCCAAATCTCCATCAAACAAAACAACACTAGTTAATTTTAGTGGGTGCATGCTTTTGGTTATTTGATAGTTAATCTCTCTGCCTAGTGCTTTTGGCTATTTGACAGTTAAATCTTTGATATATCTACATCATCAAACAAAAGGAGAGTGGTTTTGGTTATTTGATATATAATTAATCTTTTATTTAGGCCTTTACCTGTGGTTTCTGTTACTTTATTAGTGGTGTTCTGGTTAGTTGATAGTTAATCCTTTTATTTGGTGCTATTGTGGCTTTTGGTTATTTGATGGTTAAGCTTTTGTTTGGTGTTCAAGTGGTTTTGGTATAATGATGGACTTTAGCATTATTAGATTTATTGATTTTAATGGTATTATTAAGACTTTATATATATCTCCAAATCATCTCGTTTTAACTTGTAGAAATCTCTATTTATTGCTGGCCTAACTTGAGTCACAGAAAATTAGTTCCTCTTCATCCCTATAACTCTTTTACCTACCACATATATATCGGTCTTTTTAACCAAAAAGAAAATTATGTGATATGATAAAATGGTTATCTTTGAAAGAGGAAAAGACTATATGAATCAACAAATTAAATTATAATTCCTTTACAGTGCAGGCATACACTTACATTTAAAACGAATTAAAGTTGGTTGTTTATGAGTAAAGCATGCAGTTGGCCTCAAGGCTGAGCCATAAGACTGAAAACTGGGAATCAATGGGAAAGAATTAAACTCCAACTTCTGCGTCCACTTTATTCATTGATGCATATATAGAGAGTTGAATTATTTAAAGGTGGTGAAGGAGAGGTAGCTAATTTAAGGAATAAATGATCGTCTACTCTTTTTGACCCCGAATATATATGGGGCTGCCCGGTCTCCTTGTCTTATCAGAATTCTCAATGGTTAACATTTATTTACATGTATTTAATAACAAGTTTATTTACATGTATTCTCAATAATTAATAGATATATCAAATTAATTAATGTCGACAATTTATTGTATTAAACAAGAATATTTATTGATCCCATCATTGCAGTGGTAGATTAAATTATATGTTTAATGACAAAAGTGAAGCGGCCTTCTAGCTTTAACGAAGACGATGTGTAAGAGTGGAGTGATCGAGAGACAAGACAAGAAAAGAATATCGACGTTTTTCGGTTACTTTGTTTCCCTTGTTCAGTTTTTTACAATTAACTATATATTTTAATACCGAAAGGTACATTTCAAAACTTCTAATGATAGTTAACAGGTCATGATCATATCGAAAGGTAAGTAGATTTACTTTTGATTCTATACTTTGTTTTCGTTCACATTAATGAATTTCACCAGTACTTGTAATTAGTATAAGATTTTTAAATCATATAAATAAAATACTAAATCGGTAAGTTGATATATAATTAATCATGGACATCAAAGATTCAAGCCCTATATAAATAAATTATTATCTTATGATTTCAAGTTTTAATTTAAAACATATAACACACAAATATCTTAATGGTTAGGTAAAAGCTCTATGCACTGTTACATTAAAATACGAAGAATGGATGTTAATCGAAGATTAATATCTTGAGTTTCATTTAAGTCAAAAGACTTAAACAATCATAACATCGGTCGATATAGACAATAATATATTTAAATTCAAGCTCTAAAAAAGTAAAAATCAATAAACAAAATCTGCAATGCATTAAAGAGTATCATCCATCCATAAAATTATTCTTTTATAATTTGGATTCTGAAAATCACAAACAGTGCTCTTTATATGTGTGTGTGTGTGTGTGTGTAAACAATGCCTTATTTATGTTTGAGAATGGAGCAAATGAACCTCATGAAACGTTGGCAATAAGTATCAGATATTGTAGATCACATATATATGGAAAGTTTCAGCCATGATGAGGGTCGCAGTGGCCAGCTAGGGGAGGTGGAGTGCCAGGTTTAATTGGGATGTTGGTGCAGGGATTAGGACGAGGAGGTGTCACTGGAGACGACCTATTGACTTCACCATCAAGAGACGCTAGATACGAGTTCTTGATGGCAGCAGTATCCATAGAAGGACCTGGCCTTGCAGCAAGTACAATATGATGAGAAATATTAGTAGTAATATTCAAAAGGCAAAAGAGAAGGATAAGTAGCTTGATCGTGTTAAAAAGTGTTCTCATTATCCAAGAGAACATTTTTGTTGGGATGAGATGACAGAGATGAGGAGAAGATTAAGTTGAATGATGTGATTAGCACGATGGTTTGGAAGCTTAATGGAGAAGAAAATGCGTTATTAATGAAGGATAAGAAGGCTTAGTTCAAGGGATTTGATGGGAGTGTGTGTTATATATATACAAATTGCTGAAACGAACGTATGTCGTCCGTGGCAAAAAAAAGCTACCAAAACGAGGGGATGTGTTCGTTTATGAATCGGTTATTTTTGTATTCAGTTGAATTTAAGAATATGTGGTTGATTTTGAATTATTTTGAATTTTGAAAAAGATATGTGGTTGAGATTGAATATAAATTGCGTTGGAAAATGTGTAGCACAGAAAACACGATTTGAATTCATAAACGAACAGAGCCTTAATGTCTTTTGATATATTTACAAAAGAAGGAAATATGGAATGTGTTTTGTTTTTTTGGCACTAATTGATAAGGCACCACTCCTTGTCATTATATATATATATATATATATATATATATATATATATATAGACACACACACACTCACACATGTACATCTTCTAGTGTGACATTGGAGCTTTTACAAATTATACTACCTATGGGCAACAAAATGTGTTATGTATGGTTAGTAATACAAGGATGTTTTAACAGTCAATTGTATATATATATATATATATATATATATACACTTTTTAAACAAATGACAATTACTTATATATATATATACAACTTAATATTACACCATGTGAGAAATCACTCATTTATTGGTATATCATAAAAAAATCAACTTAATTAATGAAGAGTTTGTATATGGGCATAGGATATAATATATTATATAAGAGTTTGTATATAAATTAAGTTTGTAACTCAAGTATTATTTTTGTTTTATTTCTTCATTTAAGCTTATGTATATATCGTAGTTTAATCTTGTATACATATTATTCGAAAATGAATCTCTTGGCAAGCAGGTATGCATAAAGAGGGAGAAAGAAGCATTTGCAAATTGCAACAAGAAAAGTGGGAGCGAGAGACTGCAGCAACACGCAATTAATTAATGTCAAAGCCCTGCATCTGCATTTATGTAGACGTAAATATGCTGAATTAATTAAAGATGGAGAGAGAAAGAAGCAAGGAATATCATGTTTTAATCGCGATGGATATTCTACTGTTGAGTCTGCAGAGAAGCCTTCGTGCAATGCAAATGCAATGGCAATACTTCTACTACTACTACTACTTTCGGCGAAGAAAAGAAGAAGAAAACGCGATGAAAGTGAATCTAGGCATGCGAAGTCATGAGAAAATTAAAACACATTAATTTCATTATTTGCCACCCCGGGTAGGGACGCCGTCTGTGAGAAGCGCCTTGGCTGCACCCTAGCCCTCCACTTTGGCCGTGAGGCGGTGCCTTGTTTCTCTGCTTTTTTCTTGACTCGTCATCACTGCGTAACTTCACACGCCTAGTATCTCTGTAATATAATATTTCTTTATTACTAGTGAGATCAACCGAGTTGACTTGACCAAAAAGGATATTTCATTGTCGTCTTGTTGATAAATCATTTACTTTACAGGCAACAGATAGTTCTTTTTGATCAAAAAGTGAAAAAAAAAATTAATTAATTAATTTTTTGATCAAAAAGTGAAAAAATTAATTAATTAATTAATTTTATATATGTTGCAATTCACCAAATTCAAATGACAAAATTACAAAGATCAAGATTATCTAAATATTAATTTGATACATGTTAAAATTTTAAAATTGAGTACTTTCTATAAAAATTATTGAATCAATTGAATATAATTTTTGAAAAAATTAATTATTTTTATAATAAAAATTATATTGTTTTAAGATCTTAATATGTATCCCTTTGAGATATATTAATTAAGACTATTCATTCATTAATGTAATAAGAAAATTGATTAATGGTCCACATTAATAGAGATATTCCACGAAATTTTCCTCTGGTTAAGGGAGACAGAAGGAAGGAATATAGACTTCTTTCCTTTTTCTTTTCCTTTTGTGCTTCAAATATTTTAATTTGGGTAATTAAATATAGCGAGGAAAGGTTTTCAAGCTGCAATATAATATTGCACGTACAATCACAGCCACGTATTCAATAACTACAAACATAGGCGTTGAAATAAGTCCAACGTCAGGCTCAATCTTATCTATCAATTGCTTATCATTATCAGTCTAACCTGGTTAATAAATTAATTTTTATATGTTGACGTTGGTCGAATAGGCGTTGAGATCATACGCTAACAAATCATTTTGATCCTGATTTTGATATGTCAAAGTAACGTTCCAACGTTGCAATTAAATTCCTTAATTTAAATTTTGAAAAAGAAAAGTTATATATGCAATCCCAATATTTGTTTTTCATTCCGTATTTTTTGTGTTGTTACAGAGACTCACAGCAGGATCCATCTGTATAAGAACGAATGTAAACAAAATATTAATTGATACAAAGAATCCATGTATAATTAACTTCTTTATTCAATATAATCAAAGAATCAAGAGATAAATCTACATACATATGTGACATCATAAAATTCTTACAAGAAAAAAATAAATATCAAATATTCATTGCTTAGCTAATATAATATAATGGTGGAATTTATTGAAAAAATGGAAATAGAAGAGGTGCTATGGAATATACAAAAAAAAAGGGATAATTAGTCAATATCCTTTATTTTTTTTACTTAATTTCAAACGGAGAATGATTATGTATTTTTCATTAATACACCCTTAAAGTTGCATTCAAATCATCATTTTAACCTTTTAAAATATAATTTTTAGGGTGCAATTGATAAAAAATAAACAACTTCACAGATATGATTGATAAAAAATGTACAATTATTCTCCGCTTGAAATTAAATCAAAATTCAAATGTACTTATGATATTGTCCCACGAAAGAATGCAAAAAGTAGGAAAGAGAGCGAGCAAACATTGATCGGCCAAATACAAGAATGAAGGTTTTAGTGAAGATTAGGTTCACAGCGACCGGAATTGCCTGGGATGTGGCTGCAAGGATTCGCATAAGGAGGTGTCACCTTAACTTGATTCAAAGACGACGCTCCATTCGAGTGCTTGACTAGATGCATAACCCTTGCAGCAGTTACTTCATGATTAGCAGAAATGATCAAAAGGCAGCATAAGAGGATACTGCCCACAACATTAAAACTACTTTTCATACCAAAACACATTAATTTTCATCCCTATAACTCTTTGACCTATCACATATATATCGGTCTTTTGAACCAAAAAGAAAATTAATTCATCTTCATCCCTATAACTCTTTGACCTATCACATATATATCGATCTTTTGAACCAAAAAGAAAATTATGTGGTATGATAAAATGGTTATCTTTGAAAGAGGAAAAAAACTATATGAATCGACAAATTAAAATTATAATTCCTTTACAGTGCAGGCATACACTTGCATTTAAAATGTGAAGTGTGAAGTGTGAAGGCATTTTTGCCGTTCACACAATCCCACATTGGTGGGAAACAAAGTGTAAGAGGGGGAGGCTAGGCTATATAATGAAGCCTCCTCCTCCCCTTATATTTGTCCCAAACTTATGTATTAAGCTTTTCTCTTCTTTCTCCTTGTTATCTCCTCCATTCTAATTGTGAGAGAGATTGTAATATTTTTCTTCATAGTAAAATATTTTCGGTCTTATCCTGTGGAAGTTTCCCTCAAATTGAGGGTTTTACCACGTTAAATTTTTGTGTCTTTATTTTCTTTAATGCCTTTAATTTATTTACTATGGTAAGGCTGAGCCACCCAAGTTGTCTATTTTATTTATTGTGGAAGACAGTGCCACCCAAATTGTTATTTCTAACATAACAATTTGTTTCTTGTCTTATATTTGAGCTGTGGTGGGAGTGTTCAATCTCCTAACACTGGTATCAGAGCCAAGTTGCAAAGTCAGAGCCAAAGGTTAGGGCAGTGAGTGGTTACTTGTATGGTTATATACATGTCTAGGAAAGCTTTGTCAAAAAGACGATAAGAGTCTAAGGAGACTAGGTTTTAAGTGAGACCACTTGTGACCTCTCCAGTGTTTCCTAGAAGCTTTCCTGGTGTATATTAAATCATACCGGCACTTACTACTATTCTTGGTTACTGTTTAGCAGTGGTGTACATATACGAATATTATTACTGTTCACGTATACGATACTGTTTACTACAAGACAGATGGCAGCCAAATTCAAGATAGAGAAGTTCGACGGAAACAACTTTGGGCTATGGAAAATAAAAATAAAGGCCATCTTGAGAAAAGAAAATTGCCTTGAAGCAATTGATGGAAGACCGGAAAGTATGCAAGATGAAAAGAAATGGGAGAAGATAGATGGTGATGCGATGGCAAGTCTACATCTAGTAGTTGCAGATGAAATGCTATCAAGTATTCAAGAATTGAACTCTGCAAAGGAGATTTGGGATACTTTGACAAGCTTGTATGAAGCCAAATCTCTACACAACAAAATTTTCTTGAAAAGGAAGTTGTACACTCTTCGTATGTCAGAAACCACTCCGGTAACTAAACATATCAATACTTTGAAGACGTTATTATCCCATCTCTCAACCATGGAGCATAACATAGAAGAGAAGGAATGTGCTGAACTTCTACTTCAGGGTCTACCTGATTCATATGATAATCTCATCCTTAACTTGGCAAATGGTTCGATGAAGTCATCTCTAGTCTTTAATGATGTTGCGGCTTCTGTTTTAGAAGAAGAAAGCAGACGTAAAAACAGGAAAGACAGAATATGACTTCTCAACAAGCAGAGGCTTTATCTGCCAACAGAGGGAGATCAAGGGAACGTGGTTCCAGTGGGAGTCACAATCAAAACAAGGGAAAGTCTAAAGGAAGGAAGTTTGTTAAATGCTACCATTGTGGAAAGCAAGGGCACGTGAAAAACGAGTGTTGGCATCTTAAGAAGAGTGGAGAGGAAAACAGCAAAGGAAAAGAATCTGAGTCGTCAGGATCTCAGGGTTGTGTAGCAAGTACTTCAGGAGATGGAAAAATCTTATGCAGCAAGGCAACAACTGTTGCGGAAGGCAGAAAAAGGTTTGTTGATATATGGTTAATTGATTCAGCAGCAACATAGCATATTACTTCTAAAAGAGATTGGTTCTATCAATACAAGCCTATCTCAGAAGGGTCTGTGTACATGGGTGATGATCATGCCTTAAAGATTGCTGGTATTAGAACCGTCAAAGTAAAAATATTTGATGGTACGATTCGATCCATCCAAGATGTACGACATTTGATTGGCTTGAAGAAAAATTTGCTATCGATGGGACAGTTGGATGACCTCGGATGTGAGTTCCATACGAAAAATGGGATCATGAAGGTTGTCAGAGGCGCGCTTGCGGTGATAAAGGTAGAAAAGATTGCTGCTAACCTATACATGCTCCATGGAGAAACTGTTTAAGAGGCAGAAACAGCAGTTGCTAGTTCTGGAGAAGAATTGTCTATGATATGACATCGAAGACTTGACCATATGTCCGAAAAGGGTTTAAAGATTCTCTTGGATCGAAAACTGCTTCCTCGAATTAAAACTATAAGTTTACCATTTTGTGAGCATTGTGTTATTAGCAAGCAGAATAGGCTGAGTTTTAGTAGATCTATTGCTAACAGTAAAAATATTTTAGACTTGATTCATTCTGATGTTTGAGAATCACCGGTTACATCCCTAGGAGGAGCAAATTATTTTGTATTGTTTGTGGATGATTATTCTAGGAGATGTTGGGTATATATCATCAAGAAAGAGTTAGATGTATTTCCTGTATTTAAAGCCTTCAAAGCACAGGTGGAACTTGAATCCGGAAAAAGGATCAAGTGTTTGAGGATAGATAATGGGAGAGAATTCTGCAACAAGGAATTTGATGCATTTTGCAGTAAAGAAGGTGTGAAACGGCAGAAGACACACTAGAAGAAAAAGGACTTACGGCAACAGGTAATTCGCAACGTGCACAATGTGCACGTTGCGAAATCTAGCTTTTGGCAACGTGCATGTCTTGCACGTTGCTAAAACCTAAACTTAAGAATAAATTAAATTATTATTTAATTTATATATTAATTCACAAAATATAATAATATATAAAACTTTAAATAACAATAACATGTAATTAATTTTTTTATTTAATTATTTAATTATTTATAAAATATTTGGCTAACAAAATATAACTAATAAAAAATTAAATAATATAATTTTATTGTTAAATAAATATATTAATATACTTATAACTAATAAAAAATTAAATAATTTATAAATAAAAAAATTAAATTAGTTAGTCTATTTGAAAAGAGAAATCCAAACGATGACGTTTTGGCCTTTTAATGGTGTGCAATTTAGCCACAAACTCAATTCACTCGGCCCAAATCGATCTAATTCAACCCCAAAATGGTTGAACCCTAAAATGGTGGCTTCCCTCTATACCGTTGCAGCGTCAACCTTCCTCGCGTCCAAACTCCTCTATGCAGTTAGTGGCTAGCCTCTCACGCTCACCTTATAACTCCCTCCTTGGACCTTCTCTGTCACGCTTGCCTCCTCTTCAGCTTCTCTGTCACGCCTGTAGCTCCCTCCTTGGACGAGCACGGGGCTTAGTCAGCTTCTCTGTCACGCTTGTTTTGCTGCTACTCTTGAAACATTTCCTAAAGACACCGTAGCTAGCTCTACATGCAGGTACCTTTAGTTTTTTTATTATGTTATTTTCTTATATTTTCTTGGTTTGGATTTGGGATTACTGGCTATTGTAAGAGTTGTTGTTCGTTTCTTCTTCGTCTATTTGTTTTCATTTCCATTCTTTAATGGAGTTGATGATGATGAGGCGCAACGACATCGTCCAGCATCCACAGATCGACAGATCCGCACTCAGAGCTGTAACTGGCCTCGCTGCTGGATGGCTTCAACCCCAGGAGAGATCAACTTTCAGCTCTAACTCGTTGTCCATTGCATTAGGCTGATAAAACTAGTATTGATAACCACCAAACCCCATGTAAGGTAAAGGTAGTGGTGGTTCGGTAGGTTGATAACCCATCCCAGTTAACTCAGGACATATACAACGCTTCTTAGCTGGGGGTTCAGTTGGAGCTGGGGATGGTGGTTGGGCAAAGACGAGCGTGACTTTGTTACCGCGTCTCTGATCTCAGCTGTTTACTTGCCCCATGGCCTCTGCCTTGTTCCTCTGTACACGTTGTTCCGAGTTCGTTGAGCATTACACTTCTTAATTTGACTCTTCTCATTGCTCACTTTTTTTTAGGTTGGCTAGGCTTTTGAGGCATGTTGTTAGTATGGTTTTTCTCAGCATATTCCAAGCCCATCAGGTCTGAAATGCTGTCAAGGTCCTGTGCAGTCAATTTTCAGCCACGCTTTAGATCAAAGAAATCGAAAATAATAGAGCACCGCCACACATCTTTTTACTTGTAGTTGCAAATGGGGTATTGAAATGGCTTTTTATTGAAATGGGGAAAAGTAAACAGTTGAAAGCTTTGTTGAAAGTCGAATAAAGAATGAAAATTTTGTTAGGTAGAAGCGACCAAATGATTAGGCTTAGGCTTGTCATGGTAGACTCGGAATTATTTTGCTATTTAGTATTCTTTGAATTGTTTTTTGCTCATCCTTTCTAAATAACATTTTTTTAGATTTCATTACAATGGCCTATTGAACTTATTAGTGACAATTACGATATAATGCAACTCTCTTTCTAGTTAGTGTGCCAAGAGCCTCCAGTTTTTGGAGACGTAGATGATGTTAAGCTTGAGTTTTTTTTGTTTTATTTTTCCTGGTTTATCCTTTTCCTAGTAAGTCATTTAAGTTAATTTACTTAATAGTACTTTTTATAATTTTTAATTACATATTTATCCATATTTCATTATAAAATGGAAATTAGATAGATTTAGAAATTTTATTTTATAAAAATATGTTTTTAAAACCAATATTTTGAAAAGATGAGATAAAGAGTCTTTTATAATTGTTAAATACATTCTTTAAACATTTTATAAATAATCTATTTTTTTAGTTAAATATATATTTCCATGAACATAATGTCTTTTCTAGTGGAATTTTTAATTTATATCGTAAAAAAACATTTTCAAGTAAATCTAATAAAGGATATGCCTAATTTGAGCACTATTTGCATAATTTTGGCTAAATTTGAATTATTATACATCCATTGCTAATGGATATTAACATCATAAGTGAATTTTAGAAATGGGAAAGTCACTTAAATTTATATGCAGATTCAATAAACGTTAACCTATTTTCTCTTGCTAGAGCTCTAATAAGACATTGTACCTATTTTATTTCATTTAATCTATTAATTTCTCTCGGTTTGAATCACTTATCACATTTCAGTAATTTCTCAAACTCCACTCCTTGGTAGTTTCAGCAAATTTATTGATTAAATCTTCTACGTTTCAGTATTTAGTTCTTTGATGTTTGAATCAACTTTCGCATTTGTGTTTGCTACAGCTCTGCTCTTTCCTCTGCGTTCCATTCTCGCTGCTCTCTCTAGCAAAATAGTTGGAACTCTTGCTTTTGTTGCAGCTCCTGTGCTCTCTGCTATCTCTTCTGCAGATTTCTGAGCTTTTTGGAGGTAATTTACATCTTTCACTTTTCCTTTGTTGTTCAATTTTTGTTCGATTAGAGTTTTCTCTTTGTGCTTGACATGTCAAGTTTATATTTCATTCTTATAGCAAGTGCTTATAAGTATCTATAGATGAAGCAAATGATATAACTGCATATATAACCAAGTGATTGTTAAATTAGGTGTTGGAGATGGATAAACAATGGATGCACCAATCAAGGTTTTTTCCTATTTTAAAGAATTCATTAGAGTTAGTTAATTCATTGAAATACCCTAAACTAAGTTTAAGGTATTATGTCATATTACTTGTAGATGTTCGGAGGAGTATAGGAAGGGGGCACTAAATTTCGTTAACATGGCTCGTGAAAATTCGAGAAACTTGGACATTATAGTTGTGTTATATTTATAATAAATATTTAAATGAAAATTTATAATACTTGTTCATTACAATATTCTTTTTTTTTTATTGTAGTCATTCCAAGAAAGTGGTCCACAAATTATACCAAGTGAAAATTCAAGATGTCATTTATTGCATTGGTATTCAGATGATCCAGATGAAATTGTGGCTGAAGGGAAGATTGCAAGTATAGATCCTAAGGCCAAAGTACATCACAAGCCTTTAGGAAGGGATTGTTGGAAAGTTTGGATAGTTCATGCAAACAAAGGTAATGTTAAATTATACAGGTCAACGGATGAAGCTGAATATCTTGATCAAGCAGTAGGAAGTGCTATTGCTTGGTTTAAGAATAGCATCAAATTGATATAAATAAGGTAATACTTTATAATTTTTTTAATTAACTTCATAAGTGTTTATAAATTTGTAAATACAAATTTATTTTACTTTTGTGAATATATTAAGTCCACAAGTTGTGTCATTGCTATATTTTATTGTGTTATAGGTGGAAGTTGTTTTTTCGTGTGCGTCAACTATTAAGGTATGTACATTATACTTTACTAATTTGTAATGACTTTTGTTTGGATGTTGTTTTGAGTTGGCTTGGTTTGACGAGGATTGGAGATCCTATTGTTGTTCTAGAAAAATGATTTGGTATTAGAAGTGTTTTTGATATGTTATGTACTTTTGGGAAAGGCCAATAAATAGATGAAACTTTGCCAAAATTTTTTTAGATTGTTATGACAACTTCTCTTTTTTATAAATTTAACTTGGCATAAGATTGTGTTTAAAATGACTAATATGTTAATATTTTCTTATGTAGGCCTTGCTGGTGTTTATTAAAATCTTCAAGATGATGAAAGTGTTAAAGAGGAGAAGATATTTTGATTTCTAATGGTTTGTTTCATTTGTGGTATTCTAAGCACTCAAATCATCTACTACTTGTTATTTTCTTGTTGTTCATGTAGGCTACTTATTTTCAATTCCGATGCTTGTTACTTGTTGTATAGACAGTACTTGAACTTTTACAATTGTAATGATATTCATTTCAATTTAAATATGCAATTTGATGTTATATATAATTGTGAACTTGAATGTAATCATTTCTATTATGATGTATATAGTTGTAAAATATAACAAGAATCACAATTACCCAAAAATTTATAAAAATATATATGCATTTATTTTTAAAATATATATTATACCTACGGCAATGTGCAATGCACGTTGCCAAAAAATTCTCACCTCAGATATTGCAACGTGCATTGCCCGTTGCTATTAATCATATATAGCAACGTGCAATGCACGTTGCTATTTGAGATACAGCAACGTGCAATGCACGTTACGAATTTAGATACAGCAACGTGCAATGCACGTTGCTAAAAGTTATAATTGTTGGGTATTTAGCAACGTGCAATGCACGTTGCTAAATCTTTAATTGCAACATGCAAAAAACTTACGACATCGTGCATTGCACGTTGCGAAATGTCATGGACTTTTCGCAACATGCAGAACAGCAACATGCGTCTGCACGTTGCGAAAGCCTTTTCGCAACGTGCAATGCACGTTGCCGTAGGCCCTTTTTCTACCAGTGACAGTTGCTTACACACCACAACAAAATAGAGTGGCAGAGCGGATAAATAGAACTCTCGCAGAAAGAATGAGAGCATTACTAAGGACTGCGGGTCTACCCAAGATATTTTGAACAAAAGCAGCCACCACAGCCTGTTACTTGATAAATAGGTCTCCATCAACAACAATTGAGATGAAGGCACCTATAGAGATGTGGACTAGTAAGCCAACTGATTATTCCTCCCTTCATATTTTCGGATGTCCTGTTTATGTGATGTATCATGACCAAGAAAGAACAAAGCTGGATCCAAAATCCAGGAAATGTATCTTCTTGGGGTATGCTGATGGAGTAAAGAGGTATCGCCTATGGGATCCTACTGCCCATAAGGTTGTCATCAGTAGGGATGTTTTATTTGTAGAAGACATGGTTAAATGTGAAGAAAGTGATAGCACGAAGAAAAATGTTGAGACTGTATCAGTATAAGAAGAAACGGTTTCTTCTGAAACAGTACCTGAACATGATGATCAAGAACCAATTGAGTCTGAAGCACCTGAAGTCCATCGATCAACTCGAGAAAGAAGAGAACCTTCTTGGCACTCAGAGTATGTAATGGCAAGCAATGTTGCATACTATCTCCTAATAGAAGATGGGGAGCCTTCAACCTTTCAGGAGGCTATAAAAAGTTCTGATGCATCTCTATGGATTGCAATACATGAAGAGATGGAAGCCTTAGACAAAAACAAGACATGGGAACTTGTGCCACTACCACATCGAAGAAAAGCCATCGAAAACAAATGGGTCTACAAGATCAAACGTGATGGGAATGATCAAATGGAGCGGTATCATGCTAGACTGGTGGTCAAAGGATATGCTCAGAAAGAAGGAGTTGATTTCAACGAGATATTCTCTCCTATGGTAAGACTTACAACAATTCGAGCAGTCTTGGCTATGTGTGCTACATTTAACTTACACTTAGAGCAGTTAGATGTAAAAACTGTGTTTCTTCATGGAGAACTTGAAGAAGAAATTTATATGCTCCAACCGGAAGGTTTTATTAAAAAAGGAAAAGAGAACTTGGTTCGCAGGTTGACCAAATCTCTGTATGGCTTAAAACATGCGCCAAGGTGTTGGTACAAGAGATTTGATTCATTCATCATCAGCCTTGGGTACAACAGACTCAGTTCATATCATTGTACGTATTACAAGAGGTTTGAGGAAGATTTTGTCATTTGACTGTTGTACGTGGACGATATGTTGGTAGCAGGCTCTAACAAAGATCAGGTCCAAAAATTAAAGGCACAATTGGCTATGGGATTTGAAATGAAGGATTTAGGACCGGCAAACAAGATTCTAGGGATGCAAATTCACCGAGACAGAAAAAACAGGAAGATTTGACTATCTTAAAAGAACTACTTGAAGAAAATCTTGCGCCACTTCAACATGCAAGATTGTAAGCCAACTTCCACCCCATTTCCTGTTAATCATAAATTATCCTCAAGTATGAGTCCTAGCAATGAAGTGGAGAGGATGGAAATGTCTCGAGTACCGTATGCATCAGCAGTAGGAAGCCTAATGTATGCTATGATTTGTATAAGACCAGACATTGCACAAGCAATGGGAGTGGTCAGTAGATTCATGGCTAATCCAGGGAGAGAGCATTGGAGTTCTGTTAAGAGGATCCTTAGATACATCAAAGGGACCTCTGATGCTGCACTATGCTATGGAGGATCAGATTTTGTTGTCAAGGGCTATGTTGATTCAGATTTTGCAGAAGATCTTGACAAAAGAAAGTCCATTACAGGCTATGTGTTTACGCTTGCAGGAGGTGCTGTGAGCCGGGTATCCAAACTATAAACTGTTGTGGCTCTATCTACAACAGAAGCAGAGTATATGGCAGCTACACAAGCTTGTAAGGAAGCTATTTGGATTAAAAGGTTATTGGAGGAACTCGGGCACAAACAAGAGAAGATTTCTTTATTTTGTGACAGTCAGAGTGCCTTGCATATTGCAAGGAATCCAGCCTTTCCTTCAAGAACGAAGCACATAGGAGTTCAATATCATTATGTACGAGAAGTAGTGGAAGATGGAATAGTGGATATGCAGAAAATCCACACGAAGAACAACATAGCAGATGCATTGACTAAACCAATCAATGCTAACAAGTTCATCGGGTGTAGGACGTCTTGTGGCCTGTTAGAGACGTGAGTAGCATGTATAGAGACAAGACTGAAAGGAAAAATGTCTTCAAGTGGGGGAATGTGAAGTCTGAAGTGTGAAGGCATTTTTGCCTTTCACACAATCCCACATTGGTGGGAAACAAAGTATAAGAGGGGGAGACTAGGCTGTATAATAAAGCCTCTTCCTCCCTTTATATTTGTCCCAAGCTTATGTATTAAGCTTTTCTTTTCTTTCTCCATTATTATCTCCTTCATTCTAATTGTGAGAGAGATTGTAATATTTTTCTTCGTAGTAAAATATTTTCGGTCTTATCCCGTGGAGGTTTTCCTCAAATTGAGGGTTTTACCATGTTAAATTTTTGTGTCTTTATTTTCTTTATTGCCTTTAATTTATTTACTATGGTAAGGCTGAGCCGCCCAAGTTGTCTATTTTATTTATTGTGGAAGGTAGTGCCACCTAAATTGTTATTTCTAGCATAACAATTTGTTTCTTGTCTTATATTTGAGCTGCAGTGGGAGTGTTCAATCTCCTAACATAAAACGAATTAAAGTTAGTTGTTTATGAGTAAAGCATGCAGTTGGCCTCGAGGCTGAGACATAAAACTGAAAACTGGGAATCAGTGGGAAAGAATTAAACTCCAACTTCTGTGTCCACTTCATTCATTGATGCAGGTATAGCGAGTTGAATTATTTAAAGGTGGTGAAGGAGAGGTGCCTAATTTAAGTAATAAATGATCGTCCACTCTTTTTGAGCACGAAAATTTATGGGGCTGCCCAGCCTCCTTGTCTTATCAGGATTCTCAATGATTAACATTTATTTACATGTATTTAATCACAAGTTTATTTACATGTATTCTCAATAATTAATAGATATATCAAATTAATTAATGTCGACAATTTATCGTATTAAACAAGATTATTTATTGATCCCGTCATTGCAGTGGTAAATTAAATTGCACTCGCAAATTGATTTAATATATGTTTAATGACAAAGGCGAAGCGGCCTTCTAGCTTTAACGAAGACGATATGTATTCGAAAGTCTTTCACATTAACTCTCACAATTTGAGAGTGGAGTCATCGAGAGACAAGACAAGTAAAGAATATTGACGTTTTTCGATTACTTTATTTCTTTTTTACAATTAATTATGTAGATGCTGAAAATCGATTGACTTTCATTTTACTAATAAAATTTGTATTTATTATGAAAAGTCTGACTCAACAAGAGGGAAATGGTGGAATATGTTAAGAAGAAGGGTGAAAACAGGGAATTTTGGGTCACATGTTCGTTAAGATGGTTGCTGTGGTTTGGTCAACTGAGGCTCTTGCGATAGTTTTCTACAATTAACTATGTATTTTAATACTGAAAGTTAGAACAATTACTTTTGATATTCTACATTTTAGTACTTCTAATGATACTTAAGAGATCATGATCATACCGAAAGTTACGTATATTTACTTTTGTTTCTATACTTTGTTTTCCTTCACATTAATTAATTTCACAAGTATTTGTAATTAGTATAAGATTTTTAAATCATATAAATACAACACTAAATCGGTAAGTTGATATATAATTAATCCTTGCCATCAAAGATTAAAACACTCTGTAAATAAATTATTATCTTATGATTTCAAGTTTTAATTTAAAACATATAACACACAAACATCTTAATGGTTAGGTGAGAGCTCTTTACACTGTTACATTAAAATACGAAGAATGGACGTTAATTATATTGAAGATTAACATTTTGAGTTTCATTTAAGTCAAAAGACTCAAACAATCACAAGGTAGGTCGATATGAACAATAATATATTTAAATTCAAGCTTTAAAAGAGTAAAAATCAATAAACGAAATCTACAATGCATTAAAGGGCACCATCCATCCATAAAATTATTCTTTTATGATTTGGATTCTGCAAATTAGAAACAGTACTCTTTATATATATAGCCTTATTCATGTTTGAGAATAGAGCAAATTAACCTCATGAAACGTTGGCGATACGTATCAGATATCGTAGATCACATAAGGTGGAGTACTGCCTGGTTTAATTGGGATGTTGGTGCAGGGATTAGGACGAGAAGGTGTCACGGGGGACGACATATTGACTTCACCATCAAGAGACGTTGGATGCAAGTGCTTGATGGAAGCAGTATCCATAGAGGGACTTGGCCTTGCAGCAGCAACTACCATATGATGAGGAATATTAGTAGTAATATTCAGAAGGCAAAAGAGAAGGTAAGTAGTTTAATGGTATTAAAAAGTGTTCTCATTATGCAAGAAAACATTTTGTTGGGATGAGATGAGGAGAAGATTAAGTTGAATGATGTGATTAGCAAGATGGTTTGGAGGTTTAATAAAGAAGAAAGTGGGTTATTGATCAAGGATTGAAGGAATTTGATGGAAATGTCGTCTTATATATATGTACACACACGTTACCAAAGAGGAAATCTCTTATGATTCACAAGATGAGGAAATGTCCTGTGATTTTACAAAAGAAGGAAACATGGTATATGTGACTTGGCCCTAATTAATAAGGTACGAATCCTTGTCTTTATTTATTTGTTTAAATAAAAAAACTACATATATAGCACATATAGGGCATGTTTGGTACGCGACATTATATGGTGTAGTATAATATTGCATTATATAGCATCGCATATAGTACTAAAAATAATGTTATGTCAAAATTACAGTGTTTGATGTACTCATATATTGTATTAATTTGTACAAAAAAAGTAAGATTTTTTTTTTCGAAAAAGATACACTAAGTATAAATATATTTTTAGTTTATTTATAAAATTAGTTATTTAGTAATGTATCGAACAATCATTAATTGTTGAAAAAATTTACTTGGGGTTCAATGCCCTCACTGGACTTATCAGACAATTCGAGTTTATGATGACATCCTAGGTACCAATTTGTCCGACGGGGACAATGGACCTCGGGTGTCACCTAATGGGGACGGTGACTCCCTTCATCCCTTTTTTATTTTAAAAAAATAAATTTTAAATAAATTTGATTTTATAAATTATATAATAAATGCATCTTTATTTATTTTAAAAATTAAAGTGTATTGTTGGATATATAGAATTTTATAGAGATAATTTTAATATTTTTTATTAGTGCTATACAATGTAATGATAATGTCATGAATTAACTCTACATAATTTAATACAATATTAATGCATCTAAGGGTTGTACTTTATATTAATTAATACTATGCTAAATTAACACCAAACACATGTATTATAATATTTAATACAATATAGTAAAATAATACTATACATGCCCATATACATCTTCCAGTATGACATTGGATCTTTTACAACTTATAGGCAACAAAAATGTTATGGATGGTTAATGAAACATGGATGTTTGAATAGTTATAATGGTATAAGGTTTAAGGGGATATATAATTCATTATCACTTGTTTAAAGAGTTGTGATATATATAGAACTTTTACATTCGGTGGGAATCACTTATTTATTGATATATCATCACTCTTTATTAATGAATTGATTTTTGTACATATGCTTTTTCTATATATCGTCGCTTTATATGGACATATATATATAGAAAAGTTTGTTTATAAATTAAGTTTGTGATTGTTTTAGTTGTTCATTTAAGTTTATATATCCTAATTTAATCTTTTATCTATATATATATATATATATATATATAAAATTCGAAAATAAACTTGGTTTTGCATGTATGCATACAAATGAGAAAGAAGAATATATGGAAATTTCAATAGGAAAGGTGGAATTATGTAGAAGTAAAAAGTTGAATTAATTAAAGATGTAGTGAGAAAGAAGCAAGGAATATCACGTTTTAATCACGATGGATATTCAACTTCGAGTCTGTAGAAAAGCTTCATGCAAATGCAATGGTAGGACTACTGCCACTCTCGGCAAAGGAAAGAAGAAGAAAACGCGATGAATTGAGGCAAGAAGTAAAAGGGAGACTCTGGGTTCATTTGTTTGAGTATTTTAAATTTTTATTTTTAAATTTTGAAATGAATATCTAATTGATTTTAAATTTTTTAAAATTTTAATGTGTATGAAAATTAAAACACATTAGTTTCATTATTCCCCACCCTGGGCTGCAGCCTAGTCGTCGATCTCGGCCATGAGGCGGTGCCTTGTCCAGCTCTTCTGCGCGATTGACTCGTTATTTGTTGCCACAATGTAACTTCGCACGATAATATCTCCCCTATAATATAATAATCTTTATCAGTTAGATATTCTACCTAGTTGACAAGACTTGTCGTCTGGTCGATGAATCCTTTTACTTTATAGTATTTTATATAAGAATTCATTGAATAAATTAAATTATTAATTTAATACGTTTTTTTAAATTAATTTTTAATTATTTTATCATAAAATTATATTGTTTTTAAGATCTTAATTTGTATCCCTTTGAGATATATTAAGACTAGTCGTTCGTTAATGTAATAAGAAAATTGATATTGGTCTACATTTATAGGGATATTCCAGGAAATTCTCCATTAGTTTGACTACTGAAAGTTGACTTCCTAACGTCCTATCAAAAAATAGACTATATCCAAAGTTGAGTGAGACAGAAGGAAGGAATATTGACTTCTTCTTTCCTTTTTTTATTTCTTTTGTGCTTCAAGTATTTTAATTTGGGTAATTAAATATAGAAGAGAAAGGCTTTCAAGCTGCAATATAATATTGCACACCAACAATCACAACCACGTATTCCATAGCCACAAAAATTGGCCCAGAGAACAGGCCAACACCAAGCTTAGTTAATATTATCTATTTCCTGATCAATCTAACTTGATTAACAAATTAATTTTAAGATATTGACGTCGGTCGAGTATCTAAGCTAACAAATCACTTTGATCCTGATTTTGATATGTAAAAGTAACATTCCAATGTTGCAATTAAATTTTGGGCAACTATCACGGAACCCCCCTTTATTTGTGAAACTTCCGACCCCTCGGGTTTTCGAAAATAGAATAAAACCCCCAACCGTTACTCTCCGTTCTGTGAAACCATTAAGAGGGAGGGCACTAAAGTAATTTCAAGATACAAGCAAAATATCTTGAATAAAATATGAAATTTAATTTTCTTTTTTTTTCTTTTTTTCCCTGTTCTCTCTTCCGCTTTATTTGCCTCACCTTAAAACCTTACAAACAGACAACATCGAAAACAGAGACGCCGCCAATCTTGATGTCACAGCTACTGTGATGTCCTCTTACGCTCTCTTCAAACTCATTGAGTTCAGGACCCATCGTCTCCATACGCAGAGATCTACCCTTGCCAGTTGCCACTATGCCTTCCTTCACTCTCTCCAAACTCAATTGTGTTAGTTTATACTGCTGTAAGGAATGATTAGATAGGCGGAGTTTCTAAGTACCTTAAGTAGATTATGATGGGTAGAGTCAGCGGTGGATGGTTTGTTGTGTTGTTTCTTGAGGTATCGAGAGACGGAGAGCAGAGGTTTTTCGCTGGAGGGCAGTGGCGATGGTGATGAGAAGTGCTGGTGCTAGACTGATAGGGTTCCTTCTTTTTTTTTGGGTTTGGAGATGATAGCTGGCTGTTTATGTTGGGTTTGGCTATCGATTAGATTGATTTGTTTCGTTTTGTTTTTTGTTTAAATACTTCTATTTGATCATGGATTGTAATTTGATTCAAACAATTGTTTGATTGCAGTCTATTTTTTTCTTATTTATTTGTTCTTGTTTCCAGAATTTTGTAGATACGAGGAAACAACTGCAGTGGGTATGTTTGCATCGGATTTTACAACTTTTTTTTTCTTTTTTTTTTTCATTTATTCTTGTCTTCAACAATTTTGTAAAAGATAAAAGAACTACGGTACTGGGTATTTTGGGGATTCTGGAAATTTTATTCTTCTTTCAACAAGTTTGTGGAGATGAAAAATGGATGTGGGTGATGAAGAAGAATGGTTGTGGTTGCTGACATATTTTTTTTTTTTCCTTTCATTCTGATAATTGTTTGATTTGTGAATAGCAGTTCTTTAACGGTGCTTGCGGTAGACTTGCATTAATTTTGAGGAAAAAAAGGGGGGCAATGCCGATGGCGAAGTGAAAAAGAGGGAGGAGATGGAGGAGACACAGAATTAAAGATAAGAATGAAGGAAAGAGAAAGAATCAGAGATAAGAGAGAATGGGAGGAGATAGAAGAGAGAGAAAGATTTTGGTTTTTAATATTTTTAAAAAATTGGAGTACCTGCTTTGAAGGGTAAATTAGTTATTTTGTATTTCGGTATAAAAGACATGACAGTTTTGACGGAACGGAGACTCATGGTTAGGGGTTTTGTGCTATTTTTGAAAACTCGGGGGGAGGAAATGAGAATAAAGAGTGTATTTATCCTGAAAGTTTTGAAAAAGAAATGTTATGCAATCCCAATATTTGCTTTTCCTTCTGTTTTTTTTTTTTTTTGTGTTATAGCAACTCATATGATCCATGTGTAAGAACGAATGCAAACAAAATATTAATTAATACAACGAATCCATACATGATTAACTTTATTCAATATAACCAAAGAATCAAGGGATAAATATACATACACATATAACATCATAAAATTCTTAAAAGAAAAAAAAATATCAAATATTAATTCCTTAGCTAATATAATGTAATGGTAGGATTTATTGAATAAATGGAAATAGAAGAGGTGTTTTTGAATGTACAAAAAAAATATAATAATCACATAAGTATCTTCGAGTTTTGACTTAATTTTAAACGGAGAACAAATATATTTAATTTTAAACGGAGAACAAATATATATTTTAAATCGTACCTTTGTTTTTAAATCATTGTTTTTACTTCTCAAAACATCATTTTCAAAGGTATGATTGATAAAAAACGAGCAATTTTAAAGAGTTGATCAATAAAAAATGTATGGTCGTTCTCCATTTGAAATTGAGTCAAAACTCAAGAATATATATCTATATTACCTCACAAAAGAATGTAAGAATAGGTACAAAAGCTGAGTAAAAACATTGATCGGCCAAATGGAAAGCTGCATACGCAAATACAAGATTGGAGGTTTTACTAACGGTCAGGGACAGTGACCGGGATTGCCTGGAATGTAGCTGCAGGGATTCGCATGAGGAGGTGTAACCTTAACTTCATCACGATGATTCAAAGACGATGCTCCATTCGAGTGCTTGACTGGATCATGCATAAACCTTGCCGCAGCTACCTGATGGTGATTAGCAGAAATGATCAAAAGGCAGCATACAAGGACACCCACAGCATTAAAACTACTTTTCACACCAAAACACAACATTGATCAATTTCTCAAACGATTTCCAATTTTCAAAAGATGATTTGTTTGTAGAGTATGGTGGAAGGAAGAGGACATATATATACCGTCAATAACCACACGTAAACGCGGAAAAAAAAAATTGATTAATCAATTAAGGTGCCTTCCCATGATTGGGATCTAGGTTTTACTCTATAAATTTACAGGAAAGTTCCGGTTGAAGAAGGAACAATAGTTGAACTGTTCAAATCCTTAGTTGGCAAGAAACTTTTCATGCAAACCACCACACGTATACTACGTACGTGCTGATCAATTCAAAGACGTTTAATTGCATAGATAAATTAATCGTGAAAACGCCATGAACATTCAGTAATCTTATATATACTAATTAATATTAGTAAAGCTAGCTGTCACGGCGTAGCCTGATCCTTCTAGTCTTCTCCCTAGCAATCGTTCCTTCCAGGAAATTAATTCCATTGGCATTCCGATCCTTCTGCTCTTCTTCCTAGCATCAACAGTATTCCTTCCCGGAAATTCTATAGGAAACAACACCCAAAAATATATATCTCAAATACTCATTAACGCTAATGCTGCTTCCTTCCGATCTCCTGACTCCTGCAAAGAATCGGTATTAAATATATAATGGAAATACGTTAGAATACAGGAATTAAAGTTGGATTTGGCTTGTTATTTATCTTTACCTATGTATTGAATCACAGAATGCCTCATTCTAATAACGCTTATGCTAGCTGTTTTTCGACACACAAAAATTGAACACTAGAGAGAAACAGTGAGAGACGAACGAATTTCATTATTGTTTATAAAAAGTGGACCGGGCGCCATCATTTCATACATAAAACCCGCATAGGCTAGAATAATTAATGAGCTGCGATGTATTACACTCCTTTTAGAACTTCCTGGATTTGCGGTTTGACAAATATAACTCGTACAACTAATGGTAATGTCGATTGAGACAAGTGTAGTTATATGTACATATGAAAGATAGCCTAAATGCTAACCAAACTAATTATAATATGAGTCAAACGAAGGTCAACTTAATTTAGAGTTAATATATTAGGATGACGGCATTCCTCTATAGGTAACTGTAAATAGAAAATTTTCCCAATATTTGACATTTTTGTTCATCTAATTAACAAGGAACAACAAGCTAGCTTCATTTATGACCTAAATTACCTGATTGCGGGTTTCTTAATTTAAAAGAAAAAAAAATGCATGGTAATAAAGGTCAAAGAAATAATGCATGAGTTTTAATTGTGTATATTTCACATTCAAAGAAATAAGTAATAGTATTTATCGATTTAATAAAGGTCATAAATTCTCTTATTACAATTATAAAAAATTATATGATCATAAATAACATGATAACTAAAATTATGAATTATATATATCATAACATACATAATGAAATTGTGTTATGATCGCCCTCAACAGGGCCATCGCCATTACCAAATGGTAAGCTATGAAGCAAAGTCACGGGCAAAAGCGCCTACCAATATTTGCAAATTATATTTTTACAACCAATTATATTTTCTTTTATTTACAACCAATATTTTATACAATAAAAATAAAAATTGTAAACATATTACAATAACATATTTTATACAATAACATATTACGAATATTGGTTGTATAAATAAAAATTGAACACTACAGAGAAACAGTGAGACACTAAAGTTAGTTATTGTTCATAAAAAGGGGACCGTCGGCCCCATCATTTCATACGTATAACATAATGTAATGAGTTGCGACATTGTACTCCTTTTAAACCTTTCTGGATTTCGGTGTGACAAATATAACTTGTACAATTAATGGTAATGTCGATTGAGACAAGTGTAGTTATATGTATATATGAAAGATTGTCTAAATAGTAAGCAAACTAATTATAATATGAGCCAAAGTTTGGTCAACTTAATTTAGAGTTAATCTATTAGGCTCACGGCATTCCTCTATAGGTAGCTGTAAATAGACATTTTCCCAATATTTGACATTTTTGTTCATCTAATTAACAAGGAACAATAAGAAGCTACTAAAATTTATGATCTAAATTACCTAACTGTGGGTTTCTTAATTTAAAAGAAAAAAAAAAGCATGGTAATAAAGTTCATTGATGAATAATGCATGAGTTTTAATTGCGTATATTTCACATTCAAAGAAATAGGTAATAGTATTTATCAATTTAATAAAGGTCATAAATTCTCTTATTATAATTTTATAAAGTATTATATGATCATAAATAAATATGATAACTAAAATTATAAATTATTATATAATAACAAATGTAATGTAATTGTGTTATGGTCGACCTCAACAGGGCCATACGATCACCCCAGTCTCTTAGGTGGCCATTACCAAACGGTGAGCTATGGAACAAAGTCATGAGCGAGACCATCTATGAACAAGCTAGGGTGGTCACCCTTGAAGAAAACCATAGAAACCCCTAAAAAATTTGTCTGGTAAACCAAAACTAACTCTTACCTTGCAAGCTTCGACTTGAACCTTCAACTATATAAACCCTTTTTTGTTGCTTCAAGTATGCATTCAACACCCTCTCATTCTCTGTCTAGTTCATAAGGGTGGGAATTCGGGTTCGTGAATTGTGTTTGTATCATGTCGAGTTATGACATGATAAAGATTAATCCAACCCAAACCCAACCCGTTTATTATTCGTGTCAAAGAGTCTCAACCCGAACACGACCCGATTTTTAAACGAGTGACACAATACAATATAAATAATAAACGAGTCATTTTTGTGTTAGACACAAATATGACTCGTTTAACATGATTAATATGAAAATGACCCGTTTAATATGACTATGATAGGTTTAAATACTTGACACGTTTATGACACGTTTTACAGGCACAATTACAAACACGTTTAAATGATTAACATAATTATGACATGAATAAGCATTCTAATTTCCAACTTATTTTAGTATTTTTAAATTAAAAAAGAAAATATTCAAAATTCATCTACAATATAATAAAATGTCCACTAAATATCAAGTTCCAAACAAGCTTAAAATGCAATTTAACTTTAGAAAAAAATCCATTACGTTTTTTTAACTCTTACGTAACATATAAAAAATCCATTTGCATCTTTAGTCGTGTTGTCATGTTTTATTAGTGTTAATCATGTCATAAAAAGGTTCGTATCATCCGCGGATGTAATCCCTTAATCCAAACACAACCTAATTATTAAATAGATTAAAAATTTCAAAATTGTATTTCTGTATCGTAGGGTGACCATCTTAATATACTATTTATGGTAAAGAAGTCTCTAAATATCATGTTTATGAGACCGAGGACACTGTCCCAACAGTAGAAAATCTATCCTGGAAACAACAACACTATTCCAGTACTAAAGATACTATTGGAGACAGTTGGCTTCCCCATCTCTGACAAGCAAGATTTTGGCATCAACAAACTGCATTGCACATCATGCATGAAACTTCTAATTAAAATTCATATTAATTGAAAGAAGATTTTGTTTATGTATTTCGAAAACTGTTTTTAGAAGGTACGCATTTACTAATATATTTAAATCTATATTAACGTCGTACCAATTTCAAAATTTAAAAAAAAATCTATAACCAAACATATATTCTTACTAAATTTTAAAAAGAAAAATTCAAATACACAAAACAAACACCTTTATTGGATTAGGACTTACGCCATTCGACTGCTTGGATAGAAACATAGCCCTTCCAGCGGCTACATGATGATTAGCAGAGATCAAATGGCAACATAGAAAGGATAACCACGTATAAAACAAAAGTTTTCAGACAAAAGTACATTATTTCCGAGCGAAGTTGAATGATTTCAATTCGCAAAGATGATTTGATTTAAAGGCGCCAGAAAAAGTTAATTGATTAGTTATTAAGGAATCGATCGATGAGCCGGAAATGTGATATGTACTGTACATGAATTTACCAGTGTTCACACATATTTTTCCTTAGATGGCGAGTTCGAGAAACAAATTAAATTTAGCGTCAAATTTCAATTCATGCAAACGCCTTACGCGGTCAGCGTGTTCAGTCTTATTCAAGTAAAATTATCGCCTAATCCTTCTGTTCTTTTCCAAGTGAGTTCTTGGAAAATTATCGGAAACGAAACCTGGAAATGATAATAGTAATAATATAAAAGTTTTAAATGCAAAACGAAAGCTGCTTCGCATGTAACATCCCATTTCATAATTGTCTAACTAGTCTTTATATCTGTTAAATAATTAATACAACTCGTTGCAAGAACTAGCAAACAGAGCACTTTTCCCTTATATAATTGGCCTTTACAATTATTGTTTTCACCGATATGACTTTAAATAGTTTTTTATTCATTAACATATTCCAGATATTAATGTGTAATTGTGATTTAAAATTCTAAAACTAATTAAAATAGATTGGAAAATCTCAATTTTTTGTATATTTTATTCTAATAACGGTAATTAGATTAAAATAGAATTAAGATTTTTTGTGTCTTGGTTTGAGTAGATAAGAATCAAATAAAAAGAATAAAAAAACTAACAAAAAAGCAAGGTAATACAGTTCATTGCTAATAATTTATGAGTTTTCTGTAGGTAATTTTATTTTACAGTTTTACTTCAAATAAAAGAAATGAGTAGTTTTATTTATAGATTTTAACAATGGCCATGATTTCCTTACTATCTCATATGTAAATATTTAAAAAAATAATAAATAAATTATGTATAACAAATTAATAAAACGGGATTGCACATAATGAAGAAATTAACGATTGCACAAAATGAAGAAATTAATCTAGTTAATATTGGTATATATATCATATATGTGGTTTAAAGGTTTTTACTAGGTCAGTCTTGTGGGCTTTTTACTGGGCTAGCTGCTTGGCCCAGCACGGTGAAGCAGCTTCCAATTCCGAATGTCTTTTATTTGTTGGTAATGGAATTGTACAGGGCTTCTAATTGTAGTATTTACTGATTGTGATGATCAACAATGAATGGGTAGTTTACGTTTAAGGAAACAAGTAATTGTATTTATACATTTTAATGATGTCATGAATTCTCTTATAATTTAATATATAAGATCAGCTAATATCATTAATAAATATCATACATAAATTACAAATAATGTACTAACTATATCATAAAATCTAACTAAAATTCAAAATGAAAAAAGATTTATTAAGTTCTCGGATTGGATTCAGTTACATATGAACTTGTTAATTACTATATGCATTAATCCATTTTGAAGGAATGAATTTTTTATTTGTTTGTTATAATACTTCACCAACGTCGGAGAATCAGTTCTTTATTTCTGACTTTTTGCTCTAAATTAAATTAAATTGCAATGAAGGTTTCCCGCAGAAAAATTGAGGGACACCGCGGAATCGCCACAAACGCAATGTCAATCCATAAAATATTATTGACCTATCTACACGGCTCCACGGCATTTTATTGTGGGTTCACCACATTTTATGGTGGGTTCATCTTAGAACATGCCTGTTTGGGTTTTTTTATTGATTTATATCGTTTTTTTAATGTCAAAATTTCTGTAAAAATTTTTTTGTGTCTTTTGGCTGCCACATGAGAATAGCTTATGGACAATTAAAAAAAAAACTGTTTTAGAAAGCTCAAAATTAAAGATTTTAGGAAAATCTCTTTTTGAGCTTTTGACAAAATGTTAAAGATACCCTCATTTAATTTTTAATATTTTACTCTATTCTTTCCTTATAACAAAACTCTATTTTAATAATTTAACTATAATAAGTGCTTTTATTTTTATTTTATCAAATAATCAATAACTTTTTAATAAAAACTCTACTTTTAGAAGCTCTATTCTAAAAAGATCTACTTCAATAAGCTCTACTTCAAAAAGCCAAAATAAACTTTTAGGCCTGTTTGTTTTGGCTTCTTCAAGTATAGCTTATTGAAGTAGATCTTTTATATTTTATCTTTAGTAAAAGACTTGGCCAGAATCCATAAAAAAATATAAAATATTTTAGAGAAATCACATGCTTTTAAATTCTTAATGTAGATTAATTTATGATTAAAAATTCATACTAAAAATTCATACATACTGGAAAATTCTATGAAAATAATTAAACAATCTTGTAGAACAATAACAATAATCTTTTAATTGAATTTAGCCTCTACATTAAATATTTAGCCTGGATTTGGGTGATATGATATTAAAGAAAGATAATAAGATGCATAATTATAAAATAACAATCTTATATATACATCTATCTTAATATGGCATGTATCAAAAACATAACTCTAATAATGTGATTGGCATCATAATTTCTAAATGCTAATTAATGCTTTTTAGTAAATTAATTAATTGTTTTTAGTTGAAGGAGAAGGGAGAGAGAAAAGAATGAAGAGTGGAGAGGAAAGAGAACAAGAAAAGAAAGAATCATTAAATGAATATTATCTTTATTACATTTAACTTTGACATTAACTTTGACATGTCGGCAAATCTTCACCCTCCATATACTTTCATTTAAAAGTCATTACATGGTATAAAAAATGGTATAATCTTAAGAGGTTGTTGATCCTTCCCTATATATATATATATATATATATATATAAATTATCAAATTTTAATTGTTTATCTAATCCAATCTAATGATGGAATTTATTGAATATATGCATGCATGCCAAAAGAAGAGGTGAGAGGTACTATTGAAATTGAATATACAAAAGAAAGTGATTATTAATTGGTGAGAGCTGAGTTGTGGAATTAAGCGACATTAATTTGCATGCACACGTGGACGTTAATTTCAGCGGTAAGGAGGGCATGCAGTGACCGGAATTGCCTGGAATGTAGCTGCAGGAATTAGGATGACGAGGTGTCACCTTCCCCAGGAAGTTGAAATTCAGCACATGTTTCATAAACACATCTGGGATATGGGTGGTAACATTCTCCAGGTTGCAAACAGCCAGCCCTGCCCCTTCTCTGCCGCTCTGGAATAAAAAGATAAACAATATGCAATTAGGCAAAACTGCAAATAGGATAGATACATAGTAAATAAATCTTGTTTATATATAACATAATAATAACACCTAGAGCTCTGTAAATGACTCCATATTATTTAATCCAGATGGGATTTCGTCCTTTACTTTCTTTCCTGACAAGGGCACTGCTCTGCAGGAAAATGGGATCTCTAAACTTCTAACCAAATTAGTTTCTACACTGTTTCATTCTTCCAATATTTAGCATGGAAAGAAATGGTTATTTATATTACCATAAGGTCACATATATGACATACTACATGCTAGGTTAGTTCCTTCAATTTTAAGAGTCCATATTAATCCTACTTTGTCTGTCTGTAAGGAGCAATTTTCTTTCTTCCACTTTTTTTAAATGATAAATCACTTAATTGAAAAAGTAAAAATTTATCACTTTTTCTAATCACTATTGTCTAAATCAGGTGTTAAAAATGTTATTCCATAAATATTCCTACATATTGAAATAATATAAATTTTGTCATATTTTCTAATAATTATTGTCTAAATGAGGTGCTAAAAATTTTATTCTATAAATATCCCTACATATTAAAATAATATAAATTTTATCATATTTTTATTTATGAATATTATTTTAATTTATTAAAAGGTATAATTTTTGGTATATTTGTGATTGTTTTAATATTTATTATCAAATTGTTATATTATTTATTACAATATTTATAATTACCATATTAAAATATGATAAACATTTTTTATAATTGGTAAACTTTTATTTATTTCTATTAATATTTCAAATTAATTAGCTAATAATATGTTGAGTAATAACTATTGAAAAATTTGATATCATTATAAATAGCAAGTTTTAAAATAGACAATATATTTGATAGAATTTTATTACATATTATAGGGACAGTTTTATTGAAACTTCAAAAGTTATTTATTAGATTGCTAAGGACATTTTATTTTATTTAATAGTGTAAATTTAAAGTAAAAAAATTAATATTTAATATTGTCAGTTAAAAGATCATATTAGCTTTTTTTTCGTTTAAGTTTATGAAATGAAAAACACTTTAATTAATAGAATTAATATTTTATGATTCAAAATATGGTCTTCAATGGATAAAATACTTCTCTTATAATTTTTTTTATACAAATTGATATGGCTTAAACTTAGTCTAATTGGAGGAATGAATTTTAAAAATTTATAATATTAATGATATAGTAGTTATACAATAATATCATATGAGTTTATATAATATAATATTAACTATTTAAATGAAAAAGATTTTTTATTTAATTTTAGTTAATAATTCTTTTTTAAAGGTTGTAAGAAATATAATATTAATTATTTAAATAAAAAAGAATTTTGATTTAATTTTATTAACTATTTAATTTTTAAAAGATTGTATAAATACAAATATAAACATTTAATATTTTAACAAGGGTAAAGAAAGTTATAATAAAGGTAAAATATTATCTTACCACTTTTTTTAAGTGGTATCTAAAAAAGCAAATAAATATCATATTAAGTTGTGTAAATTAAGTTTTAAAAAGTATTTAGATCTAAAAAATGTTAAGTGATTGAAATAAACACCACCTAAGTCTATCAAATACTTGGATCAACAGAGTGGTCTAATAATGAACCATAAAAAAGGAAGCGAAATGACGTTAAACTTTTGTGATTCTTGGTGGAGTGATTGAGCTACATATCGCCCAATCACAGTGACCAGGGACGCAAGGATCACATCTGCCATTTGTCCGATCACTTTCATCAGACATGGAGCGAAAGGCATCAAGTACAATCTCTGCGAAGTGAAAACATAGTAGATATTCATCAGTTCATATTAGTCGTGCACATCCAAAGTCTAGTCACTTGCAAATATGTATTTGCATGCAAAACTTACGAAATTAAATTGATAATCCTAATTATGAGGGTGAAAGTCATAATAAAAATCTACTGATGTGATTGTTTTTTAACAATTACCACGTTAATATTAGTTTTTATTAACCTCTCTCATGCTGCAACAGCAGAGAAAAGGGGATAAAAAAAGGACTAGATAAACTAATTACAACCTAATAAGATTAATGTTATATAATAACATAGCAGTTAATTCAAGTAAAATTAATCGTTCAGGATAAGTTGAAATAAGTCAATAGGCTTCAATATTGTAGAATAACTGAAATAATTGCTCTATTTATTATTACAATATCCAGGTTTCACAAAGATGAAAATGCAGATTAAAGTTTCCCTTGAAGGGAATAGAGAACTAATTACAACAGCCTACACAAATTTCCAAGGCAGTAGTTACCATTTATTGGTTATGAAGCTGATAAATGGATGGCAATAACAAAGGTATATATATATAGAAGCATTTTACCTTTTAGCTTGGGCTTGGACTGTCTTATATTTCCACTTCTTGCCTTCCTCTTGATCAGGTGATGCTTTCATCAACTCGTAATTAGGAAGTTCTTCAAATAAGAGAGTGGCCAATTACCATGGATTGCACATGACCATCAAGGTGGTTAATGCGGAGAGTTCTTTATTTTAATTATACTCATATTTGTATTATATAATAGGCTACTTACGTTAGGAAAGTCTATTATATACTTGTATTACTCCATCACCGATTTCGACGTGGGAGCCCTATCTCATACAAAAGAAAATAGTATACGGCTTCTCGTACGGACGCAATATTACGCTGCTTCCAGGATGAATCAAATTTAATTGATTACAAAAGGAATACGACGTTTTGATCTACTCTACAACTTGATCACAGATATAATAATATAAAATTTTGATTTTGAATAAGAAATGAAAGCGATTAATTGGCCAAAAAGTAAAAATTATGATCTTTCAACCTATTAGCCAAGTCAGACCACAACACCAATTGTGAAACCATCAGGAAGGTGCAGGCGCGACTTGAGGGGCATATATATTTGTTACATCACCTTCATCTTTATGTCTCATCTCATTTTGACCTCATTCACATTTGCAAGAATAATATTCGAGATCCACCAAGTCTTGAACCAACATGTTCCTAAGAAGCTATACTTCTATTGCTTTCTTTCTATAATTCATTTGCTTACTATAACTACAATATTAATTTTTTAATATTATATCCAAAAATAGACGAGGAAAAGGCCTTTAACTCGGCTACAAAATTAATCAATTGCATATTTACAATTACAAACATGTAGCACATGCAAACATATATGCATGTATTCGAAGTGTCTGCGAAGGATAACGATTGACTATACTTCTTTTCTTTTTTCTATTGTCCACTATATATGGCAGCAGATAGAAACAAATTAAGCAAGTTGTAGGAGTTGATAAATTAATTGAAGATAAATATTAGGAACTAATTATAAGGCATATTTGGTTTAGTATTGCATTTTAATTTCTATAACTTTTGATTGAAAGAAGATAAGTTGTTGGATTGGGTTAAATATATTCGGACTTATTAATTATTGTATTTATGCAACTACATATGCCAGCAGAGAGAAACAAATTAAAACAAGTCTAATTGAGGATCAGTTTATTTATAGAACTAGTTATAAGACATCTTTGGTTTAGCATTGCATGTTTACTAAATCAACCTTTTAAAATAATAATAAAGATAAAGAAAAAGTTTTAAGAACTGAGAACATGCGAATTAAATTAATTTAATGAAAAAAAATACTTTGAAGGAAAATAAATAAGTACGATGGTTCAGTCGGAGCGGTAGGATTAATCGTAAGAGTTTTAAGAAGTGACTGAGCATGCAAATTAATAATTGATGAAAATAATAATAATAATAATAATTGTCCGTTCCATCACCTTAATGCCTCCACTTGGATAACAGGCCAACGTCGCTTGGCTCGGGGATTAGGGTTGTCGCAAATATCTTTCTTTTGTATGGTAATTTCCATGATATGTATGTCGAATACAACATATACATTTTCACTACATATATATATTAATATATAAATATATTATTTTGCTTATTATTATTAATGTTGATCATCATGCATAAGCATGGACTCAACTACATATCCAGGAGATACAAATTATTCATATTATTTTACATGTAATACAAAGACATACATATTATCTGGACTTTATTGAAATATATAAAATAAAAAGGTTACTGTATATGGAGGTGCTGGAGCTGCTGCATATGCATGTATAGGAATTCAACTTCAAGTCGCACGAGGAGGAGAGGGACATTTGGCGGGAGGGTTTCCGGGGATATAGGTGCAGGGATCAGAGCCGGGTTTCTTTGGAGGTCCACGTGCATCCATAGCCATATGCGTAGGCCTTCCACTTCCAGCAGCGACATGAGCAATGGAAACGCACCACAGAAGGAAAAACACTTTAATCAAATTAATAAGAGTGGTTTTCATGCTGGAACGTACAGATTTCTGAAACTCAAATTATTTGATTGATTTTAGTTTAAAATATGTAAAAGGGTTGGCTTGGATTGGAGGTTGATTACTTACCGATATATATAAATGGTGCAGCGAGGGCAAAAGAATAATTAACATCAGAACCTGAACCCACGTAATTTCAGCAGGATGAGGAAATGAGTCAATTGAATATTTTAGTTACTATGAATTCAGCATGGAAGACTGAAGAGGTCCTGATCAAACATTCGTATCTGTGCACAGCTTGTACGTACGGCTAAATAAACAACTTAATTACCTTAATTCATTTGCATAAATAGTAAATTTATTTGATATATATATAAAATATTTAATTAAGATGCTTCTGGGCATGCATTACATATTATAATAATTGATATTAGTGGTTAATTTATAATTTACTTTACAATTAGAACTCTCTCGTATATATTAATTATGGTTCTGTAATATTTTATATGATCTTAAATAACAATCAATTAATTAATGGCCAGGGTTATGGTATAAAATGCATGCATCCAAGAAAAGAAGTCAATCACAATCAGGACTTTCCTTAAGGCATGCATTAATTAAACTTAATTAAGGGGTTTCAAACTTCAATAATGTGAGCTGCATGCTGCCAATGAACAACAATGGAAATATCGATCTCAGTCCAGTCCATTCATGCATTCATGTATAATTTATAAATCAACGCTGACCCATGATCAAATGGCGAGAGAAACAAATTTCGATTCATACGAACGCCTTGCGTAAGTGGGTATGCCGTTCAAAGACGGTTTCGTGATTAAAAAAAAAGGGTCAAATTAAACCGGAAAAAATCCTATTAATTAATTAATTAATTCCGCCGTTGCCTGATCCTTCTTGCAAGCAAGTAATTTTTTTTTAATTCCTAGCTATCGGAAAAAGCTATATATATTTATATCGGAGTTAAAAGTACAACACCTGATTTCTGTTCTTTTTCCTGATTCCATTAGCAAACAACACGTACGATCTACCCAGTACTCATCCATCAATATTTATGTGAATGTGAAACTGAACCTAAGCAAACTGCATGCAGATGAATATAATACCCCAAGGTCAGTAGTCCAGAACTGTTGTTTCTAATTCAAAATTCCTACTCTATTAATTCTATTCAAAGTTAATGACTCTTTAAGACTAGACTATTCGCTAATTGAGCAGTCGTGAAATCCAATTTGAAAGCGAGATAAATTTGCCAAAAGGCTAAAAGTCTGTTGCTAATTTCAACCCGTTACCAAACTCCCCTCAATATATCCATATATAATCTTTCCTTCGTTTTGAAAACTTGGTAGAACGTATAATCAGGAATAATGAACTCCGATGAGATTATAGTAATTAACTTAGTACTTCATCGTAGGTAAAATATATACAGTGGACAAGGATTCTCGTTTCAACCTCATTTTTTTTTGCAAGGATAATATTGGAGATCCATGTACAACTCGAACCAGCATGCTCATAACCTAACATTAAGTAAAGAGATATATTCACCTACAATGGATTAGCCCAATGACAAGGATGCAAAACTTCTTTACTTTTTACTATACTTCTTAATCAAAGTCGGAGGGCAAGGCCACTATAAGGTGATGTATACTAAGCTATACTTCTTTACTTTCTGTACAAACATGTGGCACATGCAAAACTTTTGGGGCTCGAAATTTATTTTAGTTGATCAGAATTGCTTTTTTATTTAATAAGATTCATTAAATTTAATTAGGATTATTTTTATTAGTGTTTTAATATATTTGTATTAGAGTTTAATTGGACTATATATGTTTATTATGTTTAATTAGAGATGAAAATTATTTTTCATTTTTTTGAAATTTAAAAAAAAAATAAATCTGTTATAATATTTTATACGCCCTACTTCTTTATTATTTATAAATCTCATTAATCATTTAATATATTATTTTTAAAAGACAAAAATTAGGATAAATATGACTTTACGCACAAGATTATTATCCATTTTACATATTACCTAACGGGTATCTAACAAATGGGGGTCTTTGTGTTAATAAATAAAAATTTGGAGGCACAAGGGTGATCCACCAAAACTAGGGGTTCGCAGCCAATAAAATTTGAAAACAATTCTAATATGAGTTATTTTTTACTTAATAATTTATTATTTTATTTAGAAATTTATTTTGATATTTAGAATTTTATTTCTTAATAAAACTCTAATTTATTTCGTGTTATACACGTTGATAGCATAAATCAATTATGTGAATTAAAACGCGTTTGTTTGGGTTTCTCTATTAGATAAAATAATTTTTTTAATATCAAAAATTCTTTTAAAAATTTTTTGTATCGTTTGATTGTCACTTAAAAAAATCTTTTAGATAATTAAAAAAACTGTTTTATATTTAATTATAGAAATTTAAAATTAAAACTTTTAATAATTTTTTTAAATTTTTTTTAGAATTTTAAAACATAAAAAATAACCTCTTTAATTTTAAGTATTTTATTTTATTTTTTATATCAAAATTTTATTTTAATAATTTAACTATAATAAATATTTTTATATTTATTTTATTAAAATATAAAAAATTTCTTTATTATTAAGATCTGCTTCAAATTCAATACGCTCTGCTCCACAGAAGCCGAAACAAACTGCCCTTGGTCATTTTGTTAAATTCACTCTATTTCTCATTCTGGACTGTTTAACTCTTACCGCATCAATTGCTTCTCTAATCTCTGCTATGGCCTCCGAAAATCACGCCAAAGAGAGCTAGGGTTATTTTTTTATTTAACCCCTTTTGGGGTCTCTTTTTCAAAATTGACCCCTTCTTGATATTTGCTTAATTTTGACCCCTTTTGGACATGAAAAGTCCAATTTATCCCTAAGTTAAAATGACAAGAGAAGAGAAGAAAACATCACAGAACGAGAACTCGCCCAAAACGGCTCCAACAGAACTCGCCTACACCAACACTCCAAAACGACTCTCCCAACTCTCCAACAAAACGGCATCTGAAAATTTTCCCACTAAAGCAGTGTGAAGCTAGTGAGTGAAGATTGAAATCCAAGAAGTTGATTGTTGAATCCAAGAAGCTAGTGAGTGAAGGTATTCATAGTTGATTTTCTCTTGAGATTTGTCTTGAGATTTGTTTTTTCCATTTTTTATGTTTGATATCTGTTGAAGTGGTCAATGTTGAAGGAAATTAAGGCTTGAAGTGGTCCATTTTTTATGTAAGGATGTTTTGCACCTTTTTCAGAAAACGGTCGTGCTGCACGACCCTTTTCTCCAAAGGGTCGTGCAAAACGACCCTTTCTCCACGTTTCTCCAAAGGGGCGTGCTGCACGACCTTTTTCTCCAAATGGTCGTGCAACACGACCCTTTCTCCAAAGGGTCGTGCAAAACGACCCTTTCTCCACGTTTCTCCAAAGGGTCGTGCAACACGACCCTTTCTCCAAAGGGTCGTGCAACACGACCCTTTCTCCACGTTTCTCCAAAGGGTGCACGACCCGTTCTCCAAAGGGTTGTGCAAAACGACCCTTTCTCCAAAGGGTCGTGCAAAACGACCCTTTTCTCCAATTAGTCATGGTATCGTGCAAAACGACCCTTTTCTCCAATTAGTCATGGTATATAATACTTTTGTCGAAATAGTCATGATACATAATACTTGTCTAACGGTCGTGCAATAGAGTGAAATCTGTTTTAAATTAATTATAATGTTTTGTATTGGTATTGCAGGCTTTAGTGAATGGATAATGTTTGTTTTTCTATCGTGTATGATGGTGAATAGGTGTCAAGTGGCAGAGAATTTTTTTTCAATGGTCGTAGAAGCAAAGGTGTGACTTTGCCTATGTCAACAACCTATGAAGAGTTAGTTCGTAAAGTTTCTGAAGTCACCAATAAGTCATTAGAGGAAAACACATTTTCATTGCAATATGTGTTAAGGGCACATATTCCACTTCCTCCATCAATAGTAGAAAGTGATGAAGATTTGAATATTTCTTGGAGGAAAACCTCAATGTGGACTCTTCAAATAGGATTCCCTTATATGCAATTGTTGAACCCCGTTCATATGAAAATGATATTGAAAATGGTATAGATTCGAGGGAGGGTAGTAACCAACTTCTTACCAGTGTTCCGTCAACATACCCAGAAGAACGTTGTCATGCAATTCCTTCCACTATTAATGAAGATGATGTGTTGGAAGAACCATTAATTAATATTGATCTCGATCCTAGTCCCTTGGATGATGAACATAATTTTGATCATGTCGAAGCACCAGAATCGCGTTCATGTGACATTTCTCAATCTAATCGTGAAGGTTATTTTCGTAGAGGTAATGAGTTTTCATCTAATCAAGAAATAGGGAGTAATTCTAATTCATTGGGCACTTCTAATGTTGGGTCATCATGTAGACTTTCTGATAGTAACACCGATGTATATGTAAGCAGTGTGTTCAAGAATAAGAGGGATTTGCAAAACAAGATTAGCATTTTAGCAGTAAGAAGGAACTTTCAGTTTAGGGTAAAAAAGTCCAACAAAACCCTTTACAAGATAGCATGTATAGATGAATTTTGCAAGTGGCGACTTCGTGCCATGAAAATCAAGAATTGTGATCTTTTTAAGGTGACAAAGTTTTGTGACGTACATACATGTGCTCTTAACAATCTTGAGCGAGATCATCGTCAAGCTACATCAAAGTTAATTGCTATGGATATTCATGAGAAGTACAATAATGTTGGAGTGACTTATAGGCCTAATGATATCAGACATGATGTAGCAAAGAATTTTGGAATTCATATTTCTTATGGAAAGGCATGGCGAGCGCGGGAGCATGCGTTACAGTTGGTTCGGGGTTCACCAGAAGATTCATTCAGGTTATTGCCAAGATACTGTCATACTTTAGAGAAGCATAATCACGGCACTATCACTCATATACATACTGATCCACATGACCATTTCTTATATTTCTTTTTTGCCTTGGGTGCTTCCATACGTGGCTTTAGAACTTGTATAAGGCTCGTTGTTGCTGTGGATGGTACCTTTTTGAAGGGCAAATATAGAGGCACCCTGCTTGTGGCCGCATGCATGGATGGTAACAATCAAATTTATCCTTTGGCGTTTGGCGTTGTTGACTCTGAGAATGATGCATCATGGGAATGGTTTTTAACGAAATTGAAGGATGCTATTGGTTCCGTTGAAGATATTGTGATAATCTCTGATCGTCATAAAAGCATAGGCAAGGGGGTGGGTAAAGTGTTTCCTGATGCTCAACATGGTGCTTGTGTGTATCATATTTCACAAAATCTTAGGGCCAAATTCAAAGATGTGGTTATAAGTGATATATTCTTCACAGCCAGCAAAGTTTATCGTCAATGTGAGTTTGAGGACCTAATGCGACAAATTAATGGAATCGACCACCTTATTGCACAATATCTACACGAAGCTGGGTATGCAAAGTGGGCTCGTTCGCATTTTGATGGCAGAAGGTATAGTATTTTGACAACCAATATTGCAGAGTGCCTGAATGGTGTTCTCAAGGAAGCACGAGAATTTCCCATTATGAAGCTAATGGATCATATTATATCAGAGGTGTTACAAAAATGGTTTTGTACACGTAGGGAGGAGGCAATTAACATGACAACTCCACTAACAACATGGGCTGAAAAATAGTTGAAAAATAGGCACGAGGAAGGCCTTTCTTATAGAGTTGTTCTAATTAGCCTACACGAGTTTACTGTCAAAAGTGGATATTTAGATGGTCATGTAGACTTGCATGCAAGAACATGTAGCTGCCGAGAATTCCAGATTGAACAGTTACCATGCAAACACGTTATTGCAGTGTGTAGAGCGTAACTTATCAGTCTATAATTTTACTCATCATTTTTATAGGTCCGAAGTCTTATTGACTGTATATGCGGAAGTTATCTACCCTGTTGGTTCGGATGAGGAGTGGGATATCCCAGATGATGTCGAGGCACGTATAATATTACCCCCCGCGAAATGTCGCAGTCGAGGAAGGCAAAAGAAGAATCGAATTCCATCGTTGGGTGAAGAAAGGACATCACGTAAATGTGGGCAGTGTGGTGGCAGAAGTCATAATCGGAAGACATACAGGTCGACGAATCCGCTGTCAACCCAAAGAAATCCGGAGGCTCCATTAAATGATGCCGGTGGGGAGTAACCACATGTATCTACTGCTTTGTAAAAGCTTTACTTTATGCTTTGGATGATGTGTGTGTTGCAATCATTTATAGATGTGTGTGTTGTAATTGTTTTGTTGGACATGTTATTGGTGGATGTTGTTGCCTAATGACTTCAATAAATAACATTATTATTAAGTTGTTCTTGTACACCGGTTAGGTATCCATTGTAATTCAATTTCATTTCTCTTACATTGTAATTTTATATAATATGAACAGAAATCGACAAGAGTGACATCTAAAACAGGGCAAAGCATTATGTAATAGCGCATTTGGAGATTGCAAATGCAATCTGCCTTTTTGCACGACTGGGTCATGCATTTTTGGAGATTGCAAATGCAATCTGCCTTTTTTCACGACCCAATCGTGCAATTTGCACGACCCCGTCGTGCAATTTTGGAGATTGCAAATGCAATCTGCCTTTCTGCACGACCCGGTCGTGCGAGTTCACAGATTGCAAATGCAATATGCCTTTCTGCATGACCCGGTCGTGCTGACTGCACGACCCAGTCGTGCGAGTTCACAGATTGCCTAATGCAATCTGCCTTTCTGCACGACCTGGTCGTGTTGACTGCACGACCGTGTCGTGCAGAAAACCAGAATGCTTCACGACCCGTCTCAATTTGTGGCAAAACATTATCATGATCCCCCTTCACCCATTTAACTGAAATCCAGTGCCATTCAACAGAAATACAACTTCTATTGAATCTCCTCAACTAGCAAACTGGGAGGCATGCATTACTAGTTCATCCTGTTTCTTTGCAGGCACAAACACAACAGCAAATGGAACAATCAAATGTATCTGCACCACATCTAAGACAGACCATGACACAAAAATAAGATGTATGAAATAAGATTTTTCTCACGTAGAAGACAGACACATGCCAAAGGAAAAGTAATATGTTAACACAAAATGAGCTTTACAAGTTGTCAGCTCCTCTGAGCTTTACATGGATACAAACGATAATAACATCACCAAATGTTCTACTCTATAATTACTCGTTCCATCAAAATCAAATACATACATCCGAACGAGTATTACAAAGTTTCTACAATGCAGGATTTCACCATGGTTTGGGAGCTCATTTCCACAATCTCATATCGAACATGTCTGCCGCCAACTCCTTCCTATAGTTTCGAGCATGGTTTGGATGACGTATAACTTCTACAGACTCACCAGTAACCAGGCAATTAAGAAACATGATAACAAAAACTCCACAATCTCCACTGCACAAGAACAGAACATAATGGTTAGTTACAACTTCAAGAGTGGATATTACGATAAATAAAACAAGTTTAGTTTTAAATGGAAGTAACCTTATTTGTTGTTGTGGAACACCTTCGACTCGAATGACGAGCCATGGATCTGCACCACCACTGTTGTTCCCATCAATGGCCTGTAGCAATGAAGGAATCATCCGGGCATATGGCGACAAGTGACTTTGAAATTCATCTTCTGCGTATAGAGTGTGGTTGCGCTAGTTTCCTCCGAGGATTAGTCGTGGTGCGCGTAAGCTGGCCCGGACACCTCGGTTACAAAAAAAAAGTATAGAGTGTGGTCCGAGTCATATACATCGATCTTGCATTCTTTCATGTTAACATCTCCCAACACCCAATGAACTTTCCCAACGTTTATTGGAATAAAAACCTAAGAAACAAAAGAATTGCCGAAAGACAAGTCATGTGAGACAGAAGCTACAACAAAGAAGTAAAAGTATTATTGACCGGAGAAGGAGAACTATATTACTGTCGGGAATCTCCGTATTAAACTTGTATAAATGAAAGGATTTGATTAATCGAGGTCTCCATCCGATGAAGTCTTTCGGTGATGTCAGCCTCCCTTTTACGTTCTGCAGCACGAAGATAGCCTATCTCACCCTCCATGTGGACGATCTTCTCATGCTATAAAACAATCAAGAAAAGAGAAAAATTTGATTGTTATGTGCAATAGTCAAACAATAACGTTAAAAAGCAAATTAGGGAATGGAAAATATTACCATGCGATCCAATCGTTCTTCAATACTTGAATGCATGTCCGCCCCATGATAATCAGTATCCGCTACAGGAGGTGAAGCGGTAGGTGTTTTATCAATTTCTTCATGGGGCGACGTGGCTCTATCTTCTGCCGTATGCTCATCTTTTGGCCCCTCATCTGAATCGTGTTTAAGTGTAAACCTCGTTTTTGTAATCTTTAGTTTTCCATAATGCAAAAATGTTAAAGTGTATGGGGTGGGGGACTCACCTGGTTGGGCGGGAGAATGACTTTTAGATTCAACCTACAAAATGTACATAAACGAAAAGGTTATTAAATGTAATATACATCTTACTAAAAATACAAACATACTTATTCCGTTAGTCCATACCTGAGATTAACGGAAAATGATGTCTTGCACTTCCTTGTTGGTGTGATAACTTCTTGTAATCCATCTAAGAATTAAAGCACCCTTTTTTTCCAACCTAATTGCCAGTCTAGGATTACATTGCTCAAATGTCTCATACACCCACACCTATTACACAGAAAGAAGATATTATTAGGCTCTAAGATATTAAACAACGGACAACAAAAGGGAATACGGTACCACCATTTTACCTGAAATGCATACAGGAAACCATGCAAGTTATAATGCTCTCTGTGTGTGCTCTTCTGCAATTTCTTAACATTCCACTTGCTATGTCGATCCTGAATGTTCTTCCTCATGCTGTTTAATGTCATGTCAAAGCATTTTCGGCCCCAGGGATATGCATTGAACACATCGATATCATCAAGCAAATGAATATGGTCTATCTTAATTTTAGTTGTTGGTTCTTTACCCAACAATGCACACTCCAAGAAATACAACATTACCAATTTTACTCTTAGCATGTCATCTTTATCTGAGCTTTGTTTGAATGCCGCTTGTAATTCTCCATGGTTGAACCTAACTCTTCCACCCAGTAGACCATGACACAAGCTCTGCGTTTTGGGGACTATCTTTCCTGGATCATAACGGGGAAAATTTCCAAACCGTAACCCCGTAATCGATGCAAAATTTCTCCATGAAAATGTAACCTTCTTTCCATTGACAAGAAAGGTCATACCCTCATCGTCACTATCCACTTCCCGCAAAAGCATGTTGTGGTAAATGCACGATGAAAATTGTATTTGTTGCATTCCCTCAAAATGGCCGAAGCATGAATCTTTAAACAGCTTCATCTGTGACTTTGAAAGAGTTTCTCGAATCAAAGTTAAAACCTCATTGATCTTTGACCTACAGGTTATCTTTGCAGGAAAAAAATCAATGTCCTTCAATTGGGCCTGCAAGCATGATACCATTTTAATATTTAGTACTGTAATAAGAGTGAAGGAAAAATTTTTCAGTATTTCCAAAATAGAAGGTGTTCCAACCTACCTCATCAACATTCATTTCTTCGTGTGGCCTGTCCTGAAATGATTTTATCCTTTCTTCTTCTGTCTTTCGCTTCTCAATTGATAACATCTTTTCTTTGCCTTTCTTCGTTCCCCTCGCAGTTGCTTTGAATTTCCTTGCTTTAACCATCTTTGAAAAAACCCTTCACATGTAACAATGTAAATCAACAATCTTAATCAAGATAAGGAATTAATCATACGGAATAAATCACATGTAGAAGGAAAACAAGAAAATTATCGATGAATCATCAATCATTAAAATCTTTCCCATCACCAATGTCACTTATGATAAGTATATAGGGAATTAAATCAATGATTTCAATGTAAATAATGAAATATCATGTTCAATATCACAAGTAAGCTGTTGTAGGCAAGATTTTCATAAGCATAAACTAGATTTTCATAAGCAATATTACAGTTTAAACTAAGTTTCAAAAACCTAAACTAGATTTGTCTCATTATAATCACAACAAAACATAACATGGCAATCAAGAGTTTATTTCAATCTCATCAATATGTTCAACAACAACTCTATATTGGTTTCGGATGTTATCACAAAAAAAAAAAAAATTGAAGATCAAAAAATTTAATAAGGCATATCTGCCTTTCTGCACGACCGGGTCGTGCTGACTGCACGACCCGATCGTGCAGAAAGGCAGATTGCATAACAAGAGCATAATGCAATAAATCAATGACTTCAATGTAAATAATGAAATATCATGTTCAATATCACAAGTAAGCTGTTGTAGGCAAGGTTTTCATAAGCATAAACTAGATTTTCATAAGCAATATTACAGTTTAATATTTATTCTTATGATTCCGGTCGGCGGGTCGTGCTGAAAGGCAGATTGCATAACAAGTGCCTAAGGGTAGCAATGTTTGCTTCTTTGGCACTTCTCAATACATCTAACACCAGAAATTTATCTTGCAGAAAATCATAAGAATAATACCAAAAGATCAGTTTCATCTTAAATAGTCTACGCAGCCACAAGGATGCATAAATTGCTAATACTAAATTTTTTCCATGGTTCAACTTATATTTTCATAGCACATGAATTCCAAATATTTGGAAGCCATTCCCAAAAGCTGAGCTCAAATCTAGTCTTCTATGTTTTGATCTTTTGTTTAGTAATTGATTATATGGCTAACTAGTTTGGTCATCTATTCTGGGAGCAGATAGCAATTGCATGAGCAATTGGAGAAAGCAATGATAAGCGAGGTGTCTGAAATTATTTAATTTTTAGTTCCTCCAACCAAAATCAATTTTACATGATGTCTCCATTATCAATGTTAAGAAAATAAAAATACATGCACCCTAATATTTATATGGCATGAAGCTATCATGATGATCATTTCATTTCATTCTGCAAAAAGAAATTAAAAAAAGAAAAAAATCAAAGTCAAACTTTTTAAACTTGAATTAGAAAAATGTTTAACAAGTCCATCAAAATGAGACGACTAAAACTTTGCAAATAAATTGCTGTAACGATGTGATATTGGCTTCATCCCCAGTTGCTAGACTTACTGGTAAAAGGCCCGGATTTGAACCACAGATCAAAGGTCTAAATCTCCTTGAAGCCACCTAATTGGGATATATTTATACTATAATCATTCATGTGGGTTTGGCTTTAGTTTCCAAACTAGATCATGGTTATGAGAAATAATTATGCATCAATAAGAACAAAATTAGGAACCACATCACTCCATGAAGGCATGTACCTCTTTCAGTTGCTTATTTCTGTACAAAAGTACACCAATATTGTAAAGAGAGACATATAGATACTTTAGTCCTTGATGTTGAACCCATTCACTGGCAATAATGTGCTCAGCTAAATGTGTACTCTTCTGAAATAAGAAAAGACAGCCCAAACAGCTAGTCAATAGTTGAAATATCTAAGTTATTTCATATGTTCAACTACTAAGAAAATGAAGTTTGCATCAAGTGAATAATATTTTGGGCCAGCCTAGTACTAGATGGTAAGTGATTGCTCATTACCTTTATGTTACGATTTGCTCTGATGCAGAGAATGAAAGCAGCCACAGCCACACTAAGTATTGTCTTGCTATCATCAAATTCACCTTTCTCCCTTTCAGATTTATAGCTGCACGTATAAATAAGAAGAATTCAGATTTATAAGCACACTTGAGATGCAACAAAAGTAAGCAATTATTTCCAATTATATTGTACCTAAACCAGTTTCAGCATCATCCATAACTTAGACAGATCTCATAATAAAGTAAGGTACTACCATACAATAGAATTTTCTATGCTTTTTGTTGCATGGAAATTATAGAATTGGCCTTTCGGTGGCCTTTTGTCTATTTATTAAACAGAGTAGAGAAAATGAAAAATGATATACTGACATTATTTCTAGCACAACCAAAAGAGCAACTGATAGAGTAGACGGTAAATGTAACTCAAAATTGCAGGGAAATTATAGATTGGCCTCATAGTGTAACGCATTTGAAGATTATAATTCTTTCGGTGCACATACACTTGCATTTGTAGCAGTTAAAGCAAACAAATCAAGAGAGGAATTGTAATTCAGTTACCTGTTAAAAGAAACAATCTGTCTGACTGCATAATGCAATCTGTCTGACTGCACGACCCGGTCGTGCAGAAAGGCAGATTGCATAACAAGAGCAATCTAACTACAGCATCCAAAGTAGCTTTTGGATCATTGAAATTTCGAAATTAACCGTAAGGGCAGAGGCAGATACCATGAAAAACAATCCAATCTCGATGAAAAAAGCTAGGCATACGAGGAAAAGGAAAAAGAATACAATAAGGCTCTAGATTTATACCCTCAGAAACGAGATTTCAAAATCCCAAGAGAAAGTTGAGTTTTTCTACTCTCACAGGCGCGACCACAGCAGCGGAACGGCGTCACAGCGGATGACTGAGATCACAGGGGCGACGAGCAAGTCACCACAGCGGCGGGAGGAGGTAGGCAAGGTAGCGGAACGATGCAGCGATGCAGCAGGCGCGACCGGCAAGCAACCAACAGCGTGACACAAGGGGAGAGCAGCGACGGTGCAAGCTGACGATGACACGATCACACCAGGGAACAGCGGAGCTATGACTGCGGCAGAAGCGGTCCGGTGAGGGCAGCGGTGGAGCATATGACGGGGTCGTGCAATTTTGGCTATTTCCAATTAGGGTGGGGATTGATTTTAGGGTTTATGACATTTAGATTTTGTTGATCTTTTTTAATTTGTCAAGGATAAGTTTGTCTTTTCTTATGTTACAAGGGGTCAACAATAGTTAATTTTGCAAAAGGGGTCATATATTGACAATAGTTTTTGGAAGGTGTTATTTGATGAAAATCGGGCCGCTAAAGATGACGAGTATCCGAAGAAAATCCTCCCCAAACGAATCAGTCCCCTCACTCCCAGCAGCAAGCTCACATTCAGTCACTGCCCCACGACACCATTAAGTCTGTCACTGTTTCTTCTTTGTTTATTCTATCTTTCCCTTTCTGGGTTTATTTTCTTATTTTTGAAACGAGGTATTTGGTTGTTGTTTTTGGAAGGATTGTTTTGCCCGATGGGTCTGTCAAGGAGGGAAAGAGATGGGAAACTTCTCCCATGGTGGTTGCTAAGGAGATTTCAAGTAGTTTGGTTTCGAATGCTCTGGTTTACATGCTCCATGGAGATTTGTGGGACTCAAATAGACCGTTGGAAGGCGATTGTGAACTCAAATTCTTCAATGTCGAGAGTGGTGGAGTGCGTGATAGTTTCTGGCACTCTAGCGCCCACATTCTTGGACAGGTTGTCCCAATCTCTAAATTAAGTCTGGGTTGGGTTGATTTTTGAATGCATGGACTAGTTTTATTTATTTATTTATTTTTAACGTTGCAGACAGTGGAGATGGAGTGTGGTTGCAAGCTATTTATCGGCCCTGCACCGAGAGGGGAGAGGTACCTTCTTTGATAAAGTTATGAATACTTCGGGATATTGAGAATTGTTTATTCCTTGTTCTTTTATGAGCTGATAGTGAATATTTATTTTCCGATAAGATTGTGTAGCTCTAGATTCAGGTTTAATATTTATCAATCTCATTAGTGAGACTCACTAGATGGGAAAATGTTATTGGTGTTGCTCATAAGAAGTTGAAATTTGTTAATGTTAGCCATTCACATTGTTGAATCCAAGTGTTTTTGCATAATTATTAATTTGGTTTTACTCCTTTTATTATGTCGAATCAATTATATTTCAGTATCTGTGCAATTTATTTTCTTTTGTACAGAGCTTACTTTCTGTGCAATTTGAGTCGGTTTCCGCATCAAGGAGCAATAGTCATATTGAGTATTCTTATAATGTTATAATATCACTGAAGTTTTCATTTTTACTTGTTGGGTTATTATTGGCATTTTTTTGTTGTAACTAATATATGTCTACTAATGGCAACATAGTTGGACTACTGTAAATTACTTTGAATAATAATCCGATTTGTGTTCATTAAGTGTGATGAATAATGTATTATTACTACATATAACATGCAATTTAGGTTCTATGTTTACAGGATGTGACATGCTTTTGCAGGGTTTTTACTATGATGCATTTTATTGTGAGTTGGGATTGAATCAAGATCTTTTCAACTCTATTGATTCGGGGGCACAGAAAGCTGTTGCTGTATTGTTCCTTTCTTGAGTAGTTTCTGAATATTACAATAAATAACTATGGTTTATCCTTGTGCGTAAAAGAAATGTTGTTCCAACTTTTGTCGGGTATTCATTCAGTGTTCTTTGCATTTTTGTTATAAAAATAATTATGGTGTATAAACAGTGCATATGGAAAAAAATAAATAAAATAAAAGTAGATGGCTTGAATTATCAACATGGAGTTATGACTGACCAGAAGAAAAGTATTATCCTCTGTTTTCAGGGTTTTCATTGAATTTTCTTGTATTAGTGGTGGAAAACAATTGGGAAGAATTGTGGCATAACTCAGCTGCTTGGTCTGTCAACTCAGAGTGGAAGATTTGGAATTGCATTTTGAAAAATTTATTTCTCCATTAGAGAACAATTAATCTGATCGGCCTTTGTGTAAATGACTATGATAATCAAAGCCTAATTTGTGTAAATCAGCTTGTGTACACTAGCCAACATCGGTTTTAAAGATTTGAGATTGGGTAGTGTACTCCTCTAGATTTTCTTTTTGATAACCCAAAAGTCATATTGGGGCTCTGGCTGATCTCCATTTCTACATGCTGAAGCTGGGGCCTCTCTTTCTCTCAGCACATGAGAACAAAGGCATACTAGGATTGTAGAAAAGCTCACTCAGTTTTTTTTGCCCTAATCATCATTGACCAATATATTTTTTCCTGTAAAAATGCAACCTCTATCTTAAACTGAAAAGGTTTAACATTCAATGGTTGGTTTTCTTGTGTGCTCCTATTAGTCAAGAACAATGCTGTGTCATGTCTGTATTTCATTTGATAGATCCATGTTTCAGGAAAAGCAACCTTTTGAGCGCATTCAAGTAACAAGAGAACAGGCACTTGAGATGTTTTCTGATAATAATTTCAAGGTGTGTTATCGAAGTTTTTTTTATCATCTGCACTGAATGTTTCGTAATTATTTTTCCCATGTAAATCTCTTCGTTCATTTAATTTCTTTTTTTGATTCTTTATCCCTTCTTAATTAGGTTGAAATCATCAACGATTTGCCGGCTGTCAAAACTATTATAGTATATAGATGCGGTCCCTTGGTCAATCTATGTCGTGGGCCCCATACAACAAATATATCTTTTGTGAAAGAATTTGCATCTTTGAAGGTGATGCCTTATATGCACGTTAAAGCTTGGGTTGTACAAATTTCTGTTATGCTTATGAATTCTTAATTGCAAGCTTCATCAGCATATTCTAGGGGGAACAAATATCATGAGAGTTTATGGAGAGTTTGTGGGATATCTTTTCCTGATAAGAAACTATTGCAGGTAATTTTCATTACGGGCCATTGTTGTTATGTTTGCTCGAGCCATGTGCATTATTAGATTCATTTTGTCCTTTTGTTAACTGCTCAATGTGTTTGGATTTTGGTTCGAAACTGGGTGGTTTGTCAATTGGTCCTGGCAACCTAAACATTCCCTGGTTCTACTAATTGTAATCTGGACAGAATTTATAGAACTGGTTTGTTACATTTGGTATAATTTGATATTAGAATATTTGAGTGAATGCTTCTAACTAGTTACTTTGTGATTTTATTGGTTTCAATGTACATCTGTGGCAGCATTCTATCTTCAGTGATTCATTGTTTATCCTAATGCAATAATAAGCAAATGCAGTCCACTAGGGCTTCATAAAAACAGATGAAATTTTGGGTATAACAAATTCGTTAATATATAATTAGAACTGAAGTGTCTCATATTCGATACCTATCATAACAGCATTCAGGGTGCATGTGTGTGTGTGTGTGTTTGTGTGTTAATATGTATGTAAGAGATTTATGAAGGTTTAATGTTATAAGCCTATATTTTGACAAGGGATGGACATAAGCAAATGAAAACACTTTATGGACATTTTCAAGGACTTCATCTTATAAGCATTTATCCTCTTCATTTGATATAAACTTGTCTTAGAGGGACTTGCAAAAGATGAACAGTAAATTAATTCTAAGATAAGTTAAGATGTGATTTCCAGACCACCATTGACATACATAGACGTGTTTATGGTAGAAGAATGAACGGATCAGCTAGTCCGTGTTAAAAGATGAGACTAATGGTCCTCTTGTATTATCATTTTGTTCATTGGTTTCCAAATGGTATTTTGTTCTTCTAAACGATGTTCATTTTTTTCCAGGAACATCTTTAAATGCTAAAAGATGCACAGCAATATGACAATAGAGAATTAGGTAAAAGGCAAGAGCTTTTCTTTAATCACCCTCTCGGGCACATCACAGGTTGATAAACTGTGTGGTGCATGAGCTTTTCAAGATTTTCCTGATACTAATATGATGCATCTTTTGTGAATTGCAGTCCAGGAAGTTGGTTCTTCCTTCCACGTGGCATTCGTGCTTACAACAAATTAGTAGATTTCGTAAAGAAATAATATTGGGAGAGAGGTTATCAAGAGGTTAAAAATCAATCCTGATTATATTTCCTTGGCATTTGCCTACTATATCTGAGTACCAAAATTACTTGACTTTGAGCGGGTTATATCAACAAATATGTATAACATGAAACTCTGGGAAACATCTGTTCATGCAGCAAATTACAAGGAGAATATGTTTCTAATTGACGTAAGCTTTTGCATATTTTATTTTATATGTTTATTTTTAGTACATAGTTTTAATCTATCCTGTAGCATAGAGAATAAGATTGAGGTTAATTCACTCTTACATGTTTTAAGAAATGGTTGACATGAAAAAGTATGGAGATCGTAGTATGAAGTTTTGACATGATGTGGGAAAATAACACAACTAATTAAATGGAGGTGGTTGAGAACTTCTATGTCAGATTTAGCTTACTAGAGAGTGAGCTAGAGGCTTAGGCCGATTGCGTCACATACAGTTTAGAATATATATACTTTTAATTTTTGTGGGACCTGATATCATGATAATATGGAGTTTTTGGTAAACAGCACTATCCTTTTCTGCAAGAGTGATCTTTTCGTAAATTGAATTTGCTTGTGAATTTCATAATGATATAATATAGAGGGATGTCATGCTTGTGTTTCTGGATTTGAGACTCCCTTATAGTCTCTTGGCAGAGAATAATCTTATTGTCGTCATATACTATATTATTCATATATTATTAATGTTGGTGTTGTTTATTTTATTTGCTCATATTGAGTTCTAGGTGCAGATTGAAAAACGAGATTTTGGATCAAAACCAATGAATTGCCCGGACATTGTTTGATGTTTGACCACAAGGTTCCTTCATATAGAGGTAAGTAATTTAGTGGCAGCATTTTTCCTCTTGAAATAGCATGCTTCTTTTATTTTAATTGCTTCTGAGCATATTCACTCTGCATCTGGAAGGTTTAGGTTAATCAATCAGAAAAATATTGATCTAGTAGTGATCATTTTATGTCTCGCCGCTTGACAAAAATCTCTAGAATCTGTTGTATTTTGCAGCCTGGTGGATTTTATTTGTTCATGTGTGTATTTATTGTGATGCCATGTTGTATTGCATGATACGAAGTTAGCGAGTAGCATGATGAGGCTATTTACATGATAAGTTGTTCTTTTTATGTGTAGTTTCTTTTCTTTTTTTTTTTTTTTTTTTTTATGTGTGTATATCTAGCTTTTAGCCGTGTGCCTATGCATGACCTGTTTATGGACGTCATGGTGAGGTGACCTCATAATTATTCTTAACCTCCAAGGTTCAAGTACTATTATGGCCAAATGTTGTATGTACGTATGTACGTATGCATCTATGTATGTATCACGTTTTTATTCTTATTTTTAGTTCATCCAATTATGAAGGTCATGAACTTGAAACTTCTCTGTTGCACTATTCTTTCTTGATTCTTTAGCTTGACTCTGCAGAACTACCTCGCTGACTGGCTGATTTTGGGGTCCTGCATTGTAATGAGGCAAGTGGTGCTCTGACTGGATTAACTCGTGTCGGGAGATTTCAGCAGGTATCTTTTCAGATATGGAATGCTATCATCAGTTTTAACTATGTAATTATATCTTTGTCAAAGAGCGGGATATACTCTATGCAGGCTTATTTACAGCACACCAGTAATTCTTGTGAAATAATTTGTAATCTTAATCATCCCATGATTTATTGTCTTGGTTGGTAAATGTACCTTGTTCTGATAAATGTTAGTCTGCTTTTTGTTACAGGATGATGCTCATATTTTCTGCTGGGAGTCCCAGGTGAATTGAATTTGATTGATATCCCACTTAAGTTTTTGCTTTTGTTGATTGTCTCTGATGTAAGTTTATTTTTCAGATAAAAGATGAAGCGAGGGGAGTCCTAGAATTCATCAATTATGTGTATGATGTATTTGGGTTCACATATGAGCTGAAGCTATAAACTGTATGATATTTGCCCCTCATCTGCACTTAAAGTTTTGTATCATAGACTTAAACTTTTGCCATATGAACCTTTAATTATTATTTTGTCTGGAACTGCTTTTTTATCTTACCATTTGCATGGATGAAAAATCTGCCTTCTCTTTTCCGAAAATTTGAAAGAATTTTTTTCTACTTATCTTTACAAATTTGCACTTGAATGCTTTTTTGAATGTGTGGCTGTTGGGGCATTGAAATGGGAGATGTGCTTCGGTTCTGTTCACTTTTTTGTTCACATGAGAGATCATCCTTGCATCTTTATGTATGTGTTAAGTACCCTGTATATAAACTCCAGCAGTATATAATAAAAACACAGACAATTGCACTGAAATCCTGACCGTTAGCTTTTATTTATGAACAATTCACTTATTCAGGTGTTAACAGCAACATAGGCAAGCAGAAACAACATTGAAAATAAGATGGTTGAGGAGTTTCGAGGACTCCCCAACCTCCCAAGGCCTTAGCCCAAAACAGTTTCCCCAAAAATTACTCTCCTCACGCCTCACCCAACTCTATGTACAAATTATCCTAACAAACTTGTAACTGTCCTGCCACGTCAAAAACATATCCTAACAAATAATTTCTTCACTTTTTCTCTTTTTTACCCTTTCTTGTATACACAAATTTCACTGGGGTCTAACAATACCCCCTGCGTATCTTGTCCCCAAGGTTGAAAGAAGGAAATTGATCACGGATGGTAGCAACAGGTTCCCAGGTAGCTTCATATTCTGGTAGCCCAAACCAGCGAACAAGCACTTCTTGCACTTGTTGATTGCCAACAGTAACAAAATGAGTGTCTAACAGAGCATCAAGTTCTACAATTAACTCCAAATCTTCAGAAATATGGGGTGGCAGTGGCTGAGCTTTAAACTCCCTACCTTTGAAAGGTTTCAATTGAGAAATATAGAAGATTGGACGGAGCCGAGAAATTGTAGGTAGCTTAAGTCGGTAGGCAACTGTGCTAATACGTTCTAAAACTGCACAAGGACCATAAAAACGTGGACTGAGCTTTTCATTAACCCATCGAGCTAATGATTTCATAAAATAAGGACGAAGACGGAGCAAGACTAAATCTCTAGGTGCAAAAGAAACTTCCCCGCGATGCATATCAGCAAATTTTTTCATACGTTGTTGAGCCACAACTAAATGTTCCTTCAAGAAATCAAGCATTTGATTACGCAAAAGCAATTGTTGATCAATATCAGCCAACACAAATGAACTATCTTGGAAACGGTGTAAAACGGGAGGATCACGGCCATAAACTACCTGAAAAGGACAATGCTTGGTAGAAGCATTATAGGTAGTATTAAACCAATATTCGACCCAAGACAAAAATGAAGACCACTGTTTGGTTTTGTCAGAAGCGAAACAGTGAAGATAAATTTTTAGACAGCGGTTGACGACTTCAGTTTGGCCATCTGATTCAGGATGATATGCTGAGCTTGGATGTAATCGAGTGCCTTGGAGACGAAATAACTCTCTCCAAAACATGCTCATAAAAATGGAATCATGGTCGCTAACTATGGATCGAGGGAAACCATGTAAGCGAACCACCTCTCGCACAAAGAGCAACAACTTCTTTCGCTGTGAAGGGTTGAGTTAAAGGGCAAAAATGCGCATATTTCGACAAACGATCAACTATTATCAACACTTTATCCACTCCTTTCGACTTTGGTAACTCCCCAATAAAGTCTATGGAAATGTTTTCCCACAATCTATTCGGAATAGGTAAAGGTTGCAATAATCCACCAGGAGATAAAGCCTCCTATTTCGATCGCTGGCAAACCTCGCAGTGAGCTATGTAATTACGAATCACGCGTTTCATCCCCTACCAAAACACATTGGCAGCTAGACGCTTGTATGTGTGGTAAAATCCAGAATGGCCGTCGATCACGGTGTCATGAAATTCTTGCAATAAGGTTTCAATTAAAGGAGAAGAAGCAGGAAGGACTATACGTTCACGAAAATACAGTAAATCATTGTGAAGAGCAAACCCCACTGGAACTTCCTGTTGCTCTTTTAAGCGAGCAATTAGATTAGAGCAAAATGAATCCTCCAACTGACTTCGACGAATATCTTCCAAGTTCAAAAATTGAGCAATTGAGAGAGCTACCATTTGCGAATTGTGGAGTTCTCCCTGACAAGAAAGAGTGTCAGCCACCCGATTAGCGGTTCCCTGCTTGTTTTGTACTTCAAAATCAAATCCCAACAATTTGATTACCCGTTTGATTTGGTCTGATGGCAGCAAACGTTGATCCAACAAGTATCTCAAACTCTGTTGGTCAGAGCAAACAATGAAATGACGTCCAAGAAGGCAATGCCGCCACTCTTGCACTGCTAGGACCACTGCCATCAACTCCCTTTCATATACTGATTTTATTTGAAACAAAGGTGATAAAGCCTTGCTAAAATATGCAAGAGGTCGCTCCTCTTACATCAACACTGCTCCGATTCCAGTACCAAAAGTATCAGTCTCTAACACAAAAATCTTAGAAAAATCAGGCATAGCTAAAATAGGAAGCGTAATCATGGCAGATTTGAGTTGTTCAAAAGCCTCATTCTTTGCTTTAGTCCACTGGAATCCCCCTTTCTTTAACAAATTAGTAAGAGTTCTAGCCAATTGCCTTTAGGCCCGAACAAATCGTTGATAATAGCCTATAAGTCCTAGAAACCCGTCGAGGTCTCGAACATTTTTAGGAGCTAGCCATGTGGAGATAGCTGAAACTTCACCATGATTTGCCACTACACCATCAGCTGAAATAATGTGACCTAAATAGTCCAACTGCTCCTTGCCAAAAGCACATTTCTTCAAGTTGTCAAAAAGCTTCTCTTGTTACAAGATTTCTAAAACGATAGATAAATGTCGTTGGTGGTCAGCCCAAGTCCAACTTTAAACAAGGATATCATCGAAGAACACTAAAACGAACTTCCGTAAGTGTGGTCGAAAGGTGGAATTCATTAGTGATTAAAATGTAGCGGGCGCATTTGTGAGGCCGAAAGGCATCACCAAGAACTCGTAATGACCCTCGTGAGTTCGAAAAGCAGTTTTCTCAATGTCAGCTGCATGTACACGAATTTGGTGGTACCTTGCCCTTAAGTCTAACTTTGAGAACACTCTTGCTCCACACAATTCATCCAATAGCTCATCAATAAGGGGGATAGGAATCTGTCTGGCACGGTTAACTGGTTCAAGGCACAATAGTCAACACAGAAATGCCAAGAACCATCCTTCTTTTTCACCAGTAAAACTAGACTGGCAAAAGGATTATTACTAAAGCGAATCACTCCATTTTCTAACATTTCAGCCACCATACATTCGATTTCTGCCTTTTGAATCTAGGCATATTGATAAGGCCTAATGTTAGGAGGAACCGCTCCATCATGAAGAATGATTCGATGGTCTTGCGTACGTTTAGGTGGTAAACCAGTAGGTACACCAAAAACATAGTCAAATTTAGAAATCACCTCTTGAAGAATTGGTGGAATCAATGATCCTTTCGAATCATTATTCCCCTTAACCATAAAATGTAGTTCCAACAAAAATCCAGCCCCCTTTTGACAACACACATGATCTAAAGCACAGAGACTAATAGGACCATAACTGAGTGAAGGATTACCTGACCAGCAAAACCCACCGATCGTCGTCCTTAAATTTCATCGTGAATTTCTCCCAATCAGATCGAACCTCGCCAAGAGTTCGTAGCCACGTTACTCCCAAAACTTCGTCTACACAACCCAATTCAAAAGGATAGAGGTCATCTTGGACTAGATAGTCCTGAATCCAGAGTTGAACCCCTTTACACACTCCCTGTTGCTTACAAAATTGACCGTTACCAACCTAAATATGGCGTAGTGTAGTTGGGTTTGTATGTAGACCGAGTTCAGTCACCAATTGCTTTGAAATAAAACTGTGAGATGCCCCACTGTCCACCAACACAATAACATCCGGCTGCCCAATCCGCCCTTGCATCTTCATGGTCTTAGCTGAAGAGTATCCTCTTAATGAATTGAGGGAAATATCCATCTTTTCAGACAACGACTCTGAAACCTTGGCTTGGGAGGACTCTTCCTCCGTTACACCCTTATGGGACAGCAAGAGAACTTGAAGTTCTCATTGTTTACACCTATGGCCAGGACCAAATTTCTCATCACACCTGAAACAGAGTCCCTTAGCATGTCTTTATTGTGCCTCTTCCTCGGTCAGTCTCCGAAATTGATGCTCTGAAGAAGGAGATTTTCTGGGCCCAAATATTTTGCCCAGCCCAGACGGCTCAACTTGTCTTCTACACTTATCTACCACTTCATTTTTATGTTCAATCTGCTGGGCCACATCCATAACTTCTTGTCAATTGATGGGCCTTAGAAGCCTAACCTCAGCCCGTATATCTTCCTTCAGCCCGTTTAGAAATGCAGTCTTTAACATTGTTTCAGGAATTCCACGCATCGTCGCCGCTAAACACTCAAATGATTCTCGATACTCAGCCACTGTCACCTTCTGTTTCAATGTTAGAAGCCTCTCAGATTGATCTCCTTCCCTAGCTCGACTAAATCTGTATAGCAAAGCCCCTCTAAAATCTCTCCAATCAACAAAGGGTTCTTGAGCCTAACTATACAGGAACCAACTCAGAGCTTTTCCTTCCAAACACACCGAGGCAGCTCCAATCTTCTCCTCTTCTTCCATCATATTATTAATAGCGAAATCGCTTTGCTCGAAACAACCAACCATATGGGTCTTCACCCGAGAAAAGAGGAAGCTCCTATTTCTTTCCTCTATGTTCTTGACGCCCGTAACGATGAATCGGAGACTTTGGCTGACGGTGGCGACCTCTCTCATGTCTTGCTTCCTCTCGATTTGGTCCTAAATCAGGTCTGTGAGTGTTCATTGCTTCCAACCGTTGCAATATTACACGCACGTCACCAAGTTGAGCTCCAAAATTCGCAAGATCTTCTTGCATCGTGTTCATCCGCCTTTCTAGAGCCGCAATCCGGTCCGGTGGTCGTCCATCTCCGATAAGGTTTGCCATGGATCTCGCTTTGATACCAACTGTTAAGTACCCTGTATATAAACTCTAGCAGTACATAATAAAACACAGACAATTGCACTGAAATCCTGACCGTTAGCTTTTATTTATGAACAATTCACTCATTCAGGTGTTAACAGCAACATAGGCAAGCAGAAACAACATTGAAAATAAGATGGCTGAGGAGTTTCGAGGACTCCCCAACCTCCCAAGGCCTTCGCCCAAAACGGTTTCCCCAAAAATTACTCTACTCACACCTCCCCCAACTCTATATACAAATTATCCTAACAAACTTGTAACTGTCCTGCCACGTCAAAAACACATCCTAACAAATAATTTCTTCACTTTTTCCCTTTTTTACCCTTTCTTGCATACACAAATTTGACTGGGGGTCTAACAGTATGCTTGTACAAATAATCCATGTGTTTGCTCACATGGAGAGATCATCCTTACAGGTTTTTTTATGTTTGTGTGCTATAATGTAGGATATTAGTATCATTTCCTTGTACCTTTATATGCGTCTCTAGATGGGGAATGTTATATTCATACGATAACAATTACCTGCCTATATCGTGACTTTGTGTTAAAATTGATGATACTCATTTCGATACAAATGTCTGAAGGCAGAGGCTAGAAAAGTATCTGGGTGACCTGGCAACATGGGAGAAAGCTGAAGCTGCTCTTAAAGAAGCATTACATGAGTCTAATAAGCCTTGGCAGGTAAACTTTTTTCTCCCTTCAATTGGTATAGATATTTGTTTTCTTTCACTGGGTTATATTGAAAATAGAAATTCTAGTTTTCCTTTAGTCATCTGCTGTCGTCAACTGCTACATAATACTGCTTCTAAAATATTGTATACTTGTTTTGGAAGATTAACTTTGATGATATAAGATCTTGCATGATAATTGCCCTGTTTTCTGTTATCTTCATTTGTGTTGCACATTGTGCAGACAAATGAAGGAGATGGAGCATTTTATGGGCCAAAAATAGATATTAGTGTATCTGATGCATTGAAGAGGAAATTTCAGTGTGCAACACTACAGGTTTGAAGTGGTCATTGTTATTTTGCTTTGCCTTCTCTGCTATTATTGTTCCAATGAAGCAGAATTATACATAATAGATGGATGCCTGTGGTTATGGCCTGAATTCCAGCTTCCTGATCGATTCAACCTGGGTTACTCAGCTGAAGATGAAGCCAGGAAGGAGAGACCTGTTATGATACACAGAGCCATATTGGGTTCTGCTGAGCGTACGTTTGCCATACTGTTGGAACATCACGGGGGCAAGTGGCCCTTTTGGCTCAGTCCTCCTCAAGCAATTGTTTGCACTGTGTCAGAGAAATCCCATCCATATGCATCGAAGGTGGTGGTCTCGTCATTTTCTTTTCAGTGCTTATTGCTTGTACTCTATGATAAAATATCATTGTGGGGCTTCGGAAATCCTATGTTATGGTTCTAGAATATTAATATGATATTAAATGTTTTCTTCTACTCTTAAGGGGCTATGATTTATGCCTTGTCTGGCTGAGTGTTACTTGCACTTGGTGTCATGAAAACCAGATATCTGGTTGCATAATTTTCCTATCATATTATTTCTACTATTTCTAGATTTATGAGATTTCTGTTATCTGGCAGACGGTTTGCTGTGTGTTTGTAAGATGATTTAAGAATTCCTGACACTGGCCTCAGTGACTTTCTGTATTTTCAATCATATAACATTGTTATTATCTTTTCTGGTCTTTGCATATTAGGAGGAATGATTACCATAAACTTGCTAAATTATATCGCGAGTAATTTGCTGCATCGGTTTCCTTTAGCTCGGCACATGGTTCATGGAAATTGAATCAATGATTTTAATTTGTGTTTCTCATTTTATTTCATCGTAGCCAATTTAAGGGAAAGAAAAGCAACTGTAATTATATATATTGCTTTTTTTTAATCATCTCACATCTTCTTGTACTTTTATAGGTGCGGGATCAGATTCATGAAGCAGGTTATTATGAAAACTCCATGTACCAATGGCGGACGTAGGATTTGATTGAAGGGGAGGTACTATTAATATTTTAATGTTTATAATTTATTTGATAAACTTTAATAATATGATAAATTTTAAAAAAATAAAATAAAAAATACATCTAAATGAAGGACATTATGACTATAACGGTTAGAAATTATAAAGAGTTAATTTTCTTAAATTTGATATAAACTCAAAATAGCTTTTCTTTTAAAATATCTCTTTCTAACTATTCAAAAGAATGATGTTATATCATACATTACTTTTTATCTAAAAAAAATACAAACCAATGAAATAAAATAAAAAGTCTCTTAAAAATAATTTCTTGAAAATATATTATTATTTTTAAAATCTAATTAATGCAAATAAATAAAAAATAAAAAGAAAGACATGATAAAAATGTAATATATGATTTTATTTTAAATTATAAGAAAAAGAGAATTAAACATATTCAAAATAATCTTTAATTAACATCGAGGATATTCAAAAAAAACAAATGAGATATATAATAAAAGATACAAGACTCACGAATATATAACACAGAAGCTGATTAAATTGTAATCTATTAATATAATCTTTAATTATATATATTGACATGTCAATAGAAGAGGTGACAGGGACTACAACGATGAGATGAACAATGAGATGAGAGCTGATGAACAAATTAACATTATAACATAAAAAAAAGATATATATAAACCAACAAATAAATAAATAGTTTATTTTGGAAGAGCTGATGCCTGCACGCAAAAGAATTCAACTTCAAGGTTGATGGGGAGGACATTTGCCGGAAGGGTCTCCTGGAATGTTGGTGCAGTGATTAGGGCCAGGTTTCACCGGAGGTCCACGTGCTTGAGGATGCAAGTGCTTGATACCATCCATAGGCACAGGCGTAGGCCTTCCCGCAGCAGCTACATGACCAATACAATTAGCAGTGCACCATAGAAGGAAAAACACTTTAATCATACTCATGATAAAAGTTTTCATATTGGACTGGATTAGACTGGGCTGGACTTAAGCAAATCTTTGAAACTCAAATTATTAATTGGTTGATCTTTGTTTGAAGTAAAAGGGTTGGTGGTGATACTAACATTCATTGGGCATTTATATATATATATAGTAACTGTTAAAATGCTGCACGGCACGGAAACATTTCAGTTCATTGATGAGGAAATTACCATGCATTCAACAGGGAAGAGCTAGGAAGACTCCTCAAGTGAAGAGGTCCCGAAACATTTACACACCTTCCTATGCATGGCTAAATTAATAAAAAAACTTTAGCTTAATTCAGTTGCCTGCTTCAACTGTAAGGAACCGGCAGAATATATATATATATATATATATATATATATAATTGACTTAATTATGGTACTTCTAATTTAATTTATATAATGAATAGTAATCATTAATGGCCAAAGTTACCTTTTAAAATTCATACATCCAAGAAATCAGTCATAATCAGGAGTACTTTAATTTCATTAATGCATGCATAAATTATTGGTTAAAAAGCCAAGGGTCTTGAAACTTCTCTATTTTTATGATTAACTGTTGCGGCCGGCGTAGACTGAGATTTGTGTGATCTTCTCCTATCGAATTCGAGCTGCGTTCGGGAAACAACATTCGAAATATCTCAGTCAATGCATTCATACATAAATCGACGCTGACCCGTCATCTTTTGTGTATATATATGGACTGAAATGCGCGCAAGGCAAGAGAAACAACATTCAGCTGCGATCAAATTTCAAATTTTCAATTACGTGGTCTTTGCATGAACTGAAATAAGACCAAAAGAAAATTAAACTATTTCGCCGTTGCCTGATATTATTCCTTCTTCCAAGCAAGTAGTTCCTTCATGGAAAAGCTATCGAAAAGTACAACACCTCTGTGATATCTAATCTTCTTCCTGGCAAGTTCCATTAAAGGGAATTTAAGGTCATTAAAGAGATGATCAATTACTAGTACTTTTCCAGCTTTTTCCTCGATCAGTGACCAAGTCATAAAAGACAAACTGAAGCGCTTATTTTTTCTCACAATATTCCTTCCTTCCTCCAACTTTTAAACTTCCGACTCTATTCCATGTAGTACAACTACTCATTAACATTGAATCGTAAGACTAAACTAGCTTGAGCACTAGTGAAATAGTGACATCTGTCTACCTCCATATATAGCCAACACAATAATCCAAGTCCAATAATTTGAAAGAAAGTGATTTGCCAAGAGCATGTTCATAACTCGAAATTAAGTGAAAGGGGTACCTAGCTGCACCTCTTGACTTTTTTCTGTGCTTCATTTGTGTACTATATATAACTAAATTATTAACTTTTTAATTAATAATGTCAAAAATTAATTAATTGCATATACAATTGCAAACAGTTAGCAAAGTCAAACACGTAACTACATGGAATCAAAACTACAGTCATTAATGGATCAATATGATTCTTGTACCTTATGAAATTACCATAACTCAAGCTTATACTCATGAGTTTAACTCTAATTTTTAAGCATCTAATTAATATCAGATCCTACACACAAGTTACTTTAGCATATGTAAAAGTCATACCATAACATTTCGAAAGGTTAGACACTACTTCAGTTGCTGCGAGTCGACCAGGTTTTATCATCTGCCTCGACCTTGGTTTCATCACTTCACCATGTTTCACATAAATATCACTTAATCACCCACTAAACAATAAGATTTTGTAGTAAAGTAAATCACTCCATTGACTTCATCATTCGGAGGGTTACTGCCATTGAATCGTTAGCATTCCTGTGACATTGGTGTTTTAATTTGTAGCATGGAGTAGCCAATATTGAAGAAGTCATCAATGCCTATTGAGTTCATCGGTTGTGAAGAGCTAGGAGTATTGTAATTAAAGAAGATCATTATGGACTGGTCAAGCCTGGTTGAAGAGGACATTCAACTAACTAGTTAACCAATTCACTGTCGAGCATGGATTTAGGAGACTCCTAGGTGAATATGCAATTTAATCATTAGTTATAGAATCATCTTAATTAGGTATTAAGACCCTCTAGCTATTATTTTGTCCTCTAAGGACGTTTTATCTTTTCGCAATATTGTTTATGATATGTGTGATTGAGACATGTGTCCTTTTATGTTTATCTTTTTGCATTGTTTCTGATATGTGTGACCGAGGCCGGTGTCCTTCCATGCGCGAATTTCTTGCGCCAACATGTTCAAAACTAGTTACAAGGCATTTATTTGATTTAATATTGTGTTCTAGCCTAAAATTGGAGAAAAATAATAATAATAACAAGAAAGACACTAGCCGATGTTACTCCCTGTGACTGTGGGGAAGAACGCTGCGAATGACTTCTATGTGTTGATTGCATAGCTTCAAAATAATTGATGTGGGAAAGAGCCTGTGGTTGTGGGGAAGAACGCTGCGAATGACTTTTATGTGTTGATTGCATAGCTTCAAAATAATTGATGTAGGAAAAGCCATCCAAATTAATATCAAATATATGGTTCTCCACGTGGCGAGTCACCATAAAGATATATAAATATATTATATGCAAATACTTTTAAGACTTTTAAGAGTCTGTTAAGCACATGCAATCCGAAAAAAGGAAATATGGTCTAAATTAGTATGTACCATGATCCTGATCCATATATATATTTCTTAATTAGTTAACATATATCAAGGGATTAATAAATAATAATTATATGAATTTTGTGTCTCTTATAAATTATTCATATAAACTCATACATGCATATAAATATCTATAGTATTATAAAATAGTTGTCGCAGCATCTACATTAATTAATATAATTAAAATTTAAAATTCACTGGTCCAATCAAATCATGATACATTGGTTTGTGTGAATAAGTTTTATAGGTAGTTTGCAAGAATAATATTACTTGAATTTTAAAGATATAACGCAATCTATAATAATAATATGTTTATATATACAAAAGGTGAAAACCATTCTTTGAACACAAACGACACAACATGAGAATGTAGTTATATAATTAACGGGTGAGAGCTTAACAAATAAATAAATAAATGGTTAGGTTGGGTGGGGTTGGCATATTTTAAGTTAAATTTTTGATACAAAACTGATGACCATTCATCTTATTTATCCAATGATTAAGATTTTAAGTTAAAGAGTACTTAATACAATTCATCAATTATCATAATCATAGGCGAACCTAGGCTTTGACTCGCGGGGGGGTGGGGCCCCAACTACAAATTTAAAATTCCATTATACCCCTTAAATTTCAATACTCACAAATATACCATTTATATAAAAATTACCTGATTTTAACAAATATACCTCTTGCTCTTGGATTCATCTTAACTTTAGGTGTTATTTCTATTAAACCCTCTTAGAGTTACGTAGTTAGAGGGGTTTGCCTCCATTTTATGTTATTGTATGATTGAAATATCATGATATATATACTCATACAATTTATTTGGAAAGCATTTAGAATATACATAATCTGATAATCATAATGGATTTGAAAAATTATTTGCAATATATATACTACATCAATCTAAATTTTTATAAGTATTCTTCGAACTCAATTCATCATTAATATATTAATTTACATATAATCTTAAATTTAGATAATCAAATAATACAAAAAAAAAATCGGTAGTTATAGAATATCAAAATCCAAATATTAAAGACGGTTAGCTCTCATTTAAAGTGTTAAAACAATATTATTCGAAACATATTAGTTTAATTATAATCAAAAGACTTTAAAACTTATATGTATATATGTATGTATGTATGTATGTATGTATGCAGAGTCGGACCCATGTTGGGACTCATGGGGGCCCAGGCCCCTCCTGAAAAATTAAACTCTCTTATACCCCCTCAGGTTCTACTAATTTCAAATACACTCTTTTATTGAAAAGTATTTAATTTAACTATACGTTACTTTTTTTAATTTCTCTTTATTGCAGCCACCTGACCACTGACCTTCGCCACCTACCCTGTCTCCTATTACTCTTCACCCCTGCGAATTGGTACAAAAGAAAAGATGATAACAATTTTCTTCAAAAGCCAAACGAGTTTATATTTTATTATATTTAATATTTTACTTTTTATTTTATACATAAAATTTAATAAAATTTTTAATGTTTTTCTCATGTAGTTTTCATGTTCATTTGTTGTTAATATTTTGTTTTTATCTTGCAGACAATCATATACATTTTTTATAACAAGTGCAATCGAATACATTTATTTTGCAGACAATCATATACATGTAAAAAATGGATATTTTAGTTAGTTGGAAGCTGCATGCATGCATACAAAATTAAGGAAATTTCAAGCATAAGGAGGATCGAGATTGATGACAATGACCAGGAAAAAAAAAGAAAAAACTGTAACTTTAGCTTCAGTTTACTGGCTTGTTTATCGGTAACACCAGGCTTGAACAGCAGGGATATCTATAGGCCCAAAAGGTCCAACGTTCAAAGTCCAATTCAACAATAAAACCAAAGAGCCCATGATCGAAAATTTAGTGCAAAGAATCCAAAATCAGAAGACAAAAGACCATGATCAAGTCAAAGCCCAATCCATAGATGAAGGTCCATAAAGTAAAGTGCTACACGTCGAATAAGTTAACAGAATATTGAAATATGATAAGGGGGCCAAGGGGCATGTCACCGCTCATGGTATGTACTAAATCAATTACCTAGTATGTTTACTCGTCAAAATAAATAAATAATTGTAGGAACTCTCTGTACGTCCTCAGTCCTCTATTTTCTTTCATTTTTTCTTATTTTCTCTCACATTCAAATTTATCAAATCAATAAAAAAAGAATACGAAGAACCCTTTATATTCATATAAAAGATCATAATATTAAAAGAATATAGGGTACATCTATACATAGTGGCGGATTCAGGATTTTGTGAAAGGGGGGCATCTTAGTATTTTTAAATTTTTATAAGTTATTTGATAAACAATGAAAAAGAGAAAATTTATTAAAAATTAAAAAAATACATATAGATAGGGGATATGAACCTTATCTCTTAAAATAAATTCTAGCACAATAAAATAAAATATAAAATATTAAAATATGATAATTTAACAATTTAGTAAATACAAAGTCATAATTGCTTCCTCCGAGTTTTCATGTTTTGAAAATGTTATATCAAAAATATCTATCTAAATGCATGCAAGCAAACTATCATTTATCTATTCATCTTCTATTCGATTGCGTGGTTCAATCTTTACAATATTTATAGCAAAGAATAAATCAAAATAAATAAATAAGCATTAATAAAATATACATAAATTTTATTGATAGAATATAGTAATAAGAATTAATTAAAATAACGATGTAGTTTACTTGAAAGGAAGGATAATTAGTTATATATCTTGTATTCGATTGCACTTATTATAAAAAAGGTATATGATTATCTGCAAAATAAAAACAAGATATTAACAACAAATGAACATGAAAACTAAATGAGAAAAACATTAAAAATTTGATTAAAATTTTATGTATAAAATAAAGAGTAAAATATTAAATATAATAAAATATAAACTCGTTTGGCTTTTGAAGAAATTTGTCCTCGTCTTTTATTTTGTACCAATTCACAGGGGAGAAGAGTAGTAGGAGATAGGGTAGGTGGCGGAGGTCAGTGGTCAGGTGGTTGCAATAAAAAGAAATTAAAAAAAGTAATGTTTAGCTAAATTAGGTACTTTTCAATAAAAGGGTGTTTTTGAAACTAGTGGAACTTGAGGGGGTATAAGAGAGTTTAATTTTTCAGGAGGGGCTTGGGCCCCCCTGGGTCCCAACATCGGTCCGCCTCTGTCTATAGATGAACAAAGGGAGAAAGGGAAAAAAATCGTATTTATAGTATTCGATGCAAATTAATAGTTAAATTTTATAGTATATGTGTATTTATCGTGCTAGTTTTGCATTTATATTTATATTATCTTTAATTTATTAAAATTTATGTCTCTATAATAATATCACTTAAAAAATAATTTATAAAATATGAAATTATGTCAAATACAAATACAAATATATTTATTTATAAATATAAGTATTCTAATATTTATATTTTTCTTTAAAAAATGTAATTTTGTTATTATTTGAACTCTCCTTTACTAAATTAAATTTATTAGCTCCATCTATGTATCCAAGCAATCGATGATTTACATTCTTACTTTTTTTATAACTAAAAAGTTTTACTTTAAAATTAAAATTTGAGAGACAATAAATAATATTTTGGGATGTGATGTTATCAAGAAAATAAAATAGGATAATATCATGCACTACCTCTCAGGTTTGACATAATATCACTTAGAAATACAGTTTCATATTTGTATCATTTGGATCCTTGAGGTTTGCATATTTGTATCATCTAGGTTTAATGGACTAAATCGGTACACTTTTTCACAAACAGATAAAGGCATTTTCGTGAAAGCAACAAATCACAAGTAGCTTTTATTATATACTTTACAAAATGCTCTGATGAGAATTCTCTTATTCATTTATAAAAAAGTAGACAAAATTAATTAATTGTACTTAGATGATACAAATATGCAAATGTTAAAGACCGAGTTGATACTAATACAAAACTACGTTTTTAGATGATATTATGACAAACCTTAGAAGTAGTGCATGATATTACCTTAAAATAAAATCTACTTGTCATCCCATGACTGCATATATAACATACATGAAAACGTAATATAACAGATATACCCCACCTAAAGTTACATAGGTCACCTGTTACTTCATATACCAGGCGATATCGATGCAACAGGCTACTTGATATTATATATGATTATTCTTTACACTCCTATTGTGTTTGAAAATTATGTCTAATGGACGTAGAAATTCACAATCACTTGTATTTTATAGGTTTAATAATATAATTGCATTACATTTTATAAACGGGGTCAACCTGCCTTCTTGTGCTACCAAAACGAAGACACGAAAATCTTCGGAGGATTAATCAATATGTTTATTACAAACGCATGTGCGCTTCAGTTCAACTTTGGACTGATCTGCACGAGTCTCTTCATTATTTATTCATCACCATCAGGAAGGGGAAGGGATAAAAACATTGACACATAAATATAATATTAAAAAAGGGTTATATGCATGACAGTTTAATGATGCAAAGAAAGAGTTAAGCCTAGCAAAACTTAATTTTTCTTTATTTTTTGGTTGTAATGAGCCGTAGGCGCTATCATTTAAGAATTAAATTAATTATTTTTGGGGTTATTGTGACCATAATGATCAGAGGGTGATAATAGAAGACAATGAAATATATGTAATTTACAAGCTGATATGTATCATTCATCAACTCATCATACCTGACTATAGTACTACTTGTCATCAGCTCAACATCTAGCAGCGCCATGAGCTCAATTTGTTTTGTAATTTATTAAATTTTAAAATAACCCGTTTAATTTGATGATTTTCTCAAATTTCTGCAATATATTTTAATCTCTCTCTATCATCCGAATCTTACTTTAACCTCGATGATTTGTATTAAGAAATTAAACGTAATTAAAGTGAAGGAGAGGATAATTTGGATGAAATTTTGCTGTAGGAAGCACGCATGCGATATGCTTCTTGCTGTACACATATTTCCATAGCACTTAATCTAAAGACTTGTGATTGCACTATGTATAAATTAAGCTCAATTAATTAATCATAGCCTTTATGTTTTTCATACATACATACATACATACATACATACATACATACATACATACATATATGTTGATTATCATTTGCTTGTCGGCCATTCATCACCTACATGATCTTTTCATTAACGTTAACGTTACTAAGTAAAGTAAAATGAGCCCATATAGTATGATATTTTGCACATTTTTATTGTATTTGACAAATATGATGATTAGATATTTTAATAGATCCGTGGTGGGTTTATTATAGTTTTTATACTGTGAACAAAGTATGTTCGTAGAAATTCACAAAGAAGAGACAAAAACAAAAAACTTTAATTATTTAGTTTAACATATTGGCTGCAATATATATATCGACAAATTGACAAAGTTGATGCAAACTGTACATAATCCATCTTGAATTACCTAATCTAAATAATTAATTAGCTTTTTCCACTGTTGTCTTTAATCAGAGAAAAAGGGAAATAAAGACTTCAAAAGAGAAGGTATTTGATCATTAAGCCTATTCTTCTTGTCAAACAATACTTTAGCAGTCGTTGCATGCAATAGCGCCCAATAGATTAAGCTCTTTTTACTGAGAAAATATTCATAATTATAATTTCACCAACTTTAATTTTATGATGAAGCCAACGAGAAGAAAGCTAGCCTAGACACGAAAAGTATTGATTAACAGCTAAGATACTTAGAAAAATTTGTATAAATCATATGTAACATTATATACCATATTAGAAAAATATCTAGTTTAAGATAAAGAAATATAATTATTACAATGAGGGAACCTCTTTGAAGATTTATTCATAAATATTAATTACAAACTTATTTTCTAGAAATCATCTCCTCCCTCTCATAATGGAATAAACATATACATAATATATGTGAATGTGATCAATAGAAGAGGTAAGAGATATCTCTGAGACTGCATATACACAAGACTGTTTTTACAAAATAACCTCAAAAATGGTTCCTTTATACACACATATATAACAATGGAGATTTTAATTAGTCATGGATGCTGCATGGCATGCACACAAATTATAAAGAAGGTTTAGTTTCAAGCATGAGGAGGAGAAGGATGACAGTGACCGGTAGGAGTGTTTCCAGGGATGTTTGTGCAGGGATTAGGACCAGGTTTCATCGGAGGCTTATGAGCTTCAGGATCGAGATCAAGAGAGGCTCGATACAAGTGCTTGATGCCATCAATAGGCGTAGGCCTTGCTGAAGCTGCTACATGACGAATGTTAGCAGGAATATTATTGATCAAAACGCAACATAAAAGGATAAACACACAAATGATTTTCATTCTAATTTGAAACTGGAGTTGATTGAATGATATGATTTTTGTTCACAAAAGAAGGTTAATCAACGCGTAAGTTGAGGAACTGGGATGGGAAGGAAGGAATGATGTATGCAGGGGATTTCATTCGCATGCAGCAGCTGTATATATACATGGAGTTAGGGCAAGAAAATTCAATTAATTAATGTAAGAAACATCAACTGGAAATTTACTAAGAAATTACACAGGAAATGTAATGCATGTACTGTACCAACCTCGTGCACATGCTTCATCAGTCACAAGTTTATCACTTTGACTTGTCCATTTGTTGGCCATGTTGTCCCTAACTGTCTGATAAATTAGTTAGTCTACACTGGCAAGTTCCTTAGAAATCCACTGGAAACAAACAACAAAGAGATCATCTCAACCGGGACATATATATATGTATACAACTGAGCTGTCTACCACACGCTCATCATTTTTATATGTATACAGTCAACGATTCTGAATTGACCACTGGAAACAAACAACAAAGAGATCAAGAGAGGCTCGATACAAGTGCTTGATGCCATCAATGGGCGTAGGCCTTGCTGCGGCTGCTACATGACGAATGTTAGCAGGTATATTATTATTGATCAAAACGCAACATAAAAGGATAAACGCACAAATGATTTTCATTCTAAAGCACTTCTTTGAAACCGGAGTTGATCGAATGATATGATTTTTGTTCGCGAAAGAAGGTTAATCAGCTCATAAGTTGAGGAACTGGGATGGGATGGAAGGAATGATGTATGTATGTGATTTCATTCGCATGCAGCAGCCGTATGTGTACATGCGGCAAGAAAATTCAATTAATTAATTTAAGAAACGTCGACTGGAAATTTACTAAGAAGTTACACAGGAAATGTAATGTACTGTACCAACCGCGTGCCTATGCTGCGCCAGTTACAAGTTTATCACTTTGACTTGTCCATTTGTATCGCTAATTGTCTGCTTAATTAGTTAGTCTACACTGGCAAGTTCCTTAGAAATCCACTAGAAACAAACAACAAAGAGATTGCAACACACACACACACACACACACATATACGTATATATGCACACAACTGAGCTGTCTACCACACGCTCATCAATATTTTTATATATACAGTCAAAAGAGTCTAATTACATTGCATGGTTTAGATAACAGATGGTTGAGATAGCAGGAAACAAACAAATAAATGGAATAACAAATAGCAATTCATTCAATCCAAGAAACCTGAATTATGTATATGCTTGTCCGTTACATATGTATTTGAATCCGTCAAGAAACAACGCATGTCCTCAAGCAATTGGGCACCGGGCAAACACTACCATGTGCACGAAAATAAAGTTGTTTATAACAAGGGGCTCAACTCTTCCCAGTATATTGAAGTGAGTTGATATATTGGTTAATTACAATGGGTACTATTGTAAGCTTCAAGACTTCTATACTGTCACGAAGCCAGTGAGACAAGACTTGGAATCCTAATACACCTGCTGAAATTGTCTAGCAGCTTAGCTAGCCAAGAGTATACTGTATATGGAAATTTATTCAAATACAAAGCAAAGCAAAGATCACTCCTAAACTTGGTTTGTGCTGTGCATGAGTCCAGGCCATCAAGATCAGACATTTGCATGGACCAAGTTGGCTACTCTACACAACTACTTTCATCTCGACTTGGTCTAAGTCAATCCTGCCAATTTAATTCATAAATGGCCTTACTTCAATTACCCAAGACTAGTAGGAAATATAGCTTTAATATAATCGATGTGGGACTAGTAGATTTAAACACAACAAAGTAAATTCTTTTATGCGCCTCACGGTGAATTAAGAATGGACCTGCAAAATCTATAATACTCTCCGCAGGTTTTCTTGATCTTTGTTATGTGTGTGTGTGCGCGTGTCTATATATATTAACTCCTCAACACTCTCTAACGTTAAATATATGCAAGAGATTTAAGACTTCTAAATCATTTTCCTCTTTGGTAAATGTACCAAGGTTTATAGTCATAATAATCCTTCTATTCAACTACTTCAACCGTTCCCGAAAACTTTATAATGCTGTAAAAGCATTTGAAGATTTGATTATTTAGATATAGTTTGATTCTTTTACACTGCCCTTCTATTAGGTTTCTAGGGGTCTTGTGTTTACAATATTCAACGAAAATAATATAGCTTATTGGTAGAGATGTGAGAGTGAGGATTTAATAACAAACATTCATTTATATGCAATTATGTATATAACAAATGCTGCACGGCATGGAGGGCAAAACAATAATTAACGCGTAATTGCAAGTTGATGAGGAAATTACTATGTAATATTCCACAGGGAAGAGGAAGACTACTCAAGTGAAGAGGATCCGAAACATTGTGCACACCTTCATATGCATGGCCAAATTAATAAACAACTTTAGCTTAATTCAGTTGCTTGCTTCAACTGTGAGGAATTGGCAAAATATCTATATCTACATCAATCTTCTATCTACCTATATATATATCAAAGCTAGATTGATATAAATACCATTATGCGTGCCAGAGACTCAGAGAGCTCTAATTATTGGAAATTAATACGAGTACCATTGAGTCAATTATATATATTATTGGAAATTAATACGAGTACCATTGAGTCAATTATATATATATATATAATTAGAGCTCTCTGAGTCTCTGGCACGCATAATGGTATTTATATCAATCTAGCTTTGATATCAATGCAAGCAACAAGTGGAGAGATTATCAGGCTGTGCTGGCCTAGATGGGGTTCATCTTGAGGGGTTGGCGAAGGTATAAGAGTAGTTGGCATTTGTGTTTGATCTCCTGAATTGAAGTTCAGCTGTGTTTCCAAGTCCTTATAAATATCAAACCTGTCATAGCATCCAGAGAATCATTAAGACAAATACAGTGTACAACATGAATCATCAAATTTCAACAAAATTCCAAACAGAGTAGAAAAGGAGATCACTTGATGTCCTCAAGGTTTACTTGTTTTCATGTGAATGTTTTTACCCATCCAAAACCATAATATATTAAATTATAAACAATAGAAATAGAAGAAAGTGGGTTCACCCAGTCAGTAGTAATCAATGCATTCATATATATGTATATGTAGACCGAAATGCGGGCATGGCAAGAGAAACAACATTATTTAGCTTCAATCAAATTTCAATTCATGCAAAGACCAAGCTTAAGTGGTCTGCATGCCGTTCAAATTAAACCAAAAGAAAAACTATTCCGCCGTTGGCTGATATTATTCCTTCTTCCAAACAAGTAATTCCTTCTTGAAATAGCTATCGGAAAAGTACGACACCTCAAAAATATAGAAAGGCAGATAACTATTATAGGCCTTATTTATTTGTTTGTGTACTCCAAAAATTGTTTTCAGAAGACGTTTGTTTATCAATATATAAATATCAATTACATATAGTTTTTAAAATTAAAAAAATTAAAAATTAAACATATTTTCTTAAAAAATTTTAAAAACCAAAATTCAAAATATGTAAACAAACACCGCCTATAAGTTTTCACTGTAATGCAGTGCCACATACTTGCCATCTTAACCCAAGTAATAGTCATGGGCCTTGTGATTGCAGTGCAACACGAAATAGTTTTTCCTCTAGAAGGGGTAAATACATATATATTTCAGACCAAACTCAAAAAAGTTTCCTATCTTATGACGTAAATCAATGGAAAATCAAGGAGGTTTCAGGGATGAGGATTGCAGACCCTGGAGTACCAACCGGAATATACTTGGAGGGGTTAGGAACTGGTGTCACCAGCAGATTATGAGCTTGAGGATCAAGTTCAACATCAATGGACACTCGATACGAGTGCTTGTGCTTGATGGTGGCATTCAAAGGCGTAGGCCTTGCTGCAGCAGTAATGATATTCAAACGGCACCAAGAATGGAAAGCACTTCAAGAGTTTTCCCACAAAACAACATTTTTGAAACTGATTATTTTTGTTTGCAAAGAAGCATTGACCTAAAGGTGAACTAATAAGGATGAGAAGGAAGCTAATGAAGATCTGTGGAACTCAATTTATTTTATGAGTAATACTATGTTTAGAACTATCCATACAAATTTATGCCTCATATTTGATTAAATGAGTGAATTTCAAATTTTAATTACACTAATTAATGTCGATGATATGACAATCATTCAATGATACCACATATTATCCATATAAATTTGTATGTCATGATTTGGTTGTATGAGTGAATTCTAAATTTTAATTACACTAATTAGTATGGATGATGTTACAATTATTCAATGTCACGTAGATTTGTATTAGTGAGTTTGTATGGTTAGTTTATATATATAATTTTTTAAGATTAAAAAATTACTATGAATTTAGTGGGAAGATCCCGAGAGAAACACCCTGGACAGGTTTCCATTTATGGCAAAACTTAGCTTCTTTGCTAGAATCTGCCAAAGTTACATAAAAAATGTGTCCAAAAGATTAATTAATCAAAAGTGAATGTCTCTAGCTAAATGAGACAAGAAGAGCAGCTGAATTAATTTTCCTCACACGAGTAGAAGACTCTTCCATTCAAGGTCAAAAGGCCTAGCTAGCTAGCAAGTTCCTGGAAATTCCATTAATTGCCACCGCCACCCTTAATTTGTTCAGACTGCAAACAACCTGAATATAGTGCAGGGCATACATGGAATAATAGATAGTTAACTACGGTGACTGCCAGCACGCCGCCAATTGAAGATATATCATATGTATATAGATTAAACAAGTTCATTGATATATATCCTTTGACGATTTATCAGATTAAACAAGTTTGATCTCATCGTCCCAGTAATAAAATTGCTGGTTCTTGCAAACTCACAGATATGATCATTTTTTGTATTCGAGTCAAAAGTTTTAATTAATATCGATATAGACAATAGTATCTAAAATCCAAAGCTTGAAAAGAGTAAAAGTGAACAAAATCAACAAAATATTAAAGAGCGGTCATCCTCCAGCCATAAATTTATTCCTTCACTTGGTTAATTTCTACAAAATCACAAGCAGTTCATCTTTTTGCCCTTAAAGTTATCTCTCTTAATTAGGAGAGATATTTTTGAAACTATAAGAATACCAATACAGCTAGCAAATTAACCTAATGAAAACTTGGAGATATACAATACGTGCAGACGAACGGAAAGTTTCAGCCATGATGAGGATTGCGGTGGGCAGCTGGAGGAGGACTCCTTGGGATCTCGGTACTGGGATTAGGACGAGGCGGTGTCAACAGGGACTTATTGAGAGACGCTCCATTTGAGTGCTTGATGGCGGCGGTATCCGTAGATGGCCTTGCCCTTGGAGAAGCTACATCATTATGAGAAATATTAATTAGCTGTAATATTCAGAAGGCAACAGAGAAGGATAATAACTTTCATGATATTAAAATGGCTTTTAATTATGAAAAAAAAAAACTACATGGAGGCTTATGAGCATCAGTTTCAAGAATATCAACGGACGCGGACGCCTTAGGGCTTCCTCTAGCTACGTGAACCATGCTAGCCGAACACTCACAACACAAGAAATTATTGAAAATTGTGGGAGCTTAAGGAAGATATACAAATAAATAAATAAATAAATATGATAAGTTGCATATATATGGCACATATAACAATTGAAGTTTCAATACCATGAGTAGGAGGGCAGTGGCCTGGAGTTCCAACTGGAATGTTTGTGCAAGGATTTGGTACAGGTTTTACGGGGGTCTTATGAGCATCAGCTTCAAGATCAAGAGACGCCGACGTCGTAGGGCTTCCTCTAGCTACTTGAACCATACCGGCTGAACACACACAACACAAGAATTATTGACAATTGGTAAGAGCTTGAGGAAGATATACGAAGAAATAAATAAATAAGTTGCACACATAAGAATTGAATTTTCAATACCATGAGTAGGAGGACAGTGGCCCGGAGTTCCAACTGGGATGTTTGTGCAGGGATTTGGTACAGGTTTCACGGGGGGCGTATGGGCAGCAGGTTCAAGATCAGGAGACGCGGATGCCGTACGGTTTCCTCTAGCTACTTGAACCATACTAGCTGAGTACACACAAGACAAGAAGTTATTGAAAATTGGTGAGAGCTTAAGGAAGATATACAAAGAAATAAATAGATAAGATAAGTTGCATAGATATGGCACATATAAGAATTGAAGTTTCAATACCATGAGTAGGAGGACGGTGGCCTGGAGTTCCAACTGGGGCGTTTGTGCAGGGATTTGGTACAGGTCTCACTGAGGGCTTATGAGCATCAGTTTCAGGATCAAGAGACGCCGACGCGGTAGGGCTTCCTCTAGCTACATGAGCCATACTTGCTGAACACACACAACATAAGAAGTTAATGAAAATCGGTGAGAGCTTAAGGAAGATATATACAAAGAAACAAATAAATAAGGTAAGTTGCATATATATGGCACATACGAGAATCGAAGTTTCGATACCATGAGTAGGAGGGTAGCGGCCTGGAGTTCCAACTGGGATGTTTGTGCAAGGATTTGGTACAGGTTTCACCGGGGTTTTATGAGCATCAGTTTCAAGATCAAGAGATGCCGACGCGGTAGGGCTTCCTGGAGCTACGTGAACCATACTAGCTGAACACACACAACAGAAGAAGATATCGAAAATCGGCGAGAGCTTAAGGAAGATATACAAAGAAATAATTAATAAATCAGATAAGTTGCGTATAAATGGCACATATAAGAATTGAAGGTTCAATACCATGAGTAGGAGGGCAGTGGCCTGGAGTTCCAACCGGGATGTTTGTGCAAGGATTTGGTACAGGTTTCACCGGGGGCTTATGAGCATCAGGTTCAAGATCAAGATACGAGTGCTTGATGGCGGCGGAATCAATAGAAGGACTTGGCCTTGCATCCGCTATATGATGAAGAGGAAGATTAACAACCATAGTTGAAAGACAAAGAAGCATAACCACTTCCATGATATCAAAAAGGGTTTTAATTATGAAAGAAAATATTTTCATGGGATGAGAGATCGATGAGGAGAAGATTAAGTTGAATTATAGATCTGATGATAGCAAGGATGGTGAGGGTTTGTTGGGGAAGAAAATGAAGGATTATGAAGATTTTGTTCAAGAGATTAATTTGATGCATATATATATATATATATATATATATATATATATATATATATATATATGAGATATTTTACAATAATTACTTGTCATGTTGTCGAAAAAAATGTCCCATGTAAATGATAAAAGGATGATTTGATTACTCCTTCAGAGTGTTAACCTACGGTGAGTAAATGTGTCATTGGCGCTGAAGTCTCGAATGATTCAACCATAAAAAATTATATCTTTCTTCCGTTCAACTTCTGAAAGTAGATTTTCTTCCATTTCTTTTTTCCCTTTTTTTTTTTAATCTTCTTCTTTTCTTACTCTAACTTTCTCTCTCTTTTATTTTTCTTCTTACCTTCTTTTTTCTCTCTCTTTTAACATAAATGGATTCTTGAACTGGAGATGGAAATTGATTCCACCTTTAACAAAAGGCTCCCTTCTTCTTCTTCTCTTCTATTACTTTAGTGGCTTTAACATGAATGGTTTTTTTTTTTTTAATTTATTTAACATTCTGATGGAGATGGAAATTGATTACTAGTAATCATGAGTTTTTGAGTTATTCAACATTACGAGATGTTGACACATTTGACAAAATTCTTTAGGGGCTAAAAAGTATCCCCTAATAATTATATGTTTGCTCTGAGTGGTTACTTTGTTCTCTGCTATGACTTAGATGATTGTTGAATGTGAAAGTGTTGAGATGGTGGTGAGGATAATATGTCTAGGTTTTTCCGATGTTGTTGCTGTATTTCGTTTTGTTGTTGTATATTTCTGGCTTTTTTTTTCCAGGTGTGTTTTCTGAGTTTTGTTAGACTTGGGTTTTTCTAGATTCTGGTATGTTTTAAGTTGATTTTTGTTGGAATTTTTCTTGTTTGGTCGTAATTAAACAGCTGCCACACTTACAAATAAGGGCTAAGCGGACAAGGATTGTTTTTATATATGTTTGTTTACAATCAAACGACAATTTTATTAACTTTATTGAAGTCTTAAGTGTTTTTACTTCTCCACTTCTCTTCTTTGCGTTTCACTTAAAAGTCTAAACTTCCTGAGCGTTGAACTTATCCAAAAACAAAAAACTCTTTCACCTACTCCATCAACTTTAACATTTATTATTACTGTTGTTATTATTATTATTATTATTGCATTTTTTTTCTTCTCTGTCTGATGTTTTAGAGAAGCATGACCTTTCACAACTGGAAATTCAATTGCCAAATTGATTTTGACCCCTTCTTCTTTGACATGCCTTTAACCAATTTCCACGTAGAGACACCTTGTCCCAACACTAGAGCGAAAGAAAAAAATAAAATTCAAGAGATCAGGAGGAGAGGATACTTGTTCAAATATTAATGAAAATGAACATCTAAGTTGCTACAATACAAGCACACAAATCAATACCATGTGCCATCTTGTCTTGCATGCCTCTTATTGGCTCTTTCAAATTCAAACTATTCTTTTTCTGCCTTTTCTATCTATTAACTCTCAAATATCTCTCGTGGCTCTTATTTGCTCTCTCTCTGTCTTGCACTCTTATTAACTGGAGATTTATCTACGCTTTTGTACTATCTACGCTTCTAATGGAGATTTATCTCGTTTAGCCTGTCATATAATGAATGACAACCTGGACTTTGCATGTGCCTAACAGGTGGACTTTTTTTTTCCCAACATATTAATGCCTCCTGTCCACTCCGCTTATATTAACCTTGTCATAGGCTGATAGACTAAAAAATACATTTACATTAAATTGAACGAAGCAGAAGAAGAGTCAACAATATATATACTCCAAATTTGAAGAGTTAATAGAAAATTAAATATTCATCTATTATAATAACAATAATAAAAACATATATCATTGAAAATATAATATATTACTGAAGAGTGTACCAATTGTTTTGGGTGTTCAATGCGCACTACTACTCTTGAAAAATATGATCTTTAGATATATCTTAATAGACGTTTGGCTACTTTATACTGCAAACAAAACTTAATTTACATTTAAAATTTTACAAAAATAGTAATAAATTAATTAAGGAGTCTACATGTATCTTCTAAAAACTTGTTTAAAATTTTTGCGGAGCTTTATATAATTACCTAATTAAGAATGCATCTAGCTACTTAATTAGTTTTTTCCCAGTTTAATTATGTCTTCTAGAGGAAAAGGGGTATCAACAGTCAAGACTTCACCTTAAAAGGGAAAGGATTTCAGAAAATTAAAAACACATGCTTTAGTTGGTTACCTTGGTTAATGATCAATTTGACCTCGTTGCCATGTCCATTAATAACAATAATATATATTACGGGAGAATTATAAATGAAAAAATAAAAAAGAAAGATTGGATTAGGTAGTCTGAGTGAAAAACAACTTTTTGTGCTTTTCACACCTGAATATTTTCTAATTTTTTGATTCCAAATTAATATTTATTCTTTGTTATAAATTATATTACTCATTACATATCATATTTTAATAATTTTATAATAGTAAAAAAAAGATTTTAATTATTATTTTAAATTAATAGCCATCATATATTCTTTTTAAAATTCAATATTAATCACTTTATTGTTAAATTATTTTAGAAATAAAAACATAAATTTACAAAACCAAAACTTAGGTGAGCTCGAAGTGGAATTATTCTTACTTGAATTACCAACCCAACAATATTGCAACATCGGTCGGTGGTCACATTCGATGCCACTAGCTTTTACTCGGGGACTGTGAAGAGGCCTGAACATAAAATTGAGAGCAAATTAAGGCAATTGATGCTCATGTCCCTGCCCCAACGAAAAAAAAAAAAGGCATTTTAGGAGATTCAAGGTCCACCCTCCCTTTTCTTTTCGGCCAAGAAAACAAGAAGATTCTTCTGAAAACAAAAAGGAGGTAGGTCCCCCTTATCACTACATTCCATTTTGACATTTCAGCTCACCTAACGAGGTATCACTACTGAGACTCAGAGACTAGCTTTTGCGACCTCGACTCAATTCGGAGGTTTGATAAAAGCATTGATGTTCAATGCGAAGAGTTTGTCAATACAAATGTGTGATATTGGTCTAGAAAGGACTGAAAAAAGAGAGTTGTGCATTTGATTATAAATTTTTTATCGTTATTTTAAAAAATTTCTGTCAAAATTAAAATGAAAATAGTTTTATCATTTCCCTTAGCTCCCTCTTGTAATGGCCCAAGATCATTATTCTCCCTGTAACAAGGTCTCAAGTCAATATGATCAGCAAAGAATTTTTCATTCAAAAGATCAATCACGATAGCTTTTGGTACATTGCAACTTTTTTTCTAGATCACTAGCTAAAAGAAGAAAAAGTTAGTCTAAGTGCTTTCCCCCTATTCCTTTCTACAATATTCAAACTTCTTATTCATAGTAGTACTACTTCACATTGACTTTAAGACTAGCTTTGCTTTTAGCTCACTAGTTTCTACTTCTATAGCCAATATAATAATCCAAGAAAGGAAGAAAGAAACTGAAAAATGGCTAAACTAAACCTAGTATTGGGACTCTTGATGATCTTCTTCATCCCTGCTCTGTGTTGTCCTGAAGATCAAAAACAAGCCCTTCTCCAACTCAAACCCTCCATCAAAGCTACAAACTTATCTGATAATGATCCATTCTTTAGCTTGACATCATGGAATTCCAGCTCAGATTGTTGCCAATGGGACAGGGTCATGTGTACTACTTCTCAATCAAATGCCAGGCCTGTGGTTGCCCTCTATCTTGACTCTCTTAATGTCCCTTTGTCATCTTTCATCCAATCTTCAGAGCCCAGGTTGGTGAATTCCGTGGTGTTAACACCACTGTTTGTTTTAAAAGCTTGATGTTTCTTGACATATCCTCAAGTGGCACACATGGTGAAATCGCAAGTGAAGGGCTTCCTAACCTCAGCAAATTAGTTCATCTTGACATGATGCAGAATAACTTTACAGGCAACGTTCCTCCTCCGATTTTTCACTTGAAGAATCTTCAATATCTTGACATAAGTAGCAATTCACTTACGGGTAAGTTAACTCAGGAACTTTTTTCTCTTCAAAACTTGACAATACTGGACTTGGAAGCAAATTTTCTTGGAAGAAATATCTCTGAGAAGATTGGGAACCTCAGAAAGTTGCAGCAGCTGTTTGTTGGCAGGAACAAGTTCATTGGTGGAATCCCCTCTTCAATTCTGTCATTGAAGGAGTTGCGAGCATTGGACCTGAAAGAGAATCTTCTATCTATGGAGATTCCTGATAAAATTGGTGATAATTTAATCAACATAACCACGTTGGCCCTGAATGATAACAAGCTGAGTGGTGGAGTCCCATCATCAGTACAGAAGCTTGGCAAGTTGCTCACTGGAGACATTCCGTCCTGGCTGTTTGATATCAGGAGCCTGAAGCATTTGTTTCTAGGAGAGAATAATCTAACCTGGAACAACACTGCAAAGATGGTGCCAGGGTGTGTGCTATCTCGGTTATCTCCGAAATCATGTGGACTTGCAGGAACAAACCCACACAAAGAAGGACCTTGTCTACCTGGACTTGAGTGAAAACAAGCTTGTAGGGAAATTCTCATTATGGCTTGCAGAAATGGAAATTGGCAGCACATTTCTGTCAGATAATCAACTTTCAGGTTCTCTTCCCTCTAGTCTCATCCAATCTCTAAATTTATCAGTCCTTTCTCTTTCAAGGAACAATTTCTCAGTGACAGTTGCCAGAAAATGTGGGAGCTGCTAATGAGTTGATGATTCTTATGTTAGCTGGAAACAGCTTTCCGGGAAGACTCCAACATCAATAACCAATATTTATCACCTTCTGCTGTTGGATTTGGCAAGAAATAGATTTTCAGGCAACTCTCCAGTTTTTCACCCTAATGCATTGCTTTCAGTCATCTATTTCTCCTATAATGAATTATCTGGGGAGATCCCAGCGGTATTTTCCCAAGAAACAAGAATACTGTTCCTGGAAATAATAACTTCTCAGGAAAGCTACCCCAGAACCTGACTAACCTTAGCAAGCTAGAACAACTTGATCTCCATGACAACAAAATCACTGGTGAATTGCCAGGATTTTTGTCCCAGATATCCAACCTTCAGGTTCTCAATTTAAGGAACAACTCCCTCCAGGGTCCAGTACCTGATGAATTTGCCAACCTGATCAGTCTCTCAATCCTTGATGTCTCAAGCTACAACCTCACTGGAAAATCCCTGCCAAGCTTGGAAACCTGGCTGGCATGATTGAAACACCAAACATCTTGTCAACAACCTCAAATGTTTTTCACCTTCTTGATCGAGATAAATCACTTAATAGTCAACTGGAAGAAGTCGAAACAAGGTGTCTCAAGCCATAGCCTGGAGATTTACTCTTTGTTAGACCTGTCAAAGAACAAACTTTCTGGAAAATTTCCAACTTCCCTAGCTTCTTTAAATGGTCTCAATGTACTTAATGTCTCATACAACAATCTCTCTGGAAGAATACCACTAAGTTTTGGTAATTTAGAGAGTCTAGAGAGCTTGGACTCGTCACTCCAGAAACACTAGCAAAGCTGCTTCAGCTCACCAATTTGGATGTCAGTAACAACAAGCTTGTGGGTAAAATTCCAGTTGATGGCCAGATGGACACAATGGATAATCCAAAATACTATGCTAACAAAAGTGGGTTGCATGGTATGCAAATTAACATTCCATGTCCAACAGAAATGCTACCAGCAAAGCCACAGGAGAATGTAAAGGAGGCAGCATGGTTTTCATTCAAAAAATTGGGGATTGGATACTCTGCTGGCTTTTTGTCAACAGTCCTAATTCTAGTTTTCACTGGGTATTTTCATGCAGTATCACCCCCAAGACGCCTTAGCAGTGGTCTAAATGGTTTAAGTTCAGTGATGTAGATTATGTAATACATTTTACACCTTCGCTTTTATTGATCACCTTCAAGCTAAGGATGGAATGGTGACCGTTCTGATCACCTAATTTTGTGCTTGTTTGCTATCATTTCTTTTAACTACATCGTGCTGATTTGTAATTGTAGTACTAAGTGTGGTGATTGTTCTCAAAGTTTCTATTGCTTCCAATCTAAGAGATAGTTTCAACAAGTAAAGAATTTCCATCATGATATCTACCATAAGTTGTGTTAGATACCATCAGTGCATTTTAGATAAGTTATGTTTCCTGGTTTCATTTTAAAGATAATCATCACTTAGGTTCACATAGATGTTGATTATGACGAAAATGAAGATAATTTGTTGACTCGTTAATGAAAAACATAATAGTAAACGATGGATTTTGTTACAATTTGAGATACAAATAGCAGAAAATGTTCCAAGTGATGAAAGAAACCATACATCAGAAGGCTTGTGTAAATTTTCATAAACAGATGGAGAACAGAATGCTATTCTGTAAAGTTAAAAGAAACAACAGTTTGACAATCTTAAAAAAATAAACCTGAAGTAACTATCTTCCATAATGAATTCTTGTTGAATAGTTCTCATTTGAGGGAAGATGAGGCAGCAGCATCAAAAATGTGAATCCATATACCCACATTCTGCTTTGTAATAGTGCTAGGTTCACAAGTTGTTCTATCTCTCTGTGCTCAATGCTATCATTAGTATATCAGTTTCTAAGGAAACTGAAAGAGCAGGGTCATAGAATTGTACAAACACAGCTTTTACTGTATGCACTACCACACCATTGTCAACATCTTCCATTTCACTGTTGGAAACCAGTTCCAATCCGTTCAGTATAAAATGAACATAGGTTTCCAGACTTGAGGTGAAATAACTTTTAGTATGATAACTAAAATTCTAATAAATCTAACATTAATATTCAAATCCGTTGCATAAGCATAACCGATTAATTAACACTAAATTAACAAAAAGTTAACTAACTAACAAATAACCAAAAGCATGCACTGAAATTAACTAGTGTTCTTTTGTTTGATGGAGATTTGGACTTTGAAGGGCGCAGAGTGCATATCTGTGAAAGATGAAAGTCTAAGCAAATGTGCTTCAACCTTATCTTTGTTTGGAGAGGAAAGGTTGGTGATTTTCAACAAGTCCACATTCATGGGAATCCATCGAGGAGCGGGAGCAGCCACCCGCCAGATGTCTTATCTTCTCATCCCCATTTGCCAGCAGAAACTCTTTGATCTCCTCATCAGGTGAGCCAGTACCAGCAGCTAGAAAAAGTTTTCTCTGGTTGTCATTAATCACCTACCCAGGCATGGCAGGAGCAAGAATAGATGAGCAATTCAATAGCGATGTCACCTTTGAAGGACCCTAGGGAGTCTATACGATTAATAGGCATCCAGGAGTTGTCAGAACTCTTGATGAGGAGAAACTGAAGCCCATGTTTGTGTTCATGAAGGATAAGGATATTGTGAAGTTTCGGATTTAAGGTAATCTGGAAGAATTCATCAAACACAAACTCAACTACTTCTCGTTGATCAGTGTTGAACGAGAATGACCGGTATTGGTGATGTGGCCGCGGGATGCAACAATGCAGCAGTCTGGGCGTGGACATGGGAAATAGGAATTTGGTCAGAATTTGAGCCCAAATTCTAACATGAAGGTGAAGCCCAAATTGAGTGAGTCCAAATCAATACAAAACTTTAGCCCAAACAAAATAATTAGAAGGATTACGTTAATTAATTTTTCATATGAGCAATCTATTGTATGTAAAAACTGACCAATGAAAAATTTTTTCGTCCTTCATTATACGAGACAATTTTTAACAATTCACTGATTCTCGATAGAAGTCATTATTCTAAAATTCTGCCTTAAGCTCCTTGTTTGAAATTTTTTTTTTTTTCACTTTCTCAAGATCCAATAATAAATAGAAACATAGAAATTGAAAACTAGGAAAATCATTCCTTCACTTTTATTTAATGAAAAGATTACAAAAAGATCTTTCAAAATTACCATAAGAAAAATAAATAAAATAAAATAAAGATTGCTAAGGGGAGCTGCTTCAATGATGAGGAGGAGGACAGTTGCCGGTATGGTTTCCTGGGGATGGGACGTGGGTACAGGAACTAGGACCAGGTCTCACCGGATTCTTATGAGCGTCAGGATCATGTTCAACATCAAGAGAGCCAACCACGAGCTGCGTAGAAGGATTAGGCCTTGCACCTGCAGTCTATGTAATGATCATAATAACATCAACAGTTTTCATCCGAAAAGCAATTTCTCCAACTCAAGTCAATGAATCGATTTGAGCTGGACTCTGCAGAGCTACCTCTCCGACTGGCTGATTTCGGGGTCCAGCATCGGAATGAGGCAAGTGGTGCGCTGACTGGATTAACTCGTGTCAGGAGATTTCAGCAGGTATCTTTTTAGATATGGAGTGCTATCATTAGTTTTAACTTCGTAATTACGTCTTCGTTAAAGATTGGGATATAGTCTGTGTAGGCTTATTATTCACAGCGTGCCAGTAATTCTTGTAGACAATTAAACTTTATAATTTGTAATCTTAATCATCCCACGATTTTCTTTTCTTGGTTGGTAAATCTACTTTGTTCTGATAATCGTTATTCTGCTTTATGTTGCAGGATGACGCTCATATTTTCTCCAAGGAGTCCCAGGTGAATTGAATTTGATTGATATCCCACTTAGGTTTCCACTTTTGTTGATTGTCTCTGATGTAAGTTTATTTTTCAGATAAAAGATGAAGTGAGGAGAGTCCTAGAATTCATGAATTATGTGTACAATGTATTTGGGTTCACATATTTGCTGAAGCTAGCAACTGTACGATATTTGCCCCCCTCTGCACTTAAAGTTTTGTATCATAGACTTAAATTTTTGCCATATGAACCTTTAATTAATAATGATTTTGTGTGGAACTGCTTGTTACCTTACCATTTGCATTGATGAAAATTTGCCTTCTCTTTTTCCAAAATTTAAAAGAATTTTTTTTTTTTCTACTTATCTTTACAAATTTGCACTTGAATGCTTTTTTGAATGTGTGGTTGTTGGGGTACTAAAATGGAAGATGTGCCTCATTTCTGTTTACGTGTTTGTTCACATGAGAGATCATCCTCACATCTTTTTGTACGTTTGTATAAATGATGCGTGTTTGCCACATGGAGAGATCATCCTTACATCTTTTTGTATGCTTGTGTGCTATAATGTAGGATATTTAGTATCATTTCCTTGCACCTGTATGTGCGTCTCCAGACGGAGAATGTTATATTCATTGGATAACAATTACCTACCTATATCCTGACTTTGTGTTAAAAGTGATGATACTCATTTAAATACAAACGTCCGATGGCAGAGGCCAGAAGAGTATCTGGGTGACCTGGCAACATGGCAGAAAGATGAAGCTCTTACAGAAGCATTAAATGAGTTTGGTAAGCCATGGCAGGTAAATTTTTATCTCCCTTTACCTTCAATTGTTGTAGATATTAGGTTCCTTTCACTGGGTTATATTGAAAATACAAGTTCTAGTTTTCCTTTAGTTATCTGCTGTCGTCAACTGCTACATAATACTGCTTCTGAAATTTTGTATACTTGTTTTGGAAGATTAACTTTGATGATATCAAATCTTGCATGATAATTGCGCTGGTTTTCTGTTATCTTCATTTGTATGGCACGTTGTGCACATAAACGAAGGAGATGGAGCACTTCATGAGCCAAAAATAGATATTAGCGTATCTAATGCATTGAAGAGGAAATTTCAGTGTGCAACATTACAGGTTTGAAATGGTCATTGTTATTTTGCTTTTCCTTTTCTGCTATTCCTGTTCCAAACAGCTTGACTCCCAGCTTCCATTGAAGCCAAGACGAAGAGACCTGTTGTGATCAGGACCTGCTCAACCTAAGGCCCCATAGTTTAGAAAAGCTCCGAGACATGTTTATAGCCATTTTAATCACAATTAGGGATGGCAATTTTCGACACGACTTGACACGATACGAGTTTAAGCGGGTTTAGATTTTGGTTTATTCGTATTCGTGTCGTATCCGGATTGAGAGTTTTCAACACGCGAACACGATTATGACATGACATGATTATTACACGAACACATTTATAACACGAGTAACACGAATAACACGAATACAGAATATACACGATTAACACAATTAACATGAATACTGATACAATTACAAAATAATATTAAATTTAAAAATATTAAATTTAATATTTAAATTTGAAACATTTTAGTCCTCCTATTAATCTAAATTTTAAAATAAATATATAATTTTAAAACGTACTAAATTTTAAAACTAAGGGTAATTTTATCATTTAACCAAAATTGAAACCTAATTCATTGAAAATTGGAAATGTAAACCTAATATGATTTTCAGAACAACGCATGAATGAAACTGAAACCCTTCTCTCCTCACCGCCGCCAGCCATCTGCTATCCTTAGTCCTCACTGCCGCTAATCGTCACGGCTTCAGCACAATCGCTCCACCATCCAGTCCTCCCCTTCCAGTGACCACACCCTCCAGTCTTCCAGTCCTCGTCACGATCACAAGCCATAGCCAAGGGAAGCTGCCTGCAGCCTTTCTCCATCTCCTATCCTCACTGCCGCCATCCGTGTAGCTTCACCACCCTTCACCGTCCAGTCCTCCCCCTGTCCTCAGGCTGTGACCACAGCCCTCCAATCGTCCAGTCCCTTTCATCACGATCACGCTGTAAGTTCAACAAATAAAATTAAATGTGTGCTTTTTACTGACTTTTCCAACACTGAAGTTGAAAACAAGTTGTATCTGTATCTCCCATTGGAGTGGGTACCTCTGTTAATAGAAATCTGTATCTGTATTTTATTGTCTTGGTATCATGCTCTTCTAGCCCATGGGCTGTGATTTTTCACTTGTTGAACTATTGGACTTGCTTCTTTTCTAGTTTATATTAAGTAAACTTTTTTCTTTTTTTTTTTTTGGGGTTTGATCGAACATGGTAATTTTACAATATCAAATCTCTTACATGTAAATTTGGAGGTGGAGTTTGATGGTAATTAACAAATGTTTAGGAAGAGGAGAAGCTAGATTTGAACTACGATAAGTTAGACGGCCATGTTAAACAAAAGAAAAAAAGTAGAGAAAGAGAAGAAAAAATAGGGAAAACTCAAAAGCAGAATCCCACAAGTGAAAATCCTTTCTTCTCTGCTTGCGTTAAGCCTTGTTGACTAATTTGAGTCCTGATTCAGTCGTTGATGATATTGCTGTGGGAGTTTGATGAATTCATTTGAAAGGATTGGAGCGAAGTGTAGGATCGGATTGGTGGAGAGAGGGGAAAGAAATAAAATAAATTTAAAAAAGCCACTGAGAATGAAATATCTTCTTCCTTGTTTTCTTTTTAATAGAATGGATGGAGATTGAAGACTCAGCAAGCTAAAATTGAGCATTGAACAGTGCATGGGCCATGTGAAAAATAAGTGCACCTGTAACGAGCAAGTGGGCTTACATTACACCTCAAGATCCATTTATTTACCCTTAGTAATAATACAAAAAAAAAAAAAACACACATACAACAGTATGTATGAACGGAATAAGTAGCATTATACTTATAATATTTTTATATAATTCAACTTTATAAATTGATGCGATTTTATTGTATGATTGTTACATGACTAACCTTAACAAATGTAAATAAATTTTCAAATAATACTTAACAAATTTAATTAACCTTTAATAGAATTCAATAAATATGTAAGGCCTATCTAGGTTGCTGGTGGAGTGAATATCATGACTATGCGACTTTGATTGTATCGATGTTTGCATGAATTTTTAAGATCTTTTTTTTTTCTTTTTAAATTCAAGCTTCAAATGTTACATAGAAAATTGCTTACTGATTAGATTTACATAATAGAATATACTTCAAGTTTCAAAATTATTGATTCAATATAATAATAATAGTAGTAATAATAATAATAATAATAACAATAATAAAAATAATAGATGAAACTAAATAAACCATTAAAGATTCATATAATGTATGTCACAATTTATCTTTTACTACAATTAAAAAGGTAGATCCCCATAATTTGTTTTCGTTGACTTGGGAATAAAATTACGGATGAGCTAGACATCAAGTATATGCACAATTTTGGCAAGAAATGCCATCACATTACCAAAACAAATTACATATTGTTGACTATATATTATACTACATAAGGGATGCATTACGTGACTAACCATAATGCATGTCACCTTAATCTTCTTACAAAAATACATTTTTCTTTTAACTATATAATGCAACTTATATTAATTAATTTTTGCTATTTCCTTTCTAGTTTATTTCTTCCAAAGATTTTTAATTTAATTTTATGCAGGTTTTTTTTTCCTTAAAAATGGATCCTTTAGGAACAAATTCAGCAACTCAAATGGAAACTAATTTGGTAGGTGAGGATGACATATTCAATATGGATAGTGAATATTTTAACAAATAAAAATGTAGTAAAATATAATATAATAATTTATTAAGAGTGGTACAAAATGCAAACTACAATTGGCCACATTTAATTATCAATCACCTAATTAGTTAAGAATGAATATGATTAATTGACTTTTTACCCTTTTGTCTTTGATTAGAGGAAAAGAAAAAATCAAGGCTCTTACTATTAGAGAATATAGTTAAGCCTATGTCTACAAACGTTTTAAGTAAAGTGGCAAACTTAATATAATATTATAGTTGTCATAACCTAACAGTCGAAGGTTTGAATCTTTTTTGTGTCATTTAAAAATTAATTAAAAAAGGTGTTGTGGGCTCGAATTAGTTCAAATCCTTTCCGTATCATTTAAAAATTAATTAAAAAAACTGCTATAAGTTCGATTCATTTAAAAATTAATTTAAAAAAGTGCTGGTTAGCCCATTTGTAAAACCCGTCATAGACTTAACTACAGTCTCTAATACATACCTAAAAAACAGATAGACAAGTGGTAGTTGCATGCATGCCCAACAGAGCTCTTACTAAACAAAGATTCACCCATTTTTGAGGGTTTATTCAAATTAATTACATACTTTATTATTTACTAGATCTCCTACTCCTACATCTCGCATTGGATATCAAACATGTCAGCCGAAAAGGATAGTAAGGGATCTTTATGAGACTATATATACAAGATTTTGTTTACAATTAGCAGAGCGAATAGACTCATAGATGGTTCCTATATACACATGTAAAAAAATGGATATTTTAGTTAGTTGGAAGCTGCATATTTAAGGAAATTTCAAGCACAGGGAGGATCGAGATTGATGACAATAACCAGAAAAATAACAACAATGTAACTTTAGCTTCAGTTGTTTACTTGCTTGTTCATCAGTGACTCCAGGCTTGAACAGCAGGGATATCTGTCGGCCCAAAAGGTCCAACGTTCAAAGTCCATTTCAACTATGAAAACCAATACGCCCATGATTGAAGATTTAGTGCAAAGAATCCAAAATCAGAAGACAAAAGACGAAGATCAAGTCAAAGCCCAATCCATAGATGAAGGTCCATAAAGTAAAGTGCTGCACGTCAAATAAGTTAACAAAATAGTGAAATATGATAAGGGCATGTCACCGCTCATGATATGTACTAAATCAATCAATTAGTAGATTTACTCGTCAAAATAAATAAATAATTGCAAGAACTCTCTGTACGTCCTTAGTTTGTCTATTTTCTTACTTTTTTTTTTCTTATTTTCTCTGATATTCAAATTTATTAAATCAATAAAAAAAAGTATACGAAGAACCCTTTATATTCATATAAAAGATTATAATGTTCAAAGAATACAAGGTACATCCATACATGAACAGGAGAAAGGGATAAGAAGCGTCAATTGCAACTCATTCATTTGAAAATAAAAAATAAAAAATCGTATATAAAGTATTCGATGAAAATTAATAATTAAATTTTGTATTTATCGTGCTAGGTTTGCATTTATATTTATATTATCTTAAATTTATTAAAATTTATGTCTTTATAATAATATCACTTATGAAATAATTTTTAAAATATGAAATTATGTCAAATACAAATATAAATATATTTATAAAATAAATATAAGTATTCTAATATTTATATTTTTCTTTAAGAGATATAATTTATTATTATTTGAACTCGCCCTTCCAAAATTAAATTTATTAGCTGCATCTATGTACCCAAGCAATCGATGATTATATTCCACTTTTGAAAACTAAAAAGTTTTACTTTAATTTGTTTTAAAATTAAAATTTGACAGATAACAAATAATATTTTGGGATGTTATGTTATCAAGAAAATAAAATGGAGCAATGTCTGCTCCTAAGGTTTAATATAGTATCACCCAGAAATGTCATTTCGTATTTGTATCATTTGGGTCTTTGAGGGTTTACATATTTGTATCATATAGGTCTAATTGACTAACTTAGTCTACTTTTTCACAAACGGGTAAGGGCATTTTAGTCAAAGCAACAAATCACAAATAGCTTCTATTACATACTTTACAAAATGCTTTGATGAAAATTCTCTTATTTGTTTATGAAAAGTAGAGAAAATTAATTGATTGTACTTAGAAGATACAAATATGTAAATATTGAGGACTGAGTTGATACAAATATGAAACTACATTTCTAAATAATATTATGACAAATCTTAGAAGTAGTGTATTATATTATCTCAAAATAAAATCTACTTGTCATCCCATGATTGCATAGATGACATATGAAAACGTAATACAACAGATATACCCCCCTTAAAAGTTACATAGATCACCTTTTACCTCATACCAGGCGATATGGATGCAATAGGCTACTTGATATTATATATGATTGCTCATAGCAGTCCTATCGTATTTGAAAAATATGTTTAATGGACGTAGAAATTCAGAATCACTTGTATTGTATGCTGTTTATATTTAATAATATAATTGCATTACATTTAATTTATGAATGGGGTCGCCCTGCCTTCTTGTGCTACCAAAATGAAGACACGAAAATCTTCAGAGTATTAATCAATATGTTCATTACAAACGCACGTGCGCTTCAGTTTCAACTTTGACTGATCTGCACGAGTCTCTTCATTATTTATTCATCAACATCAAGAAGGGTAAGGAATAAAAGTATTGATGTAAACATAATATCAAAATAGAGTTATACGCAGGACAGCTTAATGATGCAAGAAGGAACTAAGCGTAGCAAAACTTCATTGTTTTGTTATAACGAGCTGTAGGCGCTACCATTTAAGAAATAAATTAATTATTTTGGCGTTATTACGACCATAATGATCAAAGGGTGATAATAGAAGACAATGAAATATATTAATTTACAAGCTGACAAGTATCATTCATCAACTCATCATACCTCACTAGTAGCACTTGTCAGCTCAACATCTAGCGGCACTATGAGCTCAAATTGTTTTATAATTTATTAAATTTTAAAATAACTCCTTTAACTTGATGATTTTCTCAAATTTCCGCAGTATATCTTAGTCTCTCTCTATTATCCGAATCTTACTTTAACCTCGATGATTTGGATTAAGAAATTAAACGTAATGAAAGTGAAGGAGAGGATAATTTGGATGCTATTTTGCTGTAGGAAGCATGCATGCGATATGCTTATATAACTGTGTATATATATTTCCATAGCACGTAATCTGAAGACTTGTGATTGCACTGTATATAAATTGAGCTCAATTAATTAATCATAGCCTTTATGTTCTTCATAGATATATATGTTGATTGTCATTTGCTTGTCGGCCACTCATCAATTACATGACCTTTCCATTAACGTTAACGTTACTATGTAGTAAACTGAGCCCATATAGTATAATATTTTGCATACTTTTATTGTGTTCGACAAATATGATGATTAGATATTTTAATAGATCCGTGGTGAGTTTATTATACTTTTTATACTGTGAACAAAGTTTGTTCGTAGAAATTCACAAAGAAGAGACAAAAACAAAAAACTTTAATTATTTAGTTTATCGTTATATTGGCTGTAATATTTTATATATATATATATATATATATATATATATATACACACACACGCACACGCACAGGCGATCCACAAATTGACAAAGTTGATGCACACTGTTCGTAATCCGTCTTCAATTACCTAATTTAAATAATTAATTAGCTTTTTCCACTATTGTCTTTAATCAGAGAAAAAGAGAAATAAAGACTTCAAAAAGGAAAGTATTTCATAATTAAAGCCTATTATTCTTGTCAAACAATACTCTTAGTAGTCGTTGCATGCAATAGCGCGCGCCCAATAAATTAAGCTCTTTTTACTGAGAAAATATTCATAATTATAAATTCACCAACTTTAATTTTATGATGAAGCCAACCAGAAGAAAACTAGCCGAGACATGAAACGTATTGATTAACAGCTAAGATACTCAGAAAAATATGTATAAATCATATGTAATATTATATACTATATTAGAAAAATATCTAGTTTAAGAGAAAGAAATATATTTATTACAATGAGGGAACCCCTTTGAAGATTTATTCATAAATATTAATTACAAACTTATTTTCTAGAAATCATCTCCTCCCTCTCATAATGGAATAAACATACACATAATATATGTGAATGTGATCAATAGAAGAGGTAAGAGATATCTCTGAGACTGCATATACACAAGACTGTATTTACAAAATAACCTCAAAAATGGTTCCTTTATACGCACATATATAACAATGGAGATTTTAATTAGTCATGGATGGTGCATGGCATGCACACAAATTATAAAGAAGGTTTAGTTTCAAGCATGAGGAGGAGAAGGATGACAGTGACCGGTAGGAGTGTTTCCAGGGATGTTTGTGCAGGGATTAGGACCAGGTTTCATCGGAGGCTTATGAGCTTCAGGATCGAGATCAAGAGACGCTTGGTACAAGTGCTTGATACCGTCAATAGGCGTAGGCCTTGCTGAAGCTGCTACATGACGAATGTTAGCAGGAATATTATTGATCAAAACGCAAAATAAAAGGATAAATACACAAATGATTTTCATTCTAAAACACTTGTTTGAAACTGGAGTTGATTGAATGATATGATTTTTGTTCGCAAAAGAAGGTTAATCAACGCATAAGTTGAGGAACTGGGATGGGAAGGAAGGAATGATGTATGCATGGGATTTCATTCGCATGCAGCGGCTGTATATATACATGGAGTTAGGGCAAGAAAATTCAATTAATTAATGTAAGAAACATCAACTGGAAATTTACTAAGAAATTACACAGGAAATGTAATGCATGTACTGTACCAACCTCGTGCACATGCTTCATCAGTCACAAGTTTATCACTTTGACTTGTCCATTTGTTGGCCATGTTGTCCCTAACTGTCTGATAAATTAGTTAGTCTACACTGGCAAGTTCCTTAGAAATCCACTTGAAACAAACAACAAAGAGATCATCGATCTCAACCGGGACATATATATATATATATATATATGTATGTATGTATGTATGTATACAACTGAGCTGTCTACCGCACGCTCATCATTTTTATATATATGTATACAGTCAACGATTCTGAATTATATTGGATGGTTTAGATAACAGATGGTTGAGATAGCAGGAAACACGCGAGTAATTTTCATAGAAAAAAATACATGTAATGACGAAAAACAATTCATTCAATCCCAGAAACCTGGATTATGTATATGCTTGTCCCTGACCTATGTATTTGAATAAGTCAAAAAAACAATGCATGTCTTGAAGCAATTGGGCGCCGGGTAAACAGTGCCATGTGCACGAAAACAAAGTTGTTTATAACAAGGGGATCAACTCTTCCCAGTATATTGAAGTGAGTTGATATATTGGTTAATTACAATGGGCGATACTGTAAGCTTCATGACTCGTTCTAGACTATCAGTAAGCCAGTGAGACAAAACTTGGAATCCTAATACACCTGCTGAAATTGTCGAGCAGCTAGCTATCTAAGAGTACACTGTATATGGAAATTTATTCAAATACAAAGCAAAGCAAAGATTACTCCTAAACTTGGGTTGTGCTGCGCATGTCAAAATCAGACATATGCATGGACCAAGTTGGCTACTCTATACAACCGCTTTTTTCTCGACTTGCTCTAATGGCCTTAATTCAAATACCTAAGACTAGTAGGTAATATAGCTTTAATATAATCGACGTGGGACTGGTAGATTTAAACACAACAAAGTGAATTATTTTATGCGTCTCACGGTGAATTAAGAATGGACCGGCAAAATGTAAATAATACTCTCCGCGGGTTTTCTTAATCTTTGTTACGTATTCCTTCTGTAATATATATAATAACTCCTCAAAGACTCTGTAACATTAAATATATGCAAGAGATTTAAGACTTCTAAATCATTTTCATCTTTGGTAAATTTACCAAGGATTGTATTCATAATGGTCCTCATATTCAACTACTTCAACCGTTCTTGAACACCTTATGATATAACGTACTTTCAAAGTATTTGAGGATTTGATCATTTAAATATAATTTGATTCTTGTACACTACCTTTCTATTAGGTTTCTAGGGGTCTTGTGTTTATAATATTCAACGGAAATGATATACCTCATTGGTAGAGATCGATCATGTGAGAGTGAGGATCCTTGGGTAGAATTCGGGCAGGTTTGTTGGAGTAAATGGTTTGAGTTACTGGAAGAGAGCTAAAAGTGAATAAAATTGTAATAATTTATTCAAATAATTGATGGTTTAGCTGATCAAACCCTCTCTTCTCCTATTAAGAACCAATTTTTAATTGACAACTGGAAACATTTGAGTAATTTTCAGTGGAGAAATACATGGAATAACAAATAACAATTCATTAAATCCAAGAAAAATGAATTAATAACGTACACGTTCTACACTACACAACTGCTGTCATCGACTTGGGCTAAGTCTAGCTAGCCTGCCAACTGAATTGATGGAAGGCTTTACTCGAAAAACAGCCCAACGTCACTTGGGTTGCTGGCCAGCATCAGTGCCACCGCCAGTCTGCCACTACTAGTTCAACATTTCTTATAGTCCCGTCTTGAAAATTCGTTCCGTTATGATATTTATGCTTCTCAATCGGAAAAATTAATATATGCAAGCCTCGGCTCCGAATTTCTTTTATAATAGTAGCACCTCAATACTACTTCTGGGGTTACAGTGTTTCCAGTATTCAATGAAACAGTACCCCATTAGTATATATGAGAAAAAGTTTTCAATATTACATGTTTCCCAATATGTCGAGTACACACAATATTACACTACATAAATATTTATCAATATTGACCACCACGGGCATGGCTTAATAACATAGGAGATGTAAATTCGTATTAATAGATATAAATAATAAAACCCACATAAGTTCTTAATTCATTAACATCGATTAGTCGAGAGATAGCCACGGAACAAACATATGCATAGGGACTTTGGGAGAGATATTTTACTAATTAAAGAAGTAAGCAGAGAAATTGTTGCCTATTAACATATTAATATAAACAAATGAAAGAAATATTATTATTACAATAAGGAAACCTGTTTGAGGGTTGATTTATTCACTCGATCTAACTCTCATAACAGAACAAACATTATATATGGAACTGTTTGTAGAAGATACATATTTCTGAGACTGTATATAAAAGACTACCTAAAACTAGCAGACCAATTAAACCTCAAAAAGGGTTCTTATCTTGTATGTATATAAAATCAATGAAATGGATGGAAAATGAAGGAAGTTTCAGGGATGAGGAATGCAGTGTCCTGGAGTGCCAACTGGAATGGTGGTGCAGGGGTTAGGACCAGGTTTCACCGGCGGCTTATGAGCTTCAGGATCAAGTTCATCAACATCCACAGACGCTCGATACAAGTGCTTGAACTTGATATTGGTGGCATCCATAGGGGTAGGCCTTGCGGCAGAAGTAGTAATAATATTCAAAATGCACCAGAGAATGAAAAACACTTTCAGAGTTTTCCCGATAAAAAACATTTTTGAAACTGGGGGCGGTTGATTTTTGTGTTATGTTGTTGCCAATGATGATTTGTGGGATTTAATTGGCATCTATTTATTTTGTATGCGTGTGTGTGTGCGCGCGCGTTGAATGGATTTCAAAAGATTAAGAAATTACTATGAATTTACTGGGAAGAGCCATAAACAACATCCTACATGTTAATATTGATTAAAAGGGCAATTATGTAATTGATGAGCTAATGGGCAATGTTGTAAAGTCACAACAAAAGTTAGTTAAGGTTGTTATGAGTCTGTATATATATGCTTTGCAGAGTGTATATCGGCAGTGAAAAAAAAATACAAAAACAGTTTCCTTTTCTTGATTTCATAATTCCCGAATTCTAATATGGTATCAGAGCACTGAGATCCAATGGAAACCTTTCTCGGAAACCCTCAGTCGAATGCAGGAACATTTCTTGATGCTGAAACAGCCATGAATCCTTCATCTCATACCTCCACTCTGCCGACAGTTCTTCCTAACTCCTCCATCAAACTTCAGAGAGCAAACTATGGATTCTGGCGCACTCAAATTCTTGCTACACTCAGGGCTTTCGATCTTGAAGGATATGTTAATGGAGAGAAATCCTGTCCAGCAAAAATAATCTCTGTTCGATCAGCTAACAATCCGGATGAGGTATCAACTCAACTCAATCCTGAATTCTTTAACTGGAGAAGAGTTGATCAGTTCATACTTAGCTGGCTATTATCATCTATCTCTGAATCAATGTATGGAAATGTAGTTAGATGTACAACAGCCATGGAAATCTGGAATGTTCTTGAACAATTATTTTACACAGAATCTAAGGCTAGGTCCATGCACTTAAAGCATCAGCTTCAAAACACTAGGAAAGGATCACTAAATATAGCCGATTACATACTGAAAATGAAAGAAATTGCAAATACACTGATGGCTATTGGACATAATGTTTCGGATCTGGATCTGCTGTTTCATATTCTTGATGGTCTTGGACCAGAATTTGATGCTATAGTGGTAAATCTTACCTCAAGAGCTGGTACAATATCATTAGAAGAAGCTCAGTTTCTGCTTCAAAGCTATGAAATGAGACTGGAGAAGTTTAATTCCACTCAAAGTCTCAGTCTGGAACATAGTGCTAACATAGCATCTAGACCATATCAATTTGGTGGATCAAATCAGTTCACTGGTCAGCAATTTCAATACTCTACTGGAGCTAGACAAGCTTCTAACCAAGGATTTAGGGGAAGAGGAAGAAACAGATTTGCTGGAAGAGGATCAGGTCACTCAAATGGAACCAAACCAGTGTGCCAATTGTGTGGGAAAACAGGACACACAGTGGTCAAGTGCTATCATAGGTTTGATATAAGCTATCAAGGTCCACAACCAGCTCAATCTTCTCAAGCATTCAATGTTAATCAGTCTTCACAGCAAGTGTTTCCGAGATCAAATCAAACATCAGCTGCTTCATCATCTGTTGTGCAAGATCCTGCTTGGTATCTTGACACAGGTGCAACAGATCATATAACTTCAGACATGAGCAAGCTTTCAGTGGCTGGCAAATATACAGGTTCAGAGACAGTACAAGTGGGTAATGGTACTTCCTTACCTATTACTCATATAGGATCAGGTTATTTACTGTCTCTTGACAACTCAGCATGCTTTAAGCTCCAAAAGATCTTGTTTGTGCCAGAAATTACTAAGAGTTTAATTAGTGTCTCTCAACTTCTTAAAGATAATAATATAATTGTTGAGTTTCATGATCATGGCTGTGTGATTAAGGACAAAACTACCAGCAAGATTCTGCTGGAAGGATGCCTGAGCAATGGACTGTACCAGATAGCAACAACTTCAAATAAAACTGCCTTTCATGCATCAACAAAGAAAGCTCCAGCTCCTATGTCATTGTTTTCCTCATTAACTCAGTCTACAAGTTCAGATACTTCTGCATTAACAGTGGTAAGAGATCAAGTATTGTGGCACAGAAGGTTGGGTCATCCACACTTTCAAGCCATGCAGAAATTATCTACAACTACAAAATTGTTCCAGTGTGTAAACAAAAATGACTATTTCTGTGAGTCATGTAAATTTGGCAAACTATGCCATGATACTTATCCTAAGTCAGATTCTAGAACAAGTTCACCACTTGATATTGTATATACAGATCTATGGGGACCATCACCAATAAAATCTGTTGAAGGATATTCCTATTATGTGAGCTTTGTGGATGATTTCAGCAGGTATATATGGTTATTTCCTCTTAAATCCAAATCCGAAGTGTTCAATGTGTTTAAACAGTTTCTAGCACTAGTTGAGAGACAATTTAGCACAAAGTTGAAGTGTTTACAAGCTGATTGGGGTGGTGAATACAGACCACTTGTCCCCTATCTCAAGGAACTGGGAATTAATTTTAGGCATCCATGCCCTTACACACACCAACAAAATGGAATTGTGGAGAGAAGGCATAGGCATATAGTAAATATTGGTCTCACACTACTGGCACAAGCTTCCATGCCTCTCTCCCTCTGGTGGTTTGCATTTCACACAGCAGTCTATCTTATAAACAGACTGCCTTCCTCATCAGTAAAGTTTCAGTCACCATTTTCTGTTCTGTTTCATGTGGAACCAAATTATAAAATGCTTAAGGTATTTGGATGTGCATGTTATCCCAACCTCAGGCCATATCAGTCTCACAAGTTCTCTTTTCACACATCAACATGTGTATTCATTGGTTACAGTTCATCACACAAAGGATACCTGTGTCTTCACTCAACAGGCAGAGTTTACATTGCACAAAGTGTGTCATTCAATGAAACTGAATTTCCCTTCAAAACAGGTTCATTTCTACACTCATCTTCATCTACTTTATCTCATGAATCTGTCACTAGACCTTGGATAATTCCATCTAAACCAGCTGTTAATTATTCAACCCCACCATTAAATAATACCTCTGCATCAACTAACAACTCTAAACAAACAACAGAAAATTTTAGTCCTCTCCACTCACCTTTACCATCTAGCTCCACTTCACCTCCAGATATTTCCACCAGAATTTCAAATTTACCAACTCAACTTCCATCTGTTCAGTCAAATAGTCATCCAATGGTCACCAGGTCCAAAGTTGGTATCTTCAAACCCAAGAAATATGCCTATACTGCTGATTCTGCTAACTCCACTTCTGTTGAACCTACCAATGTACAACAAGCATTATCAGATCCCAACTGGTATGCTGCAATGCAAACTGAGTTCCAAGCTTTGCAAAGCAATCAGACATGGACTCTAGTTCCATATTCTCCGGATATGAAGGTGATTGATCATAAATGGATTTTCAGAATTAAGTACAACTCAGATGGCACAATTCAAAGGTATAAAGCCAGGTTAGTAGCCAAGGGCTTTCAACAGACTTCTGGTGTTGATTATTTTGATACATTTAGTCCAGTCATCAAACCATCAACAATTAGAGTCATTCTATCACTAGCTGTTACATTCAATTGGGACATACAGCAAATAGATGTGAATAATGCATTTCTGCATGGTGAACTTCAAGAAACTGTATTCATGACACAACCTGAAGGGTTTATAGACAAATCACAGCCTACATCTGTATGCCATCTTCACAAATCCTTATATGGATTGAAACAGGCCCCTAGAGCTTGGTTTGACAAGCTCAAAGGTGCACTGCTTCAGTGGGGGTTCCAGCCATCAATTTCAGACTCAAGTTTATTCATTCTCAAAACTAACAAAACAATGGTGTTGTTGTTAGTCTATGTTGATGACATTCTAATCACTGGAAGTGACAATACTCAGATTAAGAAGATCATCTCTGACTTGAATCAAACATTTGCACTGAAAGCACTAGGTTCTGTCAACTATTTTCTTGGATTTGAAGTAACAAGATTCAAGAACTGCATGCTGTTAACTCAGAAAAAATATGCTGTTGATCTGTTAAAAAAGTGCAACATGCTGGAATCAAAAGCCATACATTCACCAATGGAAGCAAATTCGAAACTGACATTACAAGACAGTGCAGAGTTTGAACAACCAAGTTTATACAGAAGCACAATTGGTGCTCTACAATATCTATCAATGACAAGGCCTGACATCTCCTATGCTGTAAATAAACTAAGTCAATTTTTACAATGCCCTACAGTTAAACATTGGCAAGCCTGCAAAAGAGTGCTGAGATACATAAAGGGTACTCCAAATTTTGGTCTGACTTTCAAGCCAATGCAGTCAGTAAACCTTGAAGCATACAGTGATGCTGACTGGGCAAGCTCCTTGGATGACAGAAAATCCACCTCAGGCTGCTGTGTATACCTTGGAAACAATCTGATTTTCTGGAGCTCTAAGAAACAAAAAGTGGTAGCAAGATCATCCACTGAATCAGAGTATAGAGCCATGTCCTTGGCTGCTGCAGAACTAATCTGGTTGCAGAGTTTGTTGTCTGAGATTGGAGTTAAGTTGAATGACATTCCAGTGATGTTCTGTGACAACAAAGGTGCAGAATCATTAGCATCTAATCCAGTATTCCATGCTAGAACAAAACATATTGAAATAGATGTGCACTTCATCAGAGAAAGGGTGCTGGCAGGACAATTGAAGGTCCAACATATATCCACAGAACACCAAAATGCTGATATTTTAACAAAACCTTTAGCTGGAATCAGGTTTGAATTTCTTAGGAACAAGCTCAACATCTCATCCGAAGAATGTGAAGGTTTGACAGTGAATCATGCTTCATCAAGCAATGAAGGAAGTTCAAATTTAAGTTCCCGAAAGCTCATCAGCAATCTACCAACAAGCAGTTCATGCAGTTCATTAGAATGCTCATCACAATTAGCAAGCTGGCTAGAATTGTCAAATGAAAATCCTAGCTGCACTTGAGGGGGGCTGTTAATATTGATTAAAAGGGCAATTATGTAATTGATGAGCTAAGGGGCAATGTTGTAAAGTCACAACAAAAGTTAGTTAAGGTTGTTATGAGTCTGTATATATATGCTTTGCAGAGTGTATATCGGCAGTGAAAAAAGAAATACAAAAACAGTTTCCTTTTCTTGATTTCATAATTCCAGAATTCTAATACTACACAGCACAGGTTTCCATTTATGGCTAAACTTTGCTTCGTTGATTTTCCTCACCACTCTTGCGTTCCAAGGTCAAAAGGGCCTTCCAAGCTAGCAAGCTCCTGGAAACTCCATCACCGCCGCCTTCATTTGTACATACTGAAAGCAATTATACAGAGAATAATAGAATTAGATAGCTAATTGTTGTGACTGCCAAGGCCCCGTATATTTCAGATATATATATATATATATATGTATGTATGTATGTATGTATGTATATGTATATATATTGCGGCAAGAAGAATTAAATTAATGAAGGCACCCATCAGGAAATTTAGTGAGAATTTACAAGAAATGTACAGTGCACACTGCACATGTTTCAGTTTCTTTCTCAGTTTTTATATGCATATGTGTGTGTGTGTGTGTTTACATATGTCAAGTCTATAACTATGAAAGCAAGTTTCTTAGAAAGCTGTTGCAAAGAATACATGGAAGATCGATAAATTTTCAACTACTGCTCTCTAACAGGAGTCATCATTTATATATACAGTCAAACGAATCTGATTTATTGCAGGGTTGATAACATAGATATGGCTGAGCTGAGTCCTCTCTCTTCCCCTGATAAGAATTAGTATTTAATTGAGACAAGAAACGTTCGAGGAATTTTAACTCAAGAATTACATGAAATAACAAATAATAAGTTATTAATTAATTAAATTTAAGAAATCTGGATCATGTATATGTCTATGTTTGTCCTTAATTTACCTATGTACTAATTGAATTAGTGGAAGAATAATGCATGAGTTGGAGCAAAATTGTTTATAACCAACCGTGAAATCACCATTCACCACTCCACAGCATGGATATATGTTAATTGGAAGGAGTTGCGATATATGAAGGCTACGAATGGGTCCTGTCACTAAGCCTGTGAGACAAGACTAGAAGTCCAAACGCACCTCCTCACATACTTGTCCATGTCGTTGACACGATGATCCTAAATTTGGGCTGTGACATGTTGGAGGCCAGGCCATCAAAGTATTTCAAACATGACATGGACCAAGTTGGCACAACTACTGTTATATGGACTTGGGCTAAATCAATCCTGCCAACTTTAGTGATAGATGGCGGCCTGACGTGAATTACAGCCGGACCTACATCACTTGGGTTGGTCGTCAGAGTCAACGCCATTGCCGTTGCTACTTCTTACTGTTTATAGTCAGCATTTACTGGAAGTTTGTCTCTCCCGTATCATTACGTTGTAATAAAATAATTTTCCTCATCTAGACTTTTACCTCACCTAACAAGGTAACAGTGTAAAGAGACTGGCTTTTGCGACCTCAACTCATTCTGGGTTCGATGCAGACATTAATATTTAATATTGAACATAGTTTATCTAGATAAAAACGTGATTATTATGCAAATCAGCAAAGAGTTTTCATTAAAGAGATCAAGAGCGTTTACTACTTTTCCAATTTTTTTCTAGATCACTATAAAGACAAACCTAAGTGCTTTCCCATATCCTTCCTACAATTTTCAAACTTCTTATTCACACTAGAACTACTACGCGCACATTGACTTAGACTAGCTTGAGCGGTAATGATGCCGTGAACTGCTTTTAATTTAGCTCACTAGTTTCTACTTCTATAGCTAATATATTAAACCAATTTGGAAGAAAGAAAAACTGAAAAATGGGTAAAGTAAACCTAGTATTTGGACTCTTGATGATCTTCTTCAGCCCTTCTCTGTGTTGCCCTGAACATCAAAAACAAGCTCTTCTTCAATTCAAATCCTACTTCATCAAAGCTACAAACTCTTCTGATAATGATCCATTCTTTAGCTTGACATCATGGAATTCAAGCTCAGATTGCTGCCAATGGGATAGGGTCATGTGTAGTACTTCTCAATCAAATTTCAGGCCTGTGATTGCTCTCTATCTTGACTCTCTTAATGTTCCTTTGTCATCTTTCATGCAATCTTCAGAGCCCAAGTTGGTGAATTCTATGGTGTTAACACCTCTGTTTGGTGTCAAAAGCTTGATGTTTCTTGACATATCCTCAAATGGCATACATGGTGAAATCCCAAGTGAAGGGCTTGCTAACCTCAGCAATCTAGTTCATCTTGACATGATGCAGAATAACTTTACGGGCAACATTCCTCCTCAGATTTTTCACCTGAAGAATCTTCGATATCTTGACATGAGTAGCAATTCACTTACTGGTAATTTAACTCAGGAGCTGTTTTCTCTTCAAAATTTGAGAATACTGGACTTGGAAGCAAATTTTCTTGGAGGAAATATCTCTGAGGAGATTGGGAACCTCAGAGAGTTGCAGCAGCTGTTTCTTGGCAGGAACAAGTTCATTGGTGGAATCCCCTCTTCAATTCTGTCTTTGAAGGAGTTGCAAGTATTGGATCTGAGAGAGAATCTTCTATCCATGGAGATTCCTGATAAAATTGGTGATAATTTAACCAACATGACCACGTTGTCCTTGAATGATAACAAGCTGAGTGGTGGAATCCCATCATCAATACGGAAGCTTGGCAAGTTGGAGACACTTCGATTGCAAAACAACTTGCTCAATGGAGAAATTCCACCCTGGCTGTTTGATATCAGGAGCCTGAAGAATTTGTTTCTAGGAAAGAATAACCTAACCTGGAACAACACTGCGACGATGGTGCCAAGGTGTGTGCTATCTCAGTTATCTCTTAAATCATGTGGCCTTGCAGGCACAATCCCACGCTGGATATCAACACAGAAGGGCCTGGTCTACCTGGACTTGAGTGAAAACAAACTTGAAGGGCCATTTCCATTATGGCTTGCAGAAATGGATGTTGGCAGCATATTTCTGTCAGATAATCAACTTTCAGGTTCTCTTCCCTCCAGTCTTTTCCAATCTCTAAATTTATCAGTCCTTTCTCTTTCAAGGAACAATTTGTCAGGAGAGTTGCCAGAAAACATTGGAGATGCTAATGAGTTGATGATTCTCTTGTTGGCTGGAAACAGCTTTTCCGGGAAGATTCCAACATCAATAACCAATATTTATCGCCTTCTGCTGTTGGATTTGGCAAGAAATAGATTTTCAGGCAACTCTCCAGTTTTTCACCCTAATGCATTGCTTGCAGTCATCGATTTCTCCGATAATGAATTATCAGGAGAGATTCCAGTGACATTTTCCCAAGAAACTAGAATACTTTTCTTGGGAAATAATAACTTCTCAGGAAAGATACCCCAGAACCTGACTAACCTCAGCAAGCTAGAACAACTTGATCTCCATGACAACAAAATCACTGGTGAATTGCCAGGATTTTTGTCTCAGATATCCACCCTTCAGGTTCTCAATTTAAGAAACAACTCCCTTCAGGGTTCAATCCCTGATGAATTTGCCAACCTGACCATTCTCCGAATCCTTGATGTCTCAGACAACAACCTCACAGGCAAAATTCCTACCAAGCTTGGAAACCTGGCTGGCATGATTGAAACACCAAACACCTTGTCATCAGCCTCAGATATTTTCACCTTCTTGGTCGAGATAAATGACTTGATAGTCAACTGGAAGAAGTCGAAACAAGGTCTCTCAAGCCATAGCCTGGAGATTTACTCTCTGTTGGACCTGTCAAGAAACAAACTTTCAGGGAAAATGCCAACTTCCCTAGGCTCTTTAAATAGTCTCAAGCTACTTAATGTCTCATATAACAATCTCTCCGGTGTAATACCAGCAAGTTTTGGTAATTTACAGAGTCTAGAGAGCTTGGACTTGTCACATAACCAACTGTCAGGACAGATTCCAGAAACACTAGCAAAGCTGCTTCAGCTTAGCAGTTTGGATGTCAGTAACAACAAGCTTGTGGGTAAAATTCCAGTTGGTGGCCAGATGGACACAATGGCTGATCCAAACTATTATGCTAACAACAGTGGGTTGTGTGGTATGCAAATTAACATTCCGTGTCCAAAAGAAATCCTACCAGCAAAGCCGCAGGAGGCTGAAAAGGAGGCAGCACGGTTTTCATGGGAAGGAATGGGGATTGGATACTCTGCTGGCTTTTTCTCAACAGTCCTAAGTCTATTTTTCACTGGGTATTTTCGTGTAGCATCCCCCCCAAGACGCCGTAGGGGAAGGCTAAATGGTTTAAGTTCAGTGATGTAGATTATGTAATGCATTTTACACCTTCACTTTTATTGATCCCGTTCGAGCCCAGGATGGAATGGCGCGCGTTCTGAATCATTTGCTTGTTTGCTATCTTGTTCTTGTAACTACATCGCGCCGATTTGTAATTGTAGTACTAAGTCTGGTGATTGTTCTCAAAGTTTCTATTGCTTCCAATCTAAGAGATAGTTTCAACAAGTATAGAATTTCCATCATGACGTCTACCATAAGTTGTTTCTTATGTTCGTCAAAACCGTCAGTGCAATTAAGATAAGTGATGTTTCCTGGTTTCATGTTAAAGATAATCGTCACTTAGGGTCACATAGATTTTGATTATGATGAAATTGAAGATAATTTGTTGACTCGTTACTGAAAATCATAATAGCGTACAATGGCTTTTGTTACAATTTCAGATACAAATAGCTGAAAATGTACCAAGTGATGAAACAAACCATATATCAGAAGGCTTGTAGAAGGCTTGTGTAAATTTTCATAAACAGATAAAGAACAAATGCCATTCTGTAAAGTAAAATGATGAGGAACGGGGTTTCTTAAGTTAACAGAAAGGGAGGGAGATGTAGACAGAGGAAAGAGAAGAAGTAATAGAAGAAATTTGGGGAAGAAGTAGAATAAAAATTGAGGAAGAAATAATCTTTTTACTAAAAGATCAAAAAAACAATAACAACCAAGTCTGAAAATAACATAAGTAAAGATTCCTATTTATAGGACCTTAAAGTATAGTTCTACTAGAAAATAAAATCCCATTAGGAAATAGAATAATAATCCTAGTTTAACTAGAAAATACCAAAATTAAATTCTAAATAAAATAGTAAACTATTAATTTAGGAAAATGACTCAAATTAGGATTACTCCTAATTTAGGAAGTCAAAATCCCTAATAATAGTCAAAATCCCTAATTTATTAAAATCCCTAAAATCAAAATTATAAATTCCTAATTTATAATCTAATGCGTCCTACATCAATTCTCTCCCTCTTAAATAACTCGACTCCTGACGAGTTGGCTAGAAAAACTCCATCAAAGCGCCGGAGGTGGATGTGCCAAACGAACAAGGAAACGGCCAAGTATATCACGAACATGGCATATATTCTTCAAAAGCTGGGATAAGACAATAGGCCCTGCAAGCATGAGACAAGAAAGCATTGGAGGCTTGAAATGGCCTCGGTAAGCACACAATTCTTCCTCTTTAACCATTGAACTAAAAGTTAATTCCATAGGCACACGAGATAAAGAAGCATGCAATTCAAGCCTAGGGATGGGCATAGGTTGAAGAAGCAAAGTTGAAGAGCTATGATTGCTTGACATTTGGGTAGTGGGCTTGGCAGGCTTTAAAGTGATGGTTGTACCATTGTGAGAAAAAGTATAGGTGTTATCTCTCCCATGATTGGTAACATTCATGTCATAAAGCCAAGGTCTGCCAAGAAGAATATGAGCTACATCCATAGGAACAACATCACAATATATGCTGGCATGATAAGATCCAAATATTAGAGGAACTAAGCACCTTTCAGTGACATCCAAAGAAGTTTTATCAATCCAAGCTACTTTAAAAGGATGTGGGTGGGGTTCGGTTGTAAGTTATAGCCTAGAAATTGCAGATTTAGAAATCACATTCATAACATTTCCACTATCAATCACTAACTTACAAACCCTTCCCTTACAAGGAATGAAAGTATGAAAAATGTTATTATGTCTCCAATCTTCTTCTTTGGGCATGGATAAAATATTTCTCACAACATTAATTTGAGGTATATCTTCATCTAACCCCAAATCTTCATCAGTAACTTCTAAAGATTCAAGAACCTCTCCTATGGGTGGGTCATGTATTTCTTCTAGCACTACAGTGCGATGAGGACAACGAGAAACAATATGACCTTTGACATGACAATGGTGACACACAATTTGGGAATTACTAGGATAAGAACTAGAATTGGCAAATGACCTTTCCCTATTTGTGTTGGCTTGGAAAAAAGTGTTTGAGTTCTTAAAGGATCTTGATGAAAGTGATTGCGTGGCAGTTTGCCTAGTGTTAGGATAAGAACAGTACGCCAATGAACAGTATTTCCGGTTAACAGTACTCGCCGTAAACAGTGCGCCGATGAACAGTTTTTTTTTTTTTTATGAAAGATGAAATTGGGGTAAAGTAAGTTGATGGTGGTGGGAGATTTTAGGGTTTATGGTTTAAATAAAAATTAAATGATAAATAGTATTAGAGGGGATCAAAACCACGCTCTGATACCAATTGATGAGGAACGAGGTTCCTCAAGTTAACAGAAAGGGAGGGAGATGTAGACAGAGGAAAGGGAAGAAGTAATAGAAGAAATTTGGGGAAGAAATAGAATGAAAATTGAGGGAGAAATAATCTTTTTACTAAAAGATCAAAAAACAATAACAACCAAGTCTGAAAATAACATAAGTAAATGTTCCTATTTATAGGACCTTAAAGTATAGTTCTACTAGGAAATAAAATCCCATTAGGAAATAGAATAATAACCATAGTTTAACTAGAAAATACCAAAATTAAATTCTAAATAAAATAGTAAACTATTAATTTAGGAAAATGACTCAAATTAGGATTACTCCCAATTTAGGAAGTCAAAATCCTTAATAATAGTTAAAATCCCTAAAATTAAAATTATAAATTCCTAATTTATAATTTAATGCGTCCTACATCATAAAAAGAAACAACCGTTTGACAATCTTAAAAAAACCAAAAGTAACCATATGCTATAATGAATTTTTGTCCAGGTTCACAAGCTGTTTTATAATGAATTTTTGTCACAAGCTGTTTTATCTCTCTGTGCTCAATGCTATCATTAGAATGTCAATTTCTGAGGAAACTGAAAGAGCAGTGTCATAGAATTGTGCAAACACAGCTTTCACTGTATGCACCATCAGACCATTGTCAACATCTTCTATTTCACTGTTGGAGACCAGTTAGAATCCAATCATTATAAAATGAACATAGTTTTCCAGACTTCAAGTCAAATAACTTTCTGTATGATAATTAAAATTCTAATAAATCTAATATTAATAGTCGAATCCATTGCATAAGCACCCAATTAACTAACACTAAATTAACAAAAGGTTAATTAACTATCAAATAACCAAAAGCATGCACTAAAATTAACTAGTGTTGTTTTGTTTGATGGAAATTTGGATTTTGATGCAAAGATGGAGCTAAGAGGGGTCAGGGTAGGCAGCGTCCCTTCTGATTTTTTGAAACATTTGACAAAGTCTCACTTGCCCCTTGTCAATTCTTGAAAAATGTTTACAAGTCTCAAAAACCCCTTTTGTGGTTTATGCACCCATATAAGTTAAGAAAATTTCAAAACTATCCTTATGAATATAATTAGCTTTTTTTTTTTTTTGTGATTGTCATTTCTCATTGCCTCAAATCTCTAATTCCCCAAAATCCCTAAAATTTGATTAGCTTGTATTCGTGATTATCATTTCTCATTGTTTATATTAAGAAAAATATATTTGATGGCGTTGATAGTGAAGTTATCATACAATGTTTTTTCAAAATATAAAAACGTTGAGTGCAGTTGTAAAAAAGTATGAGAAGAAATTTTATAAATTAATACCAGTATTTTGATTTTTTTTTAAAGTTTTTAATTTTATAACCGTTTGAATATGTTTTATCAAAGTTAAAATTTGCTCTAGGAAAATTTGCCCCTCCTAGAGCAAATTTCTGGCTACGTCCAGTGTATTGAGGGCCGTAGAGTGCATATGTCTGAAAATTTGCTTCAACCTTATCTTTGTTTGGAGAGGAAAGACTGGTCATTTTCAACAAGTCCACGTTCATGGGAATCCATCGAGGAGCAGAAGCAGCCACCAGATGTCTCATCTTCTCATCTCCATTTGCCAGCAAAAACTGTTTGATCTCCTCATCAGTTGAGCCAATACCAGCAGTTACAAAGAATTTCACCTCTACAGCTTAAGGAAATCAAATCGGTGACTGATTAAAAGGTTAATTTACAAAGGAAGAATAATTAGTTAACATTACCTACCTCACTTCTCCCTTTATAGCTAGCCTCTTCAATTAGCTAGCCTGTTCCTCCAGCATATGCATATCCAAATCTAAATCTAATCTAACCATATATATTTATTACTACTTTTTTTTTTATAACATGTTTCACATTTTTCACATTAGATTAGAGGACTAAACTGAAAGAAGTAAAAACTTTACAACAAAAACTACAGATATATGCAAGGAAATAACAAGTGGAGAATGGAGATTTTTTAAGAGGAAATGTGTTGAAAGTGTCTTAAAGAATTTGAATTATTCTAGAAGAGAAGAAGTTTTATGATAATTCTAAAAGTATATATTATCACCAACACATTTTTAATCGTAAGAGTGTTCGGATTAGCTAAATTTGTTTATATTTAAATAAAAATAAATAGAACAGTTTGAGTCTTTTAATATCAATCCATCTTCTTTATCTTTCGATTGCAAAATCCAACAAATTTTAAGTGGTATTGTCCTTCATTATAAATCCTTTTAAAATATGTTGGAAGTGTGAAGAACTAAACAAAAGATATTAGGAAAGTTATACTCAGCTTCTACTTTTTGTTTTTAAACTCTTCAACCCACACTTATTTTATTAAAAAAATAAAAATGATTAATTATTTAGCCTAAAATAAAAGTATTAGAAAGGGCAAACAATTTAAAAAATATAAACTTATCTATTTAAATTTTATTTATTTTCACCTAAATGAATGTTAAATAATCTAAGGCGCTAAGTCATAAATTTCTGATTTATAAAATAGAAAATTATTATAATTTTATTTTAGGAAAAAATAATTAAAAATTGAAGAAACAAGAGTTAAAAGTAGGATGAAAGATTTGAAATTGGGCTTCTTAACCTCCAATGAAATGTGAAATAGGCCCATAGGCGTTTACCATGTTAAGCTTAGGCCTTGCAATTGATAGTTGATAGGCCCATTCTCGATCAAATATTCAGTAGGAGGCTAACTAGAAAGAAAGAACATCAACGCATTTTGCATAGATCCATTCTGTACAAAATATTATAATATATTTCTTGTTACTTCGATCGATAAAAACCCGGTTGAGATTATATATCAGGGTAACATTATCCCTGTGACACATTTATAATCAATTTAATTTATAATACAAGTGGATAAAAAATTAATATATAGATAATATTATATCATGTAATTTAACATCATTAATTGATTTTTATTTTTTACTCATCCAATAATATTTTATCTAATTCAGGTAGTAAAAAATATTAATTGTATATAAATTATACTTGTAATATTTCTTTATATATTTTTCTTTGAAATATCGCAAGAGAAACAAAGATTTAGATTTAAATTTCGATTCATGCAATGCAAAAGCCTCGAGCTGTCAGCTGTTCAAAGACGTTTAATTGAATAAATTACAGGTCAAAATTAAATGCTGTCATATATAAGTTAAAAATCTTACCAACGAAAAGCGATTCCCGAGTAGCCTGATCTAATTTCTGTTCTTCGCCTCACCAAATTACTAATGTTGATCATCATAGCATGGACAAATAACACATAGGAGATATATATTTATATTATATTTACATAAAATGCAAATATATATTCATATTCAATATATATATATATTTAAATCAAATAATTATCTCCAAAACAGAGAAATAAAAGTGAATCTCTAAAAATAATAGATAGTTGTAGGAAAATTTTGAAAACTAACAATTTTTTCAAATATTTGGAAGTTATAACAAATTGTTTTACAGCTCTGAACTTAATTCAGAAAGAAAACTTAGCAAAATAGGCTATCGAGCTGCCTGAAAAAAATTGTAAAGCAAGGTATGACATCTGAATTTCTAGAAAAAAAAATTGTTTGTTTCCAAATGAACCCTAAAAATATTATTCTTTCCCAACAAAAATCAATCAACCATCATCACTGCTACTTTCAAAAACATACTAGCATGAAAAGACCTATTATTTTTAATATCATCAAAGTGTTTTTCCTTCTCTGTGCTTTTTCATCAATATTACTGCTAACATTCCTCGTGTTGCTGCAGCTGGAAGAGCTAACCCTGTCCATGTCCATGCCATCAAGCGTCTTAGTCTTCATGAAAAAAAAAAAAAAAGGCCTGTTCTCTTCTCATGAACAAATTAAATACAAGTGATTTTGCATGTAGTTAATTAGAGATGTTTAACAAGGTTATATAATTGAAATAATATATTTTTTATATAAATTAAATATTACCTAAAATAAAGAAGATATAAATTTAATATTAAATAATCAATATAGTATTACAATAAATACAAAACATAATTTTATATTATGTTAACAATAATTTTATATCATTATTTTAATTATATGATCCATTTGACATTATTACATGCAATATAATAAACAAAGTCTTACCATGAATATAGATTCACCAACTTTATATTTATAATGAAGCTCATTGCTAACGAAATAGATATGGAAGTAAAGAAAATCTTAGAGATCACGATCACGTCTCAAATTAATTACTATTATCGATATCATCTAGAGTCATTTGATAGAAGCCACATAAACAAGTACAATACATAATTAAAATCCATGTAAATCCTTTAAATTAATATATATTCATTAACATCAAGCATTCAAAGAGATGTAATACTCTCTATATTATCCTATGATTTAAAGTTCTTAACTTAGACATATGTAAACAGTACTATGATATTTGTAGGCCCAAATTTGAAAAGGTCCCAAGTTCAAAATCCAATTCAACGAGATAACCAATAAGCAGATAATTGAAAATTAAGTTATTTTATTTAGCTCTCAATTTTTTCACTCGTAAGTCCCAATTTTTAAATTCATCCTTTTAAAAAGTTTAAATCATTAATTTTTTTCTCTAAACCCCGATTAATTTCTAAATCACCTTTCTATTAAATAAATCAATTTTTATTACACCTAAATTATATTCCTCAATCTTGGCTCCATTGTTCCCTTGTCAACTTAAGAGGCCAATTTGGTTAATTCCATGCTCTTAAAAAATAATAAAATAAATGCATAGTAATAGAGTTCAGTGATGAGTAATATTAATGCACAAGTTTCCTGTATATTTTATGTTCAAAGAAAAGGGTAATGATTGTATTTATAGGGCTTTACAAGGGCCATGAATTCTCTTTCATATAAATATATATATATATATATATATATATATATATATATAATATTAAAACTATGATCAATAATTTCATATATAATAATTTATATGATTAATAAACATGATCATAATTAAAACTATGATTATATAATAAAACAGACATAATGAGATGTTGCACGTCATGAAATTAGTTACTATAACTTCCATATAATTTTTCTTTTTCTATGTATTAACTATATATGGTAGCGAAGAAAACAAATTAAACAAGTTTTAGTTGATAAAATTGAAGCTAGCTACACATTAAAAACTATGCTAGACTATTTGTTTATATTTTGGGCACCCATTATTCAATATTTCTTTTTATTACTAAACATTAATTGAAATTGCCGAAGGGGCTTGTTAATTTAAGTTTACAAAATTATTAAATTATATATGTGTGTGTGGGTGACTTTTGGAAATTAAATATGTGATATATATCAAATCTAGATCTTAAACTATATACAGAATCATAAACATATATGTAAGTTCTAAAACCACAGATTCAATTACGTAACATAAACCTAAAGCAATTATATCAAATATAACCCGCGAAAAAGTAAAAGTGCACAGAGAAGTTTTACGTGATTCAATTATAACTAAGCCTACATCCAACGGTAGCCAAGCTGTAATCTACTAAATCATTTCAAATTACAAACTACTTATGGTGTGTTCTTTTTTGTTTCATGTGTTTTTGTTTCCAAAATGATTTGGAAAATGAATTTCTATGATTTAGAGAATGTAGTTTTAGTAAAGGATATGCTTTTGGAAATGAATTCGTAAAATGCAAATTTGAAAATGTTTTAAGAATATGTGTTTGAAAATGAATTCTTGAGCTGAAATTTTAAAAACAAAAACAATATGTGTTTAGAAATGAATTATTGATATAAAATAGCGAGAGAAGATGAAAATAGAGAGAGAAGAGTTAGTGAGGGATGAATTTGAACTCCGAAAATATTAAAAACAATGTTTTGTGAAAACATATTACAAAAATAGAAAAGAACACGTTTTGCAAGAATTCTTACTTTGAAAATGGAAAACAATTTTAACAAAACAAGAAAGAACAGAGCCTTAGATTTACAGTAGGAGAAATTTCCTTTCTCTCTCACTCACCTTTCTTTGTAACATGTGCTCTCTCTCCAAGAACTTCAACCTTGATAGACCAACTTTCCAACCTTGCCTCACTTCTCTACCCAACAGATCAAGACCCTTCTTGACTATAAAATGCTCTCCCAGTATTACTTAACAAAGATAAAGCTCAACAAAGTTGTCTGTAGTTTGTCAGTCACGAATATCGTAACTACACAAGTTAAGAAAAACACAACCATGATATCAGTTACAGGCTCATGAAAGTAATCATCCCTCAAGCCACGATCTAACACCCGTTACAGACTCATGCAACCATTCAAACCCACACTCAAAGTTCAATGATCTCACATAAATAAAGACATAATAAAAAGATGCAATTCAGCCTAGCTCTCATAGCGTCACTTTCACTTGCTTTCTTCTCTGAATACATAAGTCTTCCAACCATGAAGATTGCTTTATATAGTGCTTCCATTCAGTTGTAATTTCTTTCTTTATCCCATAAGATCTTCAACACAATTTAAGAGATAAAGATTAATGAATAATAGGAAATAATCTTTTAATCTCCTAAACTGCATACGAAACAAAAGTCTTCTTCCATTAGAACTCATTCAGCAAGCAATTCTTATCAAATAAGGATTCTTCAAGATCTTTTTGATATCAATCAAATAACTTGCATATCTTAAAGTCAAGAAAAGATAAATCACGTTTAAGATATTCAATGAATAATTATGATCATAATATTTCCTAATACAAGATAAAATAAACACTTTCCAAAATTGAAAAAAATATCCTAAAAATATTTAACAATTAAGTCTTTTCTAACTGAAGCAATAACATTGGAAAGAACTAAAATATGTAGCAGAGTAGGAAAATAAATATTCAACATTCATGCTGTATAAGAATTTCCAAAACATTTCCATATCTGCAAATCTTGAATGCTTAGGAAAACAAAAATACTTTATAGCAATCAATAATGAATCATAACAATGAACCTCTCCTAAAGCAAAATCAAATAAAAATCTTTCCGAAGATTGAAAACAAATTCTGAAAAAATTCTGTAGATTCTACAGTTAAGAGTTTCCTAACTGGTTCAGTTGAAACAGAAAAATCAAATAAAATATCAAGATCTTTATTTTTTCCAAAATGCCAACAAAGCAATGCCAATGCTATATTATTGAACACATGGCATTGACTTAACAATCTCCCCCTTTGGTATTTTGTGAGAAAAACATACATATGTCTATGAAAGACAAATCTGCAGAAGTTCTTCAACCAAAGAAAAAAAAATACAACAAGATATGTCATAAACATATCCATTCTTCTCCCCTTTGTTTGCTCACAAATTGCTAAAATAATTGTACAAATTCAGTTAGAAATAATGTAATTGAACCAACCAAAACTGTACTAGGATAATTACAAACTTTCTTGCAAAACAACTTGGTCAGTCAAATAAGCAACAAAGTTCAAAACAACAAAATAAAATAGTATCTTCTCTAAGTTCAATACTCCTACCTAAGTATATTCTTCTCCCCCTCAACACAAGATTTTGATTTTCAAATTTGTCCTTAAGAAAATAAAACATAGATATTTAGGCTTGAAAGAATTTAACGCAAGGTTGAATGCTATTGAATCCCCCACACTAACATAATTTCAATTTCAAATCTTCTTGTAAATGTTTTTTCCTTGTGCATAGTAACACTAACAAGAAATTACATTGCTGATTTAGAAAATAATTTGAACACACATTCATACATAACATATCTACAAATGTTAACACAATCTTGACTAAAGCACCCTGACATCATATGACTTATATCAACAAGGCATAACCAAATCTGAATAAACCAAGATTAATCACCTTTGAATTGTTGTATTTCTAAACAAATCACTATTCAATCAAATGGTCAATCTCAGCATATCTCCAAAATACACAGAAATTAATCTTGATTGAAATGATTCAAAACACAGTGGCTTCACACGTGTATGATGGTAGCCTTTTTCATGTTAAATGGACAATCTAAGTATATTTCCTAAATACACATGAATTGCTTTTAAATGATGGCTTTCACTCGACACATACAAGTAGCCTTTTATGTTTTCACAAACGAATTTCATCAATTTAATCAGTATTGTATTGCAATGAAATTAAAAAAAAAAGTTTGTAATATGCTAAGTTAAAATATATCTCATGATCCTTCAGATCCCTTTTACATAACTATAACAATAATCATTCATACTATTGACAAACACCAGTAACATTTCTTAGCTTTTCAAATCTTATTAAGTCTAGTGCCTTGGTAAACAAGTCAGCTAGTTGGTTTTCAGTTGAAACATGCTTAATGTGGACTGTCTTAGATTCAACCAACTCTTTATTAGATATCCCAACATGTAATGCATTCAAATTGGATAGTAAATACACTTATCTTTTGATCTACTTCCTTCTAAGATGCAATTCTTATTAGGATCAAGAACCATGCATTTGTTTTGTATGAATTCAACAACGTACTCATCATAAAAAATCTAACTAATGCTGAACAAATTAGCTTTAAGGCCATCAATAAATAAAACATCATTAAACTCAAGTAAACCATTAATACATAATGTATCTTTACCAAGTATCTTGCTCTTTGCAACATCTCCAAAAGTCATTAAACCTTTGCTGCATATTTTGAAATTCTTAAACAAATCTTTGTTACCGGTCATATGTCTTGAACAACCACTGTTAAAGTACCAAGAGTCATTAGTTGAAGCATTGAGAACACTTAAAGCAACATTACATCTAGATGTGTTCTTTTTCACCCATTTCTGTTTTGAATTATATAACTGTTCGTGTTGTGCCTTATGTGACTGAATGTGTTGTCGTTCATTATGATATAACAAATTATTCAATTTATAACATTTAGGCCTAATATGTCCCTTATCACCACAGAAATAACAGATTTGAATAAACTTCTTTACATCAACTGAATTAAATTTCACAGAGATTGTGATGAAGTGCTATGATATGAACTCTTAGAACCTTAAGGAGAAACATTCTTACCTGAATTTGGTGATTCTTTATCTGATTTTGCTGTAGAATTTGACTTTTGTGAAGAGTCTGATCCTAAAGCCTTCACAAAGATTGTTTTTGAAGTGGTTGCTGGTTGTGAGCTATATAACCCAATCCTTGCTTGTTTGAGCCGATTCTCCCTTGAACCAAAATTTCATCAAGTTTCTTAATCCCTTTGGTAAGACATTGAATGATGGTTTCATGTTCCTTGATGTATTCAATCTTGTCACTCAATTCTTAATTCAGATTTTCAATGGTGGACTCAAGCTTAGATACTTTTTCCTCCAAGTGAATTCTTTCACAAGTCATAATCTCAACTTTTTGCATAAATTTTTTAATTTCCTTATGCCTTGTTCTTTTCAAATTCAATCTCCTATGCATGATGCAGATCATTATAAGTTTCCTACAACTCTTCATAGTAGTTGAGATCAAAAACCATTTTAGTGTCATCAATTTCTGCAGATTCTGCATCAAATTCGACTACTACAGTTAACTCCGATTGAACTGTCTTCCCCTTATCTGATGCTGATGCAATGTAAGCAAGAAATCTATTCTACTGATCTTGATCATCTGAGTTGTTATCAGAATCATCATCAGTCCAGGTTTTATTTAGAACCTTGCCTTTCTTTTTTCAGATTAGCACATTCAGACTTAACATGCCCAAAACCGAAACACTTAAAACATTGAACCTAATTTTTCTTTTCCAGTTCTTTTTTGAATTTTTTAAATTTAGTTTCTATCTTCTCCTCCTTTTGCCTTCTGCCTTGATTCTTCTTTCTGAAATTTTTCTTAAGGAACTTCTTGAAGTTTCTCACCATAAGATTAACTTGTTGATCATTTAAATTTTCTAATATCTCATTTTCTTCAACAACTTTTGATGAATAGGCTACTAGAGTAATAGATTTGTTCTCTTTGGATTGTGGCATGAATGTCATTTCATAGGACTGAAGTGAACCTAACAACCAATAAATTCTTAATTCATCCAGGTTCTTTATGTCAACAATAATACTAGCTTTGGCTTGATATTTCTCAAGCAATGAATTAAGTATCTTTAGAATAACATCAACATCACTATAAGTCTTTCCTAGCAAGGCTGCAGCATTTGTGATCTCATAAAGTCTTGCATAGAATTTCGAGGCAGTCTCATCTTTATGCATTTTGATTTTATCAAATTGAGAAGCAAGCATCAATATTTTAGTTCTCTTGACAAAAGTTGTACCTTCATATTTGTTTTGAAGTCTATCCCATGCATCCTTCACTGATCTATAGAAAGAAATTATGATGAATGCCTTAAGATTGACAGCATTGAAAAGAGCATGAATTGCTTTGGAATTCCACTGTGCTTCATTGTAATCTTGTTGATTCGATGTAGATTCTTCCTTCCCAACTCTTACTCCATTTTGATTAACAACGGTTGGAGGAGTCCATCCATAGAGACTAGTCTTCCAAACTCTCTCATCAATAGCTTTTAAAAAGAACATCATCTTTGCTTTTCAATATCCATAGTTGCCTTCATCGAGAAGTGGTGGATGATAAATTGAACCTCCATGCTTGTGAAAGTCCATAGCTTCAGGAATAAAACAGTCTACATAAGTATATTAGTACTCTACTCTGATACCAATTGTAAGTTTTAAAGCTACAAATTTAGTTACGTAACATAAAACTAAAGCAATTATATCAAATGTAACTAGCAGAAAAGTAAAAGTACACAAAGGAGTTTTATGTGGTTTGGCTATAACTAAGCCTACATCCACAGGCAACGAAGCTGCAATCTACTAATCATTCCAGATTATAAACTACTTGGATTTATAGTAGAAGAAATCCCATTTCTCTCTCACTCACTTTTCTTTGTAACCTATGCTCTCTTTCCAAGAACTTTAATCTTAGTAAACCAACTTTCTAACCTTGTTGCACTTCTCTATCCAACAGATTAAGACCCTTCTTGATTGTAAAACACTCTCCTAGTAATACTTAACAAAGATAAAGCTTAACAAAGTTGTATGCAGTTTGTCAGTCACGAATATCATAACCACACCTGTTAAGAAAGACACAACCACGATATCAGTTACAGGCTCACAAAAGCAATCATCCCTCAAGCCACGATCTAACACCCATTACAGACTCATGCAACCATTCAAACCCACACTCAAAGTTCAATGATCTCATATAAACATAGGCATAATAAAAAGACACAATTCAGCGTAGCTCTCACAGCTTCACTTTCACTTACTTTCTTCTCTGAATGCGTAAGTATTCCAACTGTGAAGATTGTTTTATATAGTGTTCCTATTTAGTTGTAATTCTTTTCTTAATCCTACGAGATCTTCAACATAATTTAAGAGATAAAGATCAATGAATAATAGGAAATAATCTTTTAAACTGTATATGAAATAAAAGTCTTCTTCTGTTAGAACTCAACCACCAAGCAATCCTTATCCAATAAGGATTCTTCAAGATCTTTTTGATATCAATCAAATAACCTGCACATCTTGAAGTCAAGAAAAGATAAATCACGTTTAAGATATTCAATGAATAATTATGGTCATAATCTTTCCTAATACAAGATAAAATAAACACTTTCAAAAACTGAAAAAAATGTCCTAGAAATATTTAACAGTTAAGTCTTTCCTAACTGAAGTAGTAACATCGGAGAGAACTAAAATAAGCAGCAGAGTAGGAAAACAAATATTAGGCATTCATGTTGTATGAGAATTTCCAAAACCTTTTCATATATGCAAATCTTGAATGCTTAGGAAAGTAGAAGTACTTTAGAGTAATCAATAATGAATTAGAATAAAGAATATTTCCTAAAGCAAAATCAAATAAAAATATTTTCAAAGATTAAAAATAGATTTTGAAAAAATTCTGCAGATTCTACAGTCAAGAATTTTCTAACTGGTTTAGCTAAAACAGGAAAATCAAATAAAATATCAAGATCTTTATTTTCCACAAAATATCAATAAAGCAATGTCAATACCACATAGTTGAACACGTGACAATCCACATGTTATTGACCTAACAATATCTATTTATTTATGATCAAAGAGAAAACTTATGTTATTCCCTGTATATCTACTTCACGAGGGAATGAAATACATATTGCTTTATAAAAAGGGAACAGAGATAGCAAGGTTGCTTTACTACTTCTAAAAAATAATATACTGGATAATAAAAATATTTAATCAATAATTTTTAATTGAGTTTAAATATTTGTGTAGTTTTATCTAAAATTGAGTTGGATTAATAAAATGATGTATTAATAACATAAAACGTAGTGGTATATTATAATTAATTATTGATGTGTAATCAATATTATTAGTTTATTTCATAAATTTTGAGTTTTCTTTATCTCTACTCAAAGAGTCCAGGACAACGTTTATTATTAGCCAAGCGGTGGAGCAAGTTGCGAATTCTACTGTTCTTTACTCTTTTGTTTACTATAACTACGTTAATTTTTTAATATCGAGAAATAGACAAGGGAAATGCCAATAATTCAGATTATTAATTGCATGTACAATTATAGCCACTTAGCACAAATTTGGCCCTTTGGGGTTTGGAAGTTAGTTGAAGAAACAAATTAATTTTTATTGATCAACCTTATTTCCGTTGAATATATATGCTAGTGATAATCCATTAATATTTTCAAATTACATAAGGTTATTAATTAATTATTTAAAGCCACTTGATAAATACATCTTTGTCAAGTTCAAGCTTAATTTTCTACATTGTAGATGATTGTGATGATCAATAGTAATGTATGAGTTTTGTGTATTGTTTAAGTTTAAAAAATAAGCAATTGCGTCCATTGATTTAAATATGGGCCGACAAGTTTTCTTTTAATTTCATATATATATATATATATGATCAATAAACATGGCAATAAAAAAAAAATTGCAAGGTACAGAACAACTACAACTACAACTATAATGGTATTAAATATCAAAAAATCTAATTAAAATTCACATTGAATGAAGATTAAGTTCTTGGATTGAATTGAATTGGGTACTCACAGACTCATTAGATTGATGGAAGAAATTAATAAAATCTCAAAAACAAAAAGTAAAAAGTTGTTTAGTTGAGCTTCTATCTTTGTTGGAAAGTATGGAGCTTTTCTTGGTGAGGATATAATTATTTGATTGCTTGATGGTGGGCTTGCTTGTATATAATATTAATATCAAATATATGCAAGAGATTTAACAGTACTTCTGGGGTTTGTCATCTTTGTTTGCAAAGTCTTCGTGCAACGTATATGAAAAAGTCTCCAATAATGGGGAAAACAAAATCTAATTGAATTATAAATCTATTATAATCTCCGTTAACATGTCAATATATAGGAAGCGAAAAATATAATTACTAAACAACACGAATGAATTTGCAAACGGTGAGAGCTAATATAAATCTCAACTAGCCCAAACAATATGTTACCAATCCATTGTATATAAAAATTGATAAATGAAAAATCGTTTCGTCTGATAAGCAGCATTCATTAGCTGATAAGAGACAATTTTCAACAATTCACTAATTCTTAATATAAGTCATTATTCTAAAGTTCTCTCTCAAACTAGTCTTGATTTGGATTTTTTTCACATTCTCAAGATCCAATAATAAATAAAAACATACAGAAATTGAAAACTAGAAAATTATTACTCCTTCACTTTTATTTAATGAAAATATCACTTTTGATCTTTCAAAATTAACATAAGAAAAATAAATAAAATAAAGATTACTATGTGGAGCTGCTTCAATGATGAGGAGGAGAAGGACAACTGGCAGTGGGGTTTCCTAAGGGGAATGGGACGTAGGTACAGGAACTAGGACCAGGTCTCACTGGACTATTATGAGCAGGATCATGTTCAACATCAAGAGAGCCATGATTGCCATCCACAAGCTACACAGGACTAGGCCTTGCACTAGCCATAATGTAGAAATTATGACATTCAAAACGCACCAGACAATAAAAAATAATGTAATTATGACATTAACATCAATACTTTCCATCCGAAAACTCATTTTTCCAACTCAAGTTAATGAATCGATTTTAGTTTGTGAATGTTAGTATCAGTGTGTCGAGCTAATTTCGAGATTTGTCAAGTGTTGTTATCGAGCTTATATCCAGTGTCGTGTTGTTGTTTTGTCAAGTGTCGAGAATTAGGGGTGTGCATGGTATCCCTCACCCGCCTGAACCCGACATATCCGTCATGATATAGTGGAGGTATGATAGGGTATAAGAAAAGAATAGGGTGTGGTATGATAAAAAGTTTAAAAACCCCCTATAGTATGGTATGGTGACAGATATTTTTTAGAAAAAGCCGAAAATACCATACCATATATCTTTTCAAAAATTAAAAATTATGTCATCTGTAATGATATAATTGGTTATGTATAATATATATATGTGAGTGTTATATACCTTAATAGAGTATGTAATGAAAATGTTAGTAATCTTAAATCCCTACCCATGGAAAGTTTGAGGTAATTTCAACAATAATATTCATTTCTAACTTTCTTTTGTCATTCTTTTTAAATTTTAATATATTTATTATTTTTTTAAGTGAATTATAATTTCTTTTTTCTTTTTTTTAAATTTGTATTATATTAGAAGTTGAAACTTTGTAAGACTTAAAGGTTTAACTTGAATGTTGGAACTTTGTGGAAGGATTTGGATATAAAGTTACTTATTATTTCTGTTGTTATGGATATTTAATTGCTTGAGTATTTGTGTTGTTATAGAATATGTAGTTACTTGATATTTTTGTGTTGTTATAGATATGTTGTTACTTGATTATTTGTGTTATTATGGGATATGTAGTGACTTTATTATTTATATTGTTAAGAATATGTAATTGCTTGATTTTTTATTTAGTACAAAATTTATGAATCGTAATATTAAACAATGTTAAAATAAGAACTCAATGTATTAAAATCTTGAAAAAAAAAAGCTATAAAAAAGCTTTAAAATCATTAAAAAAACATGGTAAAACATTATTTAAATTTTGGTCAATTTGATCAACCACTCTAAAATACCATACCATACCCGCCCCTACTCTATTATACAAGAATGTGGTATGGTACTGTATTTAAGAATGGCATAGTATGGTATAAAAATTTAAAACCCGACCTATGGAGAGTAGGGGGATGGTATGGCGATGCCATACCACACCACACCATATGCACACCCCTATCGAGAATATTGTCGAGATTGTCGCGTGACGAGATTTTGTCGAGTTTCGATTTCGTCTAGTGTCGAGACTTTGTTGAGTGTCGCGATTGTATCGTATGTCAAGGCTGTTGTGTCAAACCTGTTGAGTGTCGAGTTTCAAGTGTCGAGTGTCAAATGGTGTATGTCGAGCACTTTTACCGAGAATGTTAGTGACGAAAATTTTTGAGTTAACATGCATGTGTCATGCACATGTTATATTTTGACTAACTTGTGATAAAACAAGAATATTGTTTTGATTTTTATTTTACTGTTTCTAGAATTATATTTTAGGAATGATTTAATTTATAATAAATATCCCTTTAGATTAGAATATAGTTTCTTATATTCTAATTAGAATAGGAGAATATTTATTTATCCTAATTCCTTAGGAGTTTGATTATATCACTTCCTATTTTATTTCTCCTAATCTTGATATAATTTTGATTAGATCTTTTTACTGGATTTCTAGGAGATTTCGTCCAGACCTCTCACTATATAAATATCATGTAATAACCAGGCGAAAAAAGCACGTTGAAGAGAGATTAACTGGTGAGCTGATTTGGTTGTGAGAGAGTCTTGACTTTGACATTCCAACAATAAAGGAAAAGAGCTTCAACGCAAAGAGAAATGTCTTTATTGTTTTGATTCTATGAATCTTTGATACATGTATGAGAGATAGAAATCGTACATGAGTTGTTGATTAGCTCTGTGTGAGTTAGTAGACACTTGGGATAACTTGCGGGTTAAGTGTTTATGTAATTCAATCTCAGACATCGTATGTTATGTATAACTTAACAGTGTGTTGTTAAGTTATTTGCGATAAAGAGTGGGCAGTGTCATTAGGGTTTATGATCTTTGTAAAGATTTTATTTTACAAAGATTAGGTCAGTGTGTGAGAGTGAGTCAATACTGTAAAAGGTCCTAAAGATTGTACAAACAAGAACTTAGTGAATTGCAACTTTATAGCTGACGTGGATGTAGGTTTTATAACCGAACTACGTAAAAACCCTCATGTGCTAATTTACTTAACAGTTTACTGTTTTATTATATATAACTGCATACTTCCATATCTCTCAATGAACAACGATTGATTTGCCGATATCTATGTAAATGCATTGTAGGGATGACTATATATGACAAAAAAAAATTCCTAATCCGCTTATTACGATGAGGATGAGGAAATTACTAGGAATAAAACCGTGAAGGCGTCCAGAGTCCAGAGACAACACTATGCACAAGTGTCAATGCAGCTACGACAAAATTAAACACTTCAGCTTTACTTGCTTAATCATTTATCATCACTTACTTGAACTGCACGGAATCCACACAAATTAGGTTATAATAAAATGAGAGTAATACTACACTTACAAAGTTGATGTGATACTACTAATTCAATGTCATATCATTTAATAGTAGTGTATAATTTTGTAATTTGAGGTAGCTACCTAGTATTTATATCAAGACAATGATAAACTTTCAAAATTTTATCACAAGCGATATAATAAATGAAGTGGTATTTATTGAGTAGATCATGAGATGATGCAGTAAGTCATTATATTATCAACACATCTATTTGGTAATCATTCATTAAATACATATCTTTTAGGATACAATCATTTAGAATACAATATGAGATAAGTACCATTATTCTTTATGTCAAATGAATAGTTGATTAAGAGTAATAATAATCTTATAAACTTTTTGTAAATTATTGCATACAAACTTATGTGTCATAAGGTGATTAAAGTAATAAATATATAAAATTTATTCATTTAATGAATGATAATGATTTGTAAATAAATTAATAATATCAAATCAGTTTGTACACATGAATTTGTACACTGAGTTTGTAAAAATAACGGTACTCATTGATTAATTAACGCCAAAGTTATAAAAGCAAAAAAAAAAATCTATTAATTAGGATTTTCCTTGATGCATTAGAAATGGCCTAAAACTTGTGGGTTAGTCTACAGTACACGCAGTGTACTGGTACGACTGATTTTTTCAGTGTAAATGTTATAAATACAGTGAAACTACAGTACCAAATAGTGTGATACAGTATCAAACAGTGCGCTATAGTGCCAGTCCTATCCGTCCTTCAGTTGTACCGAAGCTATTCCAAAACTTGTGCGTTCTTCTTCCTCTAAAGTTGTTGGAAATAACACCTGAAATATCTGAATGTGAAAATTAGGGGACAACCGTTTAAAAGACGTTTGAGTAAAATATTATGACGAAAAGCTATTCGGCTGTCCTTCTTTTCTTCTTCCCGGCAAGTTGTTTCCTGCATGTAAAATCTATATCGAAAACACCCTGAAACATGTCGAGTACCATATCACCGCATAGAATGAAATTAAGGTGAAAACATGAAAGGTTTGGCTGAGCCGTACCCCTACGACTCTTCTCCTGCTAAGAATCGCTTTTATAGAAGTAGTCCTTCACTCCATCACTTGACACATAAATAGATGATGTGTAGAGATTTTCCATCACTTGACACAATTAGAAAGGATTTGGGATAAATTTTGTGAAGAATAGTATTACTCTGTCACTTACATCATTTGACACAAAACTAGGATGGGATTTGAGAAAATATTTTCGGAAGAGTGGAACTATCGTGACTAATAAGTCAACAAACAAGGATGCGAAGGATTATGGTTTGTGGCTTCCCGACATTCAAATACCTTTATATAAATGAATTGCTGCATAGACGGCAAAAAAATATATTTAATTTTGGAAACCGCGTAATTAAGATGAGATTACTATGACCAACGGGGAGGAAGAAGGCCGGAAACAGCACTCTAATTTCCTGGTATTTATATCAAATATTGTAATATCTAGGTATTATGATACATCGGTTGGATCATGTCAGTGTGATAATATATGTTATATAGAATTTAACTTTCCTATTGACTTGAAATAGAGAGACAATTTATAAATCTACTTATTAACCTATGATTGTAAAAATGTATCACGTTACCATATTGACATATTACACAGGTGAACCATAAATAAGGTTTTCATTCCACATCTCTAGAAGATGTTTATAAAACTTAGTTTTCCTTAATTACATAAACGTATTTTTTGCCAATGAGAGTGGGATGAAACCCAAGAAAGAAAATTTGTGAAGAGTGATAGATATTGAAGCCCACAACCGCTTCAGCAAATCTATGAGAGTGAAAGTAACATGGATGAAACCTAAAGTGGATAATGTTCATCACTTGAGCAAAAAGATTAAAAAAAAAATCATGTGAAAGGCAAAAGCAAATCTATGAGAGTAAAGGATGAGTGCATGGAGCCCTATGTGGATTAGTGCAAACTCAAGTGTTACATAATACATATGGTAACTTGATACAACGGATGTATGCTAGATTTTCTTTATAGTATTAAATGACAAATAATGAATTTAATGACTAAAGTTATAAATTGCATCCAAGAAAATCAATCAATATGTACGTTTGTTGATGCATTCAAAAACCACGTTTATACGCATCCAAGAAGACTCTCTTTATGTATTGAGATATTGGAAAGCAATTTTGAAAAAAAGACCAAAATAATTGAGCCATTTCCCTAAAATAATTGTACACATATTAAAACTTATCCTAAAATCATACATTCTAAAATGATAGAACATAAAATTAAAGCTAGCACATCACTTATCTTCGCACCATCTACATGATAAATCTGTATTAAATATACATCATTTGAGAAATAAAATTTCAGATATATTTTATGGGAAGAGAATCATTATTCTTTTCGCTATTAAGAATCGCTATTTAATTGAAACAAAAAAGAAAACATTGAAGTAATTTTCACCGGCCAGACAAATGGAATAAAAAAAAATTCGTAAATTCTAAGCGAACTTACATGTGCCTTGTTCTCATGATGGACATGAATATGATTACTCCTCCTGAAGTTGGGCTGTGCCATGCGGGAGGCCAGGCCATAAAAATCAAACGCCAACGAAGTTTCCACACGTGCTGCTTGTTTTCGGCTTGGAATGGGCTTAGACCAATCCTGTCGGCTTAATTGGAAGATGGCCCTACTTGCATGACTTATGTCGGTGGCCACTGCCGCTACCATCAAAGAACAAACTTTCCGGCCGAATTCCAACTTCACTAGGCTCTTTAAATGGTCTGAAGCTACTTGACGTTTGCTATAATGATCTGTCCGGAGTGGTCCCAGCAAGTTTTGGTGATGTAGAGAGTCTAGAGAGCTTGGACTTGTCAAATAATTACCAAACGTAAGGACAGATTCCAGAAACGCTAGCCAAAGTTGCATCAGCTCAGTAATATTTGGATGTCAGTAACAAAGCTTGTGATTAAAATTCCATTTATCAGCCAGATGGACACAATGGATAATCCAAACTATTATGCTAACAAAAGTGGGTTGTCTGGTGTGCAAATTAACATTCCATGTTCATGCCAATAGAATCGCAACCAGCTAAAGCCACTGGAGAATGAAGAGAAGGCAGCAAGGTTTTCATATTTGTTTATGGTATAAGAGAAAACTTGCATAATTTCCTATATATATATATACTTCATGATGGTATGTAGGGGTGGCAATTTGCCCCGCCGGGTCCGGGGCCCCGGTTTGCCCCGGACAAATGGGGCGGGGCAAGACCCGCCCCAAAACTGTTTTGGGGCGGGTCTGGGGCAAAAGAATTCTGCCCTGGTAGGGGCGGGTCAGGGTCCGGGTCTAACACTTAGCCCCTTTCGACCCGCCCCGCCCCGCACAGTATAAGGGTGTATATGATAAAAAATAAACTATTGGGATTTAAATGATATTATTATGGGTGATTGTAACACGTTTGAATATATTAGAGGGTTGACAGTAAGTAAAATAATATGATAAAAATTAGAGGTTGTAAATTTTATAGGGGGTTGATTGCAAAAAATAAAAATATTATAGGGGGTTAATTGCAAAAATATAAATGTTTAGGGGCGGGGCGGGGTGAGTCTAATTTGTTCAAAATTTTTTTGCCCCGCCCCGCCCCGCCCCGCAACGGGGCAATGGGGCGGGGCGGGGCAAAAAAAATTTGAACGGGGCGGGGCTGGGTACCGGTCGCCCCGGACCCGCCCCGCCCCATTGCCATCCCTAATGGTATGAAAGAGATATTGTTTTACTCTACAATTAAAAGAACTAAAGAGAACAGAGATAGAAAGGAACGCTACTTTACAACTTCTAATTAATAATTAATATAAAAAAAAAACCTGAGAATTAATTTCTTTAGGTCACATTCGGAAGCGGGACCAAGCATCGATAAGACTATTTTTTAGAGACTAATTCTTCTAAACCTCCATTGTTTGAGATATTATTAGTTTTATTCTATAAAATTTTGAGTTTTCTTTATCTCTACTTAGGGTTCTAATTGGCCAAGCCTTGAAGCAAGTTGCGAATTTCTTCTATTCTTTACTCTTTTGCTTACTATAATTACGACATTAATTTTTTAATATCCAAAAATACACAAAGGGAAAGGCCATTAATTCAGTTGCGAAATTAATTAATTCCATGCACAATTACAAACACTTAGCATAAACTTTGGCCTTTTGGGGCTCCGAATTAGTCGGAAAAACAAATTTTTACTCCCATTGAATATGTTAGTGATAATCAATGTTTTCAAATTGCGAAAGGTTATTAATTAATTATTTAAAGCCATTTGATAAACACGCCTTTGTCAAGTTCAAGCTTAATTTTTTTACATTGTAGATGATTGTGATGATCGATAATGTATGAGTTTTGTGCATCTTATAAGTTCAAATAAATAAGTAATTATATCTATTGATTTAAATATGGGTCTACAAGTTTTTCATATATATATGATCAATAAATGTGACAATAAAAAAAATTGCAAGTTACATAACAACTGTAACTATAATGGGATTGCATATCATAAAATCTAATTAAAATTCACATTGGATGAAGATTAAGTTCCTGGAGAAATTAATAAAAACTCAAAAACAAAAAGTAAAGTTATATGGTTGGAGAATCCATGTTTGTTCGAAAGGGTGGAGCGTTTCCGGGTGAGGATAATATTAATTTTAAACGTAGGACACCCCGTCAAACCCCTCTATTTGCAAATATCCTATGGACCCCCAAGTTTTTTCAAAATCATCACAAAAACCCCATTCGTTACCTTCCATTCCATTCCGTCTAGTGGCCAGAAATCCTAAATCAGTGATTGCAATTACTACTTTACCCTTCCCAGCCCATTCTTCAACGCCGCTAACCTCTGACATGCCATTAAGCCATTATCACGTTTTCAATTTTTCAGATGAATAAAAATAAAAAATATAAATCTTTAAAAACAAAAAGTAAAGTTTATCTCTTTCTCTCATAAGTAAAATTAAAAATAAACCCCTATCTCTCTTTTTTCTCTTTCTCCTCCATTTAACGATCTGGCCTTGGATGCCAAAAAACAAAATTAACAAAAATCACACCTTGTTGCTTGGCTTTGGGTGTTGGCTTTGGATGGTGGCACTGAGTGTAGTGAATCAGGCTGGCAGGTGGCGAAGAGTTAGAGAGAGGCGTGTATGGATTGTTTACGTTCGTATTTATGTAATATAAAAGAAAGACGGATTCATTATTTGTGGAAAAACCTTCCAAGTAACCAAAACACCCCAAATCTTACTTCCAAGTCAACATTAAAAGAAAACCTAAAAACGGAGAGAGAAATAAAAAGAAAGAGAAGAGAAAAAAGAGAGAGAAAGAGGAGATGAAGAAACAGAGAAAGAGGAAGAAAAAGATAAAAATGGAGAGAGATAAAAATAATTAAATGTTTTCACTTTTATTTGAGATTTTTTCATGTGATTACTGTAATGCCCTTCCTTCTCATGTCCATGACGGGACGGACGGCTGGGGTTTTTTTGATAGTTTTGAAAACAATGGGGGGTCCAGTGATATTTCCCCGTACATACATGCAAGAGATTTAACACGCCCGGGGTCGACACAGTATTCAATGAAACGTAGATGAGAAAGTTGATAATAATGGGGAATTTTATAATTTAAGTGAATAAGGGTATGGATTAATATAAGTGGTATAATGAAGGTTACTTATATGTAATATAAGTAACAAAAGGAGGTGAAGGAAATGTGAATTACTCCTAGAATGCAAAGCAAAATAATGGTAGAAATAAAGAAAGAAGAAAGAAGGAGAAATGAGAGGATTTCCTTGTTCTATTATTCTTCATCATTTACATTACAATGTTGGATGCCTATTTATAGAGAAGTATGAATGGTCATTAATGTAATTGTACCTAATTAAAAATGAAAACATATTTCTCACATGGGCACACACACATAAGTGGTAACTCCACTAACATGCAAGTGGTAACTCCACTAATATCCAAGTGGTAACTCCACTAATATGCAAGTGGTAGTAAATCCACTTACATTTTATAACACTTCCCCTTGGATTCTACCACTTAATTGTATTTGACTTTACTAAGGAAAAACCCAATGGGATAAAAACCAAAATAAAGAAATACAATTATACAACAAATTATGAAGTGGTGTTGAACGTGTTTTACTGCCTCATTACAAACCTTGTCGGGAAAACCCAGTGGGACAAAACCCGATCGAAGGAAAAAAGAGTATAGTACACATGTGTCCACAATGCTTCCCCTGATCATGGTAGAAGATCTCTTATCAAATTGATTGCTTGTTGGGCCGCCGCATACCGATTTTGTATACTAGCTTCTCAAATGTTGATGTTGGTAAAGTTTTAGTGAACAAATCTGCAAGATTGTCATTTGAACGTATCTGCTTCACATCGATCTTTTGACTTTCTTGAAGTTCATGCGTGTAGAAGAACTTCGGTGAAATGTGCTTTGTTCTGTCTCCTTTAATATATCCTCCTCGGACTTGAGCAATACATGCTGCATTATCTTCATATATGATTGTTGGAAGATTTATAGTAGGAGATAATTTGCACGAATTCTGGATGTGTTGAATAACAGAACGTAACCATATACATTCTCGGCTGGCCTCATGCAATGCAAGTATTTCAGAGTGGTTAGAAGAAGTAGCAACCAAACTCTGTTTAGTAGATCGCCATGAAATTACGGTCCCATTATAAGTGAAAACATATCCCGTTTGTGATCGAGCTTTATGGGAATCAGATAAATAACCAGCATCAGCATATCAGACCAATCCAGGATTTTCAGAAGGCTCATATGGGAAAAATAATCCCAGATCAATAGTTCCTTAAAGATAACGAAAAATATGTTTGATCCCGTTCCAATGCCGTCTAGTGGGTGCGGAACTAAACCTTGCTAATAAATTAACTGCAAATGCAATATCAGGTCTAGTACATTGCACTAAATACATTAATGCACCTATAGCGTTCAAATATGGTACTTCAGGATCAAGTAACTGTTCGTCATCCTCTTTAGGACGGAATGGATCCTTTTTAGGATCAAGAGATCTAACAACCATTGGGGTACTCAATGGATGAGCCTTATCCATATTAAACCGTTTCAAAAGCTTTTCTGTATATGCTGATTGGTAAATAAATATACCGTCAGAGTTATGCTCGATCTGCAGGCCGAGACAATATTTCGTTTTTCCTAAATCTTTCATTTCAAATTCTCTCATCAAATATTCAGCCGCATTTTGGATTTCTTCAGGGGTTCCAATTAAATTCATGTCATCAACATATACTGCTATAATAGCAAAACCAGATTCTGATCTTTTTATAAACACACAAGGGCATATGGAATCATTAATGTACCCTTCTTTAATCAAGTATTCACTAAGACGATTGTATCACATTCTCCCAGATTGTTTCAATCCATATAAGGACCTCTGCAACTTAAGTGAATACATACTCCTTGGTTGTGTTTTAATTGCTTCAGGCAATTTAAATCCTTCAGGGAGTTTCATATATATATCAGAATCTAATTTACCATACAAGTAAGCAGTTACCACATCCATAAGGCGCATGTGAAGTTTTTCCGAGACTGCCAAACTGATCAAATATCTAAAAGTGATAATATCCATTACTGGAGCATAAGTTTCATCAAAATCAATACCCGGTCTCTGAGAAAAACCTTGAGCTACTAGCCGGGCTTTATACCTAGCAATCTCATTATTCTCATTTCGTTTTCTAGTAAATACCCATTTATATCCAACGGGTTTGACATCTTTAGGCGTTTGGACTACATGTCCAAAGACTTCACGTTTGGCCAAAGAAGATAATTCTGTTTGAATTGCTTCTTTCCATTTAGGCCAGTCATGCCTTTGTCTACATTCATCCACTGTGTGTGGTTCAAAGTCATCATTCATAATATTCGTGGCTACTGCAAATGAAAATACATCGTCAATGACAATTTCATCACGTTTCCACATTTCTCTAGTATAAGCATAATTAATAGAAATTTCCTCATTTTTAAATTCAGCTGTTACTTCAGGAACATGCATTTCATCAACAATTTGTGCCTCTTCAGTGGCAGGTGTCTCTTTAGGAACATTTGTCATTTCAAGAGACAAATCAGAGAATGTGGATTCTTTAGCTCGATCATTATTTATATCAGGACCATTATTAATCAATTTTCTTTTTCGAGGGATAGCATCTTTTGATCCAAGGGGTCTGCCACGCTTCTGGCGTGCAACAGTTTGATTATTCATTGTTGCTTTAGGGGTTTGCTGAACAGGAATCTCAATTCGAGCTGGTGTGTTTGCAGCATGTATATGTGATTTTGTTATCTTGGCTGCATCAGTAAATGCATCTGGCATCTGATTAGCAATAGTCTGAAGATATATCATCCTTTGCACTTCATTTTCACATTGAGATGTGCGAGGATCAAGATGAGACAATGTTTTCACATTCCAAGAAAGTTCTGGATTTCTTTCAGGAGGCACATGCCCAACTTCGAGAGGCATTTTCTTTTTTCCTAAAGGTGGGAAAACTGTCTCATCAAAATGACAATCTACAAATCGTGCAGTAAAAATATCACCCGTCATGGGTTCCAAATATCTGATAATAGATGGAGAATTATAACCTACATATATCCCCAACCTGCGTTGAGGCCCCATTTTTGTCCGCTTCGGGGGAGCAATGGGGACTTGTACGGCACAACCGAAAATTCTTAGATGGGATATATTGGGTTGTTGGCCAAGTACAAGTTGTATTGGTGAATATTCATGATAAGCAGTGGGCCTTAATCTGATCAATGATGCAGCATGTAAAATAGCATGGCCCCAGACAAAGGTTGGCAACTGTGTTCTCAATAATAAAGTTCGTGCAATTATCTGCAGTCGCTTTATAAGTGATTCTGCCAAACCATTTTGGGTATGGACATATGGGACAGGATGCTCAATATCAATTCCAACGGACATACAATAATCATCAAAAACTTTTGATGTAAACTCACCAGCATTATCCAAACGTATGGACTTAATAGGATAATCTGGAAAATGTGTCCGTAATTTTATAATTTGAGCAAGTAGCTTTGTAAATGCAATATTTCTAGTTGATAACAAACTTACATGAGACCACCGTGCAGAAGCATCAATTAGAACCATAAAATAGCGAAAAGGTCCACTCGGTGGATGAATAGGTCCACATATATCCCCCTGGATTCTTTGTAAAAATGATGGGGATTCTTGACCAATCTTAGAGAGAGATGGTCTAACAATCAATTTTCCTTGCGAACAAGCGGTACAAGTAGTTTCATTGGACAGAAGAATTTTCTGACTCTTTAGTGGGTGTCCATTTGTATTCTCAACAATTCTACACATCATTGATGATCCTGGGTGACCAAGACGGTCATGCCATAACATAAAAGTCTTAGGATCATTAAAACTCTGTTTCATAACTGCGTATGTTTGAATGGACCTTATATATGTGTAATATAACCCAGAAGAGAAAGCTTCAAGCTTCTCTAATATTAATTTCTGTCCTGAGACATTTGAGGTAATACAAAGGAATTCAATATTATTTTCACAACATGTCTCAATATGATATCCATTATGTCTTATATCTTTGAAACTGAGCAAATTTCTTCTGGATTTGCTTGAATATAAGGCATTATTAATATTCAACTGAGTACCATTTGTCAGTATTATTGTGGCTCTTCCAGAGCCCTCAATCATGTTTACGGACCCTGATATAGTGTTAACCTTTACTTCCAGAAAGGTTAAATTTAGGAAATATTTTTTATCTTTAAGAATTGTATGTGTGGTTGCACTATCAACTAGGCATAGATTTCCATCATTTTTAGGCAAAGATAAAGTCTTGATGTCCATTCCCTTTCATTACAAAAGTTCACATTAGATATGATTTTATGCTAAACAAAAGCATATCAAAACTATTTATAAAGAAAGTACATAAAAGATAGATCAAAACAAAAAAAAATTAAAATAGGACATCATTACAAAATATAACAAAAGCGAGAAAGTAATAGTTATTCAGTTGGCTGGGGCATTTTCAGTAATCATTATCTGGCCAATAGCTTCATCTGAACTAGGAAAGAAATCTGAGATATCAAAATCAGTGTCACCCACTGGGTCATCTATATAATTTGTCTCAACATTCTTTCCCTTATCCTTTATGGAAGCCTGATACAGATCCACTAAATGCTTTGGTGTACGGCAAGTACGTGACCAATGGCCCTTTGCCCCATATCTATAGCAAGTACTTTCATTGCTTCTTTGTGGTTTGAGTTGATGACCTTTTTCTTTGTCATATGTCGAGTCATTTCTGTTCCACTTCTGGTGGTTTGGTTTAAATTTCTTGAAATGGCCACCTCTAGGTTGAAACATTTTTCTGCCAAAACCACGACCACTCTTGCCACCACGTTTATTAAATGACATAGCATTCACTTCAGGGAATGCTGTAGATCCAGTGGGACGTAATTGATGATTTTTCAATAGGATTTCATTGTTTTGCTCAGCAACCAAAAGACATGATATCAACTCAGTGTATTTCTTAAATTTGCGCTCTCGATATTGTTGCATCAGGATCATGTTGGAGGGATGAAATGTAGATAGTGTTTTCTCTAACATCTCCTCTTCAGTAACAGTTTGCCCACAGTACCTCAATTGAGATACAATTCTGAACATGGCTGAGTTATATTCGCTTATTGTTTTGAAATCCTGAAGTCTCAAATTCTGCCATTGGAATCGGGCCCTTGGCAATATTATTGTTCTTTGCTGATCAAATCTTTCTTTCAAATTGTTCCAAAGAGCTAATGGATCAGTTATAGTTGTATATTCGGATTTCAGGCCTTTACTTAAATGATGACGCAATAATATCATGGCCTTAGACTGATCCTGCAGGGATGCAGTATTTTCATTTGTTATGGTGTGTCCGATGCCCATGGAATTCAAGTGAAGTACAACATCATCAGCCCAATCTGAATAATTGTCTCCATTATGCAACAATGGCTCAAACATCAATTTTTCGAAATTTGCCATTATCTAATCAAAATGAACAAATTTAATCATTAGGAATTAGAACTTCAGGTTCTGAGTTGGATTAATATTGATAGTTTAAATAATAACACAAGTAATGTAAATTAATTGCTAAAAGACTTAAAGTCATGACCAAATGAATTTAGGCTAGAAAACTTTAAGTCGCGGCTATAAACAAATAAATTTGAAACATAAATGATGACACAAATAATACAACAAGAATATGAACATAATAAAATAAGATGGATAATAAGATGATTTTAATATTATAAAACTAGCCTTATTTTCTGATGTGAAAGATCCAATATAATGGCAACCACAGAGCATACTCATAAGGTAGTTAACATTTATTTAATATTAACAAGAACAAATTAAGAAAAATTGATCGAATAATAATTGAAAGAATATGGTAAGATAAACAACATACCTTTGGAAAAATAATTCGTGCTGATAACGTTTTATAATTTAAGTGAATAAGGGTATGGATTAATATAAGTGGTATAATGAAGGTTACTTATATGTAATATAAGTAACAAAAGGAGGTGAAGGAAATGTGAATTACTCCTAGAATGCAAAGCAAAATAATGGTAGAAATAAAGAAAGAAGAAAGAAGGAGAAATGAGAGGATTTCCTTGTTCTATTATTCTTCATCATTTACATTACAATGTTGGATGCCTATTTATAGAGAAGTATGAATGGTCATTAATGTAATTGTACCTAATTAAAAATGAAAACATATTTCTCACATGGGCACACACACATAAGTGGTAACTCCACTAACATGCAAGTGGTAACTCCAATAATATGCAAGTGGTAGTAAATCCACTTACATTTTATAACAGGAAAGACAAAATCTGAGTGGATTGTAAATCGATTATAATCTCTATTAGTATGTCAATAAATAGGAAGTAAAGAATATAATTACTAAACAAACAGAAAACAACACGACATGAATGAATTTAATTACAAATAGTGAGAGCTAATATAAACTTAAACCCAAACAGTTACATTAATTCGCAAACCATTGTATATAAAAGCTGATCAATGAAAAATCTATTTGTTTGAATTATTATATATAAGCAGCATTCATTAGGTGATAAGAGAATTTTTAACAATTCACTAATTATCAGGATAAGTCATTTTTCTAAAATTCTCTCTCAAGCTCCTTGATTGGATTTTTTTTTTCTTTCACTTTATCAAGATCCAATAATAAATAGAAACATAGAAAGTGAAAACTAGAAAAATCACTCCTTCACTTTCCTTTAATGAATTCAGAATAAACATAGGAAAAATAAAATAAATAACTAACAGAAAAAATTAAATAAAGATTACTATGCTTCAATGATGAGGAGGAGAAGGACAGTTGCCAGCATGGTTTCCTGGGGATGGGACGTAGGTACAGGAACTAGGACCAGGTCTCACAGGATTCTTTTGAGCGTCTGGATCATGATCAAAATCAAGAGAGCCATTGCTGTCCACAAGCTGCCTAGACGGACTAGGCCTTGCACCAGCAGGAAAAATAATATTCAAAACGCACCAGACAATGAAAAACAAGGTAATGATCACAATAACATCAACAATTTTCCTGCAAAAACTCATTTTTTCCAACTCAAGTAAATGAATCGATTTAGTTTGTGAACACGTATATATGCATGAACATGAACAAGGCTAGATTTGAAGGTTAATTAGTGAACCTTTTGAAAAGACAAGATTGGACCTCTTCGGAATCAACCGGGACGCAAAAGAGAAGAAGCTAAGCTTCTGTTGGCAAAAGGGTATTGGAATAGCTGGTTGATGCTGTGGGTTCTGAAAACTCTTATATAAAAGTTTTTGCAGGGTGCCGGCATTCATTGAATATAAATATTATGTTTACCACCAAAGTAGACATTAATAAGATTAATTAATGTCCACGTATTTAGTGACTCAAGTTAGGATAAAACGATTATAAAAAAATTATATTTAAGATTTATGAAGTAATTGATATTGGAAAGCACGAAGCCGTATTTGACATTTGAAGAAATTGAAATTAACGCGGTAAGGAAGGTGTTTGGAAATAGGAATGACATTTCCGTGGCTCTTTCATGCTGTTTCGCGAGATGTCCATTGTTAGACAGTCACGGGTTTTTTTTTTTCCCTCAAGATCCAATAATAAATAGAAACATAGAAATTGAAAACTAGAAAATTTATTCCTTCCCTTTTATTTAATGACTTCAAAATTAACATAAGAAAAATAAATAAATAACAAAAAAAATAAAATAAAGATTACTATGGGAAGTTGCTTCAATCATGAAGAGAAGGACGTTTGCTAGTATGGTTTCTAGGGATTGATCATGGGACATAGGCACAGGAATTAGGGAGATGTTTCGTCGATTCGTATGAGCATCAGGCGTAACGCCCCAAAATTTGAAACATAAGAAATATAGTTTTAATTGACAAATAGTATTTTGGTACTTTTGTAAGTTTATAATTTCCTAATTATTGATATTTAAGCGGTATTCTTAATTCAAATAGGAAATAAGATTGTGATATCCTAGTCATACGAGTATTATATTTGAGAGACCTCTATAAAAAGTGCAAAGGCTTTATACATTATGAACATGTTTGGTACGCGACATTATATAATATAGTATTATATTATATAATATAGTATTGTATTGTATAGTACTAAAAATAATGTTATGTCAAAATTATATAGTGTTTGGTATACTCATGCATTGTATTAATTTGTATAAAAAAGTAAGAATTTTTTTCATAAAAGATATACAAAGTATAAATATATTTTTAGGTTATTTATAAAATTAGTTATTTAGTAATTTATTGAATAATTGCTAATTGTTAAAAAAATTACTTGGGGTCCAATGTTCCCACTGGATTATGGTGGCATGCTAGGTGCCAATTGGTCCAACGGCGGCAGTGGACCTCGAGTGTCATCCAGTGAGGGTGGTGACTCCCTTCATCCCTTCTTTATTTTTAGAAAGTAAATTTTAAATAAATTTGATTTTATAATTTATCTATTAAATACATCTTTATTTATTTTAAAAATTTTAAAACTTAAAGGGTATTGTTGGATATATATAATTTTATAGGGATAATTTTGATATTTTTTATTAGTGCTATACAATGTAATACTAATGTCATGGACTAGCTCTACATAATTTAATACAATATTGATACATCTAAGAGTTGTACTTTGTATTAATTAATACTATGCTAAATTAGTACCAAACATATGTATTACACTATTTAATACAATATAGTAAAATAGTACTATACAGTGTTGCGCACCAAACATACCCTATATTTTTGTGTGATGCCATTCTTTTGGGAGACTCTCAGAAGATTAGAAATAAGCTCTCATGAGTATTTGGTTATTGATATAAGATATAAAGATTTATGATTAGCATGATTATGAACTATAGGTTTTTACAAAGACAGTTTTTTTACGATGAAGTATTTTAAAAATCATATCTTTTATGTTACTTCTCATTTTGGTCTGCTCTTTTAATATGCTAAAATAGACATGTCAAGGATTTTATTAAATTCGTTTCATCGAAAAGCTTTTATAGACAAAACCGACCAACCCTAAAATATAAATTATTTGAAAGCATATTTTATTTTCAAATGTTCTAAAAATTTACATGATTGAACGTCTATATTTCTATTATGTTTCCCTAAACTCCTAGGATGATTTGATTAAGTAGATTATTTATGAAAAATTAGAGAATTGTGATTGTTCAGTTCTGAAACTGATATATCAGTTAAGGAATTATGCTTTGATATGAGTTTGCAAGGAGGTAACTAAACTAGACTTGAATTGGATCACAATAGACACATGTATATGTGTTTTCTGAAGTTTTTTATCAAAGTATTTTCATATATATGTTTTGCTAAGTGTTTTATGAAAATGTTTTTGTATATGACTATACATGTTAAGTTATATGACAGATTGTTATGTTCCGTTTAATATGAATATCGTTTGCAATTGTCACATATGTATCATGTGCATTGAGCATGAGGCATAACATGTGCAATGTTTGACAATTATTATATTTTTCTAAAAAGTGGTTGTGATGTGATTCATGCCTTGGGAAAGAAAACTTAGTTTCCATGTGCTTTGTGAATGTTGATGTGTTATGTGGAGCTATGTATATACTAAATCACTGACGGTGTTAAGAACAGGTGATGTCATTGAGATGATAAGTAACGAGAGACGTATACCATATTAAATTAAATTAAATTAAACGGTTTTTATGAGATAATAGCCACTGTTGTCGTCATTGAAAACGGCGGTTATTCTAATGTTTCATTGACCATATACCTGATCAAAATTTTAAACCCGTGAGCTATCCAATAATGCAAAAATCACAAGCAAAAAATGGAGGCGTAGTTGCAATTGCGGCTAAAAGCCATCAATTTGGGTACACAACAGCCATATTAAGCCGCGATGAAAGTCATCATTACTTGTTTCCATTCCATCTAGCAACAAAAAAGTCAGAATCTAGTATCAGTGACTTACACTATGGCTTTGTTTGGTAGCTATGTTGGCCTTGATTCTGACGCTTCTACCATCACTAAAGGAATACTGCTTAGTTTGGGGAATTATTCATGAAGATCAAGATTGCAATATAACAAACCAGTAATTGGGGCTTGTAGTAGGACAAGAAGGATTGCGAGAATGGGAATAGCATGAACAAATGGCACTCCTCTAAAACAAAGCAGAGAGATAGAGAAGATAGACAAGACGATCTTAGCAGAACAAAGAGGCGCATTTTGAGACAATGACCGGTGTAGGAGGTTGCAAGTAAAGTTTGTCAAAATGATCACTTTTATGGGAGCCGTTGGATTTGCCAGGAAAAAAAGGACTGGTACTTGAAGGCACCGTAGTGTGACCCTTCTATAAAATTAAAGTAATAACAATTTGACATTCTTAGAAAAACAAAAGTAACCATCTAAGTTCTTGTATATAAAGCGTAAGGCAAAAATATCAAAATGGACCTATATTAAAGATGTCAAATGAGTCATATGATTAAAATAATAATGTGACTGTTAATATAAATATAAAATTACATTTTATACTTATCGTACTAGTTTAGTGATTATTTTGTTATATTTATATTATATATATTTTTTGTATTATATTTATACTATATGTTTTTATTTTATATTTTTAATCATATGACTCATTTGACAGCCATAGCTTTTATATTCAATGTGAAAAACTAATAATTAAAATTTCTTATATTTAAATTTATTTATTTGTCCTATTTTCTTATATATATAAAATACTTTATTTTTTTCAAGAGAGTGTTACATGTGTACAATTACTATTATATTCATTTTTCTCTAATAATTTTATTATTTATTAATTTTTTTAATAATTATTGTATTTAATTACTAACTTTTCACATTATATTTTTATAGAAGAAAAAACAAAACACACATCCCCAAGATTTGGGTTAAGTACACCAACCTCCTCGCTGTTCAATTAGTAAAACATAGCCTCCACTTTTATACTACTGTTAGAGAAAAGTCGACAGTTTTAATGATTTGCAAGGCTATTATAGTCTTTTCATACAATGAAAATAATAAAATGACCAAAAGAGAAACTTATTAAAATTAATAAAAAAATAAAATCAAATTTTATTCTCTCTCATGTTGTAAGGGCTTCCTACAGCGTTAGACTTTGTACTATAGTTGTTCACCTTTCATTGGTTTCCTTCAACTTTTTTCCTTTTCTTGTCAATCCTACTCCGCGAGAAATGTGGATTCAGTGGCCAAAAGTTTCACTGTGGAGGCAGGCGGTCTGATGGAGGTGATTAGATCCAGAATCCAGATGGAGCCATCCTTGGATCCCAGGTTTTCCTTTTTCTCTCTATCCTCTTTCAACTTCACCTCTCGTCTCTTCGTTCTTTGCCTCCTCTCTAATGTCGCTTAAGTAGCTACAAATAAATGATTGGCCTTGAAGGATGTTGATGATGAGTGGGGTCAATAGATTGGGATGAGTAGATTGATGACTAAGTGGAATGTAATTGAATCCTAGGCCTCAAAAATATCAATCTAGATATAAACAATTTTTACATGGAATGTAGCTTGTGTCTTACACTCATCAATCTACTCATTCCAATCTATTGACCCTACTCGCCATCAACACCCTTCAAGGCCAATCATTTATTTGTAGCTACTTAAGCGACATCAGAGAGAAGGCAAAGAATGAAGAGATGAGAGGTGAAGTTGAAAGAGGATAGAGAGAAAAAGGAACTGACCTCATCATGTAATATCAGTTACAACTGACAAGAAAGTAAAGAAAGTAAAAGATGCATAGTAAATTTTTACGTGGTTCGATTATAATTAACCAGCCTACATCCACGAGCAACAAGTAAAGAAAGTAAAAGATTGTAACTGATTGGGATGAGTAGATTGATGGAGTCAATAGATCTAACAAAGACTAAACATCAACCAAGTTCTCAGAAATAACATGAAACAACTTGCATCTTCTGGCACATAGAAAACTTCCTCTTTATATAGTGGTCGTCCAACCATTTCTTATTGCATAAGAATTCTTCAAAGATCTTTCCCAATTCTGCATATATCAAGCACTATGAAAACAAACTTACTTTAGGATATTCAATAATAGAACAAAATAAAGAATCTTCCTAATAAAGCATAGTTAAATAAATATTATTCCAAAATTAGAACAAGATTCTGGATATCCTAGGTAGTAATATCTTTCCTAAATGAACGTAGGAAAATATAAAACAAAAAAATACAAAAAAGTAATTCTTTTTTTTTCCAAAATTGCCAACTTAGCAAGAACACGTGGGCTGACATGTGGCATGCATATTTATGGTCCTAAAACAAGGAAAATGATAATGATCGAAAAGGGTCATACTACGGTACAACTGATGTACCATACATCCGTTTTTCAATTTTTTATAAAATTAGTGTAAAAGTTGTAAATATTTGTATAAAAGTCGTAAATGCGAAAAAAAAAAGTAGTAAATGAACCATTTACGACTTTTATACAAAGATTTACAACTTTTACACTAAATTTACAAAAAATAAAAATATTTCATTGACAACTTTTTTTTTATATTTACAACTTTCATACAAGGATTTACAACTTTTACACTAATTTTACAAAAAATTAGAAAATGGTTGCATCGGTACAGCGGATGCATCGTAGCTAAAGCTGATAGAAGATGGTCATAGAATTGTACAAACACAGCTTTTACTGTATTCACCATCATTGTCAACATCTTCTACTTCACTATTCGAAAACAGAAACTACATAACATTGGAATTACTACCCAGTATATATAAAATGATTGACATTAGTGAAATTAAATATATATCTTTCCTCTACAATTGTTCTGGTTGAAGAAAAAGAAAAATTTTGTGATTGAAACTTGAGAAAGAGCTCGATTGTAAAAGGATTCATACTTCATAGGAATTTCAGGGTTTGGAATTCTTACTTACAGATTTTCTTGGGTATAGTTGAGTTGTTAGAAAATCTAAAAGTTGAAATAGACTATTCCCATGGGTGAATTTATAATTATTTAAATAATTTTTAAGAAAAACTATTAAATATTTTTAAAAAACAAATAGTGGGATTTAAAGATTTAAACTTGGGGACTGAAAAAGCCATTTATATTATTAACTGGAGTCATTTTAATTAGCCCCCATAATTGGACTTAATAGACCCACTTTTGATTTAGCAAGGGCAGATTTGTAACAGGATTTGAAAAGTTTTCTTTTCTCATGATTGCTGATGAATCTCATTTTTTTTTTAAAAAAAGAATTAGCATCTTTCTAGTTTTCCTCTCACCTTCCATCCTTCCCTTCCATGATTTTTTTTTTTTTTTAATCCACAGGTCCATCGAACTTACGGGATGCATTTTTTTCAGTAGTTTTTTTATCATCAAAACCATATTATCTAGGCCTTGTATTTGATAGTTGATAGGCCCATTCTAGATCAAAAATTATTAATATTAATGAATAGGTGGTGGGCTTGCTTTTATATAATATTAATATTAAATATATGCATGAGATTTAACACTTCCGGGGTTTGCCATCTTTGTTTAAGTATTCGATGAAACATACGTGAAAAATGTAATTCAATTGTAAATCTATTATAATTTCCATTAACATGTCAATATATAGGAATCAAGTGAAGCATATTACTAAACAAACAGTGAACAACATCACATGAATGAATTTGCAATTGGTGAGAGCTAATATAGAATAAAACTTAACCCCAAACAAAATAATTAGATGGATTACATTAATTAATGTTTACATTAGCAATTGAAAACATGGAAACGTACATAGAATTTTTTTTTTTTTGATAACATGCATAGAAATTAACATAAGATAAATAAATAAATAACAAAAAAATAAAATAAAGATCAGTATGGGAAGCTGCTTTAAGCATGAGGAGGAGAAGGACATTTGGCAGTATGGTTTCCTGGGGATGGGATGTAGGTACAGGAACTAGGACCAGGTTTCACGGGACTCTTATGAGCTTCAGGATCATGTTCAACATCAAAAGAGCCATGATTGCCATCCACAAGCTGCGTCGAAGGAGTAGGCCTTGCGCCAGCAGTAAAAATAATGTTCAAAACGCACCAGACAATGAAAAACAATATATTAACATGCACAGTTTTCATCCGAAAAGCCATTTCTCCAACTCAATGATCGATTTTAGTTTGAGAGGAAGGAAGGGTTGATTTAAATGCATTGGAGGAATGACTGTAACAAAAAATAATAATTAAAATTTCCTAATCCGCGTATTAAGATGAGGTGAGGAAATTACTATGAATAAAACAGTGAAGGCGCCCAGAAAAAAACACTGTGCACGTCTCACTGAAGAAATCAATTAATCAGGATTTTCCTTAATGCTTAAGAAAACTCTTACATTAATTAAATTATTGGTGAAAAAGAGTGTTGTCGTGTTGATGTTATTGTTATGAAAAACTGTTCCGCAATAGCCTGAGACGTGTGTTCTTCTTCCTATTAAGTTGCTGGAAACAACACCAGAAATATCTCAATCAATGCATCACATGCACATCCATCATTTTGTATATATAGACCGAAAAGAATCGGAAAATTACGCAGACAACCGTTCAAAAGACGTTTGCATCAAAGGCGTTAGCCCTGATCCTTCTTTTCTTCTTCCTCGCAAGTTCCAAAATCTATATCGAAAACACCACCCTAAAAAGTCTCTGCCCCCATAGCACCGCTGTCTGCCTCTCATCATTAATTTATAGAGTGAAAATAATGTGAAAACATGGAAGGTGTGGCAGAGCCGTACCCTCTTCTCCTGCAAAGAATATGGAGGGGAGAACATTCGAGGAATATTTTTCATTTATTGAAGTACAGTTTAAAAACAAGAACACCGGATTAGCTAGGAAGGCATGTTTCTTTATCTTTACTGATGTATTGAATCAAAGAATGACCCAGTTTAATGCGCATGGTCATGCTGTCGCGCAACTTACAGAAAATTGACACCCAAAGAAAGAACTGACTAGAAGTAGTCCACCACTCCGTCACTTGACACATAAATAGATGATGTATACTAATTTCCATCCCTTGACACATTCAGGAAGGATTTGGGATAAATTTTTTGTGAAGAATAGTATTACGCTATTACATACATCATTTAAGACATAACATAGGATGGGATTTGGGAAAATGTTTTGGGAAGAGTGGTATTATTGTAACTAATAAGTCGACAAACAAGGATGGGAATGAATATGGTTTGTGGGATTCCCGACATGCAGACACACTTATATAAATGCATTACCGCATAGATGGCAAAAAAATATATTTAATTTTGGAAGCAGCGTGATTAAGAGGAGAATTACTGTGAACCCGCGGGGAAAAAGTCCGGAACCGGAAACAACACTCTAATTTCCTGTTATTTTTATCAAATATTATAATACTTAGGGGGTATTAGGATATAAAGGTTGTATCACATCATCATGATAACATATGATATATTTATGCAATCTAGATTGACAAGTGAATTCTATTTTTTTATTGACTTGAATTAGAGAAAAACAATAAATAATATTTTGAAAATGTTGTATTATCAAGTGAAATCTACTTATCAATCTATGATTGCAAAATTATGCTACATTAACATATTGACGAAATATAATAAATGAATCACAAGCAAGGTTTGAATCGCACATCTCTAGAAGATATTAATAAAACTTGGCTTCCCTCAATTACGTAAACGTATTTCTTGTAAAGGACAATGTGATGAAACCAAAAACAAAATTGTGAGGGTTATAGCCATTGAAGCCCAAAAGTACTTCAACAAATCTGTGAGAGTGAAAGACACATGGATGAAACCTAGAGTGGACATCATTTACTCAAGTAAAAGGAAAAAAAAAATCATGTAGAACCCAAAAGCAAATCTATGAGTAAAGGATGAGTCCATGAAGCCCTAAGTAGATTAGTGCAAACCCAACATAATACACATGGTAACTTGATAAAATGGATGTATGCTAGACTTTCTCTATAGTGTTAAATGATAAATAACGAATTAATTTAATGACTAAAGTTATAAATTGCATCCAAGAAAATTAATCAAGACATACGTTTGTTGATGCATTCAAACACCAGGCTACACATCGAAGAAGACTCTCTATATGCATTTAGTAGTGCTAGACTTACAATCCAAATATAACCCGTTTAGCAGTGTACATGATAAAAATTCACTGTAGGAGGAAAAAAATGAATCAGAAAAGTTACATCTCTAATATTTATGCAATCTGGACTGACAAGTGAATTCTACATTTTTTTTACTTGAATTAGAGAAAAACAAGAAATAATATTTTGAAAATGTTATATTATCAAGTGAAATCTACTTATTAATGTATCATTATGTAAATGTACCACGTCACCATATTGACTTAATATAACAGATGAACCATAAACAAGGTTTCACATCTTACATCTCAAGAAGATATTTATAAAACTTGGTTTTCCTCAAGTACGTAAATGTATTTCTTGTGAAGGACTATGTGATGAAACCAAAAAAGAAATTTGTGAGGGTTATAGTCATTGAAGCCCAAAAGCGCTTCAACAAATCTGAGAGTGAAACACAGCGGATGGAAACCTAAAGTAGACAATATTTACTTGAGTAGAAAGGGAAAAAAAAAAAAAAAAAAAAGAGATCATATGGAACCCAAAGCGAATCGATGATAATAAAGGATAAGTGTATAAAGCCCTCATTGGATTAGTAAAACCTAAATGTTACATAATACAAATGATAACTTGATACAACCTATGTATGCTAGACTTTCTCTATAGTATTAAATGATAAATAATAAATTTAATGACTAAACTTATAAATTGCATCCAAGAAAATCAATCAAGACATACATTGAAAAGAAAATAAAAAATGCACATGTTGAGTTGAGCCTCTTTTTCCATGGAGCAGTCATACACATCCTAAAACTTATCCCAAAAATCATACATCCCAAATAACATAATATGAAATTAAAGCTAGCACATCACTAATTATATCATCATATCATCCACTTGACAAGCCTATATTAAATATATATTATTTAGGAAACAAAATTTGAGATACAATTTAGAAAGAGTATCATTGTTCCTTTCGTTATTAAGAATCGATGTTTAGTTGAGACACAAAAGGAAAATTTTAAGTAAATTTCATTGGAGAAATACATGGAATAAAAAAAATTCATTAAATTCTAAGCGAACTGAGGTATATACTTGTTCTCATGGACATAAATATGATTAATCTAAAGTTGGGCTGTGCCATGCGGGAAGCCAGGCAATCAAAATCAAACATGAACCAAGTTAGCTACTCTCCACACCTGCTGCTTGATTTCGACTTGGAATGGGCTTAGACCAATCCTGCCAGCTTAATTGATAGATGGCCCTACCCTACATACATCACTGATGTTGGTGGCCACTGCCATTACCATCACTAGTTCTTGCCACCTTGGCCTTGAGTGACAATAAGCTGACTGGTGGGATCCCCTCTTCAATTCAGAAGCTTAGCAAGTTGGAAACACTTAAGACTGAAAAACAATTTGCTCACTGCAAAAACTCCATCCTGGCTGCTTGATATCAGGGGCTTAAAGAATTTCTTTGTGGGAGAAAATAACCCTAAACCTGGAACAACACTGCAAGATGGTGCCTAGGTGTTTCCTATCTCAGTTATCTCTGAAGCCATGTGGACTTGGGGACTATCCGACACTGCAAGATATCGACACCGAAGGGCCTTGTCTACATGGACTTGAGTGAGAACAGACTTGAAGGGCCATTCCCATTATGGCTTGTAGAAATGGAAGTTGGCACCATTTTTTTGTCAGAAAATCAAATTTCAGGTTCTCTTCCGTCTAGTCTTTTCCAATCTCTAAATTTAGCTGCAGTCCTTTCTCCGTCAAGAAACAATTTCTCAGGAGAGTTGCCAAAAAACATGGGAGATGCTAATGAGTTAATGATTCTGGAACACCTTGTCACCAACCTCAAATGTTTTCACGTTCTTAGTCGAGACAAATGGCTTGATACAGTCAACTGGAACAAGTCGAAACAAGGTCTCTCAAGCCATAGCCTGGAGATACGCTCTTTGTTAGACCTGTCAAAGAACAAACTTTCCGGGGAAGTTCCAACTTCACTAGGTTATTTAAATCGTCCAAAGCTGTTTCCTATAATAATCTCTCCGGAATGATCCCAGCAAGTTTTGGTAATTTAGAGAATCTAGAGAGCTTGGACTTGTCACATAATTACCAACCGCAAGGATAGATTCCAGAAACACTAGCCAAGCTGCATCAGCTCAGTAATTTGGATGTCAGTAACAACAAGCTTGTGGGTAAAATTCCAGTTGGCAGCCAGATGGACGCAATGGATGATCCAAACTATTATGCCAACAACAATGGGTTGCGTGGTATGCAAATTAACATTCCGTTTGCAATAGGATTGCTATAAGCTAAAGCCACACGAGGATGAAAAGGAGGCAGCATAGTTTTCGTGGGAATGATTGGGATTGTATACTCTGCCGGCGACTTGTAATTGTAGTATTAAGTCCGGTGATTGTTCTCAAAGTTTCTGCTGTTTCCAATCTAGGAGATATTTTCAACGACTATAGAATTTCCATCATGATATCTAACATCACTGGCATTTAGACAATTTTGTTTCCTGGTTTCATTTTAAAGATACGCATCACTCAGGTTCTTATAGTCTTGCTTATGATGAAAATGAAGGTAAAGTGTTTACATGTAACTGAAAATCATAATAGTAAATGATGGCCTTTGTTACAATTTTGAGATAAAAAAGTGTAATATGTGATGAAACAAACCATATATATCAGAAGGCTTGTATGAATTTTCATAATCAGATGAAGAAGAGAATGCTATTCTGTAAAATGAAAGAAACAACAGTTTGACATTCTTATAAAAAATAAAAGTAACCATCTGCTATAATGAATTATTGTAGAATAAAACTCATTTGAGGGATGATGAGGCGGCATCAATGGAACTGAAGCCATATGCCCACATACTGCTTCTTTGTAATAATGCCAGGTTCACAAGTTGTTTATCTATCTGTGCTCAATGCTATCATCACTATTGGAATTTGACGAGGAAACTGATACTGATAGAGCAGGGTCATAGAATTGTACAAACACAGCCTTTACTGTATTCACCATCATTGCCAACATCTTCTACCTCACTGTTGGAAAACAAAAACTACATAACATTAGAATCCCTACTTAGTATAAAATGAACAACATTAATGAAATTAAATATATATCTTTCCTCTACAATTTTTGTGGTTGAAGAAAAATTTTGTGATTGTAACTTGAGAAAGGGCTCAATTGTAAAAGGATTCATAGGAATTTCAGTGTTGGAAATAATTTTTAAAGTCTTTTTAGTCTCTGGAAAAGAGAGAGGAATTTTAATGTGCTTTATGAGTAATACTGGTTTAGCAAGAAAAGAAACCAATAGCACCCATTATTTAATCTCTCTCTTCCACACAGAAAAAAATGAGTTACATGCCCAAGTAAAATAACCACCTTGCCTTCCAAAGCGCCGAAGCATATTAGCACTAGACATTCCTTAAACATACATGTAACCTGATAGACAATAATCTCACCAGGCACACTCATGATATGAAATGACAACTTGAATTTGTGCCAACTATAAGATTAATACAAGACACTGGCACAATGATGTTTTGTTTGCACATTTTTGTGTTCAGTTATCAGAGTACTAGCTGAAACTATCATAGGCTTCCATGCACTTAATATTTTTAAGATTTATACCATTAGATAAGTCTGGTGAAGAATATCACTTTTAGGATTATAACAATTTGTAAACGAGTAATGTCTGATCAGATTCTACCCCCAAATTCAAGTGAAATAACTTCTATTATGACAACGGAAGCACCCACTTCCTTATATCTATGGCCAACAATCCCAATGTTCCTATCTTATTTGTATCATGGAACTGTAGCTTGAACATGGAAAGCCAATTTTTTCGAAAGCAATGCAAAGAGGAATAACTCAAAATTGTCACAGCTAACCCCGGCTATAAACTATGTTAACCAAGAAACCCTCTGTTGCACCAGTTTTGTCTCTACACATTCACCGGATCATTATGCGGAAAAATATAACATATTTTTCCAATAAGTGTTAATTACTTAATAGTACTATTCAGTTAAATGATGAATAAAGATTGTACATTGAGAGACCTATCAGAATAGGTTGGGGATTATTCAACCAAAAAAAAAAAACCTGCGCTAGGAATTGCAACAGTGAAAAAATGGTAAATTTAAGGATCCTTGGAACATTTTAAACAAATGCGTCAATCAGTCAAGGGAGAACAACATGAAGGCTTGGATTAATGCAGCTCCTTTCTATATGTATCAGCCAATATTTCATTTTTGTTTCTGTTTTCTTTACACCCTTTTGGAATAAATGCAAGAAACCTTTTCATCGAAATTAGATAAAATTCATCAAATTATGCACCACATGGTCTTCCCAAATCCCATAAACTTATTTAGCATATAGATTTGAATGTCAAACTCTTGCAGAGCTTATAATTAACACTCAGCTAAAAGCATCAAACATAAGAACACTTAAAACAAAAATGGAGAAAAAGTAAGGAAAAAAAAAAAAAAGAGTACCCACCTGGCTTCAAATTCTCTGATCTCAACAAGTTCTTTCCCCAAGTAATCCCTCCATTGGACTCTCTTCTTCTGGTCATCTTTCGAATCCGAAACCACCTTCTTCAGACTGCTTTTAACACAATTCTCACCTGCTTCTTCCTCTTGCTGTTGGTTCTCCCTACCTACAACATTCTCATCCTTGACTTGATTGGTCTCACCTTCAACACCACACACATCATGGTGATCATCCGCAACTGACACAACTGTTGTTGAAGGGACATGTGGGCTGTTCTCCAACTTCAATGGCCCTGGTGTGTATATATGAGAAGAGGATTTGCAGAAGCAAATGAAGGAAGGACAATGAATCTTGCAAAACAAAACCCTCATGAAAGAATACTTTTTGTCTTGATTAACAACTACTTATATCCAAACTTGCTCCATTTTCTAACTTCTCCTATATATAACTATATATTTGATCTAAATCAAACAACTTCAACTCATAAATTTGATTATAAAAAACCGAGAATAATAACTAATGGAACTGTAGTCAATTCAGCACTCTAGAAAAGATGACAACAAGAGAAAGCTGCTACTTTTGAATCCTGAGATTGAATTTCAGACGGTAATAAGTTAAACCCAGAAACAAAGTCGAGTTTTTGAGACAAATGAAGTTTATTTTTAAGAAAAAACTCCTCAAGACTAAACAGAGACCTCTGTTTCCTCTGTTTCTATGACATCATCTGATAATCTAATTAAACTAACAAACAAACATGTGAAATCAAAATAGTACCTCCTCTACAGAGAAGCAGATGCAGAAGCAGAGGAAGAAGATTATGAGAAAGACGAGAAGAGAAAGAACAAAAAGAAAAGGTAAGGCTTTTAGAGAAACATGTGGAGACACAAGTTAGAAGAATAATTTGGAAAAAATTTTGAAGACAAAGCCCAACTGTCAAACTTTCTATCTTGTAATGTAACTGTTTGGTGCTTCCAAAAAGCTGTTTTTATAGTAACTGCCATAATAAGTATTTTATACCATAACAGTGTACTGCTTTTTGTGCTCTATTTATTTTTAAAGTGCTTTTCTTCACCAACCAACAATTTCCACCACCTTACCTCTTTTCGCATTCTTTTAACAAATCAATAAATTATGATGTATGATTACTTGTAATTAGACCTGTAATTCAGCAATTAGGTTTTATGAAGATTTAGAGTGAGTTGTTATATAAAATTTTGGTCAATGAAATGGCTTAACAATGAGTCATACATGCAGCAATCACATACACTAAAATACTTGTTAGAGAAAACTCAAATCTCTGTTGATATGACATAACCTGCAAGCAAGCAAGCTCACAGACAACTTTTTTTAACATGATTTGACCATTTTCTATAGAGTGATTCTCTGCTGTTAACAGCACCAATTTGTTTGACATCACATGGATTAGGTCATCCGCTATGATTGGGACATCCACCTTAATTGCTCAACACACATTAAGCTATCAAATGGATTTGACTCATTAGAGAAGATTTGTAAAGCATTGAAATATTTTTAGTTTATAAAAATCATTGGATGAGATCATATCATGTTATGTTTTGAATTCTCTTCATTGATGCATGGGGTGAGGATAAGTGGATAACCATCCAATGTTATGCTTGAATTGCACCTTAGTCAACCTCCATATTCAAATGAATTGCCATTAAAGCTTCCAAGTTGTATTCCTATTTGGGTTTATTTATTCTAGTGATCTTTTCAAAGTCATCAAGGAATTTGCGAAGATTTAAGGCAAAGCAAACTTTAGATTTAATTGAAAGAAAGTTCAATTTTTTAGGGGTATGCTATTGCTAACCCCATTATTCTTCTTTGTTATTCCTTCCCAACAATGAAATTGTGTTGCCTTTTTCCTCGATAGAAGGTCTATACTTCGAAGCTTTCATTGGCATAAACTTCTTTTTGTTTACTTTTTTTCACTTTCGGGTGGAAGAATTTGTTGGCAATATGATACAATCATACAACTTTTTTATCTTAAAAAAAAAAAAAAAATCTTTATTGGCAAAGTCTTTGCATGGATTAATCGATCTAGCTTTTGAAATCTACACTACTTTATTCTATTTGCACTAACTAATTGATGCGCTTTATTAAGATAATTTACCACCATCCTTTGTGGTTGTTCCTTGCTTCTTACCATCACACCTCCATGAAAACCAAGTTGGCCATTACTTTTTATTCTTGTTGAATAACTTTTCTACATCTTTTTTGTTTTAGTTATTATTTCTTGATGCAAGGACGAAAGAGAGTTTTTAGCGATGTATTCTTTCATTTGGAAGAGAGAAACAAAGATTTAGGAAAGAAATTAGCTTGAAGTTAAGGGAACAAAAAGGATATCATGTATAGTGTTGTCAATTATACAAGAAGTTGGTTGGCTTTTTCTACAAATATTCCACAAATTGAAACCATTACATCTCCTGCAAATAAATCACTTGATATGATATCAAACGTGTCACATGTTAACATGGGGGGCGCGGGGTAGGGGCCAACCAAAGCAAAGCAATTGGATACAACTCCTGCAAAGCCATAATCATTTCAGAAACCAACAAAAGCTGCCCAAAAGACTAAAGTGACACCCCCATGTAAAAATGAAAAAATAATTCGTCAAAATCTCAAATTGGGTTTTGTCAATTTTTCACCTTTTGTATTCGTTTGGGACAAACGCATGGCCTAGTGTATTTGATTGAGGAGGCAAAGGCACCTTCTCCCTAGCTACTCTGTCTTGCATTATAACTACATGCAATCTTTATAAAACAACAAGAGAAGTGTGCTTTGCATACCAACCTGTCATGGTTCTCCTCCCAAAACTACTCACTTTTATACATGTGTATTACATTCCCAAGTGTTGGAAACTTATGGGAAATTTATGAATTTCAACCAAATAAGATTAGTCGAGTCACTTGGTGATTATTTTTCTCCATCTATGGACTTACCAATGAAGTAAACGTGAAATGAATTTTGTGGTTTGGAGCCACTGATTAGTCCTCCCAAATCGATAAAAACCATTTGGGTGTCCTTGCAACATTTTTAGATATATTTGATGCTTTAAATTGTAAAGGAAAAGCATTGTGAAGGAGCAAGGACAGTCATGCTTGGCGACTCTCCAGGAATACATAGACGACCTTTCACCTAACCTCAACCTTTCTGTACCAAAAATATAATTAAATTCCCATGTTCTCCAAGGTATCTGATCTTAAGATCTTCTACAAACTTGCAACTATTCCCGAAAAATAGAGGTGAAGGCCTAGAAAATCCGAGAGAAGGCAAATAAATACTTGTGAAAATGAATGTATCGGATCCACAATAGTGTTTAGTGTATGATATAATAATATTTTTATGTTTTGTTGAAAGGTCCAACTCAAAAACTTAAATAAATCATTAGGATGAAGTTTCAATCATTTAAACATGTAATCCTCCCTCAATTCTATTCCTAATCATTATAAAACACTAAATATAAACTAGTTGCTGTCCACTTATTCTTCAAATAAAAGAATTTTTTGACAACTTTCAAGTCATCTTGTTGCCATCCAATAAAAGTATATTGCTAAATGAGAACATCTACCTTACAACAAATGTATGTACATTTATCCTATCATAAAACACCACATCAACCCAAGTGTTGTATTCACCTCACAATTGAACGGATGTACATATATCAGTTCTATACGGCAGATTTGGCCCTGTAAACACATTCTAATCATTAATAATTGTACTCCCATCTCTTTTATTACCAGGTTACCTCCAAGTCAATAATTTTACTATAAATAACAAATGCATTTCTGCTACACCTACAATCTTATTGGAAATTCTGCTAAAAATGTCTCAAGTGAAGCAATGAATGTAGATCTATTTTAATGATGATGGATGAGGTTAGGGTCTAGTCCACACCAGCAGCACAGTTGACCATGGAGAGTACAGCTATGGCATATGGGTCAATTTAGTTGTCTTCAAGCAAACAACATCCATGAGTTAACTACAGCTTGTAAAAATAAAAAAATATATATATAGATAAAAATAAAAACATTCCTATTGCTGAAGTGCAATTAAAGACATAATTAAACAAACCAGACAATCTAAGAAGAATTAAAAGTTATTCCGTATAGTCAAAGAAATTTAACATTATTATTTTGTATGACTTGAATAATACATGTATTGTTGACATTTAATTTGATCTCTGAAAAAAAATATCATCTAATCAAGGAATTTTAAGACATGCAAATATTTGAACTCTTCTGCTTCTCTATTTTAACCATTGCTTCTTTTTTTTTTTTTTCAATTCTTTGATTCTACACAATAGCAAGAAGCATTCTAAAGATCAGCCAAAATTTTCCTACAGATGAGCTATTATACCAAAAAAAAGTGGCAACCCACAATCGTATCTGAATGCACAAAAAATCCACTTTTAACTTCAACTTAATTGCAGATTCAGAAGAAAGCTACTCTGCCTGACCATCTATTGTAACACTACTGCTGGATCTTTAAGACAGGAAAAGCGATGACATCTCGAATACTGGCTGAGTTTGTCAAAAGCATCACCAGTCTGTCAATTCCAAGTCCCTGCAAGAAAATTATTTCCATCAAGGTTTCATAAGATACACATGTATGACAAAACCAACTTGACAGTAATTTGTCAATGCCCCTTTATCTCTATTTTACTTTGCATGACAAAGATAACTTGACAATAATGCTCACTCTGTTAACAAGTCAACAACAGATAACCGCTTGTTCATTTTAGCCAGATGCCAAAGCTTAAACAGTATAACCCCAAAGAGTCAATAATTTATGACAAATCAGGTATTGCAACTAGTGGTAAGCATAATTTGCACTTCAGAAGTACCAGATTAAAAACATGAATAATTCATACCTAATTCCATTAGAGGGAAACTCTTATACAAACATAAATGAGTAAGGAAATGATAAATAAAGCATTACTGTCACATAAATTTCCTAGAGAATCTATGCTAAAAAACAGTGATTATTCACAACAAACTTCAGTAACTTGTACTTTGTTGACTCATAGATAGCCACATGACATAGGCTTGAGAAGAAAATTATTTCACTGGTCCATGATCTACGGGCATCCACAAGACAAGAACTAAACGTGGTCCCATATGTTATATGCAATTCATATTAGCTCAAAAAAATTTACAAAAAATGATCTAGAACAATCAAAATAATTTCAAAAGATGACAATACCATTCCCGAAGCTGGTGGCATTCCATATTCCAGAGCAGTCAGAAAGTCATCATCAAGAGTCACTTCATATGAGTTATCATCATTTTTATCCAATTTTTCTTCTGCACTTGATGTCTCTGAAACAGCTGCTGCTCTCTTCTCATTATGCTGCCTGACTTGCTCTTCCAAGCGCGCCCTCTGCCACCATTTAAAATCAATGACAATATCTTCTGATTTCTAACTAAACGAAAATAGTCACAGTTTTGTGATGCAGGACAACAATATGGTGTGTTAGAGTTATACATTCTTCAACTTGGGCACTGGTAGTAATAGGAATTCCAGTTTATACCTATGTTATTAACACCAAGTCCTTGAACAGAATTCTTCTATTAAAAAATTTTCCATAAACAGAGTCTTCTATTTTGTTATCGACCACACTAAAAACCCATATGTTACTACATGCATGGTAATACCATGCTTATTTGTTGCATAACGGCTAATCATAGTACATTACTAGAACTCAAAGTGTTAGTGGACAACATTAGCAAATCCAGAGACCGCATCAGCTTACCTGGTCCAATGGATCAGTCAATTCAGAAAATGCATTGGCCAGTTCACGACCACAGATGAAGAGTTCAAATCTCTCGGTCAAGCTTGCATGTCTGTTGTGAAAAAATATCAATACTAAGATAACAAGAAACATGTTTCAACATAGCAAACTTCAACCCAGTGCAAGATGTTTATTGCAAGAAATGCACAATGTTTTCCCTCAACAGATGAAATGCACAAGAAATTTTGCAACCACTAAAATATTAGACATATTCATAGATTCAAGAAGGTGAAGGTTTGGTCGTAGCACCCAAATCATTCTACATAGAGAATGAGAGAGAGAAAAAAAACCAGCTCAAGATTTTCATGCCATTATTTTTCTTTACTCGAATCTTTGCATCTAGCACAAGGATGTGATCAAGACCACACAATGATATACCACAAGGAAAATTTTGGGAGACTAAAAACCACAGTAGCCCCATGTAATATGAAAAAGTGATTAAATTATCTTAAAACTTAAAGCACTTCAAATAGAACAATTTCATATATAACAAGAAATCCAAAAATTCATAGAGTTTCTGTACCTTCGGTGTGGTTTTGCCAGAGGAGATATCTCGATAGGATAGTCCAAAACAAATGTGGGTTGCAGGAGCTTTGGTTCCACAAAAATTTCAAAGACCTAGGAAAAAAAAACTTTAAGGACTCTGTAAAGAGATAATATAGCACCAGAAAAGAATGATAATGGAACAGGTTGGAGAAAAAGTGGTCCATTCTATGTGTTCTGCACTTGCAGTGTTTGTCAAGCTAATAACAATAATTTAGAAACTTAAATCCACTTGGGGATGTGTAGAAATGGGACATGGGTTTATGAGTAGCAAAAGTTTCACCTCATTAAGGAGGTTGCCAAGAGAAGGGCTCACTTCAATGGCAGACTTGTCTTTCTTATCTAGTCCAGCACCAAGCACCGTCAAAGTAACCTCCTTAGCAGCCTTAAGGTCATTTCCTAATTCATTAAAATCAATCCCAGTGTTTTCTTTAACAAGATTGTGCATGGTTTCTCTCCTCCATGGCCGCTCCAAACATATCTCTCCCCCCTGAACAAAAGGATTACATGAGTAATTACAAAATTCACAGCCATGTACAACTAATAGCTGAAACTTTGGAATTTCCATAACTATTTGGAGACCAATTAAATCATGAATATGGATAAGCACAAATTATATTCGATCACATGACCCACATTGGTAGGGCACATTTACCTGGTAATCAATGGTAAGTTTCCCATGAATTACAAGAGCACAGCGAGTAACAATTTCTTCTGTCATGTTCATCATGCTTTGGTAGTCTGAATATGCTTCATACATCTAAAATCAAGCTAACACAAGTACTAATCAGAGGTTCATTCAATAGAACCGGAAATTTAACACGGACAAGAATTTACAATAACTGATTCCTTCCCTATGGAATACACTTGCATGCCCTGTACAAGATTAAGTAAACACAATATCATGAAATACCTCTATGGTAGTAAATTCAGGATTATGGCGCGTTGAAATGCCTTCATTTCTGAAAATTCTACCGATCTCATATACTTTTTCAAATCCTCCAACCTGTCATTCCACAATTCAGAATTTGTTCAGGACATGGATCTAAGTGCCAAGCACACATTAGGGCCTAAAGGAGTTGGAGAAGAAAGCATAGACAGAATAAGACATTATAGTAATTTTATGTCAATGTTTGAGATGAAAAAATGTCATTAGAATAATATTTGTGAGAAGGAGGAGGGGTGATGGGAAGGGAACTTAACAAAGATATGAGCCATAGGCAAAAACATAGAACTGATAAAAGACAAAATTGAGGTTAGTACCACACCACGCAGGTCAATGTTGAAGAGAAAAGGCCAACACAAAGAACAATCATACACATGCACATAATCTCAAGATAATGTATCTAAAGCTGAGAATTGTTTTCAGTCCCTCTGCACATGCGACAGAAACTCAAGGGAGAAGATTACCAGTAATTTAGGAAGGATGCCTAATAAAAATAAATAAAAATAAGAACCTCTGCAGTAACGAAGTGCTGATGCAGTATTCACATACTTGCCAGAGTTCGTTAAGAGGAAAGGCTAACAGCAAACACAGAACAAAGGATGATGGTACTTTCTCCCATCCTATTCCACAAACTGACCAAAATTCACAAATAGTAAATCCCATTGCTAAAAAATTCTGGTGATGCATCTTCTTTTATATTTGTAGCAAATTACAGCTATATAAAAAATAATAACTAATAAATAATAAAAAGGGCCGGGCAGGGTGCGTTGGGGGTTTGGGGGGTTGGTTGTTTTGGGGGGGTGTGGTGGGTAGGGTGCGGTGGTGTTGGGGGAACTTAATAGTATTTTAATTAATATAGCAGGGCCATGGTTCAGTTATTTTTTCCTAGCTATGCACACAAAGAGAACAGGGAGTATACTAGAAATTAAGAGTAAACAGATTAAGCGAAAAAGGCGAAGGGACAAGAAAGAAGACCCTAACTTCATATCGACATCACCCAAAATTAAAACATTCTCTATACTACAAAACCTTAAGAAATACCATAGTCCTGAACCTTGTGAAACTGAAAATTATCAATGTATCAAGCCGGAAAGTGGTCTTTATAAATTAAAGGATCTTAACTGATAATGGGTTCAAGCATTCAAATAAGTAGAAACTCACCAGCATTCTCTTCAAATGGAGCTCAGTTGCAATTCTCAGATAAAGATCCCTTCCAAGTGAATTATGATAAGTAACAAATGGCCTTGCTTCAGCTCCACCAGCTGCTCCCTGGTTGGTCAAATCAATTAACAACCAAGTTGCAGATAAAAATGATATTTAAGCCTTGGATTTAAAAATGTAAAAGCAGAAATGTGGGGGTTCAGGTTAGTGATTTAAGAAATCTAAATGACAAATGACATTAAGTAAAAATTATGATGCTGGATACACAGACTTTCTGCCAACGACTGCCCATATAATAAATACACAAAGAGCTTTTTAACTATCTTTCACATATTTCAAGCAAAAAGTTGATGAAAAGAAACTTGGACTAGTCTTTAAGTTGTTTTAGCATAGAACTGCAGAGTGCCTGTACTCTAAAATAAAAAAGAACATGAGAACATGTCTTCCAAATCCCTTAGTAAGGAAATCCTCTATCATAAAACATCTATACTTCATGCATACACCGCTTAAACGCTATCATACCACCAAACAAGGGTCAACTGTGGCCCAAATTTTTCCTGAACAAATATCAAAAAACATTCTCCCAGCCTGTTCAGGCTCCATCCTGTTGTTCTACCAAGCACCATACCCATGATCTGTATTAAATCTTGAGTAAAATATAGCTTCCTCAAAGGGGTCAGTATACAGAAGACCCATTCTATCGCCATGTGAAGATGAACCATAATATTCCCGCTCCAAACTACACCTATGACCTTTGTCTCGTCCACAAGTGAAAGATTGAAGACAGATATCTCAGCACTTTAGGGAAAAATTCATTTATGCATTCTATGATATCTTAGGAATTAAATGTGACTAATATATTAAAAGTCAATTCCTATTCGTCAACAACATACATGGTTCTTTTTTCCCAATAATCAGAAGCTAAAAAAAATCAATAACTGATTCAATCAAAAATCAGGAATAGAAATGCAAAACCAAAATAAGCCTGATATAAACAAACCTGTAGAACTGGAGTTTCAACTTCAACAAAACCAAAAGACTCCACTGTCTTGCGTATCTCTGACACAATCTACTAAATAGTAAGGAAAAGGAAGAATTAAATCTCCAAGAATTAGAAATTTAAGTAAACTAGGAATGAAAAGGAAAAACATAGATATATTTGAAATCAATATAAAAGTTTGTATAGATAGAACACACAGAAAATCATGAAAATGATTCTTTTAATGCTCTAATCTAAGAAAACAACAGCATTCTAAGATCACACAGGTTTAAAGAAAACAACACACCTTTGCTCTTTTTCGAAATACATCAGCCACTTCAGTATTTGCAATCATATCTACATATCTAAACACAGAAAATGTCAACTACTTAGAAAAGAAAAGAATAATGGAGAAATAATTAGAAAATGTACAAGCAAAGGGGTCAAAGGCGTTTCACAAGATGTTGAGCTCATCAGATAAAGAATCAGAAGAAAGAAAAAAGATATAGAAATAGACCAACTAATTCCCCTTGGCATCACACCTTTGGTTAATCAAACCGTAATCAGAAAAGAGCATAATGGTTGAAAATTTGTCATAAACGTGCTAAGGCGTACATACTTCTACTAATAAAAGGCATATAACATAAACTCACCTTTGGCGGTATCGTTTATCCACATCAGTTAGACCATGATATTTGTCTGGTAGTGGAAGTAGAGATTTTGTAAGAATTGCAAAAGAATTTACAAGAACAGAAAGCTCTCCTGAAAAATAGACCCAAAAGATAACAAATAAGTTTAAGTCAAGATAGCGTAGCATTGCAGCAAGCCATCATGAAAGCAAATAGCAATAAATCTAGAGGCATAGTTTGGCGAGCAGGGCGGCATTGGAGCATGCTGATATCCAACAGCTCCACACCAAGATGCATTGGTGAATGAAACTTGTCACTTCAGAGAAGTAAACTCCTTAAACTCATTCAATGGGAAGTTTACCTTTCTCCGTCCGTTTCATTGACCCACTAGCACCCAGTATATCACCAATATCAACAAGCGTCTTTAACTGGTCAAACTGATCATTTAAAAGCCTTTCCTTCTCGCAGTAAAGCTATAACATACAAAATAACTGTTTCAACTTGTCTGCTACCATACTTAATTAAAAGAAAATATGCTGTATGTCATAACATATGATAGGAACGAGAAAAACTGCTAGACATGCGATGCGGTCCATGCGCAACAATATCAACACTTATGCATCCACCAACGCAGCAACCAAAAACTATGCAACCGATAAATCTTCTACGGCCCATAGATCCTAATATAGACAGCCATAAACGAGAGAATGCACAAACCTGAATTGTACCAGAGTCATCTCTTAGTGTCAAAAAGGCAAGCTTTCCGAATGCCCTTCGAGCCACAATTCTCCCTGCTACAGAGACATGATCATTCTCGCCATTTGACTCTTCACCATTTGCTAAATGCTTGTATATCTCCTGCAGCTGACTAGCAGAATGAGTCCTATCCCACTTGTATGCATATGGCTCCAACCCTTTGCTCCTCAGTTCTTCCACCTGCTTACAGAAAAATAAATGAAAAATTTTTAAAAATACTAAAATTGATAAATACAAAGATTCGAAATTTCCTAACCATTTATCAGCAACCCCCCTAAGTGAGGTTCAAATTTTTAAGCTCAAGACTTAAAATTTCAAGTCTTTTCTCACCTGGGTCACAAACAAAAACTAGAATTTTGAATCAAAATATGAGTGTGAAATGGCGAATGAATTAGACCTTTTTAATGCGAATGGCGCGAACGGCCTCACGGTCGGAAGTGGAAGTGGAAGAAGAAGATGATGATCGGCGGTTTCTGGTCGTGGTGGTGGCGGCGGTGGAGCAGCAGCGAACAAGTGAGAAATAGGTTCGACGGTGGATGAAGTGGCGGAAGGTTACTGGTAAGGAGCTGTAGAGCTTCAATGCCTCCATGTTTGTCACTTCTCACTACTCTCCCTGTCTACTCCTATTCTCACACTTTATCCACGCATTCAATTCTCCTCTGTTTTCCCTTGGGTTAATTGTTGAAATATTAAAGTATTACTCTCGTCTGCCCCTTTTTTTTGACGAAAAAAACCTAGAAACCCCTATAAGATAGATAAATAACACCGTCACCCCCATTATTTAGATACTATTTACATAGAAACGTAAATACAAAGATAAACACTTTCGATTATTTGAAAGTGTCTTTACAAGCACATCCAATTGATAGAGCGTCTCAATTATTGTAACACAAATCTTAAAATCGAACATAAGATCAGAGGAAGGAACAAAAATGAGCTGAATAACATATATTCCATTAATTATTTTCTATAATATACAACACCATTTATTTCTCCCGAAAGAAAAAAAAAATCTAAATATACAACAAAAGATATAAGTTTTATAAAGCACGAAACTCCACTTCCCTGTGTGCATTGCAGGTGGGATGAGATTATACAGAAGATTATAGTATTGTGAGATCATGGAAATAAAATTTTGTTGAGTGCTGATTGAAGGTTTAGGCATAAGAGTGCCTGCCCCTACCAATCAATTGTTTGCAACCAAGAAGGCAACCTTGTTGACAAGTTGGAACGGTAGCACCTTCTACTTTCATGCACATTGGCATGCATTGTATTATGCATGAATTCTTTTTTCCGAATGACTGGAAAGACTGAATTCTAGCTGCGTCCACCACGATAGCACCTCCACACATCATCATCGCTATCATTAGTATCATCAATAAGCTGTTCTTGTTCATTATTTTTCTTTCTTCAAGATATCTTCAGCTATATACTAGTCCTTGATTAATTTCTTTCAATTCTGATGCCCTCTCTTGACCAAGATCAACTCCTATATATGCAGCAATACCAAGTAGTTGAAGCCTCACAATTGGCGAGGTGTAGAGTGATTTCAGGATTGCCCTTCAAGCTCATATTTTGGTGGGTCAAACTTAACGTGTAATTCATTCATTTTCTCTTGTAGTTTTCTCATTGGGGAGTTTTATCAAATACATTATTAAATTTATACATAACAAAAGCCTTTACCCATTTTTTAAATCCGTGATTGAACTATTGTTCATAATATTTACTGTGTAATTTTGTCCAAATTATGAGGAAATAAGTTTGCTAAATTTGTCCCCCAAAAAAATATTCTAAGAGTTAATACCAATTCTTTCTTAATTTCAATGAATACACTAAACAACCCCACAGTAAAACATATAAAACAAAATAAAAAGTAATATTATACGTATATCTTATATTCGTTATAACTTGAGTCGAACATGATGTGACTTGATGTGACATAAAGCAATAAAGCATGAGTTGAGTCATGCTAGTGTAATGATGTTGTATTATCTTTATGTGTGAGTCATGTAGTGAGGTGTCCAGTGTAATGATGATAATGATAAGGTGTGAGTTGTAAAGTAGTGTAAACGTGTAAAGGAGATTCCTTAGAGATAAAAAAGCATCCTAGCATAGTATCCTGGCTTGGCCTATATAAAGGATACTTGGGCTTTGTATTGGGACACGGAATACTAGCCGAGTCTCTCGTGTGTCTATCCCTTGTGTAATCCCTTTTTTAGTAATGGAATCAGAGCTTGTACTCTAAGCCTAGTTGTATTAATGGTATCAGAGCCTATCCTCCCAAAAGGAGTTGAAGTTTAAGGTTCAAAATAATAAAGTTCTCTCAGTTCGGCCCTGCCGTCGGTTGAATTTTATCATTTTGATATCTTATGAATTTCTGAGTTAGAAGTTGTGATTCAGTTAAGGCTATCCAGAGTGAAGAAATATAGATTGAGGATACTTTTCTATTGTGGTGTGAATGCTCGAAAAGAAAGCCAAGGTGGCGTGAGAAAAAGAGCTAATATCCACAAGAAAAGTTATATCTATATTCTCCTTTTGTAGTAAGACCCTGAGAGGCAACATAAGGACAATGGATAACCAAGAGATAGCAACTACTGAATTTGCAAGGTCTTCTTCAGAAGTTCCTTCTTCTTCTAGTTCGGTCACAAACTTTCATTATGAGGCAGAGTATGAGTCAGATACTAAACCCAATTCTCTACAACCCTTTCATCTAGATCCTCTTAACCCTTATAAGTTCTATGATGTCAGTGTTCTTATTCCTAAACTAAAAACCCTTGTTCCGTTTAGAACCCCTAAACTCAAGTCTGTGTACAAGTCCTCGGAAGTGTCCGTCCAATCTATTTCTTCAAGTTCATCAGAAACCTATCTTCCTATAATTTCCGCACCAGATATCCAAAGATACAGTCGAGAAGGCTACCGTGGAATTCATCTGGGAGCAATTCGAATAGGATTGCAACCATTATTCCTTGGTGGTAAAAATGTTACTTGTTTCATTGCAGTTCTAGATACTCGTTGGCAGTCTTTTGAAAAAGCTTTGATATCAGCTGTTGAGGTAGGTCTCAATCAAGGTCATGTTATCATACAAGTTGAGCCTAACTTTACCCTTGATATTTCCAAGCCTACTTTGCCAAACACTATCAAAGTCATGATCCAGTTACATGGATTAGAAATGAATCCCAATGAGTCAGCCCTTGCAATTCATCATTCCATGACCTATAAAGTCCAAACACATCTCTTTTCCCTGAACCACACAAATATGCCAATTACTAGACTCACTGGTAATGGTATAATCATTCAGCCTCAGACTTTCAAGCAAAATCAGCTCGTTTTTCCTCCAAAATGGATTAATGAGTATGAGCAGAGTAACAAGCCTCAAACTGTCCATGACAAGCCAAAGATAGAAAAGCTGTCTGCCGGTAGAACCTCAGTTTCTTTTCCAAGAGAATCAATTCCTATCTATCCCTGCGAAAAGTGTCAGCTGGATGGCAAGAATCCTAGATCTTGCACTCATATGCCCAGAACTCATTTCCTTCCTAGATCTCATTCAGTGAAATATGGCGGATCCATCAATATGTTCAAATTTCCAGAAAATGATTTTGTCTCTAATGCCTCTGGAAATTATGTTGCTGGAAGCTGGGTTGTTCAAAAGCTTGATCCAACGGAGTTTGGTCCCATTGAAAAGGCGGTCAACTGGCACAACACTAATGCTCTACAACAAAACAGAGCGTTAGAAGCCATTGCTGAGCAGCAAGAGCAGATAAAGCAAGAACTTCAAGAGATACGCAGGCGACTGAAGAAAGTTCACAGGCTAACAGTCAAACAACTTTCAGATGCTCATGAAAAACCTCGTCCAATCAACATGATTGTCAGTACTGGAGTTGACAGTGATTATTTTCTTAATCAAGTTCGTGAAGAGCAGCGAAGATTCTTTGAGCAAAAGAAGAAAAAGAAGATTTCTTGGAAGAAAGATAAGCCAAGAAAGAATTCTGATATTTGGGAAGAAAGTCCTACGGGCAACAGTGTCAAAGGCTTTTGGAGAAATTACGAAATGCCACATGTGCAACCATGGCCTATTCATGCCTCTGGTTGGGATGATGATCAAACTGGTTCTACATCAGATGGATCCAACAATTCCTCTGAATCTTTATCTTCCTCAGTTGCTGAACCGGTTATGATGGAGCAGCCACATATTCCTGCAAATCCGACATATGTTGATACTACTGGTAGATTCAGACAGAGAACTCCTCAGTTTAAGCCAGACATGAGCAGAGGAGAAACATCAGGAGTATCTTCTTCGGCAAATGTTGGTGAAAACCAAAATCAAGAAAATCAAGAAGAGCTTGATGTTCAGATTCAGGTGCCAAACGCTCCAAATGTAAAAACTTTTTGGAATATTGATGGTCTAAAACTAGAAGAAAGACCAGCATATTTTGAAAAGATGTTAGCTTGGGCAGAAGGAGAAATACAACGCGCTCCACATCTTAGCAAACGAGCAGTCACTCTTCGACTTGTCTCAGGATTTCTTGGATCCTTGAGAAGATGGTGGGCAGATACATTTACTGTGGCAGAAAAGGAGTATATCCTTAGTCATGATCAACCATATAATGAGTTAATCAGATATATAGTTGCTCATTTCTTTGGTACTGGAGAGCGAGAAAGCGAAATTGCTGAGAAAGAATATCTTCAGAACAAGTGCTGTGATGTCCAAATGCTTGAGCAATATTTCCTCAAACAAGAATCTCTCTACTTCAAATTTAACAACCAGTCGGATACAATCAAAAGAACTTTTGTTCTTAATATGCCAGGTCCAGTAGCAGAGATGCTTGAAGCAAAACTGAAAGCAGATGGGATAACTGATCTTGCACCATACAGCCTTGCCAGTCTCTATCAGTTAGCAACAGAAGTGATTCAAACTCATTGCCGCAATCAGGATCTCAAAAAGCACATGAAGCAGATTGAGAAAACTTCTCTTACAAAATACTGCAACAAAAAGCCGCAAGAATTTGGATGTTCTCATCTATCCCATTGCAAGTGCAAAAAAGAGAAGAATTCTAAGAAAAAATTTGCCAAGTCTTGGAAGCAGAGTATAAAGACTAAGTATCGTTTTGTCAAAAAGCGAAAGTTCCCAAAGCAATCAGGCAAATGTTTTATTTGCGGAAAAAAGGGACATTTTGCCAGACAATGCAAGCAGAAAAAGAAAGCTCCAATCAGACTTCTTCAACTTATCAATGAGCCAGAATTTTCAGATGAATGGTATTACTGGTCAGATGATGCAGAAGATGCTTTGTTCTCAATAGAGGTCCAGTCAGATGATTCAGAAGTTGAAACCAGCAGTGCATCAGAAGTTATCATGAATATTCCTCGTGAGGTACCTATTGATCTTACTATGCAGTCAGGTCCAATTTTTCGCCCATATGTCAAAGTGGTAATTCAAATTTCTGATCAAGACCAAGTTGCACTCTCTGCACTTATTGATACTGGAGCAGTTTCCTCTATAATCCATAGCAACTGTCTTCCAAAGTCTCTATTCATTCCTACAGCAGTCAGATTTTCAGCCGCTAGTGGAGATTTGTTTCAAAGCAGCAAATGCACTAGAGCTATTAATCTATTGCCATTTCATAAACGGCATAGCTTTTTTGCGTTTGATCAGTCAGGCGAAGATCTATTGCTTGGGATGGATTTCCTAAGTATTCTCTCTCCATTCACTTTTCATCCTGAAGGATTTGCATTCACTATGCTTGATCCTGTTACTCAGAACTCTCGTTCTTGTCTTTTACCGTGGATAGAGAAATTCTCCATCTCCAGGAGGGGTGAAAATGTCAAATCTCTTGCTCCAAAGTTTGAAACAGAGCACAAAGAACTTCTAGAATGCTGTGGAGATGTTCCAAATAAGTTCTGGTCTAGAGAACAATATTTTGTTTCTCTCCCTTACAAAGATAATTGGGAGATGCCGCATCAAACAGCTTCACATCCAGGATTACCACATGATGAAGATCTTTGCAGAGAAGAAATCTCTGAACTTCTCAAAATAAATCTCATCAGTCCTTCAAAATCTGAATGGGCAAGTCAAGCTTTCTACGTCAACAACAGAGCTGAGCGTGTTCGTGGAAAGAAAAGATTCTGTATTGATTACCGAAAGCTCAATGACTGTTTGCGAGATATTCGATATCCTGTTCCAAGAAAGATTTGTCTCTTAAAGAGAATGGCTAAGTCAAAGATCTACTCAAAGTTCGATATGAAGTCAGGATTTTGGCAGGTGGGAGTCAGAAAAGAAGATCGCTACAAAACAGCTTTCATTGTGCCACATGGTCACTATGAGTGGAACGTGATGCCCTTTGGTCTCAAGAATGCTCCTTCAGAATATCAGCACAGAATGGATGACGTGTACAAAGACATAATTAACTTTTGTCTTGTATACATTGATGATGTCCTTATCTTCAGCAATAATGACGAAGATCATGTCCAGCATCTTAAACAGTTCAAGAGTTTAACTTTTGAGCATGGCTTGGTCTTATCCGAAAGAAAGATGTTCATTGGAATCCCAGAAGTAGATTTCCTTGGATTACATATCAAGGATGGCTACACAAAGCCAATGCCACATATTGCTGAAAAGATATTCTTGTTCCCTGACAAGTTGACAAGCAGAAAGATGATTCAACAATTCTTGGGAATCGTCAATTATGCAGGAGATTATATAAAGAATTTGTCCAGATACACTAGCAAAATCTCAAGGCATATAAGGAAGAAAGCAGCAGCCTGGTCTGACGAAGCGACACAAGCTGTAATTGATTTGAAAGAAAAATGCAGGTCTCTTCCTCCTTTAAAGATTCCTGACACGGGACAACTCATCCTTCAGACTGACGCAAGTGACAAATTTTGGGGAGCAGTGCTACTTGAACAAGAAGGGAGCTACAGAAGAATTTGTGCATATAAATCCGGGCAGTTCTCAGACTCTCAACAACACTATCCTTCATCCAAGAAAGAAGTGTTAGCGGTCATCAACGCTATCAAAAAATTTCAATTTCATCTCTCTCTTGAGGAATTTGTGGTTGAAACAGACTACAAATATTTCGAGGGATTGCTTAGAAGAAGAGAAGGCGAGATTCCAGATCCTCAACTCGCTAGATGGTCAGAGTCTCTTTCGAGATTCAAGTTCAAGGTTCGCTACATCAAAGGTGAATCAAACGTGTTAGCAGATTTTCTGTCCAGACCAATTCCTAGACCTATTCAAGTTATAACAATGGCTTCCAGTTCCTCTAAGCCATACATGCTGGGTCAGGATGCCTTTGAAAGAAGACAGGAAGGTCTCAGAAGGCGAAAACTTCCTCAAACTCTTGAAGATTACAAAGGCAAAACAATAATGGAACCACCAGGTCTAACAAAAATGAAAGGAACAGAATTCCTTTATGATCTTCCATCATTCTGTTCTCTTTTGCCTCCAGAAATCAAAACAGATATTGAAGATCGGGTGTTTTATGCACGTGACTATCCAGAAACATCAGACAAAACTTTTGGAAGAACATGGGATCTTTTATATCAATGCATGATGAGTCCTAGCACAGAAGAAAGGAGATTTCAATTGCTTTCTCCTTCACCAAATCCAGATCAAATTTTTGAGACGGTCTACCAGATCTCTCCAAATTTTCATGTGGTCCATGATGAAGACACAAATTGGGGTCATTCAGTCATACCTGAAGCTTCTCCTCTAGGATACTATTCCTATTGGCTATTGTTCAACCTATATCCAATAGCGATGGTATTTGATCCTGTATTAATTCACAGGAGCAGAAGGTATAACCCTAATCGATGGTTTGATCGGATGTTCTCTCCAATCTTTGAAGATCTCTTAACGCTTACGCTCAAAGGTGGATTTCAAATTGTCCACAAGATGATAGTAATTTTTCAGTTAAGCGATATATGGGGAAGAACAAGAGAACCATTTATTGAGCCAATTATCCATGATCATATGAGTGATGATATCCAGACGTGTTGGGAAGGATGTCTGCACGCAAGAAAGAGATTGGCAGAAGTCTATCAAATGCCGTTGTTATACTGTACTCACAGTCCTGTTTCAGACAATGTCCTCAATTCACCAGATCTCTTCTATAAAGAAAGGATAAAAAGTCTAGAGCTCGTAAATGACAGTTCTGAAGATGAGTCGATTCAAGAATATCGGCATGATTACCATGAATGGCTTCGCAAGCAAGGAAGAGCCAATGAGATTCAGAATCCTTCACCACCTTGGGAAGATCTCGATGAAGGATGGGAAGATTGGCCACAGCCACAGCTGCCTAACGAACCAGTTGATCCACAACTTCCACCAATCAATCAAGTTCCATGGCAGGACGACTTCTTCTTCGACAATGATGAAGATTAAAGCGGAAGCAAAGTGGACCCGTCAGCGGAAGCAATGGTGAATAGACATGATGTGACTTGATGTGACATAAAGCAATAAAGCATGAGTTGAGTCATGCTAGTGTAATGATGTTGTATTGTCTTTATGTGTGAGTCATGTAGTGAGGTGTCCAGTGTAATGATGATAATGATAAGGTGTGAGTTGTAAAGTAGTGTAAACGTGTAAAGGAGATTCCTTAGAGATAAGGAAGCATCCTAGCATAGTATCCTGGCTTGGCCTATATAAAGGATACTTGGGCTTTGTATTGGGACACGGAATACTAGCCGAGTCTCTCGTGTGTCTATCCCTTGTGTAATCCCTTTTTTAGTAATGGAATCAGAGCTTGTACTCTGCTCATACTCATTAATCCATTTTGGAGGAAAAACGAGCTGATTTTGCTTGAAAGTCTGAGGCTGAATGATTATACCATTACCAGTGAGTCTAGTAATTGGCATATTTGTGTGGTTCAGGGAAAAGAGATGTGTTTGGACTTTATAGGTCATGGAATGATGAATTGCAAGGGCTGACTCATTGGGATTCATTTCTAATCCATGTAACTGGATCATGACTTTGATAGTGTTTGGCAAAGTAGGCTTGGAAATATCAAGGGTAAAGTTAGGCTCAACTTGTATGATAACATGACCTTGATTGAGACCTACCTTAACAGCTGATATCAAAGCTTTTTCGAAAGACTGCCAACGAGTATCTAGAACTGCAATGAAACAAATAACATTTTTACCACCAAGGAATAATGGTTGCAATCCTATTCGAATTGCTCCCAGATGAATTCCACGTTAGCCTTCTCGACTGTATCTTTGGATATCTGGTGCGGAAATTATAGGAAGATAGGTTTCTGATGAACTTGAAGAAATAGATTGGACGGACACTTCCGAGGACTTGTACACAGACTTGAGTTTAGGGGTTCTAAACGGAACAAGGGTTTTTACTTTAGGAATAAGAACACTGACATCATAGAACTTATAAGGGTTAAGAGGATCTAGATGAAAGGGTTGTAGAGAATTGGGTTTAGTATCTGACTCATACTCTGCCTCATAATGAAAGTTTGTGACCGAACTAGAAGAAGAAGGAACTTCTGAAGAAGACCTTGCAAATTCAGTAGTTGCTATCTCTTGGTTATCCATTGTCCTTATGTTGCCTCTCAGGGTCTTACTACAAAAGGAGAATATAGATATAACTTTTCTTGTGGATATTAGCTCTTTTTCTCACGCCACCTTGGCTTTCTTTTCGAGCATTCACACCACAATAGAAAAGTATCCTCAATCTATATTTCTTCACTCTGGATAGCCTTAACTGAATCACAACTTCTAACTCAGAAATTCATAAGATATCAAAATGATAAAATTCAACCGACGGCAGGGCCGAACTGAGAGAACTTTATTATTTTGAACCTTAAACTTCAACTCCTTTTGGGAGGATAGGCTCTGATACCATTAATACAACTAGGCTCAGAGTACAAGCTCTGATTCCATTACTAAAAAAGGGATTACACAAGGGATAGACACACGAGAGACTCGGCTAGCATTCCGTGTCCCAATACAAAGCCCAAGTATCCTTTATATAGGCCAAGCCAGGATACTATGCTAGGATGCTTCCTTATCTCTAAGGAATCTCCTTTACACGTTTACACTACTTTACAACTCACACCTTATCATTATCATCATTACACTGGACACCTCACTACATGACTCACACATAAAGATAATACAACATCATTACACTAGCATGACTCAACTCATGCTTTATTGCTTTATGTCACATCAAGTCACATCATGTCTATACAACTAGGCTCAGAGTACAAGCTCTGATTCCATTACTAAAAAAGGGATTACACAAGGGATAGACACACGAGAGACTCGGCTAGTATTCCGTGTCCCAATACAAAGCCCAAGTATCCTTTATATAGGCCAAGCCAGGATACTATGCTAGGATGCTTCCTTATCTCTAAGGAATCTCCTTTACACGTATACACTACTTTACAACTCACACCTTATCATTATCATCATAACACTGGACACCTCACTACATGACTCACACATAAAGACAATACAACATCATTACACTAGCATGACTCAACTTCATGCTTTATTGCTTTATGTCACATCAAGTCACATCATGTCTATTCACCATTGCTTCCGCTGACGGGTCCACTTTGCTTCCGCTTTAATCTTCATCATTGTCGAAGAAGAAGTCGTCCTGCCATGGAACTTGATTGATTGGTGGAAGTTGTGGATCAACTGGTTCGTTAGGCAGCTGTGGCTGTGGCCAATCTTCCCATCCTTCATCGAGATCTTCCCAAGGTGGTGAAGGATTCTGAATCTCATTGGCTCTTCCTTGCTTGCGAAGCCATTCATGGTAATCATGCCGATATTCTTGAATCGACTCATCTTCAGAACTGTCATTTACGAGCTCTAGACTTTTAATCCTTTCTTTATAGAAGAGATCTGGTGAATTGAGGACATTGTCTGAGACAGGACTGTGAGTACAGTATAACAACGGCATTTGATAGACTTCTGCCAATCTCTTTCTTGCGTGCAGACATCCTTCCCAACACGTCTGGATATCATCACTCATATGATCATGGATAATTGGCTCAATAAATGGTTCTCTTGTTCTTCCCCATATATCGCTTAACTGAAAAATTACTATCATCTTGTGGACAATTTGAAATCCACCTTTGAGCGTAAGCGTTAAGAGATCTTCAAAGATTGGAGAGAACATCCGATCAAACCATCGATTAGGGTTATACCTTCTGCTCCTGTGAATTAATACAGGATCAAATACCATCGCTATTGGATATAGGTTGAACAATAGCCAATAGGAATAGTATCCTAGAGGAGAAGCTTCAGGTATGACTGAATGACCCCAATTTGTGTCTTCATCATGGACCACATGAAAATTTGGAGAGATCTGGTAGACCGTCTCAAAAATTTGATCTGGATTTGGTGAAGGAGAAAGCAATTGAAATCTCCTTTCTTCTGTGCTAGGACTCATCATGCATTGATATAAAAGATCCCATGTTCTTCCAAAAGTTTTGTCTGATGTTTCTGGATAGTCACGTGCATAAAACACCCGATCTTCAATATCTGTTTTGATTTCTGGAGGCAAAAGAGAACAGAATGATGGAAGATCATAAAGGAATTCTGTTCCTTTCATTTTTGTTAGACCTGGTGGTTCCATTATTGTTTTGCCTTTGTAATCTTCAAGAGTTTGAGGAAGTTTTCGCCTTCTGAGACCTTCCTGTCTTCTTTCAAAGGCATCCTGACCCAGCATGTATGGCTTAGAGGAACTGGAAGCCATTGTTATAACTTGAATAGGTCTAGGAATTGGTCTGGACAGAAAATCTGCTAACACGTTTGATTCACCTTTGATGTAGCGAACCTTGAACTTGAATCTCGAAAGAGACTCTGACCATCTAGCGAGTTGAGGATCTGGAATCTCGCCTTCTCTTCTTCTAAGCAATCCCTCGAAATATTTGTAGTCTGTTTCAACCACAAATTCCTCAAGAGAGAGATGAAATTGAAATTTTTTGATAGCGTTGATGACCGCTAACACTTCTTTCTTGGATGAAGGATAGTGTTGTTGAGAGTCTGAGAACTGCCCGGATTTATATGCACAAATTCTTCTGTAGCTCCCTTCTTGTTCAAGTAGCACTGCTCCCCAAAATTTGTCACTTGCGTCAGTCTGAAGGATGAGTTGTCCCGTGTCAGGAATCTTTAAAGGAGGAAGAGACCTGCATTTTTCTTTCAAATCAATTACAGCTTGTGTCGCTTCGTCAGACCAGGCTGCTGCTTTCTTCCTTATATGCCTTGAGATTTTGCTAGTGTATCTGGACAAATTCTTTATATAATCTCCTGCATAATTGACGATTCCCAAGAATTGTTGAATCATCTTTCTGCTTGTCAACTTGTCAGGGAACAAGAATATCTTTTCAGCAATATGTGGCATTGGCTTTGTGTAGCCATCCTTGATATGTAATCCAAGGAAATCTACTTCTGGGATTCCAATGAACATCTTTCTTTCGGATAAGACCAAGCCATGCTCAAAAGTTAAACTCTTGAACTGTTTAAGATGCTGGACATGATCTTCGTCATTATTGCTGAAGATAAGGACATCATCAATGTATACAAGACAAAAGTTAATTATGTCTTTGTACACGTCATCCATTCTGTGCTGATATTCTGAAGGAGCATTCTTGAGACCAAAGGGCATCACGTTCCACTCATAGTGACCATGTGGCACAATGAAAGCTGTTTTGTAGCGATCTTCTTTTCTGACTCCCACCTGCCAAAATCCTGACTTCATATCAAACTTTGAGTAGATCTTTGACTTAGCCATTCTCTTTAAGAGACAAATCTTTCTTGGAACAGGATATCGAATATCTCGCAAACAGTCATTGAGCTTTCGGTAATCAATACAGAATCTTTTCTTTCCACGAACACGCTCAGCTCTGTTGTTGACGTAGAAAGCTTGACTTGCCCATTCAGATTTTGAAGGACTGATGAGATTTATTTTGAGAAGTTCAGAGATTTCTTCTCTGCAAAGATCTTCATCATGTGGTAATCCTGGATGTGAAGCTGTTTGATGCGGCATCTCCCAATTATCTTTGTAAGGGAGAGAAACAAAATATTGTTCTCGAGACCAGAACTTGTTTGGAACATCTCCACAGCATTCTAGAAGTTCTTTGTGCTCTGTTTCAAACTTTGGAGCAAGAGATTTGACATTTTCACCCCTCCTGGAGATGGAGAATTTCTCTATCCACGGTAAAAGACAAGAACGAGAGTTCTGAGTAACAGGATCAAGCATAGTGAATGCAAATCCTTCAGGATGAAAAGTGAATGGAGAGAGAATACTTAGAAAATCCATCCCAAGCAATAGATCTTCGCCTGACTGATCAAACGCAAAAAAGCTATGCCGTTTATGAAATGGCAATAGATTAATAGCTCTAGTGCATTTGCTGCTTTGAAACAAATCTCCACTAGCGGCTGAAAATCTGACTGCTGTAGGAATAAATAGAGACTTTGGAAGACAGTTGCTATGGATTATAGAGGAAACTGCTCCAGTATCAATAAGTGCAGAGAGTGCAACTTGGTCTTGATCAGAAATTTGAATTACCACTTTGACATATGGGCGAAAAATTGGACCTGACTGCATAGTAAGATCAATAGGTACCTCACGAGGAATATTCATGATAACTTCTGATGCACTGCTGGTTTCATCTTCTGAATCATCTGACTGGACCTCTATTGAGAACAAAGCATCTTCTGGATCATCTGACCAGTAATACCATTCATCTGAAAATTCTGGCTCATTGATAAGTTGAAGAAGTCTGATTGGAGCTTTCTTTTTCTGCTTGCATTGCCTGGCAAAATGTCCCTTCTTTCCGCAAATAAAACATTTGCCTGATTGCTTTGGGAACTTTCGCTTTTTGACAAAACGATACTTAGTCTTTATACTCTGCTTCCAAGACTTGGCAAATTTTTTCTTAGAATTCTTCTCTTTTTTGCACTTGCAATGGGATAGATGAGAACATCCAAATTCTTGCGGCTTTTTGTTGCAGTATTTTGTAAGAGAAGTTTTCTCAATCTGCTTCATGTGCTTTTTGAGATCCTGATTGCGACAATGAGTTTGAATCACTTCTGTTGCTAACTGATAGAGACTGGCGAGGCTGTATGGTGCAAGATCAGTTATCCCATCTGCTTTTAGTTTTGCTTCAAGCATCTCTGCTACTGGACCTGGCATATTAAGAACAAAAGTTCTTTTGATTGTATCCGACTGGTTGTTAAATTTGAAGTAGAGAGATTCTTGTTTGAGGAAATATTGCTCAAGCATTTGGACATCACAGCACTTGTTCTGAAGATATTCCTTCTCAGCAATTTCGCTTTCTCGCTCTCCAGTACCAAAGAAATGAGCAACTATATATCTGATTAACTCATTATATGGTTGATCATGACTAAGGATATACTCCTTTTCTGCCACAGTAAATGTATCTGCCCACCATCTTCTCAAGGATCCAAGAAATCCTGAGACAAGTCGAAGAGTGACTGCTCGTTTGCTAAGATGTGGAGCGCGTTGTATTTCTCCTTCTGCCCAAGCTAACATCTTTTCAAAATATGCTGGTCTTTCTTCTAGTTTTAGACCATCAATATTCCAAAAAGTTTTTACATTTGGAGCGTTTGGCACCTGAATCTGAACATCAAGCTCTTCTTGATTTTCTTGATTTTGGTTTTCACCAACATTTGCCGAAGAAGATACTCCTGATGTTTCTCCTCTGCTCATGTCTGGCTTAAACTGAGGAGTTCTCTGTCTGAATCTACCAGTAGTATCAACATATGTCGGATTTGCAGGAATATGTGGCTGCTCCATCATAACCGGTTCAGCAACTGAGGAAGATAAAGATTCAGAGGAATTGTTTGATCCATCTGATGTAGAACCAGATTGATCATCATCCCAACCAGAGGCATGAATAGGCCATGGTTGCACATGTGGCATTTCATAATTTCTCCAAAAGCCTTTGACACTGTTGCCCGTAGGACTTTCTTCCCAAATATCAGAATTCTTTCTTGGCTTATCTTTCTTCCAAGAAATCTTCTTTTTCTTCTTTTGCTCAAAGAATCTTCGCTGCTCTTCACGAACTTGATTAAGAAAATAGTCACTGTCAACTCCAGTACTGACAATCATGTTGATTGGACGAGGTTTTTCATGAGCATCTGAAAGTTGTTTGGACTGTTAGCTTGTGAACTTTCTTCAGTCGCCTGCGTATCTCTTGAAGTTCTTGCTTAATCTGCTCTTGCTGCTCAGCAATGGCTTCTAACGCTCTGTTTTGTTGTAGAGCATTAGTGTTGTGCCAGTTGACCGCCTTTTCAATGGGACCAAACTCTGTTGGATCAAGCTTTTGAACAACCCAGCTTCCAGCAACATAATTTCCAGAGGCATTAGAGACAAAATCATTTTCTGGAAATTTGAACATATTGATGGATCCGCCATATTTCACTGAATGAGATCTAGGAAGGAAATGAGTTCTGGGCATATGAGTGCAAGATCTAGGATTCTTGCCATCCAGCTGACACTTTTCACAGGGATAGATAGGAACTGATTCTCTTGGAAAAGAAACTGAGGTTCTGCCAGCAGACAGCTTTTCTATCTTTGGCTTGTCATGGACAGTTTGAGGCTTGTTACTCTGCTCATACTCATTAATCCATTTTGGAGGAAAAACGAGCTGATTTTGCTTGAAAGTTTGGGGCTGAATGATTATACCATTACCAGTGAGTCTAGTAATTGGCATATTTGTGTGGTTCAGGGAAAAGAGATGTGTTTGGACTTTATAGGTCATGGAATGATGAATTGCAAGGGCTGACTCATTGGGATTCATTTCTAATCCATGTAACTGGATCATGACTTTGATAGTGTTTGGCAAAGTAGGCTTGGAAATATCAAGGGTAAAGTTAGGCTCAACTTGTATGATAACATGACCTTGATTGAGACCTACCTCAACAGCTGATATCAAAGCTTTTTCAAAAGACTGCCAACGAGTATCTAGAACTGCAATGAAACAAGTAACATTTTTACCACCAAGGAATAATGGTTGCAATCCTATTCGAATTGCTCCCAGATGAATTCCACGGTAGCCTTCTCGACTGTATCTTTGGATATCTGGTGCGGAAATTATAGGAAGATAGGTTTCTGAAGAACTTGAAGAAATAGACTGGACGGACACTTCCGAGGACTTGTACACAGACTTGAGTTTAGGGGTTCTAAACGGAACAAGGGTTTTTAGTTTAGGAATAAGAACACTGACATCATAGAACTTATAAGGATTAAGAGGATCTAGATGAAAGGGTTGTAGAGAATTGGGTTTAGTATCTGACTCATACTCTGCCTCATAATGAAAGTTTGTGACCGAACTAGAAGAAGAAGGAACTTCTGAAGAAGACTTTGCAAATTCAGTCGTTGCTATCTCTTGGTTATCCATTGTCCTTATGTTGCCTCTCAGGGTCTTACTACAAAAGGAGAATATAGATATAACTTTTCTTGTGGATATTAGCTCTTTTTTCTCACGCCACCTTGGCTTTCTTTTCGAGCATTCACACCACAATAGAAAAGTATCCTCAATCTATATTTCTTCACTCTGGATAGCCTTAACTGAATCACAACTTCTAACTCAGAAATTCATAAGATATCAAAATGATAAAATTCAACCGACGGCAGGGCCGAACTGAGAGAACTTTATTATTTTGAACCTTAAACTTCAACTCCTTTTGGGAGGATAGGCTCTGATACCATTAAAACAACTAGGCTCAGAGTACAAGCTCTGATTCCATTACTAGAGAAAGGGATTACACAAGGGATAGACACACGAGAGACTCGGCTAGTATTCCGTGTCCCAATACAAAGCCCAAGTATCCTTTATATAGGCCAAGCCAGGATACTATGCTAGGATGCTTCCTTATCTCTAAGGAATCTCCTTTACACGTATACACTACTTTACAACTCACACCTTATCATTATCATCATAACACTGGACACCTCACTATATGACTCACACATAAAGACAATACAACATCATTACACTAGCATGACTCAACTTATGCTTTATTGCTTTATGTCACATCAAGTCTATAACCCTAATCGATGGTTTGATCGGATGTTCTCTCCAATCTTTGAAGATCTCTTAACGCTTACGCTCAAAGGTGGCTTTCAAATTGTCCACAAGATGATAGTAATTTTTCAGTTAAGCGATATATGGGGAAGAACAAGAGAACCATTTATTGAGCCAATTATCCATGATCATATGAGTGATGATATCCAGACGTGTTGGGAAGGATGTCTGCACGCAAGAAAGAGATTGGCAGAAGTCTATCAAATGCCGTTGTTATACTGTACTCACAGTCCTGTCTCAGACAATGTCCTCAATTCACCAGATCTCTTCTATAAAGAAAGGATTAAAAGTCTAGAGCTCGTAAATGACAGTTCTGAAGATGAGTCGATTCAAGAATATCGGCATGATTACCATGAATGGCTTCGCAAGCAAGGAAGAGCCAATGAGATTCAGAATCCTTCACCACCTTGGGAAGATCTCGATGAAGGATGGGAAGATTGGCCACAGCCACAGCTGCCTAACGAACCAGTTGATCCACAACTTCCACCAATCAATCAAGTTCCATGGCAGGACGACTTCTTCTTCGACAATGATGAAGATTAAAGCGGAAGCAAAGTGGACCCGTCAGCGGAAGCAATGGTGAATAGACATGATGTGACTTGATGTGACATAAAGCAATAAAGCATAAGTTGAGTCATGCTAGTGTAATGATGTTGTATTGTCTTTATGTGTGAGTCATATAGTGAGGTGTCCAGTGTTATGATGATAATGATAAGGTGTGAGTTGTAAAGTAGTGTATACGTGTAAAGGAGATTCCTTAGAGATAAGGAAGCATCCTAGCATCGTATCCTGGCTTGGCCTATATAAAGGATACTTGGGCTTTGTATTGGGACACGGAATACTAGCCGAGTCTCTCGTGTGTCTATCCCTTGTGTAATCTCTTTCTCTAGTAATAGAATCAGAGCTTGTACTCTGAGCCTAGTTGTTTTAATGGTATCAGAGCTTATCCTCCCAAAAGGAGTTGAAGTCTAAGGTTCAAAATAATAAAGCTGTCTCAGTTCGCTCTGGCCGTCGGTTGAATTTTATCATTGGATATCTTATGAATTTCTGAGTCAGAAGTTGTGATTCAGTTAAGGCTATACAGAGTGAAGAATATAGATGAGGATACTTTTGATATGTGGTCCTTTGGTGTGAATGACTCGAAAAGAAAGCCAAGGTGGCGTGAGAAAAAAGAGCTAATTCAGAAGAAAAGTATATATTATTCTCCTTTTGTAGTAAGGACCCAGAGGCAACATCAGGACAATGGATAAACCCAAAGAGATAGCCAACGACTGACTTTGCAAAGTCTCTTCAGAAGTTCCTTCTTCTTCTAGTTCGGTTCACAAACTTTCATTATGAGGCAGGAGTATGAGTCAGATACTAAAACCCAGTCTATACAACCCTTTCATCTAGGATCCTCTTATCCTTATAAGTTCTATGATGTCAGTGTTCTTATTCCTAAACTAAAAACCCTTGTTCCGTTTAGAACCCTAAACTCAAGTCTGTGTACAAGTCCTCAGAAGTGTCCGTCCAGTCTATTTCTTCAAGTTCTTCAGAAACCTATCTTCCTATAATTTCCGCACCAGATATCCAAAGATACAGTCGAGAAGGCTACCGTGGAATTCATCTGGGAGCAATTCGAATAGGATTGCAACCATTATTCATTGGTGGTAAAAATGTTACTTGTTTCATTGCAGTTCTAGATACTCGTTGGCAGTCTTTTGAAAAAGCTTTGATATCAGCTGTTGAAGTAGGTCTCAATCAAGGTCATGGTATCATACAAGTTGAGCCTAACTTTACCCTTGATATTTCCAAGCCTACTTTGCCAAACACTATCAAAGTCATGATCCAATTGCATGGATTAGAAATGAATCCCAATGAGTCAGCCCTTGCAATTTATCATTCCATGACCTATAAAGTCCAAACACATCTCTTTTCCCTGAACCACACAAATATGCCAATTACTAGACTCATTGGTAATGGTATAATCATTCAGCCTCAGACTTTCAAGCAAAATCAGCTCGTTTTTCCTCCAAAATGGATTAATGAGTATGAGCAGAGTAACAAGCCTCAACCTGTCCATGACAAGCCAAAAATTGAAAAGCTTACTGCTGGCAGAACATCAGTTTCTTTTCCAAGAGAATCAGTTCCGATCTATCCTTGTGAAAAGTGTCAGCTGGAAGGCAAGAATCCTAGATCTTGCACTCATATGCCCAGAACTCATTTCCTTCCTAGATCTCATTCAGTGAAATATGGAGGATCCATCAATATGTTCAAATTTCCAGAAAATGATTTTGTCTCTAATGCCTCTGGAAATTATGTTGCTGGAAGCTGGGTTGTTCAAAAGCTTGATCCAACGGAGTTTGGTCCTATTGAAAAGGCGGTCAACTGGCACAACACTAATGCTCTACAACAAAACATAGCGTTAGAAGCCATTGCTGAGCAGCAAGAGCAGATTAAGCAAGAACTTCAAGAGATACGCAGGCGACTGAAGAAAGTTCACAGGCTAACAGTCAAACAACTTTCAGATGCTCATGAAAAACCTCGTCCAATCAACATGATTGTCAGTACTGGAGTTGACAGTGACTATTTTCTTAATCAAGTTCGTGAAGAGCAGCGAAGATTCTTTGAGCACAAGAAGAAAAAGAAGATTTCTTGGAAGAAAGATAAGCCAAGAAAGAATTCTGATATTTGGGAAGAAAGTCCTACGGGCAACAGTGTCAAAGGCTTTTGGAGAAATTATGAAATGCCACATGTGCAACCATGGCCTATTCATGCCTCTGGTTGGGATGATGATCTATCTGGTTCTACATCAGATGGATCAAACAATTCCTCTGAATCTTTATCTTCCTAAGTTGCTGAACCGGTTATGATGGAGCAGCCACATATTCCTGCAAATCCGACATATGTTGATACTACTGGTAGATTCAGACAGAGAACTCCTCAGTTTTAGCCAGACATGAGCAGAGGAGAAACATCAGGAGTATCTTCTTCGGCAAATGTTGGTGAAAACCAAAATCAAGAAAATCAAGACGAGCTTGATGTTCAGATTCAGGTGCCAAACGCTCCAAATGTAAAAACTTTTTGGAATATTGATGGTCTAAAACTAGAAGAAAGACTAGCATATTTTGAAAATATGCTAGCTTGGGCAGAAGGAGAAATACAACGCGCTCCACATCTTAGCAAACGAGCAGTCACTCTTCGACTTGTCTCAGGATTTCTTGGATCCTTGAGAAGATGGTGGGCAGATACATTTTCTGGGGCAGAAAAGGAGTATATCCTTAGTCATGATCAACCATATAATGAGTTAATCAGATATATAGTTGCTCATTTCTTTGGTACTGGAGAGCGAGAAAGCGAAATTGCTGAGAAGGAATATCTTCAGAACACGTGCTGTGATGTCCAAATGCTTGAGCAATATTTCCTCAAACAAGAATCTCTCTACTTCAAATTTAACAACCAGTCGGATACAATCAAAAGAACTTTTGTTCTTAATATGCCAGGTCCTGTAGCAGAGATGCTTGAAGCAAAACTGAAAGCAGATGGGATAACTGATCTTGCACCATACAGCCTTGCCAGTCTCTATCAATTAGCAACAGAAGTGATTCAAACTCATTGTCGCAATCAGGATCTCAAAAAGCACATGAAGCAGATTGAGAAAACTTCTCTTACAAAATACTGCAACAAAAAGCCGCAAGAATTTGGATGTTCTCATCTATCCCATTGCTAGTGCAAAAAAGAGAAGAATTCTAAGAAAAAATTTG